>JAIXND010000756.1:1515557-2873057 GCA_023646645.1 Varanus salvator macromaculatus | reverse complement strand
CTCTCCTGGCCTCCTTCGAAGAGAGATCCCGAAGAAGGACCTCAGCCCCAGATCTTAGGGGCTGGGCAGGTATATATGGAAGGCGGTGCCCCTTCAAATATCCAGGTTCGAAGTCCTTTGGGGCTTGCTTTGTCATCACTAGAGCCTTCAGTCGGGCCCAGACTTCAACTGGAAGCCAGTGCAGGTGGTGCCGTGTGTGCGCACCTGCCGGTCCCTGCGGGCCACCTGGCAGCTCTGTTCTGAGCCAGCCTGAATTCCTTCTTCAAAAGCCCTGGCGATCGATCGGCGCAGCAGCCGCAGCACAGACGGCACGGCCCTTAGCAGCCCTTGCGCTTCGCCCCCTCGGCATCAATAGCTGTGTCGCTCAGCTCCCAGTGGCCCATCAGTCATGGCTGTGAGACCCCTGGGCATGGGCGCCTCCCACAGCGCCCCCTTCCGCTGGTTTAAGAGCACGCAGACGGCACAGAGCTGTTCGCTGGGCAGAATGGAAAGGTTGCTGCTGGAGGTCAGCTCTGGTTCTGCACCACAGAGATCTTTTGCAAGGGAGGAAAGCGTCCCTTAGAGGAGGCGAAAACTTACTGCTTATGCCAGCCCTCAAGGAAGGCCTTCTCAGAATAGGAATTCGAAATGGGGTGTTCCCAGGGCACAACTCAATGCACATAAAACTTGGTTCCTTTGAGGAGGAGGAGGCCATGGAAGGACAGGTTGCAAGCCCAGCATGAGGCTGGGGGGTTCTCCTGCTCCTGGCGCCCCATGCAAAGTCTTCTGCTCTGTGTGGGGGCTCTGCATGGGATCCTGCCTTGAGGTCAGGGGCTGCACACACACGCATGCATGCCTGTCTGTCTGCCTGTATTCACTTTAAAACAGCTGCATGCTGCCTATTGTGCCTCAGCGTATAGGTGGCTTTTCTTGACAGCTTGTGCACTGTGGCCCATGCCTGAATACCTCTGTGCCGAAGGGCAAGACCTACATTTTATGAGCACATGCGCTCATATTACTAATGCAATAAGGAGAAGAAGGATTATGCAAAGCAAGCATTAGCAGGGTGACGAAATAGCCAGCGAGAAGCACGTTCCGTCGATGGGCCGGCTGCGCCAGACCATGGGAGGACCTTCTTTCTCCGCGGTCCATTCCCAGCCCGCTATGTTCATGCGAAGGAATCAGGAGGCACTCCGCCAAGCGGCCGTTCCGGGTCTCCACCCTAAGGAAGGTGCTGCAGGTGTTCAGCAGTCCTTGTGTTGTGACAGAGAGTTCCACAGGTTAATTCTGTGCCGGGCGGGAGGGGGAGTGCTTTGTTTTGCTGCGGCTGATTAGAGTCAAAGGGTTGGAAGCGCCCGAAGGTCACCGGGTCCAGCCACAGGCAGGTGCAGGAAATGCATGATTGCATGCCAGTCTGCAAAATAATTTAGTTGGTGCATCATGATTTTTTTATAACACCAAAAAGAAGGTGCAGGTGAGAATAATGGCACAGAAAAGAATTTCTCGGATGTGCAGAAGATGAAGGGGCACCAAGTAGCTGCCCCAGTCCTGGCACGTTCTGGGATCTTCCCTGAGGAAGCTTGATTAGGATTTCATAGGATGATCGGTTCCGAATGCCCCTTTGTCTCCCGCACTTTCTACCAACAGCAGCTGTGTCCAGTGGATGTTCCCCATTCCAGATCCATGTAAAATTGCACGTAATTCAGCAAACCGCTGACTCCCGCCATGGCTGCGATGTGCCAAGATTCAGCGGTGTGCTCGGTTCTTTGGCCGCTCGGTTGGGGAGCAGCCGGCGCAGCGGCAGGAATGCCTCTGGTGGTTTCCCCCTCCAGCAGGCCGGGTCCCACAGCTCCCTCCCAGCAGAGATTTCGGCCCCCGGCCCCCGCCCGCAGCCGAGCTGAGCGGTGGGCATCATGCATCATAACCACGTCCTTCTATCAAGTGTGGACTAAGAACAATCTCCATTAGCTGGCAGGCAGGCAGGGTGATAAATGCCCCCGACGAAGGGGAAGGAATTGCGTAAAATAAAGAAGCATGTTCCAACAAGTCTTGTCAAAATTGTATTGATTTAATCATCTGCAGAAATACACATTGCTGGCTACTGTAGCGTGCACCGTGGGTGCAGTTTAGAGCGGCACGCAGGCCCCCCGCGCTCTCCCTCCCTCCCTGGGTCCGAAGGTGATGAAGTGCGAGACAAACTGCCTTCTAATTCCTTTTTTAAAAATGTTGGCTCTCCAAGAGCTGTCTTTTTCCACCCCACTTCACATTTTGCTTTATTTAGGGCTTAAAACAAACCAGGTAGCTCTTGCCTCTTCCGACACACGCTCTGCTCCTGGCTAAGGATCGTGTTATTTACCCACTTGTCCTGTGCTAATCAGCAAGGCGGCACCCGGGGCCTTCGTTGAAAGCCCAGTGGCCTGGGAGCCCCTGGCCACCCAGTCAGAGCCTGGCCTCCTCCTGCTGGGAAGGGGAGGGCTGGCAGGGCCCCCGGGGGCCGTTGCCTTCTCCGTGGGGCCACCAGGACCCCCAGGGCATGGGAAAAGGGAGCACTTAGAAAGGAACTTCATGGGTGGGCGCATGTTTCCAGAGGAATTAGTGAGGCCACCGGACACGCAGGAAGCGTCTGACTAGCCCTCCTGAAACGCTTTCACAGCCACCAGGACTCTCTGGCCACTGCAAAGGAGGCAAAGGCACAAGATTCGGTGGGAGGCGGAAATAGGGCCCAGCATGATCTCGCCAGCCTGAAGCACTGGGCTGGAAGCGAGAGAACGAAATTCCACAGGGACAAATGCCAAGGTCCACACCTAGGCAGAGGGAACCAAAGGCACAGTTACACACGGGGATACCCTTGGCTCAACAGTGCGGCAGGTGAAAGATCTCGGAACTGTTGTGAAGCGGAGTCAACGAGGGGATGTGTCTGAAAGAAGAGCGAATGCTCTCTGGGTCTGCATTAATAGAAGAGAAGCGCAGCCGCCAAATCATGCGAGGTCCGGGTTCTCCTCCACTTGCCTTGAGTCGTGCCTCCAGTTCTGGGCACCGCACTGCAAGAAAGATGCAGGCAACTTGGAGCAAGCCCATGCAGAGCAGCCGTGCCCCTCTTATGTTCAATGATGTATTGAACACAGTATTGGAGCAGATGAAACGCATGTTGCTTGCACACCCCTGAGTTAACATTCCCCGGGTCAAAGAGCAAACAGGCCACCAGCACCAAGGGTTTGGGACTAGGCTGAGAGTGGGCAGAGAGTTCCGCAGATTATAGGGAAAGGCCTCCTGTGCTCGGCGGGGAGAGGAGACTCTGCCCATCTCCGGGAACTGGGAGGTGTGGGGATTCCTGCCCTGGCCGCACTCGCTCACGCGCCCGGCTGCACAAATAAGATGCAATGGGGCACTGAGTCAGGCCTCCCCTGGGGGTGTGAGCAGGCGCAGCTGTGCAAGCAGGGCACCGTGCTAGATTTTGGGGGGCCGGGAAGGGCTGACTAGACTCTGCCGAGCCCAAAGGCCCGATGGTGCGCACATCCAATGTGGGAGAGGGGGCTTCTGAGAGCATCCCTTGTGAGGTTTCGGGAGACACACAAGTCACCCCGCAGAGCAGAAGGGGGCGCATCTTCTGCATGCAGCCAGGTGCGCTTTGGCACGGGAGGTGGCGGTGCGTTCCCTGGAGGGGGAGCTTGAGTCCAGCGTTCAGCATGGCCAGGAAAAGGCTCCCACCTGCAATGCAGCCCCTTGGGTGGGGAGCCCCAGGCAGGCATGGCGGCGGGGGGGGGGGGCGAGTGAGCCGGTGCGGGCCTGGGAGCGGCCGCCAGACCCAGACGGAGCAGGCTGCACACTGGGATGCCAGGGGCCAGGCCAAGCAGCAAGCCTCCTCTGGCACTTTGCCACGGGGCTGAAGCGCACCCAAGTGACGCGGGATTAATCGCAACGGCCTGCACATATCGGGGAGAGGGAAAGCTGGATCACTGCCTGCACAGCGCCGTTTCCAGGCAAGTGCCTCCCCCGAGGATGCTGGGGCCACCGGGCCGGCCTGAGCGCTGGGCCGCGGCTGCTGCTCACCTGCCTTCCAGGGTGCAGGCGGCCCCTCAGTGGGCTGCCGCCCAGTGCAAGGTGGCAGGTGGTTATCGGGCCTTGGAGACCAGGGAGGAGCTGCAACGCACCCGCAGGCAGGGCTGGTGACCACACGGATGGACAGGGACCACCTGCCCAGGGCTCTGGGTAGCCGCCGCCGCTCCTAGGCAGGTTGGCCTTCTGCAGGGTGCGCTGGAGGGCGAGGGCCACTGGCGAGGCAGCAGGATGAGGGGCTGGCTGCCTTCGTCCTTCTGCCCAGTCCTCCCGTGACAAAAGTCATCCTCACTGCCCCAGAAACGTTGAAGGCCGGGAGATGAAGCACCTCCCAGCCAGGCTTGCCAAAGGAGCAAATGCCTTGGCAGAACTGCTCAGGTGTCCGTTCCAAGCCCTCACACGGGGCGGGGAGGGGAGGGACACGCATCTCCTGAGAAAGTGCAAGTCAGCCAAAAAGAACTCTTGGAGCCACTTCAAACACATTGCCAATAATTCATGATTTATGCAACGAGAGGTTTTTAAAAGTCCATTTCTTCATTTGCCAAGTACAGAGGGAGCAGAATGTTCTCCATTGTGTAGGAACACCACAGCGAATCGCATTGAGCAAGGAGAGGTCAGCGAGAACGGCCGGCCGGCCGGCCGGCCCAAGAATGGCTCCCCCTCTCCGGAGCTGCTCCTCAGCCTCAGGCTGTCCCCCGGGGAATGCGGGTTGGCTCTGCAACAGGCCTCTGCAACAGGGTTGCAGCAGCCCCCCCCCCCACTCTCACCCGCTTTCCCGATGTAGCTCCTGTGTTTTGCCACATCTAACTGAAAATGGAAGATTTAAAGAAAGGCAACACAGGAATGCAGGAGTGGCCCTTGCTTGTTAATTGCCCCAGAGGAGTGGCCTCGGCCGGTCGCTCAGCTTCCCCGCTCCAGCGCTGAGCACTGGCAGAGAGATGCCGCCCTCTGCCATGAACTTGCCTTCCAGACCGAGTTATGCGCAGGCTGCCAGGCGCACATGACCTGGCCTGGGCACGGACTACATGGGGCCGGATGCCCTGCTGCCCACCCCCAAAGTGGCTTTGGCCATAAAAATGGAGGGTGAGGGCGATTTGCAGGGCAGGCCCCCAGAGGAGGGGCGCCCCCTGTTTGTGAGGATCACCTTTGTGGGTGTGGGGTGCTGTCCCAGGTGCTTAAGGGAGGCAGTATCAATTCTGGGTGAGGATTCTACCTTCATAAGAATTTGAGATCCAAAGAACCAGAGGTCCTTTGGATTAACGTCAGAGCAGGTGAAAAGGACAGATTTGCACCTGTCCCTCCCCGAGGGCCCCGCTGGATGGCGATGGCCATTGCAGGGGGCTGAGGCCGCAGGGACGTCGGCGGAGGTGGAGGTGAGCAGAAGGGAGTGAGGCTGTGCTTCCCAGCCCTGGCTCCGCTGGGCTCGGTGGTGACCCCGCCTGGCTTGTGACACAACTTCCCTTGAGAATGACGACGTCCCCATCACATGCTCCTTGTTTCCGCTTTCAGTTGACAGCACTCCAGAACCCAGAAACACCCCATCCTGGGTTGCCCCGTGATGTAAACCCAGGGAAAACCATGTGTTTTTATGAACACTGAATGCTTTTTTGAACATTTCTTGTTTTTCTGATGTTATATATATTTAATTGTATTTCATGGTCTGTTTGATGGACAGTTGTAAACTGCCCAGAGAGTTTTGGCTGTGAGGTGGCATAGGAATGAAATTCTTCTTCTTCGCCACCACCAAAGAATCGACCCGGGCCCGTTGCTGGAGGTCCCTGAGGACAATGTGACAGTCTGAAGGGGCATTTGCTCCCTGATCGCAAGGGGAGTGGGGCAGCTGCTGCTTAAAACAAGGGCAAAGCTTTCCTTCTGGACGAAACCTAGGAGATGAGCTTGCCCTTCGCATTAAACATTTTTAAATGGAAGTCCACCCGCAACCCAAAGATTTGTCCGCTGCCCTGACTGTGGCCAATGCCAGGCTTTTGCCGGAAGGCCCTTCCCGCCCAGCCGTGCAGAAATGGTATGAAGACAATGGCTTTGCCCAGTTGTGTTTCTGCAGGACATACAGGTATGTTGGAGTCCCTGCCGGCACCCCTGTTTCAAGACCCTTGTGGTGCCGGGGCACCGCTTTCTTCCTGGGATATTTCCCTTGGCGTGCGAGCGGGCAGAGTTGCCCCTGCTCAGGTTGGCTTGGGGAGGGGTCTGAAGCCATCCTGACTTCACTTGTTTTTATGAAATGCTTGCATCTTGCGTCAAGGATTCTACAGAGCCAAACGGCAGATAAATAAATAGTTAATAAATAATTGGAAAATGGATGCCAGGCATACATGACTGATAGCTGACTGAAGCTCAAGAAAACAGGTAGACAGGTAATGGCCAGTCCCTTGCTATCATCCTAACCTACCACAGGTAACAAGAGGCAGGATATAAACGACTAATAACAACAACAACAATAATAGCAGCGGCTATCCAGTCGAAGCCCTTCATCATTGCACGGTTTGCTTGGTCGGCTGCCTCCCGGATTCCTGCCTGCATCTCAGGATCCTCATCACAGGGGATATTTTGCACAGGGGCTGCGGGGCAGGGAGATGCCATGTTCCCAGGACTGGATTTCTTCCCCGCCATTCTGAGAAGAAGTAGAGAAGGTTGCTCATTTATTGGAGCCCACGTCTTCCACGACACTTAGAGCGGCAGTGCTTCTCATGCGACCGACCCCGTTCTTTATATGGATTATATGTCCAGGCATGAAGGCCTCCCACTGCGTGTGCCTGGGCCATCAGGATTTCAACACGCTCGCTGCCTCCACGCCGCTTTGAGAAGAGCTGCTGCTCTGAGCATCCCGGCACAAACGCAGATCAACGGCATGGACGAGATTTCTTTGCAAACCTCGCATGTGACACTTTGCCTTCAACTCCGAATGGGGCATTTTGCTGGGAGGACCAGCATGGCCCCCGACACGTGGAACGGCTCCGGAACGGCCCACATCTTCCAGATCCTTTAGCCTTGCCATTGGAACAGGGGCCTTTGCGAACTGGAAGGACCAGGAGCTCCTTATTTTGGCAGACTTTCTTATTGAAATCTGGTTTACAAAACCAGGACTGCAACAACAGTGAGTTAAGACATTGTCTGGAACCACAAAAGCAACCACAACGATAACAGAATGCGGGTGAACCTGTATCGCTAATTTTAAAAAATGAAATGTCACAGAATAAGCAAGCAAGATGGCACAGGCTGCCGCTTCTGCCAAAACCTTTCTCTGCATGACACTCTGCGTCATGCAAGGCTTGGCACCTCTCTAAAGAGGCACTAACCTTCCTCGAATTCTCTCATCCACGTCAGCTGCCATTGAGAGAGTGTTCGTAAATGAGCCCAATCCCAGAATGCTTTCCCACAACACATGTGCCCACGTGTTATGATGGGAGCCCGAGACAGGCAGCAGGACACGGACTCAGGCGGCCAAACTCAACGGAAACCTTTTGTCCACCTAGGGCCGCACTACCTTGCCCAGAATCCCCTCTTTTCTGAAAGGCGGGAAGACTGCAGGGAGGGACCCGGCCTTTTGGCCAGCTCCCACCTGGCGCGCTGCCTGCCCTGGTGAAGAGGCAGCAGGGAAAGCGCAGGGGGAGATGGGAGGGGCTGCAACGCGGAGCATCGTTCCCGGGGCTTGTGGTTCTGCGCGGGCATCGCTTCGGCGGGAGGCCGCTCGGGGTCTCCTCGCCGACCCCCGTGGCCCGGGCGCCTGCGCCGGGCTCAGCACCTCTGCCGCGCGTGCCAAGAAATGCCCCCATGCAGCTGGTCCCTCGCCACCGCCTTGTGCTAGCAGCTTCCCTGCTTGTCAGGTCAGGATCATGACACCGCGTCCTTCCAGGGAATAAATGGCAGCCGCGTCATCTGTGATCCTGGCTTCTTCTCAAGGAAATGAGCAGAAATCGACCCTTTTGTCCCTGTCTTGGAAAGATGCAGAACGGCGATTCTGGCTGAGCTGGGATGCAGGATTATATACGGAAACTGGCTGCTTTGTGTCACGATGCCTTTTCTTCCCATCACTGGACAAAATCTCAATCCATTTTGTGTAAAGGAGACCACCTTTCCCCATTTAATGCGGCACTCAGAAATTTCACCGAGCGTATTGTGCATTTCTACAATGGAGAATTCCATACTTTTATGAAATTGAGGATTTGTTCTGCCTCGACTGTGAAGCAAAACATGGCACCGAAAATACGCTCACGACCTCCTAGTCAAAGATGGTAAAGCTTAATCAATATGATGGAGCAAACCTCTCTGTCCCCAAAGTTTATGGAGAGTCAGCTGACTGGTCGTAATATACTTTAATTATGGGCCAGAAAAATGATATGAAACAAGCTGAAACTAATTGCAGTACAGTATTATTAAATGGTGGTTTAGTTTAATGAAGTGGGCACCCGAATTTTTAGGTGTCGACCAAGGTTTAAAAGATCAATTGCTTTATTTATGTGATGCTGCTTCCCACATTTTAGGAGGTCAGAGATTATAGCCTGCCATGTTCGGATAGCACAAAACTCGAGGATTTCTTTCCAGTGAAAGGTGATAATAACGGATAGACAATCTAGAATATTAGCTTTCTAGAAAAACTGAAGGGACACTATAGCTTTTCTAGAAAGAACCCCCATAATGTTCCTTTAAAGAGAAATACACGAACCTCCTATACTTTTTGAAAAAATGCTCTCAGGTGCTGATATTTAATTTCAGACGCAGCCTCTCCCACTCATTCCAGAGGCTCTGGCTTCCCCGCAGGTGCGGTCCAAAGTCACGTTGCTAAACGCAAGTTGCAAACAGCCACATCCAAGTGAGAGCTGCAGCCACGCGCACGCATTCATTCCGTGCAGAAGTCTGAGGACTACAATTAGAACATCCGCACAGCACCACATGCACAAAAAAGCCCAGAACCTCCAAAACATTCAAGCAAGCATTCAAAATTTGGATTCTGGCATGCGGTCACTCATAATTGAAAGATGGATTCGAGATGCATTGCATGTCAAGCAACGCACCAACCCCACCCACGCAAGGAAAAAAAACACCTTTTCAAGCCACCTCTGGACTTGAGCATTCAGTTAAAATTTGATTATTTTTTGACTGGCAGCAATAATCATAACCCTCCCCTCCTGAGCCCAGATTAAATTGCTAGATTTTTCTCTCCTGGCACATTCCTTTTACAATGTCTCCTAATTTCCCCCTCTTCCAGCCTCCACCATTCCCCACCCTCCGAAGAAACGGGGTGGATCGCCCTTCTCTTTTGGCTCTTCTCTCCTTGTGACTTTACTGTATGGTGAAGTCAATCTGGAAGGTCACCTCTTTCATCAAGTATTCGATTTGCATCCAAAATTGTATGTACATGAAAAATGTGGTTGTGTGTCGCACCTTAGCTGCAGACGCAGATGAAATTCTGTGGAAAGCCTGATGCACGCTAACCTTTGCAGATGGCTCAGCTATTGCTGAAAAATGGATTGCTTAATAAAGCATATCATCCGACATATTTGCTGCTTGGCTAGCCAAATAGAAGTTGTTTTTTGCACAAATTTCCTTGTCAAATTTGTCAATGTTCATGTCATTTTTGCTTTAGGTCACAGAGCAAGGTGCAAAATCTTGGCATCTTTACTAGTTGCAAGCCAATTTCGGCTATTTCTAACAATGGAGTGAATTTCTCCCGAGGTTCAGGCATCCCACTTCCAGGAACAGGAAGAATCCGATCTGCAAAAAGCAGGGGACTTTTTAAAAAATGGTGAGGGCTGTTTGGTTGGGCTTTGTTTTTAAAAGAGGGATAAATATTTGCACTCCCGTTCAAGGAATGAGTCAGAAAGACAGTGGCAAGAAAGGGGCCCGTTTATCCCTTTCTGTGATTTATTCTGTTCAGCTCTGTAAGTTTCAGTGGGTTTTGCTACATGTAGATTATTTGCTTGCCTGCACAGAAAATGTATTCCTTTGTACATGGAAAACTGCAGGACGGGGAAGAGGAAGCGGGCTTTCCATCAGAGTGCCCAGGTAGGGTCCCCCACCCGCCTTCTCCTCCTCATGCACTTGCTCCCGCTCCCCACATCGAGTTTCTTGAAGCGTCCCTGCGGGGGATCTTGCCCTGGGAAGGGCATTTCAAAGCCGCCCACTTAGCCTTGCTGCGGCAATGCGGGGGCTCCCCGGGAGCCCCCCCCCCGACCCCCGGCCAGAGGCTTTTTCTCTGCCTCGGCAGCGCCCTGCTCGGCTGCCAGGTGGTGTGAGCACCCCGAGCCCCTTTTGCAGGAGGCAGCGGCTGCCCTGAGGGCTCTTTGGGCGCTGTGCAGTGACCCCGCAGATCCCCCCATGGTGGCTCCCTCTCGGTGGGGTGTGGGCAGCTGCAGAGGGAGGCTGGAAGGAGAGGGAAGGGAGCACCCCAGAGACAATGAGGGGAACAGCAGGAAAGGCGGGCTGCAGGAGGGGAGGCAGGGAGGGCAGGGGCTGGCAGCAAGGGGGTGGAGAAGGATGGAAAGGGTGGGGGGCTCGGCTGGAGACGCCACGGCTGGGGCCGGGGGTGGCTGCAGGCATCTCCGCACAGGCACGTGCTCGGACGTGGCTGCCCAGGAGTTCGGCTTCCGCTTTCTTGCAGGATCCCGGCCCTCGCAGCTGCAATCAAAGAACCAGCAGGGTGAAGGCGCCATGCGGGAAAGGACTCACTGCCACCGTCGCCATCGCCTTGTCAGTCCTGTTCTTCAGTCACGTGCTGCCACGGTGCTGCCCCACACGCCAGTAGATGCAGCCGGTGCGGTACGCGGGACTCTGGGAATCTGGCTTCTCGTCCCCACAGAGCCCTGGAGGTCGCTGGGCGAACTGGGGCCAGTCGTTGGCTCCCAGACTCATCTGCTTCACAGGGTCATCGTGAGAAGAGCCGGGGCGGGCGGGGAGAGGAGGAAGAGCGCTTGGGTTCCTTGAAAGAGTGGGAGAGCCGGGATGCAAAGGCAGCTTTCGCGATACACGTAAAAATAAGCAGACCAAGCATTTCTGAAAGCGCTGCTGGTGGAGTGGAGGCCATCCATGGGGCACGGCGAATGCTGGAGGGAAGGGGCAAGAAGGGTGTGCGGATGGAAGCGCGCAGCCTGTCCGTTCCTCAAGAGGGGCAAACTCCTTTGCAGAATTACTAGTTGTTAGTTGATGACCCCAAGCTCAGAGTGTCAAGCGGGGTCCCCTTGGACGCCTTACAGCGAGCGAAGCGGGGGGGGCATCACCCAACACACATGTCCCCAGCAGGGGTCAAGGACACGCAGAAGTCATGCCTACCTGGCATCGACAGGCAGCAAGTTCCACCGCTATGGCAAAAGCTCCCTGCCAAACGGTCCCTTGTGTGCGACGAAGCAGAGAAGGAGCCCTCTCAGAGACCTGGCCCCAGAGCCTTAGCCCCAGCCAGATAGCCAAAAGCATCTCGGAGGGATGGAGGCCCCATCCCAAGCAGGCAGTAGGCCTCCCTCCCGGGCGTGGAAACTGCTCGCCCACAGGGCCTGCGTCCTGCCAGAGTCAGCTTCAGCTCCCTTGTCCTCCTGCAGCCCCTCGCTGCACGTGGGCCCCGATGCCTGACTTGCACGGCTTCCCCAGATCCCGGGGTCTCAGCAACCTGCTGCTCCCTGTTCTCTGGACCTGGAGGGCGCTTTGCCCTGAGCCCCGCAATGGTGCTGCCGCCCAGAGGCTTCACGGAGGGTTGGACAAGGAGCCCCCGAGGAGCCTTGCCGCACCGTTGCGAGCCCTTCAGCTCCATTGTCAGAAGGCTGGGGGGAAGCCACACAGTGCTGAGAATAAAGTGTTCGTAATTTAAATGGTCCAGAAGCAGAGAAATGGCCAACGAGCTGGTTACAACATTAGGCTCCAGAAGGGAAGCGCCGGTCCTGAGTTTGCAGGGCTGTCAAGGACAGGGCTCTGTGGAGGGCGTGCGGTGCATGGAGACACCCTTCGGCGTGGAGCAACAGGAGGGCTCCAGCGAGCAGGAGCTCTGGCCCCAGCCAGCGGAGGAAGGGAAGGACCAAGGGGTGTGCAGACGGGTGAGAGGAGCTCCACCGTGCAGGTGCCATTCAGCCGAGGTTCCTCAATGCTGGTCCTTCTGCTGGTGGAAGAGAGACTCCTGAGCTCTTATCCATGCTGAAAGAGTGGGGCAGAGAAGGAAGGAAATCCTGCTCGTTTTGATCTAGCAACTTGCCAGTTCAACCTATCTGAGAATTCCCCTCGCCAGGTAAAGTTGGGTGCATGCCGTATATTTTACTAACAATGTTTATCTTCGCTAATAATGCTTTTCAAGCAGCCAATGGGAAATGTCAGAAAATCTGTAACTTATCTGCAAATCAAAGCCAACATGCTTAACAAGCCAGTTTTACCTGACTTTCTGTCCTGCGTCAGTTCAGGGTGCCACGGCACATGTTGGACGTGGAAATGGATGAACGTGGGTGACTTGTTGAAGAACATCTTGTTAGATGTCTATTATTGCTGTCATCGTTGCTTACATATTGCTTGATCTGCTAAAAACAATTCTAAACAGTAAGACTATGGAATAATAAAACATTGTTTAGTTATTTATTTAATTTCTATGCCACCCAACAGCCAGTGCTCTCCAGGCAGTTCCCAATAGTACATTAAAAATGACAATAAAAGTTACATCATGTTAGAACATATTAAAACATCATAAAAAATTTAAGATGCAAAATTTTGAATTATGTTTAAAACAGAATATATAAGTACATTAAAACAATAAGCACATTAAAACTACATATTTATAGAAACTAAACTGAATGCGGTGTCTTCATATCCAAGACTCCAGTCATAGTCCTTAAGGAATCAGGCGCCTCTGCTGGAGGCAATTCAGGTACCCAAAAAACTTACTTGCTGTGGAGCCTCGGCTCACGGACGTCTCAGTCCACGGCCAAGTCGGGTCGCGAACAGAACTTTCATAAAAATTTTGACTCACTGGGTGGAGACTGCAATTGTGGCCGTTCCCCCCCACCCACAAGTGGGGAGATGGCCGCGATCGTGCTGGGGGTGGGGGGAGGGAGATGGCCAAGAACACGCCTGTCTTTCCTGCAGGAGCGCAACTGCGATCTCAGCCATCTCCCCCCAGCACGATCGTGCCCGTCTCCCCCCCATCCCAGTGTGACTGCATTCACACCCATCTCTCTCCTGTAGTGTGCCCACAATTGTGCCCATCTCTCCCCCCCACCAGTGCACCGGGATGACGGGCGCGATCACGGTCGTGCTGGGGTGGCGGGGAGATGGCCGCGATCTTTGATGTTCTTTGTCATTTTGCTTCACATTTTTCTGATTTTAAAAAAATTAGTTGCAGAATGGATTAACCTTCTTGACACTGACCCTTATGGGGAAATTTGACTTGGGTCACGGCCAATTTGGGTCCCGACCAGAGTCCTGGAACAGACTAAGTTCGTGAGCCGAGGTACCACTGTATATAACTTATATTCTGCCTAATAGCAGAAACTCTCCAAGCAGGTTACAACATTTTCTAAATAGGATCCTGATGCTATAAAAACTGCCATATTTTTTCCTCAATGCACAATTTTAAAATAGTTTAAACATTTTCTAACAATTTAGAAGTAAAACTGTATTTCATGCAGAACAGAGCTGTTTCTTTCAAACAAAATCAGAGATGAATGCCCATCAAGCCCTTAGATAAGACTTATCACTCTCTTGATAGGCCTTGGCACGCAAGGCTGTTTCAGCCTGGTCCTGGGACAACAAGGTTTGATCTCACTGTGGGGAGATTATTCCATAGTTGGGGCCGCTACTGCAAAGCCCCCTCACCCCTTTCGCTGTCCTCTGAGCAACCCAAGGAAGGAAGTCCCGGGATGGTGCCTGCAGCGTCCCGGTCGATTGCAGCTTGGGAGAGGCATCCTGTCGATTCCTTCAGTCCCAAGCCATGGAAGGCTTCGTAAGTCAAGAGCAACACATGGAATTGAGCTCAGAAGCTCAGAAGCCTCTGGGGGTGGCAGGGCCAACAACAGGGCTTCTCCTTCAGGGCTTCCTAGTCAGGCAGGTTCATGGTCAGACGGGCAGGTCCTTGGCACAGCCAGGTCCTCAGCCATTTAGCGCTGTTACTGTCGGGCCTTGCACCTCAAATCGAGCCCCGGAAGCAGTTGTCAAACAACATTGCAAGCACCAGGTAGCTCTGATGCTGCACACTGGTTAATCCACTGCAGGACCATAGAGTCGCAGAGTCGGCAGGAGCCACAGAGGCCACCGGGCCCACCCCCTGCCATTGCAGGACAGCCATTTACACCCTCCCACTCAGAGGGCTGTCCTGTTTTCCCTTGAATGCCTCCAGTGTGGGAGAGCCCCCCTCCTCTCTGGGCAGCTGGCTCCACTGTCGCTTTGCTCGGACAGCGAGGAAGCTTCTCCTGATGCCCAGCCTGAATCTGGGCTGTTGCAACATGAACGGATTATTCCGTGTCCCGCACTCTGGCATCAGCAAGAAGAGATCCTGACCTTCCTCTGTGGCCTTTAGGGACTTATAGAGGGATAACAGCCTAAACACGGCCCAAAAGCCCAATAGCCTAGACATGCTGCAACCAAGGCCAACTGATTAGCAGGGGCAATGGCTGCCCAGTCGGAGCAGTTCAAGAAGAGTCACGACTCATGCTGCAAGCATAATCGTGCAATGCCTTCCTCGCCACCTCGCTCACCTGCGGATCTAGAGGGGGCACAGGACAAAGGAGCTCCCCCAAGCTCCAGGCCTGACCTTTAAGGGGAAGTGCTGGGCCTGCCCGAAGGGTGAAGATCCAGCCTCCGAGTCGGGCTTCCTGCTGACCAGCAGCCCCTCCATCCTGCCCGGGTCTAAGCTCAGCTTCCTCACCCTCAGCCAGCCAGCTGTCCAAACCAGACCATGCTCAGGCAGCTTCAACCGGAGTTAGGCGGGAAAGAGCAATCGCGTTGGGTGTCACCAGCATATTCATAGAAGTATTTTGGTAAACGCTGCTCCTTTACTGGTGCAAAATGGGAATCAGGATGAAATCTGATCAGTAAAAGATCTAGATAAATTATGAATGATAAACATGGTGCAAAAAGAGGGAAGTGGACAGAGAGGGAGTCATAAAAATGGCAACCAGACGGTACAACCAAAACTGTAAATTATTCCAATCTCAGTGAATAGACTAGTTTATTCAGTTTATATGTCACTTACCATAAGTAAAAATATCGCTACACTTCTGAGTTTCTGGTTGCATAAAATGTCAGATTTTCTTTTATACTCTGCCTCTTTGCTGAATGTTTTGTCTCCAGTTCCCTAATTACAGGTGTGCTCATGAACAGACCTTTTCCCCCTTTCAGTTTCAGATTATAGCCCTGCGACCTCAAGCGCGGCTGTTGATCAAATGTTAACCTTTCCAAGAGGCATCCCTTTGCTCTCGCCAGGCTCCTTCAACAGGGGAAAATGCAGGGCAGAAACAGTCCCTCCAATTTATGGCCTCTTCTAAGCAAGATTTGTTTGGAAGGCATCCCCTCCTGGTTGTCCTTCCTTTTCTACTTGTTATTTTTGTTAGCAAGCAAACAGCACCCCCCCGCCCCCGGGTCTGTTTTCAGTGTACTGTTTTTAAAGGTCTTGTTTGATACCTGACACTGCTTGCAGGAAAGCCAACTTGAGTGATTAATAGCAAAGTCTCTGCCATTTTATTATTAATAGCAGTGTGTTGACTCAATTAAATCCAGCCTGCTTTTTTTGGCAAGCCTCTGCAATTATACATATCTTTATGGGCAGCAACCCAAATGCATCCTGGGAGGAGACCAGAACTCTGCATTAACTTTTTCTGGCACTCTCAGGACACGTTGGCTACTGCACCGTGTGTCTCTAACCAAGCCAAGATGCCCGTCTCAAGGAGGCAAGAGGAGAATTGGGAATTGGATGCTATGAAACGTGTTCCGAGCTTTCCCGTTTGAATTCTGCTGCTTTCCACTGAGAAGGAAAACTGAGCCTGGGTTTCTTCAGGAATGACAATCCCGCTCTTGCTTCCTTACATTCTGTTTCTCCTGGTGGGAGAGGAGGAGGGGGGAGGAGGTCTTTGGCAGGGAGGTCCTCATCTGCTGACCTGTCCGCAGGACAATACCTGTTCCACCTGTGCCTTTGCGGTCTGACTGCTAAGCACATTTCTAGACGCATCCTGTGGTCCACAATGACACGGAAACGTTATAGTTTGTCTTCTCCCTAAGCTCAGCTCCACAGAGAATAGGAACAGTCTGAATTTCCATAGTGTTTTAAATCCAGCTTGAATCTTGGAAACGGCGTTGAATCCCTAAAGACACCAGCCATTCCAGGGACTACTTTTCTTCCCCAAGAAACCCTGAGTCGAGCCGGCCAGGATGAGGGCACTCCTGAGACGCAGGAGGACCTCCATAGCAGCGTCCAGGTCACACCAGGCCTTGGTGGAAGATCAACTCAAAGAGAAGAAATCAAAGAGAAGGTCAAAAGGAAGGGGGAGGACAATGGACAACCCAGAAGGACCCCGCTTTCGCCAGGCTTGGCACAGGCTGCAGGCCCTTCACCAGCTGGGCCTTCTCGGTGAGGCTCCTGGTCGTGCGGCACACGCCCCTCTGCGGCCCACCTGGCATCAGCCTTGACAACTCTGCATCTCCAGGTCTGGCAGGATGTTTCATTCATTTTCATTCTATTGGGGCATTATGTTAGCTGCGTAAAAAGATGGTTTAATTTGTGTAAGCTATTGTAGCTTTTAAGATTTGTTTTAAATGTGGCTTTCAAATGTTTCTAGAGTAATTTTTATGCTTTTATTTGATCTTGTATTTTTATCAACACAGGGCGCTCCCCACGCCATCGCAGTGCCTCATTTAAACAAGTTTATGGGTGATCTGGACACTTCTCCTTCCTTCCTTCCTTCCTTCCTTCCTTCCTTCCTTCCTTCCTTCCTTCCTTCTTTTTCCTTACTGTGGGAAATCTGCTATGGAAAAAAAGGAGGAATTGCTGCACCATACCTTCTGATGGTAGTGCAAGAACCGTCTCTCTGGCAACATGCAGGAATTCAGCTCACAACACGGATGTGGGGGATCTGTGGAAGTCTTCTGGAGGGAGGAGGGCTCCTCCAGCTGCTGCCCCCCATATCTCGGGCCATGGGCTCTTCCAAACACCTCCCCCGGTGAGCAGCAGCAACGCTTTTTAAGCATGCTTGACAAAATGCCCCTGCCGCCCGCCCAGAAATCCAGCCTGAACCAGGTTCTTGGTGGTGCCGAGGCCGCCAAGTGATTCAGCCAAAGGTGCCTTGAGCAAATAAGGTGGGGCATCAAACTCCCAGTCCGGCCCAAGGCCCTAATTCCCTGCCGGTAAAAGACAGAAAATGGCCTTCAAATTTTCAGTCTACTGCATGGTGAAATCCAGTTGTGTGTGTGTGTGTGTGGGGTGTGGCAGGAGGGTGGAATATGAGACACATTGGCGATGGAGCAAGTGCTCATTTTTAGAAAGCCTTTCTTTTCGGTTGAGTCTGGCATGTAAAAACACTGCAGTTGAACTGAGGCAACCGTTGCATTCAGAGGCCGATGGCTGTTTACAGCCCATTTCTACTTTGCATCTGCTTTGTGCTGTGAACAAGAAGATTCTCTGAGGTTAACCTGTAGAATGTGAGTTGCTGAAAGCCGAGCTGTACCGGTGCTGGATCTGGTCTCCGGGGAGGAGGGAAGATGCACCGAACATGCGAGTTGCTGAAAGCCGAGCTGTACCGGTGCTGGATCTGGTCTCCGGGGAGGAGGGAAGATGCACCGAACATGCGAGTTGCTGAAAGCCGAGCTGTACCGGTGCTGGATCTGGTCTCCGGGGAGGAGGGAAGATGCACCGAACATGCTGCTGGGCCCCTGCACCAGGAACAGAGCCCCAGAAGCGGGGCTGAAGCCACTGTAGCACCCAAACACGTCTGCACAGGAGACCGCGTGGGACTCTGTGTCAGCTTCATGGCACTCTCCAAGGAAAGCAAGACGTCGTGCGGAAACCCACTGCATCTCTCATGGATGGCTCCGAGCCCTCACCCAGATGACGTCCTGAGAATTACGCACTTGCTCTGAAACTGTGCGCAAGCGGTGCTGGAGTGTGCCAGAATCCTCCAAAGGCTACTGTGGAGCTCTTTTTGTCTCATGTTCACATTAGACTGTGATCTGGTTTTCAGGGTTTGGTTTGGTTTGGTTTTGATGGAAACATGTGCACATTTCAAATAAATGTGTATCCTAGCTGTACACATCTTTGCAATGTCCACATTCTTCTCCTAGTTCATGCGCATTTCCCAAAGTTGCACATATTTTCATGCGCATTTTCCAAATGTACATGTACTGTCAACTGATTTTTCCCCCACTTTGGGTACCCAAATCACATCGCAAGCCTAGAAATGTACAGATATCAGCTACAGGTTGGATTTGCGTCTGTGTTCTCTTTTGGAGGGGCAAAATGGCTGAATCCTGATGAAGATTGAACTGAAATGGATTTCTCACACGTTCCTAGCTGAAGCCATCCCTCGTTCACACAACAGAGACTGCACTGCATGCCTTCGGTTTGCTCCACTTTCCAGAAATCTGCAACGGGACTGGTTCAGTGCATTTATAGGATTATCGTAACACCCATAAGGTGTGCATGATTGGATTATGTTAATTCTGAACCAGCGCTTGTTTACTGGATTAGTTGTGCTAGGAGTAAGTGGAACACTTAATCACGGAAATGGGGCTATGCCGGTCCCTTGCCATGGCGTGAGGAGCACCATTCTTGTTATAGCCACAGGCACACGGTGGCAATCCGGCCCAAACGCAGGTGGGGCCGCCATACTCTGGTCAACTGGTCGATAATCATGTGAAATGATAGTAGAGGGGCATTGCCCGTCTGGTGCCAGAGTTGCCATCTTTCCGGTGCCAGGTTAGGATGCTCCTCTTACTCCCAGGCTCATGATAAGAGATTCAGTGCGTCAACGCGCCCCTCTGATGCCCTCACAGAGAACAATGCTCCGGTGATGTGGCCGATCCCTCAGTAGTGGCGTCTCAGCCTTGTACACCTTTGACCAGTTTTATTTCTTAATCCTCTGGTTCCAGAAAGCGCTTTTCATCTCATGTCCCATTTTAGAGAGATCTTCCAAACAGTCAGCATTTCACCAGACTCCGAACAGGCGTGCTCTTCTTTCTAGGGTTTCTCGGCACCCTCCCGTGGCTCGCAGGGCCACTTCGCTCTGCCCTGGCAATGCTTTCGCATCCCGTTTGTACTGGCTCCATCTTAAAACAATCCATTATGGTAGGACGACATTCTGTGCTATCCTTCACAACTTGGACCAGGTCCACTGATGTACTCCATCTGGTTTATTTTGCTGGCATTAGGCAGTTCACAGCTGTGGGGATCTTTACAACAAGGGCAGAAATACTCACATGTTTTGTCTCTGTTCCCATTATGCCTTTGTTTTCTTTCTAGGGGTGTCTGATCAGAATTGCATGTGAATTGAGGGTTTGTTTGTTCCTTTTAAATTGCATTTAGTTGGATTTCTTGATTAAAAGTAGGAAAATTGTGCTTGATGTGGCATCTAAGGATTTTTTAAAAATGCATGGATTCATGAATTTATGTTCCCAAGGACTGGTTTATGTTCCCAGGGACTGATCCGGGGGACAGCATAGATATCTTTGTGGTGTTTTAGCACAGTGACAAAACACTTGCTTCCCAGCTCAGCTCCTAGAATCTCTTGCGGAAGGAACCTCAGGCGGAAAGACTTCGAAAGGCTTTCCGCACAGAGCACCTTTCAGACATCATGCCGAGCTCGAGGGACCAAGGCTGGTTTAACGACTCGTGTGTTTGTTGTGTTTTGATACAATTGTTTGATTACTGTTTGGATCAGGTTTTATCTGTGACTGGCAACTGCCTTGGGTGCCAGCCGTCTGGATAGAAATGTGGGGTAAAGTCAAATTAATAAATAAAGCGACTCAGTGTGTTCAACTCCATGGATGTTTCAGTGTGGAGTTGATAGGATGGCTGGTTAAAATGTGTACATTTTCACAAGTTTATGCTTAAACTTACCTATACAAAGAGAGAGCCAGACTTTCAAACCAGCATCCTAAATCTTGAAATGTGAATTTAAATTTAGAAATTCGATGCGTTTAGGATATCTTTCGGTAGCATGGATTGTAGCAAAACTGTGTGCTTTGATACTCAACTAGCATTTCCTATGCATGGCATCCGAAAACTCCACAACTGTTTGCTTCAGGTTTCTTGAGACAGCCTTCCAGTGGCTGAATGCCAGGACGGCCTTCCTGTGAAGCAGGAAGCCATTGGGATGAGATGCCCGAGTCCAGGAATGTCAAACATCCCGTGCTTCATTTTTCAGAGAGGGGAAAATAAGCTCTTGGCCAGGAGCTGTGATGAAGGTCTCTGGATTGTGAACGGAAATAAATGTGAGCCGCAGTGCTATTCACACTTGCCGGGGAGCAACCCCACTGGACGCAGCAGTGCTTCCTTCAGAGCAGGCGTGCCTAGGAGCACGTTGGTGCCGTCCGTAGTGCCGGTCATGACGGCGGACTCACAAAGCCAGTGGATGGATTTGTGCCGAACGCTGCTTTTCACACACGGATGTCAGTGGTCATCTGGTATGAAGCCTCCCTTAACACACGTGATAGGAAGTGCCAGTGCCTGATGCAAACGGAGACCTACCCAGATTTCTCACCATCTCAGGCAGCCAGCTGCACACACACGTTTGTCCCCCCCATCGCACTGTTTCTGCTGCTCACTTGCATTAGCACACTGTCCTTCCCGAGTGAATTCCAGGCACCTGAGGATGGAGCTGAGCTTTCGAAAGGAATGCTCCAGAAGCCGCTGGTGGGCCCGAGTGTGGAAGGACAACTCTTTGCAGGAAGCTTGACTTAGGCACTTGCGGTCTGACAGCCTCTGAGAGGGGTGGCGTGACCCGGCGTCCAGCACTGAGCAGGGGGTGGACCTGATGGCCTTCTTGGCTGGCCCCTTCCCACTTGACTATTCTAGGATTCTGCGATTAGCCGACCCTATTCATTCGGGCTGACCAGAAGAGGAGCAAGGACAAGCGCACCTCGCCGAATTAAGCCAATCTCTGTCGTCCCGCAGAGAAGGAAGGAGACGCTCTGCTGTTGTGCCCCATGCTCAGGGCTCACTGCCTAGGAATGCAGAGTCTGGACCAGCTGGGGAGATGCACAGCTAGTGGGCTCCGGGAGAGCCGGACACTCTGTGAGGTCCCCAGGCCCAGGAGTTAATGCGCTGACGCTCGTTCTCAAGGATATGGAGGAGGGGCTGCCATCCAGGCCTGGGGCGGGTGCCTGCAAGGCGAGCTGCTGCCAGGAGGCCTGTTAAAAAGGTGTCGACAAGTAACATCAACAGACTGCCAGGCTTCCATGAGGATGAAACAACCCTCTGGATCTGGGGTCTGCCGGGGTCTGTCTGTTTTCCGCTGGGCCCAGCTTCTGTGTGGGGTTCCCTTTCTCCAGCTATCGTGGCCAATAGCTGGAGAAAGCCTTTTCCTCCTTCTTTCCCCGCTAATAACAGAACTCAAGATCGCCAAATGAAGTTGAAGGGCAGTAAGAACCGTTTCTGGACAGATACAAGGCGCTACATCTCCATACGTAGAAGCCCCATTCATTCTTATGGAAGCCATGCAAACAGAGCACGCACACAACTCAAAAGGATAAGAAGTTGTCCAGCCACATGCTTCCTAGTCATTGCAGGACATCAGAACACCATGGCAAGACCGGAAGGGAATCAGCCGTCTATTCACCAAGGAGCATGCCTCTCTCTGAGAACGCCGCTGCTTTGGAACATGGGCCATGTTTAGCCAGGGGTGTTTGGAGCCCCCCATCTCCGCAGCTGACTGTCCGCAGTGCTGGTGGTAGTGACGCTGAGCTAGGGGGCTGGCAGGGAAGGCCCCCTTCGCCTCATGCCTGCCCGCCTGGGTCACTGGCTCCGATAGAACCAGATTCAGTAAAGATGGGATGATTGTTTGGCGCATAAATCTCTTCTATTGGATGCCTCGGTGCTTATCATCAATCCTAGCTGTGGAGAAATAAAGCCAAGCCACTTGGACAAAATTCGCTTGAACACTGGCCACCGCCTCCAAATGTGCGTGTTAAAGGGGAGCCCCGGCCACTGCATGGGGAGCGTCGGTCCCGATCTGCCGGAGGCATTGCTGGTGCCCCCTCGCCCACAGGCGCTCGCAGGGCCCTTTCACGGTGCGGCCCCCCTCCAGGGTTTCTCCCATGCTTGCCAGCCATCATTTAGTTCTCTCCCCGCTCCCCCTCACTGCTTCTGAGCAAGGAACATTTGCAGCTAAGTTTTAAACTGCAAGACGGGGAACAAAAACCTCCTGAGAAGTTGCAAATCTCCAAGCTGCAGCTCAACCATAGTGCCACTTTGTATATTCCTTGTGCAGTCCTTACATATTCTATATATAGAAAATATAGAAAGGCAGAGAAATACCAATCCCTGGGGGAAAGACATGGAAAAGATGTGTTTTGCCTTCTGCAATGAAAACAGAAATGAAGCCGTAAAGCAGCGAGCTAAACCCTGCATGGAGAGAAGCCCTCAGTCCAAAGCAGTGCCTTTTGTTGTAAGACTGGGACTAATTGTAAAATAGTGCAGCTGTCAAACAGAGCCATGTGGAGGCAGGAATCATGGATTAGTCGTGAAAAATAGTTAAGGGTAGGAGATCTAGGACAGGACCCATGGGGAAGGCCGGGGAATTGTGGAGATTCAAGGCAGCTTTGCAGTTAGCCATTGGAAATGCAGCTCAAGCTGTTAGTAGCTATTGATTGGCTTTTCTGAGTTGTTCTGCTCAGCAGAAAGGACGAGGGTTTGCTCTGGCTCACAGGGAGGGGGCGCTTCAGAGTCTTCCCACTGGACAGGTACCTGCCTCAGATGCTTCATCAGAGGACATCCTGCTTGGGAACAGGGAATGGGCCAGATGGGCCTTTGTGTCTCCTGGCTCTTGTGGCTGGACTTGTGCCCCACCTGGGGTGGCCAAATTTTCTGCCCTCCGAGGCAAAGTCGGCCTTGCCAAGGTGGGAAGGGGCGTTCTCAGGGGCTGTGGCTCCACTGCGCCAGTCCTACGTCTTATGTGCTAATAATGAGAAGTCCCACCCACAGCGATTCGGACCGGTGGGGGCTGGGGGGGCCACCATCTCGCTGGCCTCAGTAGGTGGCGGCATGTCAGCGCTCATCAATCTCATGAACTCCAGGTCTCAGATCTAGCTTCCCGTGCTCCTCGGGTGTAGACTGCAGGAGTGCCCACGCAGAAGAAGCATTTCGCTTAGGCATGTGCGGAGGCAGAACGACCAGAGAAGCTGCCCCTGGCAGAATTCCCCCCTCTGAGCACCTTCCAAAGGGACCAGCCCTCTGAACGGGGCCTCCTTGGCTTCCTGACCTCACAAGGTAGCACTTCCGCTGCTCTCCACTTTCCTTCTGCCCTAGAGCACCCCCCATTGAACCCTGCACCCTCGGTGAGGCTGGGCTCCAGCCTGACCTTTCCCGCAGCCAGGGGCTTCCTCCGCTCCAAACCTCCGCCACCCTACGGCTTTTCCACACACTCCCACTCGCCCCCTCTTCCTTTGGCCACCCTGACCAGCAGGACCTGGCACTCCCTGCCTTCCCATGATGCACGGCCCCTGCCTCACCTTCCCCCTCGCTTGTGCTCCCTCCATCCATCTGGTGGCTTGTAGACGCAGCCCGGCGGAAGTGAAGCCGGGCTGGGCAGGCAACCCATCGTCAGTGCAAAGGGGTTTTGACAGCCAAAGGACTATTAGGACAACACTGGAAGGATCACCTCTCATGGTGCAATGGACTGAAGACCTAACAATGCTTTCAGTTCTCAAATTTATGGCATCTAAGTGCCACTCTCAAATGGATGCTTGCATGGATGTTTGGCCAGTGTCGCATCTGAGGAGAAATTGGTAAGAATTGCTTATTCATCAGAGTTCAACATTTTATTTGTGACTTCCAGAAGTTGGACAGGTGATGTTTGCTTTATTTCTTAAATACTTTACTGGGGTTGACATTGCTTGGCTGATTCTGCTCTTTATACAGCATCTTCCAGGATGTGGTCCGCTGTGCCCGGCCAGGGTGGTGTTGCGTCCACAAGTCCCAGTAGCAGTGCAGCATTTTTGTTGGGTCTTTGAGGATGATGACGATGGCGAATGGGATTTGCCTACCCCCCACCCCCACCCCCAGGCCCGCTTCATCCTAGGACAGCTCATACGGGGAACCTAAGCATGTGCAGGAAGGAGGGGACCAATGGGAATGAGTGTGGCTGGTCCCGTGGAGAAGGGATGATGAACAGGGGGAACTGCTGGATGGGTCGCGTCAGGACAAGCGACACTAGAGGCGGCCATGAAGGGTGGAGACCTACCATGGTCTCCCTGACACACGATCCCCACATCCAGCTGGCTCTGCCTCTGCCCCATAGTCCCGCTCCGGCCGTGTCCCCCGCAGTCCAGCATGCAAAATCCCCTTCGTGACTGCCCTGCTCCCTGCTGACCTCAGCTGCCTCTTCCTGATTGGTCTGCTGAGGTTTGAGGTGGGATCTCCTCTTTCCCCTCTGAACTGAACCTCCATCTCTTGAAGGCCTCCTAGCCAACCTTCCTCCGAGGGGTTTTCTGCCTTACAATAAAGCCTTTTATGGTGATTTCCACCCTTCTTCTTCCAAGCATTTACCTGCTTTCTTCTTATACACAGGGAGATGGGCACAGCGCTCAGCCAATAGGAACAAAGATGACACATCTGTTGCTAGGAGGCCAAGTGTAGCAGAGAACGGATGCCTGGAATGGCCCTTTCTGTGGCTGCTCTTTCCATGGGACTCTGTGGTGTTCTTCTCCATGCAGGGCATAATGGAGATCCCAGTCCAGATGGCACAAGAGGGCATCAGAGCCACCAGAAACCACGCAGCAGACTACTGGTTTTTGTGAGTCTCCCAGCCTGAAACAGGCCATGGTGATACCATGTGTGGGCCAGGCAAGAGAGGGAGCACACGAAGGCCATGGCCGGTGCTGCTGTGGGAGCCCAGCCAGCATGGCAGCTAGAGTCAGGCAGCTGGGGGGATGTGAGGGGCTGGGGTGTGGGCGAGAGGAGCTGCAGTACTCATTCCCTTCAAATGTATTAGGTTTTACACAGCAGTTCTAGCAGTCCCGGAACGAGTCCTCCACCACGGTTGATTTTCTCCACTTCCAATGTCTGCATACTCATTTTAGGACAGCCCTTGTACCATCTCCTATCCATTTGGCCGCATGTTTCCCACAGAATCGCCAGACCAAGCACTTCCGGTTGGCCTTCCCCCGGTGCAGGGCTTCCGCTTTTGAGAAAAACAGGGGAGTGTGCCTTCCTTTGAGGAATGCTGCCTTGCGCATAGCATGCCCGCACCACTTGTATTGGGCTATTCCCCCATTTTCTGCACACTTCAAGGCAGAACAGTGCAACCAATTGGCTGCAGGAGGGTGAATACATACGATGAAGAGAACACACGAATTCCAGCCAGAATGAGGGGCAGGCACTTCTGCTGCCCAGTTTCCAGCCTCCAGAGGATAATTTCGCTGTCCTTGACTTCCCAGCCCATTGGAGATTCATGTCACTGGAATTTTGTGGAAAAAAATTCTTCCAAAATTTTGGAATGTTTTTAGAATGTTGCTAAATTTCCTGAAACGATTATCACTGTTCGTATTAACATGCACATACTGTAGTATTTCTTTGTTGGAATAAATAAGTATTTTATGTGACATGTGATTTCTTATCAATACAATAATTCTTTCTTTTTTCCATAGAGTTTCTCAGCTTCAATTTCATGTTTGCCTGATCACTGAGTTGCAGAGGGTTTGTCAAAATGCAATCCAACCCAACTAACAAATTTGAATTAACAAAACCCTGTTTTAGTTTAGCACATCTCGTTAAGTGCTTTCCATGTTTACGCAAGCTCCAAAATCACGGGCAATTGCTGTGGTTATGCATTGCTGCATTCTTTATCCGATGCAGATATGGTGACCTAGGCAGTGGCTCCTCCCAGCTTCACCAGTACGTGGATGCTGCAGGGCTGTCATTCTGGCAGAGGCGGGGACCACAGTCTTGGATTTGCTGGTTCACTGGAGTGGACACAACAGCAGTTCCGCATCTCCCAAGGGCCGCCTGAGCCATCCACGGAGCACAGAGGAGCTTCAGGGCGCTGGAACGCCATTCAGCCCAACTGCTTGAAGCAGGTGAGAGAGAGCCTCAGCTATTGGGCAGCGCAGGAAGCAAGCAAGCAAGCAAGCAGGAACATGCTTGAAAGTGTTCTTCCTATTAGCTCATTGAGTGGTAGAGCAGACAGGCTGGGGAATGACGCACCTTGTGCCAGCCTGGTACCATGCTCAGCACAGTGGGAAGTGGGGCCCAGCCCTGTGACATGCACAGCTTGAACAAAGAAAGCTTCCGTGAACATGAGCCACGGGGCACGTCATCTGGAATGGATCACCCAAAGCGTCCGCAGAGCAGGGCTCCAGATCTCTGCCCTCTTGGAATGGGGCACCGCACTGTAGGCCCAAAGTAACGCTTCTGCTAAGGGCGCGACCCTTCGCAGCCACACTTTCCCAATGTTTTGGAGCTGGTGTGAACACAGAAAGTCCTTAACAAAGCCTATTAATCAGAAAGGAGCGCTGGTAATTGAATAAGCGAATCCTTGCAGGTTCCCACGCATCAGTCTGTGACCTGGCTGGTCCCTTTTGTGGCCGCCCTGTCTCTGGGGTCTCTGCTCTCCTGCCCCCCGGACTGCCGCGCACCTCCCGGGACTGTGCAAGGGCTGCTCTCCACCACGGCGGGCCAGCTCAGCTCACCACACGGAGTTGTGGCATCAGAGCAGCTCTGGGACTGGCCCAAAACGCGTGGCCCCACCACGGCTACCCATGCAGTTCTGTCGCGCTCCCGAAGGACGCTGGTGCACGGATGCACTGGATGAGGCCCTGCAATTGTTCAGGGAGTGCTCTGAGTAACAGATTTGCCACACTTCGCTTCACTCTGAGACACCCTTTAATACTTTGAAAGCCGATTAATGTGCATGCAGGCATCTTAATTTACGGTGCTCTACTCACCAACTCCTACATTTAGGCAGAAAGGGGTTCCTGGAGACCAGACAGTCGGAAGGAAAACGGGCTATGCACGCACTTATTTCTGGTGGTTTTTTAGAAAATTGTTTGCTCCTCCTATGTAATCAGAAACAAACACAAACGAGGGGTATTTTCTGCATCCTAGAATCAAATGAAGAAACTGATTTAAAAACTATTTAAATTTAGGCATATAACAGCAAAACGAAAACCATCTTTGTGACTGATCATGGATGTGATAAATGCCACCTGCTAGCCAGGTAGGAAAGAGACTGTCGCGGCTGAGCAGTGCCTTCTTCTGGAAGCAAGTTCTGCCATGCAGGGTGGTCTGAAAGCTGCAAGAGGATAAAAGAGACCTCTCCCTCATTCCCTAACATTTAAGTGGACAAACACACTTGATTTTCTTTATTTAAGGGCCCCGTGGAAAGTGTCGCCAGGGTCCACACAAAATTACAACTGGCCAGGCGCTCTTATTCCCCCCGCCCGTTCTTGCACTCTGTTCGAACATGCTTGAATGTGCAGAGAGGTGACTCCGGGCACTTGTATATATGTTTGCTTGTGTTTATGTGTATAAGGCAAACTGAGTATATTTACAAGCTGCTTCTGTAGTTATAATATACATCACTATTATGAATTGCTTCATTAACCTGTCAATCCAACTGCTCTCTGCTCTCGTTTCTCCTCCGTCTCATTTGCATTACTCCAAGGGGGCTAGCGGAGGGAGCTTCCTAGGTGAGGTGGAGACGGGCAGTTTAGCACTGCGTTTCTCTAGCTCTGGCTGCAAAACCAGCTATGCCACCAGTATGAGAGCAGGATTCAGCTCTTCTCTGGGATTTTGTCAGCAGTCAAGATGCTCTGTGGAGTCATTTATCATGAAGCCGCTGGTCACTCGTGGTCCGGGCCTGGGTCCGGGGGCCTCCAATTGCCAGAAAGCTTCTCAGAAGGAGAGACTTGCCTGCAGTGCATTTGCCGTTTGGAAGAGCTGAGGATGGCCCAGGCCCCAGTAAACCCCCCAAAACTGCTGATTTTGCTGAATGCCACTGACAGTGATGGATCAGCTCTCGTCTCGCCTTTCCGTTGTGCTGCAAAAATGGAAGAAGAGGGAAAGAGAGAAAGGAAGGGAGGCAAAGATGGAGATTAACTCTTTTGACAGGGGCTCTGCAGTTTTACAAGGCAAGATAAAGCTGCTGTCTGGCCCGGGCTCAGATAGGCCAACATAGCACTGTCTGACACAGCCTCCGATCCGCAACAATTTACTTAACAGGCCGCCAACACTCAGCACCATGTGAACACCTCTGCCGTGGGCCAGGACCAAGCACGGGGGGTGCGCACGGAGAGAGAGTGCCGGCTCTGGCTCCCGGAGCCCTCAAACCGCATTACGTCCTCACACGCAGGTCTCTCCGATCCCTGCATGCTTCTTTTGTTCCATCATCCTTGCCGGAGAACTCAGATTGCGGGATTTTGCAACACAAAGCACAAAAGCTGCCAGAGGCAAGCGTGGGTGTCCCACGCAGGCAGCAACCGTTTCTGCTCAGCACCTTCAGCTCTCCTACCTGCATGTGTGGATTCCTGAGAGACGCCGTTCTGTTTCCCAGTTTTGAAAAGGCAGGCTTCCAAGCGGCCCTCACGGCTGTGAGTGCATGTGAGGATCTGCAGACACACACCTGTTGGACTGCACAATTGCCGGTTTCCCCTGAATCACTTTGCTAGCACGATGGCACTACCAGAAAGCTGAGAGTAAGAGAAAGGCAACAGGCCGTGCTGGAGAACCGCATGATCTTTCTGCCCGGCTCTTTCTTCCAGTGATCAGGTTCTCTGGTCCAGAGCGCTTCTCCCAAGCCGCCCTGGGGCAGCACCCATCTGCATTACCAAACCTCTCAGTGTGACCTCCGAAGGAATGAGAGGAGACCCTTGGAGGGCCTGAGAAGGCGGCGCGAAGAGTGTGGGAGAAGCAGATCGGAAAAGAGCATGCAGAGAGAGAGAGGCCGAAGGAAAGGGAAGTGGGGCAGGGGAGGCAGGGAGAGGATCAAGCGGTGGGCAAAAGCAAGGTGGGCACAGAAGCAGGGGTGCGGGAGGCAGGTGGGCCCTTGGAAGCAGCTGGCGAAGGGAGGCCGGTGCCCACAGCTGCAGAAATGTGCCCCCTTGCCTGCCTCTCCCCTCACTGCCCTCTCCTGCCCTGGTCCGTCTTCCTGGATGGGATCCTGCACAGTGGTCCCCACAGGTTAAGGTTTCTAGGGATGGGGGGGGTCCCTTCTTTGTATCAGTGCTTTTCTCTTGCTCCCCAAAAGGTTTGCTCCCTCCTCTTCCCCTGCCGGTAGAGGGCCATTTGTTCAGATTCTGCACATTGGAAACCCCAGTGGGCGGGGAGGGGTCTTCACCTGGGTGAAAACCACAGTTCAGACAGCAGCGAATCCTCTCCCAAGAAGAGTGTCCTGCACCTGAGACCTGGCACGGGAAGGCCTCCTCCTCAGCAGCGGCCTCTCGGAGCACCAGCGTAATGGAGCTCCAGAGGTCTCTCCAGAGAATATCTGCAGCGGGCAGTTATGTGCGGAGCAAAACTGAGATGGCCCTTCAGGAGAGGCAGCGTGGTACAGTGGTTGCAGTGTCAGGCCAGGATGCTGGGGATCCAGGTTCTACATGGGAAACTCACTGGGTGACACCGAACCTCAGCCCAGCCAAACCCACAAGCTTGTTGTGAGGATAATGTGGAGAGAAGAAGGGTTGCGTGAGTCACTTCTGGCTTCCTGGAGGAAAGGGAAACCCGACCTAGCTGTGAATTTGGCCTGGGAGCCACTGCTGATAGCAAAGCATGGGCAACAGCAGTGTGTTTTCGCTGGTCTAGTTCCCATTTAATAATTTCACTTCCTTCTTTTGACACTGGTGACGTTTCCAGGCCAGTCCAACATGTAGCCCAGTCCAGGAATCCAGTGGGAAAGAACATAGAGGCAAGGAAGTTGTGGGAAGGCTGCCTCTGGCCAGGTGGGGTCACAGGTGGCAGAACGGCCCTCCGAGCCAGTGAGGGGAGGCCCCCTTGTCCCGAGAAGCCACTCTGGGTCCCAGACCACCCCCAGCCGCAAGCCTGTCTCGCCAGGAGGAGCTCCATCCCTCCAAGCCATCTCCTGAGCAGGAGAGCCACCCACCCACAGCCCCTGCCTCGCTTGCACCAGGGGGGCTGTGCGTCCTCTTCCTCCTTCCGATTGGCTCCCCACGGGATCGGGCTCTGTTTGAAGGGCAGCCAGAGGAATGGCTTTGAGCTGAGGGTGCCCTCACTTGAGGACACCCGGCGAACCGAGGGGCCGGCTGGCCTGGGACTGTCCCTCAGCAGCACCTGGCACAGCACACGGCTCACCGTCTTCCGCGTGATGGTGAGAGGTCTCGCATTTTTACGTAAATGATAACATTTCCCCCAAATTGCACATACAAATTAGCATATTCCAATTATGCAAATAGATACCCTCTTTTACCTGCTTTCTTCTTGCTTCTGGGGATATATTTCCTCTCTTGGCATCTGCTTTCTTTTGGGGACTCAGAAATGGCCACCCCGCCTGGCCTGAGTCTCAGTTTGCAGTCCCTTGTCCAAGCCGTTCATGCGCCCGAGTACTCATTCGAAACACCTTCTGCTTCATCTGGATTTAAGGGAAGGTGGCGTCTCACCAGAAAGAGATCTGCACATGGGTGATACAGTTCCACTTGCAATTGTATTGCAATTTTAGTTGTTTCTTTTGTTTTCTGAAAATTGATACCTTGTTGTTTTTTGCACAGAGCGCAAAGCCGAGTGGCCGGCAAGAGGAAGCTCGGGAGGCTGCCATGCAGCTGACGGACGTGCAAAGCCAGCCATTGAGCTCCGTGCAGAGAACATTCTGGAAATATGGCGTCCCAAGCGCAACCTGAGAGGAGCAGGAGAATTATGTAGGCCACCACGCGTTCCTTGGAAGGAAAAAAGGTCGGGTATAAACACAACAACGAACACACAAACTTCGGGTGACCCCATGAATGGAGGCTCTGCGAGGGGCCCCGTCTTTGGCAGTCAGCCCCCCCCCCCCGGCTCTTGTCGCCTCCAGCCGGCAGCCTCCTTGACGGAGGAGAAGCATCTCCGTGCCAGCCTCCCTCTTCCTCGCCTGCCTTCCGCGTCTCGAGTGTTCTTGGCTAGTGGCCAGGGAGTCCAGCCTTCTCCCCATGTGCCCAGAGTACAGCTGTGTCCGTTCCATCATTTTTCCTTCCAGGCCAAGTTCTGGCTGGACCCAGTGCAGGGAGGCCTGCTGCCTTCCCAGAGCCAGGGCGCTCCCCACCAGCGAGTGGGGCACCGAGGGGCAGCAGAGCCCACGGCCTGCTTGGCCCCCCAGCCCCGTCCAGTCATGCCACACCTGAGCAGAATCCGCATGTGGCGGGATGAGGGGAGGGGAGGCACTTCCTCCGTGGCTCTGCCTTGTGGGGCCTCTTCTGCTCAGGGCACCTCCCCCCACGGCACAGAGCGGAGGGGGCGTGTGCCAGCGGCGGGGCAAGCGTGGGGCCTGCTTATTCTTGCCCTCCCCATTCCCATCGGCTCTCCACGGGAGCAGAATGCCCAACAGCTCTGATGGGGATGACCCTGAACGGAGAGGCACCTGCCTCAGATCCTTCACGCCCCCACCCGTGGGCCTGAGGGGCGCTTGAGCCATTGGCTTACCGTTCCATGGAGAGTGGGCAGCGGCAAGCAACACCCTCCGTCAGCACAGAGGAGATGACGGCCGAGGTGTGCCCCAGTCCGGGGCCAGCGGCTGGACTGGCCAGGCCCCACGTGCCCTGTGCCTCCTTCCATGCACCTCCTTCCAAGTGCCTCCTCGTGTCCAGGGGCTCTCGGGGGCGTTGCGTGCGCCCCCGTTCCGGTGAGGCGGTGCCTTTGGTGTGCACGGTGGCAGCATGGGGCCTTCATCCCTCCAGGGTTGCGGTCTGCTCCCGGTCCCACCGCTGCGATCTCAGGGCCCTTCCTCCTGCCTTCCCCGAAGCGCCCACCCTCCCCCGCCCGTCACAACAGCCCCCTCCCCTGATGACTTCACTCCCTCCACTCCCCCTAGCAGTACGAGGGCCCATTTATTCTGAGATATGAAACGCGTGTGGTTTCTTTATTGTGCTTTAATGAAACAGTGTTTATTCTAGGCTTTTAATTCTTTCCATCTATTATGTTTAGACAACTCATTAACAATCATTTGTTATCATTAGACTTCAATTTTAAGCTCCTTTTCCCAGGGAGGCAACTCACTGCTTTTAAACATATTTGCATCATAAACATCCCATAGTCCCCTGGCACCAATACTGCCCCTCCTCGTCTTCCCAGAGTGGAGGGATTCTGAGCGCAGCCTCCCCTGAGAGCCCCCGCCTTGCGTGGGGCCAGAAGTTGCCGCTGCTCTCGAGCGGGGTGGGGGCCTCACCCCTGGGCCTTTACGCAGGAAAGGGGGCCCTGCTCGCCCATGCAGGCACACGGTCCCTTGGGACGCGGCACGTCTCCTTCCGGGCAGGAGGCACTGGCCTGGGGCATCTTGCAGAGGCAGACAAAGGCCAGGGATGCATCAAAACTCATCCCTGCTCGTTTTTGATCAGCTTCGAGGGCTTGCACCTCTCAGAGCTGTGCACAGACCCAAAGGTGAGCTGTGATCCAAGTACGTGCATTTTCCAGCTTGCAATGCATTTTGTGGAAGCGGAGAAGAAGTGTTTGAAAAAATGGGCTCTCTTGAAAATGTGACTTTGAAAATTGTTCACAAACGCCCCTAATCGATGGGAGAAAATATGTGCCTTTGGAAAAATATGGATGGACTCTCATGCAAAAACAGAAAAAAGAAGGCCTCCGTTTGATCTGAGCACGGCAGAAGGAGCTTGAAGTCCGGAGAACCCAGACATGCTGGGATTTTGCTGATCCATAAACTCCTGAGAAGAACAGGCCTGCAAACCAGGCTCAGCCAGGCCTTTCCTCTGTCTCAGCTGGGCCTAAAGCACCTCTGAAGTCGTGGCGACGGACAGCAGTGAACGGACCATCTGGGGGGCAAGTGCACCAGATTTCTTCAGGGAGAGGAGAAATTCTCCAACAGGTTCTCACAAGCAAAGCTCACTGCTGGAAGGAAGGACGGAAGGACGGATGGACGGACGGACGGACGGAAGGGGCTTTGGCACTTCTTCCCATGTCATCAGGATCATTTGGTGGCTCGCCCGTGCCACACCAAGTGGCCACAGCAGTAGGCAGGTGCAGAGAGGATGGTCAAAACACACGGGAAGAATTTGGGCAGAAGCACGAGAGAACAGGGCCCCTCTCTGTCCTGAGCACGTCAAGGGCATCCGGGGCACCACGGCCGTTTGTCCTGCTCGGCCATTTGTCCTGCTTACAGGTGGAGAGGTTGCTTTTGGCGATGTCTGCCAATGAAGCGGACTCCCATGGAAGCCAGTGAGGAGGCCCGGGCCACGGCCGTGCGGCACCTGGTGGGCGCACCCTTGGAAAGACCCTCCTCCACCCGGTTTGGCTCAACTTTGCAGGGAACCTGCATGAGGGCAGGGTGGTTTTCGGCATCCCATCCCTTTCCGCCTGGGCTCAGGCCAGGCCTGGGAACTCAGCAGCCCCTGCTGGCTCTGGCGGATGGCCGCTCCTGAGAGCAGCGAGGGGAGGGGGCCGTGCGTCTTCGGCGTCCTCTGTGGCTATTGATGCAGCCAGACAGCCGGGACCGTCGGTGTGGACTGCAGCATCTGCCTGCCGTGCTTTGGGATTTCTGGTCCGGCCCATGCTATCACACCCACTTGAAGGGCACTTTTGGCCCCGTGGCATTTCTGCTTTGGGGAGCTGCACGATGCCGTTCATTAGATTTGTATAAAAGCTACCCATCTGCATTACGCTCTCTGGGTGGCCACTATGATAAAAGTATTGATAATAATAGCAATAAAATAATACAGTTAAAACATTACAATAAAGAAAAAACCTAAGGCACAATATATACAATCAGACAAAATGCAAATTAATGAAATTAATAACTGAAATTAAAATTAAGACCAGTGCCATCAATATAGATAGTTCAAGTAACACAGAAACAGAGTGAGTCCATGGCTGCATGGTGAGGTTTCTTCCAAGCCTTGCCCACATTTTCACACTTCTTGGTTAAACCATTTCTGAGCAGAGTGAAAATCTTGGCATGGCCCCGAAGAAAGCCGGTTCTGCAACGGAGCTCGCTGATGGTTCTCGAAGCACGGATGCCAAAGCCCTGTGAACCCCTGGCAGGAGCCAGCCTCGGACTCCTCTCCTGAAAGCAGCATTCTTGAGAGCGCCAATGCCAACTCATCGCACCAGCGAACGTTGCGCTTTGCAGATGGACGGGCCGAATCTGCTGTTCCGCTGGGACAAAGTCGTACTGTGACCGGGCGGTTTCTGGCTTGCACCTCACTCGAGACATTCTCCTTCCTGCATTTCCCGGTCCCAGCACAGCCTCTGCAGCCTGCGCTTCACCTGCTGGGTGCCCGGACGGCGTTGGCTTGTATCGCTCGGGAACAAGTGAAATCGCCAAGCCTTGTCCTGGAAAAGAATATTTAATAATTAATACCGTTTGACCTTCGTTTGTATTTCTGCCTGTATTTGATTGATGTTCTATTCTTAATAAGATGCAATTGGTTTTTATTGTCTTTCCAGTGTGATTCTGAGCTGCCCAGAGGTGATGCGGCTCAATTGGGCAGCATACAAGTGCTATGAGCAAGCAGACCAACGCCGTGGGCGTGCCAGCCAGAAAGCGGCCTCCGTGGTGGGTGCCGCCATCCCAGAAGGCAAACTGCTGGCCCGAGAGCGTGAGGAGAAGGCCAGAGGAGGTCTGACTCTGCACCCGCCCATTTCTTGCTCTGACAGATTAGTGATTTCAAACAAGGGAAATCGCTTAATTGGCACCAGCCACCTCTAAATAAACGTATCTGCATGTATGCATCCCCCTAAATCAACTCCAAATCCATTTGTTTCATTTCTCAGAGCAGTTCTGGTTCTGCGAACCTCCAGTCCGCTCATTTTCCCTCTGCCTTCCACTCTCGGCGGCCGCCTCCTCCTCCTCTCCCTGCCCGGATCACCCGCCCCTCACAGGCACACCTCTTCTCCCTCTGTTCTGCCTCACCCACATCCCAAGCACCTCATTCATCCATCATTCACACACGCGGCCGCCCTTGCTCCCTTCTCCCCCAACTTCTCATGGCTGATGGTTTGGCTGGAGGCCCGTGCTTGGCTTGGCTTGGCTTGGCTTTGCAGTGCGGCGCAGCCGGCCCTCCCCAGAGCAGGAGGAGCAGGAAGGGGGCGGCGGCGCGACAACACTAGCCTTTGCAAGATGACCACTGTAGCCGTCCAGTGGCTTGAGAAGGGGGGCGGGGTGGGGGTCAGGCCTGGAGGATCTGCTTGGACCCCCTTTTGTTGCTTTGGGCTTATAATCACGATGGCGGGTTTCAGAATATTTCAGATTGCTTCGATTTTGCTCGCGCATCCTTTACTCCATCTGCACATTGAACAAATGATTATCAAAGTGTTTCTTCTGCAAGGGAAGAGGAAGAGAGAGAGAGAGAGAGAGAGAGAGAGAGAGACTTTATGGCTTGATTTGGAGAAAAGGGGGGGAAAGCAAATCATCGGAGAGAGAGGGAGAGAGAGAAGAAATGGGGTGGGGGACCGAAAGGGAAGATGGTTTCCTATCAGCAAAACAGCAGGGACAGATCTGAGTTCATCTCACTGGAAATGTCTCCCTGTGTGTGAGTAGCGCCCGAAGCCACTTCTAATCTGCAAGATCCAAGCCTTTTAACAGCAATTAGACTCCTCTCTGCACTGAGGTGGTGGACACTCCGGTGCATCTCTGGAGACGGACCAACCAGAAGCTGCAACGGGAGCCGAACTTTGCACAGGCACCTCTCCCGGCTGTTCTTCAGCGGGCGCGCACCGCCCTGAGCCGGCACGTGACGGCCTCCCTTCACCGGATTCCTTTGCGGGACACCGGCGCTTGGTGGCAGCCGTGTTCCCACTGCAAGGCTTGCAATATCCTGCAAACGGCACAGCGTCCCCCTGAAGGGAAGCACCCTGGGAGCTGATTTCGGGCACAGCCACCCCACAGGGGCCTTCTCCTCCTGCCTGTGCCGGTTCTTCCTGCTTCCCACCTCGCCTGCCAGAGCTCAGCGCCAGCCCGGGGGGCTCCGGCCGCCCCCATTCACAGCATCGTGGCCACTGCGTTCCCCTCGCGGCAGCATTGAACGGAGGCCTCCGGGCTGGAGAAGGGGGTCCGTGGCAGTGAAGCCGCCCTCAGCGCGGGGAGCGGGCAGCGTGAGCATGGCACTTCGATGGACCAGGGGCCGCTAGGAAGCAAGTTCTGCAGTGAGGCAAGGGAACATGCCTGCCGGTTCTCGCAGGGCCCCTGTGGTCCAGGAAGCTAAAAGTCAGGTGGCAGAGTAACAGGTGCAGTTTTTCATGTCTGCCACTGCCTTTCCTTGCTGCATCTTGCCACACTCGGTGCAAAACTGTCCGTCGCTCTCAGGCTGCTTCTCAGAGTTCAGCTGCCGGCCTCGTCCAAGGACGGGCCAGTCAGGAAGAAGGGCTGCTGGGGTCTTGCGAGGGATTCTCTGGCCTGGCGTCATGTGTGCACGGAGGCGCCCTTGCCCCGTGTCTGCCGGAGGCGCACAACCCGCAGTGGTCAGTGGGAGAGTGAGTTGATTTCCACAGCTGTGTTCTCCCTTAGTAACACAGTGCCACTGCAGGGAGAGACGGGGGGGGGGGGGAGATCCGGGGGGCTCAGGCTGCCATGGAGGTCCACTCCTTTCCTGACGGGGCCCCTGTGGCGCTGGTGTGCTCCGCCAGCAGAATCCCAGTGTTGCAGCATGCGGGGTGCATTGGGTGGTGCCCTAGAGCTCTCCGGCCGGCAGAGGTGGGCCATGGGGCTGAGCTGGGGGTTTCAGATGGGCTGCTCTCCCTCCCCTACCGGCCTGTCGCAATTGGCTTAAGGCAACAGGTGTGATGGAGGTGTCACCCTTCCATTGCCCTGGGCTTTGTGTTCGTTTGTTTGTCTGGACTGCCAGTCCTCCGGCTCATCCTGCGGATTCCTCTGGGGACCCTCTGTGGAAAACAGTCTCGTTCCTGCAATTCCATGTCTCATTCCCTTCATTATCCAGAAAGACCTTGTGAGCGTTGCCTGCAGTGGACTCTCAGAGGTCTTGGGTCGGAGGGACATGCCTCAGAAGCAAGAGCCGAAGGACTGACCCTCAGAAAGGGAGCCCAGCAGCCCAGGCCCCCTGAGAAGGACGGAGCACCATGCCCCACGGCGTGTGAAAGGCTCCAGGCCTGTGTTCCACCGAGCAAACCATCGCAAGAGATGTCCTCTCGCCTTTCTGCAGGCGCTGGGACAATGGCCATTCCTTCTTGTGAACTGAAAGGAATGGCAGGGCCATGCGATGCAAAGCAATGTCATGATAGCAAAATTCTGGGACACCGAGAGGGAGGGAGGGAGGGAGAGGTGCTGGGCAGGGGGCAGGCAGGCAGGCAGGCAGGCAGGCAGGCAGGCAGGAAGGAAGGAAGGAAGGAAGGAAGGAAGGAAGGAAGGAAGGAGAGCAGCCCAGCAGCAATGACAGAGTCTGCAAACTCTTCAAACAACAAGGCAAGCAGAATTTTCTTGGAAGGAGCCAGATCAGCTGCCCTGAAAAACAATTAAAACAAACAGGACAGAGAAAAACTCTCCGCGAGGTGATGTGGGGAGGGGGACGACCCGGCAACATGACTGCCACGGTCTTGCCGGCAAAATGGGCAGCCGAATTCCCCTTTAGCCCTCCCCGTCAGACACGGGGGTAGTTCAATTACTATTCCGGCTGGGGCTGGCGAGTCTCCTGGCCCTTCTTTTAATGTAAGGTTATTGTAATTGATATGAAGGTAATTGATAATGTGTTACGGTGAATAATGTCTTCAATTTTCTGCTAAATCCCATTTTTGTAGCCATCTGGGCTCCTCCAACTGCACCCCTGGGAAGCCGAGTAATAGATAGTAATTATTCTCAAGTCATTTACTTTTTCAAAGTGTTTAGTGCTTATCTGTTTTACAATTAAAATGGAAACGACCCTGATTCACTTCCTTTCTTTTTTATTTAAATAGCATTCACACACACACACACACACATGCATGGGCACACACACCACACACACACACACACACGTGTGCGCGCGCATGCACACACACAACTTCCCTACACTTTCCTGCGCACTGGAACCTGCAAGATGTGCCCCTCTCCCCACCTCACGACCGACCGCGGGGCACACATGAGTGCGTGTCTCTCCCGCTCCCAGCTGGGCAGCGGAGCAGCTCTGTGGTGGGCAGCCAGCCGCGTGCGCCCGCCGGAGAGGGGCGTGTGCCTCCTCGGCACACACGGAGGTGCCCGCCGAATGTGGGCCTTGCGTGCCAAGCCCGGCTCGAGGTCAGTGCTTGCTTCCAAAAGCGACGGCCCCAAGGTGCACCTCGCTGCTCACGGGGCCAGGAGGCATCGCTGAGGTACAGCCTGGCAGGACGTGGGCAGAGCGTGGGGGTCAGGGGTGGGGGCTCCGGGGACTGGGGGCCGGTGGACCCGTGGGCATGCAGGAGTCATGCTGCGCGGGATCGTCTGAACTGCCTCAAGACACGCGGCATGTCTTGCGTGATGCTGGTCCCGTCGTCACGCCTGCGCTGTTGGAGCTGCAGAGCCTCGCCTCCGCACACTAATTGCCACCCAAACTTTCTCTTTGTTTTGCCTTCTGGGGTAGCTTGGGATTGGGAGCACCATTAAAAAATGGCATTTTGTGCTTCTGAATCAGGGCAGCATCTATTCCAGCCCCGGGATCAAATTCCACATTGGAGAAGCCGGTGGGGACTGAAGGAAAATGGAGCAAGGCCAAGGGCACCCGCGTATTTTTCACTGAAAGCTTTTAGGATGGGGTGGGGGATCCTGCACAAATGCTGGGAAGCCGCCTGATGTCAAGGGAAAGAGTTGTTGGGTCCAGAGAGGGGAGCATGGCCTTCCGGAGAACCTCAAAGAGGTGGGCTGGAATCCCAGGCTGGCTGGATTGGGCCCTCGGGGCTGAGGCTCTGCTCCCTCAGCCCCAGACCCCTCCAGCAGGTCGCTCTCGGCTCCACTTTGAGTGGGGAGGGGGCAGACACGTGGAGATGCAGAGCCACGGATGGTCAGGCGTGGATGCAACTGGGCAGGATCTTCTATTCTGCACCCTTCGCGAGGTTTTTCTGAGCTGCTCCAAAGACCCTAAGACCATCACATCTGCCTTGTATATGTTGAACCAAAACACAAGCACCCTCCGCCTTTAAACCAGTGGTGAACAGCCCACAGTCGGGCAAAGGCTTGCAGTCTGCAGCAGGCAGGCAGCGCTCTGGGCAGTGTGTGCCTCTGATCTCACCGGGGAGGAAGGGGAGCCCTGTGGTTCTGGGGGGGCGGGGGGCTCGTCTTAAATCTGACTTAAGTCCTTTGTGCTGGGAGAAGGCTCATAATGCCGCACAGCCGATTTGCAGAGCTTGCCCGTTTCTAGATCCTCTTCTCTCACGGCTCAGAATACCATGAGTTACTCGGTCTCCTTTCCCACCCAGTCATGAGGCAAAGCAGGAGTGACGGATGCGGCGATCCGATTGCCGAGGCCAGCAAGCCGCTGCAGCCCGGTTTGGTACCCGAGAGGCTTGTTGGAGCACTCCCGGGATGACGGGGAGGAAAGTGCGGGGAAGGGCAGTCCAGTGCCTTGCTGTCGGCCCTTTCTGCCCCTGCGGCCAGCACCGGATGAAGCCATCTCCAGGGGGCCCAAGCTGGAGGGAGGCATGGAGGGTGGAGCCCTCCCCACACCCGCGCACACAGCTGACCCTTTGAAACACTGAGGGCCATGGAGTGAAGCCCGAGCGCCTGAAGCTCTCTCCCGCAAGGGCTCTCCCCGCAGTGTTGGGGCGCAGCTCCCACAAGCCCTCATGGCTGGCTGCACTGCGCAGGGTGGAAGGGGGCAGCCGTCCACCAATTTCTGGAGAGTTGCAAGGCGCCCACCCCTGCTGGATGCTTTTAAGCATAGCCTCTGGCTGGGGATCTGAAGGATCAGGGGCAGATCAGGAGGATGCAAGCGAGCCTTTGGACAAGCACATCTGCACCTGAGGCCGCCAGTTTGCTCTGCACAAGAGCGTGGACACCCCCAGGAGCCGCTGCAGCCTCACGCAGGAACTGTTGCAAGGCAGGAGGGGCTGCTGAGCAAGCTCCCTGCCCTGCCAGCGGGGAGCCTGGCCTGGACACACGAGGCTCGGCTCGCTCGTTTCGTGTGCGCATCGCCTCCTGGAAGGGTTCGGCCAACACCAAGGAGCAGGGACCAATGCAGGCCGGGCAGAAGGGACTCTGCACACTGGGCGTTCTGGGGCGCGGGGAAGGCCAGCAGGAGCACAGACCCACGAGTCCCTGGGCTCCGTGGGGGTGGTTTCTTCCGAAGGGGAAGCAGGAGGGCCTTCAAAGCAGGCTATTCACTTTCCCTCAGGTTTAAGGTGCCCTAAGAGCCACTGTTGCCTTTTCTTCAACAGGCTAACTTTCTGAAATCGAACTCTAGAATACAAGAGCATGTGCTAAAGACCAGGAGCCGAACTGGGGAACCTTGTGATTGCCACTAACACAAGCTGTGACATTCAGGTGGGGCCACAGTTTAGTAGACAAGCTCACTTCGGGCTTAGCAGTAAAACCAGAGCTTTTCTGTCAAGCTTTGCGCTGCACAGAATCTGAGAAAGGGAGCCTCCCGCTCAAGTGGCGCCTGGAGAATCGGCGGGTGTTGAGCATTTGAAGCCAGCAAACATGGGTTGGGAAAGAGCTGCAACGGCCCTTCATGAGACCCAACACGGAGCCAGCCCGGTGCTGCCAGCTGTTTGCCATGCCCCGGGTGAAGCGCGGATGTCCGTTTTGACCTGCACTGATGGCCCAGCTTCCCCGCCATTATCTACAGCGGTGCAGTGCAAATACGCTGGCAACAGATGGGCTGCTCTAGATGAGTGGTGCTGGCCAAGCGAGATCCGTAATATTGGTATACAAACGAGTCCAACTTGTAATTCTTGCTTGCGTTATGCACGGAGCTCCGTTTCCCAGGAAAGTTATATTCCAGCCCCAACTGCAAGTCAAAATTTTGTGCTTGTGCATGGAAAGGCAACAGCTTCGCATACACATGTAGGAGCTTTTACCTTAACACAAGGATTCCCAGGTGAATCCTGGCAGTGCGGCGTCCCCGCCATCCTCTCGCTTTGTCCCTTGCACAGGTGCTTGTGGTTGGCGTTCCCCATCCAGTCTGCAAACCATTTGCTGCTCCCAGACATGGTGGGAGGAAAGGCTGAACTTCCAAACTGCTTTTCTATTTTTCGTTTCCCACTCCCCCCTCTCCATTTCCATGCTTTGAATATGTCTGCAAATCCAGTTGAGGGCCCAACATATTTGGAACATATATGGAGTTACATGCAGACAAAACATGCAGTTCTTCCTATATAGTTTAAAAGGTGGCAAAAATAGTGGAGAGGGATCACAAAAGCCAGGAGGAAAAACTAGTCAAATTACCGGAGAGTTATAAAAAAAGTCCCGTGCTCTAATGTGTACATCCAGAGAAGAGATGAAATTTTGCAAAAGAAAAACTGGAATTCAACCAGCTTTTCGGGAAGGCCATGTTGCTTTTCCTCTTCTTTTGCCCTCATAACTCGCGAGAAGAAATGCCACGGCACTGAGGAGCACCCGGTGTTGAGAAGAGGCTGAGGCTCCCGTCCTAGTTCAGCTGGACTTACGCTTCCAGTTTTCAGGGGAGTCCAGCTGTTTGGTCCACCCTGAGGCAAATCTTAGCTGTGAAATCGCATCTAACTGGGGAGGGAGAACTGCAAACGGCACCTGGAGCCCCTTGCACAGGAGGGGAGTAGCAGCTCCAGGACTGGCGGTTCTTTAACGACTCCACCTCTGGCCCTAAGCCCATGTTTCTCCAGACCAAGCATGGGCGTGTGATCACAGGTGCTCTGCGTCTCCTGCTGCTGGGGCCGGATCCACCCAGACAGGGCCTGCCCCTCGCAGGGGTACTGCGGCTCAGGCGGGCCGCATCCCACACCGCTGGAAAGCCGTGCGCCGCCCACCCCGCGCGCCCCTCGTGCAGCTGCTCAAGTGCCTGCTCCGCTCACTGACTGATCACTGGAGTGTTGCCTTCCTTCGCTGGCATTCGAAAGTGCTTTGTGCGGGAACATCCTGTCTCCCTTTTGTCTGAGTTTGTAAGTGTCTCTTTCTTTCCAATCCCCTCTAATGACTTTTCCTCAATGCAATTTGCAGAGGGCCGTGCCAAGGCGGCTTCCCCTGCTGAGACAGAAACAAGGCTCAGGAAAAAGGCGCCAAGGGAACTGTTCCGAGGAAAAAGGGGCACTGGGGGAGCCATCAGGGCCCTCCGTTTGTCTCTGTCACTCCCTGCTCCCATGCGGGGCAGTCTCGCCCCTCTGTCCCCGGCTGGGACAAGGAAGAGATTGCTGCAGAAGCAGAATGAAACGACCAGCGCAGCAGATTGCCGGCCACCAGATGTGCCAGCGAAGCTCCGGCAACCCATGGCGGAGCCACAAGCAAAGGCAAGCAGCGGCTCGAACCCGCCTCTGGAATAGAAGGAGAGGCGTCGTGGCAGAGATGCTGAAGCTTTGCCAAGTAATCCAGCATCTCCGTGTCTGGTGCTTCCTGGCAGAAGGCTGCTAGTTCTGCCAGTTTAAAGTTACTGCGCATCTGTTCCACTGCACATCTGGCCTTCTTTGTCCTGAAAGGAGTTCTTTCCCTGGAAGAAGAAAGATGGACGAGGTGCTTTCGAACGGAAGAGGAAAATGTTTGCCTCCCTCGGATTCTGCCAATGAGGCAGTACGACCGCAGGGGAAAAGGCTTGTCTGGAAGCAGGTTGCCTGCCTCTCCCATCCATGCCTAGGCTTCTTGGGTTTCTTTCTGTACCATCCAATAGCCAGAGCTGTCTGAGCGGTTGCCAACCATTTCTTAAAAATACCTCCCCAAAAAGAAAAAACACCCCAAGGAAATGCGATAAAAATACGGCAGATACACACACAGAGGAAGGTCCCAGCAAGGGACGTAAGGCAGCAAAGCCATCCCAATATGCAGAAGCAGTGTAAGCGAGCTCCGCAAAACCGCATTTGCTACAAATGCCACGGACTGCCTGGGAGCAGAGGCAGCCACCTAGATGCTGAGCAGAAGGCGGTGCTGGCCCCAGGCGGGCCTCCGTGGGGAGGCCGTTGCCAGGCCCACTGTCCGCCCCACCTTGGGGCTGGCAACAAGGGAGGCCCCGGATGCAGAGGGAGGTGGGGAGGGCACATCCCTGGAAGGAGAAGACAGCAAGATGCTGGTCCGGAAACAAGGAGAGTCACTCCAGCCCCTTTGTCATGGTCGGATCACTTCCTCGTGAGGCTTGAACTCAGGGCCAGCTTCTCCCTCTTAAAAGGGCCCGCCCCCAGAGTCTCGTGGGTCTGGATGCTTTCCTGAGGACTCCGGGGGATCTTCCGGTTGGTAAAGCCGGCACTCCTGTTGATGCTCTGCTTGATTTGTGGAATGGGAAATGACTGTGAAAGTGAAGGAATCCCCAGCTTGCCACCTTCTGATGCTTGCTAGCATTTCCCCCAGAGCAGCTCCTGAGGACCACCATTCACCTGATGGGCTCAGATGCCCCTTCCTGAGCTGAGTCCAAGCCAGAACCTGAGTGTGGGAAGGTGGGGCAATTCGTGTAGGGGGTGAGCAAAATCCCCAAAAGCACATCTGAAGAGGACTCCAGCCCTCTTCCTGGCTTGCCCAGCATCCTGCTGCATCCTCACACGCAGCTGGGCACCTCAGCAACAGAGAGGTTTGGAAGGGAGGGAGGGAGGCAGGGAAAATGGGGGAGCCGGAAGCGAGGGGCAGCAGGCTTGACAGACCTGCCCTCCTGGGCCGTCCTCTTCGGGGGAGAAGAGCCTGGGCTCATTCAAGAGGCAGCCCCCACGTGCCGGAAGTAGAGGATTCAACATTGTCCTTGGACGGCCTTTACTCACTCTGGTGCATGTCCTTTAGGAAATGGCAAGAGAGCCGTTCCCATTCAGGCACCAGTGAAACACATCTTTTGAGGCTTCGCTGAGTGTTTTCCCATGTTGTAGGGATGGCTTTGTCGTACTGAACTGTGTGTTTGTCATTTCATGACTTTCATGTTTTGTCTTGTCTTTATATGAATTGCTGGCTGCTCTGGACTCTTTGGTGGGAGATACACATAAACATTAATTAAACACAAGAAATCCGTTATCATCATCCTGCCATCGTCTTTTACTTAAAAAGCACGTCTATTGGGACGGGGTGGCTGTCCAGTTTGGATCAGAGCGGTGACAGCGGGGATTTATCAACCACTGACCCATCCCCCCCCCAAAAAAAACCACTTCCCAGGTCAAAATTGCCCATTTCTCTTGCCATGAATCATCAGCAGAACGAATCCAGATCTAGGCTGGAAGTACTTTCTATCGCATAAAGAGCCGCACCTCACACCTCACAGCAGAAGGAAAGGCAGAGGCCAAACGGCCCGGCAGCTGCCCAGGTGCCACCGGGAGGGGGCAGCTTCCCTTCTTGCCTGCCACAGAGAGAGGCCATCTGCAGGGAGGTCTGGACCCTGCACGCCACGTGCCGGGTCACAGCTGAGGGTGAAGGGGAGCTTGCTTTGGCGTGCATGGATGCTGTGCGCCTGAAGCGAGCCCCAAGGAGACTGGGCCCACATGCTCGTGTGAAGCCATCTTGGAGCAGCGAACACGACCCAGTGGGACCTGGCCCTCTGACCTTTCCATCGGGCTCCTGCAAAAGTTCTGGGTTCCTTCAGCATGTGCCATCCTCCTGGTTTCAGAGCCTTCCTTGGAGTTGCTCCCCTGAGCCGAGACGGGGAGTACAGAGAGGAAGAGGAGGGGGGCCTCTCGGATGCACATGTGTGCAAGTGCGTGACCCAGAGGGAGAAAGAGACATGAGCGATCTGTGTAACACGTGCATGTACACTCGACGTTGTGTGACTGACGAGGTGGGCACTCAGAAGAGTGCCGAGCCCAACTCTGCCCTGACCCAGGTTGGCTCCACATGCAAAGTTCTAGCAAGAGCCCCGTTGCCCCGTCATTGTGCAGCCCAGGCGAGGTCTTGGGCAGGCACTGCAGGCTGCCAGAGGGTTCCTTCAGGCCCTTTAGTCCACGCTCGCCCATCCGCGTGGGCTGCCATCTCCCCAGGACGCTCGGCTGAAAGGGGAGGCGAGCTGCCTCAGCCCGGCTCTCCACACAGATGTCCCCTGGCCGGGTCTCCGGTCTCCGGGAGCACAGAGCAGCACAGCTCCTGGGGCCTGGCGAGGTTCTCGGCAGCGGCTCTTCTCTCCTGCAGAGGAGGGCTCAATACAGAGAGAACATTAAGTACACCTCTTTATTATTGTGTACAAATTTATTGGAGGGAGCCCTCCCTCACCCAGCTTCTCCTCACCTTCTCGGAAAAGTAAACATTTAATTTTTTTGGTTGTTGTTAATAGATTTAATGTTCATTTGTCGGTCGCCTGGGGCAGGAACGTGTGACATTTCAAATAATTGTTGTTTCGAGGGTATCCTCTGGAGGAAAATGCTGCAAAAGTGTGGAGAAGATTTAAGTAAATTACTGTGTCAGCTTCTATTTATTCCCTACATGATCGCCAGAGGCAGGCCTGCGAGAGAACCATTAGAGGGCTGGCCATAAAACAGGGAGGCAGAATTTCAAAAGCCAGAATGCCATTATGGGAAAGTTAGTGTGTAACATGTTAAATTATTCCCCAAAGTGGTGGAAAAGCGGGGGGAAGCTGAGGCAAAGAGGAGCAATCGCATGCAAGAGTGTCTCTGGGAGGGAGGGGAGGGAAGGGGAAGGGAGAGGCGCAGGGAGCGCGCCCCGGCGGTGTGGGGAAGCATGTGCCACGGAAAGGAGCCGGTCTGACCGCAGAGCAGGGCTTGTGCTCGGAGAAGTCCAGGAAGGCTCTCGTGCCTCCACAAGCCCTTGGCAGGACCACGATGCCACGGAGCAAGCGGCCTCCTCCGCACAACGGGGGCTGCTCCACGACCCCTGCATGCGGCCTGGGGAGCATGGTCGGGGGTCCCCCTCTGGGGCCTGAACTGAAGGGGGGGGTGGCAGCAGCGGCTTGCTGCCCCTTGCCAGCTGGGCCATCCACTGTTGGCTTGTGGAGGGGGGGCTAAGCTTTTGCCCAATGGGGGGCACTTTCCTTTCCAGAATCTGGACAGACTGGATGAATCCCCCCAGAATCCTTTCCCTTCTGCTGGCTTCCAGGGCACTGTCGCTGCCTTGTATGTATGTATGTATGTATGCATGTATGTATTGATTTATTTGAAAGATTTGTGTGCCACCTGTTGTGCCACAGCTGTGGCCCGAGTCATGGCGCCTGCAACTCTCATGGGTGCCACCCTGTTGGGGGAGGCACGGAGCCCTTCTGGGCACTCCCTCCATTGGCCTCGCCCGCCACGCTCCTGCCAGCAGCAGCCCTTCTGCGTGTGCTGGCACAGCGCTGCCTTCTGCGGAGGTGGAAGGAGGTCCTCGCCTGAGCAGCACCATGCTCCAGGCCGATGAGAAGGGAGCATGGAGGCCCGCCCAGGCCCGTCCACTGGCGCTCGCGGCTCACTTTTCTCCTGCTTCGTGGTCGGAGAGCCTTCTCGCATCTTGCCCTTCCATGTTCTGTGCCCCACAACGGAGGAAGCGCTGTTTGTAAACAGCTCCCTGGATGCCAGCCACATGTTCCCGGCATCTCACAGTCCCTGATGATCCAGCAAACAATTCGGCAAGCTCCTTTCAAAAATGGCCATCCGTCTTCCTCTCCCATGGGATGCTTCCCGTGTCACCCCATGCCTGGTGGCACTCGGAGAGCTGGAAGAGCATTTCCCTGGGAGACAAGCCTCAGCAGCGTCAGGTGCCCTGGCCAGGGTGTACCCCCCACCCCCCGTCTTCTCACACTCCGCAAAGGCACAGCAGTCGTGTGCTCTGCCAGGGGAAAACCAAGCAAGCGAAGGCAGCCCAACGGCAGGAGCAACGCCTCTATCAGGACCAAGGAAAATGCTGTAAAATGACGAACAGACTTCTAACCAGTTCCCCAAATTCTTCTTCTTCAGGCTGGATGCTAACGGGGATTAAAAAGAGAGTGGGGAAGAAAACAAGCTGTGCATGACAGAATAATTTCTCTCACGATTATTCATATGGTTGCAGGAGATATTACGAGGACAAAGTCAGGTTCGTCTTGCCCCAAAGGCAGAGAAACAATGGCTACTCTTCTGTTTCTTTATTTTCAAGCACCACCCCACTGTGGCTTTTGGATTCGTAGACACAAATGTTCTTCTGCCCCCTCCAGCTCGCTGCTGTCTCCTTGTTATGCTTCACCCGACTTCTCCCTCTTGGAGCGGCTGCTGCAGGTCAGTTTCAGCCTCCTCATACTGTAATTTATTTATATCATAGAAAACAATTAAGCCCCCAAAGTCCTATATATTCTAGAGTTCTACTTTTATTTTGCCAAGCATCACTCTTCATTTGCCTCCAACACTGCTCCATTTGTCCCCGATCCCTTTTCTGATGCAAGAATGATTGTAGAGTGAACAGGATTAGTATCCTATTTCCAGCTTTGAAGAAGCAAGAAGTCTCTTAGCTCCAGGATGCCCTGTTGGGAAGCAGTCTGCACAGTCTTAACCCAACAAGAAATAGTAGGAGAAAGAAGGAGATGAGGAGGAAGAGGAAGAGGAAGAAGATAAATCAGAAAGAGGCCTGGGTAGATAAATCATTGCTTGTTCTCATCCTCCTCAATATTTCTTTGCTAATAGACTTCAGGTTTAATTGAAGGATCTTCTCTGGACTCTGCCATACCGTTCTCTCTTTAACCCCACCACTCAGAGCTTCACAAAAGCCAATCCATTAAGGGTCTTCATTAGTTTGAGCACCAGCCAACCAACCAACCGTCAAAGGTCAAACACAGTCACCTGTCACAACATGGCAGTAAAACTCCTAATTGTATGGGAACAAATGAGATAAAGAGATGGTACTATTATCCTATCTGATTTATTTTGTTTCCAAAGAGTAATTTAAGTCTAATTTATTTCAGAAGCTAAATACAGTGTATGTGTCTAAGGTATCTAGGAAATAGGTGTTTAAACACACAAACACACACCTGACAGCAAGATGGCTAACTTATAAACAGGAAAGGGAGAGCGGGCAATGTCTCTGGCTCGTGCCTACTCCAGAATAAGCCTTCGAATATCTGGCAAGAGTCATTTGTTTCTTTTATGTGCCAGGATACTCTGGAGCACAAGGAGAGGGGCGCCAGCTGCATTTATGCCGCATGAGAAAAGCAGCCCCCCCCCGCCCCGCCCAGCCCGGATCCTGATGACGGCCTTTCTTCTGATCGCCACTCTCTGCAGCAAAGGGCAGGCGAGTCATTCTGGCACACAAGCTGTTACACATTTCAAAACAATCCTATAACTGTGATCATGTATGTTAATCTTTCTGTTTCATCCCTATGCACCATGAAAAATGGCCCCTGTGCCCTCTAGTGGTCAAAAGGAAAACATGTACAGCCCCAGAATGGAAGTAGCTTGATAGGCTAAAAGGAAGAAGACTGCAAAAGAACGTCGCCAGACAATGACTTAAAATGCTAATAATTATCTAGGCCGTCATAGATTAGTTGGACAGCAACATTTTCTGAGATCTATCCATCTATTCAAGTCTTGAAGACAATTAACTCTTTGCTCTTCAGGTTCATGGACCAACATACCCCTTGTTGTTAGTCGCGAAGTCGTGTCCAACCCATCAGGACCCCATGGACAACACTCCTCCAGGCCTTCCTGTCCTCCACCATCCCCCGGAGTCCACCCAAGCTCACACCAACTGCCTCAGTGACCCCATCCAGCCACCTCATCCTCTGCCGTCCCCTTCTTCTTTTGTCATCTATTGTTCCCAGCATTAGGCTCTTCTCCAGGGAGTCCTTCCTTCTCATTAGGTGGCCAAAGTATTTGAGTTTCATCTTCACTATCTGGCCTTCTAAAGAGTAGTCAGGGTTGATCTCCTCTAGGACTGACCAGTTTGATCGCCTTGCGGTCCAAGGGACTCGCAGGAGTCTCCTCCAGCACCACAATTCAAAGGCCTCGATCCTTTGGCGCTCAGCCTTCCTTATGGTCCAGCTTTCACAGCCATACATTGCAACTGGGAAAACCATAGCCTTGACTATACGCACTTTTGTTGGCAGGGTGATGTCTCTGCTTTTTAGTATGCTGTCTAGATTTGCCATAGCTTTCCTCCCCAGGAGCAAGCATCTTTTAATTTCTTGGCTGCAGTCCCCATCTGCGGTGATCTGTCACTACCTCCATTTCTTCCCCATCTATTTGCGAGGAAGTGAGAGGACTGGATGCCATGATCTTAGTTTTCTTAATGTTGAGTTTCAAGCCAACTTTTGCACTCTCCTCCTTCACCTACATCAAAAGTACTCTCCAGATTTCTTAGACTACAACTCCTATCTCCACTGGTGATTGTCCATGCAGGTTGATGCTAATGAGAGTTGCATTCGAAAGGATCCGGTGGTGCCATGTTGGGTTTGGCTGCCAGAGGCCACTACGGCTTAGGCAGTGCTGGGACACGAGGTATTCCACTTTCACCACAAAGACATGAAAGGGGAGTTGCATTTCTGCACAAAGTCACCTTGTCCCCGAAGGTCTCAGCACCCTTGACTTCCACCAGCACGCAGGTGCTCAATGGGCAACTTGCAATGCTATGGGGGTTAAATAAATATAGATCCTCTTATTTTTTATGAGCTAAGGTAAGATCCCACTCTTCCTGGTCTTCCTTTCTGGGTCCGTTTAGTTCCTGTCTGTGTTAATTCCAGCAATAAACAGCTTGTTTTGCCAGCTCACATGCCTCAGTAAGGACCGAGAGAGGGGACCGAATCCGATCCATTGCTGGGCCAAACATTCCTTCTGTGTTGGTTTCTGACCATTTTCATTCAATCTGATAGAAAAGTAACTGATTCTGAAGCAATGCTCAGTGAGGAGAACATTTTGGAGAGCAGCACTGATGGTTCTTGTACTTACCTGACTGACAAGGTGGCCAAGGGATGTGCATGCGCATGCCTGCCTTTCGCGCACCATCTCTGCTCCAGCAGCCAGAGCTCCCCACACTTCAGGGAAAGCCCAGGCAGGACAGCACAGAGCAGCTCCTTCCTGAGGGGCTTTTTCAGGCCAGGATGGGCCAAGGGCCTGGGCAGCTGTGCAGAGATGAGCAGATGGCTGCACAGGGGAGGGAAGGGAAGGGAAGGGAAGGGAAGGAAGGGAAGGGAAGGGAAGGGAAGGGAAGGGAAGGGAAGGGCCACTCCAGCTGCTCTGCCCTAGAAGCATCTGCATTTGAAGCAAGAAGCATCCACAGCTGCCCCTGAGCAACGGAACACTTTTTAGATCCCAGGGAAATTGCTGAACCCTGAAGGAGGACAACTAGAGATAAGAATAATGTTAGACAATTGGAAGGCGTTTTGAAAGGCAAAACTAACTTTGCAACCTTCCTTCTTGTGGCGACGGCCTCTCCTCGTATAGGAGGCCCCAACATAAGGCCCCCTGCCCCATGATGGTGCCTATGCAGCTACAAGCCGGAGGATGCAGGATGGAGGCGGCACTGCCACGCCCAGCAGCCACGTGAGAGGCAGGGCTGAGAACCCGGCAGGCTGTTGCTGCAGAGCAGCTGCCTTCTGCGTCCTGCTCGTCAAAGCTGTGCTGGACTCAGGCCACCAAGGGGAGCTTCTGCCTCGCAAGGTGTTTCTGGAAGCCGGGTTGGATCACTTGGCTGTGCAGTCCTGTCAGCAGTTCTCGTGTGCCTGGAAGTCAGAAGAACAGAGTGCTGTCCAGAGAAACAGCATCAAGGACATCTTTAGCTACAGCAGAAAGCGGATCCCCGGAAGCCTGCCAGCTGCTGCAGTTGGTGATGCCTCCGCAAGAGCAGCTCAGGTCACGCCGGGGAGAGGAGCACTCGGCCTCCCAGTGCCAGGTGCTGCCTCCCCAGCAGGAAGCTGAGACTCCTCGCCGCTTTCCCTTTGTGGAGGAGGCCCCTGGAGGTCCTCCAAGGCCTGTTCTCCCCATGGAAGGAAGGCGGCAAAGCCTCTCCCCAGATGACTGCAATGCACAGGCAGGGATGGTCTGCAAGCAGAGCCTCCTCCCAATTTCCAGGCCCTCAGTCGCTCATTCGTTCATTTCTTTGAAATGGCATTTCGGCCATCGCTCAGGAAGAGCCCTTCAGAATTTCGAGGTGGGCATGGGCACCTTCCGGGGGTCGGGGAGCTGCGTCGCTCCACCCCTCCCACTGCCCCACAGAGTTCTGCAGAGAAGGCCAACGTGCAGCATCGGTGTCTGGAAGTACGAGGAAGCCGATGGGGTGCGACTCTGGCTCCAAGCAAGGCACGTGACTGGTGCCTCCTCGAGCCTCCATAGCGCTTTGCTGGTGACACAGAGAAGTCTGCAGGCCTGCTTTACAGGAAGCCCAGCCCCTCGATCGGGGCTCCATCGCAAGGAGGCAGCCAGTGTGGCTCCTCCAGAACCAGCCAACGAGGTTCTGCCTGGCAATCCAGCCAGAAATCCAGCGCTCAGATTCCGCATTGGCTGATGTGCCCAGACTGTTCTCAAGGGAAGCCCCACCGCAAGCCGTTCTCCTGCCTTGAGGTTACAGAGCAGGGATCACTGCAGCCAAGAAAGGCCTCGGCTGATGGGCGAGAGGAAGCTAGTGGAAGGGGTCCCAAGTGCCAAAAGACCATTTATTTATTTTTATTTTTTTTTTGGATTTATATCCTGCCTTTTTCCTCAAAGGGCTCAAGGCAGCTTACATCATCTCTCCGCCTCCATTTTACCCCCACAACAAGAACCCTGTGAGGTAGGTTGGGCTGAGAGTCTGTGACTGGCCCAAAGTCACTCAGGTGGCTCCATGGCTGAGTGGGGACTAGAACCCAGATCGCCTGAGTTCCAGTCCCACGCTCTTAACCACTACGCCACACTGGCTCTCAGCTCCCAGGAGCATCTGCTCCTGAACAGGTTGCACCCAAAGTCCTACTCCACCATCTGCAGCGCCTCAGTCTTTTTACAATTCAGTGGAGCCTCTGGAACTGACCCTGGAGATACGAGTGGAGCCACCATAAAGCTGTGGTCCCTTCCAGCTCTATTGCTCTACGATTCTATGATGCTATGAAGACCACTTCTGGTTGGCAGAGTTAATAATATCAGCAGAAGTATCAATAGAATACTCTGTCTGTCTCTCTCCTGACAAGTTCATCCCCCAGAGTGACCAGAACTGTCTCGGTGCTGCACGCTGCCTCAGTGAGACAAAGGCACTTTTAGACTGTCCATTACCTCCGTGTTCCTTGTCCCACTGAGCACTAAACAGTGTGTGTTGATCTGGAAGATGGCAACAGAAATGTGTACTTTCTGGCCAATTCCCTCCTTCCTTCTCCTTCTCCTTCTCCTTCTCCTTCTCCTTCTCCTTCTCCTTCTCCACAGAACTTTACTGTGGAAGAAATTGAAATGGTGATATTTGGCGTTTGTGGATTACCAAGGTATCCTGCTCCTCCATAACATTCAATGAAGTAGATGGGAGAATGTTAGCACGCATCAAGATATGATCAGAGATGTGGAAGAATCTCCCCTGAATAGGCTCAGAATGCCCCCATGCTGATAAACAAAAATTCAGAGGTGATTCTTTTCATCCTGGGTTGGCTTGTCCATAGAATTCCTCCAAGCAGCAAGAAGCTTAGTATTCGTGTGATGCCTAATTTGAGCCAGAATAGTCCTCACTGACCCTGGACAGAGCCAACCCACAGCACGGAAGCCACTGCAAGCCCTCCTCAGAGTGTTCCAGAGCACATGATCCAAAGCATTGTGCCATGTTCTTTTCAAAAGAATAAAATATAAAACTGCAATATCATTGTACCTTTCAACAAAGCTATTCACAATGACACTCAGAATAATGTGTCCAGTTCTAGTCATCGCTGCATCTCGAGAAAAGGTAGAGTCCTGCCAGAAAAGGTGAGGACATGGGCAGCCGAAATGATTAAGAGGCTGGAGCAATTCCCCTTGAGAAAGGTGACAGCTCATGGGATTGTTTAACTTTAGAAAGGTGAGTAGAGGGGACATGAAAGAGGTGTCTAAAATGATGCATGGTGTAGTCAAATGGAATACGGAGCATTTTTCTCCTCTCATTTTACAAGAACCTGGAGGAAGCCCATGAAGCTGAATGGTGAGAGAGTTCCATGGCTAAGCAAGAAGTCCGATGGCTGGTCACCAGCTTGGACAGCTTGAGAAGGAGATCAGGCAAGCTCATGGAGGGAAGATTCTTTGTGGTCGCTTCTCAGGGCTGCACACTCCCTCCAGTGTCACACACGGCAACTTTCTTATACCACCTGCTGGAGAACACCACTCATGACAGAGCTGTGCCCAGACTCAAGAGATGGGACAGATGAGGGCCAAAACATGGAAGCGGAGTTGTGGCAAGATAGAGGCCTGGACTGAGCTCTTTCGGAAGAACCAAGGCCACCTTCCACATGGACGCATGGCCTGTTGAGGGTCCAATCAGAATAGAGCCTTTAATTCCAGCTACAATTCTGTAATTCCCTCTTAGCTGATGTCTGGAAGCTGCCAAAGCTGCTTGTTTTCCACATCTGCTAAAATAACATTTGTTTATTGCTCAGCTCTTGGGGAGGTGTTTTGTTTTGCTTTAAGATGGAAAGTGCTTTATAATTTTTGTAACTAAAACAATCCATGGATACTATGAGCCCGAAGATGCTAGTGAGCTCATGCCCTGCTTCTGGGCTTCCATGAGGTCCTGGTTGGCCATGGAGGGATCAGGATGCTGATCCAGGCGGGCCTTTGGTCTGACCTCTTTCAGCTCTTGGCGTGTTCATCTCTGTGACCCTAAAGAGAGCAGGGAGACCTTTCCACACATCGGGTGTGTGGTGGTTAAAAGTGTGCACATTTGTGTAAAACAGGTGATCTGGTAAAGTCATCATCTGTATCTCATAGTAAATTATCACTTTGGAAAGTGATATTTCACAGAAAGAAAGCTCGTTTCGAAGCTCACAATGCAACGTCGGACGCCCTCGTGCGTAAATTGGGACGTTGCTTGTTGACAGGCGAGAGGAAGGTGCCGTGATCTTCTACCAAGCCGCCGTGCAGAAGTGCTGGATGCTCAGCCCCACCGCTCTTGTGCTTCATGCCACATCCATTTTTCATGGATCCTTCATTCTAGACAAATGCCGGTTGCGATGCGTGGTGAAGGGTAGGCCTACCAGGGCAGAGTCACGATTCTAAGGTTTCTCCTGCAGGGAGTTTCAACTCTTGGTTTTAGGGGAAATGTGTTTCATTAGATCAAGTTAGGAGATGGTTGGAGCAGATGCTGCTGCGGACTTCCCAATGCAAAGAAAATGCCTCGCCGTTCATGACCGTGCTGCAAAAGAGGTCCCAGCTGGCCCACGACTCGTGGGACCATTCACCCACAGGCGTGCCACGTTATTCGTGCTGTCCAAAGCACGAGCAGAGCAAATAAAAGCCTGTAGAGCAATCGCTCCCGATGACACAAGCATGGACACCAAAGGGAGGAGAAGCTCAGCTACACCTCCATCCGTCATTAGCCAGTCAAACCGAAGGGAAATGTCTTTTGGCACCAACTCGCAGCCCATCAGAGCATGAGCGTGAGCCAATCAAGCCCACCGATTCATTGCCTGGGGACGTTTATTGAGCCGTGCATCTTAGTTCTGGCAGTCTCTGCCGGGCCAAAGGATTTCCTAAATCTCCTCGTGTCTTTGCACAACTGCACCAGTCTTCCAAGTGCAGCTTGCAAAGCTTCATAACTTGGCCGTGCAGCTCAGAGTAGACGGGCACCACAGGCAAACTGCCCATGATTCGTGGCACAGACATGCCACAGAACTGCAGTGGATGGTGTCAGATCACCACCATTCAGTGCCTTCCGAAAGTTCTGCAGGGGATGTTTTAAAGATAGCCATGGCACAACCGTCAGGATAAATATCTGGGGGAAATTACTCCGAATGTCGTCGAAAGCAAAGACAAGATAGGCTTGCCAGCAGGAACCTGTCATGAGAGGAAGCAGGCCACCCATGTCCATAATCCCCTGGTCCCCAAAAAGCCACCGGTGCAGATCTGGAAGGAATGCTTTTGACCTATTTCAGTGGGCAGCCCCAGGGCAGAACCCCGCAGCAGCCAGGTTACATGGTAACCAGTTAGGCCAGATTTTATGCTGGCTCTTCTCTCCATTGTTATGCTCTCATTTCTGGAAGAGGAGAGGCAAAATAGCATGCACTCCTTGAAGAACTTGTTGGGTTCTCATTTATTGAGAGCATCTTTAAGTTTGCACTTTGGAATCAATATAAAAATTGACTTTCAATTAATCTTTAAAATCCACACTTCTTTGAAATTGGAAATGAACTATCATAGTTTAAAATGCATATATAAATGTGTATATTTGAGAAAACTTTGCAGAAAAATATGTATTTTAGCACATGTCACATTAAAAGACATGATATTAGGAAAACAGCTTGCAGAAATGTGTATTAAGCCAAATGTGTACAAAGATGCATGTGTTAGAAGAAATGTTTATTAACATGCCTACATATTTTCCTACAAACTACATCCAGATTCTCCATGTTCAGCATGAATCAAGCCCACACATGGGGAAATTCTAAAATATTTGGAGGAACAAAATTTAAGACTGGAAGATTGGAAGTTGGGAGAAACCGGCATGAGTGGGGCTGCCCATCGCTATTCCCCCTGCCTGCAAAGTTGCCTTCCGTGGCTGGGAGAAGGTGGTCGCCCAGGGGGCACCTGCTCCATGGCAGAATGCTGAGTCCGAGGCCGCCGTTTTTTCCAGGTTAGCTTGCTTATTTGGTCTTCCCCGGGGACAGTGAGACGGCCACTGCTGGAGGCTCCTGAAGAGGGACAGCACCGGACATCGTTGCTCAGCGGTGGGCCCTTTGGCCTTCCCTTGGGTGGCCTGGCCTCAGACCCAAGGAACGGTCTTCCCAGGCCTATTCAAGCTCATTTCTTAGCTTCCAGTTTCCACCTTTTTAGAAGAGGATAAGGCTTTTGCCAACGTCGGCAAGTGACTGGGATGCTGCTGGGGGCAGGCATACGTGGTAAGTACCGTGAAAGTCACTGGAGCCATGACAGAGCACCTGAATATCTTCATCGTCATGCCTAGAACTCTTTACAGGCCCGCTGGACTAGGCTCCAAGAGATATATGCATGCACCCACTGGTAGACTGTTGTTATCTGCCATGTAAAAGCCAATTGCACGGCCATGTTTTTGGATTTGACCGTAATGGCATCCTTTGGCATGAAGTGTGTACCTCAAAAAGCAGCCCGTATCACCCAAACATCCGTGTTACACACTTTGCCTATAGGGTTTTTGGCTCCACCTGCTGGAAGGGCTGAAAAAGACAGCTGTGGCGCCTGTGCCATAGCATGCGTTAGCACAGCCCTCTTCCGAAAGCAGAGCGCTAATGTGCCGACACCCCGTTCCTGGCCCTGGGAGGCATTTCACGAGACGATTTACTCCAGAGCAGTTCTGAGGAGCTGGTCAACGTTTCCGTGTGTCCCCAAACCTGTTGCGAACTCTGCCCTTGCGAACTGGCACCCTGCTTGTGCCGGGGGCTTGCGCTGCTCATCTCGGCTGCGTGAGAGTTCCCTCGGCCTGCGTGGAAGGGACAGGTGGATGCCAAGAAAGGAGTGCTACCGCTCATGCTGCCTACTGTGCCACTCGGCATTCATGCTGCACTGCCCATTGCCCACTTCCATGCTCCCCAGGGACATTCTGTCCTTATGCTTCAGCTGCTCCACACGTTCTCTTCTCCCTTGCCTCAGCAAGCTTGTAGCGGTCTTCACAACTCCAAGGATTCTGCCCACCTCTTTGGGAGAGAGGGGATCAAAATTATCCTAGCAATCGAGAACAGTGATCTTGTGGCTTGAGGATGGCTGCTCACCAAGATGCCTTTGCTACAGCCTTTGCTGATGAGCTTCCTCATGTTTAGTCTTCTGCCTACAACTTTCCTGAACATGATTGTCTTCTCTAGTGAGCCGAGCCATTTCATGATGTGTCAGAAGCATGACAGCCTCATTTTTATCATTTTCGCTCCCAGGGAAAGCTGTGGCTTGATTGGACCCACTTTTGCAAAGCTCTCCTCCAGCAGCGTGTCTCCAATGCATCGATTTTCTTCCTGTGAGCTTTCTTTGCTGTCCAGCTTGCACACTCACACATTGCGATTGGGAATATGAGAGTGTGGATGATCTTGGCCTTGGTCTCCAGGAAAACGTTCTTACACCTGAGGAGCTTCCCTAGTTCCTTCCAAGTCGCAGTCTTCTTGGAATTTCTTGGCTGCCGTCTCCCTCTGAACTGATGACTCAGACAAGGTCACCAAGGTGGCATTCTTCCACCATTTCCATTTCTTCATCATTAACAGTAAAGTTTTGTGGACTTTTCCTCTTTGGACATGATTTTTGTTTTCTTAATATTCAGCTGCAGTCTTGCTTTTGTACTTACTTCTTTAACTTGTATCAGGGGTTTTTTTTTCCAAGTCATTGCTCCTTTCTACCAGTAAGATGCTATAATCTGCATATCTTAAAATAGTGGTATTTCTTTCACCAATGTTCACGCCTTCCTCTGATCCTAATCTGGCTTCCCTTATGATATGTTCTACATACTGGGAGATTGAATGGACAGGGAGACAAAATGCACCATTGTCTGATGTCTTTGCCTACAGGAAGCCATTCTTAGAAACATAGAAACATAGAAACAGAGCGAGTCAGAAGGGGCCTCCTGGGCCATCTAGTCTTTTTCTCCATATTCTGTCCAAACTGTAGCTCATTGTCCATGGCATGGGACAACCGGGACAATAGAGTGCTGATGCACACACATTTCTTTCAGGTCCATGCATAGCTTCTTGTGATCCACAGAGTTGGCACTTTTTAGGCCTTCGGGGAGGCCATGAGAGAAATGTTAAGGTATGGCGGACAAAACTGTGTCCACTACTAACTACAAAAAGATCTTGTATTGCTCCACTGATTTCCATTCATTTGAGTCTCTGCAGACATTTTAAAATAGCTTCACAGTATGAACCAAAAGTGACCTATTCAGACAGTTAATTGGTTCTCTCTGTACATTTTTTTATCTCTAAGACTTCCTTCCTTCTTTTCCAGCCAATTTTGATTCCCCCCACCCTATTATATCAACCCTGACTGCTCTTTAGAAGGCCAGATCCTGAAGATGAAGCTCAAATACTTTGGCCACCTAATGAGAAGGAAGGACTCCCTGGAGAAGAGCCTAAAGCTGGGAACAATAGGTGGCAAAAGAAGAAGGGGAGGGCAGAGGATGAGGGGGCTGGATGGGGCCAGTGGGGCAGTGGGTGTGGACTTGGGTGGACTCCGAGGGATGGTGGAGGACAGGAGAGCCTGGAGGAAGGTTGTCCATGGGGTCGCAATGGGTCGGACACAACTTCGCGACTAACAACAACAGCAACAACCCTATTAGACGCTCAACATTCCATGAATTAAGTTTTGCTGAAGCTGTTTGGTTGTGTGTGATTCCTTGAGGGAAGAGGGGATATGTATGTATGTATGTAGCAGTAGTTTTCCATATCTCAAAATTCCCCCAAATCTGCTGCTATCGTCCTCATGTACATGGGGGCTGCCATTTTCGTTGCCTAATGACAGGCGTTATCCCCTGATGTTTGGAAATGGAATATGTGATTTTACTCAAGTATCTCACATCTTGTTTTCTGTGTGCTATCCCAGTGTTGCCAAAAACAATGGATGCTCTTTGGCAACACCAGGAACTCCATTGAAGAAACTCCTACTCTTCTAATAATAATGGTGATTTACTGTTAAGATAAAAGACAACAACAGCACAACAGCAACAGATCTGAGCTGCAGCACTTGGACTGGCTGCAGCACCCCCTCCCCACCCCCATGCTCCCTCTGGCAGCCCATCTATTCCATCTCAAGAAGACTCTACAGGGGGTCAGAAGACCTACTGAATGGGCCACGCAGTGGTGCAAGACAAGGGGGCATCCAAGAAACTAGGTGGAGGTGGCCACCAGCAAGGAAAGATCTGGGTACCATCTTGGGCACTCTCAGCTCCTCTCTAGAAATGCTTGTGTCTCCTGCTGCCCTTCACCTTTATATGCAGAATCAGCACCCATCCCATTGACCAAAGCCGAAAGTTCTTGTGTCCACGAACAGAGCAGCAAATGGCCTCTTCCCCCAAGGGTTCAAGCCAGTCCCGTGTCTGTTCAACAAGGCCGTAGGGCTTCATCCTGACACAGACCTGCACTGCCGTTCTGCTATATCAGAGATACTTCTTTAGTCGCCTAAGTTCCTCGCACTGTGATGGTGTGTTCGCAGCTCCTCTGTCAGGTTTTGACCCATTTTGCTTGTTCCTATTTATTTCTTGGTTGTGCCGGTTCTGTGGGTGGGGATGAGAGTGCAGAGCACAGATTCCTGTGGCAGAACCAACATGTGAAATTTAAAATATCACCCCTAGTCACTAATCCTAGCTGTGAGCAAACAATTAGCAGGAAACAAGGGCAAATGGGACCGCTGATTTAATTATGTGACAATGATACAGCCGGCAGGGAGGGAGAGGGGCTGCGTGGGGGAAGAGAGGCAGGGAAGGATGGGGTCAAAACAGTTTGTACAAGGCTGCTCCACAAAAGCCGCCGTCCCCTCAGGGCGGAATGAGATTATTCTGGCTCAGTGTCGATCAAACAAAGGAGCACAGAGGCCGTGGCAAGAGAGGGCGTTGGGGTAGGAAGCGCCCTTCTGGTTCGCCCCAGCAACCAGGAGCCGGCCAAAGAATGCCTGTGAGGATTGGCAGCTTTGTGGGCCCGCCGCGGCTACGGGGCGCACCGCCGCGGCCCCCGCCATGGTTGGGGAGGTTCAAAGAGAGCCCGGGAGAAATGGGATGAAGGCATGGATGAGGGACTCGGGAGCGCCTGCGAGCCGCACGCTGGCGCTACTGTGCCGACCCACCGTTGAAGCATTTCCGACTTCCTGGCGTACCCGGGGGGGTGTGGAGACCCCCGCTTGACTCAGGGGTCCCTTCAGAAAGCCCCTCTTCACACGTCCCACGAAGTAGACGTGGGGGAAAGGAGGCAGCAGTCATACGCACTCGGGGCGAGCAAAATGCCTGCTCGCTGCAAGCACCTGCCCTTGCCCCTTCTTCCAGGTGGTCAAGACAGACGTGGGCAAAAAGCCCCCATGTCTTGCAGACCCAGAATACACACATACTTCAATAAAACCTAGTCTTTGTCAAAAGCCTCATTAAATGCCATCACAGCTTAATTTCAGATAAAGCTTTAGATATCACCTTTCGAAGGCTGCGGTTCAAAAATGCATCTTACATTTTGCAATGTCACCATTGAGGGTGATATGAAGTCTCAGGCCTGGAGACAGCTTCCAGGCCAAAACCCGTTTCCCACTCATCTGAATATTCAAAATTTACAACTGTCAGCTTCAATTTCAGTTTTCGGGTCATTCCACATACCTGGGTCCTTTTCTGTGACCTTCCTTCCCACCGCGGCCTTCACATATTTCTGAGTAGGCACAAGGCAACAGCTGCAAGTCAAAAATTAAACCGTGTTTGTAGGAGAAAACTTTGTATATATTAGTCCTTGGTGGTTCTGCCCTTACGTCACCTGGGCACCAGGGCTGGGACACGGGAGCTGCCTCCCTTGCGTGGGAAGGCCAATTGGCTATATTTAGACTTTGCAAATTCCCCAAGACGTATCACTGCGTCTCCACTGCTCACCCCATCCTGGAGGTTCCCTGGCTCTCCCTGTAGCTTTTCCAGGGGGGTGGGGAGGCGATCATGGGTGGGCAAGAGCAGGAGGGGCTGGGGCTGGGGAGTTGCACACATTTAACACACGGACCCAACCCCATCAAACAGAGCGAATATCTTTTTAAGGCACTCCTACGGACTGTCCCGAGATTTTATAGCCCTGGATGTTGCGACGGCCCCGTTGTGTTTTGCTTCCTTTTAGATTCTTTCATCACAGGGTCTCAAGATGAAACAAATCAAGCTAAAACATTCCCTGGAAGCTAAAAATGACAAAACCGAGCCTGTCAGACTTCAGGCACGTCATGAGAAGGCAAGGCTCCCTGGGGAACTCAATTATGCCAGGGAAAATCAAAGGCAGAAGAAAGGGGAGACCAAGCAGGAGCTGGGTGGGCTCCATGCAGGAAGCCGCAGCCTTGGATTGGGAAGAGCGAGCAGCATGCCAAGCAGGGAGCCTTGGGAAGGCTTTCGTCACAGGAAAGGCAAATTGTGCTATGCTTAGGCATGGCATTAGAGCCAGGCGCACATGCATGTGTGCGCGAATTTTCAGCATGGAGGCATGGTACCTGTGCGCTTCCCACACATGCATGGACATAGCCCTTTTGAGGGAAAATGCTCAGGAAGAAAATAGAGGTGGGTGGGAAGCACCACCTCCCCTCCCCCCCTCCCCTCCCCCAGCACCACGATTCCAATCTGACTGGGGGTGGGAGCAGCCTCCAGTTGCTATTACCTTTGGAGAAGAAGCGCAGGAGATCAAAGCGCTCCCACCAGAGACGGGGGAGGGGCACCGGCAGGCCAGCAAGGAACAAAAAAGCATGCCAGACCCCTAATTTGCTGACACCTCCCCCACCAGGAAAGGACACTGAACTTTCTGACAACGTCCCCAGGAAGGGCAGCACTGCGGGGAGGGAGCTGCACATCTCTCCATCCAGAATCCTTTATTTAAAGAAACAGTTGCCCTTGTCTTGCTCTGCCAGTCGCTTTGGCCTGCACCATCGCCAAGCTGCAGTGAATTATCTCTGCCCAATGATGCAGAAGCGACTTGTAATATGGATCACACACACGCAACCTCTTAACAGACACCCGGCTTGATTTCAATGGATTCTGTGCTAAATTTGTGTGGAAAACATTACATCCTAAGCTAAACTGTCGCGTTCTCCTTGTTTTTGGGTCCTGTCAAGTCATTTCCTCCTTGCGGAGACCCTTTGATCACAAAATGGCTTCTGCGGGACTTCCCAGCTCAGCTCTTCTCAAGTCAGCTCTTCTGTTGCGTCCTTTACGGAGCCTGTCCAGCTCTGGTCTGGTCTCCCTTTGCCTCAACTTTCCTAGCAGGACCGTCTTTCCCGGGGAGTCCTGCCTTCTGGTCAAGGGTCCGAAGTACAGCAGCCTTGGTGCGGTCACTTTTTGCTCGAGGGGAAGCTCTGGCTTGGCCTGGGACCCCTTGTTCATCCACTGGTGTCCTGTCTCCTTCCAGGCACGTTCCGAGCAGCTTTCCCTTCCCTTTCTAACACTGCAGGCTCTTCCTCATAGGATTCCTCATCAGAGGTGCCCGTCTTCCTTTCACACAGTTCTTCTGCAAATTCTTTCCATCCTCCCTTTATTTTCTCTGGGTCATTTACTATGTTCCCTTGTTTGTCTTTCCGCATTCCTAATCTATCTTTGAATTTCCCTTTGATTTCCTGAATCTTCTAGAAGAGGTATCTAGTTTTTCCTCTTTTGTTGCTCTCTCTGATTTATTTGCAGTGGTCATTGTAATAGCTCTTTTTGTCTTTGTGATAGTCACTGAAAAGCTGCATTCAGGATTCGGACCCTATTTCTGTCACCTTTTGCTTCTCACCTGTCCTTTGAAACTGTCAACCATCTAGGCCAGTGGTGGCGAAATTATGGCCCACATGCCACAGCGGACACGCAAGCGAGCCAAGTCGCCCCAGCATCGCCCCAGCAGCCGAGCATCGGATAATAGTGCACATTGGGGCCACACGCATGCTCAGAAAGGAGTAGCGGCGTCAGGCAATGACTCAGTAGCCGCGACTCATTAGCCACGACTCATCCGAGGTTTCACACGGCCAGTCTGTGCGCTGCCAAGGATATATATATATTTGCTTGGACTGGCTGTGAGTTGTTTTTTCTAAACTAAGACCTCAGTTTTCAGGTTTTATTGCAGTGTTGGCACTTTGCGATAAATAAGTGGGTTTTGGGTTGCAGTTTGGGCACTCGGTCTCGAAAAGGCTCGCCACCTCTGCTCTAGGCTTTTTCTTTTTGCTACAGCAGTGGTCACTTGGCATTCTCCCCTAAGAATGCCTCTGGTTTCGGTCCACTGTTCCTCTGGCTCACAGTCAACTGAGTAAAGCAAATCTTTTCTTTACATGGATGTTAAATTCCTCAAGAATGTTATCGAAGTTGTATTTTGGCACTGTGTTTCTCTTAGCAATCTTCTTCAGCTTTACTCTGGTTTTTGGTATCGGCAATTCATGGTCACTACCACAACCTGCTCCTAGTCTTGTTTCAGCAGTGAAAATGCAGCTTCTCCGTCTCCTGCTTCCACTTGTTTTCTCAACTGGCCGTCTGGTGATGTCCGTGTATGCAGCCATCTGAGCGGCTGTTTGGCGTAGCTACGGGTATGTGCAATGAACGGATTGCTCACTTCACGGAATTCTGAGTCATTCCCCTGCTTCATTTCTTACCCAGGGGCCAAATTATCTACAGCAAATTATTTGTGTCTGTTTTGCTTCCGACTTTTGCATTCCAGTCACCTGGGATTAGCGGGGTGTCTTGCTTTGCCATGCTATCAATTTCTTCTACATGAAAGGTTTCCATTTCTTCTCCAGCAACTATAGTTGAAGCATAGACGTGAATGATGGTCATGTTGATAGTTTTCTGACTGAGATTGTGCAGGTGGAGTTTGCATTGCCTATGCTACATCTTGCCTCGGGATTAGAGCCACTCCATTCCTTTTCAGTTTTTCATGTCCAGAGCAAAACACCTTGTGTTTATCTGACTTAAAATGTCCCATTCCAGCCCACTTCAGTTCGCTCACACCAAGTACTGAGATGTTTCACCATCCCATGTCATGCTTCACAGCTTCTGGTTTACCTTGGTTCATACTTCTGTCGTTCTGTATATCAATGTTAAGTGTGGTGCAGCATCAGGCGTTCCTTTGCCCTCTGTACGTGCCAGCCGCTGGACCTCCCTTCGGCTTTGACCTCACTGCATCACGAGCAACAGCGCTGTTCATGCATTAGTGCTGGTCCTTTGCTGTTCTCCAGGAGCTCCCTGAGTGACTTCCAACCTGGAGGTCTCAGTGTCGAAGTTCTCAGTGTGAGCCGAGTTACTGGTGATGCCCGTGATCCTTTAAATGTCTGTGGCAAGCACAGCTAAAGCCAGAGTGAGGCTTCCTGCTCTTTCGGCAAACTCTGGCGGGCCATCCATATGGCCTTGGATCTGAAGCATGAATAGCCAACCTGCACTGGGGCCGGCGTCCTGCTTGGGGCCCTCCAGCGCCACTGCTGCACGATCCCACGGGCTCCATCCCTCACTGGCCTGCTTTGGTCCAGCTTGGCCCACTTCCGCCATGCCATGCTGCTGCTCCTTGGATCAGGGGGCTATCCCGAGACCGGGGGCTGAGTCTGGCTATTAATGCCACACTTTGCAGCAGGAAAAGCTAGCCACGGCTCGGCTTGCCCGTACGGCCACCGAAAGCAGTGGGTGTCAACCTCCAGCCTGGGCTGAGGTCCCGCCTCAGTCCTGTGTCCACGGGGCTCCTTCACAAATCCTTTGGTGGAACCGACACGCGGATGTTTCTCCTTCCTCTCCACGGCGGGTGGGGCAGCAGGACGTGCCCTTCTCGGAGGTGCATGGCAGAGGACTCCGACTGGCCAAAGTGCGTTGGGAGGGACACGTGCGTGCATGTGGAGTGGGGAGCAGGCCGCTACCTGGTGTGCTCTCTGCTTGACTGTGCTCCCACTTCAGCGGCAAGTTGTGAAGCCACTTGGCACTGCCTTGGGATGGGGGCTTAACTGCCGAAGCTTCCGGCCCTGGGTTCGGCGCAGGCGGCACCTCGTGATGGATAGCAAGCAGGCATTCCTTTCAGGGTTCCCTGCTGTGGGATTAGGAGGTGCCGGATCCCTCCAGGAAAGCACAGCGAGGAAACAGGGCTGTGTGGGGCCGTACCTGCTGCTCTCGCCGGGCTGCTCGGCACACTCCTGAAGCTCCTCCGAAGGAGGCCGGGAGGCACCCGGAGGCGCGTGTGTGGACCTGGGGCTCTGAGCTGTGCCACCCCAAGAGGGAAGGGAGGGTTTTAAAAAGTGGCAAGAAACACCAGGAGCTGGGAGGCAAGGCAGCCCAGGCTTCTTGTTGTAAGGGAAATTTTATTTTTAACAGATGCTAAGGCAGATGGCACAGAATTAACAGAAAATGGGAGAGAAAAAAGTGGAGGAACATTACTGGCTCCAGAGAGAGTGGACATTAAAAAAATAAAGAATAAGGGAATGAAAACAAGTTTAAGTACTCTCTCCAGAGAAGGGGGAGGGGCACCGAGAGGCCGAGCAGGGACGAAGCGGTGTGATAATAACCAAAGGCGTGAAATTGCAAAAGTAAAATTTGTGGGACTCGGGAGGGGCCATGAAGGCCCCGGCTCCATTGCAAAACTCACTCAGAAATTACTGATGTGATGTTTTAGCTTTTATCATTAATAATAATCAAGATGAGGGAAGGGGGAGACACAGGGAAGGGGGCTGCATTTGCGGCTTCGACTAAGTCAGAAAAGAAGGGAAGGGTGCAGAGAAAAGAGGGAAAATCAGTGTTGGGAAAGAGGAAAAGAAGTGCAAGGGGAGAAGCAAAATAGCACCGCAAGAGCAAACAAGAGTGCTGATAAGGAGAGGAGGAGAGAAATAAACTGCTCTGATCAGAGGGTGGAAAGCGCAGAGTGGAGGCATGATGCATAAATGAGAAACCAGAAAGAAAACCAATGGGGGCAGGAGATGGGAAGAAAGCGCCAAACGGGGAAATGGGTTGGTGTTGCAGTCAATGAAATAGATGTCAGGGAGAAGCTGGGAGACAAAGAGAGATGGCAATCTCCTCCCAAATTAATCGAGGACACATCAGCCCGAGCTCCTAAAGCAGAGCTATTATGGATGGGTTAGTCACAGGTGGAGTTAAAGGCCTACAGAGGGATATTAGCCAAAATTGAGTGGCTTTTAATTTCTTTCTAATGAGAGAGTGTGGCTGGGGAGCCAGACGATTCTCCAGCTCAGCTAGGCCTGCAGACGCATCCAAGAGGAGCCGGTGTCTTTCCACAGACATCGCCAGCGCTGGGCAAGCTGACCATGGGATGGAGCGTGCAGCCGGGGGAAGGGTCCTCTGCCAGAAGCCCTCCCCAGGCCGCACGGGTGTGCCGGGGCGCAGGCCCTCCGGAGGGCCGCGGCTGCTGCAGCGCAAGGCCCCTGCCTCACCCGTCAGCACGCTGGCGTCCTTGGTGGGCCAGGCTCATCGGCCATTTGGCACCAAGATGTCTTGGGGTGGGGCCTCATCGTCCCCCGCATGCTGCCTCTCGGGCCCCTTCTACCACTCTCAGCTGCAGGAGAACGATGGCAGCAGCCAGGCAGCCGCACGAATGGGCCTTCTGGTCTGCAGCGGTTGTGAATCCTTGCACAGGACGCAGACGAGGATGTGTGAGCCTGGGCACACTCCTCCAGCAGAATTCCAAAGTTCTCCACCCATGCGATAGTCCGCATCTGAGAGGGGCATCACAGAAACGCATGAACTGGCAAGCAGTGTAGATGCCTCACATTTTCAGAACGCCTAGGAACACGGGCGATTCCTGCGTCACAGCAACCCACTTCCCCAGGACTTCTTCCCCTGTCGGCCTGGCTGTATTTGGCCAAGGAGCCACACTGGGACCTGGAACTCCCTGGCGGGCCATGCGCCATCTTTTGCGGAAGACTGTTCTCTAGTGGAAGGGCCACCAGGGGACTGACTTCCACTCATGGAAGGCGTCCCTGTCCAGTTGAAGGTGAAGTGCCACCGCAGTTGCCCACCAGGGGCACCCGGACAGCCGGCTGAGCAAGGCACACAGGAAGCCTGGACAGTCTTCCACACCGTAGTGAGATGTGCCGCATTTCTCCTTAAACTGTGGTGATCACTTGGAATTCGCCCCTATACATATATGTGCACCTTGTAAGCAAATCTGCCTGCTGTCTTGCTCAATGATGCCGCATTTCCCCTCTTTTGGCAACTTGTCAGTGGCCACTCTGGAACTGCCTGGCATCACGCCTCCTACCTCTGTGGTGCCCCAATCCACACGCCACCAGAACTGTGGCTGCAACAGCGAGCAAGATGCCCAGCACAGACCGCCAGGGGGGCCCCCTGCAGGGACTTGTCATCCCGGGCTAGTTCTAGTACGCACGCCCGTTGCGAGCCTTCCCCACCGCCCTGCCTCCTTCCGCCTGAACTTGTTGGAACTCACTGTCATATATACCCCTTCCTTAAATGAAATATATTCAGCCTGAGCAGGACAGAGAGAATGTTATGCCTGCTCTGTTTGTTGGTTTATCAGTTTAAGCTGCCCAATAATCCAAGTTCTCTAGCCAGGTTCTCTAGCCATCTGCTTACGTAGAAATGAGTCTGATGGTGGGTTCCCTGCTCCCCTGCTCCCCTAGCCACACACATCTTTTTAAAAGTGACAAGCATCTGCAAACGGAAAATGCGCATGCGGTCCTTTTCTGGACCGCGTGCCTCTCTGCATTTACCTGTAAAGGATGGTGAGAAGCGCAACTTTCCCACACAGCGCCGTTCCCATGCGTGCAGTGCATTTGAAATGGGTAGGAAAGCGCCACCAAGGCGGGGCGGCTTCCCTTCGCCCTCTTCCTCCTTCCGACGCCGGCGGTTCTGCCTCTTGAGGGTCTCCAGCTCTTCCACCATGATGCTTCTTCCGTTCTCTGCAGGCCTTCCTCAGACATCTCCCTCGCTTCCCATACCATGACTCCCTTTGGCACACGCAATTTCCTCTGCCGGAAGAAGGCCATTTTAGGGGAAACGTTCATGCAGGGGTTAAACCCGGGCAGTGCTTCCAACTCGCTTTCCCCTGGGGGGAAAAGGGCATTTATTTCCTTTTAATAGCCCCTCCTCATTTGCCTCCCCTAAGCAAAGAACAGTTATAACTCTCCATGGTAATGAAGGATGATTTCAATAGGGCCACATTCCCCTGGGTTGCCAGCTGAGGCTGCCCCCGAAGATCTGCGCCCCTCTCAGAGTCCATTCATGATCAATTATGAAGGGTTGATTGGCCTTGTTGTCTGCTGAGGGAACCACCCAGCCCCCTCCCGTGCGGGCTCAGGGCTGATTTAGCAGAGCCTAAGCTGCTCACATTAATAAGAATCAAATTACGCTCAAGGAGTTGCTGCACACAGGCAAAAACTGCAGAAGCAGGGCAGCCGGGCAGCGGCCTCAGGAGTTCCCAGAGCTTTGAACAATGGGGTGGAACCAGGGACGGTGGTGACGGTGTGGCGCATTAGCACTGCTTCGGAGGCAGCGGGGCTCCTGGGTCCATGTGGTCGCCCCGTGCGTCTGGAAAGCTTCCTGGGTGCGGAGGTTTCCTTCTTCGCCCTGAGACAATGGCAGGGCCACGGAGGGAAAGGAGGCCCCCGCACATGCGGCTCGGCCGGGCAGGTCTCCCCGCCTGGCTCTGCGTTGTGCTGCAGGACATTGGTTGACCCTACCTGTGCACTTGGGCTGCGGTTTCTCCCAGAAGAAGCTGTTTCAATGCATGACATTTTAAAATTGCCCAGTGAAAGAAGGCTAATTAAACGCCGAGTGAGTGGTGTAAAACTCAGCAAGCAGCAGCCCCTGTGGCAGAATTATAATCTGAGCCGTTGCCAAGATGACAAACACCATCTGTGTAATCTCTTCTCTCCACATGCAGGCGGCCGCGGCAGCTGAGGATCCGGCCCACTCCGACTTGCTGCGAGAGCACCCCACGTCACGGCGGCACTCGCTCTGAAGCACGTAGCATGTGGCACGCCGCTGCAGCCGGAAAGGAGAGGGGACGGATGGCCAACAGAGCACCACCGTGCTTGGGCCAGTCTTTGGCATCTCGCCAGCTTCCCAAAAAGCAGGGAGATGACCGAACCGGCTTCAGCACAGCTCTGGCTTCCCCACTTGCCCTTCCCAGACCGAAGTTCCGCTGCTGCATCGGCAGCAACCAAGGTTGGCTTATCCTTCCTCGCAGCGACTGGCAAGGGGTGGGCACTTCTCTCTCCCTCTTCTCATGTATCTTCTGGGGGCCATATCCACCGGCAGAATTATATAAATGGTTTCATCATCAGAGCATTCATGTTTCATTTATTCCTCTGACTCCTCATGGGCATGGAAAATAAAAGGAGCCTGAAAAGTTTATTTCCTTCTCCACCCTTGAGGACCTGCATCTTCTAAAGCTGTTCACTCAGAGAGAAAAAAGAGATTATGCGAGGTCTGAGGCTGCTTTTGCATATCTGCAGTGCCTCTCCCATACACCACCGGTGATCACCACCCGGATTTTATGTGTTCCTACAGCCATTTTCACCTTGATGGGGAAACTGAGGAAAAAGGGGGTGGGTTGTGCCACACAGTGGACTGACAATATTTTAATCTGGGTTGATTGACATTCTGGAGGATGCTGTCATCTTTCAGATGTGATTAAACACCGCGCACACACACGCGCGCACACGCGCACACACGTGCAGCCTGCTGCACCAGCATTTCCCTTGTTCTCTCTGAATTCTTCTTTGGTGTAGGTAGCTGTTGAGCTGTTGGGACCAGAGAAGGGAAGACAAAAAGGAAAGGAAACCAAGAGCGGAGTCCATTTTCTTTTAATTGGGTTTTCCCGTGCTGCGCCTGCAACATTCTTGGGATCCCTCAAAGAATGTGTGCCATTCCCCAAAATCTGGCACCGACAAATGGCACCTGGAGAGCCAGGTAGGGGCTGCCTGTTTGCTGGTCCGAAGCCCTCTGTGGATCAGCTGCTGCCTCCCCACACAGTGCTGGGGAGAAGCAGGAACGCCCTCGCCGCAGCCGGCAGGAAACGGACTTGACAGCAGCGATGCAGGGGCTGTGCTCTCACTCCAGGCCAGCCCACACTGGCCATGAGTGGTCGGGAAGCAACCCACCCACTGTGTCCTGACAGGCAGGTGGGCTCCCTCCCCGCCTCCTGCCTCGGTCTTCCCAAGCGATGCCACGCCAGGACCACAAACACGCTCCACCGCGGCGGCCTCTGAAGATAATCTGGCAACACAACTAGCTCAGAACGGAGCTGCGGGGCTGCAGCTGGGACTGGCGTCGCAGTGACAGGATGCTGCTGTTTGGCCCAGCTTTCGTGCACAATTTGCTGTCCTGGCCTTCACCTGGGAAGGTCTGCACAGCATTAAGCCCTCTGCCCAGAATACTCAGGTACGCTGAGCTCATGGCCAGGCATCAGACACGCGGCCGGCAAGCTCCGTCTCTGCTCGGTGGTCAAAGAGGCTCCACTACTGGGCGCAGTTCTTCTGGCTCCGCCTTTGAGAAGAGCAGGACGTCTTCATCATGTCCGAGCGAGGATCTCGCATCTTCTCCTGGCAGGCTTCCCCTCCCTGCTCCCCTGCACTCCCAGCTAGCCGGAGAAAGAGCAGTCTCCACCCTCCAACAGAAAGGCTGGGAATGGACGGATAAGGACATCGTTCTTGCAGCTCTTGCGACTTCCTTGCATCGCTCCCTGCAGGAGGCGGAGCATGGGGGGGCCCGGGCTCCCCCGAGGCTCCTTCAACCCCCCGAAGGCTGCAGCCGCATCTGCCCCTTGCACCTGCCCGAGCCACCCGCCCTGGCAGCAGAGCCCCTGCAGCCTGTTGGCAGAGGGGGTCGGTGGGCATCCCCTCTCTCCCCTGCCCTTTCTCACTCCTTGCCTCCACTCTGGGCCCAGAGTGAGAGAAGGGCAGTTCTGAGATCTCCTCTCAAAACCCACGAGGGACAGAAGTGTGGTGGCTGATCCGGGAGCAAGGCCAGCAAGCAGGGGAGAGGAGGGCTCCCTCCCGCTCTTTGTGAGAGGCGAGCGATCAGCGGAGGGGAGCAGAAATCCCAGGTTTGCATAGCTAAAGCTAGCCAGGAATCCCTTCCTCATCTCTGATGAGCCAGGCCCAGGAGCGGCTCCCCAGTTGGGTTCCATTCGTGCTTAGCCAGTGGGTGATGCTGCTCATGATGCGTTGACTGTGAGTGGGACTTGAGTGAGGCTCCGGATCCTCTGCTGGCCACAAATACGCCTGTCCCTAGAGGCAGCGAGCCACGCGTGGGGCACGGAGGGCGGAATCCGCTTTGATGGGCGCTCAGAGAACTTTGCCTCCTGGTGAAGCGGCCTGCACATTTATTTCAGCTATCCGTCATCGCCACTTTCAATTAGGGTCGTTTTTGGTTTCCACACCAATCCTAGGCTACATGCATGCTTGGAAGTTTGAAATATTAATAATTTGGAACTAATGCCCAGGTCTGTCAGGAGGTGCAGTTTTCAGATCCTCTTAGTACCCTCATTTCTGCAGTGTAAATGTTTCTCTTCTCAACAGTGAGATGTTTCAACAGCAGATTTCAACAGGACCAAATACTGAGAGATTGACCAGGGTAAGGTGGACCCATGTGCCACTGAGTGGGAGGACACCAGAGTTTTTACTCATGGCTAAGCTATGCTCATGCTCCCAATAAAAACAGAATTTTAAAAATGGAGCTGATGTCGCAAAGAAGAAGTTGAAATCTTATACTTCTCCAACTGCACAACTTTACCAGGACCTACAGAATGTTAAATATGAATCCTATCACAGAAAAAGAGCAGTTGGGAGGGGCCATCAGTTCCAGCCCCCTGCTCAGTGCAAGATTCCCAGTTAAACCATCCCTCCCAGATGGCTGCCCAGTTGCATCGGGAATGCCTCCGTGTGGGACAGCCCACCAGCTCCCTCGGTAGCTGGATCCGTCCCCGTACTGCTCTGACAGTCAAGAAATCTTCCTGATATCTAGCTGGAATCTGGCTTCCTGAATAATATCCTTCCACAGCAAGTAGAATTTACCTTCACCTGTTCATGACAGGTATACTGGGAAAATGTGAACATCCAGAAAGATTTTGGCACATTGCCTTAAACAGAAAATCATGCTATTTTTGTCAAAAAAAGATGAGAGCAATATGGCATACAATTCTTCCAAAGAGACACAGTCACAATTTTTTAAGGTTTGCCCTGGTCTGTACAGGACATGCAAGGAAATACCGGAGCGTGGGATAGACGCCTCCCCCCCTCAACTTAATCTTCCAAGTTTAGATTGCTCACAGTGGCAGTTCCTCTTGGTTCATGCGCAGAAAGGGGAAATTTTGAAAGCAATTTCAAATAAAAATATTGGGAAATCACCTGTCCAGACAGGCTTGCATTACTTGGTATAAAACTGTTCCCAAAGCTTCATTGACTTTATAATAATAATTTTGAACTAGACTTCCTTTTTAGAATCATTACATGAAGGTGACATACATACTGTACAAGGGTCATGCATAATATGATGCATGTATGCATGATGCGAAGGATCATGCATAGTTTGCCATCACCCTTCTGTCATTACTTCAAGCAGACATTACAATATTAACCGCAGGTTTGGCTGATACATTGCAACAAGTTATCACAACACTTACTCAGCCACAGCAGGCTGGATTTATTGAAAACCAACAGGGAGCAGCCTCAGGTTGGGTGTCAGTCCAATTGCTTTAAATACTAAGCAATACTGTCAACCGGCATCATTCCTCTGGATGCTGAAGGGTCTTCAGCAAAACTCACTGGAAATTTATCCTGGTATACTGAGAAATGTGGACATTCCCACAGAGCAAAATGTTATCTTGAACCCTCCAGTTAAGACCCTCTATTTTTTTCTTGATTATTCTGAATTCAACATTCTTCTCGAGGCTGAGGATCTTTTACTGTTTATCTCAAAACTCCGGCCTTTGGTTCGAGCGTTGATGCAACTGATGAATGCTTTGCTCATTTGCCTATTTAATTCATTGGTCCAAGTCTGAACGGAGGCCAGCGGCAGATGCAGCTTGTCGCACTGTGTCACCTCACTGGCAATTTCAGGGATGCTGAGAACTTATCACCTTCCTGGTTTGTTAGCCCACGTCTCCTCCTGCGGTGATCCCAAGGGGATCTCCCTCCTCCAGGGAATGCTTACCTCTAGAGACATATCCCGGGAGTCAAGCTAAATTTGAGGAAGTTGATCAGTGGGATTCCACATGGAGCGGGCAAGTAAAGTTAGTACACTTAACATCAACAGTATACTTAGGATTTCTGTGGAGTTGCACATTTTGTTTTGAACATTTTTCTGGGGACCCACCATCCCACTCCCCAAATCTCTTTGAAAAGGGTGCAATCCACAGCTACGGATTAGGTTTCAGCTGTCCAGATCTTGTTTAAATCCTATGGCTGACCAGGTCTCAGTGTTGGCCTTTTCCACTTAGACTGCATCCGTTCTGGAATCCTTGCATGCGGAGCCTCTCTCTAAATTGATGGCTTCGGGGTCTCAGTGCTTGAGTGGGGTGGCGCCTTCCCCTCCCATGGGCATCGGTGAAGTGCTGCGCACCGCAGCTTGTCGGTCGCAGGCGGGCCGCTCTCTCGGACAAAGCCTATCTTTGGTGAAATCCAACTGTTGAAAAAACAAAAAGGACGTGCTCATGTGATCAGCTTAGACGGACAGGATGATTTTTACTCCTATCAATCAGTGGGTGCCGAGGGTTAGTTTTTGCCCTCTGCTTTGTGTGCCTCATATGAGTCACTCCCTTCAGCTGAATGGCGATACTTGTAATTGCAGCATTTGTTAGAATCTGGATTTAGCTTTGCTGCTTTTACTGCTTCAGCATCTCCTCAGCTATTGGAAGTATTGATTGAGGCTGAGCAGTCATAGCAACTCATGATTCATATTTATAAATACTTATTATCTGTGAATAAGCATGATACACATCATCTTGAAGTCAATGGAACACCCAATGACATGGTCACACTCTGTCAGAAGGGTCTATGAATCTCAGGTTATGGGTTATTCAGGAAAAACTTCTGTTTTGTGTGTATCTGACTCCACAGCACCATTTCAGCGACGGACTGTCTAAGTCAGCCAACGGCTGGGTCTTTCACATGGCTTAATGCGTTGCTTGCCCACGTGGCAACACCCAGTCTTGACCGCTTGCTTCTTTTGGGTGGAAGTTGCAGTATGGATGAATTTGCCCTGAAAATGCCCTTTACTGTTTACTGCTGCACTTGCCCTTTTAAATTATTGCTCTGCTTAAGGAGCTTCTCACAAGGGCAGTGCCAGTGGGTTCTCTGTGCCCCTCCGGCAGCTAAAATCTGATCCTGCAACACTGGAAAGGCCACAGCCCATCTGCTGTAGCACAATGGACTGAGGGCCAAGGGAGGCTGCCATCATTTGAACGCGCAGTGCCTGGGTGCCACTTGCGGACAGGCAAACTTAGGGATTTGCTGAAGTTTGCAACTCCGTCCTGGCTGAAGTTGACGCACAACAGTTTCTACAGTCCCTGGGAGATGGTGCTCTTGGCCATGCATATTTCCCCCAGAAAGTTGGGGGCATAGGGGCCTTAAATGATGGGTTAAGAAACCGCGCTCTCTCTCATAAAGGAAACTTGTTAATGGTGGCTAACGGTGACCGTGGTAAATTCTGCTTCCCATCAGGGTGAGAGGATCGTCCGCCTGCTCTTCGCCAGGATGCAGGTCACCCCAAAGGGAAAAGTGACTTTTGTAGGGGAGACGTGGTGACGGCAGGCCTTCGGTCGATGCTGGACGCACCAGCCGGGTCATGGACAGGCACGCGCTCCCATCAACTTGCGGGGAGGGTAGTCCAGTGGAGACCAGTTTGGGCCATGGTGCCCTAGGTGGCCCAACATTTTGACTCCCGCACACCTTTGTCCCCGTGCCTGCACTCGCCAGCCCGGACAGGGGCTGCGCTGTCCATCGCAGCACTGCACAGACGAATGACTTGGGGGCAGGAGGGCTGCCGCTGGACAGGCGCGCCCAGCTTATGGGCGCTGAGTCTGGCTGGCCTCGCCTGTGACGCACCTCCAGAGGCGAGTTCACGCTTGCTGTTGCTTCGACAGGCCACCCAACCAGGCTCTTTCACGTGGCCTCAGCTGGGCAAGGCTGCGGGTTGCTCTTCTTTTGCCTGGCAATGCTCATGATTGGCTGCAGCATGGATTGTTTTATTTAGGCTGTGAGCTTCCTCGGAGCGTCCACGGTGGAACAACAGGGTGGGGCCAAAATGCTTCAATCCATAAAGATATGCCGTCGCAGGCTTCGGAGGCCGGTGGGCTCCGATCCATTCCGCAGAAGTCAATGCTCTGGAGGCAGAAATCAGAAGCGTCTCTCTGCCCTCCCACCAGAAGATGCGACGGGAAATCCAGGGAATTTTGCTTTGGCTAAGGAATCGCTCAACAGGAGATGCTTGGCCTCACCTTTACAGGAAATATAGCAGTGAGATCGACACAGCGGTACAACCCGCTTTAGCAGTTGCTCCCTAGCTTGGCATAAAGGGCAGGGGGGGGGGTCATCACTCGACTATACAGTGGAAGAATCACCACATGCCACCTTTAGAAGTGAAGGCAGACTGGCCCTTCCGGATGCATAATAGCTCAGGCACACAGAGACAGAAATGCCACAGAAGGGCATTGAAATAAGGTTGAAATATGGCCTTCCTCACTCTCTGACCACGGCGTAGCACTCAGAAGCTTTTTTCCCAGCACCAGGTGAGGGTGTACGGAGTACAGTTGTAGCATAGGAGAAGCAGACCTTCAATGCAGAAGAAAATGAAAAACTTTTACTGCTTTACTTTAAAATGGGTGGTGTAAAGATTATGAGTGCCGAGCTTTGTGCAGCGCAGATTCTGTGCTTTTTCTGCAAAATATCCAGTCCTCTATGTGTATGCATAGGAAGATTAAAAAAGCAAGCCTCACTGATTTCAATAGGGTTTACTCCCAGGTAAGTGAGTATTAAGGCTTAAGAACTAATAATAATACCAATGATATTAATTAGACATAAATATTTTAACAATAATGTAAACCACTTGGAAATAACTTTGTCTTAATTTTCTTCCCATGCAGTAAAAAAATCCAGTTCCTTCTAGCTTTCCTTGTATGATTTATAGTTTATGATGTTTTACATTTTATGTATGTTATGCATTTTAAGGCACATGGGAACCTGCACTGGGACTCGGACTTCTGCATACACATGCTCTGCATGGGGCCAGACGTCTGACACAGCAGCGCATTCTGTGTATCTAATAGACACATGCAATGATGAGCAACGGGATTGCTGACAGTTTCGGGCTCGGGTTCCACAAAAGGCTTTTAGGCAAGGGTGGCGGGATGCCTTCCTGGGCCCAAACCCAGCCATGCATTTCTGCCCTTGCAGTGTGATGTGCAAAGCCCCAAAATAGTGTTCAGCAACAGCCTAGATTTGGGGGAAATGCCTTAAAATGCATGTTTCTGAAAAATATACATTAGCATGCTTTAATCAATGGAGGAAGAATGTGTGCGTTGCAGAGATGTACAGATCTGCTGCCATGTTTGGGGACATATTCTCTAATTCTAATTCAAAAAGAAAACCTCGAAGACCTGCAACCTGATACAGACAGAAGACGGGATGAGGTGCCCAGTGGAATTTGGAGGGCTGTGATGCACTGTCACATCCACCCCTGCAGCCTCCTTCTGCCTAGAACAAAAAGCCAAATTACACGGATCACTTTTCACATGGGTCGGGCCACCGATGACTTGGGAGGCCCCTGGAACAGGATCCAGCTGGGCAGGAGCAGCAACCTGAATCGTGCTGAGACGAGAGGCGTCTCAGGTGCAGACGCTGAATGTTGGCCCCCCACTAGCAGGGGTGGGAGGCAAAAGCCCCTTGTTTGAAAACATTTTGAGGCCCCATCAGTGCGGGTGTTCAAGGATAGGCTGGACGTGCACATGGTGGGCATGTCATGAGCGGAACTGGCTGGTGCCGGAGGTCAGACTAGATGGCCGGGAGGCCCCTCCTGACTCGCTCTGTTTCCATGTTTCTATTTGCTGTTTGGCCACAGACAGACAATTTTACATTTGCCTTCTGATATTTGACAGTTGAGAGTATATTTCGGGGGGGGGGGGTTGGGGGGGTCTGATGGCACTTCTTATTTGGCCGTCAGCAGTACCCAATATGTGTCTCTCCGCATTTGGCGGTTCTTCAGTCCTTTTTTATTTTATAGTCACTCCATATGCAATTCCCTGCTTACTCTTTTACTACATATATTTAGTATTTGATAGTCATGATTCCGTGCCTGAAACTCTTCGGCATGAGTAGGTATCACTAATGGGAGCTGAAGCTAGTTAAGTCTGTCAGAGTTGCATTTAGGGGGAGGCGCCTGAGCTTCCTGGGAAGAGAGAACAGAAAGGAGCCCACCAGGGATCAATGACACTCGTCACATCCATGCGGGCCGGCAGGCTGGGCTCGTTCATGGACCGGTCCTCGTGGAGGGGGTGAAGCCATGGCTGCTACAAAAGTGAAGGCAGCTGCCGCAGAAGCTCCCTTTCCGCCACCTTGAAGGCTGCCTACTCTCGGGTCTCACTTCAGACATCTAGATCTGTGTGCCCCCCATTAATGGTCTTTGGAAACCAACAAACAGTCTGAATTGCATGTGACTGCGTTCAATTTGCTGGCAGTTGCTTATCCTGAGCAAATGCCACCAGCCCGTGTTTGGACAAGAGGTGAGGGGGCACTGCCTCATGTGCCCCTGGACCTTGTGCCGCCCACTTTTTTCGCAGACTTAGAGGAAGTTTGCAGAGGTTCCTGTGCCTTCTAAAGAGATCATCCCGGAAGTTTCTGGCACATTGGTGGGAGACCTTTCCGACACGAGGCGACCAGGGGAACTCAGCCCTAGCCCAGCCGGAACACTCACCCCCCGGGCCAGCTGGCCAAAGGCCGCCAGCTTCCGTTTCCCCCTCGAATTCTTTTCTTCCTGCACATGGGAGCGCGGGCACATGTTGGAGAAATCGTTCCCGAGCCAGGCGAAAGCGCAAGTCTCGGCTTGGGCAGCGTGAGGGCAAGCGCGGAAAGGACCCGGGACGCTCGCCGCAGGGTCACCGGGCGCGCATCCTCACGGCCGCGGGGCGCCGCTTCGGCCCCGCCGCCCTGCCCCTCGCCCCCGGGCAGCCAGCCCCACTGCCGGGCGACGGATCGGGGCCGCCGCTCCCGCGCTCTCCACGGGCGCATCGCCGCTGGCCGCGGGTGCGGGGCTCCCTCCCTCCGGTCCCGGCGGGGCGATCCGCGGCGCGCAGCAGCGCCCGGCCCGGGGAGCCCTGCTCGGCGCGCCCGCCTTTCCCCGCGGCCCCGGGGTGGGCCGGGGAAGAGCCCCCCGCCCCGGTGCGCCCGCGCGCACAGAGCCGCCTGTACCCAGCTGCGTCCCTGGCAAGGAGGCTCCAGGCTGCGCTGGCGCCCTGGCGACCCGGGCCGTGGGCTCTCTGGCCCGCTCCAGCACGGCTTTCCCCAGAGGGGGACATACGGGCGCGCATCGCGGGCCGGGCTGCTGCAATCCCGGTCCTGCCCGGCTCACGTGAACCCGCAAGAGCAACCCGGCCCCGAAGGGATCCTTCGTAAGTCGCAGGCGCTTTGCGGGGGCACCCGTGCCCTCGCCCACGCGGCAGCCTTGCCAGAAACGTCGCATCTGAGCCTTCCTTTCAGAAACTAATGCTCCTGCGAGCAGTCTGCTTAAATGTTTTGGAGGTAACCCAGGGCATTCTTCCTGTGTGATTCTGGATGAACGCTCATTTCATTTCGTGTTGCTTCAGGTCGGCTACAACATGGAAGGAATCTCCTTTCAGGAGGCGACAGTCACTGCTTCTGCTCTGAGGTCTTGCCTGCTCGCGGGGGGCGGGCGGGGGGGCTGTTCCTATTTTAAAGCCGCTTGGTTAACTCAGATAAAACAGGTGGACCTCCCTGCCGGGTTCTCACCACCTGGAGAGTCTGGAAGGAAGCAGGGCAGCAAGAGCTGTCTGAGCCACGGCACTGCCGACGCGCCGCTTCCCTGCGAGCCAGACGCAAGCCCTCTGGGACCCCAGAAGGACCGCAGGGGCACGTGACTCGTTCCACCAGATTTCGGCTTCCAGAGGCGCCCGCTCCGGACTTGACGCCCCTTCCCTGGCTCTGCTGCAGAGCTTTGCAGAGGCCCTTCGCTGTCCTGTGGCCCACTACTCCCGCCCCTTGATGGGATCGCCTGCACCCGAGCGGGTCAGAAGTGGCAGCGTGGGCACTGGCTGGGGAACCCTGACCCCTGGATGCTGCCCCGGGGCGCTGCCACTGCAGGGCTGTGGCAGGCCCAGAGCCCACCCGCGGGGACCGATGGAGCACGCGAGGCCCCTGTCCCCCCGGGCAGGAGGGGTTGCGGAGGCTGCTGCGAGCATTTCCCAGGCGCCGGCCCGGCTGAGACGGGCGGCCAGCCATGCAGCATCTCTGGCCAGTGACTCTCCTAGATGCCGGGGCCTTTTCCTGCAGGGCCCGTGCCATCAGAGTCCAGCACCCCTCAGGTCCCCCAGTGAGGAGGCCATGCGCAGCCATGCTTCCTGGGCAGGACATCTCCATCCCAGCTTCCCCCTGCTGCCCAGAGGGGCAAAAATATCAAAAGAGGAAGGCAATGACCAGAAGCCGAGCAGGGAGGGCGGGCGGGGGAGAGGGAGAGAGAAGGAACAGTGTGTGTGTTGTGGGAGAGAGAGAGAAAAATGACAGGAGCTGAATTTTCAGCGCCCTCACTTTAAATCAAGATAAAAGACTGAAATGGAAAATAACGGTCCAGAGAAACCCCTGGACGGCTTTGGGCGCTAATGGAAACACATGGCTTAAGGCTGTGGTGTTGTCAGCTTCCCCGTACTCTGACATTCCTTTCTGATAATCCGGCCTGCCATAAAATTAGAATAGCAAATACCTCTTGACAAAGATGCATGTTTCCCTCTATTGTGCCATCATAAAAAAAAACCTCCACTGGTGACTCGGGGAGCTGCAAACTTCAATTTAAATTTACAGTGCGGCGGAAGGAAAGTGATATGCACTCAAAAATTTTAATAACCTATTAAGTTACGACTTCAATTTCATTTTATGAATATTTTCCTTGGGGAGCACTGCTATCACAGAGAAAGATAGAAATTTAAAAAAGATAAATAGTGCCATTAATCTCCAACATTTCTCTTCCATTATCCTTGAAAATTAGGAGTTATTTTTGTTCAGATCTTCATGTAATTAGCTCCCTACACTTGATTCACTAGCCAGAAAATGACCATGTTCAGAAAATTAAAAATTTGTCATTAAGTGGAATTTAACATAATATCATTTATCTTTATCTATTCCCCAGCTGACAGCAGGAGCCTTGGAAGTGGTACAGGCGTCTGTGTCGGCATGGAGAAGGAGCCGCCTGACATCATAGGAGCCGCAGAGAGAAGGGGAAGAGCCCGGCGTGGGAGAGGGAGGGCGGCCGGGGGGGGCAGCGGGAGGAGAACAAAGGCGGCCGCGAGGGTGCTGGGGTGCCGGCGTGGGAGAAGGGAGGCGCGAGGCGCAGCGGGGAGGGGCGAGCCGGTGCTTCAGGGGGGCGAGCCTGGAAGGAGGAGCGGCCATGGCGGCGTGGAGAGCGCTCCGTGGCCCAGGCCCGGCCCGGCCTCCTCTGCCCGGTGGGAGCCACTACAGTGGCGGGGCCCTGGCCTCGTCCCCAGGTGTGGCGAGTCTCATTTCCGTAGAAGCGCCAGGCTCTTGTTCCTGCTTTGGAGATTCTTGGAGGGGGGGCTTCTTGTGCGTGAGGAATAGTGGGGCTCCAGGGAGAGAATGGGAGAGCCCTGCCTCACTCCAGCCTGTGCCCCAGGATGTCTCCACCACTGTGCCCAGAGTCCAGGCACAGAACGCTGCTCCCCAAGCTCCCGGTTCCCGCAGGCGAGGGGTGCGAGTGCTGATGCTCCCGCGGAATCCCACACGTGGCTGGGCAGTGCTCCGAAATGCGCGCAGCCTGCCCTGCCTCCAGAGACTCTGGATGCTGGTCCAAGCCGCAGCGCTGGTGCTCAGCTGGCAACTGTGGCTGAGCCCACCGGGGCTCCCAGAGGTCCCACCCCAGCAGTGGCCTTCCAGTTCAGCTTTCCAAAAGATCCAGAAAGCATTCTGGTATTCTTCGCAAACATACAAGGAAAGCCATGTTTAACTCTAGAGGTCACTCTAGAAGTCAGCGTTACTCTCGTGGTTGAAACTGGGTCTCAGTCCAGTCTAAAACTGGCAAGGCTTGGACCCTCCGACACCCCGTGTGACCTTTTTTTCTCTTGCCTTACTTCCCCCGCAGGCCTGGGTGTCGCATCCCACCCTGTGCTGCCATGCAATTTAGACTGTGCACTGGGAATAGTCTTCCCTCCCAAGGCAGAGCTGGAGAAAGCGAATGTCCCAGGACCGGGTGGATTCCACGCATGATGAGCGGAGGAGGAGAAATTGGCAGGCACGCTAATGGGAGCTCCTCTCGGTAGGAGCAGCAAGGAGCTGCAAGACCACACCGAGAACGCACTCTCCATTTGCGGAAACAACGGAGTTGGGGAAACTCAGGTGCCAAGATGGCTTTATTACAGGACGGGAGGACTTCTGCTTAAGTCGGTGATTTGTGAGCCTTTGGTAAAGGGAAATATTTCACACTGCACAATACAATAATTCATCCTGTGCCCTTGGAATAGGGTGGGCTATAAACTGGGCTGTGCTTATTCCACTCTAAAAAGAATAGAATCCAATGCACAGGTAACACAAATTCTATCCCAAGGAAAACTGAATTCTGTGACTGGTTTAAATTCGGCAGTTGTCCATAATTTCTCCCATTTTGCACAATTTATTATACGACTGCTGCTAGTTTTTCTCGATCCATTTTGATTTTGGTGCTTATAGGAAGTAGCACTACATTTCACTATCCACACTTTTCCCTGGAAATCTTCAGCCATTCCTTTGGCTTGCAGAAATTTCAGCATGCGACGCCCACATAGCTTTAAGCACATCTCCTTCGCCACAAGGGCTCAAAAGTTGTTTCTTTTTTTTAATGAGAGGAGTAGCACACTGAGATATCTTGAGAGGGGGACTCTGCACTCCTGCAGAATCCTGAAATGCACATATCTCGTGCTGCAAATATACTGGGTTATACATCTGCATGGCACAATATCGACCTCTCTCCCTCTAATCTGAGAGAAATGAGGTTCGGCATTGTCTGTGCGGAGCTGAAGGAACTAAAGGGTCGGCACTGTGAGTGGAGACCCTTGACCTGCCTTCAAAGGAGGTTAGCAGCAGACGTGAGCATTAGATTTTGCTTCTTTTGATGAACTGTGCAAGTGCCGCTCACTTCGGCTTTTTAACCTGACTTAAAATATGAGTCCTCTGAAGGCTGGCACGCTCCTTATTTATACTTCTGTTTTAAAAAACTGGCAAACGCCAGCAGGCATTGCTGTGCCCGCACCAAAGGAGAGGCCGCGGTGCGTGCTGCCTGCAGCACGGGCCCCTGCCTCCGCTGGAGGCTCCCCTTCGAGGAGCCCCGATCCGTCCACTGTTCCCCTCGCCGCTTAGAGCCGCTTTGTCCCGCAGAGCTGTGGCCTTCCTTTGAACTGCCATGAAAGCTCTGGGCATCCCGCCTTCCTCCGGCCCGGCATTCAGTCCCTCCCCAAAGACGTCCTTTCCGGGCGGGGGTCGAGCAGCAGTGGGTGCACCCATCCAGGCTGAGCACGGACCACCCACTCGGGGCTCTTGGCACACGCGTGTGCCTGAGCACAGAGAAGAGCCATCAGTGCAGCTCGGCCACGGAGTTGGTCCCAGGGAAGCGACCTCCCTTCCCACCCCTTGGCTCTTTGCGCCAGGAGCTGCAGCCAGCCCTGGAGGTCGTCATTTCCACAGACGTTTGATCTGGCCCGCACCCCCGCCTGGGCCCGATCCTTGGCTTCGCTAAGCTGACTGCCTGCCATCCACACAAGGGAGGGCCGCTAGCCACAGCATGGTGCTTCCCCGCCGCACATCCCCACAGCAGCCGCGCCGAGGCCTGTGGACGGGCGAGTGCATGGCCTGGTGGGGGCGAGTCCAGCATGGGCACGGGGTGGGGGCTGCTGGCACCCCGTGGGAGGGTCGCCCCAGTGGCTGGCCCTCGGCTCTCCCGTGGGCCTCGCGCAGCCCCTCCTCTCTCTGGAGGCCTTCCCGGACCAGACTGGCACCTGCGCTGGGCTAGCCTGAAAGGCTGGGGAGTGGAGCCCCACAGATTCTTGCCCCTCCCCGTGGCCCTCTGCCCCTTCCTCCCTTCCCTCAACATGTGTGCTCCCCCCAGGCCCCACTTGCCGCCCTGCGGTGCCACACTGCCACATCCCGCTCTCCTCCTGGAGCCACCCGCCGGCAGCCGCTCCCCCACGCCGTCCCCACGCGCTCACATCCCTGCCTCTCCGATCCCTTCTCCTTGATCTCCTCTTCCCCCACCTCCACACCACAGCCTTAAAGCAGGATAAATGAATATGGATATCGCACAATAAAACCTTCAGAATGGAGAGTTTTGTGCAAGTGAATGGCAGCCAAGCCTGAGAGACTGAAAATTGGATAAAGGGATTAAAACAGTAGCACATTAACAGGAGATTTAGAGTGTAATAAACTCATTTCATAATAATATGTGCGTTGGGGCCAGTAATAAATCACGGCGGAATCCCTCCTTTCGCAGTGCTGGAACGAGGCAGTGACCCGAATGCTGGGTAGGATTTCACGAGATGTGGATTAATTTCACAGGGTTCCTGGCGAGGAACTGAGCGGCTGCCGTGCCATCGCCATACAGCTGCTGCTGCTGGCTGCTGCACAGCACAAAGGCAAGCAAGGGGGCCGGGCGGGGGCCCGCTCTGGAGCCGGGGTGCCGCGGCCCCTGGGCACGCGCCGGGGGCACGTGGAAAGCATTGGGTGATCGCCACGGAGGCTTCCTCCCAGGTTGGCCCTCGTGGCTTCTCCCTCTGGCACGCAAAGCGCAGAACAGAGAGAGCAGCGCTGACTTTCTGAGACGAAAGGCTCCCGCAAGAAGCAGCGCCCCACGCAAAGCGGAGGCAGCCTGTTGTGGGGCCCAGGCATGAGCGCCGTCTTGCAGCAGGGGGGGAGCCCTGCCTGGCACCTCCATGCCCCCCGGCGAGCATTTCCGAATGGGGCGAGGAGAGGCTTGCCTTGTGGGCGCTGGTGGACATGGTGAACCTCCAGCCTGTTGGGTTCCTTCCTGCCGTCACGGGGCCCCCGGCCTCGTGACCTTGCCGTCAGCCCTGGCTTACTTCTCCCCAGAGATGCCTGGGCCGGGGGTCAAGTCTTCGGGTCAGGTCATGCAGCCTCCCGAGCATGCCAGCACAGAGACCTCGCACGCGCCAGCTGGACAACATGTCCCACCCATGCCAAGGTGCTTTCCCTGGCCCTTGGAGCCTCCTCGGAGTCCTCTTGGCCCAGGACACCCTTGCTCAGACAAAAGGAACAGCCTGAGCAGAGCCCTGGAGCAGCCAGTGGCTTGGGGGCCTGTCGCGGTGGAGGGCAAGGGCAGGGCGGTCAGCACACTGGAAGGGAAGCGCCTGGCGGGGAGCATAGCCTGGCACCGGCAGCAGCGGGAGGGGAAGGGAAGAGGGCAATGCTGGCCAGGAAGGCCACGCCACTCGGAGTGGGTGGGAGCCGTGGCTGTTTCCATACCGGTGCGTGGAATCGGTCAATTCAGGGCTGCCACAGCACCGAGCCCTCTCTGCCCACGCGACGCCCCTGCAGAGGTCCCCCACGACGGACATGAGAGCCGCTGGCAAAACCAGCCCAATTCCTGGCCAGGAGCAGACAATCAGCAAAAGTCACAAGTTGCGGAGTTTGGGATTCTCTCTCCGATTCACTAGCCAGAGCCAGTCAGATGCAGCCAAGAAGCACGTTTAAGCTTTTAGAGAGATACTGAAAGATCCGGTCCTCTCTCCTTCCCATTGCATGTCCCCAGGCCCCGAGGAGATCTGAGAAAGACACACAAAGTAGGGGGAACTAAGGAGTACTGGAGGCCTGGACGAAAATGGGGCAGAGAAAATGTGTCTGGCTCTACCTGGAGGCTGAGAGAGAGGATGGCAGCACCTGGGTCACAAAAAGGGAGGAGAGGAGCCAAGTATCTGCCTCATACCAAAGTGGAGCGTTTCTCCCTGGGATCCAGTGCTCTCTTGCTCTGAGCTGCCCGGGAAAGGACCCAGGCATGCACATTACTTGCTTGGACCCCTGGGCGAGGATCCACCCACCCAGGAACAGGGAGCCCTCGTGGAGGCCAGTCCACTGAAGGGGACGTTCAGCTTACGTGGCCTCTTCTTTCAGCACAGTGGTATGACGGAAAGCGGCACCCCGGCGACATTCTCCCTTCCGCGCTGACGCCTCGTGGCACCAGGCTTCTGGTGCTGGGATGGGGCTTGGCTTTCTGAGCCGGGCTGCTCGAGGCCTTGTGTGCAGGAGGAAGAGGAGGTAGCGGCGGCCGCTGGACCGTGTGTTGCCTCCTGCCTGGGCCTGGTGGCTGCACCGCCTCCGGGCTCTGTGGCAGCCACAGTGCTTGTGCCTGCGGGGCCGCTCTGCAAATCATGCGCGTCGGCCGGGCGCCGCTCGTCCTGGGCACCTGACGGAGTGGCGTGTGACTCCAGCTCACGAGGCGCATGTCGGTCTTCCAGGTGCCACCAGACTCGGTTGCATAACCGTCCCCTAAAAATGGTGCTTCCCCTCTGCATTGCATCCCCTTCCACACACTTGAAAAGAAGGCCTTGACCATGCCAGCAGTGGGAAGACGGCAGCGCCAAGGGCATGGAGTCCTTTGGAAGCGAGCAGGACAGCCGCAGGGGGCCAGCTCTCCCGTCATGCCTGTGGGCCCACAGCATGCTGGAAATATGAATCCTCGGCCCATTCAGGCCCGTTCTGGTGGAAGAAAATAACCCTCTCCAGCCATCTGCCTCTTCGAACAGACTGAGGACACTGAAACTAAACAAGGCATATAACGGTTCTTGGAAGAACGTCCAGGATTGCCTGCATCTGCCCATGGAGCAGAGAGGCCCCTTTGGGGACTGGCTCACGTGCCTCCCGGGCCTGCCCAGCCGGAGAGTCTCTGGTCCCCAGGGCCTCCAGGGCAGAGCGACGGCCAGGCGTGTCCCGAGCAGCCAGCCCGGCGTGGGAGGCTGCTCTGAGGCCAGTTCGCTGTGACGCAGCCCCCAAACTCCGGCAGCTGGACTTGCAGTGGGCAAGCATTCCCGCATTTGCCTTCAAGACCCTTTCAAGGCTCGCCTTTGCTTTTTAAAAACGCAGTACTTTTTAACTCTCCCCATCCCAAAACAACTGAGATTGCAGAAAGGGTGATTTAGGAGAAATCGGAATCCTTGACAGTCAGTCCCAAGCTTCTGCATTTGTTTTAGGTTTGCCCACATTTGCTTCAGCTCGGAGAGTTGCCCACTCCCAGCTGAGGTTCGGGCACAGGCTTCTGGCCGTGGTTGTCCCAGACAAGCAACACAGAGCCCAACTGCCAAATCAAATGTGAAATATACCCTTGAAATCTGGTGTGTTCCAGAAAAGACCAGTCAAGATGCTTCCCAATGGAACACTAACTTCCTTGCCAGCTGCAGACAGAATTCCTGCCTGGAGTCGGGGCAGCAGCACAGCCAGTAGCGGGCATTCCCTGTTCCTGCCCTGAAGGGTCCCACTTGATGGAGAGTCGCAACACGTGGGGGACTCAAAGACTGTGCAAACGTTTCTTCAAAAGGTTGGGAAACATGCTGGTCGCCTGCCGGGAAAACGCTCGGGGTCCGGGCAGGATTTAGAGTCTCCTGTTGGGCACTCCCCTGCCCCTGCCCCTGCCGCCGCCGCCGCCACTTGTCTGCAGCTTTTCTGTGCCAAGGTCCCCGCTTTCCCAGACTCTCCCCGGGTCCGTTGGAGCGGTGCAGCGAGACTCACGCGTGGAAACTGGAACGGCCTCTGCGAGTTCAGCCACGTGGCAGGATTTTAATTGCTCAAGTCATAGTCCATTTGCGTGGGACCTGAGCTTCATCCCAAGAGGTCCCCACAAGAATACTGAAACCAAATATAAGGCCTCAAACAGGCATGATGGGCAGGTGCGTTGGTCGCTCACGTCTCCATCTATGTCCGGCTCAGGGGAGATCAATGGGTGTGTGGAAGGAGAGGCGATTGGCCCTCTCTGCCGTCTCATGCCCAGCACCCCGGCTGAAGGAGGGGGTACATTTCCGCGGGGCAGGGGTCCCCCTGGAGGTCATGCCGGAGGACCTTCATGGAGGGGCGTGTCCTCAGGACTGCAGGTCCTTGCGCACAGGGCCGGGCAGCGGATGGGATGCGTGGCTCCTCTGGAGGAGCAGGGAGTGTGGCAGCCAGAGCCGTTGGAAGCATCTGCACGCTTAAAACACTTGTGAGTCCGTGCCTCCAGATCTCCCGCAGAAGTTGCCCTGGGAGGCGTGGCATCCAAAGGGGGGAAACCCTTCAGTCTGCTTTTGGAAAAGCAGATTAAGCTTCCCCACATCCCTGGTTAAGCAAAAGCTGCAAAAGCCACTGAAATTGCGGTGGTTGCGATTGTCTGCAATTCTGTGACACGTGGGCAGACCGACTGATTTCTGCTCAGGGCCAGCGTCTACCGTAGAAGCTGAAGGACATTTCCAGAAGCCACACTTCTGGGCCAGTCGGTCCTCTGGGGGCGCCCCACACCCCCAAGCCGAGAGGCTGCTGGGCCCTGCATGCGGGATGGGCTGAGCATGGTGGGGAAGGCGGCCCCTCATTTGTGTCCCCCTGCAAGCACTTAGCTGTGCAAAACCTTGGCGGGGGCACTGTTATGACCCTGAAGGAGAAGCCGGTCGGCTCTTTGCTCAGCAGCTGCAAGTGCAAGTGCAACGGGGGGATCGGGGCCCCGACCCGCAGCCCTGCAGGCCGCACTGTCCCGCCTTGCCACAGCCATCAGGACCAACCCAAGCATTCCAGCGGCGCTGGACAGCCTTGCCGCTCCCCCTCCCAGGTGGACGGTGGGCTGAGCAAATGCAGCACAAAGGCTGATGGCGACGGGGTCCCTGGGCGGAAGAGCCCTGGGTGGGCTGCGGTCGCATTTCTGCAGCGCAGGACAGGCAATTTCAGGCTTAAGCCAGACATGTTTCTCTCGTGCATGGCTCATGAGGTTGCAAGGCTGTGCTGGGCCTGAGGGATGTGGGTGAGATTAAGCCCATTCTGACATCAGCTCTGCTCCCCAGAAGAGGGTTGCCTCTCTCCAGGCTTCAGGCCTAGCCACCAGGGGCCCTTCTGGGGTGGCATGAGCAGTGCATCTTTTGTGGAGTCCCAAATGAAGGGGTCTGCCCTGCCTCTCCTGGGTTGCTTATTTGTTTATTTATTTATTAGATATTCAGCCCGCCTCTTTCGCCACACAGCTCCCTGGGCAGGATTAGGAAGTGGATCAGAGCCGGGTGTGGACCAGATCTGGCACTTCTCCAAAGGTTCCCAGCAGTTTCGGTGTTTCAAGGCACATGTGTGCGTACTTATTTTGAGAGAACGTGAACATCGAGACATTTCTGAGAAGCGTTCCTTGCGTTGCCAGAGGGCTGCGCCAGGCCACAGCTGCACGATGCTCCGAGTCATGCATGTCACTGCTCAAATGGCAAAACCAGACTTGTGGCCAAAGACGGGCAGAAGCGGCACAGGCCAGGAAGAACCGCTGGTGCCCCAGTCCCGGTTTCCCTCGTCTGGCATCCCAGCTGCTCAGGGTGGGGTGGGGGAGCCTGCATGTGGGCAGGACGCTGTGCAAGGGGTCCTGCCATTAACTGCAGCCTCGGGTGCCGTTGCAACCGGTTTTTGGCTGAGATGCACAGCTGGCTACCAGGAGGCACCGTCTTGCCGAGTCCGGGACCCTCTGTGGTGGAACCTTTCCAGCAGCCGGCTTGTGGCCAGTGCTTGCAGGGCCCCACGGCGATCCGCTCTTGCCCTCTAATCCTGCTTTCACATCTGTGGCATGTGCACATTTGCCCTCCTGGCTGCAGGCACGGGGGCTGGCCACCCCATGCCTGGAGCTCACCGCTGTGGTTGCCCACACACAGCCTTTGTGGCCACGGCTGAGGCCCCTGCCTGCACAGCAGCAGGCTCGCTTTCCCAGCTGAGCCTTGCTTCTCTCGTGCCCGGCGGAACAGGCGAGGGCATCCATTGGGCCCTTCTGATCCCTCACATGAATTCGTGGAGCCTCCAGCACCTCCAGGGCCTCTCCGGCTGTGTTGTGCCATCCCCGTGCCAGGAAAGCTCGCTGTTCAAGTTTCAAACTGCAACAAGCCAGAAGAAAAGTCTCCTGGAAGTTGCAAACCCTCCACGGGGCAGCTCCACTGTGGCGCCACCTTGTGGTTGCTTAATAGAAAGGCAGTGAAAGACAAACCCCAGGAAAAAGCCCCGTGTAAAGGACACGCTCTTCCTCCCAAAATTAAAAGAGAAGAAGTCTTAGCGAAGAGACAGGTCAAACTCCTCGCATGGGAAAGGCTTGGGCAGGCGCTGGCAAAGACAGGAGAGACCTGCGCTGGTTCTTCCCTCTGCAAATTTTCTCTGGCCTGCAGGTAAGAAGCTCAGCTGGCATTTCTCGCCACCTCAGAGTAGTCCCATTCTGTGCTCAGCCTTGCCTGCCGTAATGCAGAACCACCACCTAACCCAGCACCACGTTGGGCTGTTTCTCCCTGGGGGCCTTGCAGGGGGGTCAGGAGCTCTTGGAAGCACCTCTTCCAACAGGCTGCCGCTCGACACACACACTCTGGTCGTTGTCTCTGCACAGCAATTAAATTTATTAATAAACAAGACAAATCCCCTTCCCACTGGTTTGAGATGATCTTGGTCAGGGTGCAAATGAACTGAAGAGTTTATTTTAGTTGAGATGATTTGGATGAAAAAATAATTGGCTGGTTTGGCTACCTGTGACACAGAAATAAATCCTCGTGATTACTTCTGAATGTAATTACTATGAGCATACACATAAAATTAGCACACCCAGATGCAATGCAGAACGGAGTCCCCTGGACCTGGCAAAGCCCCTGGCTGCAGAAGGCTTCCCCACCTCTTCCGCCACCGCAGCTTCTGCTGGCCCTGCCGGGCTGCCGCCTCCTCAGCAAAAGCCACCGTTTGCCCCAGGAGTGCCTTCCCAGGGGAAAGCGTTCCATAAACAAGGTGCTACAGGGAGAAAGCCCTGCCTTGCATGGTCCCAGCCCAGCCTGTGGAGAGATGTCCTGCAGAGTCGGCCCTCCCCAGTTCCCTGATGAGGCAATCAAGGTGAGGAGAGAAGCGCAAGGCCTGCTGGTGGCCTTGATGGAGCACACCTGCATGAGTCACTCGTAAGCAGCCTCCTCACCTGAGGACCTACAGCTGGAATATGCAGCACGAAGACAGTGGTTGCGAAGGAGGAGAGTGCGAGAGCTGCCACCGAGGGTGACAGATGCCAACTGGAGCGACAGGCTGTGATGGAGGGTAGCAGTGCAGATGGACCAAGTCGGAGGCGTGTGCATTTCAGAGTGCGTGAGGGAGAGTTGGGGATTTGCTCAAGGGTAGGAAGCAGGCGGTGCTGCTGTCTCTTTTGGGTGCGCACCTTGCTTGCGGGCTTCCAGAAGGCATCTCGGGATCTTGGACGCCCTAGTGCCATCCAGCAGAGTCTGGCTCAGTGGCTTGCAGCAGGCCTGATAACAGAGCCAGTGCCAAGCATTCAGGTCTCTGCCCAAGCCGAGGCTGCCTAAAATTCCATGTGAGAGTTGGCAGGGGTTCTCTCACGCCCACTGGCCTCCATTTTTGAGGCCTCGTGGAGAACGGGTGAAGTTCCAGAGGACTGGAGGGTGGCATCGGTGGTCCCAATTTTCAAAAAGGGTAGTAGGAAGGACATGGGGAATTATAGACCGGTTAGCCTTACGTCCATTGTAGGAAAAACAATGGAAAGGCTCATAATAGAGAGAGATCTAGTGATGCTAGATAGGGAAGGGAGGCTGGCGACCACACAACACGGCTTCCGCAAAAACAGGTCCTGCCAGACAAACCTTGTGGAATTCTATGACAAGGTTTCAAGATGGCTAGATGGAGGGGATGCAGTGGGTGTGGTATACCTGGATTTCAGCAAGGCCCTTGACAAAGTGCCCCATGATATCCCGGTGGAGAAACTGAGGAGTTTTGGGATACACCAAAGCACTGTCCGGTGGATTAGGGCATGGTTGACTGACCGAAAGCAGAAGGTAACCATTAGTGGGGAATCCTCGGGATGGCGGCCAGTGACAAGCAGGGTCCCCCAGGGCTCTGTCTTGGGGCCGATCCTGTTCAATGACATGGAAGAAGGGGTGAAGAGTCTGCTGATCAAAATCACAGACAATACTAAAACTGAGCAGTGGCCACAACTGAGGAGCAGGTACTCCAGATGCAGAAGGATCTGGACAGACTATGGAAGTGGGAAGGAGACAACGGGATGGCATTCAATGTGGAGAAGTGCAAGGTCTTGCACTTGGGGCATAGAAATAGGTGTCATAAGTACAGGTTAGGGGACAAGGGGCTGGAGAGCAGCACTTGTGAAAGGGACCTCGGGGTGCTGGTTGACCGCAGGCTAAACATGAGTCAGCAGTGTGATGCGGTGGTCAAGAGGGCGAATGCCACCCTTGGTTGCATAGCCAGAAGTGTGGCTTCTAGATCAAGAGAGGTATTACTACCACTCTACATGACTCTGGTGCGCCCGCAACTGGAGTATTGTGTTCAGTTTTGGGCCCCTCATTACAGAAAGGATATAGCCAGGTTGGAGTCAGTGCAGCGTAGGGCCACAAGGTTGGTGGCCGGTTTGCAGGGGATGCCATATGAGGTGAGACTGAGGGAACTGGGTCTCTTCAGCCTGGAGGAGACTCAGAGGGGCTATGTTGGCGACATGCAGGCATGTGAGGGGGTGTCACACGGAGGTGGGTAGAGACCTGTTCTCCCCTGCAGAAGAAGGCAGGATGCGTGCCAACAGAGCAAAGCTCAGGGAACCCAGGTTCAATTCTGCACTTCCTGACAGTTAGGACCCCGAGGGTATGGAATGGGCTTCCACGCGAGGTGGTTGAGGCCCCATCAGTGAGGGTGTTCAAGGATAGGCTGGACGTGCACATGGTGAGCATGTCGTGAGTGGAGCCGGCTGGAGCTGGGGGTCAGACTAGGTGGCCCGGGAGGCCCCTTCTGACTTGTTCTGTTTCTATGTTTCTGTGTTACTCTTCCTGCCTCAGGTGTGGCGTCATTTCTCCCCCACTGCCAAACTTCATCTTTCGAGCAGTGGTGGTGGTAGCAAGAGCCAGAGCGGCAGCTCCGTGAGAGTCCCATCAATCCCATCCCCAAGGGTACAAACCAATTTCTCTTGTTTTTCCGCCCGTCTTTCTGGCTGAACCTCCAGCAGCCTTCAGTCCCATTAATCCAAGCACTGCCGGCAATGACGAAGACTGATTTCAGCAGCAAACGATCAATTTGTATCTCTCTCTCTCTCCCCCCCCCCTCTCTCTTTTTTGTACAGATGTACAAAATATCATGAAAAAGGTGTTAGTGGTGATAGCTGCACAACGGTAAAATAATAGAGTAATAAGGCAATCCACTTTTGACCTTGCAGGACAGCTAATTCATCTGCCCATCTATCTTAATTATTCTCTGGGTTACAAAAGAGAAACTGCACAATTCATTCATTCCATGATGACAATTCCATTTTCCACCCCCAGGAAAGCACCATTCTTCCTCAGAAGTGATCCTGCCACTGGACGCCTCCTGGTGCATCTCGCTCGTGCCAGTGCACGTGTGCTTACCTCTGAAGCTTGAGCGAGAGCCTGGGAGCACCTGGGGGGCCCTTGTGGACTTGGGCAAGGCTGCTTGTGAGGAGGAGGGAAGGTGAGAAAGGCCCGGTCCAGGCAAGGAGGCCCCCAACTCCATGCAAGATTCAAGGGGTGGAATGAACGTGCGAAAGGCCTGGGGGTTTCTTGGCACAAGCCATTGATTAGGGGCTTGTGCTTCTGCACCCAGAGCAGTTTGGGGCTCTTTGGCGTCTTCCAGGGCCTCTCCTGCGCTTTCTGAGCATCTCTGCAGCTTTCTTTAGAAGAAGGGAAATGAGCTATTAAAGGACTAGCGTGCTACAAAATACTACAAACGATCCTGTATTTTCGCAGTTCTGTTATACTGCAGTGCCACCTTGTGGTTGTGTAATGGAACATATAGAAAGGGAGAAAAAGAGAAGCCCTGGTGGGGAAAAAAGATGTAAAGGAGTCTTAATTCCGCAAAGAATCTCAAAGCATCAGGCTCAGAAAAGTGGTGAGTTAAAATGGGTTAAAATCCTAATACAGACAAGCACCAAGTATGGAGAGAGACCCTCCCAAAAGATACACGCAAAGACAATCCTGGAAAGATTGTAGAAGGTATACACAAATCAGAGATACGTGACACCATGAGCTGTTTCAGAAGACTGTTCCACAAGTCCTCCAAAACGAGGCAATTCCAGCAACCATTTATGTTACGGCCGCATAAACCGTTGCCCCGCACACAGAGAGACCGCGAACCCCCAAAGGGATTCTCCCCCGTCATGTCCAATTTCATGTAGTTGCAAAGTTCTCAAACTTCTCTTACTTTACACAGTGGTACCTCGGCTCACGAATGCCTCAGTTCACAACCAAATTGGGTCGCAAAAAGAAATTTCACAAACATTTTGCCATAGGTCACGAGCTCTGCATCGGGTGACGATCGCGAGGGCACCCGCCTTCCCTGCATGGGCGCGATCGTGGTCATGCAGGTGCTGGGGGAGATGGCCACATTCGTGCAGGGGGGAGATGGCCCCGAGCACGCCCGCCTCCCCCCGCACACCTACACCCACGGCTGCCTCCCTGCCCCCCACACGATCGCTGTGGGGGGAGAGATGAGTGCGATCTGTGTTGTTCTTTGCCGCTTTGCTTCAAATTTTGTGAGTAAAAAAAATAGTTGCAGAACGGATTAACCTTATTTACGTTGACCCCTATGGGGAAATTTGACTTGACTCATGACCAATTTGGGTCACAGCCAGAGTCCTGGAATGGACTAAATTCATGAGCCGAGGTCCCACTGTATTTGGAGACACCCTGCGTCGTATGTACGGCTCCCTCCGATGCATCCTCAGGATTTGCAACTGATCTTGGAAAGGATATTTTAGACGGCCCCCGAACCTGAGAGAGTTACTTGCCAGTACACTAGGCACAGTCGCAGGTGAAGGAGATGGGGTCCCCCCAGTCCCCCTTTTGCATGTTCATCTGGATATAAAATCTGCGAGCAGCTGTTGCTGCCCTGCTCCCACGGAGGAAGGGCTTTGGCTCTTGCGTACCGGCTGCTCCCTCCACCCACCCTCCACGGAGACTGTTCCTTTGGCCTGGGTTGACCTTCTGTGCCAGAGGATTTGCGGGGAATATTGTAACTCACTGAGAATACCTTGAAAAGTCTGCCACGAGAGCTCTGTGCCGTCAGCATGCAACTAAAGCAACTTCCAGGATTGTTCAGGATGGGGCCTTGATCAGTTTTGCACAAGCGGCAGCAGGATGGAGCAGAAAGGGGCTTGGATATGGGGCGGGGGCATCACTGCCAAGAAAGGGCGGGAAGCGCCCGCTCCTGACCTCCCTGCAGCACATTTCAGCCAGACTGCAGCCTGAACGACACAGAGGTAGGCAGGTCAGAGAAAATACTGCCGGTCACGTCAGGGAGCATCTTGAGCCACAAGAAGGGAATCTGATCTATTTGGCTGATCCGGCTATTTTAGGACGGAGATCTATTCTTGTCTTAAAAACCAACATCTCCATCATGAGCCAATCAGCCAAAAGCAAATGAAAGAATAAAATGTTCCAGGCGTTAGTGTGTGTGACAGAACAGCTGAATCCACCAAGGGAAGGCTTCGCTTTCATTGTCTGAAGAAGGTGCACAGAAATGCTGAGGCAGAATTGCTTTTGTCTAATAGACAAGCAGCAGCCCGGGTTAAAGTAGCAAAGCAGACAGAAACCAGCGGAGTGCTTTGCTGAGGGGCCGTGCCCTGAGAGCGCCCAAGGGAAGCTGCCCCTGCCGGTATGTCCCTGAAGCTCCAAGAGCAAGCGAACCCCTTGGTGGGAGCTTGTTGGGCGAGCTTTCCTGCCTTTGCCAGGTGCGTTCCCTCTCAGGGCCAGGTGTGGCTTGCAGCGGAGCGCCGTTTGCACATCCCAGGGCTGACGGGTCACAGGGCTGAGGGGCTGCAGCCCCAGCGCCTGCATCCCAGCGACTTCACGGACTGGCCTGGATGCCCGGCTCCCAGATCGAAAAGAGCAACCCTCTAGCCGTGCAGAACCCTAGATGGGAGGCCAAAGGGTCAGCCCGATTCCAGCTGCCCCTTGAGGAGGGGGAAGCCGCCTCGTCCAACTGTTTTGTGGATGGTGCAAAAGCTGGAATGGAACAGCATGCGCCGGACTGGCGCTTAAAAAAAAGACAAACAGGGCCAAAGCAATGGCATATGCTACTTTTTAGGACTGAACAATATTTTGGGGCTGAAGCGTTTCCATCATCTTCACCACCAACCCGCAGCAGCATTCCTGTTGCTCAAAGGAAAGGCTCCGGACGCCAGCACCCGGGTGAGCCCAGCCACCAAGTTCAGCCGTCAGATGCGGCCAGGCGAGAGGGAGGAAATCAGCCACTTCTGAAAAACTGTTCCCATTTCTGAAAAACCGTTGAGAGCATCAGCTTCCAAGTGAGCCACACCAGCCCAATCCATCCGCCAGGCCTAACTGGGCAGGCGAGGTTGGAGTCGGCCACAAAGCTTCCGTAGAAACCAGGTTCCATACCCCTTCCAGGCGATGCCAAGTATTTAAGGAAAATGGTGGAATGCCAACTCCTGATGGAGTCAAATCACCCAAATTCACCCATCATACATGACTAGATGGGGGTGAGGCAATCAGCCATAAGAAAACACAACCACTCCGTGATAGGAAGAAGCATTAACTCGCAATCATATTAAAGAGTGAAAGCTGATTAAAGGTACAAAAATGTGCCTTTAACCCACATGGACCAGGTAATGTGTGGCATCAAATGAATTGTGTGTATTATTAAACTAACTGGAGTTACATTTGTCTAATTCACCACTGAGAACAATTACAGCACCTTGCCTTGATTCTTCTCTGTATCAGGATAGTGGCGAATCTAATCGTTTGGGAGGCTTGAAACTTTAGCAGCTTGAGCTGTTTATTCCGATTTGATTCAACACAGCATGTCAATTTCATGACAAGGATGCATGGCAAACAGGATTTATGACCTCCTCAACTGCCTATTGCCCAAAACAACGGTATTTAAAATTACAGATAATGTTCAGCCTAGCCCAGTATAATTTTGGTTGGATTCACCATCTGGAAAATTAGTATTCAAACCATTTTTTCCAGAATATGGTTTATTGCCTGCAATAGATACCAAATTGCGGCTCTAAGGGTGCTTTCTGGCTTATAATGGCAAGTGAATTTGGTTTGGCTGGCTGGGAAATTGGTGCTGCAAGTCGTTTTCTGAGGATGCTGTTTATTGGCCAGCGCAGGTGCTGGAACGTGGCTCGTGCAGCTGACCGCATCACGCCCATCCAGTCCTGTCTGCTTGGCGAATTTGGTTGATTGTGCGCACTTGACAGCTGGCGTTCCAGGCCATTTCCCCTGGACACTGTTTACTACCTGGAAAAGGTGCCCGAGTGTGGTTCCTGGGTGGTCTGAGGGCTCCCAGGATTCCTCCCATGCAGTTAGGTGTGGCTGGTGACAGTCCCGCTTTGGCTGCGCTGCAGGTCGCTGCTCTGGACACGGCCCTGCATGCTCGCTACTGCCTGGAAGGGGCACCCAAATGTGGGTCCCACGGATGTTTTGTGGCTGACTGCATCCCACATACCTTGACACGTGTGAATGGTGGTGTGAGCACATTTCACCAGTAGAGGTTGGTGCTCCCACAGACACTGTTCATGGATGGCCCAGGAGCTGGAGCATGATTTCTGAGGCTGTCTGCCTCCTCCCGTCACACGTGAATTTGATAGGTTTGGGAAATTGGCATTCCAGGCCTTTCCATTGCATTCCAAATGGATTCTGGGCATGGGGGAGTCAATGAGAATATCATTTTGCTGTGGTTTCAGTTCTAAGATATGCTTCTCAAGGGTCTTTGAGGAATGCCATTGTTCCAGGCACTTGTCTCTTCTTACAACAAGGGGCTGCTCCAGCCTGCCCACTTGCTCCAACGTTTACACTGTCCCACCACAGTTTTGTGAGAAATGGGCCTACCACAGCCCTTCAGGCTATGCAAGGAAAGAGTAAGTTACAGCTACAATCAATAATTGGCCATAGAGATAAGGTAAGAGTGACCACTTGTCCGAAGAAGGAAATTCCTAGTTAATTTTGCACCCTTCCCCTATCTTTGTCCACCCATGTAGAATAGTGATTACTGCCATAAGAAATAACTGGGACTATTAGAATTTTAGGGCAGCTGTGATTGGACAGTTGCATGTCCAAGCATCGGGTAGCAGCAAGGATGGGAGTTTGTGTCCTTTCTAGCTCAAGTTTTATTTCAGGAGAAAAACCCTTCCTTCCTTCCTACCCTCCCTCCTTTTTTCCCCACTGTGCATGTAACCATGGAAAAAAGCAACTGCTACTGTAAAAAAAAAAAAAAGCTGCCATTATAGACTTTATAATTTGGGGTGGGACCGTGGCTGAGTCTGGGCTCAATTTGTCACTCATGGTTGTTGCTTATGGGGGAAAGTGTCCGACAGCATTAAAGGGTAGTCCAGAATTCTCATGCAGTGTGCGGGCAGGCAAGCTGGCACCTCACCTCGCCTCACTTTGTCGCTGGAGGAAAAGCAGTCTGGGCTGCCTGCGAGGTCGCGGATGGTGGGGATGTTTGCTTTGAGTGTGGCGACGGCGCACTGCTCAGTATACCAGCCACTTGGCAAGTGGCGTGTTGTCCCAGGTATGGGCATCCAGGTGATCTCCTCTTACTAGAGCAAGCCTCATTAGCTCAGGGCCTTGCTTGTCTGAGTAGCCTTCCAGAAACGGGCCTCCTTGTACACGTGCCCAGTGCCCAGGATCTCGGCTCGGCTGCTTGCCCATCACCACCAGGGCTACTTTGCTTTGTCTCCACGTCCCCAGCAGCCAGAGTCTGTCCCTCGTTGGCCTTCAGTGCTGCCTTCCATCCCGAGGAGGCTGCACGTGGACATGTACCCGGAGCCCGAACCTTCTGCAGCAAACAGGCTCCCTTGCCCGGGCAGTTCCTCTGCCACCCAGGGCGCCTGGAAGCGGCAGCGCAGCAGCTCCCGGAGGCGCCTGGCTTCCCATTTCGGCCCAGGTTCCCTTCTGGCCGCAACCCTTGCGCTGCGTTTGTGTCTCACTGTGACGGGAAGGCCGGAGCGGCAATTCTGTGGGCAATTACCTGAGAGTAACCCGTACTGGAAAGGGGGACTCTCTCTCCATGGACAGGCACAGCAAGGCGTGGGAGGAGGTGCCACTCAGCTGGGCTGCATTTGTCCACGGCAGCCCTGCAACCAGCTCCAGCAGGCGGCCCTGTTAATCTGGTGCATCAGGAACAATCAAGATGGCGGCACTTTAAAGAATAACAGACTTGTTCCGTATTAAGTTTTTGGAGAACGTCAATGGGAGTTACAATCTGACATGTGGTGCCTATGTGGGGAGGCAGCAAACTGTGGGGCCAGAGGGGTACTTTCCTTCTTTTCCCTCACTAACTATGTTCTGCTTTTGATGCCCGTCTGTCCGCGTTGTTTACCTTTCTTCCCCCACCCCTCAGCATATGTAACTGAACCAGAGTGTGTCTATGCTTCCCACGCCATCAGATGAAGTGAGCACTAGGCCACAAAACTGTGCCAGGAAATGTTTCTTAGTCTTTAAGATGCTGCCAGAATCTGTGAGGGTTGGTGCAGTTAAGCAAGTTTCTTTGAATTGATCTTCCTGCAAAAGCCGGCGATGCAGAAGTGGGTCATATGACGAACAAGAGGATCCTTTTCATACTCTGAATTATCTAACTCTTAGGGTAAGACGGATCCAAGAACTGCCTGATGGTAAAGGCATTGCTTCCTTCCCACTGACTTCCTTCCTTCCTGAAAATATTCTCAGTGTGACAACTCGGCCACGGCGCACCGCACGGCCTTCTCCAGGCTGGAGTCCTCTGCAGGTTTCAGGCTGCAGCTGCCAGCTCCCCGTCTGCTGTCCCTGCTGGTTGGAGACACTGAGCCCAAAACCTCCAGAAGGCAGCAGGCTGGGATGGAGAAAGCACACGGGGCAGTCACAGGAAGGGGGCAAACCCGGGGCAGTGCAGCAGGCTCCTGTGAAGCCCACTGGCGCCCCCCCTGGGCGAGGAGCCCAGTGTGCTCCTCTGGGAGCGGGGAGTTCGTTGGGCCCGGCAGCACCTGTGTTGCCTCTGCAGCTCCTCCTCAACACACAGACCTGTGACAGGTCGCTGCCTCCACAAGCGCGGCTCTTCCAGCGGCTTCTGCTCGTAGGGGCTTGCGGATTTTGAATAGCTGTTATTACAAGGGGGCATTTTTGTTTCCTTTGGCTTCTTTGATCCCTCTAACCATTTCATTTCTTCAGATTGTGACCCCCTTGGTGACAGAACCATTAATAATTCAGCACAAGCTGCTCCGAGTCCACAGTGGGAAATTAGTTCATTAACTAGGAGGTGTACCAGGGTATTTCCCCCCCTCCAAAGCCCAAATCGAAAACCCGGACAGCCAAAGCGCAGTTCCTTGCAGAAGCGAACCACATTTCTGCCAAAGCCCACGGCCCCTGGAATGGCGCCTGCGCCTCCCCTGCAAGATGCTCGGCACCCACAGGGCTGAAACCTTGCCGGCATCGAAGTCTCGGGCCGAGCTCGCCTTTTCCTCCAAGCGACTGATGACCAGCTCCCTGCCTAGAAGGTGGCCAGCGAGGGGGATGCCCAGGCCTGGCCCTCGGCCAGCGCTTTGTGCTGCGCTGGGGGCTGTTTTGGCCGGAACAACAAACGCGAACCGCACTTCTGTAGCCAGCCAGACTCTTTGGCACTGCCAAAAACATTCTCAGGAAGAGCGAGCACTTTCGGCTCGGCCATGAACATGAGCCGAAGTAAACAAAAGGGAGCGTGGACAGGGCGAGTTCAGAAGAGAGTTCGGCAGCTCAGTTGTTCGGGGATGCTCTGAGAAACGGGCACTGCTACGTACAAGTCAGATGCAAGTCGAGGTGAAATTAACAATTAGAAAGATTAGAGATGTCCAAGCCCCTCATTGCTTTGCTTCGCCCTTTGTCTTCATTCTTTTCTTCGCATTATATTTTCATATGTTAAAATGGTGCTCATTTCAGAATGAGATTTTGTCCATCCTGCCACTGCAACGGATTTTCATTCCCATTTATTGGAGAGTTAGTTTCTTTCCCGTGGCTTGCAATTTCCGTGTTTTCCATCCCAGTGGCATGACACTTCCAGGTGGCACTGGCGGGACACAGAGGGCAGGGCACAGGGCCCCCTCCATATGGGGCGATCGACGTGCCCCAGACCGTGGCTCAGCTCCAGCAGCCCCCACCCCCGGCAGAGTGAATGGGCGGCGGCAGCTCCCCACGGCTACCTGGTCACCGAGGGGGCATCAAACATGCTGCCTACGGCGCAGGAGGAGCAGGTCGGGAGCACCCTCGGCATTGCCCATCTGTTCCATCTGGCAGCGCAAGGTGACCTTGGGGGAGGGAGGAGCGCACTCCCAGCTGCATCAGCACCACTTGGAGCTCGCAGAGGTGTGCAGGGAGAGCGCGGGGCCCTTGCACTGGCATGCGGAGGGCCTGCCTCAGCTCGTTTCAGCCCGTGGTGTGCAAAACAAAGAGCTGTTTACAGAAGAGAAGCCAAGCAGAGAGAGGCAAGCGCCGTTTCACTGGGAAAACATGGGCTTTCCAGGGAGAAAGTGGAAGAGTAACCAAGGTGGGGCACTCAAGATACCAGTCAGGCAGAATCCACTTACCAAAGTGGATAACATGGAGAGCCAAACACAAGCCGAGCCCGGAAAATGCCGCCAAGCACAAGCCGCAGAAGCACCCGGCAGGCTTCCAGCCGGCTGAAGTGATCAGGCCGACTTCTGCTACCAGGTTCCCCATAGCCCCGTGGCAGCACATCGCAGGTCTTGGCCCTGAGGAGGCCTCCCCTGGGGTTTGGTGCGTCTTAACGGAACCCCACAGATGTGCCTCGGACGGCGACAAGGAGCTGTGGTGCCCAGGGAGGTTGCCCAGCCTCTGGCTCTGCAGCAGGGCCCTCCTTCCTGGGGGGATGGACACGTGGTCCTCTCTGCTGAGGGCCCAGGCTCCCCCCGGTATCCCAGTGAGCCTGGTCCCATGGCCTCGTTGCCTCTGGGAGCTCTGGCTCCTTGGAAGGAGGAGCCCCCGGCAGAGGCATGGCATCATGCACTCCGGGGAGGCATTGCTGGCAAAGGTGTGGAATGCCCCGGAGAACGGCAGGGCCAGGTCTGATGGGGGAAGGCATCGCGTGCACCCGCACCAGAAGTCCCGGAAGCGGGAGGAGATCAGTACAGAGAGATCCTCTTGGAGCTGCTCACGATCTTTGCTTGCTTTAACCATCCAAAATAATTTGGTGTCATCAGCAAACCTGCCCACCTTACTGCTCAGTCCTTATTCCACATCATTTGCGTCTAACTTGGGAAGCACTGTTCACATATGGGAACCTGCTGTTTATGAACCTCCATTGAGAGAATTCACTATTTATTCCTACTTGCCGTTTTCTCTTCTTTAATCAGTTACTGATCCATGAGTGGCTGCCCTCCTTTATTCCATGACTGCTAAATCAGCTCAGAAGTGAGAGACTTTGCTCAGCAAGAAACTTTGCCAAAGGGTTTGGAAGTCCAAGTAAGCAATGCGTGCATCCACACAACACAAGAAGCCATGGTAAAATCTTACCATTTGGGGTCTGATGTATTGTCCAGAGTCAGTTCCAGGTTTCCTGTGTGGTAGGATTTTTTTTCTGAATTCATGAAAAGAATGGACCATTTTAAATCTTCCATGCTTCACTGCAGCTGTTCCAGTCATGCAAACCCAGAATTGTCGTTTTACCATCTTCACTATAGAAACATCATAGAGTCCTCTGGCAAGAGTAGCCGCGGAAGTGGCCACTTCTAGCTTTTGATCTCTACTGCCCTCAGCTCCCTAGCAGCAGACGCATCATGGCTCATGTTATTCCCATCGGCTGAGTAATGTGTCCAGCTCCCTGATTTTTTGTTTTTAGCAGGAAGAACTTGGCCGTGTGCATGAAGGGAGAATCTGCCTCAGGACCACAGTGGACCAAGCAGGAGGTGGCTGCTGTGCTCCATAGGCAAGAATAGGGAAAGGTCAGGGATCTCACACACAGGTAGCACCAAACGCAGGAAGTCACCAGCCTAGTTGATGAACAATGTCCAGGAAGCCATTAGAGACAAAGTCTTCCTTTGGCACACGAGAGTCCCAACTCAGTGATGAAAACAAAAGGGAGCCCCCATTTTAACAACGCAGATGCAAGTGAACGATAAGAAACGCAGATTAGGAGCATGCCGTTCACAACATCAAGGCCAATCATAAAGAGTTATTTAAATAGATCAGAAGCAGAACTTCAGCCAGGAAGGCAATTGGACCACGAGATGGTCATGGAGTCAAAGCAATACTGAAGAGCATAATTCCATGGAGAAGCTGAATGAATTCTTGCTGCCTCTCATCAAAGGCAGCAAGCAGATGAGCCGACTGTTGTGCCTGAGCTGACCTTCTTGAGACGGACTCTGGGGAACCGGGCAGATCACGGTGACAAAATCTCAAGAGCTCGGCCTTATCTACAAACTGAAGCGAGTAAGTACTCAGGCCTGGTATCCCTCCTAGGGAACCTTATGGCCAATGGGTCAGGATAAAAATCTAATAAATAAATAATAATAATAATAAATAAATTCTTAAAGAACTCACATATGAAATTGCCGATCTTCTAAGAAAATATGCAACTTGTGTCTAAGATTAGCTTTTGCACCAGAGGGATGACAAACAGCCAATGTAACATGAATTTCTACAGAGGGTCCAGGTGCTGATTGAGGAAATTACAGTGCAGTTGGATTAACGTCTGTTCTGGGTAAGTAGGTTGAAAGTGTTACTAATGATAAAACGAGTGAGCACAGTGAAGGAAAGCTCTGCTAGGGAAGAATCAGCATGGCTTCCGCAGAGGCGAGTCCTGCCTCACTAACCTTGGAGTGATCTTTGAGCGTGTTGATGCACACAGGGCAGGAGTGATCCAGTGGTCGTTGGCTGGGGTCCCTCGACACTCTCCCTCCCCTCGTTGCCTTTTGGGCCAGACGTGCCTCCGAGGCCATTTAGCTCACCCTTCCGGTTGGCAGCAGGAGGGCGACTGGCACCCTGTGAAGCCGCAGCCTCTCCCCGCTGCCTCCACCGGCAGGCCCCTTGGCTGCTCCATCTCAGCTGCAGCGCTGTGGCCTTGGACCAGGAGGGAGGGAGCTGGCCCAACAGACAGGGGAGGAACCGACCCGGGAGCCCCCAGGAGGGCCGCCGGCAGGGAGGGGCAGGGCTTTGTGCAGCCCACAGGCGGAACTCTCTGCAGAGTCTGTTGTTCAGATCCCATAAATATGGCTCTCTGCTCAACTCGCCCTTATGGCACCCAGCTTGGTCTGCACATTTCTGAAAAAGATAAAAGCACAATAGAATAACAATTGATTGATTGGTTACAAGCACATACCTCGCCTTTCCATGACACTCAGCCAGAGCAGACAAGTCTTCAGTCCGTGAGCTGCACTCCTGGGGAGTCTCCTTGATCCTCTGCTTTGCCTGGATATCCTCCATCATAGCATCGTTACAGTCACAGACCTACAGAAATACAACTGCCATCAAGTTCAGAACATTAAATCAGTGTTCCTCCAATCTTACTCTCATTACACTTACAATAGCTTGTGTGGTGGGTTTTTTTGTTTTTGTTTTTGGCAAAAACACTCAATCTGATATCTGTTAATTACAGAAACATAACGTCCAATTCGTTCATTCAGAGTCTGCCTTAAATGCAACAATGATCTCGATCTAATCTCTGCACAAGTGATCAAGAGACCGATCCCTGTAAGAGGCCCAGCTTCTCCAATCCTGCAAGGACGAGATGTGCGTTGCAGGGCATGTCCTGAGGTTTCCTTGGTAGACACGTCGAAGGTGGACCGCGCTGTCCTGCAGGCATTGAAGCACAGCTCTGTTTAGAAAACGTTGGCACTTCTAACTATTTTGCCATTTTAATCTCACACAGTAGTTGGGATTCACACCCATAAATCGTGGGCAGCAAGTTTTATTTGCCAGAGACTCCATATTTTGGAAGTCTATATCCCTAATCCTCTCAGGGAATAAAGTTGTATGTTTTATTTATCTGTTATTCCAAAGCAATTTCTTCTGTGAAGTTACATCTTGGAACGCACACTGGGCAGCATCCCATGGCTCATCATGGAAAAGAGCCACCAGTAGCGACTTCAGTGTGAAGCCCCCACTGAATGGTGTTGCACTGCAGGAATCCATCAGGCGTGGTTAAATAACCCTTGCAAAACTCTAAAATAGACCATGGTTCATAGAATCCTAGAATAGTAGGGCGGGAACACGTTGACCCCCTTCTCTGGTCATAAGGACTATGCACCAAGAGCATCGCAACAGGTTTCTGAATCAAGCTTGAGTTTGTTAACTTCAGGCCATTGTCTCAGCCAGGCACCAGTTTAGCACATCCGCAGCCTCACCCACGGAAGATGCAAAGGAGAAACAGAGCAGCGTGTCATCAGCGTACTGCTGGCAACATACTGCAAACCTCCGCTTGGTGGTTCCATGTAGCTGTTAGACAGCTTGGGGGATGAGCGCCCCAAAGCAGGGAATACAGAGTGCTGAGCAATTCCCCCTTGTGCCGCCTTCCGGAGACGGCCCTCCACAGAGCAGTGGAACCACCCCAGTGCAGTGCCCCCAACTCCCAACTCGGACGGTCACCTCAGAAGAATCCACGGCCGATGGGCTCAAAAGCCTCCATGAGGTCCAGCAGCACCCACTGGGTCATGTCCCCCGCCTCGCCTTGCAGAGCTCATCCCAAGGGCAAGCGGAGCAGTTTCTGTGCCAAAGCCCAGCCTGAGCTCCAGCTGAAGCAGCTCCAGAGAATCACTCCCAGCCTAGCAGGCCTAGATGGAGGTGGCCACCACCTGCTCAAGGAGCTTGCCCTGGAGACGCGCACTTGCCACCAGCCTACAATCATTGGCACCTTCCAGGCCCAGGGAGGGCTTATTCACGAGTGGCCTCTTTAAGGCTGCAGTAAGGAAGCACCGATCCCTCTCTTCCCCAGCTGGCTGCTTCCTCTGTGCCAGCATTGCCAAGCCAAGAGGGGCGAGGCGCAGTGCAGCCGTGGCTGAAGGACGCCGTCCCAGTGCCTGGTCCGCGTCCCCAGGCTGACCAAGCCGAAGCTCATCCAACGAAGCCAGCCCAGGTTGTGGCCTGGGCACCTCTCCTGACCCAGCTGCTGCAGCCTTCAAGTAGCCCCTCCCAGACGTGCAGCGCATGGTAATGGCACACGGAGCTCAGGCACGCAGCCACGGGCACCCCTTGGTGGCAGCCAGGGCACGGCCCCGCCTCCTCAGTTACCCCACACGTGCGGCCGCCACGGCCCCACCACACTGTCCCACAGCCCTTAGAGGGTCCTGGAGAAAATGCCATTTCAGGTGAAATGACATGGTCCAGAACTTCCACATTCAGGGAGAAAGGACGGGTTCTTGCATGGTTCTGTCCTGGAGGCTCTGAGCAGACAGTGGGGGACTGGGAAAAGTCTCCGAAGGAGAGGACGGGGGGCAGGAAAGCAGAGGGCAGAAAGGGGGGGGCAACGAGGTCCTGTTTTGCAGGAACGTCTCTTATGGCAGGAGGATGTGCCACCAGTTCAGCGAATTGTGTGGCATCCGCTTTGGGGACTGCATTGTCTGTCTCAGAAGCTTTTTCTAATTTCTCCCTGTAATGTACAATTTTCAGAATCTTTCATTCTAATGATTTTAATGCAATCAGCAAAACTATGCATGTAATTGTCTTTGGCACGGCGTGCAGGCGGAGGGGCACTTGGGGAGAACTCCCTGAACCCCAGGCTCCGGCAGGAGAATGCAAAGCAGCCCGTTTTCAATCACCGCAGCAGAAGGCAGCCGGCGATGTCTGCAAAAAGCTGCCACAAAAAACATTTGTCGGAAGACAATGACAAAAAGGGGGGTCTCAGCTCGGTGCTATTCAGAGACAATTTGTAAGCACGGCTGCTGAAGTCGATCCAAACCCTCCTGAACAGCTGGAGCTCTGCAGTGATTGATAAGTGCGCCCAGGAGAACTTCATTTCTGCTTGAATGAAGACAAAGGCCCCATGATGCTGGGCGGATGGTAATGTCACTATCATTAAGTAGCGAGAGTGGATGCGCCAGGCCTTCAGATGGGGACACGCGGGTCTAGGAGGAGAGGTCAGGGCACACGCCCCTCCCTCCACCTAGCACCAAATGCATCCTTCTCTAAATTACGGCCGCGAGGCATGTCCTCAGGAATCGTTACTTGGGGTAGCCAGCCAGCCAGCCAGCCAGCCACTGCAGCTCCCATTCTCCCGGCAAGCAGTTCTAAAGTTAAGGCACGGGGAGGCTTGCTCCTGTTTAAAGCGGAGCGACGCGGAGTCTTTCCCGTGAGAACGCTTGTGCCACAGAGCTGCTGGGAGAAAGGGGGCTGGATCCAGCAAGGCGAAGCAGCATGTCCAGAGGGGTGCTGGTGGCCACCAGGCTCATCCTCCACCTGGACCCAACAGTGCTGCCAAAACCAGAGGTGCCTGGCGCCGCATCCCTTTCGCACAAGCCACTCTGGAGACTCGATCCCGGCAGCAACATGTACGCTCTCGTCGGCTCGTGCCCGTGCTCAGAGCTGGGAGTTGGTTTGGATCAGCCCAGACGTGCCTGCCTGGGATCTTCGCAAAGCCTTTTTGCTTCTTAAAAGCTCCACGGAGACTCTGCCTCAGCTTCCACTGAAATAGTCTCTAGACCAAGACGACTCCAAAGTTGGGCGGCTTTGCTGCACTCCAGTCTTGTCAGCCTCACCAAAACACAGCGGAATCGTAGAAGGCCATCATAAGCAGTTTTTAGTAGTTGCTCATAAGTAATTTATTACATTTTTGTAACTAATTTTTACATTCCTTTAAAAAGGCTGTTGCAGTATTTGTTTATTTTAAAAGAAGTGTTAGTACCCACATTTTTAAAATTATGCACATACAGCAAATAGAGAGGGGGGGCACCTTCCTCCTCAAAATGCCACACTTTGCCCTTAGGCAACTTGGATCTGCATGTGAAGATTGCGGGGTGGGGGTGGAAATGGTGCAGCAGGGAGGCAGCCTGGACAGGAGACGCAGGTAGCCCTGAGACATGCGATTAAAGGGTCACATTCCACCCTTTAAGGAGCAGTAATCCTCCCGTAGGATCAGAACATATCGAGACTGTGTTTCTTCTGTAGCTTGCAAACAATTATGGGAAGCCTCAGTCCAATGAAGGAATAGATGACCCCCCCCCCCGTATATGATAAAGTTAATGAGACACATTAACCCAATATTTACCCTGAATACCCCACATGCTCTTCCAATAATGCCGGAATTATCGCCTAATTTAAAGGGCAGCTCTTATTCATTTGTTGAAGGAGAATGCTCTGTCTGTCTGTCTAATACAGAGCAGATTCCTGCTCCACAGGAATCTTCGCATAACTATAGAAGGTCAGCCCATAATGCAGAGTGGTGCCTACAATATTTCTCAAACTATCTCAGATGATGGAAATCTCAGAAAATTCCAGATTCTACATAGTCCAGCATAAGATTTATATTACTCAAAGAGAAGCCAAACCGTAATAGGTACAGAAGGAATGGTGTGACAGGCAGGCAACTCCAGAGCACCCCAGTTTGGGAGAGTGGCTTTGATCTTAACAACATGGAGAGGCTCCTTTCAGGACCTACTGGCAGCTCTCAGAGCAAACATCTTGCTTCCTACTCCCCTTTCAAGGCCTTTATTTATGAAGTTAGGTGCCCGGCCCGGCCCGGCCCTGCTTTTCAGGTGGTTCCAGAGGATCTGTGTGCTTCATTCCCTCCTACCCTGTTGTAAGTGGATAACACCTTATGAGTTTCCAGCCATCTGCAGCTCCTAGAGGTAAAAACCAGTGAACCTAAATAGATCAGTGATCATGTCATGGCACTATTGAATTGGTCATTCCCCCTCCTCTCGCTGCCTGACCCCTCTCCTGCATGGTTCAAGGAATCGGCAAAACTCCCTGACACAGAAACTGGAAGACACTTGATCTGTCTGTTACAATTTCCACCAGCTTTGATGGGAAAAACATGGGCGCGCTGGCCTCGTGCTCTTTCCTCCAGGCCTCCCTGCATTGTTCAGTCATTCCTTTTCTGTTACAAGGGACGTCTCTCCCTTTTAAACCAACCAATCCAGTGTGGATTTTCTGAGACCGTGGAAATGGGCCCACTGAGAAGATTCACCGTTTCATCTCAGTGGGGAATATTAATAATGGGGTTGCCTGAACTGGCAACTCAGGCCGCATAAATTTCCACGAAATGTGCCCCTCGTGCAATCCCCCCCTGTGCGGCCACAGATAAACAGTCCTTAATTCCTGAAGAGAGGGGCAGGGCTGGTCCCCCAGCCATGTGCACAAAGTCACCTGCTTCAGGTGGCACCAATGCGGGGAAGGAAGGGCGAGGTATCGAAGGTGCTAGACATGAGTGCCGTCAAGACTCCAAAGGAAGCGAGCCCTGAGCAGGTGCTGAGCAGCAGCAAAGCCAGGTCTTTGGGACAGGAGCCTCATGGCGTGTCCTGCTGGCCCTTAAACCAACTCAGCTGTTTCGGTGCAGCACTCTGGGCTGGACAGTGGAAAGGCCTTCTAAGTTCAGCAGAACTGCCCCGATCAGACTCTAGAATCCTGAGCTCAGTTTGCCATGGGGGCAACACCTCCCAGATCAATCAGTAAGTTCCTTTCCGTTTTTTTAAGAACTCAGATGGGAAAACGCTGGAATATGCAGCCTGTCCCTCCAATCAGCCTCCACAGCAGGAGGACTGGAGGACTCCCGACAGAATACCAGTTTTGGAAAAGGCTTGGAAGGGAAGGTGCAGGGAGCCGGCTGGCTTCACATCCGTTCTGGGCTAATGGGTGGAAAGTGTTCCTACAGATGAAGGTGATGAGCAGGCAGGAGGCCTGGGCCCTCCTGGGAAAAGGCCAGCGTGGCTTCCTTGGGGGGGGGGGGGGTGTCCTGCCTTACTAACATTTACGGCCTCTGCCCTCTGGGCGGGCCAGGACAGCCCCACTGCTGCATCGATTTGCCCACTGGGTTCTCCCAAACAGCCCCCACCCCCTCAGCTGCCCCAGAGAGGGTGGGGGGAGCCAGGTGGGACCCCAGCACGGCCCCATCAGCCAGCACACTCGGCCATGGCAATGGGGTGGGGAGGGGGGCGCAGGGCGGCAGCAGGGCTGGGGTGGAGTGCATGGGGCAGCGAGGGCGAGGCACAGCAGCAGGGTCGACGGGGGCCGCCGCAGGGGCCAGCAGCACAGGTGTGCCCTCCCACCCCAGGTGGGGAGAGAGTTTGCATTCAAGTGTCAGCAAGCAGGTGGGCAGGTGCTGGTCCCCTGGACTCCCAGAAGGTTGTGTCAGAGTCCTGAGAAATCCTCACACTTGTGGAATTCCATGACTTGCCTCCCAAGGGCAGGTGGCTGGTTCAAGAGCAGGCGCCAGAGGGTAGGAGGAAATGGCCGATGCTCCTGGCAGGGAGGTCCCACGTGGACGGGCGATGTGGTTCGTGCCTTTTAATTCCTTCCCAAAGTTAGGAGTGAGCATTGAGGGAACCACCTTTGCCGATGGCACCAAATGGTTCAGGGTGGCTGGAGCCAAAGGGGACTTTGGAGAGCCCCAGAAAGACCGGCTTGGGTGCAGGGCGTCCGACCAGCAGGTGAGGTTCCACAGAGGTCTGTGCAAAGCGAGGCGCACGAGGTCTTGCCCTTCTGTGTTCCGACAGAGCGAGGGAAGTGCCTCCCGCTGCCTCCTCCACACCCTGCTCATGCTTCCACCTCGGGAGGCTGCCCGGGAGGCCTGGGCACCATGGCGCTTCCTTCGGGAGGGGCTGCTTTTGGTTGCCCCTTTCTGCTCACGCCTCTGCGCAGGGAGGCCTGGTGAGGACGCGTCTCCAGTCGGCTGGCGCCCCACCTGTTCTCCAGAAGTTCTCAAAGACTGCTGAAATAACACCAGTAAGTCATCCGGCCCCTGAGCCGTGAACGCATTTAAGGCAGCTAAGTGCTCTCCAGCCACTCGCTCGGAGCTGCCAAGACGGCCCTCGTGCCATTTCTCCCGCTTGTCTCAGGACACAACTCCCCGACTCCCCCGTGGGAAACGACTGGGGCAAAGGAGGAGCGGAATCATTTTGCCTCCTCTCCATCACCTGTTAATGATTCACCAGTGGCCCTAGCCAGCAGGCCTGCCCTGTCCTTGGTCTTCCCTTGCTCTCAGCATAGCCCCAGAAGGCCTTCTCGCTCTTTTTAGAAACCTGCACTCCCCCCGGGCCTGTGCTTTCCCAGCACCACCCTCACCTGCGCGGGCAGCTCTGTCGCCTGCTTTCCTGGTGGCGTGCCCCTCGTCCCGTCCCCACCCGTCTCCTGTGTGCGGCGGCTCTGAGCCACAGCCTGCCAGAGAGCTTGCTGTGCAGCCGCGAGGGCGCGATTTACATTTTTCCATCTTACAGAAGCAGTTCAGCTTTCAGGGCCACCTCTTGAGTCCCTTCTCCTCTTCAGGCACAGAATCCAGCCCAACTTTTCCTGTGCTTACCGAAATTGGCCTTCCTAGAGCCCAAGCTGCACACCTGAGCAAGCTCGCCTTGCTGTCCCCCTCTGTCAGGAAGCCCAAGCTGACACAGTCACTTTCTCCGCGGTCTCGTGGCACTTCCACTGGGCTGGCCGTGTTGCCGAGGATTGAGCCCCTGGCCGCAGGTCCCCTCCAGAGAGCACTCGGGCAGGGAGGATGGAGCGCTGCAGGAACACTGAAGCCCACGGTGGGGCACCATCCCAGGGTGTCCCCCGTTCGTTTCCCTGGGAACAGAACGGCTCTGTGGTCCTTCGCCCTCTCTCTGTAACAGAACCCTCTGGCCTGTTTCCTGCAGTGGCTGTTCCAGAACTATGGCATGTAATTTATTTATCTCTCTATTTATTTATTTATTGCAAGCTTTTCTACCCGTCCTATTACAAAGAGTCTCAGGACAGTCCTAAAATAAAATAAAGCACAGCATCACATCTTCTGTAAAACTCCAATTAAAATAACAATTAAAACCATAAAATATTGGGAAAATTAAAAGGTTTTGGCCTGGTGCTGAAAAGAATCAAGTGTTGGCACCAGGCAAACCTCTCCGGGGAGCATCTTCCATCACACGTGTCCCTTGCAGTGGAATCAGTTCATGCCTCTTTCTAAGAGAAACTTGAGGCTGCACACAAAGCCGTGGATCACAACATACAGCACTAGCCATGCGTTGGGTAGATGGGCCAGACAGGACCAGACAGGAGCAGTTTCTGGAGCGCACATTTGCTAAAGGCGTGTTACAAAGCACGGGGCTCTCGGGGAGGACGTTTTCTCTTGCACGGGAGGGCTGTTGAAGCCAGACAAACCAGCCACAAACCCCGCCCACACACTGGCCAGGAACGGAAACTGTCCGCTTCTGGACTGGACCTGTACACACCTCAAAGCTTGTCCCGTGCGCCTGGCAACCCGCTCCTGCACTGGGTGCTCGTTCCCACAGCCGCGTGAGACGAGAACGGAAAGAGCAGGAGGGAGGCACAAAGAGGGATGTCTGGCCCTGCCTCTCATCCGTTAAGCAGAGCCCAGTTCTTGGCAGGCCAGACAGCTCCTCTTCAGACCAAATTGAAAAAAATCAGCTTTGGGATTTTTGCTTATTTCTGAGGGTGTCCCCCCCCCCATTCTTTTCTCTGCAAAATTCTTAAGTAAAATATATCACAGGTTCCAGTGTCCATAAAAATTGGCCTGTTTTTATTTTAATTTTGAAAACAATTTCAGCGCTTCTGATGAGGAGCCAAGAAGGAGGTGCGGCCGGGTCATCCATCCTGGCTGGCAGACAGAATTCCATCTGCCAGGGTCTGAAATGAGAGGCTAAACGTTGATGAAGTCAGAGGAGGAAGAGTTCTCCGCCGAGCCTCCACCGCCGTGCCTGCAGCGGCTCTCCAGGGACCAGCCGCGGAGTCGCAAGGTTGGCATCCCCGGGGAACCTGCCCCCCCTCCACGTTCAGAACACTGAATATGAAATGCCAGCGGAGCGATCAATCTTACTTTGACGGCGCAAGGAGCTTCATTTGTTAGCACAGGGTGCGAAGGGGGTGCTCGGAATCAGATGCATTCGCTGATTCTTCAAAACGCATTTCGGCACAGCCGCTTTACCGCTCCTCATTTCACTGCGGCATCAACTCTGTGCAGGGGAAGGGGGACACGTGTCCACAGGGCCGTCTTGGCGGAGGTGGGGACGGGGCAGGGAAGGGAAGGGAAGGGAAGGCAAGGAAGGGAACAGGACACCCACTTGTGCAGCTGCATGAGCACAAGCGCAAGCACCGACCAGCCCTGGCACGGGGGCCCCTCGCCGGCCGCAAGCCGCTCTTGGGCCCACCGCGCGGCTGCCTCTCGCTGCTCTTGCAGCCTGGCACCGAGCTCCCTCTGGCCGCCACTCATCAGGTGCAGAGAGAGGGTGGCAGCCCAGGCCAGTCCTGTTGCTGGAAGAAGGCCCCACCTGCCTTCCCGGCTCAGCTGAGCATCACCGAGCTCCACAAAGACATTCCTCAGCAGTAATTCTGCCACTTAACCCTCCTGGCTCATGAGGTGGCTAAAAATCGTAATAGAAATGGCACAACTGAGCAGTCAAATCAATGGCAATTAGCGCAAATTAAGGCTTGTGGATCAAAACAACAGGAGCATTAAGTTATCATAAAAGCGGAAGAGAGCAGCAGAGTTCTGAAGAGCACCAGGGTTTGGGCTGCAGGCTGGGCACTGGAAGCTGCCTCCTGCCAGCCTGGCCATTGGAGCATCTGCTCCAGGGTTGTCTGCACTGGCTGGCTGTGGGCCTTGGGGTCTCAGGGTTTCTTCAAAACTTGGAGATGCCAGGAACCAAACCGGGGACCTCCCGAGTATAAAGCAGGCGCTCCATGACTGAGCTGCCACGGGGAGTTCTGCAGCTGGAAAGTCCACCCCCCTTATTTCAGAAGGTGGGACGGGGAACCGTGGCCATGGCTCAGAAGATGCTCTCCCAGGTTGGGCAGGTCCACTGGGAGCAGGTGGCCCAGGCACCGGTGCGGTTCTTCCAGAATGGGACCAGCTCGTTCCCTGCGGTTCACAGCAGCCGCTGCAGGCAGTGCTGGGTCCTCGGGAGACCCACAGGCTCAGCATCATAACAGAAATGAATCCTGTGGTTTGTGGTGGCACAAGAGCCAGTGGAAGCAAGGCGCCATGATGGAATCAGTGAAAAAGAAACAACTAATGTTGGTGGAAATTGTGCCAGAGGATAATTAGCAAAGCAACCACTGTGAAGAAAATGAATAGGACTGGTATAGTCAGGGACTGACCGCCAAAAGCACACGTACAGGCTTGAGCACGCGGCAGAGTGAGGCTGAGCCCGGCAGCGCAGCCTCTTCCTGCTTTCCGTCTGCTCCTTCACTTGGAAAGCAAAAGTGTTCTAAACTGCCCGGATCCGTGTCTGCTCACATCCAGCAGGTCTGCTCGCGCCCATGAACTCTCTCCCACTCCCTTGCAGGGCGAAAGACGGACTGGAGCGAGGGAGGGAGCGAGGGATCCAGCATGAGAAGCAGGTAAGAGAAGCGGACTTGCTCTGGGTTCGAATTCGTTTTTGCTGTGCACAGGCGGATGAGGGCCGCAGGATCCCACTGATTAGTAAGCGCACAGGTGTGCTTTGAACTTAAAGTTCCCTAAACCTCAGAAGATAAAATGCCGCCAAATTCCTTCCAGTCCTCTTACCATGTGAGCGGGTTGCTTGCATTAATAACATGCTCCATTCTCGTTGTCATCTCATAGGAAAATGCCATTCCAGCATCTCCCGGGAGCCTTCGTGTGGCCTCACTGGCTGCTGCCTTCCCCTCCACCAGGGGCTACAGAGGTATGGCTGGAGGCTTCTCACTCTCAACGGGAAGTTCAAAGTATTTCGCTTCAGACTTACTGGACGTTTCCTGCAGGTTCCGTGCTGCCCATCGTAGCTGCCCTGAAGTTTGCAGAACCGGCAGCGCTCAGTGTTTAGCCGGACGGGGTTAGCAGGTCTGCATGTCCACCCACGTGGGAGCTGTGGACGCAGTTTCTGGGCAGGGGCCTCACCATCAATCGCGGGCCGCATTCCCATCCCCGGAGCACGAGTGCCACAGCCACGCCTTCACCTGGTCTGGAGTCCGCCTGCTGGTACTCACCCATTCTGCTACCAGCCCCAGGCTTCCGCTCCCAACATCTGCAGCTCCACCTGAAGGGACAGAAAGGGAGATGCAGAGCAGAGTGCCATCCACACGCCAGAGGACCCTTCCCAAAGTAATGCTGAGCGCATGGGGACAGGACGGACGCCACACGTGCCCACAGCCGAGGAGCGGCGGCCCAGGAAGACCCGCAGCAACCAGCCAGCCTGGTGGGCGCTCAGCCACTGCTCGTGGTGCTCCAGTCCCCACCGGGTCAGTGGGGCCAGGAGGGAGAAATGGCGGAGGGAGGCCAAGCTACTCAGAGGCCTGGAGAAAGCGGAGCATTTTGTTCATGCTCATACATTATGTGAGCGTGTCCCATGGGCAACCCAGAGCGTGGAGGGAGGGAGGGAGGGAGGCACCCGTGGTGAGCAGGACGCATCTTCCAAAACCTCTGTTTGCATTTTAACTTGCATTTCCCCCCAAAACCTGCATTTACACACTTTGCTCGATGGGTGCAAAGTGTGCATTTGGATGCACTCTTTTAACAGGAATGCATTTTCTCATTTGAAATGCACACTTTCCCCATATGAATGAAGCAAAAGCGGTGCAGCCGAGTGCGGGAAATGAGGCAGAGAGAGCTTTGTTTAGAGAATCTGGGCAATTGCAAAAATCTCTCATTCGCTCATCTCTGGAGAGGTGCAGAAAGCTAACAAGAATGCATTCCCCTGTCAGTCAACCGGCAGGGCTTATCCAGCAGTGCCTTTCAGTCCCAGGGTGAGGGGAAAGTTCCCGGGAGCTGGGGCAACAGGTGAGAGGGTTTGCGAGGGAGGAATGCCACACTGCGGGAAAAGGCCGCTCCGCTGGTCTGCCCCGAGAAGTGCCGCCTTTCCCCGCTGACTCTGCAGCACAGCCCAGCTCCAGGCCAGGGCACCTCGTGTGGCCATTCGCTGGCACGCGCTCGCTGCTCGGGGCTCCGCGTCTGGACGTGCGGCGCAGCACCCTGCTCTCGCCAAGCGTGGCAGCGGCTGCAGCTGCGATCGATCGTTTGCTGGCCAGATGCACTGCACCATCCCCGGGGTTCGTGCAAAGCGTTGCCGCACCCAGTCGTCGTCATCCTGAGAGTGCAGAGTCGGGGCCGGGCAGAGGCGAAGGGGGCTCTCCAAGGATCCGTTCCTCCCACGTCCAGGGAGTTCCACTCCAGGTTCTTTCAGGGGCGGCCTCTCTCTGTCAGCCGCTTGAGCTGAACTGGCCCCCTTTTGTCCGTCAGTCAATTCCTCCGACCCTCCCAACAGCCCTGTGCACCTTCAGAAGCGAAGCCACGTGGCCTCCATTCCTGCCCCCCCGCCCCCGAGAAGGAACAGCTGCCCGTCCTCTGCATCTGGGGGTCCCCACTCCCCACTCCCCATATTGGGGCCCCAGTATGGCTGTCCCAGCGCCCGTCTTCAGCTTCTTGGCCTCCGTGAGAGGTGGGCAGGCACCGGTGCAGGGGTTGAATTCCTGAAATGCAGGTATGTGCAGGCGCCCCGCTGCAGAGCGGCCCCGTCTGTCTGCCTTTCGTGTCCTGGCGTGGCGGTGGTCAGCGGAAGGCCAGCCAAGCCACTCCACCCGCACAAGAGGAAAGCTGAGCGTGGGGAGGAGGCGACAGAGCCACTCAGTGCAGGCTGTGGACACGTCCACCAAGGCCCAGCTTGTCCCCACAGAAATAGGTGCAGGGGCAGGCCAGGCAGGGACGCCTTCTGTGTTTTGCTCCAGCAGGCTGCAGATATGTGGGCACGCACAGTTGCGTGTGCATTTGCACAGGCACACACACACGTGTGCATGTGTGCACACCTCCTTGCATCCCCCAGTGATGCCACGCGACCATGCTATGTCCCGGCACACTCCCCCCTCCCAGTCAGCCAACCTGTTCCAAAGCACAATCACGCAGCCTTAGCCAGCGCTACAAACGCAGCGGTGGGCCATGCCCAGTCCCCGTGGCCCAGGCTCTGGGGAGAGGCGGCTTCCAGAGTCTGCAAGCCCCACTTCTTAAGGGCCAGAACTGCCAGTCCAGGAAGCCACCGAGGGCCAGCCGGTGCCGCCCGCGTCCTGAGGGAATGAGCTCCCAGGCAGCGGGTGGCAGTTCACCCCTGTTGTTAAGCGGGCATTCTGGGGCACACAGTCTTCTTGGCACATCACCTTTTGGGGCTGGGGGGTACACGTGCGCCTTGTTTCGTCCTTGTGACCACAGCTGCCCTGGCGTGGCAACCAGTACAAGCAGGGGGTGCTCAAGCACTTGCGATGAACAGGAGCCTGGTCATGCACCGAGTGCTCTGTCATCCATGGAGACAGATCTCCAAGCAGAAGACTGCAAGGTTGGAAGCGATCCCACCAAAAGCTAAGATGGCCACATGAAGGACTCACTCGGGGAGGCCGTCTGGAACCCTGATACTAATCCAGGCAGCTCTTTTCATGGCACACGTGCTCCTCAATCCTTGCTTCCAAGCACAGAGCTGTTCAGAGGCCTCCACGACTCTTGGCTATGCATGGGGACCCCGTTAATTTCAGTGGAACAAGCTGGTCCATATTCACAAAGGACACACAGATTAGGCATCCCCCCAAAAAAAAAGGAAAAGGAAAAGGAATGGGGAAGGGGTGCTGGAGAAGCGAGCTTTCCACATGCAGGTTTGGCTTACAGCCTGAGTGAAAAAGAGAAGGGAAACTATGAGGAAGCAGCGTCCACTGGAACCTTCCGCTGTTGTGCTTTGGATTCCCAGGGAAACCATGCAAAGAGCCTGACTATCTTTGCCTCGCCTACTTCATCAGCCTCATCCATCAGCCTTTCACATCCCCCTTTCACAGAGTGACACAACTGAGGCAAAGCGATGATGGTACATCCAACATGTTTTCATATGTCTGAACAGGCGCTTGAGCCTGTCTCTGGGCTCGTAGCTCCATCTATGGCAGCTTTGTCCCAACTTACCTCATGTCAAGTAGCCAAATGAAAACGGCAAATTGGGCAAAGAAAATGAAAGCGGCAGTAAAGAAGCACATTATCAGAGGCACTACCTGAAAACAGAAGCGCTGCAGCACCCAAGTTCCCTGCTGACGGCATGCTCTAAACTTGACGTGCTTCTCCATGATAAACAGGAAAAACCACATGGAGCTGAAATGTGAACGTGCCCGTTCTGTCCAAGGTCATGAAAAGTCATCAGTGATCGTATCAGGAATTAACCTTCCAATGCACATTAAAGGAAACTATATACCCCAAATATATGCATTTCCTTGTATACGCAGGACACTCTGCATAGGAAAGCTCTGGCCAAGAGCAGGAAGTTCGTGTAAGGCTACCAATTGTATTTATCAGATGTTGCCCAAGAACCTTTTCATAGCTGTGTTTACTGGCGGGCAGCTTCCAGGAGGGCAGGAGCTGTCTGTCGCGCGCAGCCATGCGGGAGGGCAAAGGGGAGGCCATGGCAGGAAACGGCCGAAGTAATGCGAGAGTCATGAAGGCGCATTGCAGGAACGGAAAGATCCCAGAACGCGTAATACTAAATGCAGCTACAGAAACAGTGAGAGCACTTTGAGGGGACACATGCAAGAGAAGGAACAGCGCGGAGGCAACCGATCGACTGGACGCGCAGCTGGCCTACGAGCGGCACCGGCAGTTCCAGGCAGGATAGGAAGCTGCCGGACACGACATGGCAAAGCCAACTTTTGTTGACGGAGGCTCTCAGATTCCAGCAGCAGGTCTGTTGTGGAGCTGGCCAGTTGCTATGAACACCGTGCGCATTGTTCTGTCACGTCCTGCTCAGGCCCTGCTATGAATGTCGCCCTATCCGACTATCGGACAGAAGAAGACATCGTCGCAACGCCGACTGTAGCTCACCAAGCGGGATGACAAATATGAGAAAGAAAAAGCACTGGAATGCTAAGCAAAGAAGAGGCTTTTCGTCCTGAGGTTCTTGCAGGCCGCCTCGACAGCTCGGTCTTCAGGGTGCTTTTCAGCCATCGGCCAATGGCACCCGGCAGTTTCTCTGTGACTGAGAGCGCCTCTCCCGGGGCTCCATCACGAGGCGGCTCCCTGCCCTGGGCAGGAGCCAGTGGGCCCTTCTGCAGGCAGGACAGGTGCTCCAGGTTATTCCACTGGTCTCTCCTGGGGGAGGCCCGGCACCTCTCTGAGCCCAGCAGCGCTGAGGAACAACCCAGGTGGTGAGGGAACAGCTTTTGCATACTGATACAGGCACACCTGCACCGTAACGAGAAAGGCCTCATTTCTGGGGAGAAATCCCAGAAAATAATAATGGGAGTCGTCATCATTTTTAGAAGCAGTCTGCAAGTCCACAGAATCCATGCACGTTAGGGAAAGCCCTCCAGCTACAGGTCAGATCCATGGAGAACATCATTTTAATCCATATGGATTTCTCTGGCATCTCTGTTCTATGAAATAAACATGCTGCTTCCTAACAGGATCTGTACCTGAGAATGGGGGCTTGGGGGGGCGGGGGGGCTGTGATCCAGGCGGAGCGTCAGCGGCCTTTCCCCTGAAACTCAACCAGGACGTTTTTGCCTGGGGTTTTCCAGCCCTGCCGCCTGCTGCGGGCCTGGAAGCCAAGTGAGGCGTCTCCATCTCCTTTGGGCTGCAAAGGACAGATCGTAAAAAAAGCTTTCGGGCTTTCAGGCCCTCCACAGGCAGCAGCAAGCTGAGGCCAGTGGGAGGAAGCCCCGGGCGAGACCCCGGGAGCAAGAGAAAGCGCAAGCGCCCAAGCAGCTCCAGGAACCGAGCCTGCGAAGCAGCAAGACGGAGCGCGCCCACCTCAGCCGCAGCCTCGTGGCCCGGAAGCCCTGCACCCCGGGAAAGAGCTCCCCAAGGCCCAGCCTGCCAGCAGCCCGGCCAAAAGAGGCTGCATCCTTCGCCGGGAAATGGAGGGGCTGTGAAGGAGCAGGTGGGATTTCAGAGGGGCTGAATCAATGCAGCGGATTGCGAGGCGGATGGAACAGCTGAGGACCAAGCCCTGCCAATTCCCCGCAGTCCTTGGGGAGAAGCCGGCAGCAGGATGGTGGCTCCCGAGTCTGAGGAGCAGGCGTGAGGCCGCAGCGAGAGGGCTGCGCTTGGGGGAAGAGTCCTTGGGGGGCCCCTCTCTCCCCGCACCTTTCCCCCAATCTCCCGGTTGCCTCTTTGTGTAGGTCACGAAAGAGCCAAGAAACCCGCAGCCACCGCCTGCCTGCTCCCACCCCCGAATCGGGATGCTGGAGTGCCACATGCCCCACTGGGGCAGATGAGTGGGGCCACTGAGGGGAGGGGAGAGCAAGTTTCCCTGCCCAAACATCACTCGGGGCTGTTCGGGGTCACCCGGGCCTCAGTGCACCACAATCGACGACCGGCTCCCCGTGGAGAAGCCTTGATGGGGCACGTGGCAGTGTGGGCGCTTTTTCGGAGCTTGGTGCAGTGGGAGCCCAGAACTTGGGAAGTCCCATCTCAGGGCGGTGATGTGGAGCAGGAAGCCGGCCATGAAAGCAGCAGGTTCAAGAGGGGCTCCTGAGGGCACACTGGGCACCTCCTGCACCCCGTGGCCCAAGGGTCCGAGGAGCACGAGGAGGCACAGCCCGAAGGAGGGCCTGAGGTGCCACTCCTGTGGGCCATGGAGATGCAGAGCCTGCTGGCGCCCGTCCTCCTCGAGCGGATCCGAGTGTGTTGCCCCCTGTGGCCAGCGAATGCGCCCACCAGCCTGCCAGCTCACCTGTGAGGGCGCCTCTGGCCAGCCTAAGCCCAGCTGGGCAGGAGGGCATGTCCCGCCTCCCAGGCAGGTCAAGCGCCACCTGAGCACGCCAGAAGCTGCGCTCCGCCACTCGGTGTGGAGGTGAGATAAAAGCCAGGGGCAGCCAGCTCCCTGCGCCTCGTCCTCTCGGCCACCGTTCCCTTCGCTTTGGCCCGTCCTGGGCCCACTCTCTGGGCCCTCCACCTCTTGGTGCTCTGCAAGAGGAGGAGGGGGAGAAGCAAAGCGCAGAGACCAGGGGAGACAAGGCATGGGGTTGGAAGGGGCCTAGAAGGCCATCAAGTACACCTCCACAGGTGGTCACCTACCTGGCTGCAGGCCCACACCTTTCCAGCCTAGCGAAGGTGCCTTGGCGTGCTGGCTCAGAGCAGAGCCAGGCAGGCGGGCGCTGGGCTGCTTCCAGACATGAATGAATCAGCCGGCCATGAATGCTGGTTGGCCCTCCAACCCTCACCTGGTTGGACCAGGTGCCGGAAAGAGTACCTGCTCCAATGGGGGCCTGCAGAGGAGGCCTGCTCCTGGGGGCACCACCACAGGACAGGGCCGTTGTCACGGCAGGGGGGCCTTCTCCAGTGCCGACCCCAGGCTGAGGAGCCCCTGGCCAAGGGAGGCTCCGTTCATGGCCTCACCCATGCTTGGGCCAGCGAAGACCCCTGTTTCCAAGCAGGCCTCCCCCCACATGAGAGTTGCAACATGCCAGCGCTCCTCAAAGATGCCGCTAAAAAAATCCAAAGAGATGCCAGCTTACCTGTCTCTGTGCTACCTCCAGAACTGCTGGCACAGCACAGGGACCAGGAGAAAACGGCTGTAAATTAATTAACACCAGACCTCTTGTAACTGTTCATTTCTGTAAACAAACATTTTAATATACAGTAATTAATTAAATCTGCCACACTGTCCCCTTCTTCCCATTGATCTTTCTCCTGCTCGGTCTCATCCTCTTTTGCTTAGTGAAACATAGAGGGGAAATAGATTTGTCCTCCGGCTCTGAAGGGAATGCGGCTGCCGGGGGACACCCCACTCGTCTTGCTCTGCCCCCGCCTCTCGCTTTCCCCAGGTCTTCCTGCCTAATTCTCCTCTCAGTCCCTGTGAAAACATTCCAGAATGGAATCAATCATTCCTGAGAAAGGGCTGATTCCTCCACGGTTACTTATTGCTGCCCCAAGGAGTTCTGTGCCAGTGGCATTCCCAGCCTCCTTGCTTGGGTGCCAGTGAAACTCGTTGGCCTGGCTTGCACCACATGACACCGGCTTGCTCCAGGAGCCTGGTCTTGAGGCCAAGCTCAGCCCCGATTCCACAGTGCAGCCCGGTAGCCGTGGGCAAGCCACCGTGCGCGCACACGGCTTGTCGGGGGGCCGTGCCTGGTGGCGCGGTTTCAGGGCATTTTCTTACGGTGTCCCAGCCTGGCAGAGCAGCACCCCGACCTTCTGGGCTCGCCTGGAAAGGTGGCAGGGACACCCACCGTTCCACGCAGTGCCCAACGCCCCTCCAGCTCCAGCCTCCTCCTCCTGCAGGCTGGCGCGTCCTCTGACCACCACCGTCTTTATTGCGCGGCTCTGCGTGTGCAGGAGGGAGTTCCTCTGGGCCAGGACACCCAGCCCCCTGCTGGCCACCACAGTTCTGCAGCTGGCGTGACTCCTCTTAAGCCCCAGATCTCGGAAAGAGCGCTGGGAAGCACGGCAGCCGCTCAGCACTGCTCAGGATCAGGCTGTCCATCTGCGGTTTTATTATCCATTTTTCTTTTAATGCTTTGCACACTTGAGAAACTCTCATTGAGAGCAATGGAATGAGAGAGGAGAGGGAGAGAGGAAGAGGGAGCTCATTGTGGGCATTAAAGGGATGAAGTCTGATTAGCTGAAGTTATAAAAATGATTGATGCTCACAAACATTATTTCTACTTGTATTGTTTGCCTGTGAGCTTTACGTCATCTCATGAAGCTGCTGGATACGTTTGGCTAAGAGGAAAGACGGGGGGACATGCAAATATTTTTCCAATATTTGAATCCTGTTAGAAAATGGAAGAGCAATTATTTTCCATGTAGTCAAGACAAAAAGAAAAGCTCAAATTACGAGGAGATAGCTGGGCAGTCCCGATTCTGAACTCCAGGAAAGGGTGCTGTGCCTTTTCCTCGGAGCGGCAGAGCCAGAGCCAGCCGGGGACGGGGACTGCGCTCGCCATGTGTGGCCCATTGGAGGCAGGCAGGAAGGGCAGCCATTTTAAAAACCGCTGGAAAGCTCCCCCGCTCATGAAGCTCCCGGGGCAAAGGGAGGTGGCGAGGACTGCAGGAGGTGGGTGGCCAGTGAAGCCGTTCGAGGCCGAGGCCGAGCAGAGGGGGGCAGCCACATCAACAGGAAGCCACGTTAGCATTTGAAGCCTGGGGCAGGGCCCTTCGAGGCCATGAGGAGGACTCAGCGGCACCCGCCCGGACTCCGCCAGCCCACATGGCCACACTGTGCACCCTGCCGGCCCCGTCCTGGCCTTTGAAACAGCCCAGGAAAGAGGAGGGGGGCCCTCCGGAGGCAGGCTGGGCCCCTGAACAAGCAGGCCCTGGCATCCACCTTTCTTGGGGTGCAGCGGTTGTGTGTTCAGGCAGGGAAAGGTCCTGCAGCACACGGACGCTGGAGGCTCTGAGGTCTTCTGCCCAGCCGCGTGCTGGGCTGCACCCTTCAGAGCCTGCCTAATTGGGGAGCGTCTCTCCACCACAGCAAAGGACCTGGCTGGAACTGGGGGCGGAGGGAGGCTTCTAGGTCTCCTTAATGGCCCGCAGCTCCAGCAGAGGGTCTCCCAAGAGTGGTGGCTGGCTGGCTGGCTGGTGGTTTGGAGGAACCTCCTGCTTCACCTTCCCATGTCCAACAGCCCCCCAAGGGACACAGCAGCGGTGCATGAAGAGCTGCCAAGCAGCCACGGCGATCGATCTAGTCCGTTGTGCTGCGGAGCCCACATGCGCCCACTGCAGGCTCCCCTCCAGCTCCGGGGTCCCGCAAACGCCCTTGGGGAGGGGCCGGGGGTTTCCTCTGCTCCTCAGGTCATTCTGTCCCCTTTCCTCATTCATCTGCACTTGTTAAAATAACCACACAGAAGTAGGCTTCTAGGCGTGTATGTTTGAATCACATTTCCACTCAAACGAAGCGTTTCGTAGCAGGTCTTTCCTTCAGACGTGCTCTGCTGAGGGCGGCTTCTCTCAGGCGATGCTCTTGAAAGGACGCTCCGATGCAGCTGGCGGACCGAGCAGCGTCCCGACCCCAGAAGAAGCAGCGCAAAGCGCAGGCTCGGCAGCACAGGTCCCTGCGGGAGGCGAGGATGCGGCTCGTGCACCTTCGGACTGGCAAAGCTGCGTCCTCAGCAGCCCCGCTCTCCAGGCATCCCGGGAAGCGGCAGCGCTCTTCCACTCCCGGCAGCTGTGGAAGGGGGGGAGCGGGCTGGTGCAGCTCGCTCTGCGGAGGTCAGGGCAGCTGTGGTGCCGGTGCCGGCCGAGATCCAGGGGTTTGCACAGCTGGAGCGCGGGAGACGCATCCTCTTTTGCACCTGGCCCTCGGCTTGCACTCGGAGGCCAGCCCGCTCCCCCCGCCCCCGCCCCGGCCCCCCCAGCGCATCGCGGCGTGCCTCCGTGGCCCGGAGCGCTCCCTCGCCTTTGTCTCTGCCAGCCCTGCCTTTGTCATCTCCCTGCCAGGCGGGAGAGCTTGCCAAAGCCTGCCCGTCCGGGCCTTTCCCCTGACGCCTGCCAGCTCCAGCCCCGGCTTTCTTCCCCATCATCCACAATTCTTGCAAAGCAAGCAGAATGAAGTACAGATGCAAAATGTGCTCGTAAGAATCTCCTCTCTTGCACCCATCTGCCAGAGAATAGATTTTAATCTTTAATCCATGAGCAATCAGTGAACACCAGTGAATTGCAAATTACAGATGTTTTACTGTCTTTGGCATTTTAAGCTTCTCCACTGCTACTCAGAGCCTCCCCTCTTCTGCATGCAGCGGATGCTACGCACCATCACCAAAACCATATGACACTGTCATCATTTAGTAATTAAACCTTTACTCACTTTAAATACACAAAGCCGGCTGGGGAGGCAGCGGTGGAGAAGGGTTTAACCCTTTCCTGATGCACCATGCGAAATCCGGGCGGGGGGGGCAGGGGAGCAAGAGGCAGATGCCACGCCTAGATTTCCGCTTCCAATACTCTCGCTTCCTCCTTACACAAAGCTGCCTGGCAGCTGTGCCGGCAGAACTCCGGCAGAGCCCAGGCCGGGCCTGCGAGGGATCGCACTCGCTCCAGCGCCACTGCAGCTGTAGAAGCACCCTGCAGATGCCCTGCGGCGCCCTGCCACGACTGCCCGGTGTGGCCGGCAGGCGCCCGCAGACCCTGCACCAGAGGCTGCCCCTTGCTCTGGGCTTCTCGTGGGCCTCAGGGGTGCGCCTCTCTTGCACTCTTTCTGTCCTCTGGAGATCATTAGAAATGCCAAGCGATGCCCCGCTGACGCGTTCCGGTTTCACAATCCCAAACTGGGGGGCTCTGTCCTTCAGTTTCAGTAGCTCAGTTTTAAAAGCTGCTTATTCCTTCTTGGGTTCCTTGGTCCTCTTCGGCCAAGTTCAGGGAGGTGCCCGTTAGCAGCAGAGTCCCGCTGGGTTCCAGGAGGAACCGCTGGGTTCCCTTCCTTTGGCTTGTCTGAAGGGCTGCGAAACTTTCCGGGGCATCGGGAGCCGGGGCCAGGCCGGGCATGGGAGGGGGTCATGTCCCGACATAAGATCCCCCACACTGGCTTCTCTGTGCGGAAGCGGCTGAGCTCACCAGCCCCGCGGAGCCAGGAGAGGCTCCGTGCTCCACAGCCGCAAGTGGAGGGCCTTCCTCCAGGAGGGATTTAGCGAGTGCTCGGGCTTGTCTCTCACCCACAGGTGTTCGTGGGGCCCTTTCACAAGAGCCGCATCCTCCAGAGCCTCTCTGGAGTTTTCCAGTCTTTGTCCGAGCGAGTATAATCAGGTATTATATTTTGAACTGCTACAAACCAGCACAAAGCCATATGACAATTCACTATAGCGCAGTTATACCACAGCGCTGCCTTGTGGTTGCTTAACAGAATCAATGGCAAGGCAAAGCAATGCAAACCTGCAGAGAAAACCCCAGCGATGGGTGCATTTTGCCACCTCAACAAACTACAGCAGAAGGATCCCCCGTCCAGCAGCAGGTCACGCTGCCTTTCCTCCTGAAAAGGAGCACAGATTATACAACTGCTTGTAAGTTTCCCCCCAAAAGGACCCCCCCCCGCACCTGACGCTTTTCCCAGCCTCGCAAGCGAAGAGGAGGGGGAGCGAGCTGCTGAAAGGCGAGGAGAGTGATGCACGCACACCCTCAGCATGATGCTTGCTCATCTGCAAAGATGGTTTGCAAGGAGGGCCAGCATTGTCAGACTGGTCCCAGTCCACCCCTCTTTAAGTGAAGGAGCTCAGCTGAAACGTTGGCTAATTGCAGCTGAAGGCATGGGTGCTCCATGTTTGCAGCCCATGCGCATGGCCGCATGGCCCCAAGCCCTTCCGCACTGCTGAGGGGGCGGCCTCTGGGAGCCCCGCCTGCCAGCGCCCCCGCTCCCCACGCCGAGCTCTCCCTTGGCAGCCCTCTTGCAGGCTGACGCCCGAGCCGGCGCTGCCTCTGGACTGCCCTGCTCCCCCGGCTGGCCTCCCCTCAGGGCCTCCCTGCCAGGACACACGGGGCACATGTAAAGAACAGGATCGCTGGCCAGTAAGCAGAGCATCGGGGGATCCCAGACTTGTCAGAGGGGAGATGACACCAAGCAGGCCAACAGCATCTCAGGAGCCTGCGCCGTCCAGGCTGCACCCCGTGGCTGAAAGAGAAGGCGGAGCTTTTAGTTTTCCCACTTCCCTAAAATCCTGCCTTAGCTTGCTGTGCATCGCTCTGGCTCATCTTTGGGCCTGACTTGCTGCTGCAAAGCTGGGTGCTTCATTGTTATGTTGCGAGGAGAGATTTTTGGAAGCGTGGAAAGGAAAGCGCCACCTTCCTTGTCTCATGCCATGAAGCCTCCCAAACCAGCGCGGAGAGGAAAACGTTTGTGTCACTGCAGGCTGCCTTTCTATTTAGTATTGATTTCGCATTCCCCATTATTCTGTAGGGAATGCCTGCCTGAGAGCCTGGAGAAACAAGGAGCCTCGGAGCACACAGCCCCCCCCCCCCGTAAACCCCAGGACTGTCCTCTAAGGTGGGAAGCTTTTGAGCAGGGACAGGGATGTGTCCCTCCTTTGCCTCCCCAGTGAATCTTCCCAGTATCGTGCTGGGGAAGAGCAATTTCGCTTCACGGGCTGCACCTCATGACTCTCTCCTCTGCCCGTGCGAATTCCAGACACGCTCGGATTCTGTGTGTGAACGCTCGGAAGCCAGAGGTCTGCAGAACAACCACCCCACTGCAGCTCAGAGTCAGCTTTCCAGGCCATTACTTTTTACATTCCCTTCCTTGGGATTAAAGCTGAGCTGGAGGATCTTCTGCCTGCAGGCCCCAACCCATCCGGCCTCCAGGCGCTCGAATGGCCCCCAGCAGAGAGTGGGGGGTGAGCAAACTGTCCTGGGGGGGGGGCGGTGGCAGTGCTCCCAGGGTGCGTAGGATCAGGGTCCTTGCATGCTCCTACATGGGGTGAGCAATGAAGTGTACGAGTTTTTGATGGCACCAAAGGATCTAGAAAGGTTCAAAGAAGGAAGAGAGCTGCAAAAGAAACGCCCTGCATGCGGGGGGACGGGGGGCAGTGGGCAGAAATTTTAGAAACTGGGTGGGGAAGTTTTGTTTCCTTTTTTCCTCTCCTGCAAGAACAAAAATCCCAGGGGAAAGGTTTTTTTCCACTTTCACTTTTTCAGGGGTTTTTTTCACTCGTCTCTCTCTATCACCAAGTTTTCTTCATGCCTTTGTATCTTGAGATCTTTCCAAACTGGAGGGAATCAACTTCAGTGGCAAATGAATTTACACAGGCACAAACAGGCGTAAAGCAGGTGAACACGGAGGCAAAGACACCTCGCCTCACGTGCGCCCTGACGGGTCTGAGCGAACAGTGGTCGGCCAGTGCCCGGTCTTCAGGCGCAGCGCAGATCAGGAAGGAGACACCGGGCCCGCGGCGTGGCTGGGAGGAAGAGGGCGGATTCCGCATGGACAGTCATTGGGCGCCAGAACAAAACTCCCAGGGCCACACTGCCCTTATGCAAACTACCACGCAGCGCCCCTGGTAACTCCGAGGAGTTCTGGCCTGGGCGAAATACGGGTTCAGCCGTGGGTTGTTTCTCCTGCAACAGCCAGAGGCTGAGTCAGGGGAGCACGGGGCCCGCATGCTCTCTCCCCTCCCCACAGACTTCCGGCCCCCTGCAGTTTGTTCTGCATGGTGTGATGTGCACAATCACGCCATACGGTTTGCTACCAGAGCTGGCCACCGGAGCTATTTTGGGCCATGCTGAACTGGTCCAGCAAACTTACTGACTTCCCCTAACGTTATGCATTGATAGATCAAGCCGGTTCAGGTAAACTTTCATTTTGTTTTGCTTATTTAACGATAGCCACGAAGTTTGTGTCTTTTTTATTAAATCGTTTTCTCGCAGGGCGCACACATGGCGCTGCCACTCTGTGGAGGAGACTTTTGGGGCTGCCTGGCTTCACAGGAGCTCAGCAGTCCGGGCTCTGGTCCCCCTCAGCCACAGAGCCAACTGGGCCGCTTTGGGCCCTGCACGGGCGCACAGGGTTGCTGTGGGGAGAGGATGGGGAGCGGCAGCAGCAGCAGGAGGATGTAAGCTGCTCTAAAGACATTGTAAGGCAGAAGTGGGATATAAATCCTATAAACAGATAAATTAAAAATAAATATACTTTCCTCAGAAATGGGTGGGGGAGGGTTCATGGGATCGGCGTCACTGGAGCATCTCAAGAGTCTTTCCAGGAAGCCCAGTTTCCAGCGCAGGGGATCTTGAGCAGGCCCTGCGCACCCTCCAGCTGCTCCCAGGAGCCGCAGCAGCTTTGCACCTTGCCGTCCTACCTGTCCAGGGCTGCTTCCAAAGGGGCTTGGGCAGCACCGTCCTCAGCCTGGGCTATGACTGTTCCAGGGCAGGGGGAGCCCCAGCAGCGTGCCCGCCATCACCACCCCCCGTGTTCCCTCCCAGCGCCTTCTGTCCTCCCAGAAAACCCACCGGGGAGGCCACGAGAGGCATGCCACGTCCAGGGATGCCACGTCCAGAGGCACGCCGGGCCACGGCGCACAGCAGAGACCGTGTCGCCGTGTTGCTCCGAGGGTCCAAGGACTGAAACCTTGCGCTGCGCTGCTTGAGGCAGGGCTGACCGTGGCTGCGCCAGAGCATCCAGAACGCTTCGGCAAAGGAAGACGGGAGGCTTGAAGGGGGCGAGCATGTCTGGGAAGAGCAAAGGAAGCTGTGGTGCACAGGCTTCATTACCCCTTTTATGAAAACCGGGCTAGACAAATTGCCGGGATGAGCTCCACAGAGGAGCCAAGCTAACAAAACAATTACGGCTTCCCATGTCCAGATGTCAGTGAACTGAGCCGTGTGATGGCCCTGCCACCGTCCCTCTCCTGGTGCTGGGAATGGGCAACTTTGCTAGAAGTGCGTAGCTCCTTCTGAGCCCGCCCGCCTCCTACTTCTGCCAGCTTCCTTCCATCAAGCATGGCTCCTTTGCTGAAGCATGCAAAATAAGACCCTTCCGCTGCAGCTCCATGCTGAGCGCATCTCCAGCTCTGACTCAAAACCAGCCACCCAGGAGCCGGCCGGGCGTGTGCACGAGCTCCCAGATGCAGTGGTGCAGCTAGACAATTTCGACCAGGCTTTTAATGGTTGGGGTGCGGGGGAGGGGGGCAGCTCCTGGGACAGCACGGAGGAGTCCTTCCATTGCGAAGTACCCAACTCGCATTTGACTTCTCCAAGCCGGCCATGCCCAGATTCGCAATTAATTCTCCATCCCTGATGCTTACAGCAAACAACACCTCATTGCCAAGCCGAAGGGGCCTCAGTTTTAAGCCCCAAACTTCTACTACTTGCAGAAATGGCCCCTGCGCGGCTTGTGAGGTCCAAGGTGGCATCTGTGCCTTACCGGGTGAGGCCCATGACGGTGCAGAAGCTCACACCAACCTGCATCCCAAAAAGTACAGCAAGTTAGATCATGCTGGAAATCGGCCTGCTTGCATGCTTTCCCCCTCTTTATTTCAAGCACTGGTAAAAAGAATTAGTGTAAATTATTCTGGCGGATTGAAACTTAGAAGACGCCGGAGTTTGTTGGGGAGGAAACCTACGGAAACAGCATCATGAAGACCAAGGACCTACGAAAACAATGCTGGGATAAAGTTCTGCAGAAGGGACCGATCAGGACTGAGTCATTTAAAAAAAATCCCTGCGTATGAATATCCCCTGGAGCAGCATTACATCCATTATTACAGAATGGAAAAATATGGCTCAGCAGTACCAGCCTGTTGTTCTTAACTTTTGCGCCACTCCACAATTTCTCCGCGTCTCTGGAGCGCCGCATCTCTTGCGTGCACCGAGTGCTGACCACGCCAGCTAAATCGGCTGCCGTTCCAGGCAGCAGCATAAGAAAGTGTGGAAGAGTCTAGAGGGCAGCTGCTTCTGGCAGGTGGCAGAAATGGCCGTGCGACTCATGATCCCGGAGGTGGCACACGGCCCCCAGGATCAGGGGCCATGGATGGCTGCCGCTCGTCAGGAAGGGATCAGTCCCCTTTTAAAGTTGCCCAAATTGTTGGCATCGCTCCACTTTGAAGGGGAGTCCCGCAGTTCCACTAAGCACGGCGTGAAGAAGTGCCTCTCTTTATCTGTCCTAAATCTCCAACGAATCCGTTTTGCGGCATGTCTTCTGTATTACGAGACAGGAGAAAAAACGTCTCCCTTTCCACTTTCTCCACACCACACATGAGTTTGTCCATTTCTGTCATGTCTCCATTTAGCAGCCGTTACCCTAAGCTAAACAATCCCAGATGAGCAATCCCTCATGAGCCTTAATTCTGGAAGGGGGCCCCTCCCACTGCTCAAGCCCCCCCGCCAACCGCAGCGGCAAGCGACAAGCTGGCTCAGGTGCTTCGTAAGGTCATGTGGCGCCACAAGCCATCAGGTCACTAAAGTCTGGCCGAAGTCCACCCTGTGCATGAAAGTGCTCTGAAGTCCGGGACAGCCCTGCTCAGCTCTCGGAGCACAAGGCTGCGGCTGCCTTTGTGGAACTGATCCACCCCGTAGTCGGTCTTCCGCCTTGGTCTCTCCCTGCTTTGGTTGTCTTCTCCGGGAAGCCTTGCCTCCTCACCAAGCGGCCAAATTGTGACAGCCTCCATTGCGTCACTTTTGCTTGCAGGGAAAGTCACGGCTTGCCCGGCTGCAGGGCCCCCTGTTCGCCTTTGGCAGTTCAGGGTGTTGGCAAAGCCCTTCCCTGGCACCATGTGTCAAATGCAACCGCTTTCCTCATGTCGGCCCTCTTCACCGTCCAGCTTGCACACGCATCCAGAGTGATCCGGAATACGATAGTTTGATTATTTGGGCCTTGCTCTCCAGCGAAACGTCCTTCCGCTGGCCGGCCTTTTCCAGTTCCTCCACTGCTGCCCCTCCCACGTCTCCATCTTCTGGGCCGCAGCCTCCCTTTCCGTGGATGACTGAGCCAGGGGATGCCGAATTTTCCACAAATCCGGTTTCTCCGTTGTTGCCAGTACAGTTCCATCGTTCTTCCGCAGTCGTTCTGATGTGCAGGGTCGCATTCTGGCCTCGCTCACAGAATTGCAGCATGCTCAGGGCAACGGGAATAACATGGCGCTCACGTCTGCCGCCCTCATGAGAAGCACATTTACCTGGGAATGCCCACGGCTCCCTTGCTGAAAACAGGCGGCATCCTTTAAAGCGGGCCTTAAAAACGGGCCGCGTTGCAGAGCAGTGTGCTTGCCCACTCGCTCCCTGGCTCAGCAGCCTTCGCAAACGCGGAGAAAGGCCCCGCAGGGCCGACGCAGCTCAAGGGGCCCTGGCTGGGTGAGTGTGGCAGCCCAGGCGCGATGCTGGCCCGGTTTGCCACGCGGGGGCCCTGCCCCTCCTGGGCCCCGCTCCGGAGGCCCAGGGCTGTGGTCGCCTGAGCCTGGGCACTGCTGTGTGTGTGCACGTGTGTAAAAGAGGGGGAGGGACGTGGCGGTGGGGGAGGGAGGGGGAGGGGTGTCTGCCGCACAATACCTGTTGGCCAGCCCCAGGAAGGGTGCCTCCCGCAAGGTGTCTGGCTGGGCCAGGGCCAGGAATAGGTCCCCATTGCCATGGCAACGTAGTCATCGTGCTTGCTTCACTGGCTTCACCATGGCAATAGAGACACACCGGTTCTTTTGCCAGCAGGCTGGGCTTGCAGACAAATGGCTCCTGTGTCAGATGTTCGGGGCTCCAGCACTGGGCAGTTTGTCATTACATTCGTTTTACTAGCTGCTGAGATCCAAGGGAGAGTCCAAATATCCCAGGAGGTGGGATAAAGGAGACATTGTACAGCTTGTTCTGCAATGCTAAGAAATGACTCTTCACTCTGTTCCGAGTTCACCAGTCCTTCGGGTCCATCTTTCTGCATTTTTCACCCTGGAAAACTGGAGCTTGTGCAACTCTGGCTCCATTGCAGCATCTGCTGCAGTGCTGCAGTGCCACCATCTCTGCAGCCGAGCCCCCAAACCCTCCGGCCCCTCTTGTGCACGCGGGGGAATGGAGGCAGCCGCAGGAGAGCAGCCCTCTTTCTCAGGTCCTGGCTGGCTGTTTCAGAAAGAAACTTCATGTCCGTGGGGGCTCGAGGAAGGAAGGACAGGGAAACGCTTGAAATAATCCTCACTTTCTGCAGGAATTTGGCATGAATAGAATCAGGTGTCTTGGCATGCGACTGGGATCAACCCTATCAATGCTCCGGGTCAGGGAAGCAGCGACCGAGAGAGCGTGCAAAGTGCCTCCCAGTCTGCGAAGGGAGCTGGAGCTGGGCTAAGCAGGAGTTGGCTGGGTGAAGCCCCCGGAGCCCATATGGGGCAAGGGGGGGCAAGGCCGAGGTCATGCAGCACAACTGGAGCACCATTCGTGAGGCCAATCCCAACTCAACGGGACAAAGCAGTCAAGCACAGAGTGCAAAGAACAGGGTTCCAGTGAAGAAGAACCAGAGGAACACGTGGCCCTTTTCGCTGTGCTGGGAGCCTGCCCAAATCCAGATAAGGAGATAATGTGGCACTGGCCTGACCACGAGCTGGTGGACGCGGTCCAGCAGCAGACACTGAAATAAGTGGGGAATGTGCGTGCGCCGGGCCGGGTGTCCTGCCACACTGTGCCCTCGCCTGCCAGCGGGAGGCCGGTTGTGCGGGTTTCGCCACCCCTTGAGCACCGAGAGCCCATGGACTCTCCACTGGGCCTGCAAATGGCCTTCCGTGACAAGAACGCGTTGAGTTGGCAGCGGCTGCCTTCAAAGATTAATCCGCGCCTCCTCATCGGACTGTCCAGCCAATGGCGATAAACACTCATGCGTGCGCAAGCTCAGACATTCATCCGCTGGGTCCAGAGGCCCCGCCGGAGAACACACAGCCTCCGTTTTGTGTCGTGGGCACGTCCTGACTCAGTCCAAGTTCTCAGATCCAGGCATTTCCACTATTTCGTTTTGAATTCATTGGGATCATAAGCCCAGATCTAGGTTACAATGAAAAGCAGGAAATGTTATCTAAAAGCCAGAAGAAAAAGATCCTTTTCTGTTTCTGTGGTGCCCTGTTTTTAAAATGGAAACCTAATGAACACTCCCAGTGCCATGCGCTCCCCCTAATCCACTTGTCGGTGGACCAAGCCCTTGAAGGGGACTGAGCTGGCTGGTCGTCTGTCAGCCGCTGGTTAGCCTGCCAGTCTCTCTAAAAGCTGCCTCCTCTACTCACACCATTGAGGGAACTTCAGTGACCAGGTGTATGGAAGCCTTCGAAACAAAACTGACAGCGAGGACTCCCAGCACACAATACTCTAAAGCAAGGGTCATCCTCTCTTCTCTACTTCGTCCGTCTTCTTTTTGAGTCCCCATTTTTGCCCTCCATTCAGTTTAGTGGATGCATCCAAGACAACAGAGAACTGGTAGCTGTCCAAAGATGCCTTGATTTCAAATAGCCCCTGAGATGCCTCTGTCTGCCCCTCCGGACCCCCACTCCCAAAGCACAGCGGACCCACATGGGAGCACAGGCAGAATCAGCTGCATCCTGATTTGTCTCTGCTGGTGTGGAACTTGCACACAGCCCAGGACCCTGGTCTTCCACATCTGGAAAGAGGCAAAACAACACGTGCCTTTTAACGGACCAGCTCGATAGCCGAACCCCCAGCTCACCTGTGCAGGCCTTCGAAAAGGCTGAGCCAACACTGAGCCCGCTGCACTTCCTCCTCCCCCTCCTCCTCCTCCTCCTCCAGGCGGTTTCTCAACCAACTCCTGCAGCAATGCTCAAATAAGCACCCCACACCCTTCAGTTGCTTTGTGCACGCAGCTCTCTGTTGTCAGACCGCATCTCATAATATGAACCCCTCCCAAAAGAAAGAAACCCAGCAAAAATATTATGCCTGCCTCCACTTGGGAGAATGACCCGAGTGCGACTTGAGACAAAAATGACTGACATTTTCTCTGCCTTCTGTAATTGAGTAAAATGACAATTAACTCTGTGACTCCGACCATTAACGCAAACATGGAGAAAACACGATGCAAAGTCGCTGGCATCAGAACACAAGGAAAGCCGCCATCAGCTGCTGCCCCTGGATGTGACGGCCCTGGCCCCTCCCCTCCCTCAGGCTGAAGAACTGGAGAAAAGTCCTGCTGGATCGGACCAAAGGCCTCCCGGCACCGCAGCGTCCTGCTCCCAGGAGCGGCCAGCCAGGCCCCGCAGGAAGCCTGCGAGCGGAGCATGGAGACCACGGGCCACGTGCAGAGCGTGTGGCGCTGGGACGGCTGTGCACCGGTGGTCTTGCGGCTGTGCTGCGTCGGTGACCCACGGGGCCGAGGGGCTTTGCATGCGGCCTGATGTCAGGGAGGCCGCTCTGCAGAGGTGTGGGTCAGATGACCAGCTGCGTCCCTTTGGGCATCCCTGTGGTTTGCAGGACCCGGTGCCTGGAAGCACGCTGGCTCTGAGGCGGAAGGCGGCGCACGGCTGCCATGACGCCTGGCCACAGATGGCCGCACGCCCTGTGAACGGGTTCAGTGCCCCTGGAGTGATCGGGGGGCATCCAGCCCCACAGCTGGACTGTGCACTCGCCCAGAGCTCCTTCCGTGAAATGCAAGCGCAGACAGGCTGCCCTCACCCACGCCCCACGGGCTTCAGTGGGGCCACGGGGCCACCAGCTCCTGGGCTGCCCCAGTGCTTGGGCCCGGCTGGACTGCATGGGAGGCAGAGCGTGGCCGCCCTCTCGGCCCAGGCCTGGCTCACCCCGTGGCACCACTGGCTGGGGGGCTCCGGCACAGCGATGCTGTTCCTGGTTGGGCAAGAACGGCCAGGACTTCGGTGACGGAAGACTGCTGCAGGGGGCTGTGCTGGGGGCTTCCTTCCCCAAGAGCGGCCGGCTGTTCCAGGCTGCGAGGCCCTGGGAGCACGGCGTGCCCGCCCGGGCGGCCAGCGGCCTGCCAGGCTCAGCGGGAGGGGCAGCCTCAGCCTGAGACGCTCCACACGGCGCAGGAGCTCCTTGTGCAGCAGCCCCTCTGCCTTGCCATGCACCTGCCCAGGTGCCCATCCTCTCCAGAGGATGCCACAACCTGCATGGCCCTCTTTGCTCGCCACGCACAGAGGGGCTCCCTCGCCTGGCTTCCCCAGCGGTGGGGCACGCTCCCCAAGGAGGGCAGGAGCCTCCCCCTCCACAGCTTTCTGGAGGGCTGCGCACCGTCCTCTCTGTGTTGCGATTGGCTGTCCAGCCACCAAGAGCACCAGGCCGGGGAAGGCTGATGCAGGCAACGTGACAGTGAGGTAGCGTTCTTGTGTTTCAAGTTAATAACTTTATTAGATAACTACCCAATCATACAACTGCGCATGTTACACTTACCTGAGCAGTGAAACGCTGCAAGGGCATCGCTTAGCCGGGTTAAGGGGAAAGGGGTGTGAAGGGCAGATCGATGAACATGTAAGCTGTTGTGGGCCAGCTGCGTCGGCTTACAAAGCTACAAATGGAGTGCGTGCACACACAGAGAGACACACACGTGGGGGTGGGGGACAGGCGGGACAATACCCGGCCCAGAAGAAGGCCTTTAAAAGCAAGGGGGGAGGTGGCTGCAGTGTGCAAAGGACCCCAGGGTGGTCTCTGCGACAGGGAACAGTGCCCCAAGCACCCGGGGTCGGTGGGGAGCCTCAGCTGCCGTGCGCACAGAATAGGGCTGCCTTCTGATGGCCATTCCCTGCGTCTCCACCCAGCTCTGTAAATCCCATGGTGATGCGATTCCACAAATCCATTCAGCGAGTTGAGTCTAACTTATTCTTTCATGACTTGTCTGTTTCTCTTGTTTCATATCTTTTATGTAAAGTGTGACATTTGTACATCAACAATACGTTTTATTCAAACCATTCATGTTTAAAAACAAAACGTTCTGTCTTTGGAGAAGGAAACGGCTCAGGCAGAAGTTCTTGACAAAGGACGAAGAGCATTTCGTGCCGGGGAAAATTCTTGCTGTGAACCTCTAAGAACCCTTCGCAGGGAGACATTTGTGTGGCCCCTGCCACTAGCAAAATATCCAAGGCGAGCTAAGACAAACTCTGCACGAAGCCGTGAGGCTACAAAAGCATCTTCAGAACGTTTGGCTGGCCGCGTCCCAATAGGAATGGCAGTCCAACGCACCAGCCAGCCCCTGGTTAAGCAGCAGCTCAGCTAGGCAAGGCCGGCCCCAGAGGCTGTCTCCACAGGCTCCACCTGGTAAGGAAAACTCACCTGCCTTCTTCTGCCTTGCTCCGTACATGGCCATCTTGCCAGAGGCTGCCTCAGCCAAGGTTGTCTTACCAGTGGTTGGGGCTCACTGTCGAAATGCTCACCTGCTTCCACTTTTTCCCAGGCTCATGGACAGCCCCCTGTTCTCACAGAAAACCCACCTATGAGGACTTCTGCCAGGGGCACATTCATCCCTACATGGATGCTGAACAAATACTTGCCCAGATTTGAAAATTCAGGTGAATTCAAAAGGAACAGACTCCACTGCATGTCCCTCAGGTGCAAACTCACAAGGTCCACTTGGCAGCATTTCCAGTGGTGTGCCAAAAGCCGATCCGGGAGCATCAGGCATGCGAGAGTCTCCCTGTGCATCGTAACATGAACTGGGCTTTATACATGGGTGTCCCTGCAATGAACTGATCTGGAGGCTTGAAATAAAACAATCCACACAATTGGCAAAAATTTAACATACATCAATGAGTTGTGCCCACTGTCAGTCCTAATTGGCATAAATTCATTGAAATGATTATGACTTATGCTGGACGAACATTGGATTATGTCCAGTTTCCCCTTCACATTTAGATTGTGAAACTCATTGTTCATGTTTGCAGGTACATACCTGCACAGAATGAACATTTCAACCCTTATAAATCCCACCTTCAAAGTTGAGGTTCTCAGTTTGGCAGATCAGCTGTTTTCAAGATGCTGGTATCTCAGGAGTACTTGAACCCCCCCCCAAAAAAAAAGCCATGGAAGATTTTGCTACAAAGAGGGCGATTGGGGTACCTGAAGAAAATGCCATGGCGGGGCCTGAGAGGGCCTGTGGTGGGTGGGAGGTGAAAGCCTTGCCCCTCCTCTGGTGCCCCCCGAAATACTCATGGGAAGACCAGGGGAAGGAGGGGGCAGCTGCCCACAAGGCGCCCGGGGGACAAGCAACCTCCGCCACCCTCCAGGCGGCATTCGGAGCAAGGAGGCTCAGCATCCGCCCCAGGACTTTGGGCTCATCACGTCGGAGCCCTGTGTGCTTCTCGGGCTGCCAAGAAAGGCTCTGAGTTGGAGGCGGCTTTTATTTTACAGGAAATGTGTTCTTCTTTCGAGTCTGCGTGTGGCCAAGGTTGCATTCCCAACAAAAGCAAAAGCAAAGACTCCGCAGAACTTCTCCCGAGTTGCAGATAGTAGGTGGGTGTGGGATGTGTCTTCCTTTGGGGGTGTACAGAGTTGGTGCATCAGGCCAAAACCTTTTCTATTTTCCCAAAGTTTAAGGGCTGAAATGTTTTATGATGGTGTTCTATTATAATTTTGTCCTCTGATGCTGCACTTCTATTTCATCGCAGTAACGTCCTGAGACTTTTTAGTGAAGGGTAATATACGAACACTTTAAATAAGCAAATAAATCTGTCCCACGTGGGTGTCACAGCTTGTCCAGCGTCTTTCCTTGGTTGCTCTGCTTACTGACGGGATGGAGTCTTTCTTTTGAGGATAGCTGGTGCGAGCCCCTCCGAAACGAAGCAACGGGTTCACAGGTCCACGCAATCCGTGCACCTTGGCAAAAGCCCTCCCAGCGGGGACGCCCGGCACCACCACCATGAGCTGATTGTCTGTCGGTCCGTTGAGGTTAAAACGTGAACCAGTTTTGCCAGCCCAGCCAATGTGGAGCTTGGGCAGCCGCTCCCCCTGCGAGGGTGTCCTTTGCTGATGATATCGGAAACAGTCCAAATGCACCTCTTGCTTTAAGGGGGAGGAGGGGTAATTTCTTTATGGGTTGGTTTTAAAACCTGATTGTGCCAATAAGCCGTTCCCCTATAGCATTCACTTGCATTTGATATCCAATATTTATTTATCAGATAAATAGCAGACCAGCTACGAGCAAACCTTATGAACGTCATTGACTGAAAAGCTGAAGAACCCTTAATGTGCCTCCTTATTGATCAACTGTTACTCAGAAAGTGAGGAGACCCTTTTGCTAAATGAGCCTTTGCCCTCTGAGATGCAGGCACGGTCCATGTCCAGGTGCAAAGCATGATCTTTGCCCGCATGATCCGTGTCCATCGGCTCACATGGTCCTCACTGAGGGTTAGATACAATGGAACGGGGAAGCCCTTCTAGCTGAGCGACCCCCAAAAGGCGGGGGGGGGGGCTGGCCATGCACACGCCCCAGAGAGAACCGCGTCCTGCCGGCTGTAAGCCGCTGAGAGCCAAAGAGAAGGGCCAGTGGAGACATCCATGGCAGAGAAGGAGGTCGGTGCTGTCCTTTTCCCCACAGTGAATGCAAGAGCCTTGACAGCGGCCAAGCCAGCTCCCTGCCCCAGGGCGCCGGGCACCTGAGGATCGCCCCCCACGTGGCATTTCGGAGTGGCGCGGTAAAACTTTGGCCGGGCTGATCAAAAGCCGCGCTCCGCCAGCGACAGCGCGGGCCGTGCAGTAAAGAGGGAGAGGGGCCAGCGAGAGGCCTCCAGCAAGGACTGCGAGCCATTCGCGCTGGAAAAGCTGCGGCCAGGGATGGGAGGGCAGGTGCGGGGTGAAGGGACGAACATGCATCTGGGGACGTGCAAATTTTAAGATGGGATCTGGGGCAGTGAGGAGGGGCTGCCTTAGGCCGCTCCAGGTGTGAGGGGCAGCAAGAGAAATGTGGTGGTCTCAAGGGCTAGGGGGAATGCTGGCGGGGGGGCTTAATGCCGGATGCAAAGACGGAGAGCTAGTGCAGGGGCTCCAGGGGAGAGCGCCGCGTGAGCAGATCGGAGGAGGGGAGCGCGGGAAGGGGCTGCGAGGGACGAGCGAGGACAGAGGCCGGAGCAGGAAGGCCGGGAAAAGCAGGCGCACCCGCCAGTCCAGGGGACGCAGGGCAGGCGCGTGTGTTGGGGTGAGGGGGCTGGAATGCGCCGGGGGGGGGAGCAGAGCCGAGCTGGCGGGTGACAGAACCGCAGGCAGGGAGCGCCTTCTGGGAGCCCCAACCAGCTGGTGGATCGGAGAGTTTCGCAGGGACCCTGAAAGAAGGGCGGGCTCGGCCTCGGGCTGACTGACTACAGATGCCAGCCGTGCCAAGGTGGGGAAAGTCGGAGGGAAACCGACGAGCGGCGAGGACCTGCGCTGCAGGGGCAACACTAAGTCTTTGTGAAGCCCGCAGGCGAGTAAGTCTTGCACTGGGCAAAGGGGCCGCGAAGCTGTCCCTGCGTGCAGCCCGTCGCCTGTTCCCTCCCGCCTGCCCGCGACGCAGCTGCACATCCCCCTGGATGACCTGCAGGCAGCCACGGCCTTTCAGCCTGAGCTACCTGACCAGGTTGCTGTGAGGATAAACAGGGAGCAGGTGGGTCTGGAAGAAGAGCAGGACAGAATAAAGATAAAACAAATATACAGAGAATAAAATAAGTGAAGAGGACGAAGCTGCCTCGACCTCACTCGAAAAGGAATGGCCTGCGCTGTTTTATCACTATTACGGGGCGCAGGCGAGCGTGCCGAAGCGCAGAAGCGGGCTTTGGGGGGCTGCTAAGTCCTTTCTGTGCGCCAATCCACTTCAGAAACAACTGTAGGGTTTAAAGTACTCTTGAAGCCCATTGCTGGGCGCTAATGGGTGCTTTTGAAAGCTTCTTTTTAAAGCCTACTATTTGTGCTTCAATGTGCATTAAAAGTCTTTCCAAAGTCTTGCTACTGTGCCTTAAAAATATCCAGAAATTTCCCCACGAACATATTCCTGCTTTCAGTCACTGAGAATGGGTAGTGTTTGTACAAATGTTTGTGGCACTAGGTTCTGCGTTTTGGCTCCGTACTGACTGATGCTGAGTTGAACAATGCGATGTGACCTTCAAATAGAAACATTTTGGCATACAATTACCAAAAAGAGAATTAGTATATGGTGGGAGGGGGGGGGGACAGAAAGTCTTGGATTTAATTAGTCCATGGGAGAGAAAAGATCCGAGAACAAAAAACAAAGAACAGATTCTTATGGAACCTTCTCCCACCCCTCCGCAAAAAAAGAAAAGAAAAGAAAGAGCTTCAACTATTATAAGTACATTCAGACTATGTAATATGCAGTAACATTTAATTTTAATTGATTAAGTGATCAATAATCTGGTTAAAATCAAATGATAAAATAAGTTGTTTAGTTAGTTGACACACCTACAAATAATACAGTAATAAAATACAGCAAGGTACACAATATTATCCCAACGTTAAAAGCCTACAATACACCGTAATAAAGTGCATTGCATTAAACTAAAATACCACAGCTGAAGATCCACCGTGGTGCAGAAATCTACCCTGTTTCAAAACGGCAGGATGCACTTTTGAGAAGGAAGGCTGACGGTCTCGAAACAGTAAATTTTAACACGTAAAGCTCAGAGGTTTCTTACCAGAGAGAAAAACAAACTCGGAAAGAGAGATTCTTCTAGGCAAGGCGTGCCTAGTCTGTGTAACTGGGGACAAACTGAGAGACCCTCCCCATGCCAGTGAGGGGATGCTCAGGTTCGCCCCTTCTTGCACTGCCAGACACTGCACGCCATTTCCCAGCCAAACCAAAATGAGAAGGAATGTGTCGTGGGAGAGAAGCGGGGTGCCTGGCACGGCTGGCACCGACCTGGGGAGCCGCTCGCCACGAGGTCAGCGAGGGCAGGCGCGGCCGGCAGCGCTTCCGAGCCTCGGCCGGGAGACGCGGCCAGACTCGGGCTGGCGGAGCAGCGGCCCTCCCAAATCACGCACGGGGTGGATGCACGAGCCCCCGGGCAGAGGGAGGGATCCCCTCACGCCCCGCTGAGGGCCACTTTGGGACAGACGCAGGCTGGAAAGATTTGGGCTCAGTCTCGTATGTGCCGTGCATGCAACGTTCCCGATCGACAGCAAGCATTGACCTCACGGAGGGAGGATGCCGATCGCACTCTCTCCCACAGGCAGGCAGTTTCCTCTCGCCACTTTTGATCGGGAAACTATGTGCAGCCCTTGACCGTTGTAAAGCATGCTTTCTCTGAACTTGCACGTCGAAGGATCTCAACGGGCACCTGTCCTCCTGTTTTTATGCAGGGGATGCTAGCGACCTCTCGACCCCCTTTAGCCAACCTCTCCTACCCCAGCCCACGGTAAATAAAGCAGGGCCGTGCCAGGTCCTCCCGTGGAGGGGGAAGCGGCTCGGCGCCTCCTGCCTGCGCCCGGCCATGTCAGCCCTGGCGCAGCTCCCCGCGGTCCCCACAGGCTCGACGGAGGGGCGGCCTCCCCTTGCTCCGGAAGAACAGGCTGGGAAGGTGCTGCGGGAGGAAGGGGGAGCTTCTCCCCGCACCATCCAGAGCAGAGCAGAGCAGAGCAGAGCAGGCCCCCTCCATTACGCAGAGCGCCCCCACCCCGTGGGCTTGCCCGTCCAGAAACACTGCCGAGGGGTCACTGAAATGCGACCCCCGGGGGGGCAGGCGCGCGGGGCGGGGGGCAGGCACAGGGGGTGCTCTGCCTAGACATGCCTGGGCCAAAAGAGGAGGCTTCCCTCCGGGCAGCGGGGGCGTCTGCTGCGGGGCAGCCTTCAGGGGCAGGGGCAGCGGGACTCCTTTTTGCTCTGGGGCGGATGCCGCTCCAGGGGCAGCTCCGCTGGCGTCCCACCCAGTCTAGAAGCAGAGATTACAAGAAGCAGCAAAACAGCAGAATTTCTCCAGGATTCTGTGCTCACAAAGAAGCCAAGCAGTCGAAATAAAATTGCCTTGGAACTCCTTGATGCTTGGCAAGCGGGAGGATGAAGCCCGCGTGAAACTGCAGCAAAAGAGCTGAGCGGCGGCCGGGCGGGGAGCCGGAGACACGCCGCAGAAGCTGCAATCTGGCCCCCCGCGGGAGCGGCTCCTGTCACCCCACAAAGGCAGGCCCAGTGCGTGGGAGCAAGAGACTGTGGTCGGAGAAGTCCCCAGCAGCGGGCATCTGCAGTGAGGTCCCCGCCCGCGCCACCCAGGGGAAAAGGCGCTCGCGTTCTTCCACAAAAGCCTGCTCTCCAGAAATGTCCCGAGTGCGAAAAGGGGAGGGCGCCTCTTCATCCATATTTAGGTATTCCTGAGCTGCTTTGCTGGACAACGTCCACCCAACGGACACATAACATGCAGACACAACACTAGAACCGGTCCAGAGCAGGTAAAGCCGTTTTCAGACAGACTGGGAGTGGTCAGTCCTCATCTGCTCAGACTCCCCCTCTACGGTGGACGCCGCAGGGGCGCACCAGCCGGGCCAGCGGTCCTGGGGCAACTGGGCACAGCTTCCCGGGGGGCCGCACGCCTTTCCCGTTCTCGCCGGCCGAGCCGCCTCGCCCTCCTGTCCCCACCGTGTGCCAGAAGGGCTCTGAGGAGTGCGAGGCCGAGGCAGCTCGACATGGACCAAGCCTGCGAGGGGCAGGCCGCTGGTGCTCCAGGTCAGGCCCGCGGCGGCCGCCCCTTCTCTCCCCGCCTCGGCCCGGGGCTGGCCGCGGAACCGCCACCGGCCTTCGGGACCGGCGTGGCCCGCGAAAGGGAAAAGCGCCTCCGCCTCTCCGGACCCGGCCTGGGGCAGGCCGCCGGCGTCCCTGCCTGGGGCGCTTCGGGACGCGGAGGAAAGGGCTCCCTGGCCTTTGGGGAAGAGCAAGGCAGGCCGCGCTCGGAGCAGGGCGGCGGGCTCCCTTGCGCCCACGCTCGGGCCGGCTTCAACGGAGGCCGGTCCCGAGGGCCCAGACGGGCGCCCGCACCCAGGCGGCCACCTCCTCGGGAAAGCGCGGCGCTGCTCGAACCGGGGAGGGGACACGGGGGGCCTCCCTTCCTCCGCGTCGGGCCGCTCGCAAGGGAAGTCGCCGTCGCCCCCGCCGCCCTGCACGGCCGAGACGGCGCCCGCCGGTGGGGCCAGCAGCCGGCCATGGAGCAGGCGTGGCGTGGCCCCGGGGGAGGTGGGGGCACCGAGCGCGTGACGAGGCCGCTGCCCTCCCCGCACCTCGATGCCGAGGAAGTAGGCGGGGGGGGGGGCTGCGCGCGTGTTTGTTATGATTATTATTATTAGTAGTAGTAGTAGTAGTATTTCTGATTAAAGAGGAATCCATTCCATCGCGCTGCCTCCTGCCAGGGGCTGAGGTGCCGCCATTGAGGTTAACGGTGCGGAAGAATACAAAAAAATTTCATTGAGGAGGATTATAAAAGTTACTAGCTGGAACATTAACAGAAGAGTAACTTGTAAAAAATGCAATATTACAATATTCACAAGGACGGTAGAGCGTGGTAAAGCTATAAAATTCAACATTAAAATCTTCTATGGCCGAGATAACCTAGTTAACAAACATTGTATTGGAACTACTTTTCGCGGGGACGAGGGAGACGCTGCGCCGGCTGGAGCGCCTGAGGTGCGGGGCCAGCGGGGGGCGGGGGGGCCAGGAGTGGCCGCCCCCGCCGCTCTCGGGCTCTCGCGCGCGGGGCCGGACGCCGCGCCTCGGCCTCGGGACGCGTCCGGCCCGCGACCCCGTGAGCGCCTGCAGCCCCCCCGCCCCCGCACCTGGGCGGCTGGGCCCCCGCGGAGTGCCGCTTGCCCCGGCCGAGCTCGTCGCGGCGAGCAGCAGGCTGCGGCCAGGCCGCTCCGTCTCCCTCGCCGGGCGGGCGCCGGGCCTGCCTCGCTCAGTGCGGCCGAACGCGCCAGCCTCCCTCGGAGCGTCACCCTGGGGCCTGCCGAGGGGGCAGGGCGTCGCCGTGGCGGGCGAGGGTCCCCCTCGCTGCAGACGAGCCGGGCGGGCGAGGCGCCCCGTCCTGAGGGGCGCTGGGAGCCGAGCGCGTGGCTCCCCGAGCGCCGCGGGGGACCAGCAGGGAAGGGAGCTGAACGAGCGACGCCCGGGCTCCACCTCAGAGGGCGAGGCTGCCCTCGCCGCGGTGCGGCTCTGGGCACCCACCCCGCCACGGGCACTCCTCGGGCAGGAGCGGCGGGCGGGGAGAGCCGCTCGGCTGGCGAGCTTCTGGCTGGTCCCGCCCGCCCCTTCATTCCCGCTTGGCCACGGGCCTGCTGGGAGGTGGAGGTGGCCGCACTTCCTTCATGTTCCCTTCTTTGGAGAGAAAAGAAGAGAGAAACTTTTTTTAAGAAAGAAAAACTCGGTCCCAGAAGGCCAAGCTGGAAGCTGGGCGAGGCCGGTACAAGAGCGGCGAAGTCACCGCGCTCCCGACCAGTTTCTGCTACTTTAGCAATCGCTGCCAGCTTCCAACTTCCACAGAACTCTTTCTCTGTGGAGGGCCAGTTGTGGTCAAATCCACAGCCTTGGCGCCCGCTGCAGACGCGAGGCATGCGAGGGGAGGCGCGCGGGGCCTGGCGGGGATCCTGGCCAGACTTCCGGCCCGAGGAAACGCGATTCTGGAGCGCTGGGCGACGGGGGCGCCCGCCCATCCCCGGGGGGTGTCTCCTGTGTGTTCCCAGCCAACCGGCCATTCTGCTCGTGCGGGCTCCTCAGCGTGCCCGCGTCCGCCCGGTTGCGTGGCTCCGGAGTCGCCGTTCTTCCCCGTTTGCGTTGCAGAAGCGCAGGAGCCAAATGCGCGGGCGGCCGCGCGAGCTTTTCGTGGGTTCTCGTGCGTGAGCGCCTCTGCCCCAGTCCTGTTCATGAAGTTGCAGAGGGAGACCACGCGTCTCTGCGAATGGGCGGGGGAGTCCCCCGACTGGGTCCCCCTCCCGCCTCCATTGCCTCCCGAAAAGCGGAGGCCCGCGGCTGCCCCGGCCAGTGCGCGGCCGCCCAAGCGCCAAGGCGCGCTCCCGGCCCCAACCGCACCTCATCCCCCCTGCAAAGAGACCGCGCTGGAGCCGAGGTCCGAGAGCAGCCTGCGCCTTTCGCGCCGCTTCGGAGGGCCCCAAGAGCCCCTCGGGGGGAGCGGGGCTGGGACTCCGCGGCAGCCCCAGCGAGAGCGCGGCCGGGCCCCCGCTGCCTGGGGGCGCAGCCCCGCCTCCGCAGGGACAGGGGAACGCCCCGCCAGTGTGGGCGACTCAGGAACGCGCGCCCCTCCCAAACCTTGCTGGCCGCCCCACCCTTCGCAGGCACAAACGGCGGCCTCCGTCCTCCGCGCGGCTCTGCCGGGTCCTCCCCGCATCCGGGGTGGGCCACGCACGGTTCGCCCGAACCAGCGGGCCCGCTTCGTCCTGCAGATGCGCAGTAGGACAGCGGGGTGCGAAAACCCGCTCCGGTTTGCGGCCCCTCCTCCGATCGGCCCCCGCAGAGGGGAGGCCCGGCCGCCGCGCCACGCGCGCCCCTCGGAAGGGCTGCGGGAGGGTTCGCGCGCGGCGGCCCGGGGCGGGGAGCAGTTGCCGGGAAGGAACTGCAGCGGGCGCCTGGGAAACCGTTTCGAACCCCCTTTGGAGGGAGACGCGAAGCGCCCGGACTTTGCGGTCCCGGGAGCGGGCTGGCGGGTGCGCGCGCCCGGCGGGGCGTGGTGAGCGGGGCGAGCCCGGGCGTCGCCCCCCTCCCGCGCGCCCCCTCCTCTCTCTGCTTCCTCTCTGGGGGGGGGGGAGACGAGGTGGGGGCGGACGAGGAGCGCGAGCATCTCGCTGAGTTGCTCCGAAGTGCGATTCCGTTCCCCAGGGAGTTGGCAGACAGTTTGTGGAGACGTTACTCCAGATTTTCAGACTATGATAAATATGATAATTTGTATAAAATTTGAATGGGTTCTTGTTTTCAGGGAGAATGCCTCCGATGATGAATGTTCCTGATTTTCAGATAGATGGCTGATAAAAAGTGTATTGAATTGTTGAAAGCGATTTTAATTTTAATTCTCTACCTGCAGATGTCTAATAATAATAATGTCTCCTAATAAAATAGGAAGGTGTCAGTTTAAGCAGACGGCATCGCGCTTGACTTCTCCCTTCCTGTCCCCACACTGTGACAACATTAACCTCTTCTTATAAAAAAGCACATAAAATTATTATAATTACAGCGTTATTAATTTTAAAAAGAGGGTTAGCAGAATTCTTATGATTATTAATAGCGCTCACACATCCTTCCCCTGGAAGAACATCCCGAGTGGTGGTTCTGCAGCTGGATCGGAAGTCTCTCAAGCTTCCGCTAGAACGAGCAGGAGCGAAAGGGGCGCGAATCAAGCAGTGCCCCCCCCCCCCCACGTCTCCAATTTTGTTTGAACGCCACGGGTTTTCGGGAACTTCGCCGTACTAGGCGAGGAAGCATCCCCACCTGGGTGCGTTCTTAATGATCCTGGGGAGGGCTGGCTGTTTCGGCTTGGCTGGGTCCCTCTGGCGAGCGGAAAGCGCCCCCAAGAAAGCGCGCCCAGCCGGGCTTACGCCGCTCAGGCGCATTTCGCGCGCACCCGCCTCTCCTGCGCCGCTGAGCACGAGCCTCCCGCTCTGCAGGGCTTGGCTGGGAATCCGCCCCCCGTTTCGGGTCCAAGTAATGCAGCTCTGGGCTGCGTCCACACGCGCCAGAAATTCGGGTCGGACGCCCTTAGCCCAATCCTTTGAGTCGCCCAAGCACAGCTCAGGCAAGAGTCCCCCGCGGGCCCGGCGAGAACGCTCCCTGGGTGCTCTGAGACGGGCTCCCCAGGAAAGCCCCGTGCCCAGACGCACGCCCCGTGTCGGGGAGCAGCGCGATTTACTCCTGAGTAAAGTGGGCATGTATGGGATCGCCCGCCTCGTTAGGACTGGAGCCTTCGAAGGATTTGGGTCGGGGGATCGCCGAACGGGGTCTGGCTGGAAGAAACGCTCGGAGGAACGGTCCCAGAAAGGGGCTGAAGCGGATTGCCCTGGCGGACTGCAGTCGGACCTTGTCCCGGGCAGAGGCGTCTGGCTGCTGCAGGAACGCGCCGGGGGAATTCGCGCAAGCGGCGGTGCGATTCTGTGCCTTGCAGCTCAAAGGGAAGCCCGCAGGGTTTTCTCCCAGGCAGAGACGGCTGTGCTTCGGCTGTGGGCACCTTCCGTGGCGCCAGCTGAGGGGTCCTACTCTTCCCTTCCTCCTTCCTTCCGTCCTTCCGTCCTTCCGTCCGTCCGTCCATTCATTGTGTAACAAAGTTTCTCTCTGGCACCTGGAATCACATCCACGCAAAGTGAGGGTCCCAGGCTCTGCAGTCCTTTCCCCAGTGCCCCGGCCCACGCGTGGGGCGCGAGGGCGTTCTTGGAAGATGAGAGGGTGCGTGGCTGCAGGCGTCAGTGCCCATTTTTGGTGGCGCCCAGGACAGCCTCTTAGATTGCCGAATACGAGCATGCGCCCCGTGGGCCATGGGGTCGACCACCCCAGCTCCCAGGTCAGTAGGGAGAGGACGGCAAATAAACAGGAGGGAGGTGAGCTGGGTTTGCTCCGGAACCCGCAAGTCAAAGCAGCGCAGAGGGGCTGTGGGCCAGTCCCCATCTGCACCCCCAGGACCATGTGCAAATACAGGTTGACGCCTCCAGTCAAGAGGCAGGAGCTGCATGCAGCCGTGGTCACTTCACATCCCACCTAACGCAGGGGAGGGACATCCGCTGGAGTTGTTGCGATTTTAAAGGGCTTTCCTTGATTGCTCGCTCCTAGCTTGCTTGTTCGCATCCTATTTTATTTGCTGGTGCTTTTGCTAAATAATTGGGAGCAGAAGTCTTTGACCGTCAACCACAAATCTACCTTTGACCGCACTGTTGAAATATCGGGAAATGTCCTCCCAGGACCTTGGTGTCACTGTGTGGTCGATGCCCAACCCTCTGGGCCCTTTGGTACAGGGGACACTGGTCAGGGGATAAAAAGGGGGAAATCAGGGGGAGAGGAAGGGAAGTCTTGAGGAAGGGGCAGGGTGGAAAGAAAGCCTGGGGGGGGTGCTTTGGAGGAGATGGGCTGGCCCCGTGGCTCTGCGCCCAGACCCAACCTGCTGCCCAAAGCAGCCTGAAGCTTGAGCAGACCTTTGGCAGGAAAACGGCCTTTGCCGATAGTTCTTCTCTCACTTGCAGTGGAATATGGTCTTCTTTGCCAACGGTATTCCTGCAGATGAGAGAAGAGCTGAACTGGCGCAGGTCACCAAGCAGATTTTACGCAAAGAGAAGAGCAGAGCAGGGATGAGGAAAAGGCCAAATGCGCGGCCTTTTCTGCCCGCCAGCAACCGAGGATGCGGGAGACGCACGTGCAGCCGGTTCCTTCCGCTCTGGCAGGCAGGCACGCAACGCAAGGGTGCAGCTACCTTGCCCACATGGGGCCGGCCATCGGAGGGACCTGGGAGCGAGTCCCCCGGGATGTACCTCCGAGTATTCTGGCATTAGATCTGGATCAGTCACAGTCATGGCCATCCAACACGTTTGTGTCCCGCGTTTGCCCAGCCGAGGCAAGGCACAAAGCCCTGTAGCCGTGTGAAAGTTTTCGGTCCTTTATAGGATGTTTGAACAGACTAGCCTAGGCAGGCGCGGGTTGGAGGACTCGTGTTTCCACAGGTCGGCTGCAGAAAGGGCTTCTGTCCGTGAAGCAGGTGCTCTGCCCTTCACTCTCCTGGGCACAAAACGTCAGGACTGCAGGTTAAGAGGCTCCTTCCCTTGGGCGGTTTTCTAGATTCCTTCTCTGGTGTTTCGGGCGGGGGAGGTGGCTGCGTTTTTTTCAAGTTATTTCCTAGTCTTTACTTATTTCCCGAGGGGGTCTGCACACAACCCGAAGCCTGCCTGGCTGTCCCAGGGGCCTAAAGGCCCACTCTTTGGCATGATCAGCCCCCTGTAAGCACTGGATTTCGAAAGCGAGCTTTCGTGTGCTTTACGGATCTTTGGGCATGCTGAGCGCCTGGCACAGAGGGTGTCCTAACTCTCATCAAGACGGGCCCCGCTGCCCTCCCACTGCCCCACAGGCCCATCCCGCGTCTTCTTGGCAAAAGGCCTGACTCTGGATGCCAAGCACGGCTTGCCGTCCTGACCTGAAGGCTGTGATGTGGGCATCAGTCATGCTCCCCGTCCCTGAGGTTCGGATCATGGTGCTCCAGGGCCACCAGGCTGGGGAGACAGGACCTTTGGCAGTGGGGCAGGCGGGCACAGAGCACACGGGCTGGAAACGGAGCCAGAAAACAGGGGCAGGCGCACAGTGGGCCAGCTGGAGTGGCTTGCACAGGGGTTCGCCACAAACTGGCAACTCTGAGCGGCGCATCAGACTCCTCCTCGTCCCGGTGTGGTTCACTGGTCAAGAGTGCCGGACTGGGACTGAGGATTGGGCAGCTCTGGTTCTAATCCCCACTCAGCCGTGAAGGCCTCTGGGTGACCTGGGCCTCTCACTGCCTCTCAAGCCCAACCCGCCTCCCTGGACTGCTGCTCAGAGGACAGGCAGTGTGGGGAGGAGGAAAGCCATCTAAGCCCCTGCGTCCCTTGCTAGCGGAAGACAGGTGGGGAGAAATGAAGAGGAACAATCACGATAATCCCGCAACCGTCTGAAGATGCCTACACTCCTGCTCCCGTGGTGGACGCGCCAGGAGCTTTTCCGTGGGCCCAGGGGTTGCCCAGGCGGAAAGGAAGCCAGAAGCTGCCTGGCTCTGCCCCCCTCCTGTCCCACCGTCTCCTGCCCCACTTCTGTTCGTGCGCCTTCCTTTCTCCATGCTGCCCTCTCCCCTGCTTTGGCGCTGCCCTGGCGGACGCCTCCACATGCACTCGCTGCGGCTCAGTCCAGGAAACCAGAGGGGACCCACTGGCTGCACCTGGCCTGCGAAGTCTACCTATTTATTTGGGACTGAGCCCTGGAAGGTGCCGGGACTGACTTCTACACACACAGGCTATGATGGCAGGAATTAATGAGCCGCGGGGCAGGACTGCCTTTCCACGCTTCCTGCTAGCAGAGGCACGGTCGAGCCCCAAGAATTGCCCCGCGGGAGGAGGGGCGGGATTTGGCGCGGGTTCGATGGAAGAAGGAGAATCCAGATGTAGCCACTAAATGGTTATCTGTTTCAACAGCGCTTCCTTTTCTGCGAGGCTGTAGGCGTTCTTCCGAGATGGGCGCCTGGCTCGGACCCGCTTGGAACAGCACCTTGTGCTTTCGACAGCCACACAAAGCCGCGGCCGGCCTTGTTCAAGGCACGGAGGGGCCCTGGGATCGCGGGCAAAGCCGGGCCCCAGGCGCTTAGCGGCCGCTCGATTCCAGCGAGCTTTCTGCAGATCAGCCGAAAGATCCCCGGCGCCCAGCGGGACCAGCCGCACGACGCCTTCCGAGTCGGGCGACGAGCACCGCGCTGAGACTGGGACCAGGCCCCGGTTTAATCTGGGCTAGCGTTCAGCATCGGAAATAGCCCGTCCTCTGAGCCAGGGACTGTCCCTGGACGATGCAAAAGCGCATGAAAGGGGACGGTGCCCTTGCCCATGTGCAAAGTGTCCCTCTGCCTCCAGAAGTCATGGCAGCCCCCGCCCCCCGCCTCTCCCCGAGATCAGGATCGGCCGCGCACGTGGTTGCCCTCCAAGACCGAATCCTGGCTCCTCTCCCTTCAGGAATGGAGCGGCACGGTCAAGCGCATTGAGCCAGCAATGGGCGCAGGGGCTGCCCGCTGCCCTCTGGTCCTGCCCGTGCCCGGTCCTCAGCCCTCCTCCGTCGCAAGAGGAAGGCGAGGCCGGGCGCCGCCCGCCGGCGAGGGGCGCGATCTCACGGCCGGCCTTTCCAGGGGAGGAGGCTTCTCCTCTTTCTCCCCCGCGCCCCTGGTGGACGGGACGCGAAGTGGGGGTGCGGAGCGCTAAGGGGCGGGCCGGGAAAGTCCTGCGCGGCCGCCGAGGCGCGCTGCCGGGCTGCGGCTGCAGCCTCCGGCTCTGATCCAGTTCACCGATTTAGGCCTCGAGGCGCACTTGCTTCCCTCTCCCACCCGGAACAACGGAGCATCGGTGCCTCTCCGTGAGCAAGCGCATGGCCGGGTCAGTGCGGTGCCCCCAGGCGCCCCTGCAGCGCCCTTCTCCCCGCCCGAGGCGCTTTGCGGGCCGCACAAGTTCAGCAGTCCCAGGACCCGCCTCTGCTCCCATGGGCGGCTTCCATCCAGCCGTGCCGGCTTTGCCTGCTGGCCACAGAGCCCGCTGGCCTGTGCGAGGTGTTGCGGCTTCTGAGCCCACTTGCGCGGGCTGCACTGCGCGGGAGAGCCGGGGGCCGGCTGCGGCGCAGGCCGTTTCTCTCCACAGGCTGCGCTTGCCTGGGAGAGGCGCCCGCGGTGCTGGGGGGGCTCTGGACCCCTGGCGGCCGAGGCGACGGTCTGCGCTGGACCCCCTCTGCCGGGCGGAGCGCTCGAGCTGAAGCGCAGTCTCTCTGCAAGCGCCGGCCCTCTGGGCGACTCCTCGGGTTCAGCCCGCGAACTTCCGCGGGACCCGCCATGTCGGCACATCCTCGATCGTCCCTTCCCCGAGCGCGATGCCCGAAGGCAGAGCGGGCCGCAGAAATCTCGGCAGACTGACAGAGCTGGCTCTGAGAACGGGCTGGGCAGGCCTCGCTCCAGCCCCGGGCAGGTGGCCAGGACTGTCCAGCGGGGAAAGGCAGCTAAACACCGGGACACACGCGTCAGGCGTCCAGTGGGCCCAGCCCTCACAGTGGCATCCAAGGGAAGCCCCTTGTAGCTCAAGGCTGCTGCTGCACCAGGGAGCGGCCCCCCTGTGCCAGGCGGGGCTCATTTGCCCCAAGTAAGCCAAGGAGGGTAGCGATGGCACAGGCACGACTTGGCTACACAACAACAACAACAACCAGCCGAGAATCGGGTCGCCAAGGGCTTCTTTAGGGCAGGTGGAGCCGCGACATCTGCCCTGGACCGCTCAGGCTCTCCTGGCTGCACCGGCATCTTCTCGTCATCGAGGTGGCTCCAGAGGTTTGGCCCCAAACCTGTGCGCCCCCTCCACCAGGCTGCAGAGCCCAACAGCCCCTGAGGCAGTCCTGGGAGGGAAGACCTGTTCCCATGTGCCCCACGCGGGAGCAAAGCTCGTGTGTGTGGCGAGGATTAGGGGCAGGTGGCCCGGGCAAGCGTGGCGAGCGAGGTGGCCGGCGCGGCTTCGGAAGCCAGCAGTCCCGTTCCCACCCGTTTGCTGAGACCCGCTTCAGAAGGCGGTGACTGCCCCCACCGAGGGCCTGCCCCTGCTGACCCGGCCTGGCCCAGCCGCCTGGACGGGCTGGGTCACCACTGCCTCTTACTGGCTGGGTTCACACGGCCCCTGTGCACTACAATATCCTAGACACGGATGCGATAGATTTTGTGCTGGGTGCCCATCAGAAGAAACAGGCAGGACAAGAAAAAGGAATGCCATGAAAACGGGAGAGGAGGTGAAGCATCTGGTGAGGCTGGAGGGAATAAGGAGGAGTCAGCCGAGCCCGGGTGACTGAGAGGCCTCTCAGCAGCACAAGGGCCCAGAGCTGCTCGGCCGGGGCCAGCGCGGAAAAGGCCCCTCCCTCGCCCCCTCCCCCGTGGCCCACCGTCTGCCGCTGGGAGGTGGAGCAGGAGGAGGCCCGCCAAACGACGATCTCCACGCACATGGCCCTGCGCCCGGCCTGGTGAAACGGAGAGGCGCCCCGCCCTCCCTGCGAGCCTCGCCGGGCTGCAGGGGCCAGCAGTGGAGTGGCCGCCCAGCCAGCCTCCTGCGCCAGCCGCTCGGAGTTGGAGGTCCAACGAGCCGAACGGCAGCCGGCGAGCGGGTCGGAGGGCGCGAGGCCTCCATTTCAGAGGACGCCTCCGATCGCTCAGCCCGCCGACGGGGAAGCGAGTGCTCAGAGCTGGTCGGGGCTGGTCCCGCCGGGTGGATGGGCCGGCTGATCCTTGGGATTTCAGGGGCCGTTCTCGCAGGTCTCGCCCCACCCCCGAGTTTGCCTCCTGGGGGGAGCCCTGCGGGGAGCTTAATCTCCCCCTCCCGTGCCCGTCCGCCGCCGTCACCGGCACCGGCACCGGCACCCCCGGCAGCGTGGAGGCTGCTTGGAGACGGAGCGCAGGGCAGAGGGCGCGATTCCTCTCGCGGGGGCCCGCGGCGGGAGCTGCCCCCCTTCGAAGGGCTGACGCCTGCTCACCTTCGGCTCCCTCCTTCTCTCGCGTCCCTCCTTTCCCTGGGAACTCTCCTCGCCCAGAGTTAACTATTAACCGAGTCCGAACGGGCAATTTTCTTGGGAATGCGAACTATTTCCTTTATACTGCAGATAGATGGGGCGAGTGATTAATAGCAGATACAGATTTCAAAGAGATCGGCTGTGTCGCAGGTTTAGCGGCGAAGGAGAGGGAGAGCGCGCAGATTCATCGCCAGCCTCCCTGAGGAGATGAAACTGCGGGGAGCCCCACCGGAGATCAGCCCGGGCAGCCTTCGCGCCCCTGAAAGTTAACCTGGCGCGCCGTTGCCGCTGGAACCAGGGGCGAGGGAAGCGGGGCTGTCCTGCGGTCCCCTCTTTTCTAGCAAAGCCCTCGCTTCCTCGGGTGAACATGGGCAGGAGCCTCGATGCTCCCAAGGCCGGGCCGGGCCAGGCCCTTTCGCACCCCTGGAAAGGACGGGGCGCAACCTCCCTTTCTCCAACGGAGCTGGGTTCGCCTGCTCGCCCACGGCTTGCGGGGCGGGGTGCCCACCGCTCAGTCCTTCCAGGCTCAGCAACCGGCCGGGCCCGAAACGAAGGGTGGGGGTGGGAAGAAGTCTGATCCGACCAGGTGCTCTGCGGGTACTGCAGCACAGGGGGTGCGGGGGGGGGCTGCATTTGTTCTGGAATCACCCCCCGGCTTTCTGAAAACGGGTTTCTGCCACACAGGGCTCCCCGCGGAACTTGGTTCTCCCGAATTGTCCAAGTTTTCTGCTTCCCACCCAAAAATTTATGGTATAAAACGGGCTGCAAAGCCACACAGCCTGATCCTAAAAGTGTTTAATCGGAAGTTGGCGCAGCTCAGCTTGATAGGCAATTCCACACAGCCTCTTCTTGGGTTGCGGCACACAATCCCCCCCCACCCCGCACCCCTGCCACCTACACGCTCTTGCCGCTCTTGCCGCTCCCTGCGCTCCTTCTGCCTCTCCTCCCCACTTCGTTTTCTACATCCTGTTTTTCCTTCCCTATCCCTCTGCTTTGAGTCTTTTTGCTCCTTTCCCTTGGCTTCTCCCCATTCTGCCCCAAAGCCTCCGGAATCCAGTCGTTTCTCCCCTTTCCCTGGCCAGGACGAAGAAAGTGATGTGTGACGTTCCCAGTCTAACTGGCTGGTGTCAGGCATCTCCCCCCCCCCCCCCCCCCATGTACACGCACGCACACACCCGGGCAGCCTGGCGTGACGGATTAAACATCAACTAGTTAAATAAAAATTAATATCAACCGCTTCCTAACTTCTAATGTCATGTTGTTTATAACTAATGAACTGATTAGGGGATAAACATATCAGGAAGACGTTTCTGCTCCTCTGCTCATCGTCAGAGGCAGCAGATTCAAAAGGCAATTCTCCCGCTTGTCCCTGCTGGGGTTCGCCCCCTCCCCACGTGGGGAGGGGACGCGCCGCAGTCGTGCGGCAAGGAGGGGACTGCGAGGGGTGTGGGAGAACGGAGGGAGCGCGGCTGCTCCCAGCGCAGTGTCTCCCAGGGCCGCCGCGGACCCAACCTCCGGCCGGAGAGGAGCGCCGCTCTTCCGAAGCTGGAGGACCCTCGCAAGCAGGAGCGGTGCCACCGCCACCGCCTGGCTGCCTGCTCGAGTCGGCGCTTGTCTCGAAGTTACTCTGGGGATGGTCAATTAAGCAAACGATCATTCCTGTAATTATTAACGTTCAAAAATTCTCCCGCTCTTTTTTCTTTCAAGTTGTGTTTGGTGAGCTTTGGGAGGCAGCTCTGCAAAGCAGTTCAGTTTTAGGAGGTCCAGTTTTAATTGGCCCCGAGCCGGATGCAATTCGCTTTCCACCGCCAAAAGGGCATTTCCATTGAGAATCTGGGAAGCTGCCCTATGTCCGGCCGACTTACACGCGCGCCCCAAAGTGGACACGGGTCCCTCCCGTCTCCCGCCCTCTCCAAGCCGTCCACGCGGGGCTAGCAAGACACTGTCGCTTTTCGAGCCCTGTTTGTCCAGCACCGCGTCGGTTTTGACAAGACAGTAATAACAGGGGAAGCATTTTAAAACCAATTTAGCAAATGCAGAAATGTAATTTTAATGAAGAATCGATGGACGAATGGTTCATTTTTCCTCAAGTACCTTGTTGGAGTTGAGAGACTTTCAATCAATGGAGAGATGGGGCGGGGGCGCGCGAAAAAGCTCCACGCATTTGTCGCGGGAGCTGCGCGGCCGTCCCCTTTGCCTTTCTTGTAGGGCGAGGGTCCGCAAAATGAAGCACGGCCGAATCCCTCTTGCAAAGATCTGGCAGAGAGCGGGAGGAAACCGTCGGTTCAGGCCGGTGGCTGAGCTCTTTTCATAGCACGGCAGCCTTTGCAGAAGGAACCAGGGAGCAGCGGACGCCAAAGGCCGGCGCGCCCTGAAATCCTCCCCAACCGGAGGGAGGAGACGCCCCGGCGGCGCCTGCTGCTGCGGGGTCTGCTTCGGAGCGAGCCCCAGCGGTGGGCCAAGGCTCTTCTGCCCGGCTCCGCGGAAGGAGCGGCTGGCCTGCCGCCCCAAGCGCCTTGACGCGGGGTCAAACCTCGCGCCCCGACCCCCGCCAGCTCGGGAGCGCATGCAGCTCGCTCCTGGGCCCGGGCATCGGCAGCTCGAGGCTGGTGCCGCTCTCACGCGCGCCCGGACCACCCCTCCAGGCCTCCGTGCTCTGCTCTCGGGCTAGCGCAGCTCCTGCGCAGTGGTTCTGCGCAAGCAGGAGCCCCCAGCCCCCTTCCTGAACGGTCGTTCCGGTAGGGCCGCTAGGGGTGGCGGGCAGCCGGCCTACTTGCAGGCTTGTCCAGGGCTCCCTGCGCCAAACCGGAGGGTGGGCCACACGGCCGGCAGGGCCTGTCCAGCTCCGAAATTCCGGGGAAGCAGCAGGAAGCAGCAGGAAGGCGGTCGGTTGGGGAGGCCAGGGGCGCCCTCGGCTGCTCGGGCCCTCGCGCGCCCCGCTGCAGGCCGGCTGGCGTGTGGCCCTGCCCACGGAGGTCTCCCCACGTGCCCTGCTTGCCCCCTTCAGAAGGCGCAGCACAGCCCTGCGGATGGTCTCCCCTCTCTTTAGCGCTCGCCCGCGCTCCATGAAGCGGCGTCTCCTTCTGGGGGGCTTTATCTAAACGGTTTAGCTTTGGGCGGCTGCCCCTAGATCTCCAAAGTCGGCGAGGGAGCGGAGAGGGAAGGCCTGCCAGGCGGCCGAGCGAGCAGGGCAATAGGCAGAGGAGCGCGAGCCGAGGGCCGCGGCCGATCTGCCGGACTGAGCCAGCGATCCAGGGAGGCGAGGCGCCCTTAGCCAGGACGGGCATGGCTCGCAGCTCGGGCGGGAGAGCAGAGAAAGCAGGGAGGCAGGCGGGCATGGCTCGGGCGTGGAGACCCCTCGGAGTATTCCCACGGAAGGTGGGGAGGCTGCAGAGCCTTCTTCTGGTGGCCCCTGCCCGCCAGCAGGACTGGCCCAATGAGCCAATGAATCGCCACCCCCTTGCAGTGCCTTCCTTCCTTGCCGGCCTCGCTGAACGAAAGGAGGGCGCCCTCCTGCCCCGGTTGGCGCGGCTCCCTTGCCCTCCCGCCGTCCACCTGTTAAGGCAGCCCATGGGCTGAAACCGAGCTTCCCTCGATTACCGCGGGTTTGAACGGAAGGAAGAGCCACCGACGGAAGGAACTGAAATCGGTTTCGGGCCTTGTCTGGGGGGAGCCACGTCTCGCTTCAGCCGGCGCCACTTCTGCTGTGGGGCGCCGCGCAAAGGAGGCTAACCAAGCACGCACCCCTCCGCCCAGTCCCCCCGCCCCGTTTTAGCGAACCGCGAGTGCGAGGACGGGACCCCGCAGCCAAGCGGCCAGCGCCGGACTCCTTGCAACGGCACCAGCAGGCTTCACGGACGAGGAATCGGGCTCCCGGGCGAGCCCTGAGCGGTGGGCGGGGGTGGCGAGGAGTTGCCTCGCGAGGGATTGGGGAAACGGCGAGCTGCCTACAAGCGCCGCATCCGGGGCCTCTTCTGGTCTGGGTGCGGGCGCCACAGCTTCTGCTTGGGGTGGGGCAATGCCAGCACACAGCAGAGCTCCCAGAGGCCCGGCGGCCCCCCCGGGTTGCTGGTCCTGCAAGAGAAGGGGCTTGCGGGCCCTGTCCTGCGCGCTGCTGGGGAGCGGCGAGAGGGCGGGCCGGAGCCTGCTTCCAGGACTGAAACTCTGCGACTGCAACCCTCGCAGGCCGAGGCGGGACCGGCTCGCCGAGTTGCGAGCAACTGCTGCAAACGGGTGCCAAGTAGGGATTTTTGATCAGTTTTTGAAAAACAGTGCAGGCATTACGGCGCTGTTTTCCCCTCTTCTTCGAATCGGGTTTCGCTAAATTCGGAACACGTGTATTTCTGTACAGAGCAGGAAACCCCACTTATACCCGCAGTCCTGCTCAAAGCTGACGCATATACCGCCCCGTGTGTGTGGGGGGTGGTGGTGAAGGAGCGCTGGGCCGAGTCGAGGCCCGCGACGGACAGCCGAGTCGCGCCGGCCCAGGAGCCATGCGGCCCCGCGGCCTGCGCACGGCGAGGCCTCCCGTCTCCCACCCTCTTCCCGAGCCACCCGAGCTCGAAGCGAGCGCCCCTCTCCGCCTCCCCCGCCCCCGCCCCCACCCCCACCCAGCGCGCTGTCCCCTCTGTTCCATTTCCCTTCTGTGTCTCTAAAAGACCTGCCCAAGTCCCTTTGCATCTGAGGTTTAAATAGGAAGATCAATAGAAAACAGTTGTAATGATCTAATTAATTATAGCAAAATTAAAAGCGAGTAGAAAATCAATCTCTGATGGTGTTGAAGATGGAATTAAATTGATAGTCCATCTGTTCACCTCCTAGACCGTATAAATTTGCAACCCAAGGACGGAGCTAATGGGATCAGGCTGCTGGGAATCTCCTCCTGCGCCCCCCCCCCCGCTCCTTTTGAAGTTCAAACTTGCAGAATCCCACCCCCGCAGACTTCCTTCTCTGCGACTTTCCGTTGGCTCTGCGGAGCGCCAGGCGGTCGCCGAAGTGCGCGGGCGCGGGTGTCGAAAGCTGCTCCGCCGCGAAGGCAAAGCGGCAGGAGCGGCGGGCGGCCCTGCCTCGCGGTCGGGGGAAGCAGCGGGGCGGCTGTGCTGGTCTCAGAGCGACCCTGAGGACGGCCTGGTGACACTCTGCCCGCCGCACCAGACCCTAAGCCTGTGCGCCCCAGAGTTCGTCCCTGGGAAAGGGGCGCGGAGGCTGCGACCCTGGCTCTGCTGCTTCGGATTAACTGCGGCCGCGAGTTCGCGCAGCAGCCCCAAGGACGCAGGCCTGAGAGGAAAAGCCCCTGGCACGGAGGGGAACTTCCGCTCGGAACGGCCCTGGTGCCCGTCGATCGGACCGGGAGCCTGCAAATAAATTCCCTCAGACCCGAATATTGGCTGCAAGTGTCAAGGGCCGCGGCGAAATTAACCCCAAAGAAGGGAGGCCGAAGTCTTGGGTGTGGAGACTGCGGTGCGAGGTGTGCATGCGTGTGCAAACACGTGTGTTCCTATTATACAGACGCCTTGGAGATCACACTCCGCATTGCATTCGAAGGCAGGTGCCCGAGGAAGGCCTCGGTCTTTGGAGCGAAGGTCAGAGGGCAACCTCGTGGCACCTCCCGCCTCCCCCCTCCGCACACAACACCTACCCTTCTCCAGGAAAGGTGCCTCCTCCACCCGCGCAGCCGACCCGGTAGGCGCCTCCTGGGCCACGCTCAGCTCTTTCTGGTCGCCCAGCTCGGCCGCGCTTTGTTCCCACTAGCCAGCTGCCCGAGCGGGAAGAGCCCTGCGGCCGCTTCGCAGGAGCCCGCCGGTTCCTCGGCAAGGAGGCCGGCGGCACGGGACGGGGAGGACACGGGCGTGGCCGCCTCCCCTGGCCGCGCTTGCCTGCCCTCCACGCGACCCACCCCGCTGAACTCCCCGCAGGTTGTCCAGGCGAGGACGCTGAAGAAGGAAGGACGATGCCGCGAGGGGAGCCCGCCCCCCCGCATGGAAAATGGGCGCGGGGGGGGCATTAACAGAGCGGACACGCAGCTCTTCTCCGGCCAGAATGCGGAGGATGGGGCGGGCCGCGGCCGCCGGCAGAAGCCAGTCCTGTCCTCGGTGCAGAGGCGCAGCAGGGCGCGCTGCGGCCCCTCTCGCTCGGCGCGGCCGTGGGTGCTCGCCATGGGTACTGCGCGACGGGCCGGGAAGGGAGACGCCCGGACACGCGGGGCGAGGCAGGGCGAGGCTCCGACGAGGCAGCCGCCCGCTTGCTGGCTCTTTGTCTCTCGGATGCTCAGCCCACCCCTGCTGTCCTCTTTCAGTCCTATCCATTTCGGGGCGGGGGCGGGGGGGACGCCTCCCGCCTCGCCGGCCGCCGCCGCCCGGTCCCTGCAGGGTCGCCAGCAGCGGGGCGGTTATCCGGGCTGCATTGTCCTAGCCTAGGCCCAGAGGAAAGCTGCTGCGGATACTATTCAAACACACTTTCCCACCCCCTTTCTGGCACACGCGCGGCGCAGACGGCGGTTCTCAAGCCGTCCTAATCCGTTGTACTAACTGGCGTGTTCAAAGGAAGGCTTTTCCCGTCCCAGTGGAAAGTGCATTCGATTCGTTCGGGGCGCCCCGAAAACCCCTTGAAAACAAAGATGAATGGCCAGCCAGTCCTTCCCCTGCCGCACTTCCACGCTTCCCCGCGAACGCAGATCAGAACCATGGCGCTGAAAGCTGCAGCAGCTGCGGAGTAGCTGGACTTCGCCAAGGCGGCCGCTTCCCCGCCTGCGTCCTTACCTGAAATTAAGCAGCAGCCGAGGCGGCGGCGGACTCCACCAGCGTCCCCAAAAGTTAGGCGGCGCGGTCTTTAGGGAAAGAGTTTGCGAAATCACTAACCACGCGAGCGGCTTTTCCTGAGAGTGCAGGCAGAACGGCCGGGCAAAGTTTGCACAGACGAAGTCGGCGGCCGGAGCGGCAGCCGGGTCCAAGAGGTCAGAAACCCGGCACACGAGCGCTCCGGACCGAGCGAGAGGCCGCGTCGTTCTCGGGGCGGGGCGGGGGGGGGGCGAGCCGCGCGAAGCTCGGAGCAGGGACACGGCGGGCGGGCGGGCGGGCGGCCGGCGGGCCAGGCCGAGGGTGCCCGGGGAGGCCTCCCGCCTCGGCCTCCCGCTCTCCGTGCGCGTCTCGCCCGCCCGCCCGCCGCCCAGCGCTCTCCCAGCGCTCTCCCAGCGCAGAGGGTGAAGCACCGCCGGCCGCGGAGCGCGGGAGACCCAGGCGCGAGTCCCGAAGCCGCGGAGCCGCTGCCCGCTCGGCACCTGCGCTGCGGCGGCCCGGCCCCGGGATCCGTCGCGTCCTTTGTTCAAAGCCCCGCTTGGAGCAGAAGTCCCGCGAAGGCGCGCGTCGGGCTCGGCGGTGCCTGCCTGCCGGAGGATTCGGGCGTCGGCTTGGAAGCCTGCAGCCAGCCAGCCGCCTTTGCGCTCACCTTGCCGCTTCCCGTGGACCGAAACGAGCGACTCCTTTCCCCATTATTCCCTGCTTTTTATTTATCTTTATCTCCATCCTTATTAGTAGTAGTAACTTGGTCTTGGATTTCTCTCCGCTGCTGCTTTTCCAGCCAAAGGTTCCCAAATCTGCGGATAATTGTTCTGTCCCCAGCAAACTTTTAAACCCCATTTATGAACATTTGTTAAGTTACTTTGATTGAATAAAGTTTTGTTTGCTTCTGTGCCTTGTTCCTGCCCTCTCCCCCTCTTCCTGTTAATTTTCCCCTTTGGTAGTCTATAATTCCATAATTCGCCTCATCCTTCCGCCTGGAGGTCCCTCTCTCTTTCACATACGCGCCATTAGCGGCCCCTGCCAAAGTTGAGTGACTTGGACATGCATACTTTTTAATTAGTCTTCACATCGGAGGTTTACTTGTTTTCAGATTTTCAAGGAGATTATTACAAGGTGCAGGAAAGCGGGCACCGCGCCTTTCTAAAAAGACGAAAATGGGCTTCTGGAAAGGCGCAGTTGCTCTGGGCTCGGAAGTCCCTGCTGAAGGAGGATTTTTCGCACCTGCAAAGTTTTACGGAAGGCTGAGGAGGAAGGCAAGACAGAGTCTGGGAAATCATCCGTAGGGCTGAAAAGAGCCCTCCTTTTCCCTACAAACTTAATATTAATATATTTACTATCTCTCTCGTTATAAGAATGAAGGCAGCACTTATAATTCTCAGTGGAAGCGAATATTTTCAAATAAAGGGAATTTTCGGTCACCTTCGTTTTGTATTTCAAAAAGAAAATATCTTTATTCAGCAACCACAAATTATTAAAATCTTTTAAAGAAATGAAAGCTTCTATAAGACAGTCAGATAATATACATTAGTAATAACGTTTAGAACAATAATACCATAAACGCAGAAGGAAAGGGGGTATAGCAAAACAAATGCCTTTATTTCATTGAGATAATTTACACGTGTTTTTATTCAAAATAATACAAGAGGCATAACAGGAAGGAAGGAAGGAAGGAAGGAAGGAGATACTGAGGGTGAGTCTTTTCTCAAAAGAGCTGTAAAGTCCGCCGAGAGAGTTCTCGCTGCTGTGCTGCGCTGGCCGTGCGAGAGCGGGCGGGAGCCGAGCGCTCCCCCTTTCTCCAAAACCTTTTCTTTCGGACTTTGTGAATTCCAGATCGTCATCATTCACTTTGGCCCTGTTACCACTGGAATTACCCTTCTCCGGGACTTTAATGGGTAAGCACCAAGGTTTTCGCTGATCTGCAGCACTTTCCACCTCTGTCCCCATTTTTATGGGAGAATTATACTTAGGGGGTTATATAAATGTTTCTCTTCTTTTCTTTCATTTTTCCCCCCTGTGATAACTGTAAATCCTCACATTTGCCCAAGGCCCCAAGGCAAACCAACCTTGGATGGAAAGGAGGGAGAGAAATGGCCCGGGGGGAGGGGAGGATCTCCCATTACTGCTGATTAAAAGGAGACTTTAATAAGCGTCTAATTCACTCATCGGGAGTTTTATGGAGAAATTAGAGAAGACAAAACTATCTCCAGCAGGGGGGAGGTCCCCCGAAAAGGCCTATTTTGGAGAGGAAAGGCAGAACGAGGCAAACCTTGGTGACCTTATAACAAAAGTCCGGCGAAATGAGGCATCCTTCTGCAGAAGGAGGCAGGATATATGGGGCCCCCCGGTCTAGGGCCTGACGCAGGCTGGTTCTCCCTAATTCCAGCGGCCTTGCCCTCTGAACGAGGGGGCGCGCTTTCCCCCTGTTTTCGTTTTTTCGTTTTTTTCTTCTCTCTTTCTCCTTTTCCTCCCCTTTCTATTTTTCTTGCCTTCTTTGAGTCAGACACACAGGGAGCAGAGAGGCAGTTCCAGGAGCAGATCTCAAAGGCAGCCTTCCTGCATATGCAGACTGGGGGGGGGGGGGTGCCTCCTGAAAAGCACGCCCAGTTCTGCAAGCGTTTGTTGTTTCCCAGCGAGCCGCCTCCCCCACTTCCCTGCCCCAGAGCTGCTGGGCCGCGAACAATTCCTGAACGGCCGGTGCTGCAGGGACCGCGCGCAACGTTCGCGGATGCCCTCCCGCGTCCCCCCCCGCGTGCAGCGGGCGAGGGGCTGCTGGCCAGGGAGGCGGCGGCGGGCAGTCCGCGCAGACCCCTCCGCGGCGGCGGCGGGCGGGGCTCGGCCTGGCCCGAGCCCGCAGCCCCCGCCGGCCCCTCGCGCCCCTCGCGCGCGCGCTCTCCTGCCCTCTCCCCCCGCCCACGCACACAATCGTGGCTTCCCCTTTCCTCGTAAACGAGGCAGCAAAAGGTTTCCGGCTTGTCTGGGTTTTGTGGCGGACGCTCCCTTGTAAAGGAAAGAGGTTAAAGTGCCGGTTGCTGAATAAAGAGCGGAGCACGTGGCCTCCCTGCCATTGAGGGCAAACAAACGCAGCGGAGGGAAAGGGCGACAACAGCCGCCTCCGCGGGAGGCACCCGAGACGCCCCCGCCCGCGCCCCGCCGGTGCCCAGGTGCCCAAGCGGAGGCTCGCCTGCCCGTGTCCGTCAGGCCCCAGACGGGGCGCCCGCCCGGGAGCCGCAGCGGGCGGGGCGGGGCGGGGCGGGGCGGGAGGGGGACGGGGACGGGGGTCTTGGCTGGGAAGGAAGTCGCTTCGGGGGAATGCGCCGCGGAGTGTGAAATTGCAGCCCGTGGTGCTCCATATTGCACCAGAAGCTCTCGGAAGCCCTCATCCGCCGACGTGGCCGCAGGGCGGAGAGAGGGGGGCGAGCCGGGCGCGGCGCAGGCGGCCCTCCGCGTGAACCTGGCCACGGCGTGAGGCCCGTGTTGCGCAAGGCGCGCCCGAGAAGGCCGGTCCGCCAAGCCGGGGAGGCCGGCCGGCCGGCCTCCGTCCGGCAGGCCGCGGACCGGGCCGCCAGCCTCCGGAAGAGGCGCGCGCCTTTCAGCTCGGAACGCGCTGCGGCCGGAGAGCGGCTCTGCCCCGAGCCCGGGCTCGGTTCGCCGCCCCTGCGCATTCCTTCGCGCAGGCCTCCTGCCCTGCCGCGTGTCTGGGGTGCTTTGGGCGCTGCTGCCGCCTTCTCCCCCCCCCTCCAGCCAGAAAGCGCTCCCCTCCGGCGCTGGCGCTCGCCCTGGCCCGTGCAGCGGACTCCTGCCCTTAGCCGGCTTCCTGGCCGTCCCCGTCCTCGTCCTCCCCAGGCTGACGCTGCTCGGGCGGGCGAAGAGCGCTGGGCCGCCTGGAGCGCCCGCTCCGGCGCGCGAGGCCTTGTCAGGGCAGGCAGCGGGCTGGTTCTCAGACTCGGGCAGAGCCAGGGCTGGGCTGGCAGCCCGGTAACGCAGCCCCGGAGAACGCGGAGGGGCCGGGAGAGGCCCGAGTGCGCAGGCGGCCTTTCGGAGGGAAGCGAGGCGCGTGTCCGCCGCCCAAGGCCTGGCCATGGCCTGAGCAAGCAGCCAGGCACACAGTCCCGGGTGGGCCGCTAGCCGGATCCCACCGATCCTGAGCGCAAAGGCGACGGGGCCGGGCACACGAGGAGAGTTGCTCGGGACGTCGGTGCACTCGACTCGATCCACTGGGGAACGGAGGTCACGGACCCAACGAAAGATCCGCCCCCGCCCCTCAGCTCCCCGCAAAGTTGATTTTCTCCCTCTCCAAATTTCCGCAGAGGAGCCGGCGCCCCTTTTGAAGTGTAAATGCCCCGAGTTGGGAGGTGAGCGATGAATGGCGGGGACAGGAGACTCTCTTTGAAAAAGAGAAGAAGATTCATTTAAGTAAAACGAGGGGAAGCAGCGAAGCCTGACAGGCCGCGAGCTGGCCGGGGAGTGTTCCCAAAGATAACAGAGGCGGAGGGGCGGGGGAGGGGAGCTCCTCCTGGCCATTGAAATCCAGTCGCTGCGTCTGTTGGGGAGCGAGGCGCGATCCTGCTCGAGGAATCGCTCCGCCCGCCCCCGCCCCCACCCCCGCCCGCCCCCCGCGGGCGGCGAGACGGGGATTGTTGTGCGGAGGCGCTTGTTGACAAAGCGGCTCCGCCCGGAAGTCGCGCTGAAGACGAGGCTCGAGGTGACACTTGGGGGCGTGCGGGGGATCAGGGGCGCCCTGCCCCGGCCGCGGAGGGCGGGGTCGGCTTCGTGGCCCCGAGCTGCGCTGAGCGCCACGCGACATCCAGTTCAGAGGATGCGCATAGTCGGCGAACGAGGCTCCCTTCCTGGAACGGCCTTCACTGCGCGCACGAGGGCGCCGCGGATCTGCGCTCCGCGCCTCTGGCGTTCCCGTTCCTTCCCTGGGTGGATGCCCGCGGGCTCCCTGGAGAAGGCGCCCAGCTGCCTGGTGGCACTGACCTCTTCTCCAGCTCTCGCTTAACCTATCCGGCTTGCACGCAGGATGTCATTCTGGAAACCTCCCTCCACGAGGATTCCCCTCCTCAGTCACCTGAGCAAGAGGCAGCGCCCTCCTTTCCCGCTTGCGCAGTTCCACAGCCGGGACGTCCCGGCCGTCTCTTCCCGATAGGATCAGCCTAGGAGCCTGGGCAAGGACAGGGCGTCGGTCCCACGCGCTCACGGCGGGGCCGGAACGGGCGGCAGGGGGAAGCATCCGGGGCGCAGTCGCTCGCGAAGGGGACGCGCACCGCCTGGGCCCAGGTCGCGGCTGCTGGGCTGCGGAGTCATGAAGGAGGGTTCCTCCGGCTGGCCGTGCTCGCCAGCTCTGCGGTGGGAAGAGCAGGTGGCCTTTCGGGGTCAGGCTGGTTTTCTTCCCAGCTAGATGAAAGGGCGAGAGTGGCGGGAGGGAGCGGGAGGGAAGGGGCAATGCTCGGGGTGTGTAAATAAAGTTTTTGATGCGGTCTCTGCACCTTTTCTCTGTCCAGCGCAAGTGAGCCCGCGCGCGCATCTCGAAAAACTGTTCGGCTTTTGATAAAAATGCTGCAACTGTTGGGTGGGAGATTAAGTTAAAACCCGATTAGTTTGAAACTTTTTGCCGGATTCGGTTATGGGATTTGCGGAAAAAAACAAACCGCACAGCGCCATCTTCAGGCGCATCGCGGAAAGGGCCCGCATCCTCTGCTCTGCCGCCCAGCTCTGGTTCACAGCAAATCCGTTTTCCACCTGTTTCCAGAGCAGGATCCCGGGCACGGCCGCCTCTGTACCGCCCAGAGCCCAGCTCCGCCCCGATCGGAGGGAGGACGGTGCCTTCCCTGGCCTAGCGCCTCGGCTGCTCCCCAAGCAGTCAGTGAGACAGTCCAAGGTGGGTGGAGGGGTCCGGCCTGGGATCGCGGGAGGGGTCAGCGCGACGGACCGTGGGAAGGCGGCGAGCGGCGCTCTGCAGAGGCCGGGAGGGCGCGCGCGCGGCACCACGACTCAGCAGAACCTGTCGCATCAATATAAAATGCAGCAGTGGTCAGGTGTAGCCGCGAATTTCACGAAATTGGCGAGCGCAGTGATAATCGGCCCAGGCCATGGCGAACTCGTGCGCGAGAAGGCGCGGGCTGGCATCAGGCCTCGCTCCGGGGCTGTCCTGGAGCCGAGCTCCTGGCAGTTCAATCCGCTCGCTCCTCCTGCGGGTCCCGGCCCATGCTCGCTGCCTCTGGTGCGGGTCGGCAGTGGCCGTGCAGGGCAGCGTTTCGCAAGCGGCCAGACATTCTCTGGGCCCTGTCACAATTAATTTCGGCACGCGACTCCAGGACCAGGGAGGCTGTCCATTCCAAAAGTTTTGCAAGCAGGCTGAAGAAGTGAGAGGAGAAGGATGGGACGGGTCACCAGCTTTAGCGCCAGTCCGATTTATGGCTGCATTTAATCGAGGAGATTCTTGCCTTAAACGGTTATTAAACAAAGAGGTTAGTTTGTGGCAGAGAAGCGCAGAGGTGGGGCGAGGGAATCAAAGCCCGCCGAGGGGGCTGAGCAGCGCCGAGCTCCCTGCAAGGAAGCCAAAACGCGGCCCTCCGCAGAAGGCAGGTGCGGCTCAGCTCGCCTCGCCTCGCCTCGCCCTCGCCCTCGCCCCGGCCACGGCGCTCTGCAGGCCCAAGCCACAAAGGGTGTCAGGCCTGAAACAGGCGCGAAGTCACCTCCCGGGAAGAGCCATCAATGAAAAATAAAGACAGGAGGTGAGGGGGGCCAGGGAGCTCATCCGATTTTACAGTTCTTCGTAAGAAGGGACGGGATGAGGATGCCCGGCACCGGGAGGGTTCCAGGCATTCACCTCGCACGGGCCGGCGCAGCCCCCGCGCTCCGGCCGAATCCCTCGGGCACGAGCCGGGCACCTGAGCGGAAGCGCGGCTGGGACACCACGGGGGCGCCGCGCCGCAGAAGCCCTTCCGCCCGAGGCCGCCGACTCGCCTTCAATAGCCCCCGCCCGCGGCTCGGCATGCGTCTCCCGCTCCAGGACGAGTCCCGCGGACTGGGCGGCCCGGGGGTGGGCAGGGTCCCGATCCCTGGAGGCCGCGGCCCCCTCCTGCCCGAGGCGCGCCAGCCGAGGCGGGTTTCCGCGGACCACGAAAGCAGCTCGACACGAGCGCGTCGGCTTGCTCGGCTGCGCTGCGCTGCGCGGGGAGAGGCGGCGCAGTTTCGGTCCCGACCATTTTATTGGGCGGCCACAGGGATCCTCCGAGCACAGGCCTCCTAGATTTAAACAAATAATGGCGGCGGGGAAAGTATTTGCGCCCCCGCCACGCCACGCCCCGCACAGACACGGCCCAGACGCGCGCCGCTCGGGAAGGCGCCCGCTCCCCCCGCAAACAAAGCCGCGAGGAGCCGCCGCGCGTGTACCGGCAGGTGCTCGGCCCTCTTCCTCCCGCCTCAGGAACGGCGTCTCGGCCCGGCTCGCGCCCTCCCTCGCCCGCGAGGGTCCCGCGACCCTCCCCGCCGGCCCGGCCCGGCGGCCGGCCCGGCCCGGCCCGGCCCCGGCCCCCGGCCCACGCGTTTGCATCGGCATGCTTGGGCTGGCGGGGCGGCGGACCTCCTCGCAGGGGCTCCGGCGCGGCGCGCGGGCGAATCCGAGAGTGGTGGGATCCATTGCCTTTGTCTGACAAGTCATCCATCTCTCTGCCCGGCAGCAGGGGGAGGGCGAGCGCGAGGAGGGAGGGGGGAGGGAGGGCGAGCGCGAGGAGGGAGGGCGGGAGGGAGGGGGCGGGAGGGGTGGAGGTGTGTGTATGTGTAGGGGGGAGCCGGGCGCAATCTGGAGGGGGCTTTGCCGCTTTTAGAGAGGCACGCACTGGCGGCGGCGGCTCCATTCTCCGGGCAAAGCTCGTGGCAAGCACATCCCACCGTGTGCAAAAAGGGAGGGGGAGGGAAAAGTCTGGACCGACCGGGAGGAGCTGCCGGGCTGCCTTCGCCCTCCGCCCAGGGAACCGGAGCGGCCGAGGCAGCGGCTGCCGGGAGGGAGCGCCGTCCGATCGCGCCCGGACTCGCTGCGGCACTTCGAACGAGGCAACTTGGCTGAGCTGACCTGCGGCGCGGGAGCGGGAGCAGGAGCAGGAGCGGGCGCGGGCGCGGGGCGCGTCGCCTTGCCTCGCCGGGCTGGCCCGAGGGCCCCGCCATGCGTCGCACCTGCCCGCGCTCGGCCAGCCGCTCGCGGGGACTCTGAGCGGGCGCCGCGCCGAAGCGAAGGTCCCGCCGCTCGCCGGCCCAGGACGGCGCCGAGGGCAAGGAGCGCAGCCAGCCAGCCGGCCAGCCGGCCAGTCGCGCGGGCGGGCGGGCGGGCGGCGGGCGGGCGGCCAGGGCACTCGCCGCGGCCGCCAGCCTCACCTCGGTGCGCCGGGCGCTCTCCTGCGATTCTTCCGCCTGATTCTCCCCCAAGTGCTGAAGTTGACTCTTCGCGGCGACACGGCGGCTTCAGCCGACTTCTTCCCCTTCCTCTGCCTCCCCATGGATATGCACTGCAAGGCAGACCCCTTCTCCGCGATGCACCGTGAGTACCGGCCGCAGCCCTCGCCTCGCCTCGCCTCGCCTCCTCGCCTCCTCGCCTCGCCTCCTCCCCGCGCCGGCCTCTCGCCGCTCTGCCGCACCTGAGCGCTCTCTCGGCTCCCATCTCTCCACCGCGCACACCCGGCGGCCGGAAGGCAACGGGAGGAAGGCCGGTCGCCCCTTTCGGCCTCGCCTCCCTCCCTCTGGCGGGGACCCTCCAGAGAGGACCCTCCGGCACCCAACTCGTGGGACCTGGAGAGCCGCCGGCCGCCCGGTCTGCAGACGGGAGGGCGGGAGGGAGGGCACGGGAGGCCGCGCCGCGCCGTTCTGGGCGCAGAGCCCTTCCCGACAGTCGGCCCAAGCTCGAAGTACTTCTGAGGAGTTCCTTCCTGTAAAATTAAGAGTTACGGATTCAGAGAGACAGGACAAACCCTGCGCGATAGAATATAAAGCTTTGGCTCCCTGGAGCGGGCTTGTCACCCGGTTTCTGAAAGGAGCAAAAATATCCTCCGACAGGAGCGCGATTCGTTATTGTTTGTTTGCTTTGCTTTGAAATAAGGATGGCGAGGATTGTTCGATCCTCCTTTGCAGAAGGTGAGTGGGGGCAAATCTCTCGTGTGCGTTTTCGCCACCCTGGCCTTCACGCGCAGCAGAGGCTGCCCGGCCCGTCCCGATGCCTCCCTCGCTCGGAAAGGGGAACCGCAGAGGTGCCTCGCGCGGGTGCTCCATCGCCCCCATTTTGCACACGCCCGCCCGCGAGGAAGCACTCGGGGTTTGCACTCTTAAATAAAACTAGGGCGAACTCCAGAATCTCCGGAATTATGCAATGGGAGAGTCAGGAAATGAATAATTAAGACAGCCGGTAACTTTTGACATATTTCCCCTGAACTTCAGACTTTCTTAAATTTGAAGAAGTATATGCCCTCCTTATAAAACAAAAATTACACTTAATCTTAAAAATTACACTTAATTAATCTGTTAGGACTTAAGCAGACTTCTGGATAAAATAATATGGCCAGAATTTGCATTCGTTTGGAAATGTGTTATTTTCAAGCAGTTTCCCATGGATTTAAAAACGGGGTGGGGGGTGTATTTTAGGAAGTATCCTGCCGTGTATAGGTTTCATGTCTCTCACAGGCCCTTAGCAAAAAAAGAAAGAAAGAAAAAGAAAAGAAAATAAAGAAGAACGAACGAACGAAAGAAAGCCTGACATGGTTCCAGCTGTAATGTAATTTAAACGTGTTTTAACAAACACAGTTCCAGATTACATAGCTGGGTAACCATTTAAAAATCAAGATAAGGCTTCTTTCTTTTCTACGAATATTTCTGAGCCGGCGGATTCCGCCTCCGTCAGCCGCCTCGTAACGTAAGGCCGGCCTCATCGACAACCTGCGCAGAGTACAAAGGAAGCGAGAACAGAAACAAATACGGGATCTAAACCGCAACGAAGTGACTTCCAACTTGGAATGGGGTCGTTAGGAAGACGCAGGTGCAATAATTTGAATTATTAATTCTTTAATCTGTTCTGCATCTGTTGCCTTTTAATACTCTGTAATGCGAGTTATCAAAGGTGCGCTGAATTATTCAGGAATGAGGTGCTGGAGAAAATGCCTGCTTGTAACTTTAGAGGCAACATCTGCAAAAGGTGACCCAGACCAGGAAGAAAACAAGCAGATAGGCGGCGGCGCAGGGCGGCATTCGGCGCCTCCCCCGCGGAGACGGGAGCGGGCCAGCCGCGCTTCTTCCCGGCCGCTCGCCTCCCCGGGCGCCCTCGCGCCGAAGCGGGCACGACGTCCGCCCGAGACGCCCGGCGCCGAGCAGCCTCCTTCATGGCGGGGCTGCCGGAAGAGGCGAAAAACTCTATCTGCGAGCAGGGCCGGGATCGATCGCGGGGCACGGCGAGTTTGCCCGAAGTTCAGAGCCAATAAGTCAGTGTCACCGCGTGCGGAAGGGCTGCGGAGCCGCCGCGCCAAAGCACAAGCGGGTCATTTTTCAGCCAGCCGCGAAACCGGCGCAAGACCGCCTTCCTCCTGCCGTCCGAGCGCAGCAGGGCCGGCCCGCCGCGAGCCGGGGCTTCTCTCGGGAGACGCAGTCCGCCGGGACCGCATGGCACCCCGCCCGGCCCGGCCGAGCACGGAAGGGGCTCAAGCAGCCCCTGCTGCGGCAGCCGAGGCCGCCTGGGACGCGCGCGTTCGGCTTGGCGGGCGGCGGGCCAGGCCGGGCCGGGCCGGGCCGCGCCGCGAGAGAGGGGCCGGCAGTCCCGTCCGGCGGAGCGGCGGAGCGAAGGAGGCGAGACTGGCGCCCGCGTGTCGGGGCCGGCCAACAAGGACCGTGAAGGGCTCTGCAGAGCCTGGATTAAAACCCCCTCCTGAAGTTCCGGCCTCTGCTTCCGTTTTGCAAAATCAGAAACGAGCGACATTTTAATAATATTATTAAAATAGATTTAGCCGCATTTCAAAAGCCACTAATTGTGAAGGTTGTCTGGCGAGGCGAGGCGAGGCGAGGCGAGGCGAGGGGGATTTTCGCGATGCGGGAAACGGGCTCCTTAAAACCAGCCAAGGGACCCGCGCAAGTGCCGCAGCTCCTTTCTCCGAAAATTATTCCGCACGATGAGCGGCGGGGGAGGGGGGTGCGGTTCCAGTCTGGCAGACACCGCGGAAAGGAAGGGGGTGCAGGACGCCAAAAAAGGCCGAGCCCGTCCTTTATTGTGTGCCGGAGCACCACGGCCGGTGGCGCGATGCGACATGGCAGGGCCGCGCCGCGTGAGGGGAGGGCGGCCGCTGCAGCAGAGCGGTCCCGCGGAGAAGCAGGGCTGCGCCTGTGCGATAGGTCAGGGGCGAGGCCCCCCGCACGGGGGCCCGGGAGAGGCAGCTCGGAACGAGGGGCGGCAGGCGGCGCGGGCCGCCTCGGCTAGGCGGGCTCTCTGCGGCCCTTCCGCCAGCAGCCTCCGCGGGCGCAAGCTCAGGCAGCGGCCCGGATTGCCCGCTCGCCCGCGCCCGGCCCGGGGCCCCGCGGGATGAGTCCGTCCCCGCGGCCCGCCAGGCGCCCGCCCGCCCAGCGCAGCGCAGCCCCCGCCCGCCCGCCCGCGGGTCGCGCGGCCCGCCCGCCCCGACTAACGTCGCCTTTCTCCCTGCCGCGTGCGTGGGCTTGTGCTTTTCTTGTCTCTCCCCAGCAGGGCACGGGGGCGTCAACCAGCTCGGGGGGGTGTTTGTTTGTGAACGGCAGGCCCCTGCCTGATGTGGTGAGGCAAAGGATCGTGGAGCTGGCGCACCAGGGCGTGCGGCCCTGCGACATCTCCCGGCAGCTGCGGGTCAGCCACGGCTGCGTCAGCAAGATCCTCGGCAGGTGAGCCTCGGGAGGGCGAGGGCAGGCCGGGTCCTCTGCCCCGCCGAGACGCCGGCGGCCGCCCGCTGCGCAGCCCCGGCCCGGCGGGGGCTCGGAGAGGCCAGGCTCCGCGGCGCACCGACCCACCCGCCTGCTTTGCTTTGTTTTGTCTGGAACTATCTCAAAACAGGGACCTGCTGTGGGTTCGGAAAGAGGGGGACAAGCCAAACAAGCAGAGAAACAAACCGGTTGCAAGCCAATGTGCTGCGAGACCAGCCTGCGCGTCTCCCCTCCCCGCCTCCCAGCTAAGCCAGGCCGGGCCCCACTTTCTCTCCACGCCCAGGTCAGCAGGGACCAGCAGGCCGGCAGCTGCCTTCTGCCGAGGAGATGGGCCACCGCCGGCCTGCGGCAGAACTCAGCGCAGACGGGAGCGGGGAGACGAGGCGGCCAGCCCCGGTGCATGCGGTGGAGGGGCTGGGGGAGGGCACGAGGGCCGGCGGCCGCACCAGCCAACAGCCAAACCCCACTCGCCCCTCTTCGCAGAGCCCCCCGGGACTTGGTGCACGGAGGAGGGCACGCAGCAAAGGCAGGCGCCCGCTTGTGTGGTTCCAGCAGGGGAAGGGGGCCCGGGATCGGGCGGGGGGGAGAGCCCCTGTTGTCCGCGGATGCTCCTCCCGCCCGTCGCTCCCCAGGGCTGAGCGTGGGGAGTCCACTTACGCCCTCGGTCGGCCGCATGGGCAGCCGGGTGGGGGGCGGAGAGGAGGGGCCAGTCCGACCCAGGCCTGCCTGCGGTAGTCCTCCCCGCCTCTCCTGGCGGAACTAGGAGCGAGGCCAGACGCGAGGAAGAGGCCCGAGCACGTCCCCGAGAGGCCCGCCGACCCTTCGGGCACTCCGGGGGTCGACACCCCACGCGAGCGTCTCCACCTCCCCGGGTGAAGGGGCCAAATCACGTCCAAACCTTTCGGCGCGTGTTCGGGGCCGGGCGGGAGCGGGAGCTCGGTCTTACCCAGGCCTGGGTGCGCAGCTGAACCTCACTTTGCATTGGCAGGTACTACGAGACGGGGAGCATCAAGCCCGGAGTGATAGGAGGGTCCAAACCGAAAGTGGCCACCCCCAAAGTAGTGGATAAAATCGCTGAATACAAGCGGCAGAACCCGACCATGTTCGCCTGGGAGATCCGGGACCGGCTGCTGGCCGAAGGCATCTGCGACAACGACACGGTGCCCAGCGTCTCCTCCATCAACCGGTAAGCCTTGGCAAGCGCGCCCCGCCCCGGGTCGCCTCCGCGGCCGGCCGCTCCGGCCCCGTCCGCCCGCGAAGCCCGCGCGAGGGGCGAGGAGAGCCCGGCTCGCCCGCTTCCCGCCCGCCCGAGGCCTGCCCTTCTCACCCCGCGTTTTCTCGGGCGAGGGGGCGGCAGCGGCGCTGCCTGCTGGAGACGCCCGCCCATGCCTTCCCGGCCCCAGGCCCTCCAGCGCCCCCCCTCGGGGCTCGCTGTGCCAGGCTTGCTAGGAACCGGGCCCGGGAGCCCACGAGGAAGGCAACCCGGCTCCGCCCGGCCCCGGACTAACTTCTGGGCGCCGCTAGCGTCGTCGGGCCGCCCGTGGGCGAGCAGGCAAGTCCGCCCGTTTCTCTGCCGCCCTGGGAGCGGTTAAAGCGCCTCCGGTCAGACGCCCCTCCGTCCCAAGGCGAGCAGCGCCGCGCACTGCCGAGCCATTGAAACGCCCGGTGACGGTTTGTCCTAGACAGCCAGCCTTGACTCGCGCCCCACGCCCCTCCGGGCGATGCAGCTTCCTCCTGGAGGAAGACGGGGAGTCCACACCTGAGCGAGCCCCTCAGGACCCGGAGCAGCTGCTGCGAAAGCCCTCGCCTGGGGTCAAGGGTTGCGGAGAGGGGGTGCCTGTGCATGGGATGGCTTACTTGCAAGGAGGCGGTTTTAGATTCGGAGTTGTCTAGACTTGAGGAAGACGAAAGGCTTAGGGAGCCTGCGCCGCCCCTTCCCGTCTTTCCCATCTGCCCAAGTTTCTGGATGCAGGAGGTCCAAATGTCTAGAAATGCATAACAGGCCGCGGCAGTGCTGCTCTCTCCAGCGATGGCTCCCAGGGGGTGCGGTGCTTCTGCCTATTTATCTAACCAGATGCGCGCGGCTGTGCGCGCACACGCGCACACAACGTTTTCATAGATGGAATGCATGTGTTGACACAACCCTGCGTTAGATCCACCCGGATGGCAATGCGGATCCGCGCCGTTCGCGCACCGACGCGCCGAGAAGCACAAATGTGGGCGGAAGCAGAGACCCCCCCCCCCCACGGGCTATCCCGGGTGCTGATGCGGGAAGGGAGCGAGGCCGTGGCGTGACGTGCGGACTGTGTCGGGCAGGCATAGAATTAGCTGCGCTCCGCGATGGAAGCCGGCATCGAACTGAGACGTGTAGCACAAGCACATATGAACCTGAGATGCCGCTATTTGCAAATTAGCGAACACAAGCCGCTTCTGCAGATTTAAAGATTTAGCCATTTTCAGAGCTGCCGGTCCTTGGGCTGCCTGCAGGGAGTAAGACCTCGGCCGGTCAAACGCCTCCCATGCAGCCTTGTGGAATCAGCCAGCCGAGGAGCAGGCGCGTTTTGCGCCCCAAGCAGCAAGTGCCAAAGCGCAAGCAGGTAACAGAGGACGAGGGCTCAGAGGGCTCGCCGGGCGTGGCGGGCAGAGCAGGCGGCGGCTCCCCCTCCCCGCAGCTGCTTGCCTAAATCCTTAATGGTGCCGCACAGAGACGATTCGCTCGTCGTCTTCCGTCTTCAAGAAGCACTTTGCAAACAGCGCTTTTGTTAATTCGTTTGGCTCCTGCAGAAAATTTTTCCAAATTCTATCAGCTAGAAGGCATTTTTCCAACCTGCATCTTGTGTCAATTGTACATAATATTTTTGGAAATGATATGGAATTATCCCAGCTCATCTCAAAACAGCAGGTAAAATTAGCAAGGAGAATGTACCTTGCTAAAAACGACTCCCCTCCCCTGCATCTCTTTGTAATATCCTGCTAGACCATCCTAGAAAATTATCCCTCTGTGTACCATCTGTATTAAAGCGGTTATTAAGTTATGAATAGAGTAACATAATACTGATCGGCTAATTATATGCACTCCTAAAAAAATACCCAGATTCTGCTGTCTTGGTTAGGTACTGAAATAATATCAAATCAACCTGTTTGTCAAATAAATAAATAACCTGTGGGCTCCTATGGAGGCAGCTGTGGAAGGGGCGCTCCAGAGGGGAGGCATCCGAGCCCCAAAAGCGCAAGCAGAGAGTTGTATTTCAGAAGGAACAGGCTGTTCTTTCGCTGGCATAGAAAAGCTGTTGTTGGCAGCTCCGGACACACCATCAGGCACTCATCCTGGGGGGCATGCGGGGGGGTGTCATTGTCTTTGGGAAAGCTGCAGATGATCCTCAGGACCTGCAAGACTTGTGCACCAACCTGCCCCTTGCCAGGAGCCCATCCGGCGGCATAGCAAGCCCCGTTCCTTAAGGCAGGCAACCCCATCGCAGAGTTGAAGGTTGCTGCCCTTTTGTGATCTTCTGCTGTGACCAGTTTTGTGGATCAGGGCCCCGTGTTTCACCCACTGGTGGCTGCGTCAAGAGGAAAGCTCTGTGCTCTCTGGCTTGTTATTAGTTTTGTTGCTGTTGTTGTTCAGTTGCTCTTTGTGACCCCATGGACAACCTTCCAGGCCTTCCTGTCCTCCACCATCCCCCAGAGTCCCCCCAAGCCCACACCCACCACCCCAGTGGCCCCATCCAGCCACCTCAGCCTCTGCCGTCCCTTTCTCCTTTTGCCGTCAGTCGTTCCCAGCATCAGGGTCTTCTCCAGCGAGTCCTCCCTTCTCATTAGGTGGCCAGAGGACTCGAGCTTCAGCTTCAGGATCTGTCCTTCTAAAGAGCTGTCAGGGTTGATCTCCTTTGTTACTAGTTTACTCTCAATTATTGACAAGATGGCAGTTCGGCAGAGTAGGAAGGCCCTTCCACGGGCAACTGACACAGCCAGCAGCAGCCATGAGCAGAGGCCTGGGATCCTTGCATGTGTACAGGCCCTGGCTGTCAGCCTGAGAACCGGGTGCCCCTGGGGTGCACTGGGCCCCCCTTCACTGGGGAGACCTTGATTTGTCTGCCTGTTGCACAATCTACCCAGATATGGAGTTCAGCAGGTTAACATAATAGATAATCCTAGATAGATAAATAGATAAATAACACAAGCAGCGCTTATAGATAAATAGATAAATAACACGAGCAGCGCTTTGTCACTAACAGAGACGACACTCTTGGCCAGTAGTCTGAAGAAATTCTATAAACATTATCCTGAATAGATATTAACCCTCTCAAAACTCAACTTTAGGGAAGATGGCCTTTTCATTCTGCTAATAATTAAAAACTAACTTGGTACAAATTGTTAAAATGCCACAGTCTCTCTTTCTCCCTCTCCCCCTCTTTCCTTCCCCTCCTTGCTTTCATTTGTCTGGGAATTGTTTCCTGGAATCTGAGGCATGTAAGAAATGATTCTGTTTAGAGCAATGACTGAAAAAAGTGAGGAACCCTGTTGCGAATACACAACGAAGTCATTAGACACCCCCAAACCCTGATGCTGCTTCCTCAGAATACAGTTTTCTTCCATTAGGTTCTGAGCCAAGAGAGGAAAGAGGAAAACGAAGGTTAGGTTAGGCTTAAAATCCAAGTCAAGGTGGTCCGCTGGTGCTGACAAAAATTGCGAGGGCTGCACAGATTATCTTGTGCCTGGAATGCATTTGACGATCATGCCCCCATCACTCTTTTCATTGTGCAACTGCTCCCTGCAAATTCAGGCTTCCCCTCCTATGAACCGATTTGCTGTGCGATGCGCCCATTGCCTCTGGAAGAGGAGGACTTTTCTCTCGTATTTTAAAGTAGCATTAAATTTGCAGGCCCCCACACCAGGAGATGAGCTCTCAGTGGCACGTTTCAGGCCCAGTGACTTGAAACTATAAAAGTGCGAGATGACTGGGGAAAGCGGAGAATTGCCGTGTCTTTCATGGAGGAGCCCATGAGGCCTCCGTCCTTAGACTGCAGCTTCCTGGTTTCTGGCAGTGAGTGCAGTTAAGAGCAGCTAGAACTGGATTTTTTCTCTCTTCCCTTTCAAAGGTCTGGGCAATCAAACCTTGTATAGCTAAATGCTTATCTTTCCAAGTTTGGAAGCACTGTAAATAATCACAAATTAATGTTAAGATTACTTTAACCCTCTGTTTTAATAGAGGGAATATTTAGAGGTTCAGCTTTACGTTGTACAGCAAAAATGACTTTGTCTTCCTTCGGCTCAGCCCTCCACCTTCTCTTCTATCTCACTCCCACACAAATCAGGGATCGCTCAGGATGCTTTCTGCACGGCATCGCTGTTTGTCTACATTATACTTTTACTGCAGACCAGTGCTAAAAACCTCTGGAGAGGTGCTCTGCTTTACTGTGCGCACACCTCTTTTTCGGCTTTCTTGTAACTCTCGAAAGGGGTGAAATATAAATTTTAAGAGAAACAAATAAGTTCCTGTGGCAGCTTTGTCAGTCAAAATCTGACTGTTTTGCTTGGAAGAATAGTGAGGCACCTTGGTACCGATTATCCTAATATCTGAATGGGAGTGTTTAGAAAACATGGATAGCTCAGGTCGGAAAGTAGCTACTGCTAAAAGCTTTCTCATCCTACCTTTTTAGCCATCAGAGAGACTGATGACCTAGACATGTAACTGAAGATGTGGCTTTCACATGGTCCTTCACTATACCTGAAGAGGGATCAGTTGTTTGAAATGGGCCACTGCCCGTGAACAAGTAGCAAACCAGTGCCTGGAGCTGAATCGATACGTAAACCAGGTTTGGGTGGATAACAGTGCGAGGAGGCAGATCGCAGCGCATGCTTACACAGGCAGCATGACATCCATCAGCAAAATAGGTGAACAGAAAGTCCACGATGGACCGCGTTTCTATAGACTGGGAACAAGGTGATGGAAAGGGTGGGCACCATCAGCGTCTTAGGCGGGTGGCACTTCCTCACTTCCACCATTTCTTTCTGGGATTTCAGCACCGCCAACGTGGGCCGGCTGGTTTCCGGCTGCCTTTGGTCCCACAAGTTGATTTCAGCTGGGCTCCGTTCCACATCGGCTCACGAGGCTCGGTCATGGGACCCGTGTGGAATCCCCACACCACCTCCTGCCGCCCCGTGTACCGTTGGTCCGGCAGCGCCCAGCCGTTTGCAAGGCTGGACAATCATCTGGACCAGCCCTCCCAGTAGGAAGAGAAGGGCTGCCCCGTGGGCAGCTGACTCGAGGAGTCCTGGGAAGGATCTCTCGCGCTTGTGCTTGCGCTTTCCCAGGCAGGGTGGCGGAGGGAAGCCTGTGGTGCTCTCTCCCTCGGCAGAGCCAAAATGAAACCGGGATAGAGCTTGCGTGCTGCCACCACCACGCAGCCTGAACGGCAGGCTGTGCAAAGCCATGGCTACTCTGCCACGAGCAGAGGACTGCTCTGGCTCAGCCCCAGTGCCAGCGGGGCCGCCATCTCTTAAGCCACCTCCTCTGCCCAGACTTGTAAGAGCAGCTTCATCCGTAGCAAGTCGGCAGGAATAATGCCGCAGCACGGAAAGGTCACTGGCTGCTTTTTGCAGGTCACATCACCGTAAAATGCACAGGAGCAGGGCCGTGCCGTTTTCCGGAGCCTTGGCTGCTAACAACCGCCCAGCGTGCTCTGGACCCATGTGGGTCTGACGCACCAGGGCCAGCAGCTTTTGTTGGAGGTGGATTGGGCCCACTTGGGTCGTTTCGCATACCCAAGAGGGCAGGTCTGCGTCTGCAAACAGGGTGGGTCGCCCCGTTCATTGCACTGCCGCTCTGCGCGTATTTCTGAGCTGGGAGGCAACATTCCCTTGGGATAATTTGAAAGAAAACAGAAGGTTGATAAAATATACCATTGCAGCAACATTGAAAGGGGAAAGACATGTCCGGACAACCATGCCAGGTTTGAGCACTGCTGTGTTGTGCTGCCCCTTGGCTCCTTTATTCTAGTACATGAGGAAAAAGCTGCTTCTGCTGCCAGGACAGTGCCAGAAGCGAACCCAGGGGCTGGCCGGCCACTCTGGGTTGCTTTAAAGCCGCAGCTCAAGAGGCAGCCAGCCCCCGCAGGCAGTGCCTTCCCCGGGCAGGGCGGGCTGGCAGCATCGCAGTTCAGGCTGTGTGGGACGTGGCTCATGGGTGCAGAGAATGCCGTCCCTTCTGCTGTCTACATTCTGGTGTGGGTCTGTTTGGAGGCAGGCCCTGCAGCATCCAGGGAGACGTCCTCCTAGGCTAACAGATGGCTGTGAGTTCGGTCCTACAGGTAGCAGCCGGGGCGCTCCGTCGGATGAGCCAGGCAGGGCAGGAAGAGTAGTGGCAACATTTCTCCCTAGTGGTCCTTCTTCTGGGCCCATTTAGCTGCACCCCCCCCCCCCCGGCTACCTCCAGCTCGATGGATGGAGTGGGAACAGAGAGGCCTGTGGCTCCGCAGATTCTCCCCGTCCCTGCCAACCCTTATGCCCCCGCTTCTCCCAACCCAGCTCTCTTCCACAGTTGTGCTTTCTCCATGGGTGGGAGGGCACATCCCTGCTTAGGTCCCCCCCCCAACAGTCAGAGTTGCACCGCTAGTCTGTGGGGACCACAGAATCGCTGTCTTCCATTCCCACGCAGTAGAAGAGTCTGTGTTGATGGTGTAGCTGCTATTACACAGAAATCCTAAAAGCAGCAGCAGCAGCATCGGCCTGTTATAGCAGTGAAAAGCCACAGAGTTGTGAGCAAGCTTTCAAGCTTCACAACACGCCTCCTCGATCCAGGCATTAAACAGAAAAAGGGAATCGGGGATCCTGCTGCCTCCCCGAAACCCGTGGCCCCGCTTTTTCTTGAACCTCCAAGAGGGGGAAGGGAAGGGAGCTGCACACCTTGAAAAATCACTCCCTGGCATCATGAGACACTAAATTGCTCTGAATGTTCACGAGGCCCCTGGAATTCTTTCTGGTGAACCAGCATGGCTTCTCGTGTGTGTTGCCTGTCTAGGTTCCAGCATTGCCCCAAGGCCTTTGAGAGGAAGAGCGCATGCCGGGGCAGTGGGGAGGCACTGTGTGGGGCTGCATAGATGAGCACGGCCAGGGCCCCTTTTGTGTGGGACTGTGGGGCAGGGCCAGATCAGGAGGGAGCAGTGGAGGCAGAGCAAGAGCGCATGGCCGGGATCCCGGGTCTGCGCTGACCAGAGCAGGGCTGAGACAGGCCGGAAGGAGCTGCCGGGGCTGGGAGTCATCCAGCCCTCCCCTCCCTTTGCGGGGAAAAGGAAGGCTCTCTAACAGGGTCAGAGGAGAAGCGCACTCCAGGGCGATTCTTGCAGGCTGGGTCTCGGCTTGCTGTGCTCAGCCGGGTTGTGAGAAGATCAAGGAGCCTGAAGAACTGCCCTTCACGGTCAGTTCCTGCAGGTGCCACAGGACGCTGCTTCTAGCTGGCAGCCCTGGAAAAGTCTGCAGCAGCGGGAAGGCCCTGCTCTTCCCTAAGTGCCACGCGGATGTTCCCGGCTCTGGGGCATCAGGCGGAGTGGGGCTGCTCCCCATGCACCTGCGCAGGCACGGCTCCCCTGGCGACCGTTCCGGGTGCCGAGGCGTGTGCTGCGCAGCCGCCTTCTCGCGCTGGTGCCCTGGTCCTTGCGCTGGAGCCTCTTCGTGGCGGCTGCTGGCATTTTGTTGGGTGAACTTTGGGGCCAGGCCCAGCTGCTCAGGTTCCTTCTCTTTTGAATGTGTCTGCTACTTGGTTTTAGTTAGCTGTTGGTTTTAATGGTTACTGTATTTGGTACCTGTGGTCTCGATGTTTTGTTGGATTCATTACAATTTTAGCCTTTTTCTGAATTTTGTTTTATCTATGGATGATGTAAGTCACCTCAGGCTAGTGGAACTATAAGGTGGGAAATCACGTTTTTCAGTCAGTAAATCTGCATTTGCTGTTTGTTCTCATAAAGCTATTTTCAGATTATAATTTGATTTCCAAATCAGGTTGCAATATTTGCACTGGCTTTGGTTGTCTTGTCTGGTCAGCACTGGATGAAGTGAAGGTGTCAGTTCACAGAACTTTTCTCTGCTTCTGCAAAGTGTATGTTGATGGCAGATTATCCTGCCAGGTTCATCTTTGCGCCTGATTCAAGAGGCATAAAACAGACTCAGCTCGGAGGAGAGCACTGGTTCCTTGACAATCTGGGAGGAAATACAGGTGCTCTTCTATGTTACTCGATCACAGCCTTTGATCTTGCTTTTGCCTGGACATGATTCTTCCCCAAGCCACGGTTGCATTTGTGTTGGTGCGAGAATGGCAGGAAAATGCACAGGCAGAGTAGCAATGCGGGTTGGGGGGGGGCGATGTTTCTGCCGGGCACCTGGAGCCCCCAGAGCGACCCCGTGCTTGCTTGCATGGAAATGATCCCGGGGCCGATAGTGCTCACTCCCAGGCAAGTGTCCCCGTGGCCACGATTCTGTGCTCTCTGTATTTGCATGGGACTGGACTACAATCTTGCCTCCAGTTACCTGGGAGTAAGCCCCACTGCACTCAACAGGACTTCCTTTTGAGCAGGATCGTGCTGCCACTCCTCCTGAGCTCAATTTCTGAATTTATGAATGAGCAAGGTTTCATTTCATTTTATTGATTACACTTTTAAACTGGCCAATAGCCAAAGCTTGTGGACTGCTCACAAAAATTTAAGTTATAAACTAAAATATGATAAAACACGATATAGTAATTTTAAAACAGAGTAAAACCAACGTAAAAATCAGAGTACAAACTGCAGCAGATCTAAAAACATAACTCACTTAAAAGTGAAACTAAAGGACCCAAAAGCTTGTGAAAATGACGAAGGCCTTCATCTTGTCGTATCACATTCTATATCAGGCTGGTACCCAAAAGGACGCATCGCGGGCACCTGGTGGGCCTTTCTTGGAAGAGCATTCCGCAACCAGTGGTGTCTCCCGGGAAGTTCCTCTCCCGGCAGCCAGCCCAGCCACATCTGCTGCAGGCCTCAGAATGAGGGTTCCTGAAGATGCTCCTAGGATCCCAGCAGGTGTATATGGAAGCAGAGGAAGCCTGGCCTCAAGCAGTTGCTTATTTAATTAATTTTCTCTGCCTGTTCACCAAAAAAAAGAGGACAAGATGGCACTCCAACTAGCTAACAGTAATAAGGCCAAGCATGAAATAAATTGTGTTAAACAATCATAAAAACAAATAGCTTAGTATATGATTAAAAACACGGCAATGAAATGACAACAGCACCAAATGGAACGGGACTCCGCTCAGTAGCAGACCAGCTCGCATGCCAAAGGTCTGGTCCAGCAAAAAGCATCTTGGCTTGTTAGCAGAATCACCACCAAGAGGGGCCACCCTAGCCCCCCCCCCAGCAGGAAGCCCCGCAGCCTGGGAGGAGCCCTCGGAGGGCTTCTCTCCTACTACCACCCCCCAACTTGGGGGACAGTGGCTCCAAGGGAAGGGCCTCTTGGGAAGGGGTGCTCCTTCAGTGGGCCGGGCCCGAGCCATTTCTCCTTTGCCACACCCAGTAACAGCCCCGTAGCCCATGAGGCTGTTGCAGCTGAAGAGCCTTGTGCCCCTGGAACCAGCTGGCCACAGACCTCTCGTCCAAACACTCTGCAGCGGGGAGCCCCGTACAGCCATTGCGGAGGCTCGGGCAACGCCACTGGCACGTGGGGATCGCACACTGCCAGGCCCAGGAGCAGCAGCCAACAGGCCTCCATCTCGTCTGCCGGGGCTTGCTCAGTGGACCACCGCTTGCACACAGACACTGACGGAGGAAGCCCACTGCTGCGCGGGGTGGAGAGGAGGGAAGAGCGTGGGGCACCGCCTGCGGGCTGCAGGCATCTTGGCCTGCATGCCCAGACCACGTCCCCGTGAGGGTCCAACCTGAGGGTGCACAGCCTGGCCGATAGAACAGAGACCCCTGGAATTCAGCAGCATGACTGCCGAGGCACAGCCCAGCGCCGCCCGCAGCAGGGCTCAGGAGCTTGCCCAGAAACGCTTGGCCACCTGGTGGGAGCCCGCACTGCGGCACAGCGCTCCCCACGCCCGCCAGCCGTCAGCCATGGCCGGCGCCTCTGAAAGCTGCACGGGACGAGAGGATCCACAGGGCTGCGCTTCCCTTCCACTGCACGGAACGCACACGCATGCGTTCTCCAAAGAATCCCCGTGCAGGGAAATGGCCGCGTGGAGGCTTCGTGCGCTGGAATGCCTGGACCATGTGATGGCGACCCCCGCCTCCCCCCGCGAAACCACCCCAGCGACTCAGGGCGGAGAAGCAGGCGAGAAGAGGCAGCCCGGGCGCGCAGTCCTTCGGCTGCCACGAGCTCGAGGCCCCAGCGCAGCCCCGCGGCCCGCACGGGTCCGGCCTCTCGGCGCTGCGCTGCGCTGCGCTGCGCCCGAGCCAGCCGCGCCGTGCCGTGCCGCGCTTCGCCCAGCAGGGGGCCGCCCAGCGCGCTCTCGGCGGAGGCTGCGCCTTCCCGCGGCCAAGGCTGGAGCGCGGGCCGGGCAGGAGCGGCGAGGGCTCGCAGGCAGACAAAAGCCGGGCGGAGACGCCGGAGACATGCCTCTCAGCGGAGCCCAGCTCCGGGCGCCTTCTCTTCCGCGGCAACGACATTCCCTGGCGGAGCGTAACCCGGCTGCCGCCCTCACGCTGGCAACCCGGTGACAGAAACTCCGCGGAGTTGAATCAAAATGGAGGAGCCGTAGCTGAAATGTGCCGTCCTTGGATTTCCCCAGTTTGTTCGGGGAAAATCAGCCCCACCTTAATGACAGCCGTGCGCCAGGCATAGCCGCGGCCGCCGGAGGAAGGGGCCTCACCCTGCGCACCGAGGGACAGTGCACAGTCGAAGGCAAGCGGAGGAAGCCTAAAGGAAAGGCGAAGCCGCGGACGGGCCTCGGGAAGCGACCCGGCGGAGGCGGAGGAAGGACCTGCTGGCGGCGGGGAGCTGCAGGAGAAGGGGGTGCCTGGGGCAGAGCAGGAGGGCCCCCGGGAGGACCGGCACGCCTGCGGCAGCCCAGGAGGGAGCGCGGTGGGGTCGCGAAGACGCGCGGAGGCGCGGGAGCTTGGCTGACGCTCGGAGAGGAAGTCGGTCGGGAAGCGGAGCCGGCCTGGCACGGAGGCGCGCAAGTGCCGAAGGGGCAGCCCCTCTCGCCACTCTGGAGGGCTCAGGATCAGCCGGAGGCCTCTTCAAACCATCCCCGTGATCACCTGCGATCGCATGCTTGTGCCGGGGACTGGGCTCGGGCTGAGGAAGCGCGCCTGCCTTGGAGCAGGTCCCAGCGGCTTCGAGCCCCAGGCATGTTCCCGTGGGCGCAGCACCACGCCACGTGGCGAATCGCTCCCCGGCCGCCCAGGGCCTGGCTCGTCAAAAGTGGTGGTGGGAAGGGGAAGGACATGCCTGCATGGAGGAAGAGGGCCGGGCAGGCCGCCCCCCCCCCTCCTGCCTGCCAGTTCGGAACAGGAAGCAGCATCGGGCGCCCCCGTGTTTTATTGAAGAGGCGTTTTTCAGGGGCCAAGGGTGAAGCGCCTGGCAGGCACCGCTGAGCCCCTGGGGGGACCAAGCCGGGGATCCCTGCCTTGGGGCGGGTGGGTCAGGACCAGACTGCAAGCATGCCAAGGGCGCGATGACCAGCTTCTCTGGTCGTTCTAAATGCAGGTACTTTCCAAGAGGTGCTGCCATGCAGTGAGCACAGGAGAAAGTGAGCAGGTGGACGGAGAAGCGGAGATATGGCATTTGTTGCAAAATATTAAAAATGTAGCGAAGGTCCAAGCAGCAGGCTGGGGCTAAAGGGAGGCTGGAGTTCTGTCAGTCTGAAGGCTGCAGTCCATCCTCTCCGGCCCGGAGGGACAATCACGGCTCGCCCCCTCCTCATGCGATTTAATGATTGTAAGCTGCCCCGAGGCTCAAGCGATGGGGCGGCATAAAAGTTGTCTAAATAAAATAAATGTGTGCGTGGCTGTACACCCTTAGGCAGCCTAACGGGATCCCAGCTAATTGGCCAGTTAGCTATAATAATTTTAAATCGCCCTGTTTGCGGAAAGGCTCCTGAAGGAGGAGGCAGCCCTAAAAGTCACAGCTGCGCAGAGCGAAAGCCAGGGAAGGTGACGTGGCCGGGGCGCCGCAGCAGGGCCCTTCCTCCTCGCACGCCCTCTCTCCTGCTCTGCCAGTGGAAGGCCGGCAGGGCTGCCGAGCATCCCGGGCCTCGCTGGCCTGTCCGCGGGCCGAGTGCCCGAGTCTTGCGTCTCCAGCTTTGGGGTGTTGCTTCTGAGCCAGTTGGAGTTCAGGCCCAGGGACACAAGCCTGTGCAAACGTTGCCTCTGGCGATTTGCGCCTGCACATGCAGGTAGAGAAATAACTGCCAGGGATTATCTGAATGTCACAGGAGGCAGAGCGGGTCCAAATGATCTCCAGTACAATCATTCTGCGCTTGATTCACACTGCAGCCAGGTTCATCCTGAACCAATGGCAGGCATTTTCCCCTACGCTTAATTGCCGCAGTGGGAGAGATGTGGGGAGGGAGCGGAGTTGTGCCATGTGGGGAGCAGAGACTTAACTCTTCCCTCACCAGCGGATAGCATGCTTGAAATCGCCACTCCCCACAAGGCAGTTAATCTATGGAAAAGGGCCCTGTCACCACGCCCGGGCACTCGGGTCTCCGGGGTACGAGGAGCAGGCCCCGAGGAATGGGCTTGGGTCCTGCCTTGCCCCACATTGGCTGGAGCCTTTCCTGGCTTCCCATGGTCCTGCTCCGGGTGCTCCCACCAGACCCCCCCTCCCTGCCTGAGCATGCTTCCCAGGCAGCAGCCATCTGGAGGGGCTCTTTGCACCTGCTCAGAGACCCCTGTGCAGAGAACTGCAGAAGGGAAGCTGGCAGTGGCAGGCCTCTCCTTTCTGCTTTGTTTGTTTGCTCAGTTTGTTTGGTGCAGGTTTGTATCCATTGTTTGCGTGTTCGATCTAATTTGCACCGCTTTGACTCAATTTTTAAAACATCCTGGTAGCACCTCTCCAAAGGAAGATGGTTCCTCTGGGTTTGCGAGGAACGGGGTCGAAGTGCGGAGGCCGGAGGGTCCCGGGGCAGCTGGCCGCAGCAGGGACTGGCCCGAAACGTGCAACCCTTTCCTGGACTGTCCGTCCACGAGAAGTATTTGCACAGACGGGCACGGCAGTCTGTTGCTGTTGCTGTTGCTCTTCAGGTGTGCAACCACATGCAGCCTTCGTCCACCTCCTCCTCCTTGGGCCTCCACCCTCCCACAGTCTCCCAGGAACCTGCAGTCACTGAGCAGGCTCAAGCCGGGGGTCCTTTTCTCAGGAGCCTTCCTCCTCCTCTGGGGCTCCTCCGCCCTTGGGGTCTCGCTTAGACAGCCTGTTGTGGTAGCCCCGTTTGCCTCGGTCCTGATATGTTGATTTCCATGAAAGACACCAAGGCGGTTATGCCTGTCCAAACCATGGGAGCAGCACCATGCAGAGCACAAGGGGAGGGAGGCCCCCGTGGCCCCCGATCTGGTCTGTGGGGGATCAGGTGCTTCGGCATCTGTGCACCCCCCACCCCCCAGTTGCTCCTGGGCTTGGCAGGGGAACACTCAGGCATGCTGGCGTGGGAGAGCAGGAGGCCAGGGCGATGGACTCCCACGGAGTCCAACTGGCCCCCCGGCCCCCTCTCCCCCTCACCAGCCCCACATCCAGTTGGCCAAATTCCAGAGCAAGTGCCTGATGTGAGGCACGGCAGTGGAGACAGCCTCTGTGGCCCCCCATTCTGGGCACAGGAACTCCCCAAGAGTGAGGGATGCACCCTAAAGCTTTCAGGGTCGAGCTTAAAACAAGTAAAAGCCCAAGCTTCTTACCCTTTTTCTCAGAGTGTGGGGGGGCAAGCAAAAGACCCAGCCCTTGGTAAATGCAGAGGGTTCCGCGTGACGATCTCCCACCTTTTCGGAGTATGGCAGGGCTGCTTCGACGGACGCCTGAAACAGTGGGCAAGAGCAAGCACCATACGCTGCGCATAGGCGTGGCTTTTTTCGCAGCTTCACAGATAGAAGATCTGTTCTTGCCATGCAGCCTCAGCATATGATTTTTTCTTTCCCTATTAAATCGAGAACTTTCACTTTATGGAAAGGTCGGCCGCAATTGAGTGAAAACGCGACAAGTGACCCAGTGGAAAGGGGTCCTGGCGAAGGAGGCCTTCCTCCCTCCCCCGGATGCCTTTCTCCGAGCATCACAGCCTGGCATTCTCCGATCCAGGGGGGACTATTGTCGTGTGAGGTGCTCTGGCACCTCCTGGGAATCCAGTCAGCCACCGGCCCATTCGCGTGAGCCTGTTTAAGCCCCGGTGGCTCGCATCACGTGCGAACAGCCACTCTGAGTATCTGAGCTGCAGCCCTGTCTGGCTGTGGTGTCTGAACCCAGTAAGGGTGGGTTGCCGCTGTGGTTAACAACTCACCCACAGCCTCCAAACAGTCTGCAGCCTCTGGATGGTTTGCTAAACATGCCAACAAGACACGCCACAGTCGCAGCTTGAGCAGTCAAAAGCCGCCCACATGCTGCAGCTTGCAGTGCAGCTACCCCGGTTTAACTAAGCCAGGATGGACCGAAATGGCCAAGCAGATCAGGCCTGGCTTTTTAGGACCCTTGTCTTGCCTCGTGTCACTGCCTGCTTTAAAAGCATAACAACGTCAAGTTAGGAAAGCGCCGAACTTGAAAGGCCGTTTACGTGAGCACATTGGGAACACAGTCTGCATGTTTCACCTAGAAAAAGGTATCGCAGGGGTTGGAAACAATGCAAAACGGCTGAGGGTTTAGAGCACCTTTCCTGGAGGAGCAGCACAGAGGTGTGTGGGGAGATTCTCATTCAGAAAAAGGAAAAGTGGCACTGGCACACTTAAAAATTATGGGCTGCCAGGCAGGCAGGGGGGCTGTGCCCTCTCAGCATGGCAACTCCAGGTCACCCGGATGGCAGCAGGTTGAAGTCTGACCAGTGCACAATCGCAATGCACAATTAACACACGTGGCTCGTCGCGGCGAGATCTGTTGATGGCGGGCTATGGCTGGCTTGGAGGGCTTCCGCAGAAAGGGTCCCCAGGCATTTGTGGAGGGGGGGCCACAGAATGCGGCCTGCATGGTGGCAGGCGGTGTCCTGCTGGGGGCGGGCCACAGGGATCCCTGGAAACAGCGTGCTCCAGTGGATGCTGATCAAGGCCAGCAGGGCGTCTCTGGCGTCTCACCTGTTGGGCAGTGTGGGTAACAGCACCGATGACACAACAGAATGTCGTACTCTGCAATCACCAGCTGCAACTGTTTGTGGAATGGGGGGGGGGGGCATTTATGTTTTGTTAAAGGCTTTGGTTTCTGGCTTCATGGATAAAAAGAATGTCCTTAGAGCAGTGTGGTCTGGAGAGAATTTGTGGAACAATAGCATCAATAACGTGCTGAATCTTGAGTGCCCAAGAAGGCCAGAAACACAGCGCAGCGGATGCGTCGCACTCCCGTGTGTGCGGCACTGGGCCCTCTTGCACCTCGCGCCTCCCAGCTCCGAGCATGATGCGGTTCTTGCTGGCCTGGTCGCACGGGGAGGGCGGGCGGTGGTGGCAGGATTGCATTTTCCCAGATGAGTGCAAAGATCCACACCTGCTTTCCCGACAATGATCTTCGTGGCATCCAGCTTGTTTGCACTCCAGCGTTTCCCATGCACCAGGAAAGGCGTCTGTCTGGTGGGTGTGCAAACTCAGACGCCTGGAAAGGCCGGGGGCCGCCTCTTCCTGCTCCTCTGCGTTCCAGGATGTATTTCTCCTGCACTTCCTGATCCTCTTCAGGGATGTGCCCTTCCCAGGCCAGGCGGGGCGGCCACACACACTGCCGGAGCCCTGCTGCCCCAGGAAATGGGGCATTCGGCCTCTCTCCTTCCTGCCGTGAGGCATCGCCTTCTGCCACGCACCCTCTTCGGGGCTCTTTAAGGGCCACCGGATTCCTGCCGGGGCACAGCCAGAGCCCCTGCCGGAGTTGAGGCAGGAGTGTGAGCGGCAGAGGGGGGAGCGGATGCCTCCTCTGGGAAAAGGAACGGACGCCAGGCAAGGCTATAAAACCCCATAACTAAATAAATAAATAAATAAATAAATAGCATCCTAACCATACTGAGAACTCAATAAAACAATCACTTCAAATATGAGGTGATATAAATCTTACGCCTGCACAGGTAACCCACTCAATTGCTTTTATTATCGCTCAGCCCAGCTCTATTTATTACAGTCTGGGAAGGATGTGCGCGGAGGGTGGTCTCCCTGTGCAGTCCCATCCCCTCGAGAGGCAACAATCAGCCCATGCAGAGGTGGATTCCACAGGGAGGGGGAGGGAGCGTGACAAGCCCATCTGTCTGTGCGGAAATCAATCAATAACTTTGTAACGAGAGCTCTTGTTGCTGGGAAATGGACAGCCGGGGAGTCTGAGGCCGGCCGGGAGAGGAGCTCAGCCCCGAGTTGGGGAACGGGCCGCGTTCACCCTCCGCGGAAGCAAGGGGACCCGTCGGGTGGGCAGAGCAGCACTGGAGCCTCTGGCGCAGCCATGCTCAGGGTGCCCGTGTCTCCCATTTTAAGTCGCGTGCATTTCAAGTTCAGCTGTAGCACAAGATGGCAATGTGTGCCAGGCCGGATTTTGAAAAGAGGCCTCCCGCTCTGTGGGCGGAAGAGCGTGCGGCATCCACACGCCTTCTCCGAAGGCGGGCACGGTCGCCTCCCAGCATGGTGGACGCCTCTCAGAGACAGGTCGGCACCTTCGTTGTGTCACCCCCACCCCAACCCACCTCAGATGACACACTCATGCAGGAGGTTGCTTCAGGACGCCTCGAGCACCCGTGTCGGCAGAGTAATGGTGGAGGTGCCGTCCAGCTGTGGCACATGGTCTGGGCCCCCTTCTGGAGGCAGCCCTTCTGGGGAGCTGCACGGGAGGACCGTGGCTGCACAGGCGCTACAGGACTCTGCTGGCCACAGCTGCCCTGCCATCGCAGGCCTTCGCAGGCTGCCGCGTTCTGGGGGCCTCCTTTAAAAGTGCAAGGCCACACTCACCGCGACGAGCGGGCAGGAGGCCAGGTGCTCCCAGTGCACAGCTTGCTGTCGAAGCTCATGGTTCACCCCAGGAAGGCTTCCCTCTCTGCCGCAGATCTCTCCATGCCTTCCTCCTCGAAGCTGTGACTCCCAGGCTGCACCTTCCCTCCCGTTTCAGCCTCGCTTTCTGCATGTCCCATCACTGGGGTTCGAAAGCAGGGCAAACGAGCAGGATCGTGTCCCCACACGGAGGGACCCAGCCCAGTTTCCTCCTCCTGGCACGCAGTGTGCCGGACGGTGGGGAAGGCTGCATGACAATAGAATGCACTCCGCCTCAGATCTCCAAAGGGGCACCGTTCCTTGGGGGTCCCAGGGATGGTCTTTCTTATCCAGGTGGAAAGACGTCCTCAGGCCTTTGATTCAAGGTTGCAGCAAACCGCCATATCTTGCTGTCATTGTCTCCTTAAGATGGGAGGCCTGGGCCTTCGCGGGGCCCCTTCTCTGGAGTGCTCCCTCTGCAGCCCCCGCCCCCACCCTGGGAGCCATTTCTGTGGAAAGAGGCAGAAGGACCTGGACTGGAAGCCCGTGGCCCTGGGACGGAGGACGTCAGCACCCTAATCCCCCGCTGGACGGAGGCGCTCCCTGCGCAGTCTGAGGGCTGCCCCGGGAGCGCCGGCCACTGGCTTGGGCCACGCTTCCTCCAAGACTGCTCCCCGCTCTCCCCCATAGAAAGCCCTCTGCTGTTTGCAGGGCAGGGGGGTTCATCAGCAATACATCCAGATGTGCATCTGAGTGCAGAATAAGCCAGGCGTGCAGAATCTCTCGGTTTAATTTTCTTCCCATTTCCCTTTTTCCACCCTTCAGTTCATTCTGTCCCATTTCTGCATCAGTCAGTGATCCATTTTTTAAAGTCCAGACAGAAAAGTGGATGCAATATTGAATGCATTTCTCCTAATATATGGACTTTATATGTCTACTATTTGCGACTTTTGGGAGCAAATTTCCTTTTTATAACACTTCTTTGCTATGGACTTTAATATGCACCTGTTTCTCACCACTTTCCCCGAATACACACATTTTTGAACTCACTTTTTGTTTGGAAAACTGCATCATAAAATCCAAATGAGTGTGAATGTCAATGAACGACTGCATTTCGGTATTGCATATCGCATATTGATGTAGGAACTGTGAATTTGCTGCATTCCCAGCAAAATGCAAAACGAGCCGCATCGTTGCCCATCCCCAGATGCAGAGAGCTCAGGGCTAGATATGTTGCGGCCAAACACGCGAAGTATTGCAAAAATAGCCAGAGCCGAAACACAGGCAGCCGACACGTTGAGCGTGCAGCAGTCGTATTAAATGGCAACGCGATGTCAGTCTCATGCAGAGCGAAAGCAAGTACTGGGTGCTTGTCAGGCATTCCAGGGCTTTCCACTCATTGGCCAAAGCAGAGAAATTAAGGCCGAGTCAGCTTACGTCCATTGTAGTTCTGGGCCCCTCATTACAGGAAGGATAGAGCCAGGTTGGAGTCAGTGCAGCGCAGGGCCACAAGGATGGTGGCCGGTTTGCAGGGGATGCCGTATGAGGCAAGACTGAGGGAACTGGGTCTCTTCAGCCTGGAGAAGAGGAGACTCTGAGGGGATCTGTTGGCGACATACAGGTATGTCAGGGGGTGTCACATGCAGACGGGTAGAGACCTGTTCTCCCCTGCAGAGGAAGGCAGGATGTGCTCCAACAGAGCCAAGCTCAGGGAACCAAGGTTCAGTTTGGATGCCAGGAGGCACTTCCTGACAGTCAGGACCCCGAGGGTGTGGAATGGGCTTCCACGCGAGGTGGTTGAGGCCCCATCGGTGAGGGTGTTCGAAGACAGGCTGGACATGCACATGGTGGGCATGTCGTGAGCGGAGCCGGCTGGAGCCGGGGGTCAGACTACATGGCCCAGGAGGCCCCTTCTGACTCGCTCTGTTTCCATGTTTCTATGTTTCAGCTTCTTTTTAAGCCACTGGCTTCACAGTTTTTACTTTTAGTTCCATAAGTAAACGTCTCGAATCTCACTTTCCTTTTAGAATCGAAGCTGAAAACTCAGGCAAAGAATCTGGAACTCCTGAGCCGACCAGGCCCCGGGGGTCTAACTGTGGCTACTGTGCCACGATGCTCTTTATCAGCACTGCACTGTTTACCATGAAAGAACTTGGTTGCACATTGCACCAAAAGTCACGCACTATGGCAAATGCACTCAGGTGTGTATTTGGATGCAATTCTGATGCATTCTTTATTTTTCAACAAGCAAATGCCCCAGATGGCATGTGATGGTCTTTCCTAACCGGGTGACGTCCAGATCTCAATTACCAGAGCCCCAATCAGGGACCCCCCCACCCCCACCCCAGGCTGACATGCACGGTGAAATAGCAATTCAAAAAAGAAAACAAGACAGAGACAGCATGAGTGTGTACAGGAAGTGCACGGTTTTTAAAGTCTGAGACTGTAGGGAGGGCTTAAGCTGGGTCCAGCAACTCTGCAAAGATGGCACCTGGCCCAAGAGGGTTCGTCGTCATGCGTGCAGCTCTCCCAGTAAGGCGGCCTCGGCCAGTGCTGAAAAGCCGCGGGGCCCACAGAGAGGACGCCAAGACTGGATTTCCCCAGGCGTATTTCAAGGCACGTGGGAGAGCAGGTGCGGCTGAAGAGGCGGAGGATGCAGGCTGGCTGGGGCTCCATCCATGCTGGTGCCTCAACTCTGAGGTTCAGCTGGAAGCGAACTGGCAGTCTGTGCAGCCAAGAAAGGACAGGCTTGATCCATGGCCTCCAACTTGCTCTTGCCAAAAGGTGGGCAGTAGCTGCAGCCTTCAAATGGCTACCTAATGAATATTTGGGGAAGGTGTCGGCAAGGCCATCCAGCCTCAGGGACTGTGGCAACGTGAAATGTTGCATTGGGTGGGACCAACCAAATGTGAATTATTAGCCAGCATTGATTAGGCGCCCTGAAAGTAGAAGGAGGACAGGCCTTCCGTTGAGCTGCATGAGCTGATGTGTGGTCATGGTAGGGATGAGAAAGCTTCCATGGTTAAACCAAAGGCTTCGTGGAAAAGATGAACTTGAGGAACTATGTGAAAGATCCGTAGAAAGATCGGTGGCCATGCAGGCACCCTGGCAAGAGGTTCCAGGCACGGGCAAAAGAGTCCTTGATCTGAACCCCAGACTATCGTGGAGTTGGACTGCCTGCCCACCCCTGCATGGTGGGACCAGACGTGCCAGTTATTTTACTCATGAGAAGGCTACCATGAGACTCTTTTGAAAGCCAGCAGGAGTGGCAAGATGCAGCCCATAATGCAATCTCACCGCTTGAGCAGGGAAGGGACAATCCTCACAAACTCCCCTCTGGATGCAGAGAGCGGGAGTCCATCCTGTGATTCCTTTGAACCCTTGAAGATTCACAGCCTGGCATGTGAATCCTCCCAAAACAGGCAGGCTGCCCAACAGCTAGTTCATTCCAGAGTCCGGATTATAAGGTTTGTTTAAGATCAGTACAAAAGAGCAGGAAAAACAGGAGATAGCCATGGAGAGCGAGATGAGCAATGCTGTGTCCTGTCATCCTTAGACAGAGCGACAGTGTTTCTCCGCAAAAGTGTTTCTCTGGAAGAGGAGATGTCACCACACATCAGCCTCTTTGTTCAACAGGTGAGCCCACAAGGAGGAAGCGGGACCCCCCAGTCAAGTGTGGCCTTTGTGCAAGCGGAGCCCCATGGAGCCTGTCATTCCCCAGCGAGTTGCAGCCCTCACTACCTGCCCACAGACCAGTGGATTGGTAGCACAGGCTTCCACTGGGACGGGCTCTTCTTGGGTTCCTGTCAGGCAGAGTTATCCAGGAGGAAAGCCATCCCATCACGCGTGTGGTGTGTGTGAGCATGCTGTTTCAGATGTACCTAGCACAGGTCCGGGGAATGAGCCCCGGCTCCGGGATTTCTGCCGGAGTGACGGATTTTTGCCGCACTGGCTGAGTGTGCTGTGCTCAGTGCCACTAAAGGTGGGCGAGCGGGTGAAGGGCCTGCTCGGCCCCCATGGAAGCTTTGTGGGCTTCCCCAGCTTACTGGCCTCTTCCCTGCAGGCTCTGTGGGGGTGGCTTCCTGCTGCTTGGTGGGCGAGTCACGCAAGTGTCTCTCTTGGTGGCCCACTGGTTTCTCTCCCGCCTGCCAAACGAGGATGGCGGGGGGGCTTGTTTATGGCAGAAGGGAAGGAACAGGCGCCTTTTCCAGATCAGGCAGTCGCAGGCAGCTGAAGGCTCAATGCCAGGAACTGTAGGACCAGAGAACGGCAGGCTGATGGCTGAGGGGGGGGGACCCCCTATCCAGACGTGCTCTGGGTCGCACCTTCAGCTGATCCAAGGGGCAGAATGAATCCTGCATGGCTGTGGCTGTTGCCCCGCTGCCCCTTCACAGCACAGCCCAGGGAGAGGCAGTCCACTGGGGGAGCTGGGGGAGCCCTGCAGGTCGGACCATTTTGCTCCAGGGCAACAGCAACAGCTGAGCAAAACAGGCCGTGAAACCACATCTGTAAGGCACGCCTTACAGCCTTACAGCAGAGAAGATTTAGAGGTCGCTGCTGCTCAGATCTGGCCATCTGATGGACAGCTGACAGTTAGCTAATCCAAATCGAAGGCCGTGGTGCTTGGGAGCAGGGCTTCAAATCGGGCGAGGATATTAGACGGAGATGTCCTGGAGCACGCAGGCTTTTTTTAATATTTGAGATTGCACTACAGTAAGATACTTTTCTTTAAATATCATTCAGCTGCCACCAAATTATTAAATTCTAGGGTTATCACCCCACTTTATCATTTTAAAATAGGTACTGGAGGTGCCCACCTAGTAAACCCTGCTCTTAAAGTCTAGTGCCCACCCATGGGGTTGACATATGGGGGAAAGGGGCTAAACTAGAAATGTATTTCTTCAAAATAAATCTGTGAAGCAGCTCTTGGGAGGTCTCCTGCTTCACCAGCTGCTCAGCTTAGAGGAGAACATGGGTTGCTGTCAGTTGCCACCAAGACAGAAATCTTGGAATCTAAGATATCGGAGCAGATTATATAGATTGGAGGATCATACCTCTGTAAGTTGCATTGGCTGGATGAATTAACATAGAAAGAGAGCGAGCCAGAAGGGGCCTCCCGGGCCATCTAGTCTGACCCCCGGCTCCAGCCGGCTCAGCTCACGACGAGCCCCCGTGTGCATTAAGGAAAGGGGTTGGGCGCAGCCACGTCACTCTGGGTCGGAGGAGTGTGATATACTGACGGAGGAGTGTGCCTTTTGATCTCCAGGACACGAGAATGAGACTTTTAGTCGTGAGACCTGTGAGAAGAGGGCAGCCGTCAGGGGTCTGTGTGTCTCTGTGTAAAATCAACCGTTCAAGGACCCATTATTCTCAGAGTCAGCCTTTCCCAGCAATCTGCATGCCTTCCACCGAACTCAGATTCTAGATTACGCTTTCCGCGTATCTTGAGGGAAAATTCTTGCTAATGCCATGAACGAAAACGCAGTGTATGTTCTAACTGTAATCACATCCAGGATGCGGGACGTTATTCTGCTCCCTGTAGCTGAACCACAAGGAAAATCTCTTGTGATATATTTTTCAGCAACTCCCCTTGATGTGGTAATGGAATGATTGCCTGACCGTCAACCATATTTTCCATGTATGGTGTCCTTAGTTGTTGCGGAAGCCAGAAGACACTTTCCAGCCAATCGGAAATGTAAATAGGACTGAAGCGCACAATTAGGCCTCCCTTTTACAGCATCTTTCAGAATATGGACTCCGGCACTATGGGCTCATCCTGCACTCAGTGACATTATACCTTGTTCTGCAGTTGAATCTTGAGCTACTGGCCCCATCGTTGTTGCTGTCCCACTGCATTCATGCCGCACCTTACTTCCTCTTGCATGGGGTTTTGCAAGGTTTTCCACCTCTTCATCCTTGCAACAGCACCGTGAGGTAGGTTGGGCTGAGAATCCGTGGTGGGACCAAAGCCACTCAGTGAACTCCATGGCCGAGTGGGGACTAGAACCCGGGTCGCTCAAGTTCGCATGCCGACACGCTAGCCCCTGGGCTACAGATGCGACTATATGAGCTCATATTTCACTGCAGTGGCCTTTGGTCATATTCAGTAAAGCTTACTCTACTGTAGTCATAGGACATCAAATGAGGTATCGCTTAGTGTACAAGCCCTCGTTCCACGACACAGCGATGCTGGGAAACTGGAGGTTTAAAAACCCAAAATGGCTGCCAAAGTCACTACAGTTCAACTGAAACCTAAATATATCCCTCATTCTGCAGTGAGAACAGCAGGAAATGTTTGCAACTACAGAAAAGGCACACATTGCTCTTCTACCATTCTTTATGACTTGGAGTTGCTCTTTTATCGCCTGGTAAATCAGTGCATGAAATATTTCAATTGAAGATTTATGGAGGCAATATTAGAAGAGTCCATGGCAATTTTACATTAAGTTCACCAGCTGTTTAATCCTGGAGTTCTGGCAGACTCTAAAGTAGCAAAAGGAGAAACTGAAGAGATGTTGTGGATGCACAAAAGGTGGGAGCGAACAGTGTGGACGGTAAGCTGCAAGGGAACATCTCTACCCTGCTGTCCGTCTCAGCCGTTCCTGGGCTGCAAGTCGGCCGTGCAATTTGGGCTCACTCCGCAGGGGCTCTCTGTGTAAGATGCCACAAGGTGGCCTGGCAGGCGCCGTCTGCTCTGCAGGCCAATTAGAATATTTCGGCATTGCCACCTGCTGAAGAAGTTGCGGCATTTAATGCTGTATCTGCATCAACTGGGAGCTTGCCTGGCAAGGGTGTTCGTTCTCCTGCACAAAAGTGCTTTCCAGGACCGTGTGGAGCTGCTGCGACAGAAAGGTGTTTTCTCTCCTAATTCCCATCTGCACTTTGCACCCCGTCCTTCAGTGTGGTTTGAAACGCGCTGTGGCTCCGGACTGGAGGACTTTGACTTCTGCAGCCAAGGGCAAGGCCAGCTCTGTTGCAGACTCGCCTGTTGAAGCTTCTGCATCCGGTTTCCATTGCTTTAGTAATATTCGTGCGCTCGTTATAATTATATCCTACTTTCTTCCTGCAAAGCCCGTGGGTGGCGTGTATAATTCGCTTCCTCTCCGTTTTGTGCTTGTGAAATTCCCATGAGGTAGCCACGATGGCACATAGCCGCTGGCCCATGCAGCATCGCCGGTCGTTGGTCTTTGGGTGGTAGCTGGACAGCACCGCTGTGCTCCCCCCCCCCCCGTTCCGCGGCTCCTCCTGATGCCCACCATTCCATGGCACACGCTTGCTAGCTCTTCCACCGAAGTGCCACGTTCAGAGCAAACCGGAAGGGAAGGCCCCTCGTGAGTGCCGCCACCCCACCCCGTTCCCAGTCTTTTCACACGTTCCAGTTCTTCGACTTGGCTGAAAGAGGCGATCCCTCCCAGACTGTCATGCTGGATGCGATCTATGTTCACACGAACTTTAGAGATCGGGACAGCCTTCCTGAAGCATCTTGGTGTTCCGAAGACACTTTGCAGAGCTTAGCGAGGCCCCAGGGCCAAAGCTGCACCTGTGAAGCTGCTCTTCCGTAGCCCCACCCGGCCAGCCCCCACGAAGCGGAGTGGGGGGCTACCCAGTCCCTGTGCGAAAGGCCGAGGCCCAGCGTCACTTGTCCCCAAGGCCAGCTTGCTTGCTTTGCACTGGCTCTTTTCACGGCGATGCGACTGGAAGCCTGTGGGCAGGGAGCGGCTTGTTGCTGCAGCTGCTGCTCAAGTTCTCCTGCGCTTCATGAACTGCAACGGCAGACCTATGGCACTCCGTTCCACGCCCCATGGCACTGGGGCTGGCATCCCTCTCCCTGCCTCCCACCTCTAGCTCCCGCGAAAGGCCTTCCCAGAGGAGCTGGGCTCTTCTGGGGCAAGAGAACGCTGCTCTCGAGAAGCAGGAATCACCCCAGACAGGGATGGGGGAAATTCCCGTCTCCCAGCCCTCCTTCCAGAACAGAAAGGCCACTGGGGGAAGTGGTGGGCAGAAGACCAGTCGGCAGCACATGCTTCCTTCTGCTTGTGCAGTTTTTGGTAACGCGCTGTCAGCAGTGGGGTAGTGACCCAGGTCGCCGATTCATTCGCATGGAGAAGACCCGGGGCCCCGCAGGCCCCCAGCCATCGCCCCAGCTGAGGACACCCTTCCCTTCATTTAGCTCCCATCAGCCCTGATTCACTCTTGCTTCTAAATCGTTTTCCTGGTAGACTTCCTAAATAAGCAGAGCATTTAGAGCAGCCCCAACGATGAGGACTCCCTTTGGAGATGCCTTTTACCGCACGCAAGAAAGAGATGGCTGGGAACGGTGTGCTCTGCTCCAGAGGACTGGCCCCATCCGTGTGCGATGCCTCACCCCGGTTCAGCAGGCAGGGAAGGCCTCCCGTGCCAGGCCAAGCACTGAAGCAGCGCACTCGGCATTGCTGCGAAGACCTCCTTCCACCGAGGGGAGGAATCGCACATCAGGGCGGAGATGGAGGTGGAGACGTGTTGCTTTCCCGGAGGAGCGCTGGACGTTAACGCTCACAACACGCCATGGGCATGGAATTCTCTGACGGTCTGGCATCAGAAGAAACACAACGCAAACTTCCCAGGAAAGGTGCTGGGACTTTTCCCAGTACCTCCCACCAGTGTGGCTTTCTGATTTCTCCCCCACAATCTTTTCGGAAGATTGTACTTCTGGGCGTTTTCATCTTTGTAAAGTCAAGACGCAGCCCCATGTGGGGATTACAGGCCTGGAGGGGGCACACGGTCTCCCCCGGCCCCATCCACCACAACCTTCCTGGATTGAACTGGGAGGCCTGGGGAGAGGCTGTGTGAGTTCTTGACGCTTCCTCCGGATCTTCCATCCTCATTTCTGTGTCCAAACAGCACTTCCTACGAGCTGCTCCATTTCGTTTCCTTTTGAGCAGGGAAGTGCCACATTTCCACAAAGGAAAGCACATTTTTACCTGCTTACCTACACTATTGTGTCACGGAAAGGTTACGTGGTGGAAAAGCCAGAAAGGGAGCAGTCCTGCCGGAGTGCTTGGCTCTCAGCTCTGCACTGCAACCGGAAGCAGAGAGGGTGGATTGATCGCCGATTAACAGCTCGGTGCAGGAGAGGTTCCCGAGAGCCCTGCCAGCACCCAGCGCCCTCCGTGCAGAGGACTGGCCATGTTAAACCCGGAGCAGTTGCGATCTTTCTTTAGACGGCTTTATTTTATTTTATTTATTTATTTTTTTATGTATCTATTTATTTATTATTGCATTTATATTCCACCCCAATAGCCCAGGGAGCTCTCTGGGTGATTTGCAGACATTAAAACCGCATCAGCAGCAGAGGGAGGGTCACGAGTTCAGCTAAGAAAGCACCAAGATACCAGAGTTATACATTTTTGCCGGAAAGATCGCTTCACTTCCTTGTGCCTGTTGTTCACGCGCCCATAATCCACCTCCCGTGTATCCTTGTGCCAGTTCACAGTTTGTTAAAATGTCAGAAGAACAAGCATTATGAAATGCTCATAACATGTTGTTCTATAACCTCTGATGTATCCTTAATAGAATCGAGTAATACGCAGGAGATGCAGTCAGTATAATGCATCTTCAAAAACAAAGGAAATTACCCCCAATAATGGATCTTATTTATAAATTGCATAGATTTAAAATGTTGCATTCTTTTTAAAAAAAAATCATAGATTTATTTTTAAAAAATCAAAATTCTTTAAGCAATTTATAAATTAAAAATAGATTTTTAAAATAGAAAACGTTTCTGTATGAAACACCAGATGACTGAAGCTGGGGTTTTATAGCAAAATGTTTCCTATTTTAAAATTTGTTTTTATATATATTAAAATTTAAACTCTATACATTTTAAGCACTTTTAATCTTCCAAATGTTTAGATTTATGATTTTTAAATATATTAGCATTCTAAAGATAAAATGTATAGGCTGACTATGCTGTCAGTGGTCCTTTAGTTTGTTTTTGAAGTCTTTATTCAAAATATTTATTTTTGCATTTATTTAACATTCTAACATGGAAGTAGATAGTAAGAAAAACTGGAAGTCAGAAAGAACTGGGTTTGAAAATTGGCATTCCCAGTGGCATAAATGCTGCACCCACAGAGGCGGGAGGCTCTTCTCTTCGCTAAGCGACACCCCCCCCCCCCGTGAGCAGCTGGCGATGTGCAAGGATCAATGGGTCTCCAGTTGGCACTGCATATTTAATGTTTCAGATACAGGGTGGTGCTCCGAGGTCATTTCCAGCACTGCTTTTGTGGTTTTTATAATGAAATAATGCACATGTTTCTGTTTTAAATGAGATGTAGTTATTTAGGTAGCCATTTTGAATTTCTGTTCCCTAGGCACCAGGGAAGGCTGGCTTATCTCCTAAACCCAGTTGTTAATTGATGGACACATTAGAATTAATATCTCGCTCAGATGTGAAGTTGTTGCCCAAAATCAATTTCAGTTGGTCCATGGGTGTGTGCATTATTCCACCTGGGCATCTAAATGCTTTGTGACAACATCAGGTTGCACTGAAAACTTCTCCAAAATTGGCTAAACGGCATGGCCCAAAAACATTACATTTATGCTAGCAAGAATTTTGTCCTGGCCATTTGGGCTACCAATCTTTGCTTTTTGGGTGAGTGCTAAAGTGTGTTACAGTAGCATAGAATTAGTAGAGTTCAAAGGAGTCAAGAAGGCCGTTGGGTTCAACCTCTCGTTCAGTCCAAGCGAAGGCCTCCCTCTAGAGGGCTGCCCAGCTGCCTCTTGAAGGCCTCCAGCGTGGAGGGCCCACCGCCTCCCTGGTCACTGGCTCCATTGTCATATTGCTCTAACAGGAAGTTTTTCCTGACGTTCAGGCAGAAGCTGGCCTCCCGTAAAAAAGGTAAAGGTGAAGGTTTCCCCTTGACATGAAGTCCAGTCATGCCTGACTCTAGGGGGCCGTGCTTCTCTCCGTTTCCTAGCCGAGGGAGCCAGCGTTTGTCCGCAGACAGTCTCCGTGCTCATGTGGCCGGCATGACTAAACACCGAAGTGCACAGAACACTGTTACCTGCCCACCGAAGTGGCACCTTTCCATCTACTTGCATTTGCATGCTTTCGAACTGCAAGGTTGGCAGGAGCTGGGATGGAGCACGGGAGCTCACCCCATGTGCAGATTCGAACTGGCGACCTTTCGATCAAACAGCCCAGCAGCACAGTGGTTTAAACCACTGCGCCACCTGCAGTCTGGCCTCCCGTAGCATGAGCCTATTATTCTGTGCCTGCACTCTGGGATGTTTGAGAGGAGATCCTGGCCTTCCTCTTTGTGATAACCTTTCATGCACCTGAAATGCTTCCTCTCTCCCCTCAGTCTTCTTGTCCTCAGGTACCAGGTGTGCCCATGTTGTCCATTCTCTCCTCACAGGGCTTTGTTTCCACTCTCTGGATCTTCCTTGTTACCCTCCCCTGAACCTTTTACAGTTTGTCTATACCTTTCTTAAACTCTGGTGCCCAGAACTGGACGCAGCACTCAAGGTGGAATAAGTGGTGCTGAGCAGGCATGAACTAATTTCCCTGATTTGGAAGCAATGATTCTGTTCACACAGCCCACATTTGCATTTGGCTTTCTTGCAGCCTTCTCACATTGTTGATTCAAATGCAGCTTGTGATCTACAATTCTGAGGTCCTTCCTGCTTGTAGGATTGCCCAGCAGAGACAAGTGTCCCGTAGGCCGATGGAGGTCTTGGGATCTGTCGTTATTGAATTGTATTCCACTGTAACAAGCTTACTGCTCCAACCTATCCAGATCACTTTGGATGTTGCTTCTCTCCCAGCATATTCGCTCTGCCACCCAATTTTCCATCATCTGCAAATCTGATCAATCCCCCCAGGACTGAGCCCTGGGGTACCCCACTCTCCCCAGTTTTGTTTTGGTCATTTTTTAAAAAATTTATATCCTGCCTTTTCCTACAAAGGGCTCAAGGCAGCTTCCATCATTCTCCTCCTCCATCTTATCCCCACAGCAACAACCCTGTAAGGTGGTTGGGCTGAGAGTCTGTGACTGGCCCAGAGTTGGCTCCATGGCTGAGCGGGGACTCAAACCCGGATCGCCCGAGTCCCAGTCTCATGCCCTTACCCACTGCGCCACGCTGGCTCTCAGTTTGAGAAGGTGCCACTGATAAACACTGCTCAAGCCTGATTCTCTGGCCACCTGTGGATCCACTTGGCTGTTGCCCCACCCAGCACACTTTTGACTAGTTTGCTGATCAGGGCACTTTGTCAAAAGCTGTGTTGAAGCCAAGGTGGATCATATCCACAGCTTTCCCACAATCTACCAGTGAAGTTACCTGAACCGCCCTGCACCACCCCCCCAAAAGAAGAAAAAAGCAGATTTAGTCTGGCAGGATTTGTTCTTAATGAATGATGTTGGCTTCTAGTAATCACTGCATTGTTTTCAAGGTGTTTGCAGACTGGCTGTTTTATGAAGTGCTCCAGAATTTCCTGGGGAAATGATGTCAGGCTGACCTCTCCCTGTTTTCCCAGGTCCTCCTTTCCCCTTTTGGAGACAGGGACAACAGTAGGCCTTCCCTGGTCATCTGGCACTTCCCCCATCCTCCAGGACTCCTTGAAGAGTCCTTCTGCCAGTTCCTTTATTGCTCCATTGGCCTCGGGAGAGTTGAACGCATTCCAGGTGCAGAGCTGCCCCTCCGGTCCCAAGCTGTGCCCCTGCCCCTTCCGCTTTGCCAGGGAGCCTCTTTTGGAGTAAGCCTGCACCAAGGGAGGAACTGCCGCCCTGGCCGAGAAGCCGAGCTGCTGCTTGCGTGCTCTTTCTTCACTATGCTTGCGTCTGGGCAAGAACTTGCCAGAACATTCTCTTGCTTGGTGCGTTCTCCGCCTCCGCCTTCCAGATGCCGTGCCTGTACTCCTCCTCTGTAGCCTGATCCTTCTTCCCCTTCTGTAGGTCTCCTTTTTGCATTTTTAGGTCATTTCTACACTTTCTGAGAAGCCACACTGGCTCCTACCTATTTTTCTTGTAATTGTGCTATTCTGGGGTCAGAGGACTTCCCAAGTTCTAGTGTGGCTCCGGCCTAGCCTGAAAACAAGGATAGTCAAGGGCCGCACTCAGCCTCTTGCTCCTCCTTCCTGATCAGCCCTCAGATATCAAGGTATACTGGGAAAAGGCAGGGGGCGCTCATGGTATCTTCAGGGCAATGGGCTTGTAGAGGACCAGTGAAACCTCTCCACAAGACACTTGTGTGGCTTTGGAAGGAGCCACAGGGCGGCGGGCAGGGGGATTGCAGGGGGCAGCAAGGATGTGACTGGAAATGCCAGCCACGGTTGGCAAGCGTAGAGGGAGGGGGGCAGAATGCTGGGATGCCTAAGAGCATCAGAGACTGGGAAGCTGGCCACTCCACCTTCCTGAAGCAAGAAAAACAGGCCACGTGAGTCACTGGCTCATTCCACAGTTAACTGACTCATCAGTGGAGCCATCTGGGAATTCTGAGTGCAGCAAAATGTTCAGAGACGCAGCGGGTGAAGATTAGGCATCTGACTTTTTAGCAGTTAGCCTTCAACTCCTTTGAAATACTTTGGGTCCATCTGCCACAACACCAAGATCTCTCTCTTGGAGGCGATCCACACGGGGCTTCTGACTTGCTGGCTTTTCCGTGATGTCACCGCAACCGGTCCTCCCCACAGGAGTTTAGCCATTTTATCCCAGATTTCTTCAGAGCAGTTGCAGCAGGACTGTAGGATGTGCTTCGGTTTTGCCCCAGGATGGGCGGAAGAGGACTGGCTCCGGAGAGGCGGGCTGGTGGGACGGGGAAGTGTCCTACGGGGGCATCCAAAAACAGCAGCACCTGTGAGTTGCCGTCTGCAGTGACTTTCCAGCCGAAAAATGGAGGTCTGTTCAGAAATAGGTCTGTTCTACCGCCCTACCCACAAGTAAATCACATTGACTTCAATGGCGCTACTCGTGGGAAAGTCAGCAGAGGCACGGGCTGCACTCGCTCTCTGGGAATTGCTTTTGGGTGGAATAGAATGGGGGTGCTGGCCCCTCTGACTTCATGTGGGGGGGGCAACAAGTGGCCCCGTTCCTTCTCTTTCTCTGTCCTGATCTGTGAGGGGTGCCTTCTTCAGTCAATGTGCTTTCCTGTTTTTTAAAAGGGTTGTGTGCAACTCATTTGGTTGTGTGCACAGCTGAGCAAAAAGCATACACAAAGCGAACGAGCCTCGAAGGGCCATTGCTCTGCACACACCCCTTTTCCAGCTCCGCCACAATGGCCCTTATGTACCAGGCAAGAGCACGTTCCGAACACGAGGGACCCGTTCTGCGTTCATGAGCAGGCGCCCCGGGTCTGCGCTTCAGGAATACTTGGCCTGTGACCCCTCAAACAGAAGGGCCTGCAGGGGGGCCACTCCCAGTTCGGAGCCCATCATCCTCTTTGCGGCTGGGTCTTTTGCTCTTCTGCTCCAAGATGCGCCGTGCCAGCCTTGCTCGTGCTGAGCCCCATTTGCCACTGTCATGCTTGTTCTGGCAGTGTGGAAATATCCTTTTGGAGCTCCTCCTTGCCCTCTCTGCCTTTCACCACCTTGAATCGCTTTGTGTCCTCAGCAAATGTTGCCACCTCATGATTCATCTCCGTCTAAAGATCTTTTATTCACAAGTTAAAAGGCACCAACCCCCACATGGATCCCACTGTTCACATCCCTCCATGTCGTCCTGTTTAGCTCCCCTCCAAGCCAAGTGTGGCTGCTTTGGTGAGCGACTGGCATTCAGTGTTCAGCTGAACAGAGTTTCTCTGCATGCCTGTTGACATTCGTAAAGGACCCTGGACGGTTAGTGAGACTGGACTTGCTTTGGGGGAAGCTTTCCTGAGCCTTCCTTGGCAAGACTTGTCCTTCTATATGCTTGATATTTTAGCTGCTTCCAAGAAATGTAGCCAGAACAGATGTTAAGCTAACCGGCCTGTAATCTTTGGGAGCCTTCTTTTAAAAATTGGTGTTACTTTGGCTACTTTCCATTTCTGTAATACAGAGGCCAGTCATAGGGATCTGTTACATATTTTTTTTTTTAATACGTTTTATTTGAAATTATAATACTAACAAACAAAGAAAAACTAAAAACAACATCAATCATCAAAAACACCAGGCCCCCACATTTTTTTTCCATTTATGATAGCTTAAAAACATATGTAAATCTATATGAAGTCCCGTTTCTCTAGCCAATAATAAAAAGAGTCCCAAGTTTGATAGAAGTCAGTATCTTCTTTCTCCTTCAATGATAAAGTCGATCTGTCCATTTCTGCAGTCCAAGATCTTTTTTAGGATCAGTTCGTCGGTGGGTGGCTCTTCACTCTTCCAGTGTTGGGCAAATGCAATCCTTGCCGCAGTAATTACATGTAAAATCAAGTACATTTCTTGTTTACTAATATTCACAGGTATAATGCCTAATAAAAAGACTTCAGGTTTAAAAGCTAAAGGTTTTTGTAACATTTCCTCAAGCCATTTATATATTTTAATCCAATACTTTTTTGCGTTATCGCAAGTCCAACACATATGATAAAAAGTACCCAATTTATGTTTACATTTCCAACATCCATTTGACATATTTGGAAACATCTTAGCTAGTCTATTTGGTGACAGATACCATCTATAAAACATTTTATACAAGTTTTCTTTATACGAAGTTACTAAAGTTGCCTTAATATTTCTCTCCCATTGTTACATATTTTTGTTAAATTAGCAATTTCACATCTGAGTTCTTTAAGAACTCTCAGATGAATACCATCTGATCTGGTGGCTTTTTTTAAAATTTCAGTTTGTCATTGGGCCAATAAAAAACATTTCCACCCACATCCCCCCTAGAATTCTTCCCAAATGAAACATTCCCCTGCTCCTGTCAGCTTTAGGTTTGTTGGCATTTCTTGACGGTTTCCATTTTGGCAGTTTTGCAGGTACAAAAACTCCCAAGCTCTCAGTTGTGGAATGCTAGAGACTTGGCTGCGTTAGTCTATAGAAAAAAGCACCGAAAGAGGTTGCGATGTGGCTCTTGCGGACAAGAATAACTCGGCAAATGCGTGACAACAGGTTACAGCTGTGGGGAAGGCTCGTGCTACGAGGCTTCTGCTGGCCTTCAAGGTTTTGTTTTGGTTGAATATGGTTGCTCATGCTTTCATGCTGTCTTGCACATCCCATGATATAGAATTGAGGACCAGCCATCAAAGACTACGCGGTTGCCAGATGTCTACTGATGTCGACACTCCCTGCCCATGGCGCCACCCTTTGCCCTGGACTCTCAGTTTTCCTGACATTTCTATAGGTTCTTGTCCCCATATTCCAAAATGCTGACGGGCGTCTCAGCCACAAGAGTGCTGTGCTAGAGTCTTTGTAGATCAGTATCTTTGGGGTCGTTTTGGCTTCCCCCCTTTTACCCGCGTCCCCGTCCACAGCTGGAATGTGCTGTGAACATGCTTCTGCAGTGGGGTTTTGCCCTTGGGCTGGAAGAGTGTCCATGCCCGACCTGAGGGTGCTCGGGGGGCACTTTCTCTGCTCGTGGTGGGTGGTGTGGAGAGCCAGGAGTGCCCCTGTGCACTGGCCGTGTCCCTGCAAAGAAACGCGCCTGGGGATCCCTGGCCAGACTCAGTGGTGGGCCATAGGCAGGGCTTCTCTGAGGGGCTGCGATTTCCCCAGAGGCGGAGCGCCCAGGCATGACTGTAAGGCCACCCTCGTGTATCAGTTGTTGGCCCTGGAAAAGCTGCGTGACTCCATCTCACGGTCAAATGCTGTCCAGTAACAAAGGCTTTGCAAGTTCGGAGCCCTCCGGGTGACCAGTGCTTGCGTCAGACACCGGGCAAAGGCTTGTGTGCAAAGGCCTGCAACGGATGCAACAGTTTGGAAGGCAAATTCATTTCTGCTTTCATCTTGCCCAGAGGCTTTTGTATGGTCCGTCCCTCCAGGAAAACAGGAGGAGGAGGAGGAGGAGAGTGTCTCCTGGCTCAGGTGATGCCAGGACCCGTCGGATGGCTCCTCAAACAAGCTGCCCTTTGGGAGGTTGCAGCCGCCCTCCCTGGCTAGTTGCCCATGGGAGGGGGGTCACCATTTGTCGTGGGCTGGCACAGGCCATGCTGGCTCGGACGGCCCGGCCCACTCACTCCTCACACGCACAGGCACTGAGGCCTGGTCCGGGGTCCCTGGAGCGCGAGGGTCTCCTGCAGCGTGCCGGGCTGGCAGGAAGTGCCCCACTGAGGAGTGGACAGCCTCACACACAAGTTCTCCAAGAAGGAAGGGAAATGCAATTCATGGCCTGTAGCTGCTTAGAAAAGGCAACTTGAGCACATGTATGTGATAAATGTTAACTGTGCATTAATCGCATTAAAGAGGACCCTATAAACTTTTCATTTCTAATTAAATTCCAGCTACCAGTTCTGCTGAAGAAGGCACACTCTGAGCCTTTGTTTATGTGGAAAATTAAAATGCAAATACAACGGAATTTATTTCCATTACCAGAGTGATATGCCAGGCTCCTCCATTTAACAGCCTCCAATTATTTTAAAGGCAGCCTTTCCATTCTCATTCTCAAGTTTTCCCTTAGAAGTTGCCACTCCGAAATGGACGATGAAGCAGAGATGGAGAGAGTGACAGGTGGAGGACAGGAGAGCCTCCTTGGCAGAATTGTGTGCGCCTAGGAAAGAAAATGCGGCAGGTAGAGGGAGAGGAACGGGAGGGAACAGAGAGGCCTGCCAAGGCAGCCCCAAAGTTGTTGCCAAGAGCTTTGCATCTTTGTTATTCAGATGCCAGCTCCAAATATTCTGCATGAATCCTGTTGCCTTGTCCTTCTGGGGGAGCTCACGACTGTGGGCTGGGTGGAGTGGAAGAGCCTCGTAAATGTTTTTCCTGCTCTTGCCGCACCCAGTGGCCCTGGGAGCAGCGTGTCCGGACCAAATCAGGCAAGGCGGCGGCAGCTGCATTGCTTCCTCGCAGTCCTGTCTTGTTCACCTAAAGGCCGCCGTCTCCTTTTAACCTTTGAAGGGTGGCACGGGCGGGTGATGAGAGCGGAGCTCCCTCCGCCCAGCCCTGCCCAGCCCAGCCCAGCCCAGCCCTGCTGCCAAAAGTGAGTAAAACTGGCCGAAAGCTGGATGGGATAAAGCCCTGGGAGGTGCAGGCAGGTGGCCAGCTGCTCTCACCTTGACCCCCCCCCATGGCGTCCGCATTAGACCCCCCTGACTAATTTTATATATGAACAGCATAGAGGCACATGGGAGCAGCTGTGGCTGTGGCTGCGGCTGGCATGCCTCGTTTGGGCCCCGTTCCGGGTTCTGTGACTACGCTCTGGCGTAGGCCATTCATCCCACGCAAGAGTCCTTGTGAGGGAGCCGCTTCCCACGCGGATCTGCTGCTCGGGGTGGAGGGGGCTTGCTGCACCGAGCAGCGATCATGTCTCCTGGTGCAGAGATGCATGCCGGGCCCCGTGCGTCGGCTTGTGCAAACACGCGGTTTGTCATTGTCCGGGGTGCATCCGTTTTGCTTTTCAGTGGTGACGCCTCACACATTCATCTGTGCTTATGTCCTCAATGTCACTCGGTGCAACGCAAAAACCGCACGTAGTACTTGGCAGGGTCAGTCCCAGCAAACTGCAGGTACAAGGGGAACCCACGTGTGGGGAACCCACGGAGGCTGCTGGTTATGGGACCGCTTTGCTGTCGTGCGAGGAGCTTCCAGGACCGGGAGGAGTGCAGCACCCGTGAACCTGGATAGATCGCCACGTCTTCATGCATGGAGAGTCCTCCTCAGGCGGCGGAGGCAAGCCATTCGTAGTCCAGGGCCCACGGCACTGTGGCCGCGCCGTGTCCTCCTTGCGCAAGCTGAACTGCAGCTGCGGAGGACAGAAGAGGGCGCCGCCACCTCTGCTGCGTGCCCTGCTTGTTCGCAGGGTTTTCCAGGGTGTCCCACTCAGGCAGAGAAGGCAGCCCAGGCCGCGAGGGGGAACCAGTTATTCCCGTTTCTTCAGTGCCACGGGCTGCGCGGGATGGGCTGTGCGCTCAGAAAGCAGATGTGCGCTTGACGTGGCCATTGCAAGACCTGCACATCATTGTTTAGTGCACCAAAGCCCTTGACGCCTCCTGAGTGGGCTTTGAAAGCCGGGAATCACGAACAATCTGGCAGAATCTGTGAAATGGGCACGCTGGCAGGCAGGCAGGCAGAGGGGCAGCCGTGGGCATCAGCAGGCAGCAGTGACTGCCTGGAAGGGCCGGCAAGGGGCCCACGCGGGGGGGCAGTGCACGTGCACCAAGGGGGCCAGAGCAGCAGCCACAGTGCGGCAGGAGCGGGGCAGGGCGCCTTTGTCCACTGAGCGACTGGAAAATGGCCTCAGCACACAGGGACGTCCAGGTGGGTGGACAAGGGGGCCCCTGCCCCCCCCCCGCGAGCACCAGCCCAGTGCTCGGGGGAGTCCGGCAGAACCGGCCGACTGAGGAAGGCCGCTGCGTGCTCTCCTTCCCGTGGTCCCGGGCTGCAGGTCTTGCTTTTTTTGTTTTGGGGGCAACTGTGGAAAAGGGAGAACGGCTGCTCGGGCTCAGCGCCTCTTCGTAAGCTTTCCGAGGGAGGGCCTTTGGCACCAGCAGCCCCACGTGCCTTGTGCACCGCCCACCCTTCCCCCCTGCGCAGAATTTTTGTGGCAAGAAGGATGCTGCCCGGGGGGTGGGGGCCTGCGGGTGGAAAAAGCAGGCACCTGGGCCTTGGTCAGACACTGCATGAAGGTGGGCGGGCAGAGGCCGAGCATCCTGCGGACGTGCCCTCCCTGTGCGTGTGCTTTCCGCGCCCAGGCACAAGAGGAGCCAGCCAGCAGGGCGAGGGCCCTCGGGCTGCATCGCAGTTTTGGTCCCTCGAGTGTTTGCTGGCAGAGCATGTCCAGGGCGTGTGCAAGAGGAGGGAAATCCCACGTTGAACTCCCAGGCTGTCGGTATGTTGCTGCATGGCACTGCTGGCCAGCACGGTGCCAGCCATGTGACGGCGTGCCCACCCTTGCCCACACGGCAGGCCCCATCGCTTGCCATGGGGCCATCGCCGGCTGGCAGCTTGCTCAAGCCCGGCACACGCTTTCCTACCACTTCCCCGGCTGCAGGCAATACAGTCTGGGTGTGACACCTGTCCTTCATCCCCCTAAAGAACAAGATTGGCCGATTCGGCTGGCTGGGACTGACTGCTGCCCTGCGCAGAGTGCAAGGCGATCCCATCCGGACAGGCCTGGCCACGGGGTCGCAGCCCCCAACCAGAGGGCCTCCACATCCCTTCCTCACCTCCCTTCCCAGCTGTGATTTAGCCGGATTCCGCAAATCGAGAGCAGCTCCCGGGAGCAACTGCCCCCTGCTGCCTCTGGGGGGCCCAAGATGGGGGGCCCCGGAGCAGGAAGGGCTCTGCTTTGCTCTCTTCTCTTGGCTCCTGCTTCCAGCACCATGTCAGTGCAGTTGCATGAGCTCCCGAAGTTCAAACACGCCTGTTTCGCCACTGCACTCATTCCCAGGGGCCTCTGGAGAGGCTCCAGCCGCACGAGGGGCAGCGGCAGCCCTGGGCAGCTGTTTCAGGGAGTATCTGTGGCAAACCCACCTGGTCCTGCCACTCTGCAGAAAGGGTCGGTTCCAGCGCCAATTCAGTGGGCTCAGCGAAGGGCTGGTGGGCAGCGCCCGTACCTGGGAGAGCTCACCTGCCCAGGCCCGGTGAAGAGCGCTCTGGCCTGCATCCCTCACAGCTGCAGCGGGGAGGCCGGCGGAGCTGCTCCGAACGCAGCCGCTTCACGCGCTTTGGCCACGGCAGGAATCCGCTCGGGCCAGACACGTGCAGGAGGGCCACGTGTGGGGGTGCTCGTGCTACATGCAGGAGTCCCCCTTCCTCTCCCAAATGCTTCTGCTTGCCGTGCCATTAAAAGAGAGAGCAGGCCCTCGTGCCTGGTGTTCAGTGAGTATTGATTCAGCCTGCAAGCAATTTTAATATTTCTTCAGGGACTTTCCAGCAACAGCACAAGTCATTAATTCATCCTCCCAAATTGCTTATTCAATAGCATGAACATGGCTCCTGAATAAAGTCTCAGAATTTATGTGACTTGTAAGAGTCAGGAGGTCAAGCAACTGTTATGGAGTGAAGTTAAAAATCCAAATAAAATATTGACACTTTTTTGGAGGTGTGGGAGGAGGAGATGAAAGGAAGCAAAGGTATTTAAAGCAGGGCCTGCTGCCATGCCCCCAGGATAATGGACGGAGAGAGATGGAAAACACGACGGAGCCAGAAAAATCAATGGGATATACGGCACATTCACTTAGTATTTCATAATTCTTCCTCACACACAACGTCCCGCATCTATGTCGGAATAAAGAGATTCACCATCCCGGGACGATGTGCTCTGAGACAGCCGCACGGGCAGAGCCTTTCCGGGGGGTGCCATAAGGCGGAGGTTGTGGCGCACCGACAAGGGAAATGCATGGCAAGCCCTCTGCGCCCACAGCGAGCCGGATGCCATTTCTCCCGGATGCAGAGACGCCCAGGTGTGCATCCACCAGGGCAGATCACCTGAAGACAAGCAGTGCAGCGGTCAGTGGAGCCTACGGTTCGAAGACCGGCTGATGCTTTGGTCGTCTTCTCTCTCTCCTCCACCCCTGGCAGGTTTTATTCGGAGTGCCCCAGATGAGCTACGCCGTCACCTCGGTGCCCCAAATGCCCCATGCAAAGGGGGTGGGGGAGGGCAGGGGGCCCAAGAGGATAATGCGCATACCTGCCCTGCAGCGTGCCTGCCCCCATGCTCTGGGGTGGCATGTGCAGAGGGGCTGTGCCGCTTCCCTCCCACACAAGTGGGCTCCATGCTTGGGGAAATGGCAGGCAGGGGAGAGTGGTGGCTGCGCACAGCGGGGTGCACCTGTGGCGGCCAGGGGCAAATGGGCAACGGCGCGGTGACGCAACGGAGCAGAAGCAGTGGCCTGGGAGGCAGGGTGGGAGAGCCAGCTTGCGGAAGAGCCCCAGAGCAGCTTTGGCGTCACTGTCCCACCCCTGGCCTTCCTGCGGGGATCTCAGGCTCTGCCCACAGCTGTGTCACCGCATGTCTTTCTGTCCCCTGACTTTGCGACCCGCATGATTTTTATTTAGCTTCCAGGAAACTCATGGCTCTTGCTTTACGACTGCAATTTTCTGCTATTGATGTGAGTCGCTTGGCTTTCTGAGGCAAGCAGGTGGTGTCACCCTGGATTAAAACCCTGGTTACGCCTTGGCTAAAGGCGGGATTCAGGGCAGTTAGTTCTTTGGGCGTAAGAACGTGCTTCCTTATCGATGTTTGGGGCTGATCCGTATGGGGGGCACGAGCATCCCTGTGCAGGGGAAGTAGCCTGGCAACTGCCACTCACGGGCAGGACACCTGCCTGACGCGGAGGTGCCCCTGGTGCCTCCCCCTAAACAGAGAGGCAGGGCCGGCGGTGGGGAGGCTTCCGCCTGCTCCCACTCAGAAGCTGCCCAGTTTCTCACTGAACGTCTCCAGTGTGGGAGAGCCCACCTCCTCTGCAGGCAGCTGGCCCCGCTGACACATTGCTCTGGCAGTGAGGAAGCTTCTCCTGATGTCCAGCCTGAATCTGGGTTGCCACAACTTGAATGGGTTGTTCCGTGTCCTGCACTCTGGCAACAGGGAGACGAGATCTTGACCTTCCTCTTTGTGGCAGCCTTTGAGGGACTTATAGAGGGATATCAAGTCCCCCCTCAGCCTTCTCTTCCCAAGGCTGAACATGCCCAGTTCCCTCAGTCTCTCCTCACAGGGCAGCGTTTCCAAACCCTGGATCATCCCTCTTGCCCTCCCCTGGACCCTTCCTAATTTTCCTGCATCTTTCTTCTATCTTGGTGCCGAGGACTGGACACAGTATTCCAGGTGGGGTCTGACTAGTGAGGAGTATAGGGGAACTACCCCTTCTCGTGATTTGGAAGTAACGCTTCTGTGAATGCATCCCAAAACTGCATCTGCCCTTTTGGTGGCTGCATCACATTGTTGGCTCATTTTTAGTCTGTTGCCCACAATTACTCCACGGTCTTTTTCTTTGTCAGTTCTGTTGAGCCATGCATTCCCCACCTTGCGTTTGGTTTCTCTTTCCCAGGTGGAGGACTTGGCACTTGGCTTCCGCATTCAGATTTGTCAAGATTGCCCTGGATCCGCATCCTGTCTTCTAGGGTGTTCACTATTCCACCCAGTGTTGTATCATCTACAAATCTGATTTTCTTTCCTTGTACTTCATCATCTAAATCATTAATAAACCCAGTTGGCTCCATGGCTGAGCGGGGACTCGAACCCAGATCATCTGAGTCCCAGTCCCGTGCTCTTCACCACTGCACCACACTGTTAGTTTACCTCCCTCAGTTTGAGAGGGTGCCATTGACGAGCAGTCTCTGTGTCCAGTTCAGCAGCCAATTTTGGATCCGCCTAACAGTTTTTCTATCTAGTCCACTTTTTGCTAATTTGCTCCTCAGAATGTCATGGCGCACTATGTTGAAAAGTATGTTTTATCACTGTGGTCCTCCAAACGCAAAGGGATTCCACACATGAATTCCATCCCGAAAAGCTGTTCCACAGGCGTGCAACTGTGTGCCCTCCGAGCTGCTCCAAGAGGAAGCAACTCAGGGACCTCCAGGGCGCTCCTTGAGTCATCTTCTTAACATCCATTGAGCTGCTTTTCCTACTTTTCTCGGCCTTAAAAAAGAAAGAAAGAAAAAACCCTAAGTAACAGACTTGTGTAGTGACAGCTGGACTTCCTTCAGAGTGAAATGGTCCCACATGTGGGGCTCAGAACGGAAGATACCAGGTGCCTGCAGGCCAACTCTTCAATCAGGATCATGTCCATTTTGTAGCTGCAGCCCAAAACAGTCTCTCAGATTTCCAGATGTGCTCATCACCAGGCCAAAAGGTTTGGCTACACCTGATCTACCCATCAATCTATCTTAACCAACCAAAATGCCCACAGAGGTTCACATGTGGGCAGGAAAGCCAAGATGGCTACTTGTTTGTTTGCTCCCAGCCTGTCGGTCCAAGGTGCTCTGTCTCAGCAGGCAGAAGGACTAGGAGGGCCGCTCCCTGGTGCGGAGTGTGCCCTTCTCAAAATCACTCCATGAGTGCCGATCACCCAGCACGAGTCAAGCCGGGCGAGGGTCGCTCTGCTGGAGCACTCCCTGGATGGCCACAGCCGAACGGAGCTCACCACGATGCCGGTAGCAGGAAATGCTTTTAATTGCGTGTCACCTGAGGTTGCCAAGGAGATCTCGGATCTCATTCATTACGACGAGGACATTACTATGTAGCAGAACACGGTGCTCCGTGTACGCTTGATGCAGAACCCCGTAGGCCTCGTTCGGATGGATGGGCCGATGAACAGATACATTTATACTAAGTATACATACATTATATCACTCTATTGATTTTTGAAAAGTTCCAGGTCTGCCAAGCTGTAATGAGATTTTTGAACTTTGGGCTGTGATCAATGAAAGGAATATTATTGGCCTGCAGGACTGATATAATCCCCTCCGTGCGGGCTGAGCTGCTCCGGGCTGCCCCCGCCCAGCCCGCGTATCGGGTTCCATCAGACGCTTAACCTCTTTTACAGTGTCATCAGGCTAAAAGGAATCTAATAGTGACACAGGACTTGTGCGTCGCTCTCCGGCACTATTGCTTTCCTGTCACAAATAATTTATAGCTTTCTATTTCCATCCCTTTGCCTGCACCCCATCACGGCTTCCTGGGGCGGCTGCAGGGGAGGGGCCGTGCGGAGGGGGGTGGGATCAATACGCTCACAGACCCGGCGCCTCCAGGAGCTCGGGCGAGCAGGGAGGGCAGCTGGAATGGCTGCCCCTCCCCAGCTCCGGCCACAGAACGGCTCTAGGACAGCTCTGCTCCGCGGGCCTCGGGGCTGGAACGGCACCGGGCATGGGCCCGGCTGGGGGGCCGCCCAGGCCAGCCGCCATGTCTGAGGAGCGCCCAGCCACCTGCCCCTGTTGATGCGCCAGGGCACAAAGGAGGCGCTCTCCCCGCTGCCGGGCCAGCATCGGGCACCCTGAAGCACGGGGCCCCGGGTGCAGGCCGTTGACACCACGGCAATATCCCACCACCACTAGCAGAGGTTTGCCTGTGGCTTCAGGCCCTGGGCTGCTCACACCCACCCACCACGCAGGTGTTTTCACAGCTGTGCCACAGTGGCGCTCTGTGCGAACGCAGCCTTCCTCATTCATGTCCCGCACCTGCTACCGGGTCCACTGGGTGACCCCAAGCTCTTGTCGTCGATGGCGGGGGCGGGGGCCAGTGAACCGCAGCCGCTCTCTCTGAGTTAGAGCCCTCCGAGCCTCTGCCGCACCCTGCCCTGTATCCACCTCTTTCCGAAGCAGAGGTGTCCCATGCCCCGCAAGCCGTTCTCACAGGGAAAACACGGGCAGCTTTCCACTCACACGTGGGCTGAAATGGATCGCCGTGATTGCCGTTTCCAAGCGGTTTGGTTGTACTTACACCCGATCTTGGGCCCCTTTCACAATTACAGACTTTCTTGTTAGTTCCATGACTAATTGCATGTTCTAATTTAGAGCAATTGTTTAGCATTATATAACAATTCCATATTGCAGACCAAATTTTCGGCCTTCTCTGACTTGAGTGTCTTTGTGACCACGTTGCCTCTTTTGGGTGCCTTCACTTTCTCGGCACATCCTCAAGTCACCTTCCAAATGTTGTTTAGAGTATGTGGTGCAGCAACATTGTAGGCCTTCCTCTAACCCCAAACTGTGCTCCAGCCAATATGGATTACATGGATGGAAGCCATTCTCCTCTTCTTTCTGGTCTTTTAGACTGCATGCCCCTTCCCTTCCCCTCTCCTCCTCCTCCTCCTCCTCCCTCAAGCAACTCCCCGTCCGGTTCGGTAGATTTTAATATCCTGGGGTGAGTTTATTGCGTTGCTGATCAGAGACAGCCTCACACGGCAGCTATTCTGTCCCGCATGACCAGGCGCTCCGCTTCATCCATCTGGGCTCTGGGGCTTCTAGCAATATGTTAATGCCTACGCCTTGGGTGGGGACACACGTAACGGCACGCCGCACTGGCAACGGTGCAGGCGGGGCTCGTCGGCACACCTTAACCCGTGGGGAAGCATGGCTCTTTGGTGTCCATGAAGCCACAGGGAGACGCAGCTTCCTGCGCTCCACCAGGCGGCCGCCCAGCCGCTGTCTGTGCACGCATGTTTCACACGGTTCCCGCCGGAGAGTTTGGTGGGTGGGGGGCACAGGAGGCCTGCAGGCTTTATGTTGTCGGCCCCAGTGCAAAGAGAGGGTTGAGGCAAAGGTTGCGAGAACTTCAGGGAGCAAGAAGACAGGAAACGCGGAGCTGAGTCATGCAATGCCTGACAGAAGGAAGGAGTGGGCAGAGGCGGAGACGGCGACTCAGCTGCTGCCTCATTAGACGCCTTGGCCGCACAAGGCGAGTGCCTGCATGTGTGAAGAGCTGCCGTGGGTCCAGCAGGACAGGCCGAGGCTTCCCTGCATTGAGGCCGCCTGCGCACTCAGTGGCACACCATCTGGAAGGGGGGATTCCAAGTAGCCAGAAACAAAGGTCAGAGGACCCGGCATGCATTCATAAGAGGATCAAGTCTTCCGCCCTCCAGTACTGGGCTGGCAAAGCTCTGGTTTGATGGAGGGAAGAGGCCTCCCTGGAGCAGTGGCCAGAGCGGCCTCATGAGAGAGAGCCACATCTCGGGGCTCCAGGGCCCCTCTTGGAGGCTCCTCAGCCTCTGCGGGATGTGCCTGAGCAGCGAGGGCGCCCTTGGGGTTTCTCTGGTGGATGCTGTGCTCTGGGCACTGGACCCTCATCTAGGGCTGAACACCCCACGAGGAAGGAAGCACATTGCCACGTGCTGCGTGTTTGGAAGCCAGGGGGAGCACTTCCGCGAGGGTCCCTCTCTCCCTTCCTTCAGGGGTTACCCAATTACCCAACAGCCTGGTGCGTGCTTGCCTGATTTCTGCGCCTCGGTCCCCGCACGAGCTCGTGTGCATGCGCTTGCCCTCTCCGCAGAGGCGCGGGCTCACCTGTTGCCGCCGCTGTTGTTCTTGCAGGATCATCCGGACCAAAGTGCAGCAGCCTTTCCACCCAACGCCGGACGGGAGCGGCTCAGGAGTCACTGCACCTGGACATACCATAGGTAAGAGGAAGCTTGAGGTGGGCGAGGAAGCATGACGGGCAAGCCGGGCGAGATGAGCGCACCTCACGCATGTCCCGCTGGGGCGAAGAGGCTCCGTCTTGTGCATCTTTCGTCCAGGCGATGACAGAGGTTCTCCGGGCAGATTGCAAAGTGGTTCTCATGTCTGTGGGACGCCTTCTCTTCCACTGCTGAGGGAATTCCGTGTCTGTGGAGCAAAGATGTTGTCTGTCTGGGAAGGGCTGGTTACTGCTCAGGTCCACTGATCCAGCACGGTCGGCACAGCCCCTGGGACACCCCCGTACCCCCCCACCGGCCCACATGCCTCCCCCGCCCTGCTTGTTTTCTGGACACTGCGTAGGACGCCCTTGACTGGGACGCAGGGAAGAGTGAGGCTGCCGCTCCTTCGAGGGGGTGGGCAGGCAGACGCCCCCTCCCATGCCCTGGGTTCTCCCCGTGCCAAACAGCACAAGCCTTCCCACACCTCTGTGCCTGCTCTCCAACCCGAGGCGTTTGCAGGCCTGACCGTCCTTTCTGTGTAAGTTGGAGAAGGGGAGGGGGAGCTGCGGTGCCCCCTCCCCAGCCGCTCCCCATGGAAATGCTCGGGTTGCTGATGGGCCACAGAGGGGACATCAGCGGGCTGGGGGCCCAGTCAGCATCCTGGGCAGGAAGCCCACAGAATCACGGGGTGCGGGCATTGATGGCAGTTGCCTCTGCATGTCGCACCAGCTTGATTTCGCGTCGATTGCACTTTGAGCGCCTCTCTGGGCAACACCCTGCAGGGGAAGCTGGCTGTGCAGGCGGCTCGATCCCACTTCCAGCAGCGGCACGGTCCCTTCCCCCTCCTCCCTGGTGCCTGCCGGGCACTCGGGGTGCTTCCAAGATCACTGCAGGGGCTGGGAGGCCGCGGCACACGGCGGTGGCTCCCGGCACCTTCTCTCCGCTCAGGAAGGACTCTGGACCGCAGGGAGGCCCCCAGGGGTGTCTAGGCAGTGGCCTGCCCCGCGCTTTGAAGGGTGTTGAACCTCCCAGAGAGAAAGACCATGGCAAGTCTTGGGGGTGGCAGGCGGGGGGCATCCATCCAGAGAGCCCAGTGGGCTGGCAGGGAGGGCTGCGTGCCTGCACTGTCCTGGGGCGTGAGCACTTGCCTGGCACACTGGTTTGGCGCACAGCCTGGGTGTGTTTTCCTGAGTTTCAGGAGGAGTTTGGTGTGGTGTGCATTTTGCCTGGGTCTTGTGTGTGCGAGGTACGTGTGCTTCACCTGCAGGAGGTTTCTGGGGAGGGCGTTGGCTGGGCATGTGTGGCGTGGACCGGTGCCCTGCCTCTGTGGGCTCAGACCCTCCTTTGGCCTGGCTCCCCCTTCTTGGGCATGTTACTTTGCTTTTAGCCTGACCCGTTTTGGGAACACGTGGCCTGTCTTTGCCACACCTCCCATGGCAGCCGTTTTGCGAATGGGCCAGCTGCACCCACACAGGGCAGACATTTCTAGGGGGTCCAGGACCCCCCAAAACAGGGACTGTGTCTGCCAGCCAAGAAAGCTTGGCTGCCAGGGGACCCTGCCTGGACAATGCGTGGAGAGGTGTGGTGGATCAGCCTTCTGTACACATACCTGAACTGGAGGGGGGGAAGCACAGCCTCCGAAGGGTTAAATGGAGGTGGAAGGGCGCAGTGGGAGAAATGACCACCCGGGTCAGGACAGGGAGGCGCTCCTGCTGGAACACCTGGATGTTTGCACATCTTCAGTGGGCTTCCCATTGAAAGCCCACTTGATGAAGAAACACAGGAAACTTCCGCTCAAGCTTCACTCAGTCAGCATTGGGCGCGCAGGCAAGATCGCTCCTTAAGCGAGAGTAGTGCAAAGTAAGAGGAGCACAGGCACGCTCAGCATTGCTGCCGCAGTTGTGGCAAAAGGCATCACGGGCAGGGGTGCGGCAGGCCCGGCGGCAGGGCCGTCTGAACAGCACGATGGGCCCCGGGCAAAGCAGTGCACCGGGCCCCTACGACGACGACAACCCCTGCTGATTTTGGAAGCGTTCCCGTTTTGGCAAGGGTTAACATACACAGGTTCGTATGGGGCCCGCGGGCAGGTGCCCCTCAGGCCCAGGTGTTCAGACGGCCCTGCCTGGCAGCTGCCCTGCCCAAGAGCACAGGCAGCCTGCTCCCACCTGGTGGGAAGGTGATCGGCTCACCTGCACCTTCCATCAAGTCCAGCCATTTCGCCCCAGAGCATTTGTTGCTTTGGGTGAAGTTTTAGACGCTTCGGGTCCCCGGCTGCTGCTTCCAGACAGGGATCTTGCACACAGCTGTGCCGGAAGAGGGCCCTTCGTTCCTGTTGGACTGTTTTCTGGCCTCACCGCCTTGATCATAACACCGCCAACAGCATGCGGTTTGTCAGAAAAAAGGGCCCTCGCTTATAGAACGTGGAAACTTCAGGGGAAGCTCTGGAAGGAACCCGGCATGCAGGGAGGGTCAGAGGAATGGGGCCCATGCCCAGTATGGGCGGCTCTAGAACAGCGCAGGGATGCAGCTCACTTTCCATCATCCGCACTTCGCGTAGCTTTTTAATGGGTTGAATTTGTGAGCTGCGCAAATGTTCTTTTGGAATCGCCCTCATGTTGTGCCTGGGTACATATTTGGAAGCACCCCAGCACACAGCTGATGCGCTGTCCTCACATGGGAACTTAACAGCGGAAAGGGAGAGGCGGATAAAAGAAACGCCGCCTTCCCAGGCTTCAGAAGTAGAGTTTCCCAGCCCCTCAGCCTTTCCATATTATCTTTTGTGCATGTACAGTAAGTGTGAGTCTCACATGTTTGGTGGGGGTGGGATCCAACTCTTTCCTAACTAATCTTTCTGTTGTGAAGAAACTCTCTTTCTTCTTTGAAACCAGAACTGTTGCCTTTTGAAGAAGAATTATTATTTTGTTTTTACCAAAAAGAACTATGGCTAAGTAGACCGGAAAGTGGCCAGTTCAAATGAGCTTTATCGCTGTAACTTAACACAGAGCATCACTTCTGCCAATTGATAGCTCAATGATCAGAGCAGACTTCGCGCTTTTCTGTGTAAGGCAGTTGTAGCGGCCTTGTCGTTCCCCCTCATTGTTGCTCAAGAGTTCTTCAGAGCATGTCGGCACCTCCAGCGCTGCTTTTGTTTTCAAACAGCACTTTCAGTGAGTTCGTTTAGCTCTGAGAAAATGTAGTATTATTTGAAAACGAAATTGAATGAAACCCCTTTTTAACGGGTGTTGTTTCGCGATGCTGCTGTGTCACAGAGCCACCTGGAGGTTACGTAGTAGAAAAGCAGGAAAGAACTTTTGACTAGACTAGACTAGACTAGACTAGACTAGACTTTTTGACTAGTGCATAGATCTCAAGTTTGTGACACAACCAAAAGCAGATACAGCAGATTAACAACACTCCTTGGGTAAAAAAGTTCCTAAATTCCAGGGGCTGTGGGGGGGGGGGGAGTTGCAGAGCAAATCATCCACCACTTCCAGAGCCGTGCTGTGTGCTTCCCCTTTGTTCCCCCACCCCGCTTTTCTCTGGCTTGGACCAGTATAGTGTCGCGGGGCCTTCCAGAGGAACCGGCTGGGCTGCTTCCCCAGCAGGAAAGCAGCCGGCAACCGTTGGAGTGCATCCTGGATGCCCCAGTGGGCATGCTGGGGACCTGTGGGGCGGATTTGCACTCCAACCCCACTGCAGAGGCTCTTCTGCCCTGCCCTTTTGGCCAGCATCCAACAGGATGTAGGATATCCAAGGAAGAACAAAGGCCATTGGAGGGAAAGCCCATTTGGTTTCAACTATGATGCAAAAACCTGCAGCAGCAGGCTTCATCCAGAAGAGAAGGGGCGTACCCATCACCCAGGGAAGGGGAGAAAAGGACAGCAGCCCAGCGGAAGGGAGAGCCAGCCATTTCGGGAGGCAAAACAGTTGCCCCCGGAGGGGCACCCAAGCCCGGGTTTCTTAAGCAATTAACTTTTCATCAGGGGACTGTCAGAACAAAGAAAAGCTCGTGTCTGTTACGAGCTCAACTACCACTGTAGGAGCCTGTAAATTGGTGGCTCACTTTGGAGCTCATCATCGAAGAAATTGTAATGGATGTGTGCTATTTTTTCTGTCAGTCCCTTGATTAAGAGCTAATTGCTCAAAAGACACCAGAATGTACGCAACTGCCTGCTGCCTGTTGCCGCCTTGCTTTCCTCTGAGAGGAGACTGTTCCTTTGATGCCTGGACCCCTTCGCTGCAGCTTGTGCATGTGCAATAAGTGAAAGTCATTTTTAAAAATCTGCTGCTTGACTGACCAGGACAATATTTTCCAGCCATTGAAAGTTTTAAAACCGAGATCCTCGTGGTACTGAACGGTGCTGATTTTGTTTTCTGCAGTAATTATGCTGGTCCTACTGCTACAACAGGGGTAGGTGTTCCAAAACGCGAGTCGTCGTTGCTGTTGTTGCTGTTGTTGTTGCTAATACTGTTTAAGGGTAGCCTTTCTCAGTAACAGCAAGCAGTACTTTTCTGTATATATTAATTAACTAATTGGGTCACAGCACTGAGATCCTGTGATGTTGGAGCTGGGACTCCACGCACTAGAGCTGCTGTGGAGCAACACTGCCGGCTGCTCCAAAGGTTCCAGCGGGGCCTTGGAGGGGGGCAAAGGAGGGTGCTGGGGTGGAAGAGTTGCACTGACCCTGCTGGCAACCCAGCGCCCTTTCTGCTGCCTCTTCATAAAGACGGAGCGTGTGGCACAAGGGTGATGCAGACCCTTGCTCTGGCCACAGGGCACACAAAAGCCCTGGAGCCAGGCAGCATGGGTGCTCTGAGGACACGGGCAGCACTGCCCATCTAGCATCCGAGTACACCGTGGGAACTCGGGGGCTGGTTGGCAGTTCTCAGGGTCTTGCCTTCCCCACGGTGCCACAGGCTCCAAGTCGCGGAGGGGATGGACCGGGCGATGCAGCCGGCAAGACACAGGGAAGGAGACGAGCTGCACACACTGTTGCGCTGGCCGCTGGTGCCCCTGGGCTTTCAAACAGTCCCAGGGGCACTGGAATTCTTGCATGTACTTCAGGGCTTCTTGGTAAAAGGCTATAGGAACACCATTGCCCACAATCCACATCACACATGTCCTCTGCAGTGGGCAGCTGCAGGATCTTTGGCATGGTCTTGGACATGCACTAAGTTTGTGCCTCACAACTCAGGGTGGGGTGGGGGTTAGTTCCTGTGTTTTCCATGCACACGAGAGCTAGGAACCTGCTCTTGCACACACACATGCTGCCAGATTGTGCTGCAGCGACATGCCGTCCAGTCACCCCTGACTTAGGGCAGCCCTGTGAATGAAAACCCTCCGAAACACCGTCGGGGCTAGCGCCCCTCGGCTGTCCCGCTTCCAAGGCCGCGGCCTCCCGCTTGGAGTCGGAGCACCTCGTACGTGGCCTTCCTTTCATCTTCTGCCCATGACCTTCCCTAGCAGGACTGTCTTCTCCAGGGAGTCTTGCCCACCCCCCCGCCCCTGATGTGCCCAGCATTCTGTGGAAGACCTTCAAGCATGACATTCATAGCCTGGCCACCTAAGAGCAGGAGACGTTCCCTGCTTGCGCCTGCTCCTCACGACAGGGCTGGTGGTCCCTGGGCCACGCCTGTGGCGCCCTCTGTGCCATGGCAAGGACAGCATGTCCCACAGTCCTCTGGGATGGCGGGCCTGCGCAGCAGCCTCGTTCCCCACACAGCCGTCCTGGATCAGGAAAGGCGAGGGAGGGAAGCCGGATTCAGCCAGCACTTCAGGAGTCTTGTTGCCCTGCACGAACCAGCCAGGCTGCACGCAGCACACCTGCAGCGTAAGGGTTGCCGCGTCGTCCAGCCCGGCAAAGTGCACAGCACCCAGAACTCACAGCTCATCGCAGGGCTCGGGGCAGAGGGGGCAGAGGCACCTTGCTTGGTCCAGGCGATGTGGCAGTCCGCACACTGCAAGGAGAGCCAGGGCCTCCTAGGCGCCCGCCAGGCATGTGCAGGGTGACTTCCTTCCCCCAGCCACTGAGTGACCCCAGCCAGTGCATCTGTGTCCAGGATGGCTTCCCCTGCTTTGTTTCTGCCGAGTCCTGGGAGTCGTCCCAATAGAACAATTGAATTGTTCCCTCAACTCGATTCGATTCGATTCGTGTCTTCCATCTTCAAGTTCGTCTTTCCATCTCCTACTTGAGCTCTCCCACCTAGTCCCACGTCTATGAATACATATTCATTTTCCTAATCTTGACAGTTGTAAAATGAAAACCATTTTTGAAAAACATTTGTGCAAAGTACTGGTGAGATACAGAAGTAGAACTGGAAGGTCACAGTGCCGTTGCAAGAGCCCATAAACAGCTGTGAGTAGGGAGTGAAGAGCACATTGCAAATGCCCGCGGTGGAAAAGCCTTCAATGTTCCTGCCAGGTGAGAAATCCAATAGGGGAGTGAGCATCCACTGGAGGCTCCCAGAGTCCATGCTGGCGCCGAAGCACCGCCGCATGAAGCAAGACTTCGCACAGACGGAGGCCCATCTCTAAGATGGACTGCGGGGCGTGCTCTTTTCCAGCCACTAATAAGCATCTGAAAGCCAAGCATCTCCAGTGCAATTCGTATCTGGTTCTGTGCGCCAGGATCTGTGCCGGTGCCCCACACAGGGGAGACCGCAGCTTGGGGTGGGAAACGCACCCCGTGTGCGGTGCATGGCAGTGGCTGCATTTGGTGCCCTGTTCAGAGCGTTTGGCGCACCGTGCATATCAAGGTGCCGCTTTCCTGAGGGCCCCTGTACCAGAATCGGGATGCCAACCCCTGCCGGACATGCCGGGCAGCACCCAGCCTGTTTGCAGCTCATTCTCCACCGTTCCAGCTTGTTTGGCTTCGCAGCATCTGTCCCCTCCGTGAAGGACTCCTCCAGGGTCCAGCTGATGCTCAGGCCAAGAGACTTGCTTGCCTCAGGTCCAGGTCCCAGTCCAGGTCAAATGCTTTCCTTCTGGGCTTCCACGTCTGGGCAAGATCAGTTACATCCATGGGTGGTGCTGGGGGAATGTCCAGCCCTCAGTGCACGCGGCAGGCGCCCTCGATGCGCTTCGGTGCTCCTTCAGCTGGGTTGTGGCTCTGCGCACAATCACCAGCCCTCCAGGCTCTCCTGCTCTGCAGTCTGCAGTCTGGCTGGAGCAATGTGCAAGCATGTTGCTCACTCTCCCCTTCCTGCTGTTTCTGCAGTCCCCCCCCCCCGAGTCCCATCAACTACCCAAGGCCTCCCGCTTGTTGGACATGCTGAGGTGCAGCTGGTGGGAGGAGACGGTCTGCAGCGACTGTCTCCCTGCAGATGTGAGCTGTCCCTGCCGCCATGCCTGTAGATGCTTCACGGGAAGCGCAAAGCCTTTTTCGAAAGAGCTCGCTGGAACAAAATCGAGTTGCATATTAGTGCTTCAGCAGCAACCAAACTTGCAGACGATGTAAAGATACAGTTCCATGAACTGAAGGGGATTTTCTTATCTTAGTAGCAAAACGGGGCCTTCTGGTTGTATTTTCGTTTTTTTGAGGAACTCTTTGTATCCATCATTTGCATGTTCTGATAATACTGAAATGGTAGAAAGATGCACTCCCGATGAATGTTTAAAAGAAAGGAAAATGTAAAGAGAGAGTGTGAAAATGAAAGCAACCGCCATCCCCTGAGACCACTGCGTGGCGAAGTGCCTGGGGCTGAGCCCCTCGTGCCCTCCCAGAATGGCGCTGGGGCGGGGTCATTTTTCAGCATTACCGCTAGCGATGGCAAGGGGGCCTGCGTCAGGGAAAGCCACAGGGCCCTCAGGAGGCAGAGCTGCTGAGCAGGAGAAGGAGGCCTGTGTGTTGATAGCACCCACCCAAAAATGCCCGGATATTGTGTTTACCTGCCCCCCCCCCCCCCGCCACGCAGGCCTCTGGCGGGGAAGGAAGCAGCTGGGACGGGCAGAAGCGCAGGACTGGGCCACGGCCGGCACTGTGGCCCCTCAGCCCCCGGCTGGCCGCCTGCGTCAGGGGCTGCACACTGCGCGATTGGGAGATGCGAGTTTGCAAACACATCTGCGCGGGTAGCGTCGCTCCCTCCCCATTGACAACTTATTGACATCGAACTCGCGGCAGATCCAATAGCTAACGGCAAGCGAGCGGAACGCCAGTGAGCTGGAAATGATGCCCGAATGATGTCGGGAAATGTTTAATGCAGCCTCCAGCCCCTGTGCGCGACTCCCCTCCGCCAAATTCTAATGCGGTCGGAGAAACGCCGGCCAAGGAGGCGCCCCAAGCCGCGGGACGGGCAGGCTCCGATCGCCCGGCGCTGCCAGCTGCTGCCCGCTCCGGCGGCAGCGCAAAGCCGCCCTGCTTTCCGTGGGCTCTGGCGCTCTGGCCCGCGGACACGTGCGCCGCAGCCGGGAAAGCGGGACGGGCGCCCCGACGGAGCGAGCGAGCGAGCGAGCGCCGGGCTGCCACTGCGGCGCGGGGGCGGCGGGCGGGGGCTGCGGGGACCCGGCCGGCCGGGAGCACGCAGGGGCGCGGCGCCCCCCTTGGGCGAGAGGGGCGGAGCGCCTTGGGGGCCAGGACTGGCCACGACTCCGGGCGCGCGGGCCGGCTGCCGGAGGTCCGGGGCGCCCTCGGGCCGGCGGGCGGGCGGCAGCTCTGCTCACGGGCCTTTCTCCCTTTTCCTTCCTTCTGCCCAGTGCCCAGCACAGCCTCCCCTCCCGTCTCCAGCGCCTCCAATGATCCGGTGGGCTCGTACTCCATTAACGGGATTCTGGGGATTCCTCGGTCGAATGGCGAGAAGAGGAAACGTGACGAAGGTAGGGGGAGGGGCGCGTCCTCCCGTGCGCTTTCCTTGCTTCTTGCCCCGCGCCCCCTCTCCGCGCCCCCGCGCCCGCCTGGCACCAGCACCGCGGGCGCTTCTAGGCCCGGAGGGTCCCCCGCGCGGCCCCGCGGCTGGGCGCCGGGCCCGGCAGGCTCCCTCCGGGCCCCTGGGGGCGAGGCAGGTCCTCTCCGGCCTGCAGGGCTGAGAAGCGAAGCCCCCGCCCGGCGTCGCGGCGATGCGGCCCACCCGGCCAGTCCGGGCCAGCGCGGCGGGGGCTGGAGAGGCTCACCTGCGGGCAGGTGCGCGCGTGTCGGCCTGGGGCGCACTTTCAGGCAGCGTCGTACATGAGACAGAAACACATTCTGGTTTCCAGCGGGACAAGGCGGAGAAGGGCAGGACTGGGGCTCCGGGCACAAGTATTAGACCCCAGAGCAGCACTCTGCCAAACGCCCCATGCAGTCGGAAAGGGGGAGATGGAGAATGTGCGTCCTTCCAACACGGTTTAGCTCACAGCTGGCATGCGCGAAGCGGCAGCGTTGCGTTGAAAGGTGCCCGGCGTTGAACATACAGCCCTGCGAAGCTCAGCCTTTCTTTGGCGCAGGGGAGCCATCGGGTGGTTATAAGGTTTTGATGGGACGGAGTGAAGTATTTGTCTTTGAGGGAACAGGGATTTCCGCACAGGGATTTCCAGAAGTGCATAGACTGAAAGCACGAGATTGGGAGAGCGCAAATCAGTCCCGTTTGAGCCCCTGAAATCCACTGAATGCCGTTGCGAAGCACATTTGGACTTGAGTCCCCATCCGACCGTAAACGTTGCTTCTTTTCATGAAAATCCAGGTGTATTTTGTGCATATTTTTCCAAATGAAAATACTTTCAATTGAAACATGCGCATTCGTCTCCCATTGATCACGAACTATTTGTGCATGCTTCAAATGTACATTTTGTGCACGTTTTTACGCGTGTCATCAAATGTCATTTATTGTGTCAACTGTCCAGAGAGCCATGAGGAGCCTGAGATTTAAGTAAAAGTGTTACACACACACACACACACACACACACACTGTTCTGGTCTGCAAATTGCCATGCAGGCTTAAGAACTGCTGACTTCAATTGCAGATTGCATCCAAGTCTGTTTTTCTGTCCAGAAATGGGTCGATTCTGATAAAAAAAATTAATAACAGCAGATTTCTCCTCTGTCCCTACATGAGATATTTGTGCTTGCCTTGCCTGCTGCTCAAAATCCAAAGCCGCTTTCAGAACATGAGGTCAATATGACGCAGCAGGTCTCCAGGTGTGGAACTAATGCGAAGGACTGGTGCCAAGGCTTGTTCCCGTCTCTTTTTTTTCGGGGGGGGGTGGCATTAACCTTATTTATTCGGCTATTATGGAGACTCTGTATTGTGTACCAGCAGCAGCACAGGAGTAGCTGGGGGACCACGGGAAGGGTGAGGACAGTGGCCCATGAGTTGCGCTCCTGAGGATTTGAACTTTCTTTGGTTGGCTTGTAGACGAAACCTGAAAGGGCAGAAGTGGCTTGTGGCTGAGATGAGGGGAGGGCAGGGCAGTTTCTGGAGCACTTGCCTGCCTTTTTAAAAGAGCCGTTCTTATAGAGAGAGGGTGTCGCTCCGCTGAAGGACGCGTGTTTCTGTGCACTGCCCTACCTAAGCCCTGCTTCTCGCTATCCAGGGGTTACTCGTGCCAGATGCTGGCGACGTGTGCCGACGCGTGTTGTCGAGCCCCAGTAGCAGTCCCTGGTGGGTTTCCTACTGGTGCGTGTTCAGCGACTGCCAGCAGGCACTGGCGTGGGCAGCCATCTCCACCAAGGCCATCGCAGAATCCATGTTTTCAAGCACAGTGACAATCAGGCATAATGCTGAGGTGCGGATCCACCCCAGCAGGACTTGGAGATGAAGAGAGCGGAGGTGGCAAAGAGAAGCGCCATTGCTGGGCGCAGGGTGTCACCTCGGGAGCAGGGGTCGCCTGAGCGTGGCGGCTCCACTGCCGGCGGGCGGCCCGGTGGCCTCGCTGGCCCCTCACAGCAAAAAGAGTTGTGCAATTCTAAGAACATGAGCAACGAGCCGGAAGTTGCGGAGCACATGCGCCTCCATCCCCGCTGCATCTCAGGGCCAACACTGCTGGCCCAAAGTGCACGGCGAGTGTGAGGGTGACTGTGGAAACCGCCACGCAAGGCACAGCACAAATTGCTTTGTTGCTGTGCCGCCACTGCTGCCGCTGCACAGATTTAGCGGCAAAGCCCTGGACACGCTACTCAGAATAGGCTGGCAGAAGCCACGGGTGGGGGGCCTCCACCCACCAGCTGGCCTGTTTACACCATCGCGGCTGCGTTAGTGTGGCTGATCCTTTCTGTGACCATCTCAGTGCTTAGCTCAGAAGAAGGATGGTCACAGGATGGGTCCCACTTCTTGAATTTCCCTTAATTGTTGTCATAGTGTTTTTATGCACTGCTATAAACTGCCCAGAGAACTTTGGCTATTGGGTGGCACTGAAACAACATGAATGCTCGCATACGTACATACATCCTTGAATGATGCAGCCCACCACACCTGGCATATCCCGAACCACCTGGCCAGGATGGCGAAGGGACTGTTGGAGGTGATGCCGGAAAACTGCCACCTCACCCCTTGGTTTTTGGCTAGTGGGCTCCTGTGGGACTCCCTCTTCCCCCGCTTGCTGCTTAGCGTCAACATGGCATCGCTATGCGAGACTGTCCAGAGATGTGGCACCAGTGTTCGGATCGCATCAAGCTGTGCGTTTCCCGGTCACCAGCTTTGCGGGAGGAGGCGCAAGCATCCACGGCAGTGATGGCCTGGGCGCTGGGATACAGACAGAAGTGTAGTCCCGACACAGCAGAGGGGCTTTTGATAGCAGGCGCACCGGTCTGGGGTCAGAGGCAGTGCTCTGGGTGTGCGGCCACAGCGCCCCTTCCCAGAGGAGCAGGGCTTGCTGCCGACACGCACGCCTGGGTTGGAAGCCGGTCCTGCTGCTCGAACGCAAGGGACGGGGCTGTGTGTGTCCGGCTGGTGCAGCAGATGCACAGTGCTGACCCGGAGTGCTGGCTTGGGGGCTTCCTCGTTCTTTCCACTGGCTCCTCACTTGGGCTCTGCCTGGGCCGCATTCCAAAGCGCAGCTTCTCATATTATTGGGTGCAGGGAAGGGCACCTGACGTGATGAAGGGGCCGGGTGGCTTCAGAAGAGGAGCGGACAGATCCGCGGGGGAAAGGCTGCAGTGGCTGCCGGCCTTCCTGGCCAGGCACCGCCTGCGTCCTGAAGGCACCACGGCTGCGTGCAGCTGTCGCGAAGGAGCAGGGCAGGCGGGGCGCTCGTGCCCTCCCCGCTGGAGGGTCCTGTGGGCCGCCGGCTTGCCCCCCATGCACAGACCCTTCGCTTGGTCTGGCAGGGCCTTGCTCATGTTCTCACGTCATCCCCTCGTGACAAACAGGCAAGCGTATATTCAGAAGAACACCCACCTCCACGTCGTCCTGCCGACCCACAGAAGAATTCGGGAAAAATCTTGCTCTGCACCCCGTCACCGTCAGGCACTCAGATGTGGTGGGAATGCAGGACATGATCTTCTTGGTTGCAACGCCCAGCTGTGAACCACGGAAAACTCACTCCACTCACTTCCAGCAGCTTGTTCTGCCTGCACCATCAGGGGACTTTTCCGGAAACTCCCGCATTCCTGGTGACGCCGAAGAAAAAAGCAACATATGATTTGGACCCCAAACTAGGTGGCATCTGCGTGGTTCCTCACACTCGCTTACCAGGGCGCTCCCAAGGGGCTTTTCCCAGCCTCCTGCCCGAATGATGCAAGATGGCGCATGAGCCCCCACCCACCCCACTGCCACAGGGTCACAGGCAGCACAGCCCACAGGCTCCCATTCCCCGGCATCGACAGTGCCCAAAGGTCCAGCCCAGCAACGTGAACTAAGTCTGTCCATGCAGGAAATGGGGAATGTGTGTGTTTCTTGACATTCACTATTCAGAAGGCTTTTCCAAGCACCTGAGCGTGGCTTCGTGGCCCAGAGCAGGATCGTGGCACCTTACATGTTCATGTGAATTCGCAAACAGATCTTGAGATCGGGCCACAAATGATGGTAGGACATTCTTCAGACAAGCTCAGGGACCCAACCTGCAAGAACTCCGATGATCTGGCACCGCTGTCACACTCGTTGCAGCTTGAGCGAGCCGAATGTGGCAAGGACATGCTCAGCTGAGGGGCAAGGAGGCCACTCTGCACAAAGGGAGACTGCCAAGCTCTCCAGAAGCATTGGAACTGGAAGAAGCAGATCTGTCCACAAGGCAGGGGCTGCCATCCTAAACTCAGGAAAGAAAAGACGCCTACAAGTGGCACGAGAAAACTTCCAGCGCTCCAGAATGCTTCTTCTCCGCAAAAGCCATTGCCCCACCAGGGGTGCTGCTCACCATAACGGTGGGGGAAAGAAGCCACTGTGTAAGAGGCTGCGGATCTCCCCCTTCCTGCCAGACGGTCACAACGAAGGCTGAAGCCATGCGGGTGCCCGCCAGGAAGCAACGCGTGCTTGCGGCAGGGCGTTCCACAGCAGCAAGTGCTTTCCCACAGGATCGCCTACGGGGATCGGGAACCATGACCGGTGCGTTGCATGTCTCAGGCTGATTCTGCCTTCAGCTGCTGCAAGCCCAGCCTTTCTCACAGACACGCTGCTTAGTCACATGGCACCTGGGAATGTTTACAGTGGCCCAAGCAACACATCAGGACAGACGGACTCAAACTACGCACACAGGCAGAAAGACCACACCATGGCAGTCATTAGACTGGTGACGCCAACACACATGGGGATTCCAGTGGAAGAAGTTCTAGCGCACCTGGAAGAGTGGACATTACTGACCGAGAGAAGAGCTTACCCTTGGCTCTTCCCAAGTGTCGTGTTGCAAAAGCCTTAGCAACCAGGCATTCTCCAGATACTAAGCGAGAGGAGTGCATTATTCCCACTGCACATGAAATAATTGCAGGTTTGAATGGAGCATTGTTCTTCCAAAACTTGGGGTTACCATTAGATGAAGCTCCTTCTAGAGTCCAGGAACATTCCGGCGCATCTTGGCCTTCACTGCTGATAGTGCCACAGTTTTGGTCTTTATCTGATGCAGAAATATTTCAGGATATTATCTGTGAAGTTCCAGCTGAAGCCTCAGGATTCTTCAACTCACTGATGTTGTCTTGGTATTTGGCATTGTACCAGAAGCTCTTGGCACTCAAAGCAGCCCCAGAACAATTGCGACAGAAAAAAGATATTGGAGCAAATGGTGGTTCCAAAGCCTCGCTTAGGTATGCTTCAAAGGCATTTTCTCCAAAGACAGTATTTCATCGTACCACTCCATGCGCCCCTGCGATAGCGGTTGTGCCGAAAGCTCTGGTACCCGCTAATCCTCATGAGGTCCACAGCCTTCGAGGCCTGGAGAGCCAGTGTGACTGCCACAAACCAGGGCCGACCCCAGGCGCACAGCCTCTCTGCAGTCTTTGAAAAAGGGGCGCGAAGCAAAGACGGCAATGGCCAGGAAGAGTTTACTCTGTGCAAGGAATCTCTGGCAGCCGGATAGTCATGCGGTGCCTTGATTCAGGTGCAGGAGCTCACCTGCTGGGGGATGCCAGTCCCGTGGGCCTGGGCGGGCAATCCAGGTGGCCACCTTTCAGTGCTCGCTTCAGCAGCATGTATAGTAAAACCGGAATGATACAGAGAAGAGACAGCCACATCTCCACCCTTGCGCATCCCAGCTACAGGCCTGGATCAGGGACGGAGAGGGAAGCTGCTGCGGCCACCTGGGCGGGCTCTCGTTTCCACTTCTCCATGTGGGGGTGCCCATTCGCAGCTACACTTGTTCACAGGCCGCTGGAGGCTTGTTTAAGAACTCGACCTTTCAAACCTCGAAACAGTGCAAACATTTACACTGAGCAAGGGATGCCGACATGGCAGGGTTGTGGCAGGGAAAGACGGTTTAGCAGACTATATTTCTAGGCATCGCCAGGGAGAGGCCAAAATGAACGTTCTGCTGCGGCATAACGGCCGGTTCCGCAGAACTGAGTGCCCGGCTGAGCTCTGTGTGAGATGCACACGGTGCTGGCAGCACTTTCTCAGGGCCACAGGGCCCCACCGTGGGCTTCTCTTCTGCCCCATCAGCTCCGCTGGGCGCCAGGGCTGGCATTATCCCTCCCCTGGCTGGATGCACGGATCTGCTCAGGTTGCAATCTTGCTAGCCACAGGACGCAGCGGAGGAGCCCACGCAAAGCCTGGATCGCCCCAAACGTTCCACAGCTGCCAAGCCCCCCACCCACCCACCGCCCCGCTGGCCCAGCACCAGCTTCCATGATGTTTGGTGGACCGGTGTGGACAGAACGGCCTCCCATGGAAGGCCTGCTGAAAGGTGTGTTCTCGTGCTGATGTGATGAGGAGCCAAAGCACCCTCCGGAACGCCGTCTCGCCAGCACTGGAACAACGGTCGGTGGCGGAAGGCAAGGGGGCCGCTGGACTGTCACAAGCGCTCCATACATCCCACAGTGCCACGGCCGCGCTCGGACCCAAGGACCTGATGACGACGACCCCGCTGATGGCAGCTGCACTCAGGACTGTGCCGTCTCCTGCTCCTGCTCCTGTGGCACATGGCCAGCGACCAGATCTTGCATGCCACAGGCCAACGGCAGCGTCAGCCAGCCCTCTTGCTTCCAGCCACCTGCAGGAATCTTCCACATATTGGGGAGCAGAGCCTGTGCACCAATGGCCTGTTCGGTCCCTCCCTTTAGTCCTGCTTTTGCTCTGGGGAAGTTTTGTTCTCTATCGATTAGCTCCTCTTACATTGTTGTCAGTGTTTTAAACTATTTTGTTTTCAAGTCTTAGGGGTTTACAATTGTGTTTGCTTTTCCTATCTGGGAAAAGAGGAGAGGGGTGATGTTTGTGGCGGAGGATTTCCATGTCAGTCACCAACACTTGCCTATCCCAGAACTTGTGCCAGACTGAGGCGCAGCCTTGCCTTCGACAGGGAGGCACAGAAGTAAATTCTGCTGCTGTGAGGCTTAGCTGGATCCTTCAGCCCCAGCGCTGGGTCTTCACTGGTCTCAGAAGGGCAAGCCCAGTGAAGCTGGGCCTCCGCACATTTCATGGGAAACGAGGAAGAATGGGAAGCGATCTCATTTAGATGGGGGGTGATACCCTATCCTCTCTTTTCAATCACTCTTTGGTTTTTGTCGTGTTCCCAATGAATGTATCCACTGGAGGTTCCTGTTACACCCTGTGAATGCCGCTTTGAGCATTTAAATGAAAAACGGAATCTGTACATCGAGAGAAAGAAAGGAAGCCCTTACAGCACCCTGCCCCAAGCTCCCTCCACGGCATCTGGGGGAGGCCTCAGCCGTCCTCGGTGTACTCCGATTGCCCCCTGAGCTCTTCGCTGCGCCATGCGAGGCAATGTTTGCAGGCAATGTGCTTGCACTCGTGGGTTGATGTGCTCTGGCAGTGTAATCAAGCCATGGCTCTCCCTGGTGCGCAGCTATTTTAATCCATCCGGGCTGCCTAGCTTCCATCATTCACCTGGAGCAGAAAAGAACATGGCTTCTGTCATCCCGCACTGCATCTCCGCATTGCTGCAGGAGCCGGTGGGCAGCAGCAATGTGAGGCACTATCTCGCATCCAATGCCGTTCCCGCTGTGTGGCTTTCCCGGGAGTGGAAAAATCGGAAGTTCGTTGTCAGCAGAATGCATAGGCAGATCACATAGCATGCGGGTGTTCGTAGGCTTTCTCCATCAATGCATTCATAATACATACATTCGAACCCACCAAATGGCTGGCGGCCTCTTCACAGTGGTGGCGAACCTATGGCCTATGTGCCACAGCGGGCACGCAGAGCCCTCTCTGTCGGCACACGAGCCAAGTGGCCCCAGCAGCTGAGCATCGGGTAACAGCGCACATAGGCCACGCACATCAAAAGGATGGGGGTGCAGGCGATGATGTCACGAGCTGAAATTCATTAGCCGCGACTCATCCAGCTTTCGCATGGCCAGTCAGTGCACTGCCAAGGACATATATATATTTGCTTGGACTGGCTGTGAGGTGTTTTTCTAAACTAAACCTCAGTTTTCAGGTTTATTGCACTTTGCGGTAAATAAGTGGGTTTTTTGCAGTTTGGGCACTCGGTCTCTAAAAGGTTGCCTTCACTGGGTTAGGGTTAGAAACCAGGTGTCCTGGCATGATTTTGATGGTTGGAATGTGTTAGAATGGGCAGAAATGTGCCTATGCAGAAAAAGCTACTCAAGGAAGGCTTTTTCAAATCCCCTTCAATGGTATTTTACCTACATTAGGGTTAGGGGAGTGCAGCAGGGCAGGTTAGGGCAGTGATGGTGAGCCTATGGCCCGCATGCCACAGTGGACACGCAGAGCCCTCTCTGGCGACTGAGCCAAGTCGCCCCAGCATCGCCCCAGCAGCCGAGCATCGGATAACAGCGCACAAGGGCCCACGCACACGCTCGGAAAAGGAGTAGCGTCGCCAGGCGATGACGTCCCGAGCCGCAATTCATTAGCCGTGACTCGTCCGAGCTTTCGCATGCCCGGTCAGTGGGCTGCCAAGGATATATATATATTTGCTTGGATTGGCTGTGAGTTGTTTTTCCTAAACTAAAATCTCAGTTTTCAGGTTTTATTGCAGTGTTGGCACTTTGCGATAAATAAGTGGGTTTTGGATTGCAGTTTGGGCACTCAGTCTCTAAAAGGTTCTCCATCACTGCTCTATCACCTCAAACGACAGCATCAATCAAAGGGGCTGCCATTTCTTTTTGACGGATCCCTTCATTTGTACTTTATCCTGCTTGCAAAAGAGTAGAAGGGGGCAGATGAAAGAAGGAAGAGGCCGCCATGCTGGTGTGTGGGAGGGTGGGAGGATTCCGGCTCTCCAGGTGCGCTCCTTGACCTTTTTGTTCTTCCCGGGCAGCTCAGATGGGAAAGAGACCGAGCAAGAGCAGGAGCTGGCAGGGGCGGGGGGCAGGCCAGTTCCCGGCAAGAGGGGGCCCACGGAAGGTGCCTTGACTAGAGTCCCCCCAAGACCTGGGGTCAGGACTGACTCCCCGATGCCCCCAGCCATGGCACAGCCCCCATTGGCCGAATTGGGCCGAAGAGGCCCAGCCCAAAAGGGGGGCTCTCACTCTCCACAACGAGGCCACCCCGCCCCCTTCCGCACACGAGTCCACGCTGCACCTCTCTGCAGGGGTGCCCACTGGAAAGCCCAGGGAAAGTGGCCAGCACTTCCTGGGCGCCAGGTGGCTTCTCCCAGAGGATCCTGGGAACTGTAGTGCGGGGGCTTCCCTCCCTCCACAGCATGAAGTCCCCACATGCAGCCAGGCATGCCCTTGTGCTGGCGGGCGGCTGGGCCTCCCTGGCCACATGCAAGCGGTGACTCCTGCATGCTGCGAGCGAGCACTTTCGTGGGCTGCACCCGTGCAGGGCGGGCAGGGCCAGCTTTTGGGCCGCTTGCCACCCGCCCCTCGCGCTTGCGTTCTGGCTTGTTGGTGCTGGTGAGCAGCTCCCCAAAGGGGGGGGTCTGTAAGGGGGGGTCTGTAAGCAAGCCCTGGTGGGCCGTGTGTCTCTGGGGGCTGCAAGAATCGCCACCTCTGGGCCGGGGACTGGTCAGGCCACCACTGTGCACGCTGCAGGCATGATGAGCTCTCTGGGGAGCCATGGCTGTTCCGTTGAGGGGGATGCCATGGCACCATGGGCTGGACAGGCACGCACACTGAGGTATGCGCTGCTGAAGGGACGAGGCGCACAGCGGAAGGGCCGGCTTTAGCGAGGGGAGCAGAAAGGGGGCAGTGCTGGAAAGGCCTGCTGGGGGGCCGGGGGGCTGCAGCCCAGCCCTCCCCTCCCCGCAGCATCCCTTGACGAGGGTGTGCCCCAGCGAGTGGCTGCCCTGCCCTGCTCCTGGGTGGAGGCGGAGGCAGCTGGAGGACTCCTGGCAGCCCCCTTCCAGTGGCGGAGGAGTCCGCGGAAGGAGGCGGTGAGGCCAGCCTGGCGCTCCAGCCCACCAGGGCGAGAAGAAAAGTAAAAGGGCCCGCTTGGTCCACGGAACAAAGCAGAGGTGACTTGAACAGCCCCGGACAGCATTAATTCATCATCGCGCGGGCTCCCCTTCTTTCTTCTCCCATGTTCCTATTATATTTGTTTGTAAAAGTGGAAATCAATTTTGAAGGTAATTTTCTGGAAAGAGTGAAGGGGAGGTGGGAGGGCCAGATAAGGCAGAGATGGGAAAACAGGGGGAAATTAGGCCAGGCGCAGCCCAGGGGCAGCTTTTGGCAAGGTGAAAGAAAATTGCATATTCAATCTCCATCCGTGAATCTCCCTCTGCGCTGCCCGCCTCCTGCTCAGAAACAATGGAGGGCTCCTCCCCTTTCCCAGGCAGGAGAGAAGGCCAGGAAAGCAGCCCTTGCTTGAAATTCAGGGTCATTAATTCACCTTATTACTGGAGCAGAAGAGGAGACTCCGCTGCACCCTTCGAAGGAGGCGCCCCTTCCCTTCCCTTCCCTTCCCTTTCCCAAAGCGACTCCGTGGCAGCGGGTGGGCGCGGAGGGGAAGGAAGGAAGAAGAAGGAAGGAAGGAAGGAAGGAAGGAAGGGGGCAGCGCGGAGGCAGCCGTGGGCCTCGGGGGACCTGGCAGGGGCAAGCGGAGCCGGGCGCGTTGGCCGAGGGAGGCGGGCGAGGCGGCCGCCGCGCGTCCCCGCTGCGCCGTGCGCGCCCGCGAACCGGGAGCCGCGCGCTCTGCCCTCCGCCTGTCCCTCGCCAGGGTAGGAGCCCAGCGCGCGCCCGTGCGCGTCCCCGCTGCGCATGGGGAGGGAGGGGGATTGATCGTCTCTTTTGGAGAAGCCCAGGCGCAGTTTCACCACGTGAGATGACATTTGAATTTACAATTCCGCTGAGAAAAGCCATTAATTCACAAATTAACATTCCCCCCCGCGCCCGTTCTCTCTCCCTCTCACATGGATGTGCAAAGCAATTGAAAAGACAAAGGAAATAGCCTTAAGGAAGAGAGTTTGCCACTAGTCTGTCTGGGTGGAGATTGCCGCCCTGCTTCCAGATAGATAAACCAATTACCTGGGCGCCTCCGCACGCACCACTCGTGGCGGCCGCTCCCGCCGCCGGATCAGCCCGCCCGATCTCATTATGGCGAGCAGGTGACGCTCCGCGGCCTGGCGGCCCTTGGCCGTGGCAAAAGCGGAGGGCGCGCCCGGGATCCGCGCCGGCAGGCCTGGCGCGGCCTCTGTGCCCACACCCCGGCTGAGGCCCGGAGGTGCCGCAGGGCAGAGGGGACCGTGGTCCAGTGAGAGCCCCCCCACCCCGCTGCCTGCTGTGCCCCGCCTTCCTCCATCTTGCACCCCACAACACAGCTGCAGGACAAAGCAGTGGGGTGGACGCCGTGGGGCGGCTCAGGTCTCAGCACTGAGCCGCTCCCCAGGCTGCGCAGGAGCCTCCGGCTCTGCGGCCCCTGCCCAGGCCGTGCCCAGCTGCACTCCTGGGAGCCCCTTCGCGGCCAGATGGAGCGTGGGGCCACAGACGCGGGGCCCCATTCAGGACCCTTTCCCCTCCGCATGACCAGGCGACTGAGGCCCGATCGCGAGGGAACAGGGCTGGCCTGTTGCTGAGGCTTGGCAGCGGAGCGCTGTGTCCTGCCGGGATGCCGTGTGAATGGGAGGGCTCCCTGAGGCGCCATCGCCCCACCTGGCTGGCTCAGCGTGCCATCAGCTGGGTTGGTGGGTCTGGCCAGGCAAGCAAGGCAAGGGCATGTCGGGAGCCCCACCTGGTGCACGTGGGGCGCTCACGGACCCTGTGAAAGATGTCAGAGCAAAGGTGGGCATTTAATGACACACTCTGTGGTGCAAGGTTGTGGGAAGCCATCGGGGAAGGTGCAGGCAGGTCCCGAATGCTCGAAACAGCACGCAGGGCCCTGCCGCTCCGTCAGTCGCATTGCCCCAAAGCACCCACCAACCGAGCCCCTTCCGCCCAGTGCTTCTATCGCGGGCCGGGTAGATGTGGCCAGAGGGGGGCACACATGCTCCCTGAGGGGCAGAAGCTGGGCGCTGCACCCGCGCTTTGCCTTCTCTCATGCGGAGCAAAATACTGGTTCAGACGGATCCAAGTGGGCCACGCATAAGCTCCCTCATGGGAGCAGGGATAAATTGCCCTGGCCATCCACCGCGCCATCTGGATGTGCTGACCATATGCCAGGGCCTCATGGGCACAGCCCTTCCCTTAAGCCCATTTCCTTGACTGGCAGGCTCGTGCCACCCCAGCACAGGGACCTTTCCTGGGCCGAGTGCACCCATGTTGCTGTGTGGCGCACCTGCCGCATGGAAGCCGTTTTCTGTAGCCGTAACAGAGCCCCTGAGGGGCAAGGGATGAAGGCCAGGAGAGCTGTCACTGAGCACTTGAGTATCAGCAGCTGGTAGGAAAGCGCCGGGTCCCTGAGCAGCAGCGAGTGGGGATGCCCAGGCGGGATGCTGGCCTGGAGTGGCCCAGGGCTGCTCTCCTGCCCCCGTCCGCTTCTTGGATCTGCCCACTGCTGGCCTCCACACTCAGCCCACTGTCAGCCAAGAGCCCCAGTAGAGGGAACGAGTCCTTTGGGCTTTGGTGGAAGGGCTACCAGGCAGAGGGAAGAGGTGGCAGGTGGCCAGCAAGCCCCACCGCCCTGAGCTGGGGGGCCTTCACAGGGGGCTGCGCTCTCCGATCTTCCAGGGAGGACACTCCCTGCCCCCGTCTTCTTCTCCCAGGAAGACTTGCAAGACACAGCGGAGGATCCCTCTCTACAGAGTGCAGACAGGCCGTGTTGGAAGAGGGGAGAAAGGCAGTCGCTCCCTGGAGCGGGAGCGTATCGGCGACGTTTCTGATCCAGGGCCCGCTTGGAGGGGAGACGGGTGCCCACGGGGTGCCCTCTCCTGCGGCTCCCATCGTTCCCTGGGGCATTTCAGGGCACCCAAGTGAGAGCTCGTCCCCAGGATGCTCCCGAGCAGAGAGCCATCAGTGGAGGGCCAGGCAGACAGCGCCAGTAATTCAAACCGTCCTGACCGTTCAGTGAACCTGAACCTGCTGACCTTGGCAGCCTGCGCAGCCGTGAGCTCAGAAATCCCAACCGTTCGAAGGCGCGCGAGGGCGGTGCCTGGAGGGTTTTCCCTTCGGTGCCACCCGGCAGGGATTTCCAGGTCGCCCTGAATTTAGCGTGCTCCCTGAAGAGCAAGCGTGCCGTGCTGCGGGCGGAGGCCGCTTCTGTTCCGGGATGCAGCACATCCAGAAAGCTGGCTGCGGGAAGGCTTTAGACAGGCAGGCAGCTGCTTGGAAGAGGGAGAAGGGGAGCGGGGGAGGCAGGAGCCGATCTCGTGCTTGGGGTGTCGCACCCGCCAACACTGCCTCCTGCCCAGCGATGTTGCTGACATCTAGCTCAGTAGCAAAGGGGGGGCGGCTGTGGGGATGGGGGTGGCAATAGAATCCTTGCAGCGAATTCAGGGAAAGAAAGTAGGCCGAAGCATATTCATGACAGACAAACTACAGCACTACCTTTCAAATCTGAATGCAAAATTTCCCCTTCCAATGTGCATTCTGAGTGTAAACGTGTTTATAAAATCCAGAATTTCAGTCCTTCGATCTTGTTGCCAACTCTTAATCATTTCGGCTGCAAGCGGGCAAATCTCACAAGCATATCAACATACCACTGAAGAGCCATTTGGAAACACTTTCACATTTGAACAGAACACCCTTCCATGTTGCTCCTCAAGTACTGTGAAATATCTTGTACTGAAATCAAATTGGGTGTCAAAATCAGCACATATCCAGTAATTATCCAGTGGATCTCTGCATACACAGAGAATGTAAGAGGAGCATGTGATATAAACATTCACAGAGGGACAGTTCTGAGACCCTCTTCCTCTTACATCTTAGCAGAACGAACTTAAGCAGAAGCTGCCATTGCCAAACTTTTGACTGTTGCCGATTTCCCATGAATCTTGATGCTTATCTTGAACCGCATCCAAGCATGCAAATGCACATGATGTTACAGGGTCCTTCGCTGCCGTGGATGAATTCAATATAGGAATTCTAAATTCTTATAAATTAAACTAAACTAAACACTGCACTTGATTTGGGGAACTCTGTTAATGCAACTGCTCCGAGCTCTTTTTAACAAACTGAACATCTTACCAGGCGGCCACTGGGTGATGCCACATGTGCTTCTCCAAGAGGCGAGTTGTGGTAGCCAGTTGCAGCCGCAGGGGCTCACGGCACGTCCAGGCAGGGCTGGGAGAAAACCGCTCCCGAAGCCACGAAAGCACCTCATCATCACCTATCCCGGCATTTTCTGCCCGGGGCCTTCCTTCTGGACTTCCACTTGAGCTTGGGCACCACTCCCGAGGATCCAGAGGAGCAGGGGTAGGCGGGCCAGACATACGGAGCTGCGCCATCCTGCCTTCCTCTTGCCAAACGTAACAACTCCTAGGTGACCAGCTCCCTGGCTCAGAGGACTGCTCACTTGTGCGTCCGCAGCCTCCAGGTCTCAAACGAAGGTTTGCACGTCTTCCAGATATGGCACAGAATTAAGAATATTTCCCATGGCCAGTTTAGGGACTGGTTTCTAGAGTAGAAATAAACATTGGTCAATGCTTGGCCATCCATGTTTAGAACAAAATTCATTTTGAAATGTTCCTGTTAGGATTATGAATGACAAATTTTGAAGCAAAATCGAAATTTTCCTTTTTAGCTTTTCTATGCCATTTTATTTGCTAAAACGCTATCAGGGCGGTGAGCAACAATTGAAAATAATAAAAATAGCTCCAAAAAAAGAACATTAAAATGTTTATAACGTAAAAATATGGCAGAGCATTCCTGTGACCCCCAGGAATTGTCCGAAGAGCCATAGAGGCCGGGGGCTTTAATCTTCAGGGCTACAGCAAGAGCAACAGTGCAGTGCAACTTGTGCTTGCCGACAAACGGCCCTCGGGGGCAGCTCTGTCTTCCAGAGAGCCTCTCCAGCGCATCTGAATCACGGGGCGGGTCCATAAATAGGCATTCCCATTTTGGGTATGAGATTTTGAATTCAAAATAGCAGACTGGAGTGCTGTAGGCTTGTTTATCTTTCAAATACGAAACCTCATAAACTGACCATCATCAAATACAGATTACTCTGACGGCTTGACTGCAAACCAGCCCAAGGCAGCGGACGGCTTCCAAATCCCCACCCCAGGTTCCCGGTGCTGGCAGTGAGTCCTCCCGGCTTGACTGGTGGTCTCTCCAGGAGCCAAGGGTAAGGCCCCCTGGCCTGGGCCCTTCCCTGCAGGATCCTGGATCAAGTGTTATCTGTGATGTCCGAAAGCAAGTCATTGCAGGCTTTCTCTAATGTCAGGAATGCTGCCATCCGATCAGCCCTCACGTGTGGCTCCTCTGGAAACATACCAGGGCTGAGGAAGGAGAAGGGCAGAAAGAAGCTGGTTCCTGGCTTGAGGGCCTCCACGAGGTGTTCTGGGGCAATGGGAAGCCAGGCCCTCAGTGGAGCCCAACAGGCTGCAAGGGTGAGCTGCGCCCGAGACCGTGCCTGCGAGCCTGCGCCCAGCCGCACTTCGCTTGCAGGACCGGAGTACGTGTGGAGACGGGCTGGGGGCATGAATGCAGCTCTGCCTCCAGGTCCAGTTCCCCCCACCCCCACTGCTGCCCCTGCACTGCGCTGAGCAGCATGTCTGCCCTGGTGGGCTGCAGCCACCTTTCCAACGTCTGCAGCGTGGCAGATCCAGCCAGGCAAGCGACTTCGCTTCGGGCGCAGGTTGAAGAAAGCTCAGAAGAGGCCTGGCTCCTTTTCCAGCCAAGGCCGGACCCCCACCAAGCACGCTGCTTCCCACCCCCTGCCTTTCTCTGTAGAGGGCCTTCGCCTGTTGGGCCACTGCTGCTGTCAGAATCAGAGCCGGAGCCGGGCTGTGGGAAGGAGATGGAGAAGGACGCCACACCCTGCGTGATGGGGAGGGGAGTGTGGGGCATGTGGGGGGGAGGGGAGGGCAGGCCGTGTGCTTTCCTACCCCCTGTGCTCACAGCCCTGTGGGCACGGTGTGATGGGTCATGCGGGCTGGATGGGGCACAGATTTCACCTCCAGAGGGCCAAGGTTCCACATCATATCATGCATCTTTTGGAGGTGTGCTTTCTGAACCTCTGGAGTCACCTCTGAGCGCAGGCGGATGGGTCTCGTGGCGTCTCCACCTCGGGCCTTTCTTTGCGCCTCCGTCTTTGGTGGACCATCTCAGCTGCCAGCAGCAAGAAGGAATTTGCTGTTAATGCAGCTGATGAGCCGGTGGCTCCACACCTTCCCCCAGAACTATTGACCAGCATGGGGTCTTCAAAGGCATTCACCGTATTTTTTGCTCTATAAGACTCACTTCCCCCCCCCCCAAAAGTAAGGGGAAATGTCTGTGCATCTTATAGAGCGAATATGTGTGTGCAGTGAGTCTGTCAGAGGTGCAGCCCGTGGGGAAGTGATGGGGAAAGTGCCTGGGATTAGGTGCCCATTTGATTCAGAATATTTGTTTTCTTGTTTTCCTCCTCTAAAAACTAGATGCGCCTTATGATCAGGCGCATCTTATAGAGCGAAAAATATGGTAATTAAAAGGCATTTATCTGACCCTTCCTGCAAAGGAAACATGTGCTGGTCAGAGGAGAACTGGGCTTCATCTCTCCATCCTGGACTTGTGCTCTTCTAGGCCTCCTGTGACTGGGGCTGAGAAAGCAAAAGCCCGTGAGTTGCTCATCCCCAGCTCTTCCGGTTTGCCTGGGGCAGGGCAGGTGCAGCAGGCCCTCTTCTGGGGAAACCTCCCCTTCCAGTGGTCCAGCTGGTGGGAAGAGGAAGTTGGCACTGCCCGGGTTCATGGAAGCTACACCCGCAGCCCAGTGAAAGCAAGCTGCACCGAAATGCCAGAAAAGCTGATGTGTCACATCGGAATTTGGTGATCGCTTAAGGGCAGCATTTCACTGAAATTCAAGGAAATGTGCTTTTTCCCCCAAAAAGACAAATACTGATTTTTCGTGCTAACTTTCCATCTCAAAGCATGAGAATTACATGCGACTGACATGCTTTAAGTCTATCCCATCGTTCTCTGTCTCCACACTGAGGTGAAACAATGGAGAGGAAAACAAGGAGGAGGGGGACGCAAAACAGGAAGGAGGGAAAGAGGGCTGAAGCCACGCGCTGTGGCCTTTCCGCGCTGGCGAATGGAGGCCTCTGCAAAGCAGGAGCCTGTTTGTCAGTGAGGTTAATCCTCTGCCTCCTGTTCTTGCACATCAAATATCTGGGATGTTTACCCATTCCTCTCCCCCGCCCCCCCCGGCCTCCAACCGCCCCCCCTCCACTGCCATGTCATTAGTGTTGGTGCATCTGCCGTGGTCGTCGCAAACAGCTTGGAGAGGAGCGTGCAAGCGTGCCGATCGTGATGTTTGCAAATGGGAGAAACGGCGGGTCTCACCAGCGGAACGAGCTTAGAAGGCAGGCCAGCAACTCGCTTCCAGCCTAGGCCAGCCGCGCTTGCAGGGAGAGTCCTCCGTCTGAAGCGCCATCTGGTTACAGAGAAAATGTGAGCAGGCAGAGCTGAGCGGGGCCCTTGAGGCCACCCAGAAACAGTCTGCTCCCCCTCCCTGGGCTGGGACGGTGTCGCCTTCACCTCTTTTCTTGTTTTGTAAACGGAAGTGCACGTGGACGGGTGGCATGCAAGGTGGAGAAGGGCCACCAGGGAAGAGGGGGGCGGGTCCCTGGTGTGGCCCCAGCTGGCATGCCCAGTGGTGCTGCAGGCCTGGGGAGAAGTGGGGCAGGAGCTTGGACTGCAGGGGCTGCACAGATGACCTTGCTGGTCCCACGGGAATAGCGGGTTTGCTTGGGGAAGCTCGCCCCTTGCTGCTCCGGACGGGGAGGCGCCTTCAATTAAAAGGCCCACCCAAAGGCCAGGCGCTGCTTCATGCTTGCTGGCCACAGTGGCTGTGGTGCCGTCGGGCTGCCAGCTTTGCCCGGCTGGGCCACCAGCTCAGAGAAGCGTTTTTGAGAAGAAGAAATGAGAACCAGCTGTGCCGAAGCGCACGGCCCGAGGAGATCGTGCCAGAGCCGCTGGGTTGCACCAGAGACCGGAGGAGGTGAGCCCTTTGGCACCAGAGCGAGGACGGGGCAGGAAGGGGGTGCCTGGTGGCACAAGGCCGGGGGGCTGCCAGAGCAAGGATGGGGCAGGAAGGGGGTGCCAGGCGGCGCAAGGCCGGGGGGCTGCCAGAGCAAGGACGGGGCAGGAAGGGGGTGCCCGGAGGCGCAAGGCCGGGGGGCCGCTGGCAGGACGGGCGGGCGCAAGGGGCGGGCGCCCACGGAGAAGGGGGGCTGCCCAGTCTCCCGCCCCTCAGGCCTCATTGGCTGGCGTAATAGCCTTGATTTGCATGTCAGGCAGGAGCTGCTGGGAGGGGGAAGACCCTCCGAGTGTGGCGGTGTCAGCTCTCGCTGTTGTTCGACAGTGTAAAATTAAATTAATAAAGCCCCCAACACCGGAAAACATAACAGGAAATTAATGGCTTTCACTGTCGTTCTGATGCAGTCATTTGCAAGCCAGCTTTCCGCACCAAAGGCTTCATAAATGCAAGCGGTTTCTCTAAACAAGCATAGTTAGGCATTGCATGCAAGGTAATTTTTCCCCCTCGCCTGTATCCTTTGAGCTAACAAAATATTCTATTTTGGCAGAGGACGGATGTAGCAAGAGGCTGCATTTCTGGAAGACATGAGGCCAGGGACCGGACAGACCCGTAGAATTGTGGCGGGGCGGGCGGGCGCTGGAGCAGTGCCTCTTTGTCTCAGTGCTTCTTCGGCAGAGGCTTCAGGCCAGCCTGGCAAAGCACCAGCTGCTCCCACAGGGAAGGGCTCTTGCGGAGCGAGCACAGAATCAAGCCCTCCTCTTGCTCCTGCCCGCAGAGGAGCACCCTCTTCTCTGACGTGGTGCCGCAGGCCGGGGAAGCAGCCCCTTCGTCAGACGGCCGGCCCACGCGCATCCCCTGCTGCAGGGCTCTGGGACCGCGGAGGGCAGCCAGCCCGCGGCCACCAAGGGGGCGGGAGGGCTGTGCACCACGGAGCAGCCTGGAGGAACCTGGACCCACTGCTTGAGTGGGTGTCCCGGGGGGGGGGTGTGCTCCAGTCAGCTCACCAGGCTCGGCCTCTGCACTCCTCTTAGCCTGCCAAAGCCATGCGGCAGGAACATGCCACAGCCATGCGCCTGTGCGCGCAGATAGCCGGCCCGCCCAAGGCAGGGCACACGCACAGGGTGGCTTCTTGCTCTGTGCCAGCCAGTCCTCATCCCCAGACAGGTCCACATTCCACCCTCGGAATCTGCTTGCGGGTGAGGCAGATTGAACTGATAGGCAGGTGACCCCCATTTCGCTTACGCATGGCCTCCGTTGACATGTCCAGACGTGCCACGCGCGGTGCCTCTCTCTCTCAGGTCCATATTTGCATTCATTCATGGGCATCGTGATCACCTGTCAGTCCTCCAAAGGAGGACCCAGGCGACACTCCTAAGCAAGCTGGCTGACTGGAAGTTCCTCGGCCGATTCGCGTGAGGCAAGGGTGGCTAATGAGCCGTCGTGGCTCACGAACTGCCACTTCGAGCGCTGGTTGCCTGCAGCCTGAGTTGGCCGGTTACTGTCGCTGGGAGCAGCTTGTCGGAACAGCCAAACCCAGCAGGAGGAGGTTGCAGGGTGGCTAGCAATTGACTTGGTCGCCCTGGGCTAGGCCAAGGGTGCCTGTGAGGTCCTGGTTCCCCTCTAGTCAGCACTGGCTGGGCCCCATCTTGGGTCCTGTGTCCAGTTCTGGGTTCCACAGTTTACACAGATGCAGACAAGCTGGAAAGGTTCAGAGGACAGTGAGGATGATCCGGGGACTGGAAGCAAAGCCCTGGAAACAAAGAGAGGTTGAAATAAATGGGCATGTTTTGCCTTGAGAAGAGAAGGCTGAGGGGAGATAGGATAGCACTGTGCAAGTACTTGAAAGGCTGCCACAAAGGGAATGGACAGGCTCTCTCCTCAGTCATCCCAGAGTACAGGGCACGGAATAATAGGCTCAGGTTCCAGGAAGCTGGATTGCTGCCGGACATCAGGAAAAACTTTCTGGCTGCTAAAGCGGCACAGGAAAGGAACGAACAACCCAGGAGGCGGTGGGTTCTCCCGTGCAGCGGGGCTTCAGGAGGCCGCTGGACAGTCCTCTGAGAGGGATGCTTTAACTGAGAGTCCTGTGCTGGGCGGGGGGCTGGCCTTGGCGGCATTGCAGCTCCTTCCATGCTACGGTTCTGTGAATTTCCAAAAGGATGAGTTGCATTTTTAGCAGAGATGTGCACAGACCACAATATCCAGTTCAGAGCCTGACCTGGAAAGCTTCGGAAGCTGACCGATTTGACTTGGAACAATCAAACTCTCATTTCCGAAATCCACAGATAGTCCCCTGCCAGTGACTCTCATTAGACATCGAGCCCCCTCCGATGACCCCCACCCCCACCCCCCTGCCCGTGGGTGCCCAGCCCCTGCAGTTCCGCCCAGGCGGGGACAGACCCCTCCCTCCGCATCCCGTTCCATTTCAGACTTTCTGGAGCGCGAGTTTGTCCTGGGCCTTCTCCACATCCGTTTGCCAATGTTTTGGTAAAAAGTCTGCACAAACATTCCTACACGTTTCTCCTAAATCAGATACATTGTGAAATGCATACAATGTACGATCGATTGTATGTTGCAAAATACATGGTAAAAGTAGATACAATGTGAAGCAGATACATTCTCCTAACATGCATTAGGAGAAATGCTTGTGTATTTTGCACTTAATTAGGAGAAATGTGTACAACGGGCATCTGATAGAAGACATGTGTTTGAGAGTGCGTATCTTTTTGTTGGCATTTATCCTAATGCATGTAGCTTCCACATAGCCTGAAGCACCCGATCCGGCCGAATCCTGGAATCTAACCGGGATCGGTCCTTGTTGAAACCCGGATGGGTGGCTCAGGCTGTTGTGACCTGCCTAGAGGGCGTCAGCTCTGAGCGGTACAGAAATATAATATCATAATCAGGGACACAATTTTAACGCATGCATTTTGTGCCCGTTTTCTCTAAAGTGCACGTTCCTTTAAATCACAACAGCAGCGCAAAGTTTGGAGGTGTGGAAACGCTGGAAGATAATGGCACTTGCGTTCGCCCGTTAACGTACACGAGGTTTCAGGTGGCAAAGCAGCCAAAGTTGGCAGAAATCCTTCCAGATCAGACTGTACGTCCAAGGGCAGCTCTGGGCCAGGGACTGCTCTGCACTTGATCTGTCAGGGGTGCACCGTTTTTAAAACTGCATTTTTATTGCCTGTTTTTATGAATTGTTGCAACCTGCCCAGAGAGCTTTGGTGGTGGGGCAGTGCAGGAATGAGGCAAATGAGTGAGTGAATGAATTCATAGTGTGTGAATTGCGATACCCAGCACCAAACCCCCAGTGCATCTCTGTCACCCAGGTGTCCGTTTGTTTGCCTTGCCTAGGCCTGGCCCAGTTCCCAAACACCATTTGGATGCCCAGGCAGGCCTGGGTCCAGGGGAGGCGAGGGCGGGCAGAGCCTCCGCCATGGCTTTCCTCTAAAAAGGCAGTAATCCCACTGCGGTCCCACAGACAGCATCTGGAAGAGGCAGAGGTGTACCTGAAGGTTGTGGGGGAAATTCAGAAAGCGTCTGTTGCCCGCTTATACAGACGGGCCTGTGGCGAGTAGCCACTTCCAGGGTCACGCCGAGCGCCCTCGCTTGAGCTCTCCTGGAGTAGTAGAGACGGCTGCTCACACGAGCCCCGCGGACCCCTCTCATTCCGCTTCTCCTGCGACTGGGTGGCGGCTTCTCTGTCCCCTGCCCTGCACGGGCAGGCGCAGAATGCAAGACTGTCTGCGTGCCGTCCACAGCGCACGAGGCTGCTCCCTGCATGCAGCACAGTGCTGGCTGCAGGCCGCCTGGGCTCTCCCGGAGCCCGTCGGGGCTTATGAAACGTGCATAATGGATTGCGGTGGCGTTTGTGAGGCGAGCTCGAAGCAGGCAGTGGGGTTTTGCTGCCACATGAAGCCTGAGGCCGGGTCATGGCTGCCCGCCTTGCTTTGGGGGTGGGGTTGGCCACGCTTCCTCCCGTTGTCTTCTGTGCGCGGCTCTCAGTTCTGGCCCGGGGAGGGGGAAATGGCTGCCAAGGGATGCACGGCATTCGGCCTTCAAACCGTCGCATGGTCCTTCTGCTCTGAGTGCTTGCGGGCTCATGCGCCTTCCTTCCATGCTGCTCCTGGCCGAGACTCCCTCCGGGCCCGAGCCGGGCTGCTCCTCACTTTCGGACTGGACGGGCTGCCTGCGCTTGCCTCGCCGGTTCTTGTTAAACAAGTCACTCTGCGCCAGCCGTGGGGCCAAGCAGGCCCAAGCTGGCATGGCCTGGATCGGGGCAAGCGGCTCAGCCTTGGAGGGGCCTGGTGAAGAGCTGCTTTGGTGTCCCCAGGGCTTGCTTACCGCCACTGTGACCACGTACTCCATGAGCCGCTGGGCAAGGGAAGCCGTACCCAAGGGTGCTTTCTCACCCAGGGGTGCAGGTGCTTCTCATAGTGGGGTGCAATTGAAGTGCTCACCCATCCCAGGGCATTTCAGATCTCAGAGCGTGGTTGGTTGTTGCTCTGATGCACGGCAGCCCCACGAATGGAAGCCCCCCCAAAAGTGCAGCTCGTGTGCAGTCGGGGCTGTGGATCCCATATTTGGCCTTCCTTTTCTTCCGAGCACGGACATGTGGAAAATCAGGGGAAGGTTCCCCCGCTTTGCCGCTGGCTGCGTGCTGCTTGAGCAGGGCTTCCTGGGCTTGGGGCCGCAAGCTTTGTTTAGCCTCCTGCCAGGCCCGAGGCACGCAAGGAGCGTGGTGGGAAGAGGGCTTGTCTGCAGGCGGAGGGGAGCTGCTGTGAATGACAAGCGCGGCGTATTGATCGCTTTCTGAACTCGTCCCAGCCGATAGAAGGTAATTAATGACTCCATTTGCCTCAGTACCAAGGAGAACAATTGAGTTTGAAACAGCACAACTGGCCGTGATGTGAACGCTCCCTGAGGGGAGATCCTGGGAAGAGGCTGGCTGACCCCGGCTGCCGTGGGGCGCGGGAGCCCCTCCAAGGGGGCAGGATTGGGGGTGACCGAGGAGAGCGGAACTTCGGGGAAAGGGCTCTCCCCTCAGCCAGGTCAGTGATATTGGAAATCCAGGCCGGCCCTCGCTGCCGCCTGGCCAGCTGGGAGTTTGTGCATAGGGACCCGGGCGCGGTGCTTGGTCTCGGCTGCAGGATGTGCCAGGCTGGGCCCCGTGTGCAGCTCTCCCTGCCGGGTGTCCGCGGCCTTTTCAGCAGCCGGGTGGCAGCAGTGTGCTTGGTGCAGGCAGGGCCTGCCGTTGCCAGAGCGGTTGTTTCCTGCCCTGCAAGGAGCAGGTCCCTTCGCGTCTCCCAGAGCATCAGCTCGGCGTGATGAGGTCAGAGCCTAGCTGTGCACATCCGGAAGAAACGCCCGGCCCTTTGGCCTGCTGCTGGGCCAGACCAGTTTGACGCACACTGGTCTGAGACGATGGCGCCAGAGCAACTGGGAAAGCCGCACCGGGCCGGCCCCGGCCCTGTGCATGCAGTAGCCCCGGGCACGGGTCTGGAGGGCAAATGGATGGGTGAGCGTTGCAGGTGGCCCGTTCCCTAAGCAGGGCTCTTTCCTGCCTCGCCCGGTGAGACCGGGCTGAGACTTCTCAGCCCGTGCAGAGAGCAGAGCCGGCCTGCGCAAAGGAAGGCGTTCGCGGCTGTTCGGAGCCCGGCTGTTCGCGGCACTTAGGGGCCCTGGGAATCTGTAATTTCCGGCTCCACTTCCCTAGGCCTCCCATTGTGAGGCACAGATGGCCGGCTTGCTTGGAAGTCATGGCTGGCCAAGCATCCGAATGCTCACTTCCAGCACTTGATCCTTTACCCGGGGAGGGCGGGGGATGGGACTTTTCCGAGTCTCACTTGTTTTTGGTATGGCATCACCGTGCTTCTCTCCTTGCACGAAATGCAACTTGGTGACGCACCCGAATTTCAACTCTGGCACAGTGTGCACAGCCATCTTCTGCCCATGGCTGCTGGGCTTCCGCCTCTCTCGCCTGTCAGGCCGAAGCCCACGGGGTGCAGGGCGGCTCGCTCCCCGGTCGGTGCAAGCAGGACCGTGGCCTGCATCTCTCCGGCATCTCCACTCATCCCCGAACAGGGCCTGTCGCACGTGACGTGCTGAGGCTGAGCGCAGAGCGGCAATAACCCCAGAACAGAACCATCAGTGGGACATGATTGATCAATTGAATTCCATAGCGGCTGAAAAATGTGGGATTAAGCAGTGTATTATACGCACAATGAGTTGAGGCATGATGTTCATTCCAAGTTCATCTTGCCGGCCCTCTGCCACCAGATCAGGCAATCAATAGGGGCAGCAGAGATCATATATCACCTCTCCCCATGCTAGGAGGGCACCATAATCTCTCGCAAATTTAGAGTGACAGATTTGTCAAGATCTGCAGGGGCCTGAATAATGAAGGGAAAGAGAAGCTTACCCCGCCGCCGGCCGGAGAGCCCTCGGGTTTCAGCGCCTGCAGGCAGCGTCGCGCTGTGCACGTGGCGGATCGCAGGGGCCTGGGAGGCTGCCGGGCAGGCCTTGTGGTTTCCATCAGAGTTCAGCCTGTGCTGCCCAGACGGGAGTGCGCTTGGGGCTCCGGTTTCAAAGCTTTTAGGAACAATGCTGCAAAGGAAAGGCAGGCAAGGAAGGAAGTCCGGCTCACTGCTCTCCAGCGCCACGTGGGCCGCCCAGAACCCTTGGCGGAGCAGCAGGGCCGAGGTGGAAGGAAGGAAAATGGGTGCTGTAGTGCCATTTTTAGATGGTGGGTCATGGTGGGTTTCACATATGGACTGTGCTTCAGTAGGGAAACACGTGGAAGTGGCACACGCATCCTAGTGTCTCTGGGTATTTGCCCATGTGCCCTGGCCCAGGTGTGAGGATCACACGTGTGCAGTGTTGTGCTTCATGCTGTCTGGGTAGAGTTTTCATCTGAGTTAGCAGCATCCACAACAAAACTGAGGAGCGGCTCCGACTCAGAGTTGCCACGTTCAGTGCCCACCCTTACCCCGCTGGATCCCTCCATCTTTATTGCTATTTTTTAAAGTGAGCCCTGAGTATCGCGGGGGATGGGTGGGGCAGGAACCCGAATGCGCAAAGTTGGACAACAAGCAAGTGGGAGAACGGTGCGTGCAAACGAGCGGGAAGGGCTGGCTGCCTGGAAACACAGGGAGCAATTTGGATAAATCAGTCGGTATTAAGGAACTGGGTTTGTTAGCCGTTTTCGGTGGTGCTTTGATATATTTTGAGTCCTCCGAAGGTAGACGGGACGTTATTTACGCATGGCAGAGTAGTTTTCTGGCCAGAGGAGGAGGAGGAGACGGCAGGGATTTACAGTCAGGTCTATTGTGCATGATGGTTCGTGTTACCAGCACTGAGAATCACAGCTTGGCTCTTGAGCCGGAAGGGAGAGCGAGGCCTCGCATAAGGAGCAGGCTTCCTCTTTGAAGCTTTCCTTGATGCTACCACTGCCCTTGGAGGTTGCTGCAGGAGGTGGTGCCTTTCTGCCGGTGGACTTAGCCATCCCTCGTGGGCATGCCGGCCTCCCTCCCCTCCCCTCCCCCATGACCCTCCTGCTTGGAGGGTCTCCCCGCAGCCCTCCGCGCTGATCTGGGTTGCACATACGCCCTTCACTCAGCCGCCCACTCCTCCACCTTTTTACCCTCCATGCCTCCTGCACTGAATGAGAGCTGTGGGGCGGTTTTCATGCATTGATTTAATTCAGCAGCGCCTGTCTTTTTATACGGGTCCTCCAGGGGGAAAAGAAGAGGGCCTGCAGATTCAGACAGAAGCGAGCGACCCTCCAGTGCACGCGGCAATCAGTCGGTTCTTCAGGCCTGCCCATGGGGAAGGGACAGTTGTGGGAGGCCGGCGGGTGGTGGGGGGGGGTCCTTAGGCAGCGTTCCCATCACCCTCTCGGTTTTCACACAGTATCTTTTGCACTTTCTCCAGCACAGTGACGTGATTTTTTGGTATAGAAGGCAGATGTCAAGCCCACTTTAGAACCCGGAAAGCTACGTATACTCATTATTCCTCTCACTGTCATAGTTTGCTATTCCGACACGTAAATAGAGCCTTCCAGCAGGCGCCAACCTGTTTTTTAAATGCCATGCATCGTCCTTCCCTTGTTTTCCTCAGGTAAGGACAGGCTGGACAAAGAGGGGCCTAATGCAGGCACCTTTGTGTCCCTGGTTTTCATGATTATGCTGAGCCTTCCCAAGATGCTGGCAAAGTTCCTACTCCTCCCGGGCGAGATTCTGCAGAAGTTGGAGCTAGGCACGCGCGCGAGTCGCTCCCCTGTGCATCATGGGAGTTTTGAGCCGTGCCCATCATTCCTCCCACCAGTCTCAACCCTGCAAAATGTGTGCAGTGATCCAGAGGGAGGGGAAGCTGTGGATTGTGCGCTTTTGGGAGCCACTGGTCCTCACAGCCCTCACCTTGTCTCTATGGAAATGAGGTGAGGAAGGAGCCGCGGTGACCTCCAGCCACGGTCCCCCCTCCCCCTCCCCGAGCATCAGAGAGGGAAAGAAGCAGGAGGCCGCGTGCGTGTACTAATCAATATGTAATATTGTCCATGGTCTTACAAGTGATCTTGTATTAGGTTACTGTATATAATGCAGTATTGATTATATCATATTGTATAATCACATATAAACTGACACCCTGCGCAGTCAGGAGGAATGTGGCCCTGCAGGTGCGTCACAGCAGGACTCGGGGACCCGGAGGTGGCCCTGAGGCTGCGGCCGGAGCGCAGGAGGCTTGGAGTCAGACAGCCCGCGTGCTCGGGCGCGGAGGGAGCGCTCTCGGCACAGGGCACGCCTGGCCATTCGGGCTCGCTGCTGTTGCACAACAGCAGTGCAAAACCCTCTCATTAGAAATGCTTTGTGTGCGCAAACATCACACCCAAGACAGCGCTGCCCTTTCTTTAGTAGAGGCTGGAAGCAGAGTGCCAGGGGACCCACCCTCCCCAGGTGTGGTGCAAGAGGAGGTGGGTTTGCGTGGAGTGGCCTTCCCAGGGCACAGTGCAGCCCCGGCTCTTCCGGGAGTGTTGCCAAGAGCTCCAGGAGGGTGGCCTTGAGCATCCGCACTGACAACGCGTGTCACACACAGAGTGCAGCCCAGCCTGTGAGTGGCCTGGACCGCACACGTGTGCACGCAGGGTGAGGAGGGGCTCCCTCCCGGAATGAGGACTGGCCCTTTCCACCATGTGGCCAGTGGACTGGGCCTTCGGAGAGCGGCGGGAGACGGAGGGTGCAGCGGCAGCCCCTGGGCCGGCATGAGGATGTGGGGGCTACCAGCCCAGGGATGCTGGCTGAAGGATCTTTTGCCGTTTTTGAGGAACGCACTAGATTATGGGACAGGCAACGCACATGCACACAGGCACGGAGCTCCGTTTCTGTCTCTCGCTTACAGTACGTAGAACCCTTTCCTGCGGCAAACAATGCTGTTTCCCAGGTAAATGTCTTTAGCGCCAGGATAGCAGAAGCAAAGCCAATTTGTTCCTGTGAGTTTAAATTCATAACTGCGTGTGCTCAGGGTATGCCTTGCTAAAATTCTTTGCTCTCACATGTCAGGGAGCCAAAGCGGGGGAGCCAGAAGTGGCAGTGCTATCTGTGTGCTTCATGGTGGAAGCTGGCTAACACCGCCCCCCCCCCCAACTATGCACTCAGACCCCAGAGCCCCCGTCCCTGACCTCTGCCACTGCACAGGGCCACTGTGGCTGGCGGGGCCTGAGAGCCCCTCCACAGAGTCCGCCAGGCGGTGACACGCTGCCGCAAGGCCCCGAGCGCCTTCTCACGGCTTGGCCAAAAGGCCCGGCCCGCCTGTGCTCTTCTGGAGCAGCCCTCCTCGCCTCCACGAGGCTTTTTGCGTGGCTCTCCATCCCCAGCTTTTTGGTGAGGGTTGGTCAGTTGAAGTGCAGGAATCCTCTGAACTAGCGCTCAGCGCCAAGCCCGGATTCCCCGCAGCCCAGATAACTCCGCGCTGATGTCGGCCTCCAGCTCCGAGCGAAGTACCACCCCTGATAAGGCATTCACTGTGGAGAGTGAGCCAGGCGTGGGGGCTGCAGGCTGCCTCTGAAAAGGGAGAGCAGCCCAAGGCCCCGGAAGGAGCTGCCTGGGCGGAAGGACGTGCGGCTGATCCGAAGCCGCCACCAAGGCCGCTGCAGAGGAGTCGGCCAGGCCCCAAGCAGGAGGCGAGCCTCACTAATGCCTGTTATCTCTTCCTGTGTCTCACAGAAGTATCCGAGGGCTCGGTCCCCAACGGCGATTCCCAGAGCAGTGTGGATAGTTTGCGGAAGCACCTTCGTGCCGACACTTTTACACAGCAGCAGCTGGAAGCTTTAGACCGAGTCTTCGAGCGTCCTTCTTACCCTGATGTCTTTCAGGCATCAGAACACATCAAATCTGAGCAGGTGTGGACCAGCCCAGGGAACGAAGCTTGTGGGAAACGCGCAGCGCCGGAAGACAGCTGTTTGTTCGTGCCCCCCGCCCACACTTGCCCGGCTTTAGGGAGGTCTGCACGCAGACGCCAGGCTGGCTTAACGGGAGCCCCCTCTTCCCTCCAGGGAAGGGTAGCTGCCTGCAGGGCGGACCCGCCACACCCTCAGCGCACCCGGAGCTCTTTGGGGCAGCCCCAGCAGTAAAACTGGCCTAAAATGCACACGGGTTCCTGGTGTAGATGCTCCTTCTGCCCTCAAGGCGTGCGCAGAAACATGTCCCCTCTGCGTGGCATCCTGTCCGTGTCGCTTCAGCTCTGCTTCAAAGCACAATGCACAATGCTCAGAACCAGCAGCTGCCCGCTGGGCACATCCACATCTACCCAAGCACCCCTTGCCCCCTGACTGTCCCCACTCCTTCTCCAAAATCGCTCTCTGCCTGCACACCCAGGAACACATCCACCTACAATTCTTCAGAGCACCCCCCCCCATGCTACCTCCCAGAGGGACGGGTGTGTTTTCAGAGGCATTGCGCATGTGGTCTCGGCAGGCAGGCATGCACGCCGCCTCCCCGCACCCTTGCTACGCATGGGAGCCCTCGGGTGGGTCATTCTGACAGCAGCCCGCGATGCGTGTCCAGAGGTGCCTCACTGTAGACACTCGCAGACTTAACGCAACCCTCTGCAGGCAAAGAATGCCACTGTCATGCGCTGTTCTGTATTTTCTCACATCCCTCACTTTCATCTGATTAAGTTGCTGAAAATGCGCTCCAGCAAGCGCATGTGCCTGAAAGGGTGTCCTGTAAGAGGGACAGGTTGCTTTACCTGGGGCCCAAAGGGAGAGCAGCCTGAAGGGTCTGTTGACCAGGTTCCATTCACATGACCCAAGACCTCCATGTCATCTTTGGCCCCTTTAATCCCCATCCCCGAGCGGAAGTTCCAACAGCAGTTCTCAGCTTGAGCTCTGTCACTTGCACCGAGCTTGAGAGAGACGGGCGAGAAGGCTGGGCCTTTGAGTAGTGGATTTGTCCAAACATCACCTTCCCATGGGTCTTTCTAGAATGTTTCACACAGAGAAAAAAACTGCCAGGAACCCGTGGTATGTAGAGCCTTGGGCATGTGGCCAGGATGCTACTCTAGGTAGAATTATTTGCTTGTGTTGTTCTCCTGCTCGTCTGCCAGCAGTTGCCTTCCAAGGGGACGCTTCGTAGCTGCTCCCGTGCGTTTGCATCCTGTTCCTGTGCATGACGCAACCCTTCCCTTGAAGCGGAGGCTGCAAGGAGGCTGGGTCAGGGCCTGCGAGCTGCACCTTGCCAGGCTGCCCCCGGGAGCGAGCCCCCGTGTATGCCCAGGGACCTGCTTCTGAGCAAACGTGCTCGGGGTGGGGCTGTCAGCCTCCCATTGACCGAAGAGCCCCTTTCACGTAACTTCTCCACCCGTTTGCACAGGGCTCCCCGCCTGAGCTCCCTGCTCGCAGCGTGTCCTGCGTCGTCCTCAAACTCTTGGTGCCTCTACTGCTGCTGGAGGCCGGACAGCAATCGGGGGGGGGGGTGTTTCCACAGAAACAGCCCCCCTCCTCCCCAGCCAGGAAAAGGGAGCGATGGGCCCAATCCAGGAGGAATGGGGCATTTTCCCACCGCGTCCCATTTTCCTACGCTCTGGCAACTCGGGCCTTTCCTTTGGCATCCCTGCCTCTCTGACTTGCCTTTCATCCCCAGACATGGAGATCAAAAGTCTCTTAAAACTACCCTGAGCGGCTCGCCAGCAGTCGTGCTGAAGGAGGGCTCCCGCCATCCCCGAGTCCCCGAGTTTATTACAATGAATAACCTTTATTTACTTTCATTAGACTATTAAACACCAGCGCAGTCATTCTTCCCCCAGAAACTCTGAATGGGGCCCATAAAGCAAATCCAAAGTCTAATTGAGTTCATTTTAATTTCTCTCCGATCACAGCGAATTACTCCGGTGATAAATCAGGGGGCAGCCTCACCCCCAGCAGAAAGCCTAATTTGCAGCTAATTACAAAACTGATTTCTACAGGAAGATCAATACAAGAAGGAATTGGAAATGACTAGGCAATCGCGGCTGGCCAGGGAGGGCGGCAGGAGGAAGGCCGCTCGCAGGGAGCTGGCATGGGAAGCAGGGACAGGGGAAAAGCCGAAGCAAAAGGAGCAGAAAATCAGTTTTAATTTAACGTAATATTAATCAGCACAACTTTTCCTGCTTTTTTGTAGTCTCTCCGGTTCCCGTGTCTGGTCTGGAGGCTGCCACAATACAAAGGCAATTACCGGGGCCTCCTGGACAGGACCCCCTTTCAGATGCAATGAGCTTTCCCCCTCCCACCCTTCTGTTAGCCATGTGGCCTGCCCCCACCCCAATTTCATACCCCAGTGCACAGGGGCTTGGGGAGGCACGACGGCAGCCTTCTCTTCTGAGGGATTGGCTGCAGAGGGGCCTGCCTGGCCATCGGCACCGCCTCCTCTTGGGGCCAATGCCCCAGGGAGCCCTCCGTCCGTGGCCAGCCCTCACCACGGTCCGCAGCCACCTTTGCCGGCAAAGACCGGCCCAGCGGGTGGCGTCCTTCTGTGGCGGACCGGACAGGCTCCCCCAGGCCCCCGCGTCCCCCTGGAAAGGCCCATCTTGCAGGACCTGCCAGCAGCCCCCAGAAGTCCAGACAATGAGGGGAGGGTGGCATTCAGCAGAGAGGGGTCCCAGCCAAGCCTCGCTCTTCGCCGGCTTTATTCCCTTTGGCACCCATCTGTGCGCGGACCGCGCCACACCCCTGCCTAACGGTCGCCGCTCCACCTGCCCCGTGCACCCCTCCTTTCTGCCCATCAACTAGAGAGCTTTCTTTTCTCTCCTCCCCAGGGTAATGAGTACTCCCTCCCAGCTCTGACCCCTGGTCTTGATGAAGTCAAGTCAAGCCTTTCCGCCTCTGCTAACCCAGACCTGGGGAACAACGTCTCAGGACCCCAGACATACCCCGTAGTGACTGGTAAGTTGCGTGCCCGGAGGCCGGAGGCAAAGCCTTCCCTCTCCTGTTGCCATCGCTCCGCTTCCGCTTTCTCCTGCAACCGCAGCGGGTCCCCCAAGCAGTCGCAAGAAAGAGGCCCAGGGAGAGAAGCACGCAGAGCCCTGGCACTGCCGACTCCCTGCCTGGCCAGCGCCGTTACTTGGGTCATTTCCTCCCCGCCCCCTCAGTCTGCACCAAGCCCCTGCGCTGGCTTGCAGGATACATAACTGGACAGTGATTAATTAAAGTAACAGAATAAACCCTTGCGCACCTTCAAAGCAAGCTTCACACATGCAGTGAAGCCCGCAGTGGAATCGACCCTAGACTCAGACGAGCGGCGGAGCGCTCGGCCAGGCTCGGGCCAAGGGCTGGCCGCAGCCGGGCACAGGCAGGCAGGCAGCAGGGCGGGGGGCGCCAGGCCTCCCCAGGAGAGCCTTCCTCGGGCAAGCCCCCCCCCCCCCCCGCTGCTGCACTCTGGCCTCCGGGGGCCGGGGCAGCGGCGGGGTGCCGGAGATGGCCGTGCTGCAGCACACGCCCTGGGGCACCCTCACTCCGGGCCACCCGCTGCAGAGGAGGATGGGCCAGAGTGGCGGAGTTGGGTAGTGCGTGGGTGCCGCGTGGCCCGTGGCCAGGGCCCGCCAGGGACCGGAGCGGCCTGCTTCTGCCAGCCGAGCGCCAGCGGGTTGCAGCGACCTAGACCCAGAGCCGTCCGTGCGCAGAAGCAGCGGCCAGGCCGGTGCCCCCGGAGAAAGCGTGGCTGGCAACGGAGAGGCGGCCGGCGAGGGGCAGGGAGGCTGCTGGGCCAGCCAGACAGCAGCCTGGGTCCAGAGCGCATACCCCTCGCTGGGCCGCTTCCGGAGGGGAAATGCGACCCCCTCCGCGATAGGCGGGCCACCCCTCTGCAGCTCCTGGGGCCCCCTGCCATCGGCCCCCTGCACGTTGACCTCGCCCACCCCCCGCCTGGACTACTGCCGGCTCCAGGGGTCCACTGTCACTTGCGTTGTGTGAGCTCCCTGCCCCATCCGACGGGATGTGCGGGCAGCCTGCACTGCCTGGTCCTCTACTCATGACGCTTCCATGCTTTTCCACTGCTGCTTCCGTATTTTCAATTTCTGCAAAACTTCCATTAAAAATTGCGATGTTGCATTTTTCCTCTGGAGAGGAACCCACGGTGCTTCCATGGATCTATTTTGCCCTCACAGGGGCAACTCTGTGTGGTAGATCAGGCTAAGGAGAGTTGGCACAGCTGCCGGGCGTCCAGCTGCAAGCGCCTTCCTCTCCCGCGTGGGAGCCATCCGTGCGCCGATACCGCGTCATCCCAGCTCCCCTGACAGTTTCTCACCAGGGCGTCGGGTCGGCCAGGCGTGGCCAGGACCGCAGTTTTGCGCATCCTTGAATCTTAGCTGCAGGGCAGGAGCCAAAGGGACACTCGCTCATGGCCCCAGGCCCTGGAGGCTGTGCCTGAGCTGGCCCACGGCCTCCGATGGGCAAGCCGTCCAAAGGCTCTGCATCTCCTGTTAAGCGACCGGCAGAAAAGGGGCATTTGCTCTCCTGCAAAGCAGTTCTCTCGCAGATCCCTTTGAGGAAAGGAGCAGGGCCACAGACCCTGTGGACTTGAAAAGGGGCGTCTTGTTCGTGCCGGGGACTTTCCGATAGTAGGGTGCCGCGTGCCTGGCACACTTCCGTAAACGAGCCTTTTGTCTGACAAAGGGCAAATGCACATGACCAGCTTAAGTCAGATTTTCTCTCGTGTGTGTTGGGGGGGGGGGGGTTCTTACAGGTGCAAGTACGGCAAAATACTTTGTTTCTGCCATGCGTCCCAGCATGTAGCGCGTGTTCAGGATCTCAGCCAGGTGGTCAGTCCTGTGCCTCACGCGGTCCCTTTCTCGTCTGTCTGAGCGGGCTGGAGCTCCTTCCCCAGGCCGGGCTCCACAGCTGGGGCCGCTCTTTCAGGAACGGCCTGTCTCCCCACGCTTCCCTTCCTGCTTTCCATATTTCATGACACCAAGCCTTGTTCACATGCACCTGCATGTCGGCAAGGAATTTTGTTTTGCAGTTCATTCGTGGTTTTGTTTGGGCAAAGGGTCTTTCTTTATCCAGAAGCTGCGCTGTAGCACCTCGTAAGTTACTTCGTGGGCTGTGAGGTCTTGATGGCTGTGACTGTTTCGATGCGCCTGGAGAGCCCCCGGCTCAATGCTGCAGGGAGCGCAGGCAGCGCCCTGCCCCACGCAGAGCTGCGGGACGGCAAATGCGGCCTTGGGGCACATGTGTGGGACCCAGAGCGAGCAGTCCTACTGATGGGAGCAGGCGTGAGGGGAGCGAGAGCAGGGCCTGCTTCAGCAAGCCAGAGGCCGAAGGTCGCTGCAAGGGCCGCTGGGGCGGGGGGGGGAGGCGAGGAGGGGAGGGGAGAGGGGCAGGGCACAGTCCGCAGTGTGTGTGCTGCACTCCGCCGGCTTGTCCGGGAGGAAATGCCCAGGGCATCGATGTTGCCCGTTCTCCACGCCCCAGAAGCAGCGGGGAGGCTGACCACGTAGGGCTGGCGGCGGCAGCACCCGGCCACTCCCAAGGGGTGCTGGCTGGCTCACGCAGGGAGCCGGTGCCTCTGCCTGGGGCCGAGGCCAGGCTGCTCCCGGACCGGCGCGGGCGCCACATGGCATTTTTTATTTATTTTTATTTATTTATTTGGAAATTTATAGGCCGCCCCTTGCCACAAGCCTCATTTGTGAGGGTCCGCCTCCTCGCGGCGCTGCTTTGAAGTTACCATTCAGCACTGCTTGTCCTCTGGACTGGAGGGTCGTGTCCTTAGTGCTTCCCATCAGTAAAACGGGCAAAGGGTTTTCCAGAACACTGCCCTGCTTGCTTTCCTAGGCATGGATTTCCTTACCTGAGTTGTGGATTTTCATCCAGGTGCTTGCTGTGAATCCCCTCAGGATCACAGCTGAGGGACGCTGCCACCTCCCTGGCACCTGGCCACCTGGCCACTGCCTCAGTCTCTGAGGCCGGCAGCCCCCGGCTCCTTCTAGCCAGCGCCTGCTTCCCAGCAGCCCCACCCTCAGGTGCTCCCCTGGCCCTTGGGCGCACCTGCTCCACCTTCCGCCCGAAGCCCCTCGGGTCTCCACAGCTGCCACCATGCCTCCCTCGCGCCTGCTCTTCTGCTTGCACCTAAACACGTCCCGCTCGTCCGCCTGCTTCCGACAGGCCTCGTTTCCACTGCCTGCACCTTCCCGGTTGGCCTCCTCCTGACCCAAGCACTGGCACTGCACTCCGGAGCTGCATGGCGCTCACAGAAGCCCTGCCCTCCCATGCTCCAGGCGCCGTGCTCATGAGAACGTGGCTCATGGTCGCACTGGGGCTCTTGGCACCCGCCTCATTCTGCTGCCTCCGGTTCCGCTTGTGAGCCATGGAAGAGGCAGCCCGAAACACCCTTCCTGGAGCGAGTCCCGCTGGACTCTGTGCGAAGCAGGTGCGCACGGCAGACGCCCGAGTGCATCTACCTGTCCACAGGTGCTGTGGAGAGCCCCAGGACACAGTCCCTCCCTGGAGGCCGTCTGCTTGCCTGCACCACGTCCCTCTGGCAGCACGGAGGCACCGCCTCTCTGCGCCCATCGCGGGCCTGGTCTCGGCATCGTGTGCCTGCGGCAGGGCCCGGCCTCGTCCTGCCTTCAGGCAGGTGCAGCACCTGCCCCCAGCCCTGCACCAAGGCCTGAGCCGGTGGGAGCCCCTTTCTGAGGAAGCTTTCCTGAGAAATGGGATGAACACCTCATAAACGAGTGCAGGAGGTCCACAGGCAGCGGCATCAGGCCCTGATCCACTGGAAAACGGAAGGAGGGGTGAGCAGCCCCGCCCCCATCCTGCCCACCCCATTGATGGCCGAGTCCTCAGCCTGCAGGGCCCCACTCGGCCCATGCAGCTCGCTCAGTGTCCGGTCAAGGGCGCGCCAGCCGGCATGAAGTGGCCGCTCCCCCCGGATGGGGGCGCGGCGAGAGGATAGTGCTATGGCGCTCCTCCGTGGTCAGAGGAGACCAGCCAGCGTGCTTCCCGCCCATCTGCGCGCCCCACCTTCGGGACCCTCTGGCGTGGGCGCGCTGCCAAGTGTGTTGCTCAGGCTGCAAGGAGCTGCCGCTTGAGGCTTTGGATCGGGGCAGGGGCAGAATGACGGCAGGCAGGCAGGCAGGCGGTGCGTCAGAGGGTGCTTGGACTTCACTCGATCTCCACCTTGCTGCGGCCTTGCGAAGGTCTGTGGCTCTTGGGAGCTGGGAAGGCCCTGGCTGGGCGGACAGGGAGGAGTCCTTTGCGTGGCTCCCCCAGGCACGGGCCAGGGTCCCCAGTCTGCCTGCCTGTCTGTCCGCCTGTCCGCCTGTCTGGCACTCCCCCCGCACAAACACCATGAGACCCGGACACTCGGAAACAGGGCCTGCCTCCTAAGGGGAGACGGGCTTTGCACCGGCTGGGACTGACTGTACTGCATGCGAGTGGCTGAAGTGGGCAACGATCCTCCCGTCGCCAGGGCAGCATCCCGGAGCAGCTCGCACTTTCGCCGTGGGCGCAGTCAAAGGCAGGAGGACTGGGGAAAGCGCCGGTCAGGCCAGCCTGAGGGCTTCTCCTCTCCACCGGCCGTGGGGCAGCCCCCTCGAAGGAGGGGGCAGGCCCAGCAGGGCCTCCCCCGACAGCAGTGCGCGTTCTCGGGAGGCCTGCCGGAGCCACGCATGCCTGGCCCCCAGTGGGGCGGAGTCGCACCCCGTGGCCGTGCCCCTCAGCTGAGCCCTGCTGCCCCGCGGCACCTGCCACGGGCACTCGCTCTTCGGACGGGGGAGAGCCGGGCAAGGGGCTACACCAGCTGCATCGGGCCAGGCTAGAGAGCAGGCCCCCCAGGCACCTTCCTCGGGGGCCTCCAGAAAGGAGGGCAGGAAGCAGGCGCCTCTCGTGCTGGGGAGTGTGCGGGCACATGCGCTGCCCATGTGGGAGGCTGCTGCGAACCAGCCCGGCACCTGAAGGCGCTTGGGAGGCCCCCGCGTGCGCTGCCCCGAGCCTTGGTGCCCGCTGGCTCCCCGCCCGGCCTGCGCCTGCCCATCGCGGGCTGCCTGCACGGAGGGGGCGAGGAGCGGGGCGGGGGCAGAACGCTCCTCCTCGCCCCGCCCCACTGCCCCGGAACAGTCTCCGGCCCCACTTGGGAGCACTCTCGGCGGATCCATCTGGCTCCACGAGTGAGGAAAGTTCATTTCAGACCCAGCTTGATGTTCCCAGGTGGCAGTTTAACTCGAACATCTCAATCTGCACGCGGTTTTCCAATCAGGCACTGAGCACCGAAAAGGAGGCGCCATTAGCATTCAGAGTTGTGTGCTAGCAGTAATGAGAGGAAGCGCCAAGCCTGGAAATTAGGAATGCAGACTCCGAGTGGTGGGGGATGATGGGGCGGGGGGTGATTTTGCCACCGTGCGGCCAGGATCCAGTCTCGGGATTAATGGTGCCATTACCCAAGGAAGGGCTGCTGATAATGCTCATTCTTAAAAATGTCTTTGCTGGCAATTAAATGGCTGCAGCTATTGATTGCTATTGATTTTATGTCCCTCCCGATTTGCATAATCTGTTAAAGATGAATGATTCATGATGTGTTTATTATGGGGGTGGGCAGAGTTGGTGTTGGCAGGAGGGGGAGACGGGCGTGGGGATGGACACACGCACTTTCCGGGCAGGAGAATGTGTGTCACTGCCCACCCTGCCAAGGCCCAAAGCCAGAAAATTGGGGCGGCGGGGGGGGGGGGGGATAGATTAGCAGTCTCGCTGCACTGATGGGGTGAGGTTTGGGGTTTAGGGAAGCAGCTGGGGACTCGCTGGGGAGGGCTCAAAGACCAAATCCAGCCCAGGGGAGGAAAGGAAAAGCAATTCTAGCTACAGCCAGCCAAAACATGACGGAAACAAGCAGCTCCACATTTCCTCTGACCCCGTTCTTGGATGCTGGCAGGAAAACCTCGGAGGAGTCTGGGCTCGGGATCGAAACCATCCCTCCTGCCTGCCTCTGGACAGCACAGGGAGGCCGAAAGAGCCCGTGTGTGGCAGAGCTGCCCTGCGCAACTGGAACAGCCCTGGCAGGAGCTGCAGGAGACGTCCGTGCAGGCCTTTCCATGAGGCAGACGCACAGCCTGCGGCTTCCCAGTATGCATTTCAACGCAGGTGTGATGGCTCCTCCTTGAGCCAAAACAAGCTGAATGGCATTTGATAAAGCACCGCCCCCCCAGAAAACCAGTGGGGGGAACTGCTTTGCCCACCCACGACTCGCTCCACTGGAGGCGAATTTGGAGGGGCCTGTTTGGGCAAAGCACCGTCTGAAGGAAGCTACCGGTCTGTCCGAAAGGTCGGGCCATTGCACCAGCCGCTGGGGCGCAGGGGGCGGGTTCCCATGTGCCCAACGAAGCGGTGGAGGGGAACCCTTCAGCACGGCCCCTGTGTGCATCGCCCCCCCACCCCCCCCGGCACCCACTTCTGACCTTTGGGAATCTGGGCTGTCTCCCAGGCCGGACCTCTGCCTGCCGGTACCATGCGCTGAAACACTCCTGCGATTTCAAAGCAGCGTGGACTGATTGAGATCAAGTTTCTGCGGAAATGCTTTCATCTGCCTCCTGAAAAATGGGGCAAATTCGACCGCTGAGCCATGCAGAGCATTATGCCTGCTTTTCCTTTCTTACAAGCAGGCTTTGTGTTGCTTTGTCTTGCAGCCAGTCTCCTGAGCACTTTTCCTGTGTCACCTATAGAGGGAATGCCTGTAAAGTGCTCCCAGATCTTAAGACAGCTCCAAAATACATCGCGCGGAGTCAGTGGGGCTTTTTCCCAGGAAAGTGGGTGTAGGATTGCAAGTTAAATATGCAAATAAAAGCAGAGGGATACTGGGCAACTGGTCTAAAACTCAAATGCCCAAAGCAAGGCTGGGTAGTTACGGGACAATCTGTTTTCCTTGCCGATACTCACAGGTCAGAAATGATCAGCCTGATTCTTTATCACCATTGAAAAACCTTCTTTAGCTCAAAATTTCTGGAGGAGAGGCTGGCTGAACTTCGAATGCCACATGTTTCTAGCTACATCAGTTACTATGTTTTAATAGCACTGTAGTTGGTTTATGAAGGGTCCTGATTGTAACCATGTTACAATTTTGTTGAGTAAGAGAGAGCGCTGACATTCTGTCTACTGTTAAACTCTTTCATCCGTTGTTTGCTTATCTGTGCTGTATTGGGGGAGCTGTGGGGTGTCCGTCCCCCCATGCACTTGTGCCGGGGACTTGGGAAGCTCCAAGAGAAAGGCTGGCCCAGCAGCCGACCTCCGGGGAAAGCAAAGGGCCTCGCTGAAAATTCTCTAGAATTGAAAAGATATGCAAAGAAGATTGCGCCTCTTCAGGTGAAATGCCAAAAGTGGTTTCCAAAACGGGACATATTTCAATTACTTGTTGTTCAAGGAGTTAATACAATGCTAACAGTCAAAGAACCTGCACGGTGAAAGTCTTCTCTGGGTACAGGCAGCTCTGAGAGTGCCTGAGCAGCACCGGATCGGTTGTCCGGTTGATTTGCGGAAGGCGAAGGTGCCGAGAGGGATCCTTGGGAGGCCAAACCCGCTGCCTCCAGCAGCCAGCGCTGCAGCGTGGCCTGGGGGCACCTGGGCAGGGGGGGAGGTCCCAGGAGGCACAGTGACTGGATCACCTGCCAAAACCACATTAAACTGATTAGCAGTGTGATCCTTTCCCAAGAGCGTGGATCCTCAAGCCACGGCCCAGGGGCTGGATCCGGCCCACCACGGCCATTTATCCGGCCGTCTCGCAGGTTTTCGATGGGCCGGGCGCACGTGCCACGCATGCGCGCCACCGCCAGTCTTGCCCCGCACATGGGGAGGCAGAGGCAGCTTGCTCGCGAGGAGATCATTTTGGGCTCACACGGAGACAACGATCTCCAAGCGAGCAAGCCGCAGCATCGCGTGCCCACCCCCGCCTCGCCTCCCCTCCCCTCCCCTCGCCACGCACACCCTCCCTCGCCTCGTGCACCCCCTGCCTCAGCGCACATGCCCCCTCCCACACCAGCCCCTGCGCCAGCACCAGCACCTTTCAACTGGCCCCCTGGTGAAGAAGTTTGAGGACCCCTGCTCAAGAGCACCGATGGGCTCAGTGCTATGTACTCCTGCATAATATGCGCAGGATTCCCCTCTGCATGTCGTAAAATTAAAATATAGAAATAAGTGCCAGCCAAGCACCCACCACTCTGTCCTCTGGCCAGGAGAGGGGTGCGGTGCACTTGCCAAAGACACAAAATTGGGTGCGCCCACCAGCGATGATGCTCACCCGCGTGTCCTGAGCAGCGGGGCAGCCACGACGCCGCTGCCAGCCCTGCGGCACCAGTGGCCGGCTGGAGCAAGGCAGGTGGCGTTGTGTGCAGGGAGGCGGGGAAATGCTCCTCCGTACGTGTCGCTCGGATCAGGCCGTGGCAGAAAACCAGGCTGGAGGAATGGCTTCCCCCTGTTCCCGCTCCGTGCCGTCTCTGTCCTCGGGCCTTTCTGCCTCCAAAAAGACATGACCCTACAAATAAAAGGAGATATATTTAGGAAAGCTGGGTGTTTCCGGAGTATTTGGTCCACGGATGGCTCTCCCAGTGAAAGGATGGCCCTGTCAGGATCTGCAGTGGCACCGCCGGCCGCGGAGTCCCCCTGCCGGGGAACAAGCCGCAACCCCCATGCGCCTGGCCAAAGCAGGCAGGCATGTCGCGGGTGCGTCTCACGGCGGTTCGCAATATTGTGCCTCGCTGATCTCCCTCTTCCCTGCGTCTCTTCCCTGCTCTTTCTCTACTAAGCCCTTGAGAAGTGAGAAATGCCTTGCCTTCCAAGTGAAATATCTTGCCTTCCAAGCACTGATAGATCTGAGAGGGAGAAAAGGGATGAGACGGGGTTGATCTTCCTGAAAGCCTGACAAGGAAGATCAGCCTTGAGCAGCTTCGCGGTGCGGGGACAAATCGCGTCTGGGCTCCTAAGCCTCCCTGGCTTTGCAGGGCCGGGCTGGCCCCGCTGCTCCCCTCCCTGGGGCTTTAGCCAGCCTCTCAGGCCGAAGTCCTCGGCTGGGGCCAGGCAGGGAGGAAATCCAGGCCGGCCTGGCCCGCTGCCGCAACTCACGCAGCCTCTTTTACCAGAGATCGGGGTTTCACTTACGCCGCACACCTGAAAAATGCTGCGCTTTGGAAGGGATTAGAGCTGAAAAATTTCAGCACTTTAGCAAAGAAAAGAGCACAGAAGGAACTGCAGAGCCCCGCGTGCCCGAGGGCTGGGCGAACACGGTGCGCTTTGACTGTGATGCCTTTTCCATCCCCACAGCTACCCGAGAGCCCCTTGCTTCTTGGACGAGATGCCATAATCCAGCCACTGCACCAGTTCGGCTTCCCCGGAGGGCTCCTGGAGCCACGAGGGGTTCGCCTGGTCCCGGAAGCCCCCAGCAGACTGGGAGGCAGCAGGTCCTGACAGCCGGGGAGCGCTGGACCTCGCGGCTTTCCCGAGTCACCCTGGAGGGAAGCCAGTGGAACGGTGGCCCATGTGCTGGGGGGGGGGGTGTCCTGTGGGCACAGGGGGGAGGACTGGTGGGGGGATGGGGAGCCCCTGTGCAGAGGTGTGGGGCAAGCGGGACCTGGAGCACAGTGGGGTGCGCCTGGGACAGGCGGGGCAGCCATGGCGGAGATATCGATGCTGCACAAGGGCAGCCAGAAAAGTAACAGCAAAGGGCGAGGCCTTCCCACCTTTTGAGAAGCTAGCGGGGCCCACATTGTAAAAAGAAAGAGTTGGCAGCCATGGGCCACCCTTCCAGTGAAGGTGAAAGGGGGGCGTGTAAAAGCAGCCCTGCGACTGGACATGAAGAAGCCGAAAGCTGTGACGAGGGGAGGCTGCAGCGCAACGTTAGGCCAGCGATGGAGCAGTTGGAATCCGGTCGGCCACTCATTCGAGAGGCTGCAGCCACGACATTCCAGGAAGACTGAGACCGGGAAGGGCAGCAGAGAGGGAGCGAAACAGGCCACGAAGGATGTTTCCCTGGAGACAGGCCATCCGCCCTGTCGCATCGCTGACCCCGAGGGCTCGGTGTGACTGCCGGGCAGGGAAGAAAGCGGGCGGGAGGAAAGCTGGTGCGTTCGAAACATGATCCTGGAGGAGAGTGTCGTGACTCCGGAGCAACAGAAAGGCCAGCGGGGGGATCCTGGATCAAGTCAAGCCAGAGCTTTCCCAGGAAGCAAACACGGAAACACTGAGACGGTCGGACACATCATGGGGTGGCACTAAAGGGTGCCCTGGAGAAGGCAGCCATGCTGGGGAGAGGATCAAAGGAAGAGCAAATACGCAGGATGCCGCAGCCTGGAGTTTGCAAGGGCCGAAAGCCGCTATGAAGGACCAGGCCGTCTGGAGGGCGTTCATTCCCAGGGTTGCCACCGGTTGGAGGCAGCCCGACAGCACATCACAGCCACAACTGTGGGCCACCCCAGCCAGGCGCCGCTCCAGCCACGGCTAGCGCTGACAGCCGCAGATCAGGCACAAACACACAGCAGTGGCTTCCAGAAGGAGCGCGATGCCACTACTAGCCCGGAGGCGTTTTGCAGCTATTCTGCCTTCACATCGCTTGAGGATGTTTCTGCTCAGTGGTCGAAGGAGAGGGGGAAGCCTTGGATGGGCGGCAAACTGAAGACAGCATCTTCTGGGCACTGCGTACAGGTCGGTGATGAGGCAGGGCGCTTGTGCATCAAAGGCCTGTCCAGAAGCACGCAGCTCCTTGCCATTAAAAAGAAACACATTTTCTGCACTAGGAGACCTCAGCATCCCCGAGCCGTTCCGAGTTCCCTGAAAGACCATCTGGAGAATCGTTTGAGTGCCGCATGCTTCTCTTTAGCTGAGAGTCCCCCTGATACCGAATATGAAAACGGCCACAGCCGTGCTTCCTCTAAGAGTTAAGCTTGTCAGCAAAGCTCTCCTGAACCAGGATTGGAAAATAAGTCTGGCTTTACAAACCCTGGAATTTTTCTCGCCTTTGGATTTAAGCTTCTGCTCCAGATCTTTCCTACCGAAAGTAAAGAAGCCACGTCATTGGCTTCCCCTGTGAGCAAAGGTTACCGCAACTCAGACTGCTTGGCTTAGAGAAAAGGTAAGAGAAGGAGCGAGACCGAGCCCTCCGATATTCTGCTTGGTGTACAGAAGGTGGGGAGGAGGGTTTTTCTCCCTCCTCCGTAACACCCAAACCCGGAGGGCCGCCCCGTGAAGAGATTCAGGACTGGCCAAAGGGAGGCCTTCTTCACACCTGGCAGAGTTCAGCCGCAGAATTCACTGCCACTGGAGGTGGTGATGGCCAGTGGGTTGGAGAGCTTTAAGGGGAACAGGGTGACTTGGCCGGAGTTCCTGAGCTCCCCCGGGGACTCCCGAGCGAAGGCGGAGGGCCTTTGAAAGCGCGTTCCTCTCTAGCGAATGGACACACATGCCGTGTTGGCGATGGTCGAGCACTCCTGTCCCCCTCTTAATCCTCTTGTGAGGAAAGCCAAGGCAGCTTGCATAGCTCCCTGTCATCCTCACAGGGGCCGGAACCCAGGTCCCCCGCCCAAGCCTCTCACCTCCACGCCGCTCGGGCTTATCCGTGCTCATTGCCGCCGCCCTGGGAGACTCTCTCATTATTGCATGCATTTTGATAAGGATGGAAGGAAATGGCAATTTACACAGGCGTACAGTAGTTTGAACTTCTGGGGACTCGCTTCCCAGGAAGCAGACGCACAGTGGGACCCCGCTGCCCGTCGACGGGGCTGCCTGCATCACAGGGACAGTGTGGGCAGCCCACACCCGGGGCCTGCGGAGAGGCGGGGAGCGGGAGGAAGGTTACGGAAGCAGGCAGGTTGGCCCAAGGGTGGGGTCCCTTGGTGCAAACGGGATTTGCTCCTGAGTAAGCATGCATGCCGTTAGGGCCCTGGCCCACTCCCGTGCGCATCGTGCCCGCCGGATGAAGGGCGCTGTGCTCCTGCACGTGGCTGAGCAGCCGGGGGGGCGCAGGGTCTGCTGTTGTGCGTTTGTCTCCGTGAAAGAAGCCCAGTGGCCCCATCCTGCTGGGGGGACCTGCAGTGCTTCTCCACGTGCGAGGAGGCCTGTTGCCTGTGAAGCACCTGCCGCTCGCTTGCTGGCAGCACATCACAGCCAGCGTTGCTGCTGCCTCGGCCAAAGCGCTCCCTCCTCGCGCCCGGGTCGCGCAGCAGCGTGGCACTCGCTGCCAGAGATCCAGGCCCCTCCAGCCTCCCAGCCTGGTGTGGAGCGGCTCAGGTGTTCAAGGCATGAATGTGCGCCATCTGTTTGCTCTACTCACAAAGGCTCTGTAAGGCGGGTCAGTGTCGGCTCCATACTTTGTGGGTCAGCCTCGCAAGCAAAGTTGCTCCCGTTGCTTTAGACAAAAGGACTCATCGTCCCGTGCCGCCTGGGGCTGATGGAGACTGCAGCCCGAAGCATCTGCCGGGACCCGGCTAGAGGGGGTGGCCATGGGCGTCTTGCCTGCAGCCCCCGAGCGCGTCCAGGGCCGCAGCTGACGGCCGCTTTCCCTCCTTTTCTCCCGTCAGGTCGTGACATGGCAAGCACCACCCTGCCTGGCTATCCACCCCACGTTCCACCCACCGGACAGGGCAGCTACCCCACCTCAACTCTGGCAGGAATGGTGCCTGGTAAGTCCTTCCTCGCTCACGCGCTCGCTCGGGGCTGTTTCCGTGGCGATCGGCAGGAGAACTGTGCGCCGGGCTCCCGGGTTTGCCTTGCTGCGGGGCGCTTCAGTGACCCCCCCCCCGCAGCTGGCTCAGCCTCGCTTGCATCAGTCTGCATTTGAAAGTGGCCCCTGTGACCCCGTATCCGGCTTGCTCTCGTCGCACTTTTGACCCCACGGAGGTCGTTCCGGAAGTAGCCTTGCATGACTGCGATGCCCCGCAGCTCCCAGGCGATTTTGTCGTGGGTTGTCGTGTCGCCCCAGTGCTCCCAAAAACCATCTCTGTGAAGCAGCTGGGCCCAGTGAGGAGGAGGTTTGGGGCGGGTTCTGAGATTAAATCCTGATGAGACGGTTGGGCAGCTCGCGGAACCGGGGGCTTGGTGTGAGGGCGCTCCCGGGTCCACCGCTGTGGCTAGAAGCGGCTTTCGCAACGAGGAGTGCCTGCGACCGCCTCCCCTGCGGGTCAACGGCACCCCCTCCTGGGCAGGGGCAGCCCAGCCCCGCCATCCATTCATTGGTAGCTGTGGGTCAACTCCCCCTGGCTGTTGGCATATGCAGCCCTGAACAACTGGGGGCCAAGGCACCTGGCTGGTGGCCTCCCCAGTGGAGACCCGTGTTGCTGAGGGCCACCGGAGGGAGGCCTGTGGGGTATAAATGGCCACCTGGACACTGCCCGGAAGCAGGCCTCTTGCAGGGTGGGCTCCCCCACCCCAGTATTGGGAAAGCACCCCTGGGGTGAGTGTCAGATGCCTGATCAGGCTTTACCCGATCAGTTGTGGTGCTCTGGTTGTCCATTCGTGTGTGCCGAGTTGCAGGTTCTAAACAGTGCTTCAGTTGGATCACTCTTGTATTTATCATGGAGGGCTGTCACGTTGGACTTACGAAGCTCTTTCAGAGGTGTTTGGATCTTGCAAGCGGCTGTAGGAGCTAATACAATCAGGAAATGTGTGCTGGCTCGGTGCAGTGGCGACTCTCGCAGGCTGCTCACTGGTTGAGCTGTGCGACTGCTGCGGCTCACGCACGACAGGGAGCGCGTCGTGCTGCGGTGGGCTTGGAGAAGTGCCCTGCACCGCCCCCCCCCTGCCCCCCGCGAAGGGCAAGCGGCTGATGCCCGGGTGTGGGCCAGGAAGCCGAGCTTGGCACTCTGGGCGACCTGAGGCGAGCGAGCGAGCTAGCCACGCTCGGAGCCGTCGTGAAGGGGTGCTCCCCTCCCTGGGGGCTGGAGGGGGAGCAGCGTCTGCTGCCGCCACTTCCACTCGTGCTGCGCTTGCGCATTTGCAGAACATGAAAGTAAGAAGTGCAGGGAGCGAACGGAGCCAGAAGTCTCACCCAAAGAAAACCACACCCCCGCCGGGCAGCCCCAGAGCTCCCCCACCCGTTGGTTGCAGCTTTATTTATTTATTTAACGAGCCCTTCAGCCACCTTTCATGGCAAGGCCCCTCCAGAGTGGCTTCCAGGAGAGAATGAGGGTCACAGACACAGCAGAGGTATTATGCCTCAGAAGGATTTCCAGCGCAGGCACCCACCCGGCGGCCTGCGCTTTACCCGCCCACCTCTGCTCTCCCGCTGTGTGTGTGTGTGTGTGTGTGTGTGCGTGTGCGTGTGCGCATCCACAAAGTTTTTTCTGGAAATTGTGCCCCTTTCACACCACTGGCCTCTTGGGCAGTCGGATGCCTTTGTCTGTGAAACTTTGCTGTGATGCCGGGCGGTTCTGACAGAGAAGGGGCTGCTGGGGAAGGCTTTCACCGCTCTGTCACCCTGCATCTTCCGTGGAGCTTGCCCGGGATCCAGGGATCACGAGCTGCTGCGAGTGATGGCTGCTTGTCTGTTTCATCCCTCTTTCCCCTTAACGCAGGAAATGTGTTCAGGAGAAAAAACAGGGCAGCTGCACAAAACCTTCTGGGGGCTCAGCCAGGGGTCCTCCCCACGCCCGGACGCACCCAGCTCTGCGCTGCTGCTGCTGCTGCGAAGGGGGCATCTGGAAAGGGAGACCGTGGGATCTTTTCCACTCCCAGCAGGGCTCTAAAGGCCTGGAAGGGGCTCTGGGAAAGTCCCTCCTCCGAAGTCAGTGAAGGCTGGCTGGTGCTGATCCCTTCCCACCCTTGGTCTCTTCACTGGAAAGTAACAGCAAAGCAATGCCCGGCCTCTGAGCCGGGGGGCCGCTAGGGCAGCCCCGGCCACCCTGCAGCCTCGGAAGGGATGCAGAGGCACCTGCTGCCACAGCTCATCGGCCGGCACGTCCCCTGTCTATTTCCCTGTATCGACAACATGCATATACCACCCCCAAGACGTGAAATATGGTGTCCAAACAGGGAGCCCCTGCTATTTGGAAGCGGGACCTGGGCAGGCCGGGCCTGGCGTGCCCAGAGACCCCGTCAGGTTTGGACGTGGGCGTCCCCCGGGGCTGGCGTCCTGCCTCGGAGCCACTGGCACTGCAGGAAAACCCCGGGACCAGCAGAGAACAGGCGCGAGCTGCGAAGGGAGCAGTTAAACAGAATCCAGTGCTGATGAGGAAATTACATGTGTTTCATTAGTGATCGGGGAAGGAGATAGCTCAGTTCCTCTTGGTCACAGTTGAGCTCAAAAGCTCATTATCCTGCAGCACGTTTCCTTTCACTCCTCGTCAATAAACACCTTTCACACCCGCTGCTTCTCCCTCCCTGGCTCCCCTTGACTGCTCTGCAGAGAGCGCGAGAGAGCCTCTTTCTCCTCCACCTGCACTTCGGAGCCACTGCAACAGTTGAGGGTGACAAATGCGGATGGACGGAGAGCAGGGAGCACCCGAGGCGTCTCTCTGCAGAAGCAAGCGGCTTTGCCTCGGGGAGCAGCTGTCCATCTGCTGGGGCTGAGCTCCTCCGGGCCACAGGCATGCCCAACCCTTCCCGCTGCAGGGCCAAGTCCAGCCACAGGGAAGCACATGGGGTCACATCCGGGATGAGGCATGAGCACAAGGCGGCCCGGCCAGAATCGTTGGCGGGCTCTGGCTTAAAGGTGCCTCTGCTGCTGGGGAGGCTGTAAGGGAGACACGCCAGCCTTTTGCACGGATGAGACGGGGGACACCGGGCGGCCGCTTTGGGCGCAGGCCGTGCAGTCAGTAGCCCAGCCTCACGGGGCAATGCACATTTGGAAATCCCACGCACACTTCTCTCCTTCCAGTCCAAATTGGCCCCCACGCCCTGATGCACATGCCACCAACGTCCCGTATCACCCACAAGCGCATCATCTCCAGGCACTGGATGTGAAATCGGGGGGGGGGGGGATCCTGTGGGAAGTGGAGGTTCTGTCTGTGGGCACCAGAGGCAACGAGGGCACCAGAGGAGCAGCAGGCCAGGGCGATGCTGCCCCGCCTCGGCAGAGAAGCCCCACTTCGCGCTGCCCCCTCGGAGCGCTGCCCCTCGAGTGACTCACCGCCCTTTCCTCTTTCCAGGGAGCGAGTTCTCAGGAAACCCCTACAGCCACCCTCAGTACACAACCTACAACGAGGCCTGGAGGTTCAGCAACCCTGCCTTGCTCAGTGAGTATCTCCTCCTCCGACCTGCTGTGCCCCCACCCCCCGCCCCTCGCCCATTGTCCCTTCGTCTTCTTCCCCCACTCGGCTCATCTCGGTGCTGCTGGAGAGGGAGGGCACAGCCTGAGGAGGCAGTCCAGCGGGGCCGGGCTCCCTCTCCCTGGCTGGGGCCCAGGGCCCGGGTCCGGAGGTGGGCAGCCGGAGGACGGCCTGAGCATTCTCTCCAGCCAGCCGCTCAAGGGGACAGCTCAGCCGGGGCTGCCCTGGCCGCCCGCCGTGCAGGGGAGCCTGCCCGTTGCAACGGAGCAGGACCACGTCCGGCGCGATGGAGGAGCCTGTGGCTTCACGCCCGTCAGGCCAGCTGTGGCTGGGGGGCATCCTCAGGACCCCTCCGCCACATGTCTGGGTGCACATGCAGACACCTGCACGCAGCCGTGGGGTGCAGCAGGGGCCCTCGGACCTTCGCAGAAGAGTGGCTCATGCCCACCCGAAGAGCCTCCGTGCCCCCCATTGCCCCCACCGAGAAGGGGTCGCCAGAGGCCGTGAGGGAGGAGGGGCCATGAAATGTCCTGCTGCCGCCTCCGCCCCCGGTGGGAAAAGAGGTGAGGGCTGGCCTCCTCTCCGGGAGGCCTGCTGCCTCGATTGCTCAGCTCTCCATCACGGAACAGTGACGGGCAGGGCCATGAAGTGCCCGTCCTGCATGTCCCCCGTTCCAGCTGCTGAAGGAACACAGAGCCATCGCTGACCTGTCAGAGAACTTGAAATGGCGCAGAAAAGGGATTTTTTCCTGTAGTCCCTGTATGTGAATCCTGTAGGTGTTTTCTGATAAGCAGGACTCCTAAGTTTTTGTAGCGTTTCAAGAGTCAGAGAAACCTGATTGCCTGGAAGCGACAGGGGTGCCCCAGAGTGCGTGTGCACCGCATGGGGAGCGGTGTGGGGATCCTGCAGTTTTCTCGAAGCCAAGCTGCCGTGGCCACGGGCCACGCTCCAGTGGAACAGGCAGCGCGTTGCCCCAGCCGCAACCCCGAGCAACTCTGGCGAGGGCTGTGGAAGAGCGGCTGCCAAGCACTCGCTGCTCTCCACGTCACACACTTGGGATGTGGCTCGTCAACCACTGTGGCACCTCACCAGCACCTCCTCACCTCCCCAGCTTGCCCAACAGGCCACGGCGGCTCATTCTGGCTCCAGGCGCCCCGGCCAGACTCCCCTGCTGTGGCTTCCTGGGCACGCAAACCTCGGCGGGAGAACAGGCCCGCAGCTCGTCTGTGGGCGACTGCCAGGCCATCTGGCCATGGCGGGCCTCACAAGCAGGCCGTTTCACTCCGGCTCAGGCCACGTGGCAAGCCACGGGGGGGTGCACAGCAGAGGAGGAAGGAGCCCCCGTGGCCTCCCGCTCAAGGGGCTCCTCGGACGCAGCAGCACCTCCGGGCTGGCCGAGCTTTGGCTCCACACACGCTCCCCTTTGCCTCCGGCTCTTCTGCGCATTTGGTGCGTGGCGGGCGCACAGATGCACAGATACGCCGCGATGTGCAGGAAGCAGTGCTGGAGAGGGAAGCTGGGGCACGTCTGGAGCGAAGCCGGGTCAGCACGGCTAAGGAGGGCTGTGCTGCCTGCACACACGCTGCCCGAAGGCCCTCCGGTGGCCCCTGTGCGTGGCGTGTCCTCTGGGGCCGTTGCTCCGTGTGTCTCGGTGCTGCGCTTCAGTGCGGCATCACGGAGTTCCCTTCCAGCGCTCGGAGAAGCCCGGAGAGCTGCAGCCCCCTCCTGTCCCCGTGCAGCATCCCCTGCCCCCCGCGTACCTGCAGCGTGTTGCGACTCCCACGTGTCCAAGGGCCCAGTGAGTTTCGCTTCACCTGGCCACCCAGGGCCACGGGCAAAGGCCGCCGTGGGGCCTCAGTCCCACAGGCGTGTCTGGATCAGGCCCGCGGTGCTGGCTTCCGCCGCGCACCGGGCTGCCTTCGAAGGCCTCCACTGCTCATGGAGCCATTCATCCTAATACGGAACAGATTTGAGATGAGAGCCTGCAGCTCTCTAGGGGCTTCTTTCCATTAGTCACATCTCCTTTCTGCATCTGATTCGCCCCTCGCTTCTGCAAAGTTTACGCTGTCAGCACTTTAGGAATGGAAGTGTGTTGAGCATTTGTTTTTTGGGCAAACTGACTGTGCAAACAAAAGTCCACCTCCAGGAACGTCTTTCTGGCAAGCAGTGGGCTCTCGGGGGCTTCTCGGGGACGCTCTTCTGCATACCCTTCTGTTCTCACCAAACTCAGCAGCCAGCTAGTTCCTCTCCCCAATCCCGTGAAGCGGAGCAGCTGCTGTAGCCACGTGACGTGGCTGGAAAGCCACAGGAAGAGGCCGGGCAGGCGCTCACCTGGCAGGTGTGGGTGAAATGGAGTTGGCCTCGAGTCCCGGCTCGGCCTCTGGCCTCAGTTCCCCCAGCTGCAACAGGTAAATTGGCTGTCGGGGCTGTCGTGGGGATGAGTGAATCAAGGATCAGGCAGCATGTTTAAAACTGGAGCTGACCAGGAAGTATTTTTCTCATTATTTTCCATAATGAAAATAATTCATTCATTATTATTTTCATTATGGGTCCGATAACTGCAGACCCAGGTCATTCTCAGGTGGAACCAAGAGATCTTTTCTATGCCCCCTAAAACTCATTGGCTCAATGTATCTGCCAATCGCGTGTCGTAAGCCTGTTGCTGCTCCCACAATGTGGGTACCAGGCATCCCCGGCTCCCGCTCTGCGCTGCGATTCCCACATGGGAAGCCCCATGGAATCGTCCTTCTGGGGCATCGTAACCAAATGCTTTGTCCAAATGCCTCCGAATGTGAGCTTTCTGCCTCCTATACTCTTTTTCCCGCATTGTAAGCCAAAATACGCCCAGGGCACTGCAGCACCCCATAATCTCCATAGGAATACTTGTGTGGGCACTTTTTTCTCCCAACCAATAGGCCCCAAACAAAGAGACAGTGGGGGGAGGGGGCTTCAATACAGATCGTCTTGTGTGTGCTATTTTGAGATACGATTCTTGGCTAAAACCTCCAGCAGCAGAAATAAAATCCGTTCAGAGACAACCTTGCTCTGATGGGCCAAATCATTCTTTTGCAGAGGAAAGGTCAATAGGCCAAGTGCCGTTATGCAGATTTTAATGACCTGCACAGCCTCCAGAAGGATGAAACCTTGAATTTCCTGTGCTTGCTGAGAACAGAAAGCCATCCCTATATGAATCGAAACCTCCGATGGGGAATGTCAGCCAGAGCAGAGGCGTTCCGTTTTATTTGCCTCCGGCACTTTTGGCTGGGGTCAGAAATGATCCCAAACCCAACTAATGCTAGTTGTTTGTTAAGGCAGGATGTTAAATGGGCAGGATGCATTACCCTGGTGGTATTTCCGTTTGTGTTCTTCTGCTCTTCCCCTGCAAAAATTGGAACCTCATAAAATAAAAGCCAATTTCTGTGGACCAATTTCCCATCCATCCAGCCAGCCAGCCAGCCATGTGTGAAACTGCCCAGTTTATTCAGAAATGCCATCAGATTAATCAGCAGTTTCCACAGCCACCTTTTTAGCTTTCTTTTCAAGTCATCCACCTTTCCCCCTCCTGAGTTTCACATCCCTGAATATTTTACAGGGTACAAAGACATTTAGTTCTTCCTGTGCACAAATATGGCACAATTTCAAACAGCAAATCAACGGCTTATCACCGCTGCCCTGTTCTCCAAAGCAGAGGAAGGCTGAGGATTCTAGAATTACGATGGGTTGGATCACAGACCTTTCCTTCTCCGGGCGGAACTGTTTCTTGCTTTCACAGAAGCCGGTGGGAAAAGGAAAGAGCTCATCTTTGTGACTCCACAGCTCCTCTGCAATCCGCTCGTCATCCTTCCCAGATTTCCCCTGGAAGTTATTGGGACCAGCCAAAACCCCACAAAAGCTAAGGAGGGAGGGGGGAGTCTGTACCGGTTGCTTCTGCTGCCCCTGCCAGCCAGCTGCACCCCAGCCCCTCTGCAGGCTGGAGCACGGCTCGGGAGGTGTGCGGCCAGCAAGCAGACACACCAGCAGTACTTCCACCTGGCACAGGCTCGCCACGCACACTGCTCGGGGCATCGTGAGGCCATGTCCCAAACAGCAAGCCAATAGACGGTTCCCTGGTGGGCCAGCGGGGCCCCTGTGAACAGCCCAGTTCCAGAGAGGCGGCTGCGTCTCGGAGGGGGCTTCTCAAATTCCTGCCGAGAGTGTGTACAAGTCAGGGACGTTACGCACGCTTCCTAGATCAGGGCAGGGCAGACTTCAGACTTGAACACCCGCTTCAATGTTTTTGCTAACAACCCAAGTGCAGCAGGTGGGCCAAGGCGCACGTGTCAGGGGACTGGCGCCTCTGAGGACCAGCGTCAGGGCCATGCATTCTTTCCCACAGCAGCCATTCCTGGTTCCCCACCTGCAGCCACCATGTCCTTTTCCAGCAGCCTGTTTCAGTGAGGAAGGAAGGAGCACTTTAGTTGTTGCTAAACCGAATTTAAAAAGAAACCCTTGGTGATCTCCTGCAAATCCCTGGAGATCGACCCCCGGATCCCAGTGTTCCTTCTTCCCATCCATGCTCTGGATGATCCTACTGAGCATAACCGAATTGGAATGCAGGACACCGGCCAGTGCAGGAAGCCACGCCTGCCTCCCCAGCACCAGGGAAGGTGACCTGTGCCCAGGGCAGCCACACAGAGGTGGCCCACGCTGTCTGCTCTGTCCTCTGCACTGGCTCCCGTGAAGCCCCCGTGCCCAGCTTTCTTCCTCCAGCTCCTTTTGATACGTCTTCTCCTTCCCCCTTCCCCCTTCCGTCCGTCCGCCCGCCCGTCCGTCCGTCCTTCTTTCTTATTTTATTTTACTGTATGTCCTTTCAATCAGTCCATTCTTCTCCTGTGTTAACTTTCAGGTTCCCCTTATTATTATAGTGCCACATCCCGGGGCTCCGCACCTCCCACTGCTGCCGCTGCCTATGACCGCCACTAGTTATCACGGAAGCCACATGAAACTGCAGGGCGACAGCCTCCACATTGTACCTGTCTGATGGACATTCTGCACCACGGGGAAGGACGAAGAGACCCTCTCCGCTTCTCTCCCTCACCTTTTCACCCCACCCTCCTCTTTAAGACTGCAGAACATGCTAGAGTGTCATCGTTTTGCGACTGTCCGATTGAACGCGCTTGCCCCTCGCCCCGAATTCGGCCGCCCACCGGACGACGGCAGGGGCAGCTCCACGCTGCTGCTGCTGCTGCCGCGGCTGCTGCTAGGGCCGCGCAGGACTCCAGACCACCCGGCCCGGCCTGTTCTGAGCCCCATGAGCCCTCTGCTCCTCCCCGAGGCGTCCCTGGCCTCTGGTTGCGAGAGGCGGAGGCACCTGAGCAAGGCCGTCCGCACGGCCTCTGGGGAGTGGTATGGGCAGGAAGCTGCAAAGGCCAAGCCTGCGGGTGACTCTTGGTTCCCTCCAGGTAGGATCTCTTGGGAAACACACACCAGAATGGTCGAGCAGAGTTTCCGGAAGCCGCAGGGAGCCACCGGGCTTGGTCTAGCAGGGGGAGAAGGACCCCGAGTCGTTCTCTCTGTGTTCTGCAAGGTTCTGTTGCGTGACCCATTCCCTCCCATTTCTCCATAGGTTGGTTGAAAGAGTTAGGCCTTTCTTTCCTCGCCGTTTCTTCGGAAGATTGGCTGCACCCATCCAGCATGTGACAAGCTCACAGGCTGAGGTTTCGCAACAAGCCACACACAGTCAGAGTCATGTCAGACAGGAGGATGGAGTGATGTCACACAACCAATGGGGGAAATGAAGAACTGTATAAATACATATATAAATATAACTGTTTTTAATGCTTTGTCCTGAGGTCTGTAAAAAGGAGGGAAAAAAGAACACGTCCCCAGTTTTCTAAAAAAACAAAACAAAACAAGAGGTCTTGGCAACAGCGAGTGGAATGATCACCCGGCCCATGTGGCAGGCATACTCTTCCGAAGAGTAATTCTCCCCTTTCATTCCTGGGCATCCCTTTTTTCTATTATGCACTGGACTGTACCGGTGTGGCAGATGGGAGTGCGAGTGCAGTCTGTGGGGAGCTGTCCACACAATGCACATCTCAGGCAAGAGTTAGGAAGGAAAAGGTTTAAGTCGTCGGCTCCAAGTACACGACGTGTCTTTAACCACTGGCCGGCCAGCAGAAATGGATGGCTTGTTGCTGCAGGGTAGGAGTACTGTTGGCAGGTGACACTAAACCCTAAGATTCCCATATCTACTGGAATCGCTTCTTGGTTTTCTAGGCTTCCATTCTCGTCATGCATTGGGTCTGGATGGAGCTGGGGGTTCTCTTTTGTCCTCGGAGTGGTGGCATTTGGAAATAAGGGGCACACACACACCAACCAGGTCTCAGTCTTCGATGGTCATGTTTGTTCCTTTGTTTTAACCATGTCAGCTCAGCAGCTTCCCTGCTCGCGGGACTCTTCATCCCCTTGTTTCTGCCTGGGGACAAATGAAGCATAACTTGGATTCCTGAGAATTTCACTGGACTGATTTCACTATTCTTGTCTTTGTGGACTCACAGTTGAAGCGTGCAGTGAGTGCTCTTAGGGGTGGGGGAACGAGTGTGGCTGGAGCTTGCCGAGATTCTCCGAGCATCCCCTTGCTGCTCGCCTGTTCTCAATTTGCACTGGCGTCTGTGGTCAATTTTCATTTTGTGTCAATGGATAAATCGCACAGAACGAACAACAGTCAAGCATGAACTTGTGCATAAGAATCCCGAAGTTGGGCAAATTTCCAAAGCTGCTGAATTTCCTGCTGCACGGGGGAAGCACAGGCGTTTTGAAAAGTAGCGCATTTGGAAATTTGTGCAAAGTGGAATGTGCTGGTTTGAACCAAGTGCATCCGAGTTCAAGGATCAGAGGATGTTCTGGCAGGTGCACGCCCCTGCCCGTGGGGAGGGGGTGGCCGGCAAAGAGCATGCTGCACGTCTCCCGAGCAGAAAAGAAACCCTCCTACGTCCCCGAGTGCCCCAAGGAGGGCTGCTGCCTGAGCGGGCCTGAATCTTGGTGCCCTGCACTACTCTCCGCCCTCGCAGGTGGCACCCACTTGAGCTCCATCCAGCTTTTCTCCTCTTGCTGCAACACTAGGAAATGACCTGTTGTTAAAACTGAATAATTTATGCAAACTCTAAAATGCCAGAGTCAAAATAAAAAATGCAGATGGGGCAAATTTTATGCAAAGCAGAGGCATCTGTATTAATTGTGTTGGTTTACAAACGTCAGCGTGGCTCCAGCAGCTCCTCCTGCCAGTGGGAAGGCATGACTGACTCTCAAGGGGGAAAAGAGCAGGCCAGTCACACCCTCTCCCTTCCACAAATTGCCAGTAGTGTGCAGAAATGAGAGGTGGCTGTAGCGACGGGCAGCCTCTTGCTTTGCAGGCATCTTGCACGGGTGTCCAGAGCACCTTGGCCGCCAGGAGCCATGCCACCTTTTCGCATTTCTCTGCTTACCCCAGAGAGTGGGCCAGTTCCTATTAATTCGTGTATATTTAAGAAGATTCTGTTTGCTTGAGGCATGGCTGCTCGCGAGGCAAGTGTTGGCATTCCAGAGTGCCGGAGTCTCTCACACTCACTCGCACGGGTGCCAGGCAATGCTGCCACCGTCCCCACAGCAGAAATAGCACGTAGGAGAATCCTTGTGTAAAGACCGCTGCTGTTTTCTCCCTCCCAGAGCGCACACAGAAGCGGTGGGCCATCGGGAGCCATTTCAGTGTCTGCTCTAATTCCCTTATCCAAAATTCAGTTTTTTCCGGGTGTATGTTTAAGCCACGCTTATGCGTATTATGTAATATTGTGTTCAAAGAAACGAACACTTAAAATTGCCCACTGACAAGCATTAAATGCAATTTCTAAACCAGGAACCAAAATCGGCGACCGGGCCGGGTGCGATGGGTCAAGTCTCAGCACATCTGTGAAGAGAGCACTTAGCTGCTCCTAGTCTTGGCCGTCCCGGGAAGACAAGAGCGCAAGAAGGCCGACATGGCGCACTTGTTTAAATGCTCTGGTCCCACAAACACAAATAAGAGGGGCATAATACGGCCTTTTATTCATTGTCTCCCATTTAGCTGGTAGAAAAGGGGAGTGCGTGTGGCTCAGTTGGAGACTCGTGATGGTAGAGGACACTGCTCTGGCCTGGCACGATCCTGCGGCGAGGAAGCGGTTCTGCCTGAGACGCCCTGTGCAGAGAACGGGCCGGGCCGGGCCGGGCCTCCGTCTCTCCCTGCGCCCCTTCTCAAGTGCCACCCGCGAATGTGTCCGGCGCATTTGCCAAAGACCGCCTTGCGCTGGCCTGGCTGCTCTGAGCCGTGGTTGGGGAATGGCATCGCGAGACAGTATTACAGTGAAGTTTCTCTGCTCGGGGATTCTGTGATGACATTATGCAGACGACAAGCACCACCTTTCAACTAGATTTCACCAGGACTGGACTATGCAGAAAATGCAGAAATTCTATCCATTAATTAATACTTTGTTATTTGCGGGGGGGAAATGGCTGCTTTGTAGGGAGGTGATGTGTGTAATGTGAAGGCAATTCCTCTTGTATATAAGCCCATTCTGCATCTTCATCATGCTAGTGATTGAAACCGGCTCACCTCATCGTGTAGATAAAGAACGCGCTGTCTGTACTGCTCAAATCGCATTGTGCTCACTGAAAGCAAAGCTCTGTGTCCAATAAAGCACAGCACAAATTCAGAATCTGTGGGAACCACTCAGCCTGACAAGGCCTTTTTCGTGGCAACTTCCAGGAGTGCGTGCACGTACGTGTGCGTGTGCGCATGTGTGTGTGTGTGTGTGTGTGTGTTTCACCACATTTTTAAGCCTAAAGAAAAGATAAAATGCAGGGAAAGAAAAACACACAGAAATGAACGAAAGATCTCTATGCAAAAGGAAAAAAAGAAAATATGCTGGTGTCTTTTGCATCTCTGTCCAGGTATCCTGCTTCTTCCACTTTTGCTGCCGTAACGTCTTCCTCCATTGCTCTTCCTTTGGTTTGGCTCCCCTCCCGCAGAGGGCTGCCGGGTGGCCACCCACCAAAACAGGTGGGCTCGACACGGGTTGTTCCCCTCTCGCCTTTGCTGGGGCATCTCGTGCCTCCTCTGGCTTCCTGCTTGCCCCACTGCCCCAGCGCCCCTTGGCTTCCTCTCTTCATGGTATTGCCTGGGAGCTTGGACACCCTTGGGAGGAAATCTTGGGGAAGAAAGACCCTTCTGCCAACGCTGCCCTCTGCCGCCTCCTTCCTGTAACTCGCCATCTTATGCTTTCCTTTCTTCTACTGGCCTCTTTTTCTTCATTTCCTCCCACAGTATAATACGTTTCTAAAGTCCTCTAGTTCACTCGAGTGGGGAAGAGTTGATTGCGTTGACTTTTCCACGTTCAGAGAAATGGGACTACAGGCTCGTGCCTCCTTGGCCAACACGTCTCCTCACGAGTCTGCCTAAGGACCTGGTCACATAAAGGGCGCAGAGCAATGGGATGGGATTTCCGCTACAACAGACACCTTTGGCCACCTGTAAATGTTCTTTAAGCAACTTTAGTGTGATGAGCCCTTAGGCAAACAGGTCGGTTGCATGTTTTCTCAGCCATGGATAGTAAAAGTGGAAATACAGAGGAAGATTCTGAGTTAATCACAGACCAATGTGAAGATATTAAACAGAAAAAGCAAGCAAATAAGATTCTCATTTCCTTTTGACTCTTCCTTTAAAAAGCGTGAACTGTTTTCCCTTTATTGAACTGTCTCTCCAAAGTCAGTACTCGCCCTCAGCACAGGGGCCCTCGTGGTAGTGCACACGGCCTGCTCCCCTTGAGGGAACCGCAGGCCAATCCAGCAGCGGTCATAGGGCAAGCTGTGACCGGCCGGATCCAGCTATGCGTGTTTCCACACATTTAAGCAAAAATGGCCTCTGGTACAAGGCCATTCTGTCCATCCAGGTGGCCTTCCAGACCTCTGCGCCATCACTTGGCTATCCTTCACTTTGTTGGTCGGTTTGGGTTCTTTTTGGCAGGTAAATAAAAAAATTGAAGTCAGACTGTGGCATTAAAAATATTACTCCTCTCTTCTCTCTTTCCGTCTCTCCCCCCCCCCCCACCCCCGGCACCTTCTCCCTCTCTCTCTGCTTGCTTCCCTCTTCTTTTCATGGATTCACCTTGGAGATGTCCAGGATAATGGGAAGCAGAATCCATTATGTTCAGGGATGCCAATTCTCAACTTTTTCTCATAGGTAACATGGCTGCCTTTTTTCGTTTTGGCTTTTTAAAAAATTAAGATTCTGCTCCCATGTAGATGCAGTGGAGGTGGCTTACCTGGATCTCAGCAGGGCCTTTGACAAAGTGCCCCGTGATGTCCTGGTGGAGAACTGAGGAGTTTTGGGATAGACCAAGCACTGTCCGGTGGATAGGGCATGGCTGGCTGACCGAAAGCAGAGGGTAACCCTTGGTGGGGAAGCAAGCCCCCGAGGAGACAGAGGAGAAAAGCATGCACAATGCCAACCATGCCAAGGTGAGGCTTGCTTTCTCGAGAAGCAGGTAATCAGGGGTGGCATTTAAACCTGGCCAAATTTTCCAGAGCATTCTTAGATGCTCTTTGATCCAGGATCTCCCATGATCACACTGTTCTCACCGCATCATAGAATAGTCAAGTTGGGAGGGACCACTGAGGCCATCACGTTCAAGACCCTGCTATGGCAGGACCCAGGTTAAAGCATCAAAGAGCATCCTCATTGTTCAGTGGAAGCTACACGGCACAGCAGTTCACGCCCTTGAGGAATCGCTGCAGCATTGTGGATAAAGGCTAGGCTTTGCGGGAAACCTGCTTCAAATCCCTGCTCAGTCCTTAAGCTTCCCAGGGACTGTGGGTTACTCAGCCCGACCTACCTAGCAGGGTTGTTATGAACAGAAATGGAGCAAGGGGAGCTATGCATGCCACCCCAAACTCGTCTGAGGAATGATGGTATAAAATATGTATAAATACATACATTGAGGAGGCAACGATAGCTCCGTAGCAAACCCAGCAGTATCGTGTACTGGGCGCCTCGAAAGGGAACGCTTCGCAGACAGCGGAAGCACTGCTGCTCCCCCACCGAGGGTGTAGAGCCAGGCCTGCTATTTCAAAGCGATGAACACTGCAGTCGTCGGTAACCCAGCCACACCCCTGAGCAAGAGCAATCGTGTGGAGATCAGATTCTGTGGTCAGCTGTGCAAAATCCGCGAGAGCTTCCTTTGGGCTGCAACACTCAGAGGAAAAGGATTCATGTAAGCAGTAACTACCGAAATGAGTGCTGCCAAGACATCTTGTAGATTAACTGCTTTACCCTTCTAATCAAGGACCAAGGACATGCCCCAATGTAGCCCAGCTAATTGATTCAGTTAAAGCCATGTTTTCTCTTGACAGCACGATAGAAACAAATTCTCTCATATTTGGGAAACTGAAATAGTTGGGTTCTTCTGCACAGATTGGCAGGAATTTCTTCTGCACAGGAACTGGCCTGACTCTCTCTTTACTAGAGCACTGAAGGGAAGTTCTGGTTGAATTTTGTCATTAATTACACGGATGCCTTGATTAAAGCATTCTTCTCTAATTTTCACTCTGTTTATTCCTGTTTTTGGAGATTTCCATCCCCTTCTTTGATTAATTAAAACACTGGCAACACTGTCACTGCGGTCCTTCAGTGACCTCTTAGTGTGAGGCTTTAATCTCATGTTCTAAAGCAGGTGGAGGGGAAAATCCTGATTTTCCTGCGTGCTTCCACCAGCCCGCTTCGGGCACCCTTCAGCTGACTGCACGACCCCAGCCAAACAGTCAAATTCTACGCTGGGGCCGTGAGCAGAACGTCCTTCCAATTCCTCAGATGCAAAGCACCTCCAGAAGCTATGCTGCGGTCTTCACAGGCTTTTGCGACTTCTCCCGTTCTTGCTTAGGCTGAAGGAGAGTGGCTTCTCTGTGCGAAAGCAACAGCAAAGCCGAAACCAGTGCCAGGAGGCATCAAAGGGTGGAATCTAAAGGGCAGGCTGGTTGTGCAGACGTGCCGCAATCTAAATGCGCTTGCTATGAGCAGCTTCATAGGCATGATGTTCCTGGGTATCAGCCATGGCTCAGAATGAGCTGCTTTTAGTGGCTTGAATGGACATGTTTGTTTTGTTGACTTCGGCCAAATTATTTCTCAGTGGCATTGCAACATTTGGCAGTCCGGTGCCGGCTCCCATGCAGGTCTTGGTAGTTCAAGGTAACGTGGTTTGATCCAGAATCTGCCTTCCACAAGAGGAGCAGCTCTGCCTGCCTAAGTCCCCCCTCTCACCGGCCGCCACCGCATTCTGGGGAGCTCCCTGGCCCACCGCACCACACTGCTTGCTCCATGCAGCAGGGCTTTCTGCATGGCTGTCAGGGGGCTGGAGGGGGTGCTGTGGGATGGAGGGGGAGGCTCTTCCCCAGCACTGCTGCCCAGCATAGGTTGGGGTGTGACCCTTTGTGCCTCAAGTGGAGCGGTTCAGAAATTAGAATCCAGTGGCTTTCCACTGCCTCCTGTCTTTCGGTCATGTGATGTCCAGGACTTGGATCCCACCATTCAGTGCTCATGAGGCACAGAAATAAGTACTGAAAACACCAGGAAGGTAATTCAAAATTAGATCCCCAGTTCCAACATGCTTCGCTCTGGCCTCCCATGTGTGCCCTGACTGGCAGCTTGCAGAAAGCATCTTTCTTTCCTTGGCTGATTTCCTGATTTCCGTCTCCGTGTGATGCCCAAGGTGACACACAGCAGTACAAAGATATACAGTAAAACTTAGAACATTGCAATTAGAACAATAAAAAACAATCGCTAAAATAAAAGGGAATATAAAATCAGTCCAATAAAATAGAACAAAGAGCAGCCCATTTAATTGGCTATCAAAGGCCACAACCACACAGGAGAACCGAACAGGGAAATCCGTGTTTATTGTTCTGCGTGCGGCTGAGCAGAGACGACGTGCGTCCCCACCTGCCTCTCCCTCCCCGGAGAAGCTGCGCCGGGAAGGACCTCGGCGCGGGCGGGCGCGGCTCTGCGCGCCTGTGGCGCTAGCCTGCGCCTCGCGGGGTATCGCCGCGCAGCTCTAGGCGGGCGGCCCGGGATCGCTGCCCAGGCCTGGGGGACCCCGGCAAGCCCGCCCGAGGCGGCGCGGCACGCCTCCGAGAGGACGCGCGGCGCGGCGGGGCGCCGGTGCCGCCCGGCAGCCTGGACGCCCGCCGCTCGATGGCCGGGCCACGGCCGGGCTCATCCCTGCGCTGCAGCCAAGAAGCGGCACGGGGGCGGCACGGGGCGCTGCGTGGGTGGATGGCGGGGGCCGCGGGAGGGGGCAGACGCCCGGGGGGCCGGGCGGGGAGGGCCGGGCGGCGGCGCCCCGCCAGGGCAGCCGGATCCGGCGAGCGAGGGAGCGCTACGAGGGCGCAGGCGGCCTGCGCGGACGAGCACGGAGGGCTTGTTCCAAGTCTGCCCGGCGGCGCGCGAGACGTGGACGCGCCGTGTCCCTTCTTGCCTCGCACTCCCGGCCTCGGGGCACACTTGCCCCCCACCCCCGAGGCCAGGCGGGGCTCTCCACCTGCCGGAGACGGCGGGCACCGACTGGAGCCCCGCTTTCCAGGTACCGCCAGCCGGAGCGCCTCCTCGCCAAGCCCGGGTCCAGCCCCCAGGGGCTGGCGCGCACGACCCGCGGTCCGCCACTCCCAGGACCGGCCGGCTGCCTCCTTTGGGGCCGCCTCGGGACCAGCATCCTGGCCCAAGGGCCGCCCGGGAGCACGGCCGTCCCTGCTCGCGGGGGCGGAGCGCGGGCCCGTCTGCTCAGTCCGGCTCAGCTGGACCGGCCGTGGCGCGGAGCGGGCAGACCTGCCCAGCCGCTCTGAAAGCTGCGTGCCTCCAGTTCTAAATCTGGCAAGTTAATAATCGACGTTTGGAGCTTGAAACAGCTCCGCTGCGGGCTGTGGGCGCTCATCCACTGGCTGCCCCTGCCGGGAAGGTCGCACCTGTCTGTGAAAGGGGGCGGCCGGGCGGGTGTCCCCCTCAGGGGGTCATGCGGGTACGGAAAGGGCGTTTGCAGGAGGAGCTTTATTGATATTGGATTCCCCCCCACGATTCTTACGCTGACAATTAAGTGAAACAAATGAGCCTATTACATGTTGGAATGTTTAAATGTTTGGAAATCTAATTTACAATAAAAGGTGGGCCTCATCGTACCCCACAGAAGTGGAGCTATTACAATGCCAAGTGATTTTGCCAACCGCTTCCACCATCACCAGTAATTAACAGGAGTTGCTTTGCACCGAGCTGGGCATGGCCGCTATTTCCCATGTGAGGCTGACTGATGTCTCAGAAATAATTAAAGCATATTTTAAAGTCTGACCCTATTTGTACAGGACAATAGCTTTTCTTCATTTCTTTGGTATATTTTCTTTGCCCTCTGCACTTTCTCCCCTGGTGACCACACCACTTTCATCGCACAGTGATGACACCCGGCAAAGCCTCCTTCTCACCTCTCTCCACCCCTTTCCATTCTGCAATGTCATCGGCGGGATTTTCTTGCGTTCCTTCCATCGGTGTTTCGCCAGCCTTCCTGCACATCAGCATGTGAGCAAAGTGCCGGTCCCCCCAGCGCTGGCTTTTGTCACCCAGCGCGGCAGCGCCAGTCTTTCAAAAGCTCTGGAGGCGTTGGCCTCTTGGCACCCAGGAGCCAGATTGCGAAAGAAAGCTTTGGGGGGATTGATCCTGGCTCCTCTTGGGGTCCTCCTTGGTCTTCTTTTGCTTTGCCCGTGTTAAGGGTTTTCTGTGGCTACCAACTTCCCTGACAGGTTGTTGTTAGTCGCGAAGTCGTGTCCGACCCATTGCGACCCCATGGACAACATTCCTCCAGGCCTTCCTGTCCTCCACCATCTCCCAGAGTCCACTCAAGCTCACACCAACTGCCTCAGTGACTCCATCCAGCCACCTCATCCTCTGCCGTCCCCTCCTTCTTTTGCCATCTATTGTTCCCAGCATTAGACTCTTCTCCAGGGAGTCCTTCCTTCTCATTAGGTGGCCAAAGTATTTGAGTTTCATCTTCAGCATCTGGCCTTCTAAAGAGCAGTCAGGGTTGATCTCCTTTAGGACTGACCGGTTTGATCGCCTTGCAGTCCAAGGGACTCACAGAGTCTCCTCCAGCACCACAATTCAAAGGCCACAATTCTTCGGCGCTCAGTTTTCCTTATGGTCCAGCTTTCACAGCCATACATTGCAACTGGGAAAACCATAGACTTGACTATAAGCACTTTTGTCGGCAGGGTGATGTCTCTGCTTTTTAGTATGCTGTCTAGATTTGCCATAGCTTTCCTCCCCAGGAGCAAGCATCTTTTAATTTCTTGGCTGCAGTCCCCATCTGCGGTGATCTTGGAGCTCAGGAAAATGAAATCTGTCACGACCTCCATTTCTTCCCCATCTATTCGCCAGGAAGTGAGAGGACCGGATGCCATGATCTTAGTTTTCTTAATGTTGAGCTTCAAGCCAACTTTTGCACTCTCCTCCTTCACCTGCATCAAGAGGCTCTTTAGTTCCTCTTCACTTTCTGCCACGAGAGTGGTATCATCTACATATCTGAGGTTGTTGATATTTCTCCCAGCAAATATAGAGCTTCTCCATCTTTGGCTGCAGAGCACATAGTCAATCTGATTTCTATGTTGACCGTCTGGTGATGTCCATGTGTAGAGTCGTCTCTTGGGTTGTTGGAAGAGAGTGTTTGCTATGACCATCGTATTCTCTTGACAAAATTCTACCAGCTTGTGCCCTGCTTCATTTTGTACTCCAAGGCCAAACTTGCCTGTTATTCCAGTTATCTTTTGGCTTCCTACTTTAGCATTCCAATCCCCCATGATGATAAGGACATCATTTTTTGGCGTTAATTCTAGAAGGTGCTGTAGGCCTTCATAGAACTGGTAAACGTCAGCCTCTTCAGCACCAGTGGTTGGGGCATAGACTTGGACTACTGTGATGTTGAATGGTTTGCCTTGGATTCGAACTGAGATCATTCTGTCATTTTGGAGATTGTATCCCAGTACTGCTTTTCCTACTCTTTTATTGACTATGAAAGCTACTCCATTTCTTCTGAGGGATTCTTGCCCGCAGTAGTATGCCTGATGGTCATCTGAATTAAATCCACCCATTCCTGTCCATTTTCCTAAGATGTCGATGTTCGGCCTTGTCATCTCTTGTTTGATCACATCCAGCTTGCCTTGCTTCATGGATCTTACATTCCAGGTTCCTAAGGAGTATAGATCTTTGCAGCATCGGACTCTCCTTTCACCACCAGATACATCTGCAACTGAGTGTCCTTTTGGCTTTGACCAGTCACTTCATTCTTTCTGGCGCTACTAGTACTAGCCCTCCGCTCTTCCCCAGTAGCATATTGGACACCTCCTGACCTGAGGGGCTCATCTTCCGGCATCATATCTTTTTGCCTTTTGGTACTGTCCATGGGGTTTTCATGGCAAGGATACTGGAGTGGGTTGCCATTTCCTTCTCCAGTGGATTGTGTTTTGTCAGAGCTCTCTGCTATGACCTGTCCGTCTTGCGTGGCCCTGCATGGCATATGAGTAGCTCATCGCTTCATTGAGCTACGCAAGCCCCTTTGCCACGACAAGGCCGTGATCCATGAAGGGGCTGACAGGTTGTGGGATACCTATTTTAGACCTAAAAGTAACAGTAATAAAGGAGCCGTGGAAAAGACTGGCTGCCCTTTGTAAAACACCATCTCAAAGGGCAGACGCTTCCTCTCAAAAGGAAGGATTCCTGGTCAGCCACAACCTGAGTTGAAGCTGAGAGCCAAGGTGAAAGAGCAGGAGGTGAGCAGGTCAGAGCAGGGACAAGCACCCCCACCCAGGTGCGCTGTGAAGGGGTGCAGCCGGGACACCTTTCTTCGGGGCTGGGCCCTTTCCTTGCCCTGCCCGGCTCTTTGCGCCTTCCCCGTGTTCTCCCCCTCCCCCTCCGCTGCTCTCCTGGTGCCACTTATGCTCAGAAATTCTAATTCAATTTCTCAGCCTATTGTTTATTTCATGCTCCCCTGTAAAGTGTCAAATGCTGATGTTCCATCAGCCCCGATCTGTCATGTGAATTTGTCATTCACTCCTTGTTAAAACATCAGGCAGGGCGGCTGCACCCGCTTTGGCGTGTGCTGCTGGGAATGCCCTGTGGTAAAATTAGTTCATTTAGATGGCAAGTTTTGTGTCACTCCCTGGTCTCAATGGGCAGATTGGGATCTTTTGCGCGGACCAGTAAAGTGTACACTTTGACGCATCTACCGGCCGGCCGGATCCTTTGCAAGCCAAACCAGAAGGAAAGCACAGGTGGAGCAGCTCTGCCCAGGGTGGCGGGTGCCTGCCTCTCCCACGGCGGCCGCTCGCTCCCAGGGACTCCCTTAAGGGAACCTGAGCCCTCGGGTCTGCAGTGAGGAGGAGGAAGCTGTCCCGGGTCCAGACGCATCAATGCAGCACCCTTCTCTCCTCCCAAGGAGCAGCACCTTCTGCCTCAGAGCCAGGCATCTCTTCCAAGGTCAGCTCCCGCCTTAACGGGGCCGCCACATGGGGACTGTCGGAGAGCGCGCTCTCCATGGAGCAGGAGACCGGCGGTGGCGTTCCCTGCTCTGAAGGGAAGTTGCAGGGGGTGATAGAAGATGGGTCGCAGCTGCAGGCGGGAGGGGATGGGCGCCCGGGGCTGAGGGCCATGGCCCAGGAGCACCGCGCTCTCCTGCCACTCGGATAAGCCGAGCCCCTCTGCGGGCTCCTCGTCCTCCCTTAGCTTTAGCTCGGGGTCATCCAGTGGCACACTGAATGTTTCTCCATTACTGGTCTTCACATTAATAGCAATAACTCCCCAGAGTCTTTCTTTTTTCATCCGTTATTATTTGCTTGCATGTGCTCTGTGGAGTTCGTGCTCTTTCTCCATCTTTCCATGTGGGCCGGATTCCCATTTTCCGCAGGAAACCTTCTTTCCCAGGTGCTTTCTTGGCAGTCGTGGTGAACCGCATTTGCGACTTCTCGGTCTTGGCACTGCCTTTCCAGATCTGCAGTATTTATTTGTTTATGTGGAGTCTCTTTTGCCACTTCTTAGGCACAACGTCTACCTGAGTGACTTACATATAAATAACAGAACAAGAGAAGATATTCAAGCCCGGCTGCGACTGTTATGGTTTTGAGCAACACCCAGGCCTTCTGGGAGATTCCCTCGCCCTTCACTTTCAACTTCCTTTCTCACAGTTCCCTCAGTTCAGAGAAGGCACCCCAAGAGCCTCACACAGAGCATACAGCCGAGCAGCAGTCCGCAGACTGGAGCAAGGCCAAATAAACTCTGGGTGGAAATCGGCAAACGTGCTCATCCAGCTGGAGAGAGCACCCAGCTAGGTATCAGTTGGGAGAGTGTGTCTGCCAGTCAGCCATCAAGATGAATGATGAATCGGTCAGTGGATAATTCTGGAATCTGGGCTTAGAAATCCAAATGCTGAGAATACAAACTTTCAAAAATGGAAGCTCCAGTTTTGGGGCACTTACAAATTTGCATGCTAGAAATGTACATCTGACTATTTATACTCCTGACCTGGAACCCGCCATCGCGATATCATGCCGAAGAGACGGAAAGAGCATCTTAGCAAGTCCTTCTCCAGTGGGACGAAGCCGGTGCTGCGCTAATCCAGGGCTGCCTCCGGAGTATTGGGACGTCTCGCCCAGGCCTCCCAAGGAACCTCGGCCGCACCCTCAGCACAGCTGCCTCCAGACTCTGCAAGGGCAGGGCTGGCCTTTCCCGCAGCTGAAGACAACCGGGGCTCTCCGGGCTCAGCGAGGTGGGAGGGGAGCCGCTGCCCAGAACGATGCTGCCGCTCCGGCCTCGGCGCCCTCCCGCCCTGCTCTTCAGCTTGTCCTGGGCCTCTTCCACCTGGGAGACCCCCGGCACACACACACCGCCCGTCCCAGCCCACCAGCCCCGCAGGCACACGGCCCTGTCAGCCCGAACACATGATAAATTGCCCCGTCAAAACAATTCATTTGAGGACCAATTAATTCCACAGAAACGAACCAGGAACCATCAGTGGTGGAAAAACTCCAAGTGCAGAGAGCAAGGAGGCCCGCTGGGGGGGAGGTGTGAGATAACCCCTCTGCTCCTCCCATCTCAGAGCCTGTAAGGGAGGAAGTGGAGGCGAGAGGCGAGAGAGGGTTGGCTTGGGACGTTCGTCTGACCGAAATTGGTCATGTAATGCTTAAGTGCACTGCAGGCGCGCCGGCATCGCAGCCCGTGCGGCAAGAACCCCCCTGCGCTTTGTGTATTAATTATCCGCAACAGCGAGGGGGACGTGTCCCCGTCTTTGCATAAACTCTCCACCTTCACTGCTCCGAGTCCCTCCGTGTGCGGGCAAGGGGGCCTCGCAGAAGCAGCCTAACTTACCGGAAGTTGGAGGGCCACGTGTTGACGCCCGGGCTCATCAGCCGGCGCTCCCACAGCCAGCCCCACAAGACACAGCCTGTCCTTTGGTAAAAGCTCTCCAGTATGCTCCCACGAAGCACAGCCAACACAGAATGAGCCTCTGAGCATGCGCAGAGTGGTTTGTTGAACCCACTCTCACAACTCCTTCCCAGGAGTCTCCTTCGAGTTCCCCTGGGGCCCCTCTCTCTGGGATGCCCCTTTTGCAGCCGGCACGCCTCTCCGCTTGACAGGCATCCTGTGCCTCTCGATTTGGTCGGCCGGTCCCTCCTGACATGGTGTCATGGGGTCAGGAGTCGTTCCAAGCTCAGCCGGCTGCAGAAGTTCTTCCCCCCCTCCCACCAGCCCTGCAGCTGTTCATCCTGAACGCTCTCAACATCCACCTGAACAGCTTGGGGGGGGGTGAGATAATCCCTCTGCTCCTCCCATCTCAGAGCCTGCAAATTCTGGCTCCCAGGCCTGCCCCTCACCTGGCGAGTCCGAATCTGCCTGACCTGGGAAGGCGCGCCAGAACCACTGCTCCTTTCATTCCCAGCGTGGAGCTGGGCAGCCAAGCCCTAGCAGGAACGGGGCCACGAGGGCCCAGGGTCCTGCAACCCGAGCTGCAAGTGGCCCAGAAGGTGCAAGCGCTCGGCCACCAGGAGGTCCAAACTGCCCCTCTCAGCACCAGCATCTCCGCCACCCGCTGCCTGCGGCCGCTGCCAGGGCACCTCAAACTTCTCACATTCCCTGCACATTGAGCAAGTCCGGCAGGCCCTAGTATGGACAAACCGGGACAGATTCCAAAGGGGGCAAAAAGATCTTCAGCGAGTAAGACCTGTGAGCACCTTGCAACCATCCTTCGCACAGACGACCTGCGATGGCTTGTTTTGCAGCTCCAGGTCTCCCTCCATCCCTGGCTTGATGCAATGGCTCGTTCGGTGAACTGCCAGTTCTGAGTGGATGTGAGCAGCAGATGCTGCTTCTCACGGTGCCTTCAGCAAATGGCCGGTCCTGGAGAAATACTGCAGATGATGGCGCTAACCTTGAATAAGCCAGCTAATGAGATGGTCTGTAGCCAGATGTGGAGGATGTGGACAGGTGGGCGTTTTTAAAGTTAAGCTTGTGTGGAGTCAGGTTAATACATTAAAAATGAATGACTTACCTAGGATTGTTTCTGTACTGTGTGCGGTTGTTTTTTATATACCTGGCAGGTATTTTCAAAAACTCTTTGCCCCTAATTTGCTCCTCACCATGAATAAGTTTGAAAAGAATTCAACAGAAAGCTGCATTTGCCTCATGTTGTTGAGCTATTCGAATTTTGGACTTTTCTGCTTGGTTAAGATTTTCCGCCATGGTCAGCTTTCAAATCCTCTTGCCTGAACCCCTGGTGACAGAGAGTATTAAAACAGGGTCCCTTCTATTTTTAGGGTCGCTCGAGATGCACAACTGGCCACAGCACATCAAGTGTGCAAGCTGAATCGACCTTGCGGGGAAACTTTGCTTTAAAAACCAGTTTTAAAAAGCTTTGGGGTGGACTCAGGTAGACAAGCTGGTCTTTACTTTGAATCGGTTATGGAAGATTACAAGGTTTTCTCATCTTTCAGCCCACGTGCCAGAGACAGGTTGCCTGCAGGGGCTGAGCCGAAATGCCCAGAACGGCCCAGGCACGGCCTTGCAGCTGTTTCAGATTTGCCTCCTCCCGGGGCAATCAAAATGCCCCTGAGGCTGGACCTTTGCCCAACCGCGAGCCATGGCGATACATCGGTGCTGCAACGGAGTAAATGCTGACAGGCAGGGGGGCTGACGGAGTTTGCAGGCCAGGCGTGGCGGCTGCAGGCGCTCTGTGGAGGCTCAGGGGAGCACGTCCTCCCTGCCTGCCTTCAAGGACTGGCCAGCTTTGGCACCTGGGGAGCCAGCAGCTCCTCGCACAGCCAGAGGCACTTTGTGGGGACGGCCCCATCCCCCCTCCCCTCCCCCACACACATTCCCGAACCTGCCCGCACGTGCCCGAGGCTTGGGGGACACACTGCACCTGATGAATCTGGCTGCATGGCCCAAAGGTGCCTCCGGGTGCTGCCCACCAAAGACCGCGTAGCCAGCATTCATTTCAAGAGATGCGGTGCACTTCCTCTTCAGTGGGCTTCCTGGGGAAAGAAAAAGAGACCACCCTGGGGAGGCGTGGGTGGGCTGGCGACCCACCTGCGTCCACACACGGCTCAGTTCCAGAAAGGGGAGCAGGAGACCACGTGGTGAAGCCCTGCCAGAGCTCCTGCGGGGAAGACGGGTTGCCTGCCAGCCTTGGCCTTCTCGAGTCTCCCGGCAGCGGTTCGGGCAATGCAGCGGGGCTCCCGGAGGGGACAGTCTCCTGCAGAGGGCTGCTGCGGGGGGCTGCCTGGTCTGCCCACATGGGCCCCTTGAGGAGCGCTGGGCCCGGCGCCGCTTTCCGTCCCCAGCATTCGAGAACGCTCCCCATGAAGCTGCGCAGGCAAGCGCCGGAGAGCCCCCCCCCCGCCTCCCCAGGCTGGCGATGTTACAAGACAGTGCACCTGGAATGAGCATCTCCAGCTGCCTTCCTTGCACTTGGTCCATTATCACAAGCAATGAAGACTTTACTGCCGGAACTGAACTCGTGCATTTGCTAAAAATGGATGAGGCAGAACCACATGCAGCCCACGGTTCTGTGCTGCGGGTCCATTAAAAGCCAATGGGGCAGCTCCTCAGCTTGGCGCAGTGGCGTGTTGGGGCAGCCGAACCTCCTGCGTGGAGAGCTGCTTCTCTGGCCCACCGAGGGAGCTTCCCGGCACAAGCCCAAGCCGCTCTGCCCGGCTGCGAGGGACGCCTGCGCTGCGCCTCCTGGCCGGGCTTCCCCCGACGGCTGGTGTGATGCGCAGCCGGGGAAGCAGTCGCCTGGCATGCGGTCCCACGCTGCAGATGCCCGTCCCGTTCCTGTGAGCAGCTCTGACCAGGAAGATGCCATTAACCGTCTTAGAGCCACACACACCTCGCCTCTTGCTGGCTGCATCATGCTAGTTACCTTTCATTTTGCTTCACTTCATCTCCTCTGAACTAAATTAATTTTGCATCCATCCAGTGCTCAGAAATTTTGCCATCCAATATCTTTGGTACAGCATACAGAAAGTGGGTGGTGGGAGAGGAGAGGGGCTCTACAGGGGCCGGTTTTCTAGGACTCACAGATTCAGGAAGCCAACGATCTGTTGGCATGTATTTATTTTCTGCTTGCAAGGTGTCCAAAGGAGTGAGCATACCAGCTCTGGCTGTGGAGAGGGGTGGAGGGTTCGGCCAATGACCAGGAAAAGGCCTGCGCAAGGTTCAGTCTGCAGTCATTTCATTTTATTGATTGCATTTCTAAACTGCCCAATAGCCAGTGTTCTCTAGATGATTTAAAAGCTTGAAACAGTGGGACATATTATTTTTAAAAATTCCCTGCAAACATATAAATAGGCTGCACACAAAGATACATGCATGTATCTAAAACATTTTAAACAATCAACAAACATGAAAATGCTGGTACTTTTTAGTATCTCATGCCTTCTAAATTCTTGTATCTCTTCAGTGGTGTAGGTTAATGCAAATACCAGAAACCAGATGAAAAAAATGCTAGTGCGGTTTATTTTGGGTTGGATCCAGAAAAGGTTAGTCACTCTTTAAGTCCATTGAAATCAATGGGCAAAGGTAGTCAACGTGTAAGATGAGTATCATGTATATGCCCAACTTAGTCTGGATTCAGTCACATATATTATTTGTAAGATGCTTAGTCCAAGTGAAATTCCCACAGTGATGGGCCGTGTATACCCATTTATGACGAGAGCAGACCTTTGGTGAACCAGGGAGTTAAAGGGGTGCTCAGAGGGGGTGAAGGAGTCTGCGCACCAAGTCCGCTAGGACTGTCCGAATGTTTCCTCGCCACTCGTTTCCTTCCAGATTCCCAGCTGCACTTACACCCTCAGTGCACCTCGTGCACAGAGGACGCTTCTGCAAATCAAGCCGCAGTCCAACAGGGCAGTTTCAGGAATCTGTGCACATTTGCCCGGTTCTCCTCCATAGAAGAAAACGGGGCTGACGCGGCCTCCCGGGGCAATCTGCGCATCAGGACGCCGATACAACTCGGACTGGGAAGGCGGAATGCGATGGATGCAGCACGTGCTCAACTCCTTGGGAATATTTTCAGCAGACACGCGCTCGTGCTGCCGTGTGAACAGGGAGGGCCGTGCGAGTTCAGCCACCCGCCTCCTGCAGCCCTTGTTGCGCAGAAGCTGAAATGCTCTGTCTGCGTGTGTCTTCCCTGCAGGAGGCAGAGGGCAAGATTCCTGCCCCTTGACTAGCATTTTCAAGAAGAGAATCTTGGGAACTGAGCAGAATAGTGGTGACAAGAGATGAATGTCACGAACTCATCATCAAACCGAAAGCAAATCCCGGGGTACAGATGGCATCTAGCCAAGAGTTCCCAAAGATCTCAGAAGTGAAACGGCTGATCTTCTAACAAGAATATGCGGCCTGTTCCTAAGATGACCTCTGTTCCAGAAAGTGGCCAACAGAGCACCGTCTTTCAGAAGAGATCCAAGAGGCGCCCAGAGGTTACAGGCCGTTTTGCTTATTCCTGGTGAGTTGGCAAAAAGCTTTCTCAAAGTCCAAGGTTCAGCTCGGGGAGGAGGCACCTGCTTTGAATGGTCTTAGGCGAAGAAGCATCACCTGGAGCGTCTGGAGGGCTTTTGACAAAGTCCCTCGCCAAAGACTCCTGAGCAAACTGGACAGGGGAGGTCGTCTTCTCTGTCGGTAACAGGTAAGAGAGCAGAAAAGAAAGATTTGGTTCTCACAATGGGGCATGAAAGCAGTGGAGGCTCTCCCGCGGGCCTCTGCCTGGACTAGGATGCTTTACCGGTTCATAAGGATGCATTGATTTGGCTCGTTCCCCCCGGCCCGTTTCCACCAAGGAAAAGGGCACTCAGAGCAGCTTTCAATCACAAATAAACCTTGATTAAACTAATAGAATGATGAAAATAAAACAATAAAACAAATGCAGCAGAACATCATTAGAATATAGTGATAACAGAATGAAACCAGCATCCAGCACAACAGACCTGATTGTGCAGAAAAGGCCGGCAGAAGGATGGCGGCCGAGTGAGAAACTTGGCCCCACACGGCCAGGAGTCCCACCACAGGGCATGGCCCCTGCAAGGGCCCGCTTCTGCCTGGCCACCAGGCTCTCCTCGGAAGGTAGCCATCTGCAGAAGAGCCACCTCCAAGAAGGTCTTAAGGACTGGGCATGTTCACGTGCAGGGAGGAGGTCTTTCTTGTTGCCTGGTCCCGAGCCATAGAGGCCAAAACCGAGAGTCTGGATTGCGCCTGGAATCAGGCTGGTAGCCAATGAAACCATCTGAGTGGGGTGATGTGACTTGGCGTCCTGCAACAGCAGGGGCTGGACTTCATGGCCCCTTCCAACTCTACTGTTCTGGGATTCTAGGATTCTATGAAATGGTCATAACAAGGGAGTCGTGTGCCCCAGGAGCTGGCCTTGCTCAAGAATCTCACCATGTTCTGGACCCGCGAAGCCTCTGAAGGGTTTCCAAAGGCAATGCACTGCTGCAGGTTAGAGGAGTCCCAAGAGGAGCCACAAAGGCCTGGGCCGCCGTTGTCCCTCTGGCATCAGCTCAACAAAGGCCCTCCTGGCCCCCACGGAGCCCAGGACAGGATCACGCAGGCTGCAGCCCAGGTCTCCCTGCAGCAGGTTGAATCCCCACCCCCGATCTGCCTCTTGACTGGCAGAACCGCTCTCTCGTCTGGACGAAGCATGCGTCCATCTTCCCTCCACTGACCTCCGACACCAAGCCAGAACGAGAGCAGCTTCCTTGGATTTGGAGGGGCTGGGGAGGCCGCGCAGTGTGCCACCTGCACACACAACAGCCCGAGAACCCTGCTGGATCAGGCCCAGGGTCCCCCAGTCCAGCACGCCACGAGCCCAATGGCACGCTTCCCCATGCTCCCCAGCAACAGGTGTATGCAGGGATGCCGCCTCCGGTACTGGTAGGAGCCTCTCGCTGCCAAGACGAGTAGCCGGGAATGCTTCGGCCGCCACGGCTTCCTCGAATCCCCTGCTATAGCCCTCCAAAGCGGTTGTGAACAAGCTCTCCCAGGAGTTTCCCTGGTGCTGTGCAGTTAAAATACATTTAAACAGAAGGAGCACGGAGGCAGCTTGTTTAGGCCCCAGATAAAACAACAACAAAGCAAAACACTGCCTGACATTCTAAACTTTGCTTTTAGAAACGGCTTGGCCTGGCCGGCACAAGCACAGCCTGCTGCCCTGGGGTTGTGGGCTGGAGGGAAGAGCTGGCGCCTTGCAAGAGCCTGACAATGAAGCCCATTGTCAACGTTGCAGGTTGGGGGAGGTGGAGGCTGCCGAGCGTCTGGCCAGACCCTGAGGCACGGTGGTGCGGTGCTCTCAAGCCCCTGACCAAGGCCTGAGCCTCACTGGGCGACGCACCCAACGGCCCCACTCTCTGTTGGGTGTTGGGAGCGGCCATACTCCACAGGCCAGAGACGTTCCCATCTAGTCCTGAGATCTCTGCCTTGTTAGGTGGTGCTGAGATGGCTGAGCTCAGCGCATCAGGACAGCTGTTCATCCAGTCCGGCCGGCGGCGCCTGCCCTGGTTGACAAGGGCTCAGCCTTCTGGGAGCCAGGCAAGGGCAGGGCTGCCCCTGGAGCCGCCTTAAGTCGCAATGCCAGGAACGGATCCCAGGATCTCGGGCAGCCAAAGCACACGCCCTCGGTCCGGCCCCCGAAGGGACATCCGCCCAGTCCTTCCCACTCCAGGCTGGGCCGCGTTGGCCATGATTTTAGCCTCCCGCGCCCAATTGAAGGGTGGATTCCCCAGGAACTGCAAAGCAGAAGGCCCAGCTCACAGAAGCAGCTGCCACTTTATGTCCTCCTGCTCTCCCCATCGCTCGCCTTGGGGGCCCCAGGAGACGCTCTGCAGGCACAGCGGCGCAGCTCACACGACCCTCAGCCCTCCCGGACTAGGGGGAAATGAGTGTGAGGCGAGCGCAGCCCACGGCTCCGCCCGGGGCGACACACTCCTCTGGGCCTTTGGCCTGTGACTGAGAGGAAAACTCCCCGCAGGACCACATGTGCTGGAATGTTTTTTAATTATCTCTGGAAAGTATGGACTGTGTATCATCATTAACTGGACTAAACAGTGACGGTCAGTGAGGCAGGTACCAGTAAACGGAGCAATTAACAGCCAAGGGAGAGAAGTATATTCAATCTGAAAGCTTTCTTTCTCAATCCATCTCAACTCATCACCCAAAGTGCTGAGCAGCAGACTTTTACTTTCAATTACATTAATCAGGTTAATTCCAAGTTAAAGTCAACATTTTAATCAAGAAGCAGCAAACTCAGACAGAAGAGTAGAAGACAGAGGAGAAGAGAGGAGGCAGCAGCCAAGTGGAGGAGGAGAAAGAGGAGTGGAAACGAGAAGGGAGCGACCCGGCGGCAGCACCATGGCGGACGTCCCTGAGAGCCACCGGCGAGCGTTCCTGAGCCCAGAGGGTGGAAAGGGCACCAGCCGGCCGGGAACCCCCAGCCAGGAAAGCTCGCGCTGCTGCAGATGAGCCAAGCAGCTGCAGAGTGCCCTGCGTTGCCCCCGCCCCAAAGGGTCCGCTGGCAGAGCCTCTCAGCTGCCCGTGGTGGGTCCAAGCGACAGCTGGCTGCCTCCGCCTCCACAGGTGCACCATCCCTGCCAGTTGGGAGATGCTGCACCTGGGTCAGGCGAGGCCCGGCAGACGCGGCACCCGGCTCCAGCAGGGGAGGCGAAGCGGCAGCATCCCTCCTCGCGGGCTTCCTTCCTTCGGGTCTCCACTGCTCAGCCTTTCTGCACATTCCATTAACCAAGCTCAAGGCAGCGGTGCGGCAAAGCTGCGTTAGAGCAGATTTATAATTCTTCCCAGGGTTTCTGCTCCCATATGTTCTGCTCTAAAATTTAATAGCTGGCCTTCCTCACTCTGCAAGAACTGTGAACAGGCCTGGAGAAGGCAGGAGAGGCCCTGGCGCATGGCCGTGTCGTCAGCGGGCTCTGCAGACTTCCCTGATCGCACAGGAGATGCCCGGTGCGGAGACCTGAGGGGAGAAGTGGAAGGTGCGTCCACAGGACTCGTGGGATCGCTGCAGAGAGGGAAGTGGCGCTGGTGCGCTTTCACCCCGTGCAGTCCGTGTGGAGATCCAGCGGCCGTTCTGAGCCTTCCAGAGCCGTTGGGCCATCCTTCCGCAGCGGGGAGTGCGCGTCTCTGCATTCCCAGCTCCAGGAGGCCTTCCCCCCGCACACACAGTAATGCACGCTTTGTCCTGCCCGCGAGTGTGGGAGGGGGCAGGCCCTTTGGCACAGCCTCTGTGCCTGTGAACAGCTGCATGCCAGGCAGCACTCCAACAGGTGCCATTTTCTGGCACAACAGCACCCCCTGCCCTTCTGCCTGTCGTGCATCTCCACATGAAGGCTCTGCCAGGAGGAAAGATGGTGGCCAAAGCCCACAGCAGCTCAGCCGCCGGAGCTCCAGGCGAGGTGGCGGGAGGGAGAGCAAGGCCCTTGTGGATGCTGACAGGGGCCAGCCCCACCCTCAACCCTCCCCAGCCTTGCTCACCCCAAGAACTTCAACTCTCCCCGTGCTACCCGAACAAAGGCACCCCACCCGACAGGACTCAACTGCAGCACTTCAGGAATAATAGTAACTAAGTCTCTTGCTGTTTCATTTAAACAATGGAACAAATGATGCAGGAGTGGAAAGACGGGAGGAAATAAAACGAGAGCAAGCAGTTAATTAGATGGCCCGTTCTGGAGGTCCCCGCTGTGCTCATTGCTTCTTCTGCATCTCACCATACCACCTGGCTGAGCACCATGCCCGCTTCCCATTTCTCTTTTATGCCGTTTGCCAAGGTCTCTGCCTTACTCGTTCTGCTTCCCGGGGCGACGGCTTGGGAGAAACCGAGACTCACTTCGCAGGATAGTTGGGATGGACAAACTCCATCAAGGTGGCAAAGCACTGGCAAGCTGAAGGCGCTCCACAGATGCCACCCAGCCGCAGTCCCAGCCCCATCGGCTCCCGAGGGTCAGCAGCCGCCTGGGGCCACGGGGAGGCGGGTCAACTGCCCTGGCACTGCAGCAGACCTCCAGTTCCTGGTCCCACGTGGCAGTGGCTGGCTTGGAGAGCCAGGGACTGCAGGAAGTGAAGAATGAAAGAAATACAGGGAAGGCACGGTGGTGAAAGAGGGCTGGGCGACTCATCCCCTGGCAATCGCTGGCAAGAAGAGGCTTGCCAGAGGCTCCACTGGGGCTCACGGGGCACAGAGCACGGCGAGGTTCCAGAGGACAGGAGGTCCGTGAGATGCAAGCACAGCCAGGAAGAGGTGTCCTTCACCTGCACGGGCTGGAGGACTCAGCAGGGGCCCCGAAGACGATGCCATCACGAAAAGGCCCTGCAAAGCTCCGTGAATGAGGGTTCACAAGAGACAGCAAATGCCCTGGACAGAGGAACCCTCACAAACCTGCGTTGAGCAGCAGGAGACTCCCCAGAGGAGACAGGCAACGGGGGAGACCAAAGAGGAGAGGGACTGACTCCATGATGGAAGCCACAGCAAGCCATGTGGGGCACAAGCAGGGCAAGGCTTCCCGGACAGGGCCCTTTGGCAGCTTGCATGGAGAGGGTCGCCATAAGCTGGAGGGGAACTGAGTAGCAGTGGCAGCTCTCCAGGGCTTCAGACTTGCATCCCTCTCTGGAGATGTTGGGGGTTGGATGTCAGCCCATCTGCATGCAAAGTACGTATATCCTCTGCCACCGAGTTTCAGCTCTTCATAATACTGGAACTTGGAGACATCCGATTAGCTGATTAGCTTTACATTCAGAATTAATCAAAGGAGGTATTCTTCAGACAGCAAGTACTACAATCAGTTGATGGCATTCACTCCTAGAAGATGCAGCGGCGCCGTGGAGGATGGATCACAGAATCAGAGCTGGAAGGGGCCAGAGGACCCTGCTCAGTGCAGGACACCAGCTAAGCCACCCCTCTCGGACCGCAGTCCAGTCACATCCTGGGGGCCCGCGGTGTGCGAGAGCCCCCGTCCTTCCTAGACCGCGGGTCCCGCGGTCACACTGCTCCAGCAGCCAGGGAGTCCTTCCTGATGTCTAGCCCAGCCTGGCTTCCTGCAGCTGGAACCTGCTCTTCCGTGGCCTCCACTCTGACACCAGCAAGAAGAGTTGCTTCCTCTTTGCGACAGCCTTGGAGGTGCTTCTAGCGGGATCGCATGTCGCCCTCAGTCTTCTCCTCTCGAGGCTAAGCGTGCCCATTCTCTCAGCCTTCCTTATTGGGCTCTGTTTCCAGTCCCAGGCTGCCACGGCTGCCGCTTGTGATGGGCTCTGTCAGGCTGCCATGTTCAGAGGCTGGATGCTGCTGAAGGCCAGTTGCGGGGAGACTGGCAGGAAAGAGGTGCTTCACCTCCTGCTTGTGGGCCGCCCCAGAGTATCTGGCTGGACCTGACGGGAAACAGGGTGCCAGGCTGCAAGCACCTGTGCAGGCCACCAGTGTTCTCACAGGCCTCGGGTGAGGTCGGCGCGCAGGTCCCCACCTGACCTGGCTCGCTTGGCCAGTTCCGCCTCCTTCCAGGGGAGTGTCCCAGGCCCCTCATGCTCTCGGCCGTGACCAATCCATCCCTCTGCAGACGCACGGATGCATGACGCGAGCTGCCCCCAGAGCTTCCCGAGGACCCCGGGTTGCCTGCCACAGCTCCGAGCCTCGTCCAGCTCTCACCTGACAGAGGGGGCATGACTGGGCATGTGCCCCTCTTCCCCTTCCCAGCTGAAAGGATCGGCAAAGACTTGGCCCTCTCTGACAGAGTTACGTGCTCTCCTCTCTCTAGCCGTGCTGGGCGGAACTGTGACTTAATCAGAATTCATTTGCATAATACCATTTTACCTTCCTCTCTCCTGCTGTAGTTTCTTGACCTCTGCAAGCCAAAGTGTGATTAACTGAAAAATTCATGGCAATGCCACCTTAATAAAAGGGGACAGAGGTTATAGCAGCTCAATATTCACGATAACCAGCCTTTGATTCCCTCAGCTCGCTAGAGGGTGGCAGGCTGGCAATGGAAAGACTTATAATTGGAACTCTTGCAGGGAAATAATTCCTAATTGACCCCTTCAACAGAGGGAGAGTGAAGAAGAGTTACCTCCTCATCCACAGTGCCCCTAAATTCTTGTTATTTGACCCAAGCTACGGATTGGTCTTGGCGGCTTTTTCAGACTTGCCCAACGCAAGCAGCAGAGGCAACAGCAGGCGGTGCTGAGGCTGAGAAAGGCACCCACCCCCCTCCCGCTCTGGATGCCTTTCCAGTTGCAGCCTGGAAACGGGAGTGTGTGGCCGCAGCTGACCGTGTGGATGCGACACACGCCGACACACCTTTACCACGTGCTTCTGTGAGTGAATGAGGCTTTTCTGCATGCTGTTGCTGCCACCGAGAGCAGGACCAAGGGGTAAACAGCAGGCTCTGGAACCGGAATTAAAAGATGGGGAAGCTGCATTTTTCCTGCCAAAACAGACCAAGAGCAGCTTGCACTAGTGACCATGAACTCTTGATAGCAAAGGTCAGAGTAAAGCTGAAAGAGATCACTAGCAAAAGCACAGTGCCAAAATGCAACACAATAACATGTCCGAGGAAATTAAAATCCACATAGAGAAGGGATTTGCTTTACTCAGTTTCATTGACCAGAAACCAGAAGAACCGTGCACTGAAATCAGAGACACTGTAGGGAAGGATGTCAAAAGACAATTGCTGTAACGCAAAGAAAGAAAAAGTTTAGAAGAGACACTCAGAGTTGCTAAGGATGGGAAGAAGCAAAAGCAAAAGGAAGAGAGAGAAATGAAGTGCAACTTTTCAGCAACTGTCGCATAGAAACAAAAAGAACGGTGACAGTGACCAATGCAAAGAAATAGGAGAAAATAACAAAAGGGAAAGACCTCTTCCAGAAGGTGCAAGCAGTCAAGGGGAGATTCAGCCCTAGATTAGGGATGTTGAAAGAGCAAGCGGGTAACATACTATTTGACCAAGAAAAAATAAACAGAAACTGGAAACAAAACAGAGCAGACCTACGCAGGAGCAAGGAAAGGACAGCCAACTCACTCGAAGAGGCAGCCTACGAGGAAGAGCCTGCGGGGTTAGAAGAGGAGCTCAGGGCTTCTCTGAAAGCGCCAAAGTGCAGCTGAACACGGAGAAAGCAAACTGGCACGCGGGTGGGGCACACCCCTTCAGACGCTGTCTGAGGGGGGCTCAGGGGGTCCCCCTCCTGGCAAGCACCTGGCCAATGCTGAGCATGCTTGCTGGCCGCTTGGCTCAGGTCAGGGCCGCTGCAGCACCGAGGGATCCAAACAAAGCTCGTGGCGGCGGGGGGGCACTCTTGCCCCGTGTCCCCTTCCTGGGTGTGGAGCTTGCACGCTCTCGTTTCTGGAGAGGCCTTGTGGAAGGGCCAGGTGTGTTCCTCCGTTACGCTCTCGGTGCCCAGAATGGGCTTCGGAGTGCCGCAGCTCCCGGCTAGGTTTAGCTTGGCTTTTCGTGCCATTTAAAAATGAGGGAGACCCCACGAGTACCTTGCTCTCCTTCAAGGAAAACCTACGATGTGGAAGCCGTTTTCTCCAGGTCTGTTCAGAGAGAGATGCTGCTTGGCCGGATGGGTGGTCCGTGTGGCTTTTCGCTTCCTCGGCGGTCTTGAAGGGGTTTGCGCCTCCCGGGGGACATGAAGGGGATGGACGCGGAAGGCCCTTTCTGGAGAGCCCCCCGAGTCACACGCAGACCCTCTCTGGTGGCAGCCCGCTGCCCTGCTGCTCTGCTCCAGTCGCAGCAGGAGGGCAAGGAGGCTTCCCGGCGGGGACACGGCTTGCGTGCGGGACACGGCTTGCGGAATGGCCGTCCTGCTCAGAATTGGCAGGTGCTTCTAGCAACTGTTAAAAGCTGCCTTTTTCCCATCCTGGCTTTTCCCAGCCATTAACTTGCCCAAACACGGTTCTCATTTCTACTGGCATGGCAAACCAGTTCAGGATTTTTAACATGGGAAGCACTGTATAAATAGTCCAAAATAAGTAAATGCCCAGGTGAGCGCCTACACGAATAAGCACTAAGCCCCCACCGCGGAAGCCCTGAGGAGTTCGGCGAAGTGGGTAGGACCCCTGATGCAGCGCTTCTTGTGTCGCTCTTTTATATTAAAACTTGGCCCTTTGTAAAATTAGTCAGGTTTGAATTCAGGGCGAAATGGGTTGGAGCCGGCCAAGGCAATCTTCCTTCTAAGGGCCTCTGCACTTCTGGTGATAAGAGGAGGCCCTGCTCTCCGGGGGACCCCTTGCGGGGGGCCAGCAGCCAAAGCCGGGCGCAGCGCTGGGGTGTGGCAGGTTCACGCAGCGCCAGAATGCCCAAAAATGCATTCCCGGCATGCCGACTTCGCGTGACATGCCATAGATAATTTATCTTTGTAATTAAGAGGGTGTGCGCTTGTGTTTCCAACTGAGATTTCTAACATGAGACAAGACAGAATTCTATTGATTCGGTGAGATGATGAAGATCTAGGTAGGGAATGGGGAAAGATCTACGAGGAAAAAATGGGTAATCCGGTCATTATTATTCAGTCCAAGATGCCTGAGGCATTGTTAGTTTATGTTTTATTGTACCGTTCCAACAAAAGAAAAAGGAGAGCGGAAGGAAAAATGGGGCCACATAGATTTGAAGATCTCCATTTCAGTGCATATACACGGCGTGTGTGCGCATGGCTGAAATAGAGGTGTCTGTGTACTATACTTGCGCTCCAGCAAAAGCGGACGAAACCTCCAGGTGAGTGTGCGCTGACACGTGATGCTTATACACCAGCCATTCAAATGCTGAAGGCTTTGCGAGGTCTTCCCCTGTGGGCCCTGCCTTGTACCAGGCGGGCATTTACCCTTGCAGTGTCGCAGTAGCGGTTTTTCGGCGGTCAGAAGGGGGCAAAGAGTCTATTTGTGCTGTTCGTGCATTAACTTCCAGGAAACAGATGGACGGTATGCAAGGCATGTGCATCAGGAAACGTGAAGGAGAGCTGCAGGATGACACGTGCCCGGCTGGATGACCCTATCTCTAAAAAAGGCAACCGCTTGGTATTGCCGAGAAAGTGCTTGGACGTTGCATTGGCCGCATTCTGTCCCCAGAACTTTGCTGACTTGCCGTGTCCGCTAACAATGAAACGAGTTTTTCTTGCGTAAGATACAGCCGGAGATCCAGGGATGCATCGAATGAAGGTGGCGATCCACTGAGCATGCAGGAAGGTCCTCGGACTGCTCCCACAAGGTACAAAACAAAGAACTGCAAACCGCTTTCCCGCGTTTTGTTTCAGGTTCACGTTTGCCTTGGGACCAAGAAGCCACGTTTCCTTTCCCGGGGGCTTCGCTGCCGGGCGCTTTGGGAGTCTGCTGTGACCACTGCATGATGAGAGCAAAGTTCTCGGTGCAGCTTGGGAGTAATCTGTTGCAAAGAGATCCGCCGTGTCCTGCCACTGGGTTGGCTGGAGCTCTCCTTCAGGAGTGCTGTAAGATTTGCGATCAATATAATAGCGTGAAGCACAACCCTTTACAACCACCAAGTTGAATAGGGATTCAGATGACAGACAGTGAAGGGATGAGTCGGGGAGCAATCCTGCTCCCAGAATGCTTTGCTCCCCTTTTTGTCTGCCGCTTCCTGTTGTTCCTTCATCCTCTCGCTTGGGGTTCACATGTACGTCAATCGAGGGCAGAAGGCGGTGTCTCCCTCCCGCTGTGTCCCTTGCGATTCCTTTGTAAGCAAACAAACAAAACAAAAGAATCGAAGAGGAAGACTTAGCGATGGCCAGGCCTCCCTTGGCATAAAAGCTGGACTAGGGGGCATTTTGTCCCTCCTAGCTCAGGAACACAACGGGAAATCTGTGAGCCCATGGAATGGGCAGGGCTGCACGTTAGGCGGTGGGTTTTAGGCGAGGCAGTCCATCCCGCTGTCCTGAGAGGGGCAGGCAGCAGCCGCACACCTGGTGCTGTGGACCGGAGTGCCACTCATGGGGACGATACAAGAAAGAGGGAAGGTGGGCAGCCTGTGGGCCTCCCGACCATGAACGGCACCTCCCACCTCCACGAGCCCGTGGTGGCAGATGAGGAGCGCTGTAGGCCAAAGCATCTGGGTGGCCCGGGGTGGCCCACTGCTGAGGCGGAGGAGCCGCCGAGGCTCAACTGGACGTTGTAGTTCATGCCCAGCACGAGGCTCTCACCACCACCCTCGTACGTATGCGGTAATTGGTCCCTGACCTTCCAGAGAACACATTTCCCCGCTTCCCGAGGGCAGAGGAACACCCCCAAGACGGGTCTCGCATGGCTGTGCAGCTCACTGCAGCAACACACACACGGATCCCAATCCCTCGGGGCAAGGCGCATCATTTCCAGTTGGGAGCAAATGCTGCGGGTTTTCATTAATCTGCCAATTTCTTGACTTTCCTTCCTTCCTGCCTCCCTCCCCCATCTCTCGCTCTCTTTTCTGCTCCAAGGCAGGTGAATGCATCAATTTTCTTCTCATCTGTGGCAGTTAAATTAAATGGAATCGGCCTGATTGCTGAAAATCAAAGAGAAGGCTGATAAAGCAATTAAATCCCTCTAATTCCTCCTCTTGAAAAGGTGCAGCTTGGCTCAGAAGCTAATTAACTTCATAATGAAAATCCTTCTTCACCCTTTTAGGCTTTCTTTTCTCCTTGTTTTTGGTGGCGGCTTCGCATCGCCTGAGGAAGGAGGGGGCACCGGGGTGACTAATATCGCATGAACCAAAACGCGCCAACTTTATGACAACCTGTGGCGCGACACCTTTCCCCAGGGTTTGCCACGGGGCAGTGAGCCTGGGCTCTGCAGACTCGTTCCGCTTGTCCACTCGCCTTCCCCGCTCCTCATCCCCGGTTCATGTGCTGCATTTCCCCGACACCAGACGTAGCGCTGAGCATCCAAGGCTCCGCATCCATCAGGGAGAGCAGCACCCACCTCGTCCATCCAAGGCCGAGAGAGAGTGGAGGGCAGCCCAGCGGGAGGTCTGAAGGAGACTAGGAAGGGCCTCGGCTTCTTTGCGGGAAACTATAAGACCAGTTCAACACTGGCTTTTCCAGGGAAATGTTCTGGATAAGGTAGGGCATGTGTCCTGGTCCAGAGCCAGAGCGGGACCAGATGATCCAACGGGTCCCCTTCAGCTCGTTGGTGCTGGTGCCCAGGCCTGCCTCGGAGCGTGCACGGCCATTCTGGTTTCCGCGCACGTGGAAGAGGCGGTGCCCGCTGCCCGCAGGCCGTCTCCTCTGAGGGAGGTGGGGCTCGGGCCAGCTGCCATCGGTGCCCTGCACAGGCATGACGTGGGAGCCCCATCGTCGCACGGGCAGGCCAGAGCTCGGGGCAGAGGACTCCGGCCGAATGGCCCAGGCACAGCCTGGTCAGGAGTCTTGGGAGGAGCTCCGGGTGGCACCGTGCAAGGGCTTCAGACAAGGTGCTTGGACAGGTTCACGCGGCCGTTCCCTGCTGAACGCGTGTCCCTCTTGGCTACCGAAGCTCCAGCTGGAGATCAGTGCCTCTTGAGATGGGGTGGCCTCATGCTGCCTGAAGAAGCCCTTCTGATCCAGAAGACCTTGACAACTTTAGGCTGTTCTTGAGCGGGTGGGGGCCAAGCAGCTCCAGGCACTCTTGGGGAGACCGACCGTCTGGACCCGTTTCAGTCACAGTCGGGCCTGTTTGTCCTGTATAACGAAAGGGGGAGCACGACCCTGTTGGTACTCCTGGGCCTCCTGGTGGCTTGTGATACCAGCAGCCGAGGTGTCCCTCAGGGGCGACTGTCTGAGCTGGGAGCTGGGGGCACTGCTGCGTGGTTGCCCCGCTCCTGCTGGATGGATGGCTCCAGAAGCTGGCGTTTGGGGATCCTGCTCTGCTCTCGGACTCCCCAGCACAGGGCTCCTCGGGGCTCAGCCCCCCACGCTATTCAACATCTGCATAACATCACTGGCCAGCGTCATCCCGACGACACACTGCTGCTTCTCCTTCTCATTGCCAGCAGGTGAGGCTGTGGACACTGGCGCTAAGCCAGTGCGGGCTGCAGCATTCGACTGGAGAGGCTCATGCACTGAGGCGCCACCCAGGCAAGGCTGTGATGCCGCCAGTGGGTGGCTCCTCTCACTGCACGAGGGGGGTCCCGCCTGTGCCAGAGGGTCTGCCCTCCCCTGGCAGGAGCACGTTCCTCGTCTGGCCTTGCTGCCTGAGCCCTCTGCCGTGGCCCAGAGCGCCTTTGACCAGCTTCAGCAGCTCGCATTTTGCCCGTGCTGTTGGCTTTTATGCCAGTGTTTGAAAAGGACTCTCCTGGGCTGTGTTGCAGGCAGCGCCTGGAGAAAGAGACCTCTTCTGCAACAGGTGGAGCAAGCACAGAATAAACGGGCACTTGGGTGACTCAGGCGCGTTCCCCTTTTCGGACGGGTGTGGCTCCCTGTCGTCATTCTGAATAAAGGCATCGGCTTACCAAGTGGCCTTCCTGATTCTGCGGGTCGGGTCGCTTTCACGCCAAATGTGTGCCTGGGGGAAGGTTCTGACTTGGGTGAATGCTGTAATAAAAGGGGCAGGCGGCTGTTTTGGCCCCTGCCCCTGGCTTTGTCCCTCCTCCCCCTTTCCCTTCATTGGCCTTCATCTTCTGCAAGGGCTGCAGCGGTGAGAATGCTCCTGGCGGTGCCCGGGCGACGTCATGCACGCAGATGCTGTCCCGTGTTTGTCATCTAACAGAGCAGAAGCCACTCGTGCTGGGGAAAGTCAAAAGCAGAGGAAGAGAAGAAGGGCAGACACGAGGTGGGCTCTGCCTGTCAGGGAAGCCACAAGCCTGAACTCGGCACAGCCAAGATCGGACGTGCTGCAGGGTGCTCATTCGCAGGATCACCATAAAGTGGAGATGACTTGATGGCACAGAACGCCGACGCCGACGCTAAGCTCCTGACCGCTTGTGGATCCTGGGATCACTTCCCCGCCTCTCAAGATCCCCTTTTTCCGGCATAACAATATTAATGGCTCAACTGTGCAAATGCAGCAGTTAGTAAGAAACGATTAAAACCCAGGCAAGCAATTGTGGAAAACGGAAGGAACTAGTGAAATGGCATGTGATGAAGGAGGCGGTGAGGGGAGATGGCGCCACGGAGGCGGGAGCGTGAAGGCAGGCTCAGGAAGGCGCAATAAAGGGGTGTCCGCGAGCAGAGCCTGCAGTCCACGCGCATCTGGCCCAGAGTCCCCAGAGTCCCCATCCGTGACTCCGAGGTAAAGGGCCGGCGCTGTTTCCATCCAAGAGAGCAGGCCGTTAATGCGGAAGATGACTGGAGGTGGCAGGCTGGCCTGCTAGAGGCCATGTGCTCTTCCGGGAGCACCCATTAAATCCCCAGTTTATATGCAGGCATACAAATGTGGAACAGGAATGTTCCGGGGGCAAAGAAGACGTGACTGGTTCCAGGAATCCAGAGTCATGCTCTGAATCAGGGAACTGAAGGCCTTGTTAAAAGCAGAGCACAGCGCTCCAAGCAGAAGGGTTGTGCTTTCGTACAAATGAGATAAGTTTATTCTCCGAGTTGCACCACTTGCTCCGACAGGCAGGGTGGCCGTAAATGCTGGAATCAGCACAGCAGGGGGCCAGCTCCATGCAGGCTGAGAGCTCGAGGAGAGGAGAGGCAAAACCGCACGCGGTCTGGACCAAGCCCAAGTCGCCCGCCTCAGCCTTCTGCTGCAGCAGCTTTGGGAAGCCTGAGAAGCGAGCAAGCAGCTGCAGTGCCGTGCAGCAAATGCATTCAGCTGGGGAGCACCTGGCCGCCCTTTGGCCCTCCCGCCCGGCCCCGGAAGGGCTGCCTGTGGCAGGGGGCCCACGGGGAGCATCCGCGAGCGGGGCCAGCGCCCGGCGTGCTCCACCCTCTCTGGCCTGGGCGCCACAAATGCAGGCCATGCACGGATGGCTTCTAACAAAAAGGCACCTTGTCCACAGAGCACGGTCCTCCTGCACAGCCGGCTGAGGTGGTGTGGCTTCTCGCTTGGGAACTGGCAACATTGGCAGAGTTCATTCATGGCGGGCCACAAGGAGAGCTGCCCCAGGCAGCTGATTTCTGGAATGCACTCCCACAGAGTGCCCTTGCTTGGATTGCTATAAAATGGGTGCAGAAAAATTCCAGGAGGGGAGCGGCCCAGCAGCCACGGCAAGGGCTCGGCGGGGCCCCCGAGGAGGGCCTGTGTGGAGGCGGCCAGCAGCAGGGGCAGCTGTGCCTGCGCAGGTCACTTCTGGGGTCCCTGGAAGCCGCCACTCAGACCCCGCAGGGCGCTGCTCCTCTGCCCAAGACATCCAGATGGCTCTGTGCCAGAAGCCCTTCCACAGCAGAGTCCTTCTGGGGGGCACATTCTGTTTTCTCAATGCACACTCCATGAAGTCGGTGCGGGAGACTGCCCTGCCCTTAGAGGGCGCTGCACAAAACAGGAAGAGGATCGGGCCGGCATTCAAAGCCAGGCTACTCTTTGAGCTGCTGCTTAGCAGTCTGAGAGTGGGTCAGGATGTGGCTTAAACATGGGATGACACAGAATATGTTGAAACAGAGGGAGGAAATCTCAGATAATGCACAGGGCTTCTAAGAGGGCAGAGGGCGGCCTCGTTAGACAGACGTAGCGGGATCAGGGTCCGTTGGCTCATCTGAAGGGAAACTTTGGGGGGCTCCTACCAGCAAGAAGCTCACCCTAAGCAGAGCCAAGAAGACGTCTTGCGGCACCGGGCCAAGCCCCGGCATCTGCCCTCCTTCGGGCTGGGAACGGAGGCACCACCCCAGGCTCAGGCGGCAGGCGGAAACGAGGGATGCAACTCCTCCCGCAGGCACTGCGCAAAGGAGCCTCAGCCCTGTCCCGGGAATGCCAAGCCATACAGCACGGGCGTGCGAAAGGCAGTCCCGAGGGGCCACCGCAGAAGAGGAATAAGCAGGGCTAAGCAGAAGAAAAGGGTGGCCGAAACCCTACAGGTGCGGCGAGGAATCAAGGAACTGGAGGGCAAACACAAAAAGAAGGGAAGTGGTAAAATCTGAATTTGCATGTAGACGTTAGACATTTGTTAAATTACAATGACTCTAAATTACATAGACAAGAAGTGTATGAATTTGGAAATAAATCTTCTAAACTTTTAGCCAGGTATATCAGAAAAACAATGCAAATAAAAGTTATTCAATTGCAGGCAACACAGGGGATCAATTTTTAACCCCTCTATTATACATGAATTATTCAGTGAGTATTACAAGAATCTTTACACACCAAATAATTCAGATACGATCAGATTAATAAATATACAGTCCAATTTTTAAAAAAAAAATCTGAAGAACACAGATAATTTTAAACAAAAAATTAGAAGAATTTCTGCAATAATTAATGAGATTAAGAGGGTGAGTACCCGGAGGAGGGCTTTCTCTGCAGTGGCGCCCCATCTATGGAATGCACTCCCCAGAGAGGTCCGCCTGGCGCCGTCGTTATTTGTTTTTCAGCGCCAGGCCAAGACCTTTTTATTTAAATCATATTTTAACTGTTAATTTGTCTTTTGTTGTAATATTGTTAATTTAGATTGTTTTTCTAAGGGGTTTTTGCCGAGATGCACTGGGGGGGTGGGTTGGTTTTTAAATGAAGTGTATGTTTTTAATTTACTGTTGTAAGCCGCCCCAAGGCTTTATTGCGATGGGACGGCATAGAAATGTTTTAATAAATAAATAAATAAAAAATAACAAGTGGATCAATTAACACATTTTAATAAAAGCATGTGACTAGACTATCGCAACACTATTCATGTAACCTTTTGATGTTTTTGAGAATAAATCTACTTTATTTATTTATTTATTTTATTTAAATATTTATATGCCGCCCCTTGCAACAGCCTCGGGGCGGCTCACAATACTAAAAAAACATATACAATATTAAAAACTGGCCCATCTCCAGGTTAAATATAAAAACATACAATGTAATAAATAAACCAATAAATTAATCTTAAATTAAAAATAATATTAACATTTAAAATACCGTCTAAATAAAAAGGTCTTCGCCTGGCGCCGAAAAGCAAATAACGACGGCGCCAGGCGAGCCTCTCTGGGGAGCGTATTCCACAGATGGGGCGCCACCGCAGAGAAAGCCCTCCTCCGGGTACTCACCCTCCTAATATCTTGCACGGAGGGTTCCCGGAGGAGAGCCTCTGCTGCTGATCGTAAGGGGTGGGAGGGCATATATGGTCGCAGGCGCTCCTTTAGGTAACCAGGACCCAAGCCGTTTAGGGCCTTATAGGTAAGAACCAACACCTTGAATTGGGCCCAGACTTCAATGGGGAGCCAGTGGAGCTGACGGAGAACTGGGGTGATATGAGAACCATGCCCAGTCCCCGTCAGCAGCCTGGCAGCTCTATTTTGCACCATTTGAAGTAGCTGGACCGTCTTCAAGGGAAGCCCCACGTAGAGCGCGTTACAATAATCCAACCGGGAAGTCACCAACGCATGTGTCACCATTGCCAGGCAATCGAGCTCCAGGAAGGGACGCAGCTGATGTATCAGCCGAAGCTGTTGGAAGGCGCTCCTCACCACTGCTGACACTTGAGCAGTCAAGGTCAGCTCCGGGTCGAGGAGCATTCCCAAGCTGCGGACCCTGTCTTTCAGAGGGAGTGCAACCCCATTCAAGACTAGGGTCAGGTCCCCTACACTGTAGCCCGACCCACCTACCAACAGGACCTCCGTCTTGTCTGGATTGAGCTTCAGTTTAGAAACTGAAACATTAGAAACATGGCAGCCCCTCAGCTGCTTCTCCTCCTCCTGCCAGGTAGATGGAATAGACGGTCACACAGCCCGGACACCGCCTGGGCGGGGAGAGTGCTGCCACCGTTCCCAGGCCCCAGCATCCCCTCGCTTGGACTGCTGCAGCGCGCGGTACGTGGCACCGCTTTCGAAAGCATCTGGAGGCTTCAGCTGATCCAAAGCAGGGGGCGAGACTGTTGGTGGGGACTGGCCGACCGAAACGCCTCCCGCCAGTGCTCTTCCAGCCACACCGAAGTCCAGGCCCCACTCAAAGTGCCAGTACTAGCAGCCGAAGCGTCAGGCACCTTGGGGCCAGGTCATCGGAAGGACCGCCTCCTCCCCCCCCCGTGCCTGCCCAGCCCCCGAGGGCATCTTCAGGGGCCCTTCTCCGGGAGCCCCTTCGAGAGGACGCGAGGCAGGGGGCTGCCCAGAGAAGGGCCTTTCGGTTGTGGAAGCCCAGTTGCGGAAAGAGCTCTCCAAAGAAGTGCACCTGGTACCTTCTTTGTAGTCATTTTAGTGCCAGGTGAATATCTTTTTAAAAACTTTAAAACTTTGTTTTTATATACTGCATTCCTTTTGCTTCCGTACCACTGCTGTGCTTCTGTGCCGAAAAACAGCTGCTGCGATTGCTGTTATGGTTTTGTTTTTGTTTAACTTGTGTGTGTGTGAGGGATTTGTATATAGAAACATTTCCAAAATCAAGTCATCAAACAAATTCTATAACACAGAGTACTGGATTGGTTACAACAAACAAGTATAGAACAAATATATTGTCCATTAACAATGCCAGCATGGAGTGCTGGTTCGAGTGCTGGGATGGGGCTCCAGCAGGCCGGGTGCTGGGCCCCCACCTCGTCACGCAGCTCCCTGGGTGCCTTTGGGCCAGTCACGGAGTCCCATACTAACCTACCTCGCAAGGCTGTTGTAAGGATGCAGTGAAGAGGAGGACTGTGTAAGCTGCCTGGCATTTCTTGCAAGAGGGAAAAGGCAGAATATAAATATATAACAACACATAAATGTTGAATAAAATCACAGATAAACTATAGCAGAGACATCACCCTGCCGAGAAAAGTGCGTATAGTCAAGGCTATGGTTTTCCCAGTTTCAATGTATGGCTGTGAAAGCTGGACCATAAGGAAGGCCGAGCACAAAAGGATTGAGGCCTTTGAATTGTGGTGCTGGAGAAGACTTCCTTGGACTGCAAGGCGATCAAACCAGCCAGTCCTAGAGGAGATCAACCCTGACTGCTCCTTGGAAGGTCAGATCCTGAAGATGAAGCTCAGATACTCTGGTCACCTAATGAGAAGGAAGGACTCCCTGGAGAAGAGCCTGATGTTGGGAACAATACGTGGCAAAAGAAGAAGGGGACGGCAGAGGATGAGGTGACTGGATGGGGTCACTGAGGTGCTGGTGGTGGGCTTGGGTGGACTCTGGCAGATGGTGGAGGACAGGAAGGCCTGGAGGAGTGTTGTCCATGGGGTCACGATGGGTTGGATGCGACTTCGTGACTAGCAACACAACAACAACAAATAAACTACATTAGAAACAAAAGGATTGGTCTCCAAAATATTCAAGTTAAATGGAATTACATTTTGGGTGCAGTAGGATTAAAACAGATCTGGAAGAAAGACCTGGGGTAAAAAACTGAAAAGCCCATATGAGCTAAATTATGGGCAAGTGCACATTTCAAATCAATTTCAGGCAAGATTAAGGAAAACTCATTCAAATTGTTGCACAGGTGGGATCTCATTCTAGTGAGAATGAGTCACATCAATAAATCTATATCCCAGGAATGCTGGAGGGGATGTGAAAACATTGGCACATATTTTCACGAGCGGTGAACTTGCCCCACAGTTAACTCGTTTTGCATAAAACTATTTAAATAGGCAGAAGGAATCATGTTCCAAAAATCTGAGCTTTCTCCAGTATTAGGTTTATTGTCTGTATCATAAAGCATGCAAAAATCGAAGGCATAGGAAACTTTTGACTCTTATGGGGTGGCGGTGAGAGCCACAATATCCTCCTGGGAGAAAGGAATGAACAAGGTTGCTTTCAGTGTGGAGAAAGACTCATTGGCCTTTGGTTTTGATGGAGACATTAGCAGTCTTAAGTTAGACAAGATAGGTCTGAAAAAAGCAATGGCGGTTTTAATGAAAGTTGGCAAACTTTTATACATTTTGCAAATATTACAGCTACCCTAGAACCCCTACACACAGCCAGATCGTGCTGGAAGATGCACTGGGATGAATGGAAGAGCACAATTGAGGGTAGTTAATATGTAATGTAATGGCGGGGAGCTGTGGAACCCCGAGGACTCCACAGCTCAGCAGCCGTGGCACTGAAGAGATCGCCCCTCCAGGAGAAACGGGAGTCCCAAAGGTTGCTGTGCTGCAGGAGAACTACCGGGGACGCTCAGCTATGCCGGTATCCAGGCTGGGACATGCAAGGTTGCAAAAAATATTAAAATGCAGTCATCAACAACTGCACGACCATCGTAACAAGTGCAAACAGGGGTCCCGAAAGTGGTTCATACCGGCGTCCCCAAATGGTGCTTTTTATTTTTCTAAAATATTCATTGGATGCGTATGGAATGTTTGCTATTCCCATCAAATCAGCTTGAGCAAAAGTTGACCGAATATCCAAATGAGTATCCATCTGAAATTGTCATCTGACAAAAGTGTCCTAAGACGCTCAGTCCACTATCTTATAGAAGATGAGTCTTTATCGTTCCCATTTTGTACTATCAGTCTTTTAGCTGTCAAAAGGGCACCGACAATCATTTTCCATTCCATTTGTAAATTTCCATGAAATGTGAACTTCAAGGAATACGAAAGATGGTTCAGTACAAACTGCATCTGTGGAATAATCATTGTACAAAACAAAACAAAACAAAACAAAACAACTACTAGGTGTTGCCAAATCATATTCTAAAGGAAGAATTCACTGCATTGACTAAACTGTATTAGCACCTGCAATTAGCTGGATTAGAGAGGCTCATTAAAGAGATGCTGCGCTGCCCAATAGACAGGAAGCAAAGGCTTCGCAGCTTCGGAGTCCATCCGCTATGGGGCTGGATCAGAGGAACGGACATGACGGGCCTCCTTGGTCTGCCCAGTTCGGGTCCGAGTGTCCATCTTCTGAGGGAAAATGCTGTTCAGCATCCAAGCGGGTGGCAGCCCCTTGCCCTGGAAGACTTGGAGGTGAAGGAATTAATTACAAAGATAATGTCCTGATTAGCATGCAAGAAGTGGACTGAGTGGCTGGAAAATTAATCAGCCCACAGGTGAACGGCAACTAAAACAGCAAAACATTCCCAAATCGTGAGGCCGCTCATCAGCCCTTCCCTTTCCTGCTCAGGAGAGCAGGCCTGAGTGCACCATCTGCCAGCCACATCAGAACTTCAATCAAAAGCTAATTCCTTCAGAACAATATCCCATTATAGTTCTCCAAAAAGTCTGTCCAATCCTATAAATCAGCTCCGAGACCCCAGCGACCCGGAGGAGGCAACGCTGGGCACATCACATGACGCAAGCACCTCGGGAACAGACGCCCAGCAGCCGCAGGAAAAGTTGAGGTGGCTCCCGGCTCCCCCACCGCCTTCACCACGAGAAGCACTCAGAGGCGAACTCTCAGGTCGCTAAGCTGATCCTTGGACAAGCAGCCACGGCGAGCCTTGAACGGCCCCAATGGGCCAGCGAGTGAAGAGCCCTTCCTCTCTCCCGCAGCCGAGCGATGCAAAGAGCACCCAAAGGAGCAGGGAATTCCCCTCAGGCCTGCTGCCTCTTGGCCCCACGAAACGGTGAAGAAAGTACAAAGGAAAGTAACCCATTGAAAGCTGTAGGAGTGGCTACACACCAACATTGTCCTATATTCTCCAAAGGGAGGCAGGGAATGGAACATCCAGGAGGGAGCACGTCAGTGTGCACATCATATTTGGCCTGAGCAGGAAAACCCACAGGATCAAGCTCCAACTGACTTCCTGCCACGCCTCCCCAGCGATGGGCCCCTTGCAGGAGATATGCCTGAGAGGACATTGATTGATTGATTGATTGATTGATTTAAAACATTTCTATGCCGCCCCCATCACAACAAAGCCTTGGGGCGGCTCACAACATACATAAAAATACAATCAATAATTTAAAAATTGGCACCATCTCGGCTAGCAGGAGGTCTGAACAGGAACACTGCTTAGTTTAACTGTGGCTTGACAACAAGCCAAGATAATCAACAATGGTTTGATCCTGGTTTGTTTCAGGAGGCAATTCCTGCGATTATATGTTGTTGCATCACATTTCTTGACTTGGCTCAGGTATGAACGAAGGGGAAGTGGAAACCAGCTTCTTAATCTGTGGAACTTACCCTGTTCCTGATCTTATGCTGCTTTCATGTTGCTTTATTGCTGCTGTCTCAGGGGTGGCTTTTGTATACCGCTTGATTCATAAACAGCCTGAAGGGAAGTTTGCTGGCATGTGGTACAGAAATGCCATAACTACATAAACAAATCAAACCAGAGCTGAGCTGAATGTTTGTGGTATTTAAGTCCCATGTCAGCATCGGCATAACTGGTGCGAGGGTGCCTTAAGAGCTCCGGGCTGTGCTTGGCTCCGGAGAGTGAGTGCGGCCTAGTGGTTAGCCTGCAGGACTGGGCCTGCTCGAGGGAGATCCAGGTTCCGGTCTCCGGGCAGCCACGAAGGGCAGGGGCGCTCAGCCCAACCTGCCCCAACGGGATGCTGCCGGGATGATGCCCTCGGAGGGAGCAGGGGCGGGAGCTGCTCCGGGTTCCTCGGACAAGAAGGGGTTCTTCTTCGCGGATGGCACGGCGGCGGCTTCCCGGAGATCACGCCTCCCCGAGCCGCCGCCGCCGCCGCGCCCCCTTCCGAGCGCCGGCCGCGCGCACGGCGTGCCCGCGCCCGGCGCCCGTCCCCGCCGAGCAGCACGGCCGGCGCGCCGCTTCTCCCGCGAGCACGCGCGGCGGCCGCTCCCCGCTCCCCGCTCCCGCTCAGCCGGAGGCGCTCCGGGGAGCCCCTCGTCCCGCAGCTGGCGGGCTCGGCGCAGAAGCGGCCCCGCGCCCGGGAGCCCCCCTCCTCGCCGGGCTCGCGGGGCACCGGGCGGGCCAGGCGCGGGCCCGCGGGCCGCACGCCGTGCAGGGCGAAGCGCACCGGGCGGGCCTTCCCGGGGCTCGCCGCCGCCGCCGCCCGCCGCTCGGCGACCCGGGGAGCGGGACGCCCCGCCCGCCCTGCCGCGCTGGCGGCGCGCTCCCGGGCGAGCGGGCAGGGGGCTTGCGCAGGCGGCGCCACGAGCGGACGGGGCCGGGATCGCTCTGCTGCGCTGCGCAACCGCGTCGCGCTGGAACCGGCAGGGAAAGCCATCGAGCCGCATCCCGGGAGCGGGGAAGGGGACCGGAGAGGCGTGATCAGGCACAACCCCGGGAGGGACACGGAGAAGGGGAGAGACCAGGGGGGAACGGAGGGACAGCTGGGACAGAAGCGCGGAAGCACAGGAGCTGGGCTCAGGAAGGCCAAAACCCCGAATGAGCTGCGGCTGGCGGAGAGGCTGAGGGTAACCCAAAGGGCTCCCTCGGATATTTATTTATTTATTTGATTGATTGATTGATTGATTGATTGATTTCTATGCCCCCCAACAGCCAAATCGGACAACGAAGAGCAGCTGTGGAACAAGGGCCGCAAAATGCCGACAGGTGACAACGTCAGGACAGAACTGCACTGCGCCCGCGCTGGCCTGGTCCTCTCCAGAAGGAGGTGCTCTGCCGTTTTTGATGAACAGGCGAAAGGAGCAGCAGCAGCAGCAGCTCTCAAGGCGGGCAGAGATGTTCGCAGCACAGCGAAGCACCTGGGTCAGTCCGGGTCCTCCGAGTTGCACGCGAGGGTCTTGCAGGAGCCGGCAGGAGGGTTCTCTGCTGCCTTGGAGAGCTCCAGGGGATCGAGCAGAAGTCTGCAGAAGGGCAGAAGTGGTCCCTTCTTCAGAAAGGACAGGAAGGAGGATTCAAAGGACTGTAGAGCAGCCAGCCTGGATCACTGCCTTGCGAAGAGGCAGGGGCTGTTCGTAAAGCGCTGGTCTTTGGGCATGTTGGCATGAGTGCAAACCAGGGTGACTTTGTCTTCAAAATAAAGTCTTCCCAGGTGAACCTTGCGCCACCCTCCTATGAGATCACCGCTCCTGTAGTAGATTGTGAGGTGCTCCGGACACTGCCTTGTACCGCCCTCAGCAAGGCATTTTGACAAAGTAGGCCAGTGTCTGCATTAGCCAGCCAGCTCCGTGTGGCTGAACGGCTCTCCTGCTCGGCCGGTCTGCAGGTGGCCGGAGGACTGGACCCCGGGGCCCTTGTCAGCGGTTCCTCAAACTGGATGGGCGTCCTGAGTGGGCTGAACTCCTCAACATTTTTATTCATGACGGGGGAAAGCAGGAGAGGCTGTTTTCCAGAACTGCAGATAACACCAAACTGGGTGGCATTGCTAATGCTTTAGAGGACAGAAACATTCAAAATTAGAGGACCTTCGAGGCCAGAAACACCAAACTGACAGGAAAAAATAGAAGACTGAAACGGCAAGATTCTTCATTTAGGAAAACAGAAATCAGATGTAGGCATATGGCAGGAGATGCCTCTTTTGATAGTCATATACCTGAAGAGGATCTTGGAGTTGCAGTGGATCCAGTGGAGCTGGGTTGGCAGAGTGACATGGCTGGCAAAGCGGAACTGCAACTTTAAGGTGCATCATCAGATGTTTCAAAATACTGGGAAATAAGAGCTATGCATTCCTGGACTAGACAGATCTCACTTGGAATATTGCATCTACTTCTGGACGCAGTCTCAGATACTAATTGAGCAAGCTCAGAGATGAGCAAGGAAGTTGATCCGGAGACTGGAAACTTAGTCCTGTGAGGAAAGATGTAAGGAAATGAGTCTGTTTCACCCAGAAAAGAAGACTCGGAGAGATGGTCGCACTTCTCAAGTGCTGAAAGAGTGGTCGCACAGAAGAGGACTGCAGCCTGCTTCCTGCCATCCGAGACTGCAGGATGCAAGAGGATGGGCTCAGCGCCCAGGGAGGCAGACGCCGCGGACTATCCAGACACTTTCGCTGTGTTAGAGGAGTCAGCAGAGCAAGCTGTCCCGGGAAAGGGCAATCCTGCAGAGGTCTCCGAGCAGAGGCCAGACAGCCACCTCTCTGCGAGGTTCTGGACACCCCACCACCTTGGACTCCTTTTCCATGAGAGTCACTTGCCGAAGGACTTTGCCTGCCATTGTTCTCCATTTTACCACTGCCAAAACAGCTTTTCTGAAATCCGGTGCATTTGGCTACATGGCTTTCACTTCCTCTAGAATCAGGAATTCAAGGACGATTTTTCACCCACAACAGTCCATTTGCATTCTTGCATGCTTATTGCCTGATTCTACTATGTCTAAATTTGGATGATTAGAAACATTTTCAGGCATACGCACGCAATAAGGATTATTGATCTGCATTTTCCCCATCCTGGCTTTGCTCCAGGAGTCCGTTAAAAAATTGCTTTGCCCTCTTTTTACTACAACGTGGCAGAGATTTGGCGCTTCCAGTGGGGCCTGCTCCTGCCCCTGGAGCCTTTCTCCAAAGCAACCAGTCAAAAGCCAACCTCACACCCACACCTGAGCGACGGATCCTGGAGGAAGGGCGTGGGGCACCTCGACTGTGGCTTCAGGATGAGCCCCAGGAGCGCAGAGGGAGAGGTGGCAGCCTGGCGCTGAGGTTGGGCAGGCCCACACTCTGCTTTGGCTCCGGCATGGAATGCTTCCTTTGCTCCCCTGCTCCTCCTCCTGCTCCTCCTCCTCTTGAACAAGCATCCCGCCCAGATTTTGGGAAAGGTACCACTTCCCCCTGAACAGCACAGAGGGCTTCCAGAGAGCAGGGGCCTTGGCCCAATCTAGCGCAGGCCACGTCCCCTCTCGGCACGGCCAGGCCTCACTGCAGGAGGAGTCCCGTTTTCTGCACGCCACAAAAGCTCGGCCTCGATCAACGAAGACCCTTTTCTGACTGCGTGCAGCATTCCGAGCGCGCCTTCAGAGCCAAACGCAGCCGCCGCCGCCTGGTGGCCCGTTTCTGGGTGCAAGGCATCCCCCTTGCAACTGCAGTCCTGATTTGGGCTGGGGGATGTGGGATGCAGCTTCTCCTGTCAGTCCCAGTATGAGCCCCTTCACATGCCACATGGCAGCCTCTTCACAGAACCATAGAACGGCAGAGCTGGAAGGGGCCATCGGGTCCGGCCCCCAGCTCAGTGCGGGCCTCCAGATCGAACCATCCCTCTCAGACGGCTGTCCAGTTGCATCTTGAAGGCCTCCAGGGTGGGAGAGCCCCCCACCTCCCCAGGTCTTTGGTTCCATAGCCATACTGCTGTAGCAGCCAGGAAGTCCTTCCTGATCTCTAGCTGGAATCTGACTCCCTGCCACTTGAGCCTGTTCTTGCGTGCCCTGCACTCTGGGATGACCGAGCAGAGATCCTGGCCTTCCTCTTTGTGACAGCCTTTCGGGTACTTGCAGAGGGCTATCACATCTCCCCTCAGTCTTCGCTTCTCCAGGCTAACCGTGCCCAGCTCTTTCCCTCTCTCCCTGCAGGGCCTTGTTTACAGTCCCCGGTTCATGCCTGCTGCCCTCCTCTGAACCCCCTCCAGCTGGCCTGCCTCTTTCTTGAGCTGCGGTGCCCCGAACGGGAGGCAGTGCTCCAGCTGAGGCCTCGCCAGTGCCGAGCGCCTCATTTGCCGCCCCAGTCGCGACACGTCACTGGGGCTCCAAGCGACGGCGTCTTCGGCTCGGAATCCTTGCCATTTCTCCGCTCCCTCTGCCTGTGCCGCGTGCCACAGAAAACCCCTCCAGGAGGAGCGGCAGCAGCTGCACCTTCTGCCTGACAGCACCAGAGCTCTCCGTGGGCCGGTGCCACAACCGGCAGTGGCACACGCTGCCCTCCTTTTGTAGTCCTGCCAAATTGTCCTTGGTGCCAAGCATCCCCTCCCCCCGGAGAGTTGTGGCGCCGCACGCTTGGAGTCCTGGCCCAGCTTCTTCCATTGTCATCGCCAGACTTGATTCTCAGCCGGCCACTTCGACTCGGGTCGGGGCAAAACAGCCCGGACATTGCCCGACACAGGCGTGCTTCTCTTCAGCTTCTCTTCGGGAAGTCGCACGGTCCCAACCACCAGCGCAGCCCACCGTGGCGCCTTAAGGCGAGGTCAGTGAGGGGACGTGGAAACCTAGTGGGCCCCCGAGTAGCCGGCCGTGACCAATGCAGCAGCAGCGGCTCTCCGTGCCCCCTCCCTCCTCCCATGGCCGAGAGGGCCAGGCAGCAGAGCCTCTCCTCCCCTTGCCAGGGACCCGGTCACCCCTCTGGTCCCTCCGTCCACTTTCCTGACCCCTGCCTGCAGTCCTCGCAGCTGCCTCCGGCCGGCTCTTCCTTTCTGCTTGCTTCTCTTCATATCGATTTCAAAACCCAGCAACCACCCATTTCGGAGGTCACCGCCAGTTTGCCCTCGGAGGTTCAGGAGGCGCCCCTTCCCCTCCGCCACACGCCCGCCCTTGGCCTTGGCCTGTTGGGCCCCCATCTGCATCTCCCTCCCTGGATTCTTCCCCAAGTCTCAGTGATAAAAGTACCAGATTGGAGTTGCTGTGTAAAAGGGTTCATTTGCCATTTGCCACCATATGGGCCCAAAAGCAAAATCGTCAGCTAGGCGATTAAATCAAGTATGTCGAACAAAATGTTATGAACTGACATTATGGGTATATAATTTTATGCCATTTGTTGCCATCTGTTTATCTAAACCGTGCCTGTTCCACACAAACACACACCCGTCTCCGCCACACGCGAGGCGCGCAGCACAGCAGCCGGTCCTCCGCTCTGGGCACGCGGCTTCTCCGTTTGCCCTTCCTTCTCCCTTCCCATCTGCCTGCCTGCCAGCCAGGGAAGCACCTCCGGGAGAGGGGACCGCGCCACCTGCAGTCCGGCAGCGGAGGGGGGTGGCGGATGCGGCACGGCACCTTGTGCGTTTCCCCTGCGCTTCCTCCCCTCTGCTCTCGAGGAGGCTCTTCTGGAGGACGGAGTGCCGGGAAAAGGTTCGAGACGTGCACTGCTTTACCTGGCTTCAGCAAAAAGGTCTGCCTGGCTTTGCAGAGGTACGGCAGTTAATGCACGCAAACGGATAACCCAGCAAACTCCCCAAATTAGCTTGAGAAAAATAAAACCAGGCTTCCTATTCACGGTCAAAAGGGTCTGATTTGCAGGAGCCAGGGCAGCCTGCGGGCAGCCAGATAACAGTGGGAGACCCAAACATGGTGCTTACACGGAATACCGGGAGCTAAAATGGCCTCCCCCCCCCCCGTCCCACTGCTCTCCCAGGACTTTTGTGCACGGGAATTTTGCTCAGAAGGCGCAAGTCCTTCTCACTCGGTTGCGTGCACCTCCTTTTGCACGGGGCCGGGTAACGTCGGATAAAGACGCGCTGTCCAGGCACGCTGCCTCTGCCTAGGAAACGGCAGCTTCCCTCCCAGGCAATACAGGCAAGGTTCGCGCGGGGCGGGGGCCCTGCGGCTGGGTCCCCTGAAGGGCAGGTCCTTGCAGGCGGGCTCCGGGGCAGCCTTCCCGGGGAGCAGGAGGCGGCCAGCTCGCCCTCCTGAGAGCCTGGTGGCTTCAGGGGCCCGGGGGGCGCGGGGGGAGGAGGCCTGCCACACAAGCGGCCACCCGGTGAGAGAAAGCCCCTCAGTTAATCGCCGGAGCCTCGACCTATGAACGGGTCGACCTGCGTGCAGCTGCAGCGGCAGCTCCGAGCGCTGGCGGCGTCTTTGGGCGACTTTCCCGTCCCTCGCCTCGTGAAAGCGCAGAGGAGGGCAGAGCTCCCCCTCTCGGCTTTGCAAGCAGCGCCAGAAGAATCTTCGGTCAGCTTGGAGCACCTCCCGGTTGAGCAACCCCTTTGCACATTCCTAGTTCACCTGTGCAGCAGTCACGGCCCCTGCGAGCCTCGTGCAGGCCACCCGCTGCCCAGCCCTGCCTCCCTCCCTCCTCTCCTCGCCTCGCCCTCGAGCAACCATGCCCAGCAGCCACAGCTCATTGGGAGGGCCCAGAGTCGGCCTTGCCTGCAGTCCTCCAGTGGAGGAGGCACCGAGGCTGCCCACCTCCTCCCACCCCCCTTTTGCAGAGTCCACCCACTAAATACGGCCCTCCCTTGCCCCTGCTTGGCTGGCTTTCACTTAATGGAAGGGCTGGAGCAGCTGCTACAAGTAGGACCATGAAGCTAGAAAAAAGACGGCAAGAGGAGTAAAGATTGACGTGCACATGGTGGGCATGTCGTGAGTGGAGCCAGCTGGAGCCGGGGGTCAGACTAGATGGCGCAGGAGGCCCCTTCTGACTCGCTCTGTTTCTGTGTTTCTATGATGTTTGACGTTACGCATGGTTTGGAGAAACTGGAGAGGGTGACTTGTTCTCCTTCTCTTATAATGCTAGAAAGCAGTGGGGTCATTCCATGCAGTTGACTGGGCAGATAATCAGGGCAGATCAGTGGAAGGACGTCGTCAGGCAGCCCATGGTGAAACTACAGAATCCACTGCCAAAGGAAGTGGTGGTGGCCAGCAGTTTGGGTGGCTTCGAAAGGGGCCCGGAGGAGGCTCCTGATGGCCACCGGCCCTGCTGGCGATGCGCCACCTCCACTGTCGGCAGCGGATGCCTGCATGCTCCAGTTGCTGAGGGGCTGGGCAGGCGGGGGTCTTGCGCCCGACCTGCTCAAGGCACTCGGTGGGCCACACCAGCAGCACGACGTCACGCTCTCTCTTGGACACTCCCAACGGGCCGGGTGGGCTCCTCCCCTGGCAAGTGGGTGAGGCCGCCTCGTTTATAACCCGTTGTCATCCGTGTTGGCATGTCCCATCCTGCCCAAGCAAACGGAGTTTCATTTGGCATGAAAAGCACCCACATTGCAATATCACATTCTTTTCCTTTCAAAATGCGACTGCATCATTCCAAGAGAAAGACGACCCATGGCTCAGCCCAGGGCCGGAGGGGGAGGCACAGCAGCAGCAGCTCGGTCTGAACTGCATCCCCTTGCGAAGGCGCCTCACAGCTCTGGCCCTGCTGCTTCGTTCCTCTTCTCCCTCTCAGGGGCAAGATTAAGAGCCACGAATCGGAAGGCGAGCAGGTTCCCCTGAGCGGAGCACCCTTGCTCATCTCAGCATTTATCACCCTGCCGTTAATTATTTCCTCGGCCGTTTCTCCTGGTCCAGATGTGAGGCTCATTGAGCTCTGCAATTCCGGCGATTGCCCTTAACACCTTTCGCAAGAAGACCGGAGTTTTGCCGGCTCACCTCCAGCCCTCACCCGCCTGCTGCGTTTAAGGAGAAATGACACAGCGTGCCTGAGATCACTGTTAACACGTGCATGGGCGCACATGCTCACACCCGCCCTCTCACCCATGCGTGCGATGGGTGTGATCAGGCAGTCCTGGAAGGCTCATTTGCCTGAATTTTGCAGGCATGTTGTTTGTTTGTTATATTTATATCCCTTTTCCTTCCAAGGAACTCAAGGCAGCTTACATAATTCTCCTCCTCGAGGTCTTATCCTCACAACACCAATCCTGTGAGGTAGGCTGGGCTGAGAGGCTGTGACTGGCCGGAAGATGCCATGGCTGAATGGGAACTAGAACCCGGACCACCTCAGTCCCGGCCCCGCACCCTGAGCCACTGTCCCACACAGACCCCCTGTCTTAGGAGCAGAGAGTCCCTCTGCCCCCCCCTCCCTAAGCAGGGCCTTTTCACGCTGGGGGGGCCACAGGGATCCCACTGTGTGAGCACAGGGAGCCCCCCCCACCATGCACGGGCTGGAGCGAGGCCCCCACAACCTGCTGACTGCCCACATCAGCCTTTCTCCTGAATGCTTAAGCCAGCATCCGCAGGCAGCAGGGGCTTTGGAGCCAGCTCATGGTTGGCTGGCTGGATTAAAACATTTGCACGCTTGCCCAGTTGTGCCCCAGGACCTCTGGCTTGCACTTCCTGGCAAAGAGCCCCAAGGACTGTACACCCCCCACAGTTCCAGGTGACCCCGAGGTGAGCAGGCATGTCTGTTGGGCGGAGGGCGAGACCCGCACGCTGCACCCAAGCTGTGCTTTCCACGGCCTCCTCACTGCCTACCTCAAACGGGCTGAGAAAGGTGAGTGTCCTCAGCAGGAGAGGATGGGCCTGATCCTGGCATTTTATCGAAGGCTCTGCTCTGGTGGCAAACTCGTGGCCAGCCTATTTTCTGCAAGCATCCGTTCAAAATGCATTAACACTTGTGCACATGAGAAGGGGCCCAAGTGCAAACAGTCGCCAGGTGCAGGGAGGAGAGGGTGGAGGCTTTGGACGTCGTCCCATGCAGCCAGGAGGCTGCTCCGACTTGCATTATGCCTGCACACAGGGCCGGGGGGGGGGGTCAAGGAGCCCCTCCTTACTCGGAACAATCTACATCTCCAGGGGCTGATCAACTTATCCCGGAGCAATACGGAGCAATACGTGTGCCCATGCACGTGGCAGAAGAATCCTCGGAGCTGAGCCGCCCTCTGTTATCTTTGAGGCACCTGGGAGCGTGGGGGGGAGCCAGGTGGCGGGGCGGGGGCGGTGTTGCCCTCCCTTCGGAACGGGGAGAGAGTGGGACCCCGGAGCAGCACAACCGCCTGACGCCCGTCTCCAGGGAACTGCTGGAGTGCCCATGCAGGGGCCAGTCTGCACACACCTGGCCAGCAACGCCGACAGCAACACGCGTTTGCCAAAAACCCATCCCGCCAAGGTGAACTTGGCCTTATTCTGCGATCACATCACCTCATGGAGAACTGTGGAAATTCTGGGGAAGTAATACATCGTGACTTCAGCAAAGCTTTTGATACGAACTAGCTAAAAGCGGACTAGATGGAACAGCTATCGGGTGGATTCACCCGGCCAGGGCCAGAGAGTGCTCATCACCTGTCCCTCGCTCCGCAGACTGGGGAGAGGGCAAGAGCACGCAGCACTGTTCTGTCCGGGCCCAGCGCTCGCCAACATTTTCATTAATGACTCAGCCGAAGAAGTGCAGGGAACGCTGATCGGTCCTGCAGATGACACAAAACCGGGCAGGATAGGCAACACCTTGGGAGACAAAAGCAAGAGTCAAGGTGATCTTGATAGGTTGGCACACTGAGCTGAAAACGACCGAATGAAATTCAGCAAGCAGAAATGCCAAGTTCTGCACCCAGGAAAAAGAACCCAAAGGCATCGTTACAAGGCGGGGAACACTTGGCTCAACAACGCTGCAAGTGAGAAGGATCCGGAATGGTTGTAGATCACAAGCCGAATCGGAGTCAAAGACGTGATGTGGCTGCAAAAAGGGCAAATGTTGTTTCAGGCAGCATTAAGAGCACTGGTTCCCCTTGACTCCGCCGTGGTTAGGCCTCATCCGCACGCCTGCTATGGGCACCGCTGTTTACAAAAGATGCGGACAGGCTGGAACTGGATCAGAGGAGGGCAACAAGGATGATCCGGGGTCTGGAAATAAAGCCCTGTAAAGGGATGTTGAAAGAGCTGAGCAGGTTTAGCTTTGAGAGAGGACTGAGGGGAAGTAGGATAGCCCTCCACAAGTACCCGAACGGCTGTCGCAAAGAGGAAGGCCAGGATCTCTTCCCAGTTATCCCGGAGTGCAGGGCATGGAGGAACAGGCTCCAGTTACAGGGAGCCGGATTCCGGCTAGAGATCAGGAAGGACTTCCTGGCTGCCACAGCAGTGCAGCAATGGCACCCATGGCCTGGGGAGGTGGGGGGCTCTCCTGCTCTGGAGGCATTCGGGATGCAGCTGAACAACCAGCAACTGGGGATGCTTTGGCGGGAGTCCTCCACTGAGAGGAGGGGCTTTGCAGGCTCCTTCCCACCTGACTATTCTGTGGGTCTACCTGGTAAGCAGAGTGGGGGCCTTCTTCATGCCCCTACCAAGTTGCAGAAGTCTCTCTCAGGGAGGGCCACTTTTCAGCACCGGGTTTTTTCCAGCGCTCTTTGGATGCCATTTTACTCCTGTGGAGGGTCCATGCTGAAGCCTAGTAATATATGATGGGGGAAGGGTCATTTACATTGCAAGCATAATTGGCCTTTAATGATGCCAATACTGAAAACAAATAGCCACATGGGCATATGGTAAGGCTACTTTTGTGAGTGCCCATCCCAGTGGAATGGCACCCTTGGAGACTCCGGCCGCTCTGCCTCTCGGTCTACTTTTCCACCAACTGGTGGAGGTGAGCCAAATTAAGCAGGAAAGGGGAAGGTTGCCACATACCCAGCCATCCCCGCTCCTCTGACTTTGCACAGGTGTGGTTCTTCGGCCGGTCCGAGGAGCAGGGAACCAGGATTACGCGTAAATCGTCGTCAGTCACATCCTCGTCCAGTGCAGCCTCCTCCCAGCACGAGAGTGCGGGTTGCGCATCCCAGACAGCTCCGCAGCAGGTGAGACCTTGTGGCACGCGAGGACAGTAACTCGGGGGCACGGCTCAACAAAAGGCAAGTACCTGTGACAGGAGCTGAGGCAGGACAAAGAGCCAAACGCGGAGACGCGCCAGATGAAGAAGTTGTCGTTCCGTAGTCCTGCCCGCGGCCTCAGACCTCTGCACAGCAGCGCGCGCCCTTCCAGCAGCTCCCCACGGCTTGGAAGACGTCCAGGCGCGTCCCTGCAGCGCGGCCCGGCCCGGCCCGGCCCGGCCCTCCTCTTCTGGTCCCCGCGTCTTCCTGCTGTCGGCCTCTTTTCAGATGGAGCTTCCGCGACGCGAGCGCGGCCCGCGCCCTCCCCCTTGCCGCAGGCAGGCGACAATATGGTACAGTGAGGTCTCCCGCATCCCTCGCCCCTTCTCCTCCGCCGCCGTCAATGTCACAGGGCCAGTGTTTAAGCATTTTCACGCTGTATTTGAAATGAGATTATAGACTGGTCCACTCAATTGACTTAATGGATTTTAAGAGACTGGATCCTATTAATGCAGCCGGTGCCCCAGGGCGTCTCTCCTACTGCAGACAAGATAATCTGCCATGCAAATTAAATCCTGCCTCAAGATGCAAGGGCTGCTTAATGTGATCCATTACACAGTTTACTTGTTTATATCTAATATTGTAACAGGAAAAGGGTTCTGAGCAGCAGGCCCAGCTGAAGAGAAGAGTAAATTACCAGGAAAATGAGCTTTTAGCGCCTCTCCCTCCCTCTCTTTTTCTCTCCCTTTCTCTTTTTTTCCCCTGCCTCTTTTTCTGTCGTGAAATCAGGCTCTTTGCACAGAGGGAGGCAAACCAGGAAAAACAAAGCAGAGGCAAATGACTGGGTGGTGATTTCAGTTACCTCCCAGAGTAAGGACATTAGAGATAAAAGAGATGGAGGAGTCATTAAGAACCACAAAGAGGCATAATTCCTGTCTCACCAATCCAAGGACAGAATTTGGACATGGGGGAGGAATTAACCAGGAATACGCGGCTCATCCTGGATGCATTTCATCACGAGTTTGCTGCTGGAAGTAGTCAGCAATTGGTAGCTTGATATTGTATCGAATATTGTCATTGGTGTGCGACGCTTGAGCACACAGAAGGATCCCAGGGGAGCCCGCTGCACCTCGATGATTTAAAATAATTACACCTTTTCTCCTAAAATGAAATAGTCGGAAATAGTCGGACTCTACCAGATGCATTGCCATTAATACACCCCAATCCACCGGAGGGGATCACTTCCATGCACACCAGAGAAATGGCTGGTACAATTTACTGGGTGTGGGTAATGCAGAAGCAAAGAACCACACGAAACGCAATGTTGGGGAGCTGCAATGGGATTCCTTGCATGTTTGGAAAGCAGCGACCAGCCCGGATCTAGGTCCAGATTATGGCTGTCAAGCAGCCATTCCCAGAGTGGGCAGTACCACCACCACCCGCCGCCCCCCCCCCAGGGCAGTGGAAAGATGCAGTGGTTGGTTCTTTTAAATTTGCAGGATAATGAAAGAGGTGTGGAGGCAGGAGGGTTGACACCCAAGAGGAAAGAGAGCGGCTGCCCAAAAAAGTTTGGGGAGCAGAGGAAGATGTCTTTCCTGCTGAATGCAGTTCCATCCGGCATATGTGGCAAGCCGATTCGCTGGGCCTGAGCACCATCCAGCCAGAGCGCCCCTTGAAATCATGGAACAGTGAAGTTGGAAGGGGCCAGCGGGACAAGCCCCTGCTCAGTGCAGGGTTATTACAAATGCTACTTCTGAGGGAATGTTCTGGCGATGCCCAGTGAGTGCTTCTTTCTGGGAGGAAGGTATTATGCAGATAAATACGCACTCTTTTAAATTATATACCTGCTTCAGGGAAATTAACAAGCGGTGTAAATGGGTTCTCCGCACACTTTTGGCAGCTAAATCGATGCTCTTGCTAGACTGGCAAACTAAGCAATGGATTAAGGAGCTGGCCATGCGTTTGTCTCTGAACCAGTGGCAGAACTTCCGGATGCTTCCTTACGTGGATGCTTACTTGGATGGTTGGCTTACTTTCGTTGAAGAAACATGTGCTGGCTAGAAAGTCGTGCGCTTGGTGTTTGTTGTATGCTTTCCTTGCTATGGATATATACAAATCCATGTACATACTTTTTTAAAAATGGGGGAGGAAAGTAATTTGCCATTTTCACAGTTGCTCTCCGTAGCTGTCACTGGAGGTGCCTACAGTCAGCCTGGTGCCCACCGTGGTCCTGTTGGAGACCCCGCTCTACATCCATCTTAAAGCATGGCACCCAGCCCGGGTCTGCCATGCCCATGACCAATGCGGAGCGAAGCAGGACCATCACTTGCTGCGGCTTGGACATGCGTATGCAGCTGCAGCAGCCCGGGCCACTTCACTCCTCCTGCCACTACACCTCTGCGGGCTCATGCGCAGATCTCCTTGTAGGCCCCACTGCCAAGTCGAACTTGAGCCCCACCCCACGCCCCTGCATTTTTCTCTGGGGGGTTTCACTGGGTTAGTTTCACCACCATTTTCCACTCCAGCAAATTATTTTGCATTTTCTTCTTGCCTTCTGAGTTGATTGATTCCATCAACACCTTCAGCTCAGGTATCACTGATATTGGCAGGGGGGCGGGGGCGGGTGGACAATTAACAGGCACAGGCCCACCTCCCGCCCACTCTTCCTGGGCACTCGCTCAGATACCAGTCCAGCGCCCTGAGGCTGCTGCTCCCCCTGGCTGTTTGCCCGCGTGGGCAACTCCTCCCCCTGCCCCCACCTGGAATGTGTCTGCCTGAGCTGAGGGCTGCGGCTTTTCCCGGGACACCCATCCCCTCTCCTGCCGGATCCCTTGCTACAGGCCGCGCGCGTGGGAGCATCTGCACAGCCCCCGGGCCAAGCTGCGCTTTCTGCCCCGCGCCCCGGAGCCCGGAGCCCGGAGCGCTTCCCCGCCAGTGTCCAGTGGCGGCGCCCGGGGCTCTCCCGGCTCCCTCCTGGAGGCTTTCAGCACCGCACGGCCTCCCGATGACGGGTGGCCTCTGCCCTCAACCGCTCGGCGCAGTCGTCACTCGACAGCCCATCGCGAGGCCCCTCGGCAGCGCCCGCGGCGGCAGCTTTTGCGCGCGGCCACCCGGGCGGCCCTGGCGCGGCGAGGCGCACGGCCTCCCGCCCGCCCAGGCGCAAGCGGGCAGGCCGCCCGCCCCCGGCCCCGGCCCGCCCCCGCCCTCGCGGGACGCCTGCCCTCTTATCGGGCCCCGGGGCCATTTGAGCCGCGCCGGCGGACAAAGGCGCGCCTCTCCGCGGCCGCGCGGGCCGGGGATCCCTTTCAGCGCGCACAGATCGGCCAGTGTGTCTGAACTGGCGCTCGCTGCCGGGCAGGCCGCCTCCCGGAGGGAGCGCAGCGCAGCGCAGCGCAGCTGCCCGGGCACGGGGCGAGCGCCTCTCCCTCGCGCGCGCACGGGCCGGGATGCCGGCGGCGCTCCTGCCCGCCTCGCCTCCCCTCGCCTCGCCTCTGCGCAGGCGCCCTGCGCCGGCTGCACAGGAACGCGGCCCCGCCGCTGTCGCAGTGCCCGCTCCTGACCAGGGGTCCCCGGGCTGGGGAGCAGCAGCGCACAAAGCCGGAGGAAAAGGCGGTGGGAAGCGGAGCCTCTCCGTGTGCAGGGCTGACCCGGGGCCGGTGCGATCCTGCAAGCGATTCCTTTTTTTTTCCAGTAGAAACCACGGGGAAGTAAAAACGTTGCAGCCCCACGTCTCGGACCCACGCTGCTGCCCCCCACGCTGCTTTGGCAGCAAAGGAAAGCCTGCCAGGCCTTCTCCCACCTGGGAAGGACAGCCGGGAAAGGCTGACCCCGGGAGCAGGCGCCCCAGCCGGGCCTGAGTGCCGCCTTTGTGCCTCTCCTGCAGCCGCTGCAGGCTCGTTCTGCTCTGCTCTCTCAGCCACCGCGGACCGATCAGAGTGCAGACGTGGCCACAAAGCGGCCCTTGTTGTCAGTAATCGGAGTCGCATGTCAGACCCTTATTTGCTGTCAGTGCCTTTATTAAAGTCTACAGTTTCAGACCCGCAAACCTGCCTATTGTGTCCCGTGGCCCCGCAGGCTCTCTCCCGAGCGCTCACAATTACCGCCTCTCCCACACAAGCAGAGCAGCAGAGGCCAGGGAGGCGGGCCAGGGCCCCAACCTCCCTGAGCAGGCAAGTGAGCCGGGATGCGCCCCCGTGAAGCTGGACGGCCTGCGCAGGGCAGAGGCAGGCGCTCCAGCGGCCCTTCTGGTGGCGCAGGAGGGCAGAGAGCAGAGCCCCCGAGGCCTCCCACGCGGGGGGGGGAGGGGCCTGCAAGATTTGGCGAGGGCCCCTCTGCCTTGCCGCTCTGGTGGAGCCCTCTGAGCTGTGCTTGCCCTTCCATCTGATGGGGCCAGGCCCGTTCGCGCATGGCCTGGGCATGTCGGGTACCTGGAAGCCACACGCGAGTCCTCCAGAGGAGGGGAGAGGCCGGATGTGTCCGTCGAACCTTGGGAACTGCACCCAGCAGTGGGGCTCTGTGTCCAGGCCTCCCAGATGCTGTCTGGAAAGCATCTTCAGGGGACCCATCGTGAATTGGACTGGAGCTGTGCAAAGCGGAGCACTCGACTCGGCCCAGCCCACGCCACGTGCCAGGACTGAAGATGCGTGTCCGCCACCCTTGGGACACACACCTATGAATACAGCACAAGTTCCGTGGTGCTGAAAATGCCGTATTGTGTTACAGACAAATGCATTTCGAAGACGGGGAGAAAGGAAGGCGCCATTAAGCTGGTGCCCAAGTGCGGATGAGCAGAGATGAGCGGAATCTGCCTGTTCCTCTGGCCTCCGGGGAAAGCAACTCCTGAGAGCAAGTGCAGCCCCGCTCCCTGGTTGGCTTTCCCTGGCTGGGTGGGTCGAGATAAGGCCATTTATTTCAAGAGAAGACCTGAATATGGGGCATTTCCGGCTAGTTGTTCCTTGAGGACAAAGCAGGACAAAGGAGGCAAACTTTATGTCTTCAGAGGAGCACCCATCCGCTCCTCCATTCACTGGGCAGGGCAGAGAGAGAAAGACATCGGGGTGGCGGGCGAGGGAGGGAGGGAGGGAGGGAGGGAGGGAGTGGCCAGGCGCACCTTGAGGCCATGCGAGCTCTGAAGAAACCCAGGGCAGATCAGTGGGAAGCCCGTGAGGGGGCTCCAGGGGAGCACCCTGTCCATCCCCCCTCCCCATGTTAGGGTGGACAAGCCTGTGCACCGCATTTTCTCTCCAGTTGCCGTTCTTCCCACCTGAAGTTCAGCTTGTCCGAGAGTTTGCGGATCTCTCCAGCCTTGCGCTTGGCTTGTGCTGCTGGTCAGGGGTGGTGGCGCTGCCCACCAGAACGCTTGGGGGCGCCTGGCTGCGGGGGCCGCCGTGGGGGTGCGACCGGGAGAGGCGTCTGCCCTGTTCTGTAACTTCTCTTGATGCCTCTTGGCAAACATGCAGCTCGGAAATGTCGGGAAGACGATACTTTGGAAAACGGGAAAGCTTAGTCAAACGTCCGCTCAGGAAACATCACAGGAGGCTTCGGGCCAGGTGGGACTGGCTTCTGCTGAGCACCGGGGCGCATTTCTGGCTTGCCCAAGACGAACCCGCCTTCCCGTTTTCACCTGCAGGAAGGTACCTCCTCCGAGGGCTGACGGGAGCACAAGCCCCTCTCGTTTCCTGGGGCCTTGAGTGGGAACAGTGGGCCCAGAGGGTGACCCCGAGAAGAGGCAGGAGCTCCTGGCCCCTGTCCTGTCCCCGCAGGCTGGGCAGCTGCCCGGGCAGCTCCCCACTCAGCCATGGAGCCAACTGGGTGACTTCGGGCCAGTCACAGACTCTCAGCCCAACCTACCTCACAGGGTTGTTGTTGTGGGGATAAGATGGGGGGGAGGTGTAAGCTGCCTTGAGCCCTTTGTAGGAAAAAGGCAGGCTATAAATCGGGAAATAAATAAATAAATAAACAAATAAATGACGGCCTCTGAGCACTCCGGGTGCCATCCAGTGCAGGCTGTGACCGGCAGGCCTTTCCCCTATATGCAGGACCATCCCTTATTCCTCTTGTGTTTTGATATCAGGTGTTTCAACCTCAGTAAACTGCAACCAATAGAGATGAAACTGCAAGCCATGCTCCTGGGCTCCTTTCAGCCACAGTTCCGTACATGAAAGACGGGCTCTTTGGGGAGCATTTATTCATTCTGTGGCGAAGGAAACTCTGAAGCAGGAGTGGCCATCCGGTCCCGTGTCCATTTCTCACCAAGAAAATCGCAAAAATAGCGAGCGGCTATGCGTGGGGCTCAGTTCACGCCCACCCATCATCCGCGGGGTGGGCAGGTCCTTGTCCGATGCAGGGCTGCTTTCGGCCGAGACCAGGAAATGGCACTGGCTTGCCAAAGCTGGCAAGATCAGCTGCTCCTCCACCAGATTCGGTGGTTCCCCTCCGCCCCACGTATCACTATAAAAGGAAGAAAAATGGAATGGTGCAGCGGGGAAAGTTGAGACGCAAATGCGACTATAAGGAATCATGATGAAGTGAATGGGGGTACGGCAAATACATAACTGAACAAGCCAGGCTGCAAACCAGAGCACATTAAACAAGGGAAAGTCTTGCCCAGACCCTCTTGTGGGCAGCCAAGCAGCGTCCCCCACACGAGATGCCCCCCGGCTGAAGCGTGCTGACACGCCGCATCGATACTCCAGGGCTCAGCATTCCCACACAGAAGGAAGGAAGGAAGGAAGGAAAGAAGGGATACCGATTTCAGTGGGGCTCACCTCTGTGTTAAGTATTTTTGGAACTGAAAACTACTTTGCAGTCCTTGCTTTCTAATTTAAGATTTAAATTGATTAATTTAAATCAACTGCTGCAGTACTGGTATTATGTTGTTGTTGTTGTCTGTATGCATGTATGTACCGAACACTTCACTTGAAAATGTTTCCCTTCATGCAAAAGCAGTTCAAAATACAAGACCCTCGACTCACTCATGGAAGGCGCCTCCAGTGAGCTTGGCTGAGACACTCTAGATCGCTGCACACGTTGAGCTATAGACGTGAAGCTGCACAATGCAATCTTTTCCGAGACGCTTCAAGTTGTGCAGCTTTCAGGTCCAGGAGATGGTTTTACCAGGGCCTTCGCTGCCGGCGCCTTGGATGCCATTTGCTGCACTGGGTGTTGCCATTTTCAGTGTGTTTGGATCGGACCTCGGTGTGGCTCCCGTGTGCTCTTCGCTCTCTCTTCCACCGCGCCCAGTCCCTCCTCGCAGCTGCCGCTCTTGCTGCGTCGAACGAACGTGAAAGTGCTTTTGTTCAAGCTCCCCGGCTGGGGGCTCTGGGGGAAGGGGCCGCGCCCGCCTGCACTTGTGGCACCGCAGGCGTCGGGTGCCCACCTGGCCCACCTGCCCGTACCTGGCCTGAGCCTTCCAGAGGGAGAGGTGCATGGCCACAGGAGGGCCTTCAGGGCTGAACAGGTGAGCACTACACCTGCGAGTGCCGCCCTGCACCTGGCTCTCGGCCCTCCCTGCCACCTACTCCTCAGAGCGCATTTCAGGGTTGCGGCCCAAGGCTGTACTCTTTCTTGCACTTACCTGGGAGCCCAGGCCATTGAAAAACGGCCCTTCTTGGGAGTGGGCATGCATAGGATCGCACTGCAAAAGGGGCGTTGCCACGACTAATCCAGGCTAAAGAGAGCAAGACAGAAAGGGAGGTGGTGATCCAGTGATGAGGGGAAGGTGATGGTGGACTGAAATGCCCACCATCAGACAAACCCAGTGCTATGGCCAGCTCATTGCCTGAAGCATGGTGTCCTTCGCATGGTGAGTGATGGTTCTCCTCTCGCTTCTGCACCAGCCAGCATTTGGGGCATCGCAGCAACAGCTGGGCGCCCTATTTCAGGAAGGACATGGATAAGTTGGAGCATATCCCGCAAAGAGTGACCAGGATGGCAAGAGGCCCAGGCACCGAGGACGGACGGTCAGCCTGCAGAAGAAAGAGGCCTGGGAGGCCGTGGTGCAGAAGATGGGCCAGAGTTGCGCCACCAGAGCCCATGTGCGGGACGCACGCTTTGGCCAGATGCCGGGAGACAGTTCCAGGCAGAGGGGGTGGCTCAGCAGTGGCGCAGCTCGTCCCAGGAGGCGGTGGGTCTCCCTCCCCGGAGTGTCGAAGTGGAGGCAGGGTGGCAGGGCCTGCCGGGAGCAGGGAGGTGGCTGGAAGGCCTCCGAGGCCTTTCCGACCTGATGAGCCTGTGAGACACGCAGTGCTGCAGCGGAGGGCCACAGGGCCCCCCTGAATGCGGGCAGTGAGCCAGCCCTGGTGCCGTGGGCACGTGGAGCCCCGCGTGGTCGCAGCTTGTGGCTCCTGCAGCCCAGGGCTCTGCTCACCACCAGGACTTGGCGCTGCTGCAGCGAATGTCCATCAGGTGGGCCTGGCAAGCCTGCAGTCCCGCCCAGCAGACCTTGCCTCTCCACGCAGTTCTGCTTTCCTTGCCTTTGGCACAGGTCCGAGCAGCGTCTCCCTTCCTGGCGCGATGGAACGGAACACTTTAAGCAGGAGTGCCTGGACAGGTGAGCTCCAAGGTGCCAGCACCTGCCCCAAGAGTGCCTTTCCCCCAGCCGGAGCAGGGGTCTTCCTCCCCTCCGCCTCCCCCTCGCAGGTCCCAGCTCATGCTCCCTCCACCTGAGCGGGTGTGTTTACTTCAGTGCAAACTGGCTTAGGGGCAGAGTGTGCATATTCCAGATAAATAAGCCAATGGCCTGGCATCCTGCTAATGAAGAGCACCTGAAGAGCAGCTGCTGCTGGGCAGACGAGGCCTCGGGGCCGCTTCCGGAAGGGAAACGGAAGAGGTGGGTTGTGCAGGAGGGCCTAGGCACCGACACACGTGCCCCATGTCCCTGCACCTTGAGGCAGCCTCTGGGTGGGACCTCGCCCAGGCCAGCCACTGTCTCCCAGCTCCACTCACTCCCCATCTGCCCGCCCGTCCGCCCGCCCGCCCGCCTGCCTGCCTGCCATAACGGGGCGATGCCGCCTCGCCAGGGGTGAAGCTATTACAGGCATTACTGGGATAATGTTTATGATGTGCATTGGAGTTCCGAGCTAAAGCACCACGCATGGAAACTATTAGTACTTTGGGAATAATCAGGATGACGGATTCCCCTTTCTTTGCCTTCTCCTAGATTGCAGCTTGAGTTCTTGCAGGAACCACTTGATCTTTCTTCAGCAATTACCACACGCCTGGAATTGAAGAGATAATGAATCGGCTACTGATCCTGGGCAGGGACAGCTGTGAGCCGGACTGAGCGAGGGACAGGCCCTGGCCCCCTTGTGCGCGGCAGGCACTCTTGGGCAGAGGCAGTTGGTCTTTCGCCAGCGAGGTGGCCGCCAACACCCCTTGGTCGCAGGAGCTCCTCACCTCGGGAGGAGGAGCAGGCGTCCACGGGCTTGTTCGGCACATGTTTCCCGCGGCAGAAGGTGCGGAGCAAAACCAGGGCGATGGTGCTCCCTGCTGGCCGATCCCCTTTTCACACGAAGGTGGTCAGTCCCGCTTTCCGGACACCTTGCCTTCGGAAGGCTGAAGGTCAGAGTTGACGGGCCAAAGTGCCACCAGTGGGTTTCCACGTGGTACATCTGCTGGGACAAACACGAGATGTGGTAGAGCCTCCCAGGAAGCCTCCCATCCCATCTGAGAAATTTCCACCGATCTGCTGTGACTCTCTGATGGGTGGACATTAGCTGGTGATGATGTCTCATTCCTTCTTGCAAAAAGTTTCAGCCATGCCTACAAACTGAACTGATCATAAAGACACAAGGGCAGGGCAGGCCAATTTTTGGCTGATGATTTGGTAGCCTTGTTGAGAAGCCCAAGTTTCCACGGAAAACAGCTCTCCCTGAGTATCTGTGCTCAGCTTCCATGTGCGTATGTGCGAGAACACACTATTTTGTGTCCAGTTCCCAAGGACGACCGGGAATTGGTCCTGGCCCTCCTCGGAGTAGCCATGAGGCAGCTTGCACTCACGCGCTTGAGCTCTATTGTTTCACCCGCCAAATTTGGGAGGGAAACTGCGGCTGGTTCTGCTCTCCGGAGCGAGCAGGCCTTGCTGCTCAGTGCGGATCACCCGGGACCTCTCAGCAGATCCCGATCTACCTTCCACCGGTCCCTGCACGAGGGAAGTCCGGTGCCGAGGAATGGGGCTTGTTCGAATCACCACCCAAAGGCCCCCTGGCAGGGCTGTGCTTGCGGCCACCGAGGCGAGAATGCACGGCTGCCTGCATTTCAGTCGCAACGGTGGCTCTGGGCTTTGCCGTGAGCAGCCAGTAACTCCGGGCTCGGAACGCAGCAGTCTGCGGGGAGCAGCTCTAGGTGGCCCCACGCACCCCCCACTTCTCTTTCCCCCTCCAATGGCTCTGCCATCTAAAAACTGCTCTGGTGTGCGTGAATAATTGCCAGTGCCGATTAAGAAAACGTGCTGCGTGTGTGTGCTGTATGCTCCATTTTAAGCTGGGCAAAACCATGGCACCGCCGTGAGCACGGCAGTCCTCTTCCCCTGCCCCTCTCCGGGCGACCATGTGGGGGCGCTCCTGGGCAGCGGGGCGGGGCTTTGGCCCCAAGCAGCCGGCCAGCCGCCGTTGCGTGTGCTCCAAGGGAGGTGCTGCGCATCATCACTGGACCTCCGGCAGGTGCCAGGCGCGCCAGGGCCGTTCTCTGCACGTCTGCCCCATCCGCACGCAGCGCGGGGGGGGGCATCCGTCCTCTCCAGGGATGGGAGAGCGTTGGGGGGGGCAGCATCTCCCTCTCTCCCACACACACACCATCGTCCTGCATTGTGCCGCACTGCAAAACGATTTCCCCCGCCACGCTCGGGCCCAGGGAGAAAGCACTTCATGCGGGAGGGAAGGGGCTTCCCCCGCCTCCCCACACCCTCCTCTTCACGTAAGGAGGAGTTCCCCACCCGTCTGGGGCAGGGAGAGAGCTGCCCTATGGAGCCCCCTTGGCCTTGCCGCAACCGGGGATGCGGGGATCTTGCGACCGGAGCGTCCAGCTGCTTCATCTTTTGCAAACAGCAGCCAAGCGGCCACGGCGGTTTGGGCTTGGGAGAAGCCAGCCGGGAAGCAGATTAACCTACATTGCTTCCAAGGAGCTTCTGGCCACGGGTGCAAGCAAGCTTAGGTTGCCCTTGCTGGGGTGCATAACTGCTGCGAGCGAGGGATATGGAAGGCGGGCTCCACGGCGGGTCGGACTCGGGTCTCTGCAACTTCCGGGGCAGGTCATCCTCAGGCAGCTTCTGGCTGGGCCAGTTCTCTGGCTGGTCAAAGCTGGCTGAATGGACGCCGGCTTCGGCCACCGCAGTAGGAGCAATGGAGGCAGTGCCACCGACGCAGAGACGCTCCTCCGCTGGCACGGCACGTGGCGCGGTCCAGGCCACCCGCCCTGGCTGACGGGCTGCACTGGACGAACGAGCACGGGGGCAGCCACGGGACACCTGGCCCGGCCCCACCCGTGAAGCCCTGCTCCCACTTAGAGGGCTGCATCCCAAGCCAGTCCCCACGGGGTCCCGCCGGCGGTCCTGCCACAGTGAGGCGGGCCGGAGGGAGCCATGGTGGGGCGCAGGGGCTTTCCCCTGTGGGGAGGGTGGGCACAGAGAGCCTCCCCTGCTTTTGGGGAGGGGGCACTAACACACCTGCAGTCGCCTTCTCCACTCTCGTTTCCCAGCACCGGAGGTGATGCGAAGCACGCCAGGCGCTGCTCTAGCACAGCTGGCCACCCTGCCCCGGAGGCCGTGCAGCGGTGCCCTTCCTGTGAAGCAGCCTGCTAGACACACACAGGCCACCCCGCCCCCTCCTGCTGGGCAGTCCTCTGGGCTCTCCAACTCCTCCGCCTGTGATGCTGCTGCGCGGGACACGCTCCCCGCATGGCCACCTGCCACTCCCAGCCTTGGCCTGAGCTGCACGGGGACCGCCAGCCTTCCGCTCAGGTGGCCGTTCCTGCAGGCCGAGGGCTTCTTCTGCGCCCACTGGCCACTCCACTCCCACCAAGTCACTCTTGCAGCAAGCCAAGACTGAGTGCCGGGAGAGGGAGGGGGCGGGGGAGGGGGGAGGGTCCAAGGGGCCCCCGCCTGGCCATTCCAATCAGGTCAGTGTTTCCTTGCCAATTAGGATGGATGCAATGTGCACGATTAAAGATAGGTCTGTGCCCCATCTGTGTCGATGATTGTCCTCAGCTTCCGTCCCCCGGCCAGCTCCGCTAATTAATAAAGAGGCTGTCAGAGAAGGGACGTGGGGGGAGGGCTGGAGCCTCCTGTTCAGAGAGAAGTTGGACCCTTGAATCGCCTGTCACTCCCCATTGTGTGCAGCTCCCCTAATGATGCTGGGCTGGAAGTCAGCTCCCACCACCAGCCCGACTGCTCCTCCGCTCAATTACGCACCAGAAGGCGCCTGGCCAGCGCGCTCTGCCACTCTCTCTGCCCCGGGTTGTTTCTGAGACCTCAGGAAGCAGCACAAAGAGGGCCTGGTCCAAGGCGCGCCAGGTGAGAAGCCGGCCGAGGCAGGGCAAGTGGCACCGGGCTTTACGTATCGCCTGCCCTGGCCGCACGGGTGCTCTGCACGCCTAATGCCAGGCGTCCATCCCCGTCTCAGCCCCTTGGCCTCCGTCCACAAAACCAAGCAAGCCTGCTCTCCAAGCACACACACACGAACTCCCGCCAGGGTGACCGCCTCGTGATCCAGCGAAGCGGTTCTGGCCTGGGCGTGTTTCAGCCGCGAGAGGTCTGGTCAGCCTTTAACTGACCACGAGACTCTCTGTGGCTCTTCCTTGGACTGGCTCACCTCTCCCCTCGTTCCTGGAGCCACTTCGTCTCCTGATGCCTCGCCGCTTCGCAGCCGGCGCCCTGGGCAGGCGGCCCGCAGGACGCTGCCCTTCCTCCTGGTGGCGAGCGGGAACCAGCGCGTGGAGCCAGCCAGGCGGGCTGAGGAGGCAGCCCAGGAGAGGCGCGTGAGGCCGGGAGAGCTGCGGGCAGCGGTGACGCCTCCCGGGCTCGGAGGGCAGGGGCACGTGCAGGCCCAGCAAGCAGGACTGAGCACCAGCGAAGCAAGCTGAGCACAGGGGGAGCACTGGCCGGCGGCGTCTCCTTCTGGCCCTGCGTGCAGACCCTTCCCCATCGCCTGGCTAGGCACATGCTTTGCTCGGCGCGCTTTGCTTCGTCCTTCCTTCCAGCGAACTGCGCTTGCCATCCTTCCAGCTTGGAGAGGGCCATGTGCCGCTCCTCCCAATCCCTCTTGGGCTTAAGCCCCCTGAAAGGTTTGCTTGGACATTCCCTGCTCACTGTGCTTTGACACCTAGGTTGAAGAGCGCTGGCCCTGGCGTGGGACCCCGCGGGACCCCCTGGAGAGAAATGGCCACTTATCCCCACCTTCTGCCCTTTACCCAGTAGTGCTCCAGGAGAGGACCCCCTGCCCTGTCCCACGACTGCTCTGCTTGCTCAGGAGGCTCCCAAGGTCACACAGTCTGCTGCACTGCTCCCGCACACATGCTCCCCAACACACCGGGGGCCTCCCGGCTCCAGCTGGCGTCCCTCCAGGGTTCGGCTGGCGGGCTGCCCTGCCCCCTTCCTATGCCACATTCCAGCAGCCTGGTTCCTTCCTGATTCAAGTGGCTCATCCGTCCTGTCCAGGCCCAGCTTGACCCAAAATTTTTCCCAGGGCCTAACAAACCTGGACCCCTCCCCTAGGCCGCCGTCTCATCCACGCACTGAGGCTCCTCAACTGCCCCTCTCTAGCTGGCCCTGCGCATGGAACCTGCCCATTTCGGGGAAAGCCACCTGGAGGTCCTGGGTCTCACCCAGGACGGCAGGCCTGCATTTCCCCACATCGCCAGTGCCCACATGGGCCCCGGCCACGGACTCTGCCCCGCGTCATTTGCAGGACTCTCCAGACACGATGTGCTCTCCACAGCCTCTGCACCAGGCAGGCATCCACCGTGTGCTCCGGGGGGATGTGGGTTTTATTCCTTTCCTTTGCTGCCTCAATGGAGAGGGTGGTGGGTTTGTTTCCCTGCCGTTCCTCCCACCGCCCCCTCCTGACCAGCAAAGGGGGCACGGAGAGCCTCACGCTCGGGCCTCCCCCCGTTGCTGGACTCACCTGTGGGCTGAGCCGCTTCGTCAGCGAGCTGCCTCTTGCCCGGAGAGCCTTTGGCGTGGGCACAGGAGCAAGCACTGCCCGGGCAGGTGATGTGCACAGGAGCCACCAGAAGGTCCGGGCTGCTGCTGAGAACTCCACACAGCCCCCCTTTCTAGTGCCTTCGGGGGACGCTCAATTCTGCGGTGGTTTTATTGCCAGAGCGCTGGAAAGGCTGCCCATGCCGTTTTTCATATTTAATTTAAGGTATGCCATTTTTGTATTTCTGATTTTTAAATTTGTATTGTTGTGCTTTCCTACTGGCCCCCACCTTGTCGCAAAAGGGAGGCCCATGAACCCTAAAATGAGTGAACCCCATCACCAGGCGGGGCCCCACCCCCTTGGCTGCCCCAAGTGTGCAGAGCATGGGGGGAGAGACGCCTGAGCGCCGATTTTCCCAACGGGGTCAGATACCGCTGTGGGTGGGCTGTGACCGAGCACGTCAGCTGTGCCCCGTGTCCACGGCAGGAGGGTGGGCAAGGCTGGGGAGGGAAGCCGTGTTCCCTGGCTCTGCCTTGCGCCTTCACTGACGCTGGAGCTTCTTCCCCAGCATCGCTGGGGCTGTGACCAAGGCCTGAGCGCGCTTACTCCACGCCACGGTGCGAGTCTGTGGCGTGGCCCAGCCATGCTCCTGCTCTCGGCGCCAGAGTCGCCCCTCTATAGGGCACGGCCCCGTGCCTCTTTCTGGAGCCATATCATTTCCCCTGCACTGAGAGGGAATAGGCTTGGGAAAGGAAAACAAAGCGGTATTGATTTTCGGAATGCTGCATAAAATATTGTCAGAGGTAAGTTGTTTCTTTACTGTAAATTCGGGCACTCAGCTCAATGACCACAATCCTGTGCATTCTGCTTACTTCTCACTGTGCAAGTGTACAGTTGTGTACTTGTGTGTTTCTAGTTGCATACTTTGCGGTTAAATGCCAGAGACAAAAAGACGTCCGGGCACCAGTTGAGACCCCAGTGAATTTTCCTGGCCTTAGCATAACTCTTTAATCCATCAGGGCGCCAAGCACGGTTTAAGGGGCTCAGTGCTGCACACACCCCACCCGCAAAGAAAGGAGAAGGCAACCCAAGCAAAGCCTCTCTCGTCCACAGGGGCAGAAAGAGCATCCTCAGTGAGAGCAACAGGGCGCTGGAGGCCGGAGGCCCCATTCCAGCAAGGTGTGGCAGCACTCAAGCCGCGGTGGCGAAGGTGGGCAGGGCGGGAAGGCCTTTGATGCAGCCCCCGCGGAGCCCACCCAGTCTGCACAATTGCACCAGCCCGCATCCTGCAAGCACCTCGGGTACGGGGCCGCTGCTGCGAACGCTGGCCGCCTTCTCCCCTGGCCACCGGGGAGCCGCGTCGCTCCGCCTATCCTGACGCTTGCATCAAGCGCGCCACCGGCCGGCACGGCAGGCCCTCGTTGCTCCACTTGCTGCACATGCGCTCAGAACCTTTCAGGCAGGGATTCCTGGTGGAGGCTGAGGACAACGGTCTCCTTCGGGGCACACCACAACCACAGGACTCCTTGACTCCGTGCGTCTCCCACGGCCGGCCGCCCCCATCAGAAGCTGCTCTGCTTTCTCTCCGGGAGCATCCTCAGAGGGCCGAGGGGCACCGCAGCCCCCAGCACTGGCCGCCTCGCAGCACTGCACTCTGCCACGGCATCTGGGCCCAGCCGTGGCTCTCCTGCCTGGGCCGCTCATCGCCTGAGGCCAGCGGGAGAATCCAGGGCCTGCGCCCAGGCGCCACCCGTCACCACGGCTCCTCTGGTCCTCCAGCCCTGGGGCGGCCATTTTCCCTTTGCCGCTATGGGAACGGCACGGCACACAGGGCCGGGACTCAGGTGCCCTGGATTCGAGTCCCCTCTCCACCACAGAGCCAACCAAGTGACTCTGGGCCAGGCGCAAACCCTCAGTGCAGCCTACCTCACAGGGCTGTTATTGTGGGGATAAGACTGAGAGCAGCAGGAGGAGGAGAAGCCAGTTTGAGCTCATATGAAAAAGTGGGATATAAGTCTACTAAGAAATAAATAAATAGATTTTATGGATGGATCAATGAGTGGCTCGGAAGCATTGCAGAGATGCAGGGACACCCGGGGAGCGTCGAGGGAGGAGAGCGCCTTCGAAACCTGGGCAGGCCGATCAGCAGGAGGCTGCGGGGCCACGGAAAGATCGCGGATCTCTCGCATGGGGACAGCCGGGATGCGTGGCCAGAGGGAGGGCAGAGCGAGGCGCGTGGGAAGCGCACTGAGCCCTCCAGCGGGCAGCCGTCCGGTCGGTTAGTTCAGGCAAACCCCGCAAGCCGTGGAAACCATGCAAGGTGGTTTGCCGTGTCATGTGAACCCAGCCAGAGACTTGTGCTGCTGGGAGAGCACAAGAGGATGGGGGAGGCTGCAGGCGTCAGGCCACCCCTTCGCTGCCCCTCCTTTCTCTTTAATTGCCGCTACAACAGTGCTGAAACTTGCTTTTAAATCCAACAGATTTCTACGTACACCATTGGGCTGTTTGCCTTCTTAATGGGAAGTGTATTTATATGCCTGCAAATCAGTCCCCACTCTGGGTGGGTGGGCCTTATTTATCTTCCTCCCTACAAACTATTGTTTTCTTTAATTTCCCCTGGTTTAGGCCAAATTAATTTGTGCAAATTAAGTAGTGTTTAAGAAATCCTTGTTAGTCTGGGCTGGGCGTGACCAGAGAAACTATAGCCGGGGTGTGGAAGATGCGTGAGGGGGCATTTCAGGTTGCGAGGTCTGCCCTGCGCCCCCTCGCTGGGTGGGGAAAGGGCTCGCTGGAATCAGTGCAGCGATTCCGAGTGGGCCCGGCCAGGGCCGAGCGGCAAGCGAGCTGTGTCCTCGCACGCCTTCGGTGACCCGCGGCTCAGGCCAGCTCAGGGGAGAGGTTTGCCATGTGCAAGCTCTGCTGAGATCCTGCAGGCAACTCGATTCGGAGAACGCAAGGGCTGCACCCAGCCCCCCGCCTCTGCCCCGGCGAGGGCATCCCTCCGTGGCACGTGCAAGCGCCCACGGAAGCAATCCGGGCAGCCTGGCTGGGGGCCCCGGGCTGGCAAGAGCGGTGGGGGGGCTGGAGGGCCATCACAGCGCCCGGGCCTTCCTCCTCCGCTTGGCCAGCAGGGGCACAAAGGGGGTGTGACAGCGCCTTTGCCTGGAGGGCTGTGTGTGTGTGTGTGTGTGTGTGTGTGTGTGTCGTATTCTGCATCCTTGGGGACAGACGCTCTGCATTTTATCTTACAGCTTCAGTAATGGGTTTACCTGCCTTGCTGCCAATTGATGCCCATTTTGCAAGGAATCATTTCCATAGGGGGAGGGGGCTCCAGTCACTTCTACCTCCGTTAAGTTGCGGGGGGGAGACGGGCTGAAGCGTGTCCTGCCCCGCTTGGCTGAGGCCCCGCCAGCCCCTGAAGCAGCTCCTCTGACCCCGTGCACAGGGCAGGGGGGCGCAAGACGGGCCCCGCTGCTCTCCCTCCCACCCGTTTGGGCGCGAATGCACCTTCGTCAAAATCTTCTGCTAAGATCAGAAACGCGCCCGGTGCTCGCGAGGGCCTGAAGGGGCCCTGGGGGCCATGCAAAGAGGCGAGAGGCAGGTGGCGGCTCGAGCATCGCGGGACGTGCCCGTGAGCCGCAATGCGCAGGAAGCATGCTCAGCAGCCGGGCGAGGGCTGCAGGTGGGCAGCTCGGCCCTCACAGCACGTGGGCCGGAAGGGCAAGGCGGGCGGCCAGAGGGCCACCCAGCCGCAACCACCCGCCTTTGGCACACGGCCGGAGGGTCCAAGGCAGGGGAGCCACGGCAGTGGGCACCTGGCCCCCGGGCAGCGGCCAAACACCCCCATCCCCCCTCCCCGCCCGCCCATGCAGGGCCTGGCGAAGGAGCGGACAGCACCCTCCTGCCCAGCCCCATCGCGTGGTGGAGCAGCGGCCTGCCTGTGCCGGGCGGCGTTCTTCTCCCGGGGATCATGAAGGGGAAAGCGGTGAACCCGCGGGCGAGTTTATAGTGGCATTTCCTGGCCTCTCGTCTGCCGCCGAAGTGCCGCTTCACCTTCAGCCTCGTCACTCCTGCCGTCACGCGGCCTCCGCTCGCGAGCCTCTGCCTCCTCTCCATGGCCCGGCGCTAACACAGACGCTGCCACGGCCATCACTCTGCGGAGAGCTACACCTCAGAGGCGCGTCTGTGTGCTCCGAGCGAGAGCTGCCCTGTCGGCTTTCCTGGGCCTCGGAACACCCATTGCATTTGCATTAATCTGCTTCATGCCCGGTTCGCTCAGGGGCTTCCCTTTCTTCTCCACCTTCCTCTTTCTTCTTCCTGCAACGTGTGCGCACACAAGGTGCGCTCATGCCGTGTTGCCAGGGGGACGCACGTGCCGTCACAGGAGCGGCGTCTCCATGAGGGAGCAGCACTCCGGGTTTTGGGTGGAGCTGCCCCTTTGCTGGCCTGCGTCTGCCTGCCCAGTGAGGCGGGGGGCGGCCACGGGCGGTGACCTGATGTGGCACGCGGGAGGCTGCGGCTCCCCCTGGCCTGGAGAGGCGAGGAGCCTCACGAAGCAGCGGCTCTCCCTCGTGCGCACACGATCGCCCACTGGTGGAGAGGCATGCAGAGGGATCGCACAACAGCGGCCTAGCCTGTGTCCTGTGCAACAGGTGCCAAATGTGCTGACTGCAGGCAGTAAGAGGGCGCGCAAAGGGGGGTCCGCCTTCCCCACCCACGCACAAAAGACGGCTCGCGCCTGCTCATGCATGTGGGAGTGAAGGAGGGCGTTTGTGTGGCTGTATGACCCCCCCCCCCCAGCTTTGTACCCGTGGCCTTCAAGTGCACGGATTTGCATTCCTCTGCCATGGACCATTCAATGCTTAGAAGACTCCTTTGCGTCTGCAGCCTCCGTGGGCACCAGTCCCCACCGCTCAGGAGCGCCTAAGCCGTGCGAGGCCTCTGCTCCATCTGGATGAGTATCCCAGGGTGGGGCAGGCTGAGGGCAGCAAGCGCCCAGCGCCACGCACCCACAGCACACGCACCGCTCCACGCGCCGCCAGGCCCGTCCGCCACCCAAGCGGCCTTGCCCTTTCGTAATACAGGTGCACTTGCATTTTAAAAGCAAAAAGTGCAAAGATGAGCCTGTGCGCAACGGGTGGCCTTCCAGTGGCTGCTTGGGCTCATCTCGCCCTGTCGGAAGTGGCTACTCCCCCCCCCCGGGTGAAGCGCCGTCTGCTGCGCATGCCCCAAAGGCCCCCGAGGGCCAGAGCCCCCCGGGGCGCATGCACGCGAGCTAACGCAGCTGCCACAGGCCTCTCTGGGCGACTGGGTGGCAGCCCCCCACTGGGAGGGGGCCCTTCCCTCTCAGGCCAAGCGGCACATGGCTCAGGCACTGGCCTTGCGGAGGCCCCACCTGCGCCCCAAGCAAGGGGTGGCCGAGGGCGCCATGTGCCCAGCAGCTTGCATGGAATCTGCGAGAGGCCGATGGAGGAGGCGTGTGAGCAACTCCCCAGGCAGCAGGTGCTTGTGAAATGCCACAGCACTGAACCAGGCGGCACTGCAAAGCACGATCCGTGTGTCCCGGATGGCCAGATGCCCGCCCTCGTTACCGTGAGAGCGATGCCCGAGTCCGGAAGGCGGCCGTCCTGGCTCTCCGTGAGCCTGAAGGGAAATCGCTCTGCGGAGCTGTCCACAGGAAGGGCACAGGGCTGCTGCCAGCTCTGGCCTTCCCGACCCTGCATCCTTTGGGGTGGTCTTCCAGGCTGTGCCACATCCACAGAAGTTCGCGGGGCACGTCGGGGTCCTCCAGGGCTTTCCAGGTGCCCTTTTCCCTGCTGTAGAAAACTTCCAGTAAGAACCGGCAGCATAGCTGTGCCCCAGCTCCATCCCGGAGGGCCGCACTGGCCCAGAATGAGGAGGGGCATTCATCCGATGGCCACGGCAAGGGGCCTTCCGGACGGAGAGCTCACTGTCACGGTAGGTGTCACAGTGGGTGCAGCTGTCCCATCATTTCCTCCCGGATGGATCTTCTGCACTACGGACGAAGAGGGCGGGGAGAGGGAGCCCCAGCACGACCCGCCTCCCTCCACACGGTGAAGGATGTGAGGCGGCTTTCGTAAGAAGTGGACGGGAGAAGCTTCAGGGCTGGACATGGACCTCAACGGGGCACAGCAGAGACCCGGAAATCTGCCCGGAAGAGGAAACAAGCCAGACCAGGAGCCGGAGAGCAAGTAAATCCATTGCTCTCTCTCACACGAGCGTGCATGCACGCCCACAGAGCAGGTTCACACCCGAACGTGCACGCCACACGCCAGTGCGTGAACACCTGGAGGTGAATCGGCGCCGCTTGCCTGCCCAGCCCCTTTCACGCAGCAGCTGCAGGCACTGAGAGCCTCCAGTCTCTGGCACATTTTGAACTGCCTAACGGGGACGTTAAGGTCCCTTGGAGCACGAAGACGCGATCGTTCCGGATTAGGGGCTCAGACACAGAGTGCGCCTGGAGGGAGAGGCGGCCCCTCCCCAGTCGGGGCTGCAGGCCCTGCGCACCAGGGGGACTCAGTGGGGAGAAGCTGGCTCCCCCATCGCCCCCACGGTGCAGTGGCACGTGCTGCGTTGGCCGCTGGCCACAGGCACACTGGGGCAGGGGCGTCCCCGCCCGGCTGGCCTGGCCTGGCCTGGCCTGGCCTGGCCTGGCCTGGCACGGCACGGCACGGCACGGCACACAGCAGGCAGCTGGGGAGCCTCCTGCAGGGATGTGGCGGCTGAGCAGCGGGACAGCCTGGGCGGCCTGATGCTTCCCCTCCATGACTGGCCGCCCTCCCCATTTCCGTGGCTGCGTGGTGGGGCACCCTCGCCTACCCCCAGGGCGCCGGGGGCCACCCAGGCACACCGCAAGCCCTGGCGTGCCCCAGCAGGGCAGAGCGACGGGGTCCAGCCCAGCGCAGCAGCCGCACAGCACTCCTGCGCTTGCTCAGGGCCCTCGCCAGGCCGGGCAGGGGCAGCTCCCCCCCACCCGAACCAGGCCTCTCAGGCCAGGCCAGGGGGTGCATGTCGTGGGGGGGCTGCTGTCCCAGCCACACCTCGAGGGGAGGCGGAGGCTGCCCCTCCGGAACCCGCGGCCGGCACCCTTTGCGGCCCCGAGAGGCCGCCGGGGAGGGCGGCACGAGCCCCAGCTGGGCTCATCACGAGCCGGTGCCGACTCTCACAGCAACTTCGCCCCTCGTTCCTCTGCAGCACCCCCTCTTCACATCCCTGGGGAAGATATTTTGGCCTCCTCGGCCGCCCTGGCAGCCCCTGAGAAGGCATCAGTGCCGAAGAGACCCCCGTTTTCCTGGCCCTCCTTTCAGTGGATCTCCAGGAATTTAGGAAGGGGCTTTTGAGCAGCTCCTTCTATTGTTGGGAGAGAAACAAAAGGGTAAAGGACCTGGATTTACGCAGAAAGACAAGAAGTGCCCTCATGCGGAAAAACCATCACAGAGGGACCCCCCCCACCATATCCACAGAAGCGGGGGAAGGAGGAAATCTTTGAAAATAACTAATTAAAGTTGTTTTAGCCTCTCTCACACGCCTCTAGGGGCACCTCATCTCACAGGAGGGGCGGCAGGCAGAACAATGGGGCCCGGCCCCCGGCCCCCCTCCTCCGTGCCCCTAACCTCTGTCCCAGAGGTTTTAAAACAAGAGGCCACTTTGAGTTAATGTGCTCTCAGCTGACTGGAAGGCGCCCCTAATGAAGGCGTCTGGTCACACATTCCCTGGCGGGATGAATGGGCTCCGGCCAGCCCACAACCGCCAGGAACTTCCATTCACGCGCCTGCACGGTGCGGGAGGAGGGCGGGGGCGCCGGGGAGGGGGTCCGCGGAGGAAGCCGGCCGGGCAGTGGAGCGCACGCGTGGCCAGCGGGGGCCAGCCTGGGGTCCCCGGGCCCCATCCCTTGCTCCTTTGCCTGGCCAGTAATTACGGTATCCCACCCCACCCCATGACTCCGCAGGCCGGCCATTGACGGACTCTCCGGGAGGTCGGGCTGGAAATTCACTTTCCTGTCATCATGTCAGCAGCTCTGCAAGGACCAAGGCCGGCAGGAGGCGTGAGGGCGGAGCGGAGACTCTCGCGATGGCGGGCATGGGGGGCCCACGGTTGCCAGCTGAGGGGTCTGCGCAAGAGGAGGAGGAGGCCCCTGGCAGAACCGCTCTGGGTGCCCGCAGAGGCAGGGGCAGGCAGGGAGCACGAGAGGCCCGCCTGCCCTCCCACCCGTGCTCTGCCTGCTGCCCCGTCCCTTTCCGCCTGGCCCCCAAGCAGCGCAGGGGGCGGCCGCAGCAGCATCGGTGGGGTTCCTCCCCCAGCACGGGCTGGAGAGCTGCCCTGACGTGCCCGGGACTCCTCCCCAGGGCAGTCAGTTGCCCTGGGGCACGCGGCCTCCACACGCAGCCCGGAGGCCTGCCATGGGGCAGTGGACGTGGCGCTCCGGAAGTCTGCGTTGCCGAGGGTCCGGGTGCCTGGGCTGCTGCCAGGGCAGTGGGCAATGTGCCCGGAAGGCCCCAGCGAGAAGAGCTCCCCACCGCCTCTCCTGCTGCTGCTCTGGTGCCCCAGGGAGCTGGGACTTCGTCCAGTCCCAGGCCTGGCGGCATCAGCCTGCAGCTGAAACGTGCCACGTGAGAAGCGCCTCCCTTCGCCTCCCCGAATCCCCCGCCAGCCACCTGCATGGGGCAAACGTAATGCCAGAGGGAGGAAGAGGTCCCCTCCACGGCAGCCCCGCTTCCTCGCCTTTTCTCTGAGCTAACTGGCCCCAGCTGCTGCGGCCGCTCCTCAAACGAGAGTCACTGCGGCCACCCAACCTTTCTCATTGCCCTTTTCCGCAGGGCAGCAGGCTGCCCTTTCCTGACTCCAAGGCACCCCTTTCAGGCGCGGCGGCCAGAGCTGTGCACGGCGTCCTAAGTGCAGCCGTGCCCTGAACAGCACACAAGCAGGTGATCCCGGCAGCCCCACTGTGGACTCCGTCCCTACTTTTCCTGAGCCTGGACAGTGCCTTTCTCAGAGCAGCCGGGCTGCCCACCCGCTCCAGGAGCCCTTTCTCGGCCGCTCGGGCTGTTAACTCCGGTGCTGTCAGCGCATGCTTGGAGGCCGGATCATTCAGCCCCAGCGCACAGGACTCGCACTGGCCTCCCCGGAACCGCGTGGGTCCCTCCAGCCTGCCACTGCAGCGGGGTGCAGTCGGGGCCAAAGACTCGTGACCTCGGGGCCAACGTCCAGCATGCCGCTCCCGGGGGGTGGGGGGCAGGCAACAGGCCACCCAGAACGAGGCAGGGGGTGAGAGCTGTGGAAGCAAACCCCATTTCCTTCTTATAGTCATGATGGCGCTGCAGTTGAAGCGAGCTGGCAATGCGAAGCGGCACGTGCTCAGGATCTGCGGACAGTGTCGCCGCTGCTCCCAAAGAGCCAGAGCGCAGAAGCCGCAGGGGAGGGAGGAGACGCGCTCGCGGCCTGGCCTGCCTTGCGGCCAAAGCGTATGGGCACCTTCGTGAGATCCGCAGCTTCGGGGGTTTGAATGTCCTAGCTGAACCGCAGGCTTCCCGCAGCATGGCGTCCCCCAAAGAAAAGTGCGATGCCTGCGGCCCGTCCAGGTTACTGGAACGGCAACGCGTCGCTGGAGGAGAAGGGGGAGTGGGGAGCCACATCTTCGTCGCTTGCTCGCTCCCATTTTTGTTTTAAAGGGCTTCGTGCAGCAGCAGCGGCAGCAACATGGACTTCACAAAGTAAAATAGCAGGTGCGTCTCTGTGAAAGCGACTATGAAGAAGTCTTGCTGCAGAACCGCTCGGAGATACTCCAAATAGGGATGACCAAGTAGAGCAGCCAGCAGCCCTTTCACTGTCCAGCCAGGCCTGCCTGCCTGCCAAAGAGGTTGGACTGCTGCGAGAGAGAGAGAGAGAGAGAGAGAGAGAGAGAGAGAGCTGAGCTGAGCTGAGCTGAGCTGAGTTTGGGGGGCTTGGAGAGCAGGTGCTGGGCAGAGGATGTGGCTGCCTTTGGGAGTTTTTGCAGCCTTCCTCCACCTATCAACTGTGGATCTTTAAATAAATTAAAACCATATAAAGCTCCTTGGAGGAAGTAGGCAATAGGAAAGCAACGACCTGCCATTGGGAAAAGGTGGCACGAGGCCACGCGCAGGAGACTTGGCATGAGAAATCGCTTCCAGCGTGCTGCCATGTCTTTGAACTTGTATTATATCATTACAGGATTGAGGATGAATGAGGAGGCCTGCAGAATCTGAGAGAGAATGAGAGAGAGAGAGAGAGAGAGAGAGAGGCACGCGGAAGAAGATGAAAGCAGAGGACAAGATGGAGGAGAGGGGAGAACGCGCTGGGCTCCCGAAGCCGTGCACTCCGGGGTCATTTGCACGAGACCACAGGGAAGGAATAATGGCTTCAGCTGCGACCTGAGAGAGCACTTGCCGGCTCAAGAGGTTCTGCGCTTGTCTGGAGAGCCAAGAGCCCTCCAAGGCTCCACGGGGACAAAGGCCAGCCTGTCTGAGCGGAGGGAGGGCGCTTCCGATAAGAGGCCCTGGAGTGGCTCCCACGCCTCGCCTCGCCCCGCACAACGCACGGGCAGCACGGCAGAGGGACCAGCCTGGTGTGTGCGCACCGGAACGGGGCGGCTTTCCTAAACCTGGCTAAACATGATTCACGTGTGAAACAGCCATTGGATCTTCAGGTCCGATATTCAATAGCCACATTCAACATGCAAAGGCACTGACAGCGGATGGACAGTTCAGGGTATTTGAAGTGTTGAGCATTCTAGCAGTGTTTGATATTTGGCAACCGATGGCATTTGTTAATTGATTTCTGGCATTTTATGTCTGATTCCATTTGAATTTTTGAAAATAATGGTATTTAGATTGCTGTTTAAAAATAGGATATAAAATATTTAATATTAATTATAACATTGATTATTATATATTATTAATCATTGTCTTGCTTGTTGTATATTTGAACAGTGTGAACTCTCCAGAAAGTCTTTTTGGCTGATGGATGGTCTGGACAATAAATACATAAATAATCCCACATATATTATCATTTCCAGGCAGGATTTATCTTAAGAACGTAAGAGCCATGCTGGATCAGACCCAAATCAAGCTGCCTGTCCAAAGCAACTGCCCACAGGACCCCTCAAGTGCGAGGCTGCAAGACCCCCCCCCACCCAGCCCCTCAGCCCCTGGCGCATGCAGGGGCACCTCTGGCGAGGGAGGGAGCATGTGGCCAGCAAGGCCAGTCGCCTCCTCCTCCTCGAGTCCGTCCAATCCCCTCTTCATGCCATCCCGTTTGGTGGCCGTCACCAGGCCCTGGGGCAGCGGATTCCACAGTCTATCAAGATGCTGTGTGCAGAAGGACTTCCTTAGATCTGCTTTAAACCTCCCAGGATCAGCTAATTTGATATCACAAACTCAATATAGGTCGTTCATAATCTATACTTGCTATTAACCCTGTACTTTGTAAAGCATCACAGACACGCCGCTGTATAAATTATTAGCATTAGCATTCCCCCGACTGGTTTGCGATGCCAAGCAATTCCAGGCGCTTCTTTGCAGTGTCTGGCAAATTCCCTTTTCTTTGTGCTTGCCTCAAATGCATTAGCATACATCTTGCCTTTCAAGTTTCGCTTGAAAACCTTCCTTCCAGTTCATCAATCATATTTCAGCCAGTATTTTAAGGAAGGGATTGTAAAATGAGAGGGAGGAAAAGACTGATCGGAAACGCGGAGGGGAAGCAAGTGGGAAATGAATGTCTTCGCGCCTGCTTGGCTGCTGAATCCCCACATGGCCACCCCTCAGCCCTCTTGTCTTGGGCTGCACCACGAATGCCACCCCAACGCTTTCCATTTTATTCTCAGCACATGGTTCTCTGGGGAAAGAAATAGAATTCAGGGTGCCTGAAACCAGCGCTTCGCAGATGACGGCAGGAAGCATTGCTGTAAAACCGGCAGGCAACCTCTGGGGCTGCTCCGTGCCAGGGGGCGGAGGAACAGTGGGGCCCGGGTGCCCCGCGGTCGGCGTTCGCTGCACTGCGCGGAGAGCACGCCACTGCGGCGGTACTTCGCTGACCCCGGGAACAGACCGCGTGCATCACAGCAGGAAAGGAAGAACGGCTGGCCAGGAGGAGGAACGCGCAAGGGCAGTGCGCGGCATTCCCGGGCCCTGCCGCCCCGCTCTGCAGGGAGCACGCACTCTCCCCACTGGGGCATCACAGCGTGCCCGGGGTTCTACGCTACACCTGCCTGGGACGTGGCCTTGGGCTCAGTTGTGCAGCTGATGAAGCGTTTGGAGAAGTGCATCCGACCTGGCGCACGACTTTCTGTCCGAGACGCCAGCTCTCCGTGGAGATCTGGCATTCAGGCTGCTTCACCCGCCCCAGGAATTGTTGCAGGGCCAACTAAAGCACAAATTGCTGGGTCACCGGAGAACAGCAGCCTTCAGAGATCACTGGCGCTTTTTTCCCCCAGACGCAGGGCCACGTCGCTAAGAGGATGAGCCACGCAAAGGAATGCCGTGGCGTCGTGGAGCGGAACGGCCCCGAGTCCGAGCAACTGGGGCATTTGGCAGCAGAGGGTGCCCCTCCGGGCAGCCCAAGGGGCGCCCTCTCCTCTCTGGGCTCACAGGAAGGCAAGTGGCGGTCCCAGCTGCGACCTCCCCTTGCAAGGCCAGCTTCTTGTGCGCACCATATTTCAAGGCGCCTCCCCCTTGAATGGGCAGTTAAGCCCCATCGATTGCCCTTTGTGGAGCTGAACTCCGGCTGCTCACTGAGCCGCTCTGCTCTGCTCTCTGAGAACAGGGGCAGGTCTGAAGGGCCCGTGCGCAATCAGAGGCTTTCCCCCATCGCTGGCCTGGCGATGTGGCCATGCTTCTGAATATTCAGGCTAGCCTTGCCTTGCCTGTGAGCCAAGCAAGAGGAGGGTTTTGCAGTGACTCACAAACCACCCAGAACCTGAAAACAGCCCCCGGGTTCTGCGTGGGCAGCCAACCACCCTGACAAGCCACCTTCTCTGGGTACAAATGTGAGGAGAAGCCACCGCTTCTGCAGTTTCTGTATGTTTATACGATGAGACTTAGTCCCGGGAAAATGTGCGCAGACTTAAAGACCACCTCCACTTCAGAATCTATAGCTACACCACTTAACTCAAACGTAGCCAAGCAGAAGAGTCAGTGTGTGTTTCAAAATTTGGGTTAAAATGCGGCCTTTTGACATGATTTGCGGTTCAAATCCACCCCACCCCCACCCCACCCCACACTAGTGCCGCAGTCCGATACACATTTCCCTAGCGTTAAGTCCCATCGAACTGCATAGGACCTACTTCTGAGTCAACGTGCACGGGATTTTAAATGAATGCAAAAAGCTGCCCTGTTTCCTGGCGTGTTGAGCCCCCAGCATCCCTCCCCTTCCCTCGCACCCCCCCTCTCCCATGTCTGCATCCCACTCCGGGAGTGAGCGCTGTCTGTTTACTCATGCCATTCAACCTGCTCCTTCCCCCGAATTTCCATCCGGAACATCCTGGGTTAAATGTTGCCTGGAGAAAAATAGCATCGCCAATAAGAAAGGCAATCCCATGGAAGTTTGACATAAAAAGATCAGCTCCTATTGAACCCTAATCTGAACAAGTGCCGCGGTATTGACAGGAAGACAAAATAAGTTAGAATGACCATGTTTCAAAATTTCTGTCTGTCCACTCAATCACTGAAGCAGAAATTCCAGCTGGGTATATTACAAGACTGCCATGTTTTCTATTTCCCCGAAGATCAATGCTAAGATAAGGAGAGCCCCTGGAAATGGATGTTGCTGACAGCAAAGCAAAACAAAACAAGACCTGAGACCCGAAGCCGCCCGCACGGGCTTGGGTGGCCCGGCTGGGGAAAGGCCTTCGAGAGGCTGCCGCTAATCTGCCGCGGCAAAACAACATTTGTTGCAGCTTAATGCATTTTGAAGAGTCTGCTTCGCTGGCTAAGCCAAGTGTTCCCCTTGATTGTCACGTGTGGTGCTGGTGTCGCGCGCTGCCAAATGGTCTCCAATTTATGGTGACCTGATGAATGAATGCCTTCCAAAATATCACGTGTGCATCCATGGATCTCGTGGTGGGGGTTCACATAAGGAAGCTAGCCGCACTGGCGAGCAGCAAGGAGACGCTGAAGAAAAAGTCCGTGATTACTTAAGTGGCGGATCATCTGACCTGAATTGTCATTAGAGTCTGCTTTTTGCATTTCAAAGGAGGGGAAGGGGAAGAGAAGCGAAAATGGGTGGGTGGGAACTGCACTGACTACTATGGATCTCCTAGACCTGGAGCCTGGCTTTCTTTGCCTCCTGCAGGTCTGTTTCCTGCAAATGCTGAGCCTTGTCCATGGATTCACGAAGAGTGCTGCCCATTCAAAGACGTTGTGCAACTGCTTCATCTCTTCCTCCTCAGTAGATTTTCTTGCAGGACGAAAAATGCAGACGAGGCTGGAGGGAAATGCAGGAGGGTTGCAAGTGGGTGGCCGGGAGAGCTGTACCCCCGACAGATCCCACAGAGAGGAAAGGGCACCTCGAAAGCCTCATCGGGATGCAGCACAATTCTCCTACAGGTCTTCCCTGGTGCTTGCAGAAGGGCAGTCACATTAAGTCTGCCAGCAAAAACAACCATCTTGCAGTATTTCTGCAGGAAAAACTCAATTTCTGGAGGCTTCCAAGTCTCCTGGCTGCTGCGGACCAAAATGACAAAACTGATGCTGTCACACTTTGGAAACATCATGAGAAGGCCAGACTGCCTGGAGAAGACAGTCATGTTAGGGAGCGACAAAAACGATGGCCAAATACGATCTGGGAGGAATCCACCGAGGAAGCCCCGGCCTTGAGCTTGGCAGAGCTGAGCGGGGTTGTTGTCGACGGGGTCGCCGTAAGCTAGAGACAACCTGGAAGCGTAGAGCAGACAGAGCGACGAGCACCCGCTTCTTGCGTGGCGGCACTGCCAGATCCTGGTGGGCACGTGGCCCTCCGCAGCACCGGGAGGTTGCTCCAGGCTGCAGGAGGGCGAATCGATGCAGGCGTGGGGGATAAGGGCTTCTTGTCTTCAAAAGCAGCCATGCCTCTTGGCGCCCTCAAGCCTTCCAGTGCTGCGGAAAAAGCTTTCACGGGCAGGAGCCCACTGCAGTGCTTTTTGTGTAACTGGAGAAAAGCCGCACTTGCTGGACTAAGAGGAGAGGAGCCGGTCGCATCTGATCCCGGCCTCGGATTAGCTGGCTGTTTGCCCACAAGGCCTCCCCTCCTGCCGCCTTCCTTGAATCTCTCTGCCTGCCGGCTTTGGTTTCCTCCTTTTCCCGGAATCCAGTGCCCTCCCTTCCCCCGCCCACCCACCCGGTGTAACAAAGCGGGTGTCCTAAGGAGGCAGCACCCCTTGAAGAGAGATGAACACGTTTCAGCGCCTGGAGCAGCCACCTCAAACAGTCCATTTGCTACACCAGGAAAATGCTGCAAATTATTCACTCCTTAATTTATTGATTACATTTTTGCTGCCAGGGAAATGGAGCCGTGTTCGCAGGATTTTCTGCCTAGGGGCCAGAATAGCTTGCTTGGCTCTGAATACTAGTGGGTACCTTAAGGAGTTGGGGGAAGGCATCCCTTGCCGCTCTCACAGCAAAAACTGCTGCCCAGCTCTGGAGGGAGCTGCCGAGATCTGTGAGATCTGTCGGGTCAGGTGGGAGAAGGTTGCAGGAGATCTCTGGATCCAGAGGAGAGTTCCAGGAACAAACAAGAAATAGAAGCCCCAAATCCACACCTGGGCAATTGCCTTATGAGTCATTTTGGTTGGCCCTCAGTACTCAGCTATGCATTTTTGTACATTTCAGAGGTGTAGGATGACGAGCTGGCTAGAAGCAGATACCACAACAAATGGTGCAGATTTTAGGATTTCCAGAAATTAGAGCAGATGAACTATGAATATAAACATGGTGTTCTAGAATCTACAATCTAAATTACAATCATTATTTCTAATTAGGTGCATATGCATATTAAATTTGCAAATGCAAATGTGTATTTTTTCCTCATGAGCCTAAAGGTACTGGGCACTGTCCCTGTCGGAGGCGCTCCCTGGATGAAAGTTCCCGGCTCAAGGCCTAGCATTCCACAGGAGCGGCTCCTGTTCCTCCAGCTGAAATGCTCAGGATGATCCTGAGAGAACGAAGTCAGGGGACCTCCACCAAAGGCCGGGCTGTGATAACGGGGGCCTTCAACCACCTTCGTACTGACTGGATAAACATATGTTTCGGTTCCAGAGCAGGCAGGCGAGGAACCGACCAGAGGGGAGGCATTCCTGGGTTGAGGGTTGTCCAGGACATAGTGTCCGATTTAAATGGTGCTGAACCATTAGGTAGCAGTGACCACACTGGTGCCAGTACAGCCAAAGAGGCAGAACACCGTTGGGTCTGTTTGTTTGAAATGTCTCTATGCTGCCCATTACTAAAAGAAGTCTCTGGACAGCTTGCAAGGCTTCCAAAGACGACGCTTCCCAAAATTAAGGGAACTGGTCAAGCAGAAGCTGAAGAAGGGAACAAAGAAGATAAACCAAGAAGAGTAAAATTCAGTACCATTTGAAATGAGTTAAAGGTCCGATTCGTGTTCTTGCAAAATTCACCAGTGCAGAAAGACTATTTGGGGGGTGCAATCCCCCAGTTTCTTTGGTGCAAAGACACAACTAGCTGAACCACGGCCGGGGGGGGAGGGTAAGGCATCAGCACGAGGGCAGCATGCTGGGCCATGTGATTGTCTTCCTGTCCTTGGTCAGCAATGACCATTTGCCACGAATCTGTATAACACAAATGTGAACTCCTCCAAAGTGGCTGAACTGATGACGGAACTGTATTTGCAACTCGGAGTCTGAACTGGAAGGGAGCAGAGGAACTGGATGTTTCTGGTGAAGCCGCGTCAGGAGCCAGCCTGCGCCTTCCGTCTGTTAGCATTTGCAGCAGCGCATTTCGCCGTGTTGCTATTACATCAGAGCTCATCCCACGGAGGCACCTTGCTGGCAATAAGGTGGCCTTTGAGTGACATCCAGTGTTCAAACGCAGCACTGCTCTTCAAGGACATGGTTGCCGCCACGAGCAACGCTTAGCCAAGCGGGCAGGGCCTCTGCGCGGAAGGTCTCCAAGCCAGCCTCAGCTCATGCACGGCTGGGGCAGGCGCTGGCCCCTCCTCCACGGGGAGCAACGCCATTCCCGGGAGACCCAAGGAGACGGGGAGGCGGCCAGCTCAGTGCTCACGCCCCCCGCGCGGTGCCCAGATGGAAGGCGCTGCTTCCCAGATGTGCGTGGCAAGTGCAGACACAAGGACGTGCCCACCCAGCTGCCGCTCAGAGGAGCCCGGTGGGAGGACTGTGCTTGCCCGCAGTGCCACTTACTGAGATCTGGCTGGCTACGTAGCGCCATGAGATGCCCTGCATGGTCCTTGACTGGCTGGGGCCACACCGCAATTAAAGCATCCAAAGTAAAACAGAGGGAAGGAGCCAAAGCAGCAGCAGCAGTGGCTGCCAAGAGGAGAAATGCCCAACGCACAGACGCGGGGAAGGCAGGCTCGGCGGGGTACTTGCACAAGCGTTTATGGAAAGCGCAAGTGAGCAACTGGCACAGTAGTCGGTTGGTACAGCAGCCGGCCCTGGGCCGGCCCCAAGCCAGAATCTGCTGCGGATTGCAGCATTGTCTCAGCAAGCTGAAACTGCTTCTTTAAATCGAAGCCCGGGAGAATGACAAAGTATCGACTGGCTAGAAATCCCACTGGAAAGGAAGACGGGCCGCATGCTAGCACTTCCCTTGCAGAACTCACTGCTGGTTCGGGGCATCGAGATCGTGTTAGCAAGTGTGTGCCTTGCTGGGGCCGCTTGCCCGAACCTGCCTGTGGCGGAGGAGCTGCAGAGTCCATCTGCTCTGCTATACAGAAACTAGAGGCAGCCAGCGGTCAAAGAGCGCTCCATTTTCTCGGTCTGCAAGTGGGCTTCAACAGCCCTTCTTCAGCAGCGGACCTGTCTTTCCCGCAGGGCGAAGCAGCTGTGCCAGACCAGGAGCCACAACAGAAAGCACGGTTTCCAAGCGAGCACCGGCTCCTTCACCCAGCAACAGTGCCGTGTTTGCTGCTTTCCTTCTCTGTCCTGCTCCAGTTGCTGGAGGGCCACTCTGGGGCTGGAAACAGCTAGTGCGACCCTGCTTTCCCTCGGGTGGAATTTGACAAGCCTGCTGCTTGCCTAAAGTTCCCCAAAAGCCCATTTTAACCTAAGTCCGTAGATCCTCTGTACTGGGGCTTTTTAAAATTGGCAAGTTCCAACGCAAGTCAAAAAGTGCAATTCAAAAAGAATTGTGCAGTTCAAGATCCAAGTCATGCAACAGTTTCATCATACTAGTGGATGTCAAAAGCGTCTGATGACAATGGGAAAAGTAAGGCGAGTAATCCGGACTCCTCTAAAAACGCAGACTAGCTGCGCCCATGTCCTCTCCTCCTGTGCAGGCATTCCCGCAGACCCCACTGCTGCTCTGCGACAGCCGGCATGGCATCATTCGGGAATGCTGGCCGAGGACCCTGCTCAGTCCACGTGAACGAGGGCGGTGAGGAGCCCTGGGGACAAAGCGTCAGCCCACATAGAGTTTGATAACCAGCTGAGGCTGGGCTGTGGGGCTCCTTCCTAGTCAGGAGGGAACAGTGCCAGGAACGGCAAGAAAATGAATCCACTGCCCTCTCCAGTAGGGCAGATAAAGGAAATGGATAAAACCCCAACACCTCCCCCCACCCCCGGCCACTTCGTTAGGTGAGCAAACCCAGTAGCACCAGCTGAACCAGCTGGGAAGGTAGAAAGCCAGCCGGGCTACCCAGGGCATCGTACGGGGTGCCACAGCTACGACCCTCTGCCAGCTGGACAGGAGCCATGGGGGGTGCCTGGTGTGAGCACGGTCGCCCCCGGAAGCCAAGGCTGCTGACCTGCAGAAGCAAGGAAGGGGTGGGCTGCATGACGAGGGCCCCCAGGGCCACCCAGCAGGGTCCCAGTTCCTGGAAAAAGGGGAAACTAGGAAGTGGGAAGTGACCTCTTTGGACGGACCCATTCCTTGGAAGGCAAGTGTGTGTCCTATCCCATGGTGGATGTCCCTCCAGGAGGAGGGACAGGTGGGACAGTTGGTTGTTAGGGACATGGACAGCTGGGTTTGTGATGGACTTGTGGAGCACGGGAGGAACTGCCTGCCTGGTGCAAAAGCCGTGCCTCTCATATGCCCCCTGCCCAGGCTCAGTGGTCGGGGACCAACGCTGGCACCGACGACGTGGGAAAGTGCAGCTGTGGTCCTGGAAGCCACACGTAGGTTTGCTAGGTCGAAGGTCGAGACCCAGGACCTCCAAGGTGGCTTTCTCCAAAATGCCACTGGTTCCACGGGCGAGGCCAGCTGGAGTGCTGCGGCGGAGGAGTCGCTGCGCATGGGTGAGATGGGGGCGCAGGGCGACTGAGGGCAACACGCTCCCAAGTTCCGGATGAACAGAGCCGCTGGTTTCAAGTAAATCTTAAATAGCACGGAAGACAAAACCAACCCCCGAGGACTTCCGCACTGGAGAAGCCAGTGGGTTGAACAGCATCCCCAAAGCGCCCCCTTCTGGAGTTGTCCCTCCAAGCAGGAGCGGAACCACCGCAAAACCGTACCCCTCCTGCCCCCACCCTCAGCTCCAGCACACCCCGCAGAGCCGCACAAGCCACCCACAGCGGGCACCCAGGAGCGGTCGCGTCCTCCACCTGGGCCATCCCTGGGGCACGGAGAGCATCTCACCCACTCTTGGTAAGCGTTTTCCTTCTCCTTATTTTCCCTCCCTCCCTGCCTTCCCTTGATTCATCCGTCCTCCCCTTTCCTATTTCTTCCCATTCCGTGCTTCTTGCAGGTACTCAGCCTGGAAACAGGTGCTGCATCCGCTTCTTGTGCAGCTGAAGAATACCTGGACCACACCTGGCCTTGCTCACCTGCCCAGCAGGGGTGACTGCCTGGCAGGAGCCATCGGTTTGGGCCCACCTAGGCAGGAGGCAGGGCCCTCGCCACCACAGCTTCCGGCCGGCTCATCCACGTTCTTCCCGGGGAGAAATGCTCCTCCTGCCTCTCCAGCTGCTGGAAGAAGCAGGAAAACCCCACCAAGGAGCCAGCGGGTGCTTCTTTCTCTGCTGGGCTGCACAGGATGCTTTATCTCAGTAATGATAAACTGGCTTTTTCTCTCAAGCCCATCCGGACTTCCATGCACCCCCTGGGCCCTCGATCTCCTTGCCAACAGTTCTTTTGGCAACCGCTTGCAAACTGCCCAGCTCCTCCTCGCCTGCAGCCACTTTTAAGTCCCCTCCTGAAGAGCTTGGCCATTTTCAGGCAACCCAGGAAGGGCAGTGCCCAGGAATGCTCAGAAGAGCAAGTTCAGCAGCCATCAAAGCCCACCTAGAGCAACACCTGACCCTCTCCGCATTCCAAAGCTGCTTAAAGTACACGCTGGGATGCATGCTGGATTCCTGGGGGAAATGTGGATGCGAAGAGGGTGAGGGGGAAGTGCCAGAAAACAGGAATGTCAGCATCAAATGTGGGAGGCTGGGGGGGGGGGGGGATAGAGCCCTATGCATGTTTAGAGAAAGCCATACAATTCCGATTGCCCCACCCACCCTGACTGGCTGGAGGGACGCTGGCAGTTGTGGGGCTTCTCTGTCCAAACACGCATGAGGCTGCGCCTTCACATGGCCAACAGGGGACAGGTGGGCACCCGTGTGCATGGAGGGAGCATCATGGATCCAGGGGCCGCCATGCAGGGAAAAGCCACGGGGAGACACCTTCGGCTCCATCCACTGCTCTCAGGCAGCCCCAGAGCATTAATCAGGGTGGAAAGGGTGGAAACACTCAGGATGGTCAAACGACCGCACTTCTGCATTGCATTCAGCAACAGCTGTACTTCCCAGTAGAAGCTACCAAAGTTTCGATCACAAAGCCTAGCTAAGGCTTTATTCGCGTGTCCCTGGCTTTTCTGTCATATCTGGGCCTCGTGTTCTATGGCAGGAACAGACACGTGGGTGCCTTCCAGAGGTTTCAGGCGGCACCTCCCACAGGCCCCAGCCCACATGGCCAATGGACAGGGTTCAGGACACCCCAAAAGGCAGTCAGGGGTGCCTGTTCCTTCCATAGTGGATCACCACCGCAGGGCAGGACCAGCAGCTGCATGCAAGTGAGCGGCAACTGAATAGAGAACATCGAAGATATGAGGGGTGTCTTGTGCATGATGCCATCACAACAGAGGGGGGAAGATCCAAGCATTTCATTTTCCACAGGAGCATTTACATATTACATGGTACACCCGTAGCTTATATCAATATGCAGCTACAAATGATTTGATCCTAAACTGTTGAGAAGTGTATTTGGCAGGGATAAATACTCGCATAAATTCCTCCAGCACTCCTATTGCGTATCCGTTTTCATTCCTGAATGCACTTTGAAGAAACATGCACACTTAGGTAATCCGGTATGTTTCTGCCAGTCCTGTGCGGCCTTCTGTCTTCTGGTTCTGTTTTCCATGATCTGACAGACCCTCTGCCTGCAATCGCGACCGCCACCCTGGTGACAATCTAGAGGCAACGTGCTCCTCGCACGGCGCTCCCCTCACAACGGCAACCACCAGCAGAGAATTGAGAGGCTCCTGTGCCACACCTGCCCCGAGAACCACCCACTCTCACGCTCAGGTCCAAGCGACTTCGGTCCTGTGTTTTGAAAGAAGGGCACTCTGGAGGACAAGACACCTGAGGAGAAGGAAGCAACTCCTGTTTTGGCTGGCTGCCACCCAAGACAAGGATGGTGGGCACTCAGAGCAAGTCCACGGCCTCCTCCTCCTGAAAGGGTCGCAACGAGGAAGAGGAGCGGATGCGATCCTCGCAAAGGCTTCAGGCTCAGTGGCACCGTCTGTGAGAGCGACCTGCTGCATCAGATCCTGAATTCCAGCACCCGGGAAAGCCAACATTCTAACTTCATTTCTGGTATTTGATTTCTGCATTTTTTCTTTAAACCTGCAAAATGTTGAAGTACAGCAGCAAGTTTCACGTCTAACTTTATCAAAGGCTAAAAAGAAATTTCACATTTGGTTTTTTTGGTTGGCAATACTTTAAAAAAAATCCTTCCCATCTCCCTTGAGAAGAAACTCCATTTTGCCACCACAAGGAGCTGTACTGAGTCCGCGAAGAGCGCAAGGGAGCAAAGAGGGATCCTTGCATCTTCCACGTCACTGCAAAAAGGAGTATTTATGGCATGTTGCAGACTAACCGGTCTCTGGTAGGGAGGTAAGTAGCACAGGCCCATTCAGACAGATGCAAGGATGAGGCAACCAAGGCCAAGTATCGCCCTGGCTCAGTCCTCCGGATGTTTATCAGGCCCAGAAGACATAAAAGCTGCACGGGCACCAGCTGCAAAAATCCTGCCAGCCGAAGCAGGCAAACGGCAGGGCAGCCTAGAGGAGCGGAAAGGGAGCTGCGTGGAGCCCCGGCTCACGGGCCCCGGGCCGGGCAGCAGGCAGAGCCCCTGCAAGAAGGCTGCCAGCGCCCACTCCCACCGACACCAGCGGCTGCCAGCTCCTTCCGGGCATTCGATGCCATGTGCATGCAGGACCTTCAAGGGCTCCTTGCGTACTTCGGCAAGCGTTCCTCAAGTCTCGGGATGAGTGGGTGCTGTATGAAAGCGCCTTAGATGTGCTGCTGGAGAGAAAGCACCGGGACACGGGTTGTGCAGAGGCGGGCGGCAATGAAGCATCTGCTCACTGTGGATTCCATGAACGGCAGCTCCATCTGCTCAGAATGCTTTCAGACTGATGCATTTTCAAGAGACGAAAAGAAGTCCCATTCCTGAAGTGCAAGGAGTAAAGGAACGACATCCACCAGGCGCAGGGTGGGACACGCTTCCAGCGCTTTCGAGCCGACTTACGCAAGTGTCCTCCCAGTTGCAGGTTCCTTCCGGAAAGGTACATGCAGAGCGACTGACTTCAAGCAAGAGAAACCAGCTACATGCTGCAAGTTACCCAGAAGGGAAATGTCCTGCTCCTCTCGGTGCTCTGCCAAAGTCCCAAGCACTGGGATTTACTCTCCTAAAGGCGCCGGGAGCGTGCGGCTGCTGCAGCCTCCATCTCAGAGAAGGAAAAGATCCCCACTCCCTTGGGATTCATCTTGCAGAGGCGGCCTAGCGTTCCCCACATGCCCGCTAGCCAATATACTTCTTTTCCCTTTGCTTCATGTATCCCCCAAAGGTTTAGGGTCAGAGCACGAAAAATGAAAACTCCCAAGCAGAGGTGACCATTCTAAGCATGCTTCTCAGCAAGGAGGTAAGGTGAGCATCCCTCTTTTGAAATGACTGTGCCACACCCACGGCGGGCGGCCGAGGCCGAGCGTTCTGGCCTTCCTGGATTCCCGCGAAATGTGCCCAGAGGCACTGCGGCAGCAAGTCCTCCTATGAATGGCCATTTAGGGCTCTCCAGAATCCCCGGGCCCTTCGGCTAATTTCCTGCAGCATACAAAGGGCTGGTCTGCGTGTTTGCGAGCCCCCGCTCAGCTGACATAAACACACACATGCCGCAAGCCAGCACTGCATAGAAACATAGACAGAGCGAGTCAGAAGGGGCCTCCCGGGCCATCTAGTCTGACCTCCGGCACCAGCCGACTCTGCTCACAACATGCCCACCATGTGCATGTCCAGCCTGTCCTTGAACACCCTCACCAATGGAGCCTCAACCACCTCCCGTGGAAGCCCATCCCACACCCTCGGGGTCCTCACTGTCAGGAAGTGCTTCCTGGCATCCAAATGGGAGCTGGGTTCCCTGAGCTTGGAGCGCATCCGTTGGAGCGCGTACTGCCCTCCTCTGCAGGGAGAACAGGTCTCTCCCCACCTCCGTGTGACACCCCCTCACATACCTGCATGTCGCCAACAGATCCCCTCTGAGTCTCCTGCCACACTGAATATTCTGGCTGCACCCACCGCTGGCCGCAACAGGCACACCTGAGCAGGGGGGCTCATTGCCGTGGCTAAAGCAGAACCCTAAAGCCTCCCATGGGTGCCCACTGCCCCCTGCCTTTGATTTGTAGCGCATTTCTTATGCTTTTGTAATTGACCTTTTTTAAAGCGAGGACAGGACATGACGCTGCTCCAGCAGCACCACTGCCTGGACCCAGGAGGTGGGTTCACGCGTTGGAATTCAGACCCCAGCTCTGCCTTGTGCTTAAGCTCCAGGATGAATTATTGCTCTTTAATGTGTTGGGACCAGCCTACCATGGCAGCCATCTTAGAGCGCGCACAACACACTCAGCGTCCCAAGTGTGTGCACTCATCTGAACATGCTGGGAATCACCCAAGTGCAAACAGAGCTGGCACCGGGGGGCCAGCGGTCCTGCCTTTCGGAAAACAGCTTCTGCGTACGACGGACCGCAGGCATCTCGCTCACATTCCCCACTGCCATGCAAAAGTTCTGCGCGAGGGCACCATGCGAGAGTCGGTGCTGACTTCCCTTTTAATACACACATGTGCACGCACACGCTCGCCTTCGCTTTTCATAGCAGGAGGACCATCTTCTCATCAATCCGGCACCAGAACACTTCTGCCCTGCAGTATTTATAGGCACAACAGGGCAATGGAAACCTCAGGAAGGAAGGTTCCCTTCAACTCGTCAGAAGGGCCAGCTTTGTCCAGGACTTAGTGGCATTAAGTGGGCTGAGTATCAGATTGGATTCTTATTTTTCTGACCAATTTTAACTCATCTGTAGAGATCCACATGGAAAAGGAGCTGGAACTACTTGTGACCTGCCCCACCTCAAAGGAAGTCCAAGCCCTCTCTAGAACCAGACCGGCCAGCCATCGCCGTGTGGCGGGAGTCACCCTGCCATCCCAGTGCAAACGCTTGTTTTCCCAGAGCACAGAGGCCGCCCCAAGATCAGGCAGGCCGAACTCGCCGTGAAGGGCCACAAACCCCCTGCCTCTGGAGCCTCTCTGGAGCAGTCCCCGACAGCTCTGTCCACAGGCAGTCCCCACAGACCACCGACGCCTGCTTCCCCAACTAGTTCTGAAGGTTGATGAAGTTGGCGAAACCCACGTCCTGCAGAAGGACCAGGGCACGCTGCAGCGGGGGCTCCACGTCCAGCTCCACGCCACGGCTCCGCAGGATGCTCAGGCTGGACTCCACCACATCATGGCAGTGCTTCACCTTCAGCGCACGCAGCTTGGGGCAGTACTCCGCCAAGGTCCTGCCGAAAGAGAGCACATAAGCGGTGAAGCCCAGCCTCCCGGCACCTGTGCCCTGGGGATGGGCTGGGGAGGGGTGGCAGGTGGACGGCCCCAGTGCTAGCCCCTCCCGAAAGGATCTCAAGCAACCATCTGAGAAAGACATCAGAACAGACAGCACCTGGCTAGAGCCATCATTTGTCTCTTATAAGGCAGGGCAGCACTTACCTGCAAAGATGGGACACACGGCAGGGTACAGTTGGGACTGAAAGTTGGAATGGTCACAAAAGCCAGCTATAAAAACGCCCAGTTCTGGGACAAGATGTGAGGAATAATGGAATCGGGCAACTCTGTCATGATTCCAAAGCAAAACAGAAGCCTGCACAAATAATTTAACATCTTTTTACACCTGTTCCTGCTACAGGTCAAGGGAAAGAGGCTTGGCAGACCGGTCACTGGGAACACAGACATAGAAGGGGGCTTCTGCCCGCTGCGCGAGGGTCACTCCACGTGGCTTTCTGCAACTCTGCTACGCAGAGCAACAAGAAACCAAGACGCAAAGCCCTTCCTCTGCCATCCACATGCCTGACCAGGGGATCTCTGGACGCTTGCTTCCGCCAGCGACACCAGAGAGAACTGCAACCAAGTGCAGTCTTTGTGCTCATGTTGGGCCTGGGCTGCTCTGCGGCTCTTTTGCCGAGAGCACGGAAGAGAGGACTGGCCCGCTCAGCTGGTTCAGTGGCGTCTCGGCTGGGCCGGGCACACGCTCCCCCTCCCAGGAGAAGTGTGGGGGGGACCGGAAGCCATGGCTGCTCTCCCTCAGGCATGCCCTCAGCAGCCCTGGCGCTCCACAGGCCACGTACCAGGCCTGAGCTCAGCCGAGGCTCACCAGGAGGAGAGGGGAGGAGCTGCTGCTCTGCCTGGGCTGCCCTCAGGCGAGTGTCTGCCCGGCAGGTGACCGAGGAAAGCGGAGCTGGCCAGAGGGGCCCCTCACGCTCAGCCAGTGACCGCGGGGGGGGGGGGCTGAGAAGGGCGCTTGGTGTGCTTGCACTGCTGAGGGGGCTGCCCGGCCTCTGCTGCACGTGGCCCCCACGTGGTTTTACACTCGCCCCCAACATGAAGAGCTCTGCTGTGGAAATGGTGGAGTGGAAGGGGCCAGAGGGCCACTGGGTCCCACCGCCTGCTCAGGCCAGGACTCCCAGGTAAGCCATCCTTCCCAGAGGGCTGTCCAGCCGCTCCTGGGACGCCTCGGGGTGGGAGGGGCCAAGCCCTCGTGGGCCCGTTGGCTCCATTCTCATGGCGCTCCACCGGCCAGGACATTTTCCCTGATTCCCAGCTGGAATCTGGTTTCCTGTCCCTTCATTATTCTTTTTGTTATATTCCTGGTTCTTGCTTTTCATCAATTATATCCAGATTGTGCTCCATAGTTTTACATTTACATTGAGTCTAAAGTGCCAGTGTGCATATTGGAAGCACGTGGCCATAAAAGGGAGAATACAAACATTTTTTAAAAAATTAAATGCGTTATCACCCTCTTCATAGTAACGGGGGAAAACGAAGGTTGAAGTGGCTGTTTCGACATGCACAAGCCATGGTGCCCCATGCTGCTTGCTGAGGGACAATCCACACCCCTCAAATGGGGCAGGGGGCCAGAAGCGCAGAAATGCCCAGAAAGAACACAAAAAGCAAGCTGCAAAGACCAGCAGGTTCCGTGCATTTTGAAGATCAAGGAAAGATGAGACAACCACATGGTGGGCATGTCGCGAGCAGAGCCGGCTGGAGCCAGAGGTCAGACCAGATGGCCCAGGAGGCCCCTCCTGACTCGCTCTGTTTCCCTCATGTTTCTATGCTTTCTGTTTCTATGAGGTTTTCTTGGTAAAGGAAGAATGAGCCTATTGAGGCCTTCATGCACTGGCGGTCACCCAGTCTGCGGCCTCCTGAGCAGCATTCGTGGAAGAGTCTTCTGTGCCTCTTCCACCCCATCCCCACGGCAGCACCGCTCCCACCTGCTCCCGCTTCCCCACAGTTCACCAACCCTTCCCCCCAGTTTGGATACTTCAAGGAAGTTCGGAATTCCAGTCGGGACCAGGCATGTGGGAAGAGCAGGCCGTCCCATGCAGAACCACCATCCTCATGGGGAGGCCTGCATGCAGGCAGAGCTTGAGGGGCCCCATTTTGCTCCCCACAAAGGGCTGGTGAGAGCCACACTGGGCCGGGGGAGACCAGCCCTGAGCACACGCGGCAGCCTGGGGCCGTCCCCACTTTTATAAAACCGTCCGTGCCTCCCGGAGCTCCTTGGGAGGCAGGCGGGCGACATGTGCAAAGCCTGCACACAGGCTGTGCGTGGGTTACCTGATGGAATGGTTCTTGACGCGCAGGCAGCCCGTGAGGTCCAGGCGCTCCAGCTCCGGGCAGGCCTTGGCAAGCTCCTCCACGGCCGCATCACCGACATTAGCATTGACGGCGAGCGAGAGGGACTTCAGTCTGTGACACTTCTGGGCGAGGTAGCAGATGGCTTCGTCTTTCAGCTGCCGGCATGCAGTAAGGTCCAGAGATTCCAGCTCCCGGCAGTGGTCGGCGAGGCTCCGCAGGGACAGGCCGTCCACCCACTCGCAGTGCGCTAGAGAAAGCTGCCGTAGACCGGGGCAGCTCAGCGAGATGGCGACCAGCACGTGCCGGCTGAGCTGTGCGCAGCCGCTCAGCTCGATCTGCTGCAAACCCCGGTTTTGCGCGATCACGGGCAGCAGGTCCTTGTCGGAGAGCCAGTCGGAGCAGTTCCGCAGGGCTAGCTGTTGCAGCAGCACGACGTCTTTCAGCAGACTGCAGAACGCAGCTCTCGGGAAACGAGGTCCCACCTGCCACGGGCGAGATGGCAAGCTGGATTACAGCAGCATCTCAAGCCACTGCCAAGAGCCCCCTCCTCTTGCCCTCGCCACTGCCATTTCGTTTTGGCAGAACTAACACCAACAGAGAGGAGAGCAAAATGCAGGGGAATCCCTTTAGTATCATCATTAACAAAGATTGTCAAGACATCCCTGCCTAGAATAGTATACTAGCTCCACCAAATACCGTGGTACCTCAGCTCACAAATGCCTCAGTTCATGACCAAATCGGGTCACGAACAGAAATTTCTGAAAAATTTTGCCTGGGGTCGTGAACTCTGCATTGGGTGACGATCGCAAGCGCACCCGCCTTCCCTGCATGGGTGCGATCACGGTCATGCTGGGTGTGGGGGAGATGGCCGCGTTCGTGCTGGGGAGATGCCCACGATTGCGCCCGTGTTCCCTGCCTGAGCGCACCCGCATCTGCCTCCCCACCATGCACCCATGCCTGCCCCCCCAGCGCACCCACAATCGCACCCGTCTCCCCCCACAGCTCCGCACCATCGCTGGGGAGGAGATGGTCACGAACTTTGTTGTTCTTTGTCACTTTGCTTCAAATTTTGTGAGTAAAAAAAATAATTGCAGAACGGATTAACCTTATTTACGTTGACCCTTATGGAGAAATATGACTTGGCTCACGACCAATTTGGGTCACAGTCAGAGGCCTGGAATGGATTAAGTTCATGAGCCGAGATACCACTGTACAAGCAAGCAGCATGCTCCTAAACTTTGCTATAATCTAGAGACACCTTTGCTTTGTCACATATGTGCATTGTTTTGGTTTTTAAAAAAGCAGCAGATATCTGGGTTTGGGCACAGAATCTAAGGTTTTGACTTTATACTATGTTTAAATAAAAAAACCAAAGGAACCCAATTCTTTTCATAGAGAAAGACTGCTCTCTCTACTCTGCTTCTTTTTACTCAGCTGGACTAGAAATTTTCTTTCTTGTTTGAAATTGATTATTGAATGAAGTCAGTACAGAAGCTCCAAAGGTTCGGTCCCCAAAAAAGTAAGTTTGGCAAGAAAAGTCTCTTATTTGGGTATGCCAGTTATCAACATTAGTGTGTAACTAACCAAATTCGAACAAGGACTCTACAACTGCACACATTGAGTGGCGATACCTCAATATTGCTGACTGCCAGGTATTACAGCCCCCCGTCATCAGCCACCCCCGCTCTGCACCGGATTGCATGCACACATGCAGTTCGTAATACCTGGCTAGAATCAAAGCAGCGCATGTTGGTGAGGTAACGCTGAATTAAACACCGGAATGTCCTGCTGACTCTCTGCAGCTGTAAGAGTTGCCTCAAAGGAAGATAGGAGAGAATGTGGGGAAAGAGGACGTCCTCCCAGGGCAGGTCCAAGAACTGCTTTCTGCAATAAAGAGAGAAGCCAGTCAAGATGGCTGTCGCGTACAGGGAGTGAGTGGGCCACGATGCCTGAAAGCCTCCAGTCAGTGACAAAGCCACTGCCATTCCAGTTCCTGAAATACAGGCACCTTCCTCGGGCACTGAGGCATTCTTGCTGCAAAGAAGGGCAGGGGGCACCAAGTCAGTCCTCCATCGCTCAGTCTCCCACGCAGCAATGTGGGAGCGATCCTCAACTAGACGCGCATACAGTGCGCGGACTCCCTTGGACAGCTCCCTGCTGAAATCCTGCACCGGGGCCGCGCTGGAGGCGATTTCAGTGCAGCTGCCGCCGCCCCGCCGCCGCAGGGGGCAAGCAGAGGGGGCGCGGGGGGGCCGAGCACGTCCTCCTGCTGGCCCTACCAGCAGGGAGGGCCACGGCCAGAACTGGATCCCGCGCTGCCCCGCTCCTCGAGCTCGGGGGCCGGCCGGGCCGGGGCACGCGGCTTCGCTCGCCGCTCGGCCAGGAGGTCCCTCGGGAGCAGAGGCGGCCGGAGAGAGCCGCGCCGGCACGGGGCGTCCGCGCGGCCGAGGCCGAAGGGCCGAGCCGGGCCGCGGCCAGGACGACCGAAGGCCTCGGCGGAGGGAGGGAGAGCGAGCGAGCGAGGGGCGCCCCCCCCGCCGCCCCGCACCTGTCCCGCGCCGCCGCCGCCCGCCGCGCCCCGCCGGCAGCCTCCATCCTCGGCCCGCGGTCGCGCGAGTGACGTCGAGGCGCGGCGCGCGCTTCTGACGCCGCCGCCGGGCGCCCGCGGGGGCCGGGCCTGCGGGCCGCCGGGAAGGGGGGCGCCTGGGCTCGCGGGCCCCGGCGCCCCCCAGCCCGGCAGGGCTGTCCAGCTGGCGGGGGGGCGCCCCTCGCCCCCTTGCGCTCGCGGCTGGGACGGGGCAGGGAGCGGGCGAGCCGCGCATCCGCCGGCGACCCCGAACCGGGTGGCTTCGTCGGCGCTCTGCAAGACGGAAAGGCGGTTGGGCGCGGGGCCGAAAGCCACGCGGACACGTGCCCTTCTGCACCGAGGAGAGGAACCCGCCTGCCTTCTTGGAAGACGCGGAAGATTCGGCTCGACGGTACTGCACGGGCGAGGATCTTGGCGCGGTTGCGGGCCCCACGCTGAATCCGAGTCAGAAATGGGATGTGGCTGCAGAAAGGGCAAAGGCGCCTTACTAGACATCTCATTCCAGATCCCATGAAGAGCTCATTCAGCACTGGTTCGGCCTCGTCTGGGGTACCGCAGTATAAGAAAGATGCAGAAAAGTTGGAAAGCGTTCGGAGGAGGGCAAATAAGCATGATCCGGGAAACAAAGCCCTGTGAGGAGAGACTGAAAGAAGTGGGCATGTCTAGCCTCAAGAAAGGGAGATAGGAGAGCACCCTGCAAGTACTTGAGGGCTGTCACAAAGAGGAAGGCCAGCATCTCTTCTCAGTCATCCCAGAGTACAGGACACAGCATAATGGGCTCAAGTTACAGGAAGCCAGATTCTAGCTAGATGCCAGGGGGAAAATCCTGCTGTTAGAGCAGTATGACAATGCACCATGAAATGTTGAGTCCCACCAGCAGACTTGGCCACTTCACTGCTTCCTCCCCATTCTAGATGATTAAAAAGCATTGGTTATACCTCTCTTGGGAGAAGTTGCCATTCATTCCCACCCTCTGTCTTCTGTTCCTAAACCAGTTAGGGAGCCATAAGAGGACCCCCTTCCTTTATCCCAGGACTGCTTTGCCCAGGAGTCCTTGGCGAGGGCCTTTGGCAAAAGCCTTTTGGAAGTCCACACGCACAGTGTCTGCTGGATCGCCCCTGCCTCAGTGCTGGTGGATGCTCAAAAAATTCCGAAAGGCTAGTGAGGGAAGACTTCCCTTTGCCGGAGCCGTGCTGACTTTTTCTCAGCCAGAAAAAGACTTGTCCCTCTGTGTGCTTATTGAGTCTGTCTTCAATGATGCTTTTCTGCAGTTTACCTAGAGAAGATGTTAAGCTGACTGGCTGACTGGCCTGTACTTCCCCAGATCCCCCGTGGATCCCTTTTAAAAAATTGATGTTATATTGGCCATTCTCCCATCCTCTGGTACAAGGGCTGTTTTAGGGACATCATAATATGTTGCTAAGGTCAGCAATTTCATGTTTGAGTTCTTTAAGGGCCCTAGGATGGAAATTGTGGACCAGGTACTTTGCTGGCATTCAGACTGTCAGTAAGGTTGGAGACTTCTTTGGTCGCCACCATCTGCCTTAATTCCTCAGACACTCACACATGGCTTATGTCCAGATGTCAAGCAGTCAAACGTGGCACTCGGTGCAATACGGTGGAGAGCCTCCTGCCTCTTTGCGGGTCCCCTGGCTCACAGGCTCCCCGCAGCCAAGCACATCACCCCCACAGCCCCTCCTCTGCTCCCGGGACACCTCCTGTATGGCTTGCGCCCGCTTGTTCCTGGGTCTTATCCTTTCTGGTGCTGCTGCCGCCTCCTGTGTCATCCTCATTTGTCCCGCAGAAGACGGCAAGCTTCACCAGGGGGTCACAGCACCCAGTCGAGCCCTGAGCCAGCAGCATGACGGCCCGTCCTCTCCACCGCCTCTGCCTGGCCCACGCTTGATGGCCCGGCGGATGTTCAGGCACCGCCTTGCTGCCTCTCCTTCAGGTCCAGAAAGCCCCTGCAGTTTCTGTGCACCAGGAACTCACCCTTCAGGGCCATAGTGGCCCACCATCCAGCTCCAGCTCCCCTCCCAGGGGCTGCTGGCTCCAGCTGCATGTAGTGCCTGATGAAGCCACCCAAGAAGCTGTGGGACGCCACGGCTGCTGCCACGGAGAGCCACAGCTGGCTCCCGGCACCTTCCGTGCGTGCTCAGCGGTTTGCAGGAAGCGGCCCACTGAGTTGCGCTTCACGTCCAGGCAGAAGCGCTTGTTCTGGATGCCTAGCCCTTCATCTCCAGCCGGGCGTTGGGGGATTCTTGTTCAAGCACCCAAGTTCACTCTGCAGTGGCTCCTCTCTTCTGTGCTCGCCGCCAGCTCCTCTTGCCTTTGGGTCAGACCGGGTGGCCCTGGGACAGTCTGGCGCCTTTGCAACAGACCCCCAGCTCAGTCCTGCCAGGAACCATCAGGTGTCTCCGTCTTTGCCGCGGTTGCTGCTGCTGTTGCCAGAGGTGCCGCTGCCCTCACTAGTGCTGGGATCAGGGCCATGCAGCAGAGCACCCCCCCCCCACTGCTCCAGAGAACTGGGGAGCGCTGTGGGGAAACGGTGGTGCCTCTCTCTGGGAGATGGCACGAGGGCAGGGAGAGCCTTGCTCCTGGTTCGTCTCCGCTCAGCTTTCCAGTGGGGCTGTATCAGACCCCTGTTCATGACTGAACTGCCTTCTTGTACTGAAATGTTTAATATTTTAAGATCTGTTCATCCCCGGAGATACACTCAAAATTTTGCAGGTTTTTAAAGAATATTTTAATCTTCATGAAAATCTATTACATCCTTTTTCACTTCTTAAAAATTTAAATCTATAAAATTTTTAAACTATTTGCACAATTAGTAGTTATTTTGCTTGCCGTGGAGTGTTATACTATGTACATTGCATTGCTTGTATATAGGTTAATTCAGAAAGAAATAACGTGCTCCCCACAGCAAGCTCTTGCTTGTCTCCTTCTCTGCTCATGTCTGAAAAGTGCTTACAAATTGTGGGGGGGTGGGGAGGTAGACAGGGAGTGCTTGCCTGTGGCTGGCTTTTTAATAGTCTCTTCTTGTTATTGTCCAAGCTCCAGCTGGGGTAGCTCCGTACTCAAAAGATTCAGATCCCACTTCCATAAGATGCAAATCTGTTTGTGTATCCTCATTTATCTCTATATATACAAATTTATAAACAATTACTAGGATTTATTTAAACTTCACAGTAGACTATGCCAGCCAATTAATTCCTGATCCAAATTACTTCAAATAAAATAAATTATTCCATTAATTTGTATACTGCTTCCAAATCAGTAGTTCCTCCTTAATTAAAATCTATTTGCATTAGTGTGGAAAAAATGAAAAAGGAAGTTGGTAGAGCTTTTAAAAGCATTCTTTCTCTCTCCCCCACCTCCCCTTCCCCCTGGAGATAGCAACTTTTGCCCCAACATGGAGTTTCAAAACTATGACAGGCATGCTAATCCACAAGCAAGCCAAGAGCAATCCCCCCCCCTAAATTTTCCAATTCCCACCAGATCCCGCTGAAAAATCCCATGATTCCCCTTCAGTTAATGACCCATTAATCCATCATCATTGAAGATGTGGGCAGTTCCCTTGGGGGTGAAGTCCTGGGAGTGCGGGATGTGGGGCAGAGGGTGTAGCAGAAAGGGGGCTTGGAGAGATGTGGGAAGCATGGAAGGACGCGGGGAAGCAGCATGTTCGGAGGGAGGGGAGAGCCTGGAGGACCCTGTGGGAGCCTGGAAAGAGCCCGGCTGGGCAGCAAGGCGGCCCCGTCCCTGCGGCTTCCAGGTGTGGCCCTCCCAGGGCTGGGGGCTTCCAACTGGTCCTGCACCCCCACACATGCGCACACACACACAAAGGCAGTGGCAGAAGAGGCAAAGACGCCGTTGTGCCCCTCTCTGTGCACCACAGTCCAAGGCAGGGCCACACAAACACACACGCACACCCCTCCTTTCTAGCTGAAGGGAAAATCTTGCCACCCCATGCAATTCAGTGTAACAAAAGCCATTTTGGCACCAAGGGGAAGTTTCTCCCTAAGCTTGATTGCCACATGGAGAGGGGGCTCGAGGGCGGCTCCTTCTCTTGCCGACTGCGGTCCCCCGGGAGCTTTTCCACAGCACACCCGCTGGCGCAGCAGCGTGGCCCAGCGCACTGGCACCTGTGTCCAGGGCCTAGCGACGCGCCTGCCGTGGCCCAAAATAGCCGCACCCCCTGTGAGCAAACCCTACATGGCTAGTGAGGCAATACTCCAGAGGTCCCACCTCCTACATGGCAGGAGGCTGTTTTGCTCTGTTTTGCTCCTCTCTCTTGAAAATGGGGACAGAAGCGTATCTCTTTATGACCCTTCTGTCCCCCCTTCCGTCCGTCCGTCCGTCCATCCGTCCTTCCCTTCCTTCCTTCCTAGGAACTCAGAGCAGCTCGCACACCGTACTTCTCCTGCCTCTCTCAGTCTTATCCCCACAGCAACAACCCTCTGGGATCGGGTGGGCAGAGGGTGTGGCTGGCACAAAGCCGCTCGGGGAGCTCCGTGGCCCAGCGGGGGCAGAACGCGGCTCCCCCGAGTCCCAGCGCCTCGCTCTTAACCACTGCACCGCGCTGGCTTCACAGGCCAAGCGCTGGCTTTGCCCTGTGTGCATTGACAAGCTGCCATCGGGGTTTCTGCCTTCAAAGGCAAAGGGCCATCTCACACCTCACGGTACCGCCGGCCTCTCCCAGCCTCCGTGGCTGTAGATGTCCTGGGCAAGCTGAGACTTGCATTGGACTCCAGAATGCTCTCCTATCCACCACCACCCCGTCGTCTCGCTTTTCAGCAGAAGCCATGCACCGCGTCACCCTTTGCGCTTTTCCCGCGTTGGAAAGCAGGTATTGATTGATACCTGGAAGTTGAATTGCATTCTGAACATGCATCGCGAACTCCATGCCCGGATGGTGATGTTTCAGTGAGTGCTTGCAATCTAAAGAAGCGAACCACTTGGCCAGCAGTCACGTTGCAGCCACGCCTTTCCTTTTTGTGGCCTATGAATTCAAAAGGTATTTGTGAAACGATCATGTTCCCAAGAAGCAGCTTTAATTGGGCCACTAAATTAGGACAAGTGGGTCATAAACCCTCGATCATAAATGAGGGCAAATGCATGCATGTAGGAATGGGGCCACTTGATCCTCTATGGGCCGTGTGCCAGGTGTGCGCTGCACAGCTGTGTAGACACACGGGACCGGGCCAAACGCGCCTTTTGTCACCTAGTAGCACATCGCCTCTTCCTGTTGCTCTTGGCTCATCTCTTAAGGTCTTCGGGGGGGGGGGCTCGTTCCACATTCAACCACCCCACATCCCACCGTGGCCTGACAGACGGGCGCATGGGCAGGGCCTCTGCCACAAGGCTGCTAGGGTGGGAAGACCAACAGGCTGGACAAGGTTTCGCTTCCTGTTCCATATAAAGATCCCAGACAATGCAGTGAGATGGACGCCTGAGCTTGTTGAGCTCAGCAGCCGACGGAGACCCTTCCCTTGCGAAGGCACCTTGAGTCATGGCCTCTGCTCCCCACCACCATCCTGCCCCCATCTGACCTCCCCAGAGCAACTCCTAAAGCAGGTGCCATGCTTCTTTCTGCAGTGGCAGCATAAGAATTGGGGGAGGGGGGGCTGGCTTTTGGAGTCCCTTTCCCAAGTTCCTGTAGCCTCAGGAGGGGCACCTTATTCTGAGGGCTACAGGGGTTTTCCAAGCAAAATCACCTGTAAATCAGTAAATTTTGGGGAGAGTAAGACCCCAGTTATGTATCCTAGAGATCTATCTGATTATTGAACTCTATTTATGCGTTTCTGGCAGGGACAGCTGATAAATGGAAGGGTTATTCATACAGATGTTGTTCATGTAGATCTTAACAGCATTCATTTCAGTAACGTACTTGAGGGCATATTCCACCGGCTTGGAATAGTCTTAAAATGCTGATAAGCAGAGCAGGATCAGCAGCCCTCTGCCTGTGGGTGCAGAAAAGGGCAGAAGGGGCTCAAGTTGCCTTTTCTTCTTCACAACTGTTGCAGCTGTGAATTGAGGAGGCAGTGCCTGGTTTTTAACGGTTGCCTTCGATGTGTAGTCAGCTCTGTTCAAGGTTAGTGGGAAACAGAAATGTGTGAAGGCACAACCGGGCAAGCGCCAACTGTGGAGAACGGAGAGGCGCTTTTCCATCTAAACATGCAGCCAATCGCTGCCACAGCGAACATGCAGTTGTGTGGAGATTTTGTGTCCGTCTGCTGTCTGCTGTCACTATTCGTATTGCCATGTTCCTGGAGGCACCAGCTTCAGTGTGCCTTCATCCCTGTGGAATGATCTTCCAGCATAGGAAAAGGTGGAGAAACTGTCCTCACAGGTAGATAATGTTACAGGTTTCATGATAATCTGATTCGACTGAAGATCTGTTTGGTTGGGGGTTTTTAACAGTTTGAGGATAAGCCTGAACATCAGTAAGTGCCAAACACCCAGAAGGGCAAAGAACAGTGGGAGGGGGAGGAAAACTCCGTGTTCCCATGAGACCGCCTACCTTTTAACTAAGCCAGTCGGGCCGTCTTGGCTCAAGGGAGATAACAGAGAATGGGGAAGCAAAGCCCGCTCAAGGAATTGTGCTGCTTGGGTTGCCGATCGCCCTGACATGGTCTCCCCACTGCAGCCGCAGGCCCCTCCATGCATGCAGGCTTCGCATCACCACCTGGGCAGGCAGGCCGTTTCCCCGCCCTGATCAGGCCCAGCACCCACGCAGCTGACAGCAGCCCAGGAGCTGCCACTCCCGATGCTTGGAGGGGATGGGAGGGCAGCCCCAGGCACGCTGCTCACTGGCCCCACAAGCCAGTGCCTTTCCGTTCAGACTGTCAGTCCATGCGCGCACATGAAGATCATGCCAAGCCTTCGCAATCCGCAGCAACAGCCAGTGCATACAAAGGCTCAGAACGCATCTTAGGGCAGGGGGAGAACAGAGTGTCTTGCCTGAAAGTATCCACACACCTCCAGGTGCACGGGGAGCCGTGTCCTGCCACTGCCATCTGCTACGGAAAGCAGGCCCCCGCCGCTGTCTCTCTGTGGCCACTGTGCAATTATGCTCCATGCGGCACTGACCCACGCAAAGTTGCTGGGAACAGGAAGAGAAGGGAATGGTACAGGCAGGGCAATATTCGATGTTAAGCATTTTTCTGCAACAGACGCATTTTGTCCAGGAGGGACATCTGAGCTGCGGACAGTGACTTTTGTAACAGGTGTATGTCCCTGGTTGGCATCCACCTCGCCTCACTGCGGGAAATCTTCTCACCAAGCCGCTGCTGCTGCAGCCCTGTCACATACCCTCCCTCCTGGCACTCGTGGTCCGACTGGCCCTGTCACGGCTTTCCCGTCTTTTCTCATGGCACGGAGGGCCTCCCTCCTGCTCGTCTGATGCAGCTTGCCATTACCAGGAACCGTGCTAGCAGGCCATGGAAAGCGGGCTGGGCAGGGACCTGGCCCTTCTCTGCCCTGGCCGTGTGTCACTCCCTCACCTGTGCACAGGTGTGCAGGAGTGACGGTGAAGGAGAAACCACAGCTCCTTCCGCCCCCCACCACCCTGAAGGAAGGGGAGGGGGCCGTGCTTGCCCCATTCTCACAACCAGGAAGGGAGGGGCACTTGGGCCTGCCCCCCCTGCCAGCAGGTGAGTCTGGCCCCTCCCAGGCAGACTTTCCCTCCTTGTTAGGTGTGCGCAGGTGTGAAGGAGGAAAGAGCAGAGATGTTTTTGGAAAGGAGGAAAACGGGCAGCCCCGCCTGACCCCCCCCCCCCCGGCAAATCATGGGGAAGGAGACGGGGTCCTCCTGAGCCGGGGCAGCCCCTGCCGGCCGACGTGCCGCGAGTCGGCTCCGTTGCGGCGGCCGAGGTGTGGCCGTGAGGCCCTCGCCGGCCAGCGGCTCGGGCGAGGCGGACCGCGCGGCGGCGGGCCGGAGCTGTCCTTCAGCACCACGCGCCCGGCTCGCTGCGCCGCGCTCCCCGCACACCGGCCGCGGGCTGGGGCGGCCGCCGGGACGGGGCGCCATGGCGCGGGGGCGCCGCCGGCGAGAGGCGCTCCCGTGGCGGGATGGGGCCCTGGAGCGCGGCCGGCCGGGGAGCGCGCTCCGTGCACGGGCGGAGGATGCCCGGCGCCGCGGGCGATGCGGGCAGGCGCTGCGCAAAACCCGGCGAGCAGAACCTGGGAGGAAGGGCGCAGTCGCAAGATGGTCACCCCGCTCGGCTGCCTCGTGTGCAGTCGCCATAGCAACACAGAAGGCTTCAGTAAAAATAGAAGCGATTATCCCTTCCTGCTCTCACTGTGTTCTTCAGGGTCAGCTTGCATTGAAATAGCTACTTATTTCAAAGATTTATACACCACCTTTAAATGGGGGATCCATTTAAATTAATTAAAACAATCAAAGGCAGCACCGCAACACGACAAACAAGAAATCAAATAGCAGGGAGGGAATTAGAAGCAAGGGAAGCAGCTCATAAGAACAGGACTGCTGGTTGTTAAAGTTGGGCAACGAAAAAATGCACAAGCTGGCAACTAACCCTTAAAAACTAAAATGCCAGGCAGGCATCTCCGGGGAGGGTGTTTCAGAAGCAGGAGGCCGCCATGTAAGGGTCTCCTGGTGCCTCCTGCCCCCACTAGGAAGGTGAGGATGCTCGGAGAAGGGCTTGAAAAAAGCCCCTCTGCCTTCAGGTGGGAGCAGGGGCTCCTCCAGACACCCAGGGCTCCCTTCTCAGACTGCAAAGGCACAAAGTGTGGTGGAGCCAGCGTGGCGTAGTGGGTTAGAGCGTAGGACTGGGACTCAGGTGATCTGGGTTCCAGTCCCCGCTCAGCCATGGAGCCAACTGGGTGACTCTGGGCCAGTCACAGACTCTCAGCCCAACCCACCTCACAGGGTTGTTCCTGTGGGGATAAGATGGAGGAGGAGAAGGATGTCAGCTGCCCTGAGCCCTTTGTAGGAAAAGGGCAGGATATAAATCGAAAAATAAATTAATAAATATAATAAATAAAGTGGAAGAACACAGGCCAGTCAGATTAAGCTCCACCATCTCCATGTATTTGCAAGGTATAACTGTATCATGTGTGCTATATTGCAGAGGAACTGAGAGTATTCAATCTCAAGGTCTGATTTCTGAGATTTAAAAGTAACAAAATCCATGCAGGAAAATATCCAAAGGAATAAGAACATGGGGAGAGAACCGTGTGAAACACTGAATGAGGAAGACTGGGAGGAAGCCTGGGAGAATGATGCTCCCATTGCATTAGGTGCTTCCTTGAAGGAGTTTGTCCACCAACAAGATGATGGGCAAAAATTTGTCGTGTCATATGATGCATGCAATCCATCTATTTTCCCTGCATGTCAAATAGGCGGTAAAGGTTGCAGGAGGAAAGCGTGTCAGCGATCGCAATGGAACAGGTTTGCCAAAGAATGTCAGGGGGGAAGGGACGGTCCTCAGTGCCCGCAGGGAGGCTGGGCAGGTTTCCTCAAACGCCGAGAGAGGAGGCTGGTGGCTGGGCTGACCTGACGGCAGCTTGGGCAGTCTTCTCTGTTAAATGAAGCACAGCGTAATGTGCTGCTTATTAGCAGCAAAGCTGCGTGTGGCCCAGTCCTGGGGGAGCAAATGTTGTGACCTCGCTGGCAGGAAGGCACTGAACGGTGTTGTGTGTCGGTGTTGTGTGTCGTCAGTACTATCCAGAGCAAGAAAGGCAAGGCCGAACCCAAGCAAATGACGCTGGTGTCTGAAAAGAGCAAAGCAAAATTCCTGGGGACCTTCAGCCCCTCTTCATGCACCAAAGGCAAAGGGGGTGCTCTCCGGCTCTGAATGGGCCCCCACAGAGGGCACGACAGGCCAGGGGCCTAGCAGGGCGCCGCTGGCTCTGCCTCTAGCCATCCCGCCCTGTGGCCCTCCTGGAGCGCACCCAGCTTTCCCGAGGCCCAAGGGCCAGGAGCCCTTCCCTGGAGAGGGAGAAGGGGGCCCGGCTGCCGTTGAGGGCTCTCCAGCCCGGCAGCCCCGCCGCCTCCCGTGCTGTGTCGCCGGCACCGCGCCAAGGGCGGGCATCCCTCTCCCAGTCTGGCAGCAGCAGAGCCCCGCTGGGGCTAGTGCCAGGGCGGGCAGCGTTCCCACGTGCCCGGCGCGGGAGACCAGCCCCGACTCCACGAAGAGCTTTCCAACTTTCTCCGCGGGGCTGTTAGGCGACGGGGGAGAAGAGCCCCGCACAGGCCCCGGCCGCGAAGGGGGCGCTCGGCAAAGCGGCCCGGGAAGGGGCGGTCCGTCCGCTACGCGGCGAAGCGGCGGAGAGCGCGCGCCCTCAGAACAGGACTGCCGCCCGTGCCGGCGACGGAGACGGAGACAGAGACGGCGACGGGCTGCGGCATCTCCGGGGGCGAGAGGGGCGCGTCCCGGGCGCACGCGGAGTGCGGGCCGGCAGAGGCGCCGCCAGGGGCAGCCGGCCGCGGAGGCGTCGCGCGTGAAAGCCGCCGGGCCCCGCGAGCCCGCCAGGCGACGGCTCCCCCCGCTGCCCGGGCGGAGGGCACAGGTACGCGCCGAGAGCGCCGCGGCGGCTGCCCCGCGCGAGTGTCCGGGGCCGGGGAGAAGCCGCGCAGCCGGCCCGCGGCGCCGGCCCCCGAACGCGGCTCTGCTGCCGGCAGGTGAGGCGGGGATGCGGGAGCGCCCCCGAGGGAGCCGCCCGGGCAGGAGGGGCGGCCAGGGCGCGGCGGGCGGCGGGGGCGGCGCGGCGGCGGGCGAGCGATCGCGCCAGTGATTGGCGCCCAAGGCCTGCGCGGGGGGCGGGCGGGGCGCAGCCTGCGGCTGCCTCGACTCAAGCGCCGCGCTCGCCGCCTGCTGCTGCGCCGAGCGGGGAGGGGCGGCGGCGGCGGCCGCTTCTCGCCGCGGCGTGGAGGGGCGGCCCAGCGCGGCGGCCGCTGGCGGGCTCGGGGACGAAGGCGGCGGCCGCAGTGGCAGCCGGAGGCGGAGCCGCCCGGACGCGCCCTGCTCGGTGAGTCTGGCAGGCGTGCGCGGGGGCGGGCGGGGGCGGCCGGCGGGCAAGACAAAGGCGCGCTCTGGGGCTCCGGCGGCCGGTGGCGGAGCGGTCCCGGCGCCGGCCCCCGCCCAGCGCAGGAGGCCCGGGCACACCGGCGCGCGGCGTCGCTCGGGGCGGAGGGCGCGGCTGCGCCTCCCCGGAATGGCCCGGGCCTGGACCGGGGGGCGCGAAAGCGGTGGAGGGGCGGGGGCGCAGCTCCCTCTGGGCTGCCGTGGCGCGGGCGGAGGGCCGGGGCCCGTGGGGGCCCGGGCGGGGCGGGGAGGGAGAGCCGCGGCTCCTCCGCCCATCCTTTGTGCCTGCTGAGGTGGGTCTGTCCGCAGCGGGGGGGGGGGCGCCGTTTCGGTCATGGCTGCACCGCCGGGGAGGGGGTGTCCGCGAGCGCGGCGCGCTTTCGAGGAGGAGGAAGTTGCGCCGGCCGCTCGGCACATGCCCCGGGACCGGAGCGGGTGGCCCGGCGCGACCGCCCCCGTTTCTGCAGCAGCCGCGCCTCCATCGCATTCAGACCTCGATCCGAGCGCCTTTCTGCGGGCCCCCTCCGCAGAAGGAGCGCAGAACGGTGGCCCTCGCCCCAAGGCGAGCAGGCGGCGCGGGGCGAGTGACTGACTGCTGAGCGCCCACAGCTGCAGGGGAAGCTCCCTGTGGAGCCAGGCCCTGCGTCCGCCTGGCCTGGCATTGCTGGCGCTGACCGGCGGGCTCGCCAGCACCGGGGAGGCTGGGAGGGGAGGGGAGCGGAGCTGCAGGCCTGCGGGCCCTGCTGGCCAGCCTGGGCTCGCCTGCCAGGCAGAGGCTGCCTCGCCGGTCGTGCCCTGGCTCCCGCTGCGTTTCCAGCTGCCCGAAGCAGCCCCGGCTCCCCTCTGCCTGCAGTCGCTCCCAGCCCAGGGGCTCGTGCTCAGGGGCCCCTGCACTGCTACTGCTCACAGCGCCTGCTCACCTGGATGGGCAGGTGGAGCTGGGTGCAGTGCTGGTCGCGGCCTCAAGGTGCCTGGGGGTCTCGGGCGGGACTGGCCATTGGTCCAGCTTCGGAGTGTTTCCAGTTCCACCAACGGATGCTGTGCGGGAGCAGAGAGACTTCTGATGTTGGCCAAGCTCTTGAGGAACACCACGCGGCTTCTCAGTCTGCCACGAGAGAGAACGGAAGTGCAGCACTGAAGCGACATCGGCTCTGCACAGGAGGCGCGTGTGCGCCTCCGTGCGGGCAGCTCCTGCAGACGGGGTGCAGCGGAAGCCCCGCTTCGCCTTGTGAGCGGAGGCACCGGCTCTGCCCCTTCCGTGCATGTGGGAGTGCAACTGTGCGTGCCTCGGACTGCCTGGGAATGGGCAGAACCGGCCCCCACCCTGGTCCCTGGCAGTGCCCCCCGCATGTTGGCATGAGTGCTTGCCTTTGCGTGGAGGGGACGGACATGCGCTCAGGAGAACTCATGTGCACACAGTGTGCTGGAAGCATCGTGCTCAGTGTGTGGGGGAGGGGCAGCAGACAAGGGAATTAGCATTCGCCCTGCTAATCAGCGCCTCTGACATTTGCATGCAGAGCAGAGCAGGAGCTGAGGCCTGCTCCAGCTGGGGAGAAGGGCTCCGGGAGACACAAAGAGGCCCCGTGAGCTGGAGAGGAGTCTGTTCCACGCACGTGTTTCCATCCGTTCAAAAGTCCTGGCAGGTGTGCGAAGCGGAGAATTTCAGGCACGCATGCTTGGCCTTCTCTTGGGTGTCACCGGGCCTTGGAGAGAGCTGGATGCCGGACAAAGCGATGCCTGTTAGGTATATCCATTAAATCACTGTGGGACTGTTGAACCGCTAGGCAGGCTTGTTCCTAGTGCTCTGAGATCCACTTCAGCAAGAAGCGTAACTGGCCGGGAAGGGTTCCTTTGCCGCCTCAGGTGAAAGGGTCCGTTGGCGGGGAAGGCCTGGCAGCCCGAGGCTCGAGCTCCCCTTCCCTCACTTGACCTTTCCACAGGGGGCTGGGGTGGCTCAGAACCTGTTTACGCCCCTGCCTGCCCTGGGCACTCATCCCGTGCTGATCCAGATGGCTGTCGCAGGCACTCAGAGCTGATCCTTGCTGAGCCAGGAGAGCTGGGCGGGTCTAGGCTGGGGATCAGCCACAGGGCTCTAGCCCATGGACAGGAGGAGGGGACTGGGCCGTCCGGGCAGGGAGGGGTGGGGGTGGACCACACTGACTGGGATGGGATGGGATGGGATGGGATGGGCAGCAAGGCAGGCAGGTTGTGCCCAGCGCGCTGAGCATCTCCTCCTGCGTGGTGGTGGACATACTCACTCGTCCTGCGCGGCTCACGCTCCTCTGCCTGGCTCCGGGGAAGGTCCCCAGGCACGCCTCCATGGCCGACCTTGTGCACTTCCTGGGCACATGTCCAGCTGAGCCTCCGAGCAGAGCAGATCCCCCTTCCTGCACAGGGTGACCCCTGCACGTAAGAGGATGCAGGGGGCACTCGTTGCGGGAGAGCATTTGAGGAGGCGTTTGAGGGTCTGGAGGGCATCCGCAGCCCTGTTGGCCGAGCTTCTGGCACTGCCCGAGAAAAGCCTCGCACAGGCAGGACCATCCAGGACAGTCGCTATCGCTTCGGTCGAGCCTGTCCATCGGGAGCGAATGGTTTCCTCTGATGGTGGGAAGGGGCGCCTGCATTCATGGCAATATAGCCATTGACCCGACGTGAAAAATTTGGCTTGGACAGAATGATGTGGCTTGGCTGGAGCATAACTGACGAATGGGCACTGACCGTGTGGCGCTAGCGCAAGGCAGGGGTGCAAGAGAGCGTGCATGTCCGGCTGAATCAGGCTGAACGCCGTCCTGCGCATTTCCTCACAGAAAGCTAATGTCCGAATCGCCCTTGAGAAAACCGCCTGAAGACGGCCCTGCACACTGAGGTCCTTCTGGTTCCTCCCGAACTGGTGCTCACCTGGCCCCCTTTGGGTTGCGGCCAGTTCCTGGGACTTCTGCGCTGCAGTTCTGTGCACCCTTACTTGGGAGTAGGTCCCATTCAGCTCAGTGGGATGTGCCTCTGAGTAGGTGCATGCAGACCTGCACTGCTAGGGAAGCATCCTCACTCTGAGGCTGCGATCCTGCAGCCCCTGAGCAGGTCCCAGTGGGAGCGAGCAGTTTGGGCAATGGTGCCTCCACCAGGAAAAATATCTGGGAGTGAGAGTGCTCCCCCCTGTCCCCCCCCCCGCACAGGTGGCTTGAGGGGATTCGTCCTGTGTAAATCAGTAACCCCCAGGAAAACAAAGACAGGGTAGGATTGCTAACTCAGCATGCCTCATGCAATTGTAGAATCGCTTGGGGGGAAAGTATCTTTCTAAGGGCTGCAAACTTTTAAAAAAGGCATTAAAATAGTTATCATTCCCTCCACCCCTTCCCACCACACCCAGGAGATTATCTCATGGAAGTTCAAGAATGACAGGGGGAGCAGATATAATAGGAAGAGGCAAAAATACGGAGCATTTCAGGGCAGCTCTGGGCCTTGATAACTGCCCCCAAAGGCAAGTTCAGAGGGGAAGCAGCCAGTTTAAAGGCTCAGAAGCAGCTGACCGGGCTTCTCCTCCCTCTGCACAGGCAGAGAGAGAGAACTGGCCACTTCAGTTGTGGGAAGTCATTTCTTCAGGAAGCCCCCACCCCTGGGGGAAGCTCTTTGGGAATGAACACAGCTCTCTTCCTCCTTCCTTCCTTCCTTCCTTCCTTCCTTCCTTCCTTCCTTCCTTCCTTCCTCCATTCCGCTGCTTGCAAAAGGAAGGAAGAGGCAGAAGGCAGCGGCAGCTGGAGGGCCACGGTTGCGCACCCGGCACTGATCAGCAAGGGGAGGGTGTGCAACAAGGCGCAGGGGTTTGCTGCCCCCCCACCCAGAAACATCAGCCCTCTGTGGTGCAATGGCATTGACATTTACCCAGAAGTAGCTTCCACGTTGTTCACTGGTGATCCTCTCTGAAGTGTGCGTAAGATTCACCATTGGTGTTGTGTAAATGCCACATTCGAAGGAATGCCATCTATCACTTGAAAATTATTGAAATCCTTATAGTTTGAAGACACGATTGTTTAGCAGCATGGATCCTTTTTACTTTATTTATATTTAAAGCACAAAATGCAGGGACTGGACGTTGCTAGAAGGCGGAGGTCCCGTGCCTTGGGTGCAGACGTGCCTCCAGGACGTGGATGCTCCTCCCAGGCTGCATCGCATGGCTTTGCGCAATTGTGCAGGTCGGATCAGATTGTGCCCGCTGCCCCTTCTCGCAGCCTGCACATGGAGAGCGGGAAGGGCATACTGGCAGCACACGCATGGCATGCACGCCGCTGGGTGTGTGCTGAGAAGCCCCTGTGCACCAAAGGCAGTCCCTGCCCCTGGTCAGCCACCTCCCCTGCAGCTGAATGTACGGGGGGGTGGGGGCTTCTGCTCCCCCATCCAAGGAAAGGACCTACTGCCTTTCCTCCTGCCCTTCACGAATATTTACAACCGCTTCATCTCTACAGATTTCAAAGCAGAGTACACAAGTCGTTTAAACATGGGATATAAAAACAGTGCATGGGATTACAATCTGGAGTTGCACAGCCGTGCCCCAGGAAGGCTCGGAGAAGCAGATGCACGGCCCAAGTGTCAGGACTGCTGGGGCCCACCTGATCCCAGGGGGAAGCCGGTTCCTCGTTGGAGGCACCACCAGGCAACACTCTGAGCAGGGGCAGAGCAGACCTCCTGAAGGCCTGGCAGAGGGCTGCAAGGCCAAACTGATCTGTAGGGGATGAACCACGAGAAGAGGACCAGAGCTTGTCGGAAAACGCGATGGCAGCGTTGACAGCAGTGATGCACTGGCTTTGGGGTCATCTTTTCATTGTGGCTGTTTTTATGTCATAATAAATCGAATTCTTTAAATTTCGTTAGATTCTGGCTAATCCAGAGAGAGCACTACCCCTTAACGGGTCCATGTGGCTCCTCTGGCCAGCAGCCCACACGCATGCAGCCAAGCCAAGCACCTCCACCCACCCCACAGCGCGGTTAGGGCTGCGCCCAGCTGGGCTCTCTGGCTCGCTGCTCTCCTAACATGGCAGAATCCTAGGGTGGTGGCTGCTTTGGGCTCCTGCATTCTTCCCCACGTTGTTGTCCTGACTTCTCTTGTTCCTGTTTCTGCCACTTTCAGCCTCCTCCCTGAATCCCGCCTACCACAACTGGCACTTCCCAGAAGAGAAGAAGGATGTTGGAGGGTCAGACAGGGAGGAAAAGAAGGCCAAGCTGCACCGCATCCCTCTCAGTCCCAGAGCGCGAGCCTGGCATTCGCCACGCTGCCCAGTCGCTGAGCTCGGCCTGCCCCCTCGGTCACGCTTGCCGCTCTTGCGCGCGCTGTTGCCCTGCAGGGGAGGGAGTAGGGCCCTCGTGCCCAGTGCTGCCAGCGGGACGGGCTGCTTCCACGCCATGGCTGGGCCCCACATAGGCCGTGGGGGGAGTGAGGTTGGGGCTCCCTTGCACTTGGCTTTTTGGTGAAGCAGCTTGTCTCCAAGCATCATTGGTTGGCCTTCCGTGAATCGGGTGTGGAGGCAGAAGACTGTCAGTTCGACAGAGGGCTTGGTGCTCTGGAGTTCAGGCCCCCCCAACACCTTGTCCTTGGTTTCATGGAACGGAGCGGAAGCATCTGCAGAACCACGTGGAATGCCATGCACAGAGCCCTGACAGAGTCACCCAGCCCTGCGACGAGGGTTGGGTTTCGACGCTTTGGCTCCTTTGTGGGCTTGAGATCTGCACAGAATGGGCGTGTGTGTAGGATACTTGTCAACACGCCCTGGGCGGCCTGGGCACCACGCAGAAAGAGGCGCCCGTGAGATCAGAGGCCCTCTTCCCATGCACGCCCACGCCAGCATCAGCCTTCCAGCATCCTGGCGCTCGGGGCCTGGGGTGCGTAGGGCCCGTGGCACGAGCTGGCCGGGACAGATTTGTGCCGTTCCATTCGGTGGGATTTACCCATGAATTAAGCCCCAGCTTGGGGTTTGGCATCTGGACCTTAGGAATTATGAAGCCGTCCCTGAAGGAAGTTCTGTGCTTACTGCCTTGAAACTAGATCCCTGTTTAAAGAGCCAAAATGAGATTCTCTGTTGGATAATGACGGCCTATTATTTAGTGTCCTTGCCATTCTTGAATAAGATACTGGGGACAGTGGCAGGTTCTCAACGCCAGGGATCTTAAATGACAGGGACTGTTTTGACCCACTTCAACCGGGTTTCAGGGCGGGTGGTGACCCTGCTGGAACATGTACCGCTGCAGGAAATGCAGCGGTTTCCGTTCTCCGTGGTCTGTCCAGAATTTCTGCTCCTCTCGGCCAGGGTTGCTTGTCCAGGCCAGGACTGGGGAGCACGGTGCTGTCGTGGCTTCCGTTCTTCCTGGAGCGGAGGGCCCGCCAGGCAGGCCGGGAAGCCTGCCTGGGCCCGTGGCTTGGCCCAGGGGTGTCCGGCTGGGCTATGCTAAGTCCTGCAGTGCAGCCGCTCGGCCCAAGCCGTCCTTCATGGACTCTCGTGCCGGCAGGTGTGGGGCAAGGCTGCGGACGACGTGCTCCTCGGGTGCCCGGCTGCAGTGACCTGCACAGCGCCAGCAGGGTCAGCCTGTAACACTGGGCTCTGACCAGCCGGCTTGGGTGAGCAGGAACATGGCCGCCTCAGCTGCTCGGCTGAAGCGTGGCTTTTGCCTCTGCCTGACGGGTCCCGTCCTGTTCTCACTTGCACAGTGGTCGCATCGCTTGCGCTGTCCTTCAAAACGCACTTCCAGATGGTCAGGACCCCCAGGGCGTGGAGTGGGCTCCCCCGGGAGGCGGTTGAGGCCCCCTCGGGGAGGGTGTTCAAGGGCAGGCTGGACACGCACGTGGTGGGCACGTCGTGAGCGGAGCCGTCTGGAGACGGGGTCAGACTAGATGGCCCGGGAGGCCCCTTCTGACTCGCTGTTTCCATGTTTCTAAATGGTTGCAGAGGGTCTCGTGAGGGTGGTTCTGTTGCCCCGCAGTGGATGTTTACGCCGATTTGCTGTCTGGGACCCCCACGGAAGAGTCTGTTTGAGCCCAGTATTTGCCTCTCTTGGGCAATCCTGCGTCTGTCTCCGCTCACCCAGGCTGCGCAGACACAGCTCATGCCTGGCGGCACCACAGGGGGGCGAGGGACCCAGCCGGGCATCCAGCTCCTGCCGCAGGGGGGTGCCCAGGTGCCCAGGCCTCGCTTCAGCCACGTGCCCTGGTCTGCCAGCCGGGAAAGCCCAGTGCCCGCAACAGAGGGGCCACGCGGAGTGGCGGGTGACCCTGCCGCAGGCTGCCTGGGCGGAGGTCCTCGCTGCGGCAGCCACTCGGCCCCGCGGGTGGAGAGGGCTGCAGCGCCCTCCCTGAGTATCTCCGACTGACCACGGCTGCCTTCGATCTGTTTCAGGGCCATGCTGTGGCGGCTCCCGGGGTGCCTCTCCCCTGGGCAGTGCCTAGAGTGCCGGGGCCGCCGTTGCCTCCCACGCCCTGTCCCGTGGCGCCTCTGAACCCCCAGGATGTCCCAGGCGGGAGCCGTCCTGTGCGTCCGCCCCGAGGGGGGGCACGCCATGTCGCCGCAGCACTTCGCGCGGGAGCCCGAGCAGAGGCCGTGGCTGTCACCCCACCGGAACGCGGAGACTATGGCCCCGAGCACCCAGCGCTGCCTCTCGCCCAGCCTCAACGCCGGCCGGATCCACCTGCTGCGCAAGGGGCTTCCCCCGGCTGCCCGGCGGGCCCAGCTGGGCATGTACAACAGCACCGGCTCCCTCTTCCGGAAGGCCACGGAGACGCACCACCTGGGCAACGGCAGCTGCCCCAGCTCAGGGCGAGCGACGGCGCCGTGCACCCCCCTGAGAAGCAGGCCTCCCCCCGCCCTGGGCTCCCCGGGCAGCCGCACCCCCCTGGTGGCTCCGGTCCCCGACGGTCAGAGCTCCGTGGTGACTTTCCGGTTTATCGAGAAGGCCAGTGTGAAGACATTGAACGGCCTCCCGCTGGCCGAGCCCAGCTGGGCATGCGGGGAGGCCCCCCACCCGGGCAGGCATGGGAACGGCTGCCCCCCAGCCCAGCGTCAGTGCTCCCCACAGCACCACATGGCTCCGGAGCTGGCTGCTGCAGAGCTGAGCGGGAGCTTCCGGAGGAAGGCCAGGGAAGACCCCGCGGCCCGGCCCGGCCCTCCGGGTGAATGGGCCCCCCTGGCCCTCTGCGGTAAAGCCCAGGAGCCCTTTGGCCAGAAGCTGAAGCTGGAGACGTCTGCCTCAGACCCCCTCCTGGCCGGGAGCAGGTTCCTTTCCGGGGTGCAGTCCCCCCGGAGCCTGGCCAACGGCAGCCCCCACCCGCTCCACGGCAACTGCCTCTCCAGCTCACTCACCAACGGGATGGGCAGCCCCACCAAGGACATCTCCCTGCTCCGGAGGAGCCCCCAGGGCGGGGACCCCCACTGCCAGGTAGGTCGCAGGGGGGCGGGCCCCTTCCTTGTGAATGCGGCACCCGCTGCCAACCGAGCGCCTCTCCCCCCCCCACCACACGGTGACCCCACACGGCCACCCTCTCTCTCATCCGCAGGGGAGCCTGTGGGCATGTTCCCGGGAGAGCTCTGCCCACGCCCAGCGGATCGCCAAGGCCAAGTGGGAGTTCTTCTACGGCTCTCTGGGCCCCCCTGGGCCAGGTAAGGGGCTCGCAGTAGCACTGCCGACATCTCTTTGGGAGGCACCCCGGGCGCCGCACCCCAGTACCTGTGGAGCTACGGGGGGGGCACCCCAGGCTGGTGCCCGCAAAGCGGCCGCTCCCTCCTCGCCAGTCGCTCTTGAGCAGGTCCACTGGAGAAGGCGCTGCTGCTGCTTCCCACGCGGCGTGGCTCGTGCCCGAGCTTCCCAGTGGAGCGCTGTTTGTGAGCCCGCTGTTGCCCCTTGGCTTGCGCATGACTGGCCCGGCCACACTCCCGCACAGACTCCCGCACGAGCTCAGCGGGAGGGGGGCCGGAGGGACGCCCAGGCTGCGGCAGGACCTGACGCAGCTCTTCCATCGTGCCCTCCTTCATGGCTGCTCCATGGCAGGAAGGCGGCTGGAAGGTGTGGGAAGGCCTGGCAGGGTTGCAGCGGGAGAGGATGCCATCTGGACATCAGGTGGAAGCCCTGAGCCGGGGAGACGGGCTGGTTGAGTTGCCCCCTTCCACGCGGCGTGGAGCACAGAGATTTGCGGTCTGGCGAGGGGGAGCAGAGCCCCTCCCTCTGCCCCGGAGCCACAGACCCCCACGCCCTGGCCTAAATAATGCTTTAGCAGTCTTCGGTTTCCGAGAGCCGTTGCGGCTCGCAGCAAGCCCAGGTCCCTCCCTGCACTGACCTTTCTGCAGTGTGTTGCTTTTCTCCTGCCCTTCAGAGACCCTTTCCAAGGGCGGCTTTGCAGGAGAAAGAGAGACGCAGATGCAGCCGTCCCAGGCTGTGGGGAGGCGCTGAAGCCGCGCGAGCCCTCACAGAGGCAGGGTTCATGCTGGGGACCTTGGGGAACCCTCTCTTCTGCCTGTGCTCCCCATGTGCCCCCAGTGTGGCTGCACCGACATCGTGAGGCACTGAAGCTCTTAGGACTATTTATCCTTCTCACTGACTGCAAGATCAAAGGATGGGGTGGGGACCGAAAGGCGATGCATGTTTTGGGCTTAAACCTTCCGGAACATTGAATCAGCCCCAAGCCGGTCTCTTCCCTCGTACAGCCCTTGACTTTCAGGATTGGGATGCTGCCGGCTACCTGGGGTGCTCCTGGCCAGGCGCTTTGCCTGCCCCCCCTTGCTGGGGACATGCCTGCAGGGCTGAGGGAGCGCATCTTCCAGGAAAAGGAGGGGGCTCTCGTGTTGCTGAAGTGGGGTCTCCCTTCCAGGGATGGCTCCTCCGGGTGCCCCAGACCCTCCCCCTGAGCGTCCCACGAAACCGAGCCACACGATGCGGACAAAGCCGGGCTGGATGGAGCCAGAGCATAGCTTGTGCCACGTCGAGGTCGAAATCGAGGTGGCCCCACCGGGCAGCACGAAGCTCGGAAACTACGAAACTGGCATCATCCGAAGAACGGTGAAGTATTCGGAGACGGACCTGGATTCTGTTCCCCTGAGGTGCTATCATGAAACCAACATCGATGACATCTTGGCGGAGAAGGACGAGGCGGATTCAGCCATCGAGAGCCAGAAGGACACCGAGAGCAACCCCAGCTTCACGGGGATCCTGGGGAAAGGCGGCACGGACCCCGGCGAGCTCCTGGCTCAGCGCCCCGGGGACGGCGGGGGCAAGTGCCCGAGGAGCGCGGCGCCGGGCGGCAGGGGGGATGACGGGTTCGAGGCCGCGCAGCAGCAGCAGGACAGGTGAGGGCCGCCCCAGTGGTCAGCACTGGCCATGAGCGACGTTGCTCGCTTGCTTCGGGGGCACCCAGACAGCCTCGCAAGCCTGGGGCTCGCTTCCTGTGGGACAGGTGGATCTCCTTGTCTGCCCCCACTGCCTTGCTGCGGCTTAGCCGGTCTCCTTTATCATGCGTCTTCCTGGCACTAAGCAGGGAGGGGGAATGGGGAGCAGGCGGCCTCCTTCTCCGGCTCTCTTGTGAGGCACGGGTTTCGCCAACTGCGGAGGCACGGGTTTCCTCCGCTCAGCTGAGAGCGGGAGGAAGGCAGGTGTCTGCACGGTGCTCAGGCCAGCCCTGCCCAGTTCCCTTTCTTGGCACTAACGAGGCGGCCCTTCTTCTATTTCTGCTGGCTTCTGAGAGAGCAGAGACAAGGGCCTTTTACCTTTGCTGGCACCTGCCTGGGAGAGGAGAGAAGTGTGTGTGTGTGTGTGTGTGTGTGAGGAGAGGGAGAGAGAGAGAGAGGGAGAGAGAGCGCATGTGTGTGTAGGGGGATGGGCTGAGAGGGAGAAGGAAGGTGCGTGCATGGACGCAAACCCAAGGGGGCCCATGTGCAGCTCCAGACTCCTGAAACACTCTCAGGACTGATACATTTTGTGTCCCTGGGATGTGGTTAGAGTTCGTGTAAACATCCCGCAGCGGGCAAGATCCTGCTGCATGGTTATTCAGAGGTGCTTAGCAAAGGTCTCTTTCTTCCTGCAATCTTCTGCTAAAGGGAGTTGGGGGCGTCTCCCTTTTAAAAAGGCGCCTTCCACTTCTAGGCGCCAGTGGCTTTCGGCTTCCCAGTCAGCCTGTTCTGGAACTGGCTCTTCATTCCTCGGTTGGCGTTCCCTGTGCAAGGCATAGCCATTTTCAATACCTGGCATCCTCTTTTTAGCCAGAGCAATTGCTTGCTGATCGTCTTCTTTCTATGGTTGCACCTTGAAAACCGTGAAAACAAACATTACATAGAGAGCAGTTGCTCTGCCTGCAAGAGGGAGATGGGGGTGCCTTGGGAAAGAGGGCGCTTAGCACTGCCGATCGGAGTGCATGAGGGGAACCATGGGAAGCCCCAGGAGAGTCTTGGACTAACAGAGTGGACAGGGGCCAGTAAGGCCAGTGGGCCCGTCCTCTGCTCAGTGCAGGACCCCCAGTCCAAGCATCCCCGCCCAGGTGGCTGCCCAGCGGCTCCCCAGGTCGTGGGTGCCATTGCTGGACTGCTCTGACAGTGAAGAGATCTTCCTGATGTCCAGCCAGAATCCAGCTTCCTGTAACTTGACCCTATTACTCCGTGTCCTGCACTGTGGGACGATGAGGGCTTCTGACACCCTCAGTGTGGCAGCCTTTCCAGTGCTTGAGAAGTGCTCGTGTATCTCCAGTTGAGAGTTATAATTGACAATAGAAGCATAGAAGCATCATAGCAGAGTGGGTCAGAAGGGACCTCCCGGGCCATCTAGTCTGACCCCCGGCTTCAGCCAGCTCCGCTCATGACATGCCCACCATGTGCATGCCCAGCCTATCTTTGAACACCCTCACCGATGGGGCCTCAGCCACCTCCCGTGGAAGCCCATTCCATTCCCTCGGGATCCTAACCGTCAGGAAGTGCTTCCTGACATCCAAACTGAACCCGGGTTCCTTGAGCTTGGCTCCACTGGAGCGTGTCCTGACCACACAATGTCTGGAGCCCGTGTAAAATTCTGGATCAGGCCCTCACTCCTGCAGTTTACATTGCCCCAAAGTGGCACAAATGCCCCCCCCCCGCACCCCCGGACTGGCTCCTCTGTGTTTGCATGAGAGTAGAAGAGACCAGCCAAAGGTCGTAGAGCAACCGCTCCACTGGGAAGGGAGGCCCTGATGGGGGGCCAGGAGCCAGCTCTGGCCCCGTGATGACTGCTTGTGCATTCCCTGCGTGGGGCAGTGGCACGACTCCCCGGGAAGGCACTGAGGCAGCTCTCCTGCTCGGAGGAGCAGGCGGGGGCCGCGCAGCGTTGGTTCCTCAGTCGCCAGCATCTCTCTCCCCCTTCCCACCCGACCTCCAGGCTCACCCACAGAGACGGCCGAGGGCTGCTCAAATCCCCGGTGCCCTTCCTGCTCCGGCACAGCCTGTCCAAGGACGGCATGGACTCGTTCAGTAAGCATTTTGAGACCATCATGGAGTCCCACCGGGCCAAGGGCACGTCGTACACCAGCCTCGACTCCATCGACATCCTCTCCTCTCCGGCCCACATGCACGGTGGCACCTACTTCACCTTCGACCTCCCTGCCCTGACCCCGGAGGTCCAGGAGCAAATTCGGGACAGTGCCAAGCTCATCCAGCAGAACTTTGCCCCTCTGGCCCTCCTAGAGCCGGACTCTGGAACCAGCTCCGCCACCGACGCTCCCTGGACCGAGCGCGAAGAGGAGCCGAGGCGAGGGAGGAAGGGCGGCCCGCAGAGCCCGTGCCACTCGGAAGACAGCCTGGGAATGGCCCCGGCCTCCGTCGCAAGGTGAGTGGAGACGGCGGTTTTCTGATGGTGCGTTCCTGGGTGCTGCCACCTGTTGGCTCAGCAGACCTTGATCGCCCCGTCCTCTTGTACCGGCAGCGTGGACAGAAGCTACCGGGGAACACGGGCTCTGCCACATCCCTCTAGGTGTTCATGCTCCCAGAAAGGTAACATGAAGCATGCATGATGTGCATGCCCCCCGGGATACTTGCCCCCCTCTCGCATGTGTGCGTTACTCAACTGTAACTGGAGAGTGCCGTCTCGGGGGCCTGGGAAGGCCTGCAGGAAGACGCGCCCAGCCTCACTGCTGATCCCCAGCCGCCATTTTCCAGGCTTGTTCGCAGCTCAGCTGTGTGCTCCTGATCTGATGTTGCCCAGGGGCACTTCTTTAGTTTGAAAGGAAAATGCCTAGACTTCAAAAAGCTGCTCCCGTGCACAAGCAGACACTTTCGAAAGGCCATCACTGTGTCTGCCGGAGCCGGAGCCGTTGGCCACGGCTTTTGGAGATGTGTTGTAACTTGTACTGCAGGACTTGAAGGTGGGTGTGAAGTTTGGCCAATGACCCAGCTCTGTGACTGGTCCTCCATTCAGGTTTTCAGAAGGAAGGACGGAAAAGGGGGCTGTTTGCTTTAAGGAGTGATGCTCTGCAGTGACTGCTCCCACTTTTGATGATTCAAGACCAGCTGTATCTGGCGCCGAACTAGTTGCAAGAAATTTGGGAAGGCGCTCAGTAGTAGGCATCCATGCACCCAGTTGGGTGTGGGATCCTCGGAAGGGGGGGCTTTGTAACCATTTCCTCCCACGTTGCAGCCCCACAAGAGCCGCCCCCCAGGGCAGCTGTTTGGCGGTTGGCCTGCCGCTGCTCCGTGCGCACGGGGTGCGGAGGGTTAATGCAGCTACACATGGTGCTTCACGCTCAGGTGTTGTTTGGGGTTTGGCAGGGGGTGATTCCAGTCCCTCTTTTTCCTTCCTGGTCCAGGCTGCATATAAGCGACAAATCCCTCCGGCTGCTTCTTTTAGGGTGCCGCTGTGCGCCCGTGCGCGCGCGCATGTGCGTTCCCTCCGGCCAACCCCAAGTATGTCTATACAGAGTGCAGCAAGAATCCATCTGGTGGGACACCGTCATTCTACTACGTGAGCCAACTCTTGTTCGGTGGCTTACCTGGTGCAAGATCCGGGGCTCTTTGCACCCTTCGCTGTCCTCCTGCAACTGGACAAAGGGAAGCAGCGACGCTTGGCACTGGAAACGTGGTCTGTTCGAGTGGTCAAGCGCCCTCTGGCAAACGTGGAAGCCAACTTAGCAGGCATGTTGCATCCCGAGCCCCGTGCTCCTGCGGCCAGCCTGGAGTCCTGCTCCCAGCTCTGGCGTGTGGGACTCGGCCCTGCCTGCTTCCTTGTCAGCCAGCGTTTTCCTTCGTGTGCTGGGGAAGGGGCGATGCAGAGGGCCACAGAAGGAAAGGAAATCAGACAGCGGGAGGTCGGGCATGAGCTCCTTGGCGCTCCTCACCCTCCGTAGGAAACAGCTGCAAAAGGTTGCCTGGAGATTCAGGTGTGCTGCCCCCAGTGTCCAAAGGCACCTTGGCTTCGCCTTCCACCAGCTCCCAGAGAAGCCACACGGTGCTTGAGCACCGTGCTGGACTGGGTGCAGCCCAACAAGCAGGGGCCTAATCCTGATGAGACAAAGGTGCTGCTGGTCGGTGTAAGGGTGGGTCCGGGGCGAGGCTCAAAGCTTGTCTCCGTGAAGGACCGGGTCTGCGGGTGGGGGTGCCGCTGGGTCTGTGTGTGCCCCGGACCACCAGGCAGCAGCCTCGGCCAGGTGCCTTTCTGTGTAACTTCCGCTTGCGCACCCATTCTGTCCTCCTGCGGGAAGGGCGGCTCCGGCCAGTGCCGCTCACATTGCTGTGCCCGCTGGAGGAGGACATGCCCACACGCAGCACTGGGCAGGGTTGCAAGCTTCCGCTGGTGCAAAGCCTTGTAGCCGGGGCTCCGGCCGGTACATGACTTTGGGGGAAAGTGTTTCTTGACCTCTGATTGGCTTCCCAATACCATTCAAAGTGCTTTGCAGTTTGGGAACTGGGCCTTGAAGGATTGCCCGTCCCTGCAGGATCTTGCCCACCCATTCAGTTCAGCAAGGAGGGGGCTTCTTTGTGTGCTGCTTTTCGGCAGAGACAGGTGGGGAAAGTGAGAGTTCTCCAGAGGCCGTGGCAAAAGCCTGGCGAGGGACACACTCTGCTCTCCAACCCTTTGCTCCTTGCAGGTTTTGGGAAGGGGGAGCTGACAGGTGCAGAGTGGGCTCTGAGGGCCTTCAGGGAGGTGGAATTGTGGTGATCTATCAGGAGTCTGCTCTTTTGGCAAGAACCACCCCCCACCATCCAGCAGTTTTCAGGGTCTGAGCTGAAATCTGTTAATGTCTGCAAAGATGGAGGACCCATTTAATTAATCTGCTCTTGGAGGCCTGTGGATCCAGAGGGATTCCTGAAAACCTTGGGGGATTTTGCAGCCCCTGGACTTGCAGTCCTTTCAACAGCCTGGTTGATTTGTGGGATGTGGAGATGATCTGGCATCCCTTAATGCCTTCTCCAGGGATGCAAAGCACAAGCCCCTTGGTTTGTCACACCGATCCGCAATTCAGAGGCTCGGAAATCCGCTTCTTGTCAGGGCAAATAGGTTTATTTACAATTGAATGCATGGGTCCATGGGTGCCTAAAATAGGAACACCCCATGTTAATTTCCTTAGGGTTATATAGAATACACAAAAGGGGAGTGAATACAATACACAGGAAGGTGACTGGATACACGCCACAGCACCATAAAGAAAAGTTACATTCCACTCTAATGAGATGCCTTTGACAGGCCTTCTGAACTAAAGTTGCCTTGAACAGGCTGGCCAAGTTAAGTAAACAAAAAGGTTACATGTGTGAACTTACAGGGTTAGGGAGGCACTTTAGCAAGCCTGTAAAACACGGAGATTGCACTTTGCCAGTCACCTGCTAATGGAGTGGGGTCCTCTGGTCTTCACCACCCGACACCGAGGCATCTTTTGATGTGCTTATGGCGGGATGGCAAGAATTGCTTTTCTGAGTACAGATTAAACAACGAAGGCCTCTGCAGACCTTCGGAGCAGCACGGGGAATCCCTAACCTAACCTAACCTAACCTAACAGCTTCAGCAACTGCGTTGTCAGGCCGGGCACCATTTCACACACCCCAAAATGCCTGCAGCAGCAGCATCCATGGGTGGTGGTCTCTTCCACATCGCTTTGCTTTTAAATACCTGAAAGGCCGCCACAGAGAGGAGGGCCAGCGGGGCTCTCTCGCCTCTCGGCCATCCCAGGGTGCAGGGCAAGGAATGGCAGGCTCAAGTTTGAGGAAGCCGGGTCTGGCTAGAGAGCAGGAAGATTCCCTGGCTGTCAAAGCCACGCAGCCCTTGACCTCGGGAGGGGTTGGCCCTCCCCTGCCTGAGGGGCTCGAGAGAGGTTGGGCTGGACAGCCCCTGCCAGGGACGCACTGAGCAGCGGTTTGGATCCAGTGGCCCCTTCCAGCTCGACCGCTCCATGGATCCCGCAGCTCCCGTGCTTCTGGATCTGGGAAAACCCCTAAAGGGCTTGCCACCTTTGCGCTTCGATCGATCGATCCGATCCTAAGAGGCCAGGAGGCCGTGAGCTGCCAGAGAGCTCTAGGGCTAATTAGAACAGGCCACTTCCATGTGCTCCTCGTGAGTAAGGTCAGCAGAAGGATGTGAAACCTTATCCATAAGCCGTCCCAAGATGTTTGTTGGGGACAGGATAGAAAAGCTTTTAATCAATCAATCAATCAATCAATCAGAATGTCTCTGAAAAGGTGTATTTTCCATCCGATTGGATAAGGACAATTTTTTAAAAGGGGGACGCCTTCCTGGGCTCAGCCTCCAGCGGTCTGGGCCCTTTCTGCTTCGCATTTGAGCCTGGACTTCCATGCTGCTGAGCTCACCTTCTGTATAGTCAGAGGAGCTACAGATTCTGCTCTGTAATGAAGCAGGCTGTATAACCCGAAACTGCAGGGAGTATACCGGATTTTTTGCTCTGTAAGACTCACTTTTTTCCTTCTCTAAGGGGCAATGTCTGTGCGTCTTATAGAGCGAATGTGTGTGTGCAGTAAGTCTGTCAGATGTGCAGCCCATGGGGAAGTGATGGGGAATGTGCCTGTGATGATGTGCCCATTGGATTCAGAATATTTTTTTTCTTGTTTTCCTCCTCTAAAAACTAGGTGTGTCTTATGGTCAGGCACGTCTTATAGAACAAAAAATATGGTATTTTGCAAGATGCATTTCTAACAAATCCATGGAGGAAAATGTGTTACATGCCTCCAACTGCTGGCCAGGTCATCGTGGTAGAACATTCACCTTGGACTGAATTAAAAAATTAGCAGTTCAGAGGCATGTTGGACCAACATGTTACAAAATTCCAATCTATCTAGGCTGGAGTTCTGTATTCACTTTTTAACTTTTGCCAAAGGCCACAATAATGTTATCAGGTTGATTTTAGGTAAACTACAAATAATACTTCTTAATATTGCTTTTTTGGAAATAAGTCGAACTTAATTCTTAGAAAACCAGATTATGATACGACACACTAAAATCCTGTCTTTATTAATTAGTAGTAAATCTTATTTAAACAAGTGGTACTTGGTTCAGCAGGTATGCCTGGGGCTCCACCTAATCTTTCTTCTTCTGACCAGGAAAACCAATCTGGGCCAAACGGCATATTAAGTTAGGTGCGTTTTTGGGTAGCGTGTTCCATCGGCCTCCTCTCGTGCTCGGCACCACGAGAATTCTGCAATGCACTGGACAATGGCACAGGCTGCGGTGGAGCCAGTCATTCTCCAGGCACTGCTCCCCACCCGAAAAGCCTCCTGCCCCCAAAAGCGCTGTTTGTCATGCCCTTGATCGCCACACGCCCTCCACCGCTGTAGGCTTTTTGAATGCAACATCGAGCAAGCCGGCTTAAGGCCCGCTTTAAAATGGCCGTCGATGGCACATGCCTTCAGTCATGGCATTTTCGAGAAGTGCAGCTGTGTTGACCTATTGCAAGAATGGGATGCATTATAGTCTCCAGGTGTTTGTAGAACAGCAACACGGTTTGTCTCACAGGTGCCACGGCTCTTCGTGGTTCGTATCCCAGGGCTTGAGATGTGGGAGCGAGACAAGGCTGTCTGCAGGCGGGGGGGCGGGGGGGGCAGAGGCAGGGGAAGCAGCAAGTGCACCACGCTTCTCCGGTGCCTGCCCTCGGCCTCAGTCTCCGGGCGGAGGGAAGGCCGAGCAGGGAGGGGCTGCTTCCTCGTGGCCTGAGCAAGCAGCTCACCTTCCCCAATTTTGCATGGCCGCTTCCGAGGAAAAGAATCCAGTTCGGAAGGGGAATCGTGCAAAGGGGCGGCCAGCTTGCCTCGGCAGAAAACGGTTTCCGTAATCATGCTTACCAGGCAGGTGCACCAGGTTTGCAGAACCGAGCTGTGGCACGTGGAATATGGAGATGGATGCGGCCCCGGCTTCTGCTCTCTGTCTTGCACTCCGGGCGGCGCTGAAAGGAGAGGCCCAAGGGAACGGTTTGCCCGGCCCCCACCTGGCGCGCTCCAATCCCTCCCACAGGGATCCCTCCAGGGCCCTTTTGACCAGCTCCCCAAAACCGGTGGCCTCTGGGCAGGCATGCCTGAGCCCAGGACACCGCACTCCTGCCACTGGTGATGCTGGGAGTGGGTGAGGGCGAGGCTGCCCCTGCCTGAAGAGCAAACCAGAGCGGTCAGGGGGAAGGAAAGCCAGCCTGCCAGCTGGGAGGGGCATGTGCCACGTGCATGCCACGGAAGCGCCCGCGCGGAAGCCTTTGCCCCGCTCCCACTGTGTCCCGGGGGCCACCGCCGTGCCTGGCCTGTGGTCCTCTGCAGCTCCCACGGACCCCTGCGGGGGGGGCGGCATTTGCCTGCTAGTGCCTGGCTGGGGGTCGCTCTCCATCCCTCCCAGGCAGCCTCCTTGCAGCAGCCTGTGGCCTCGCAAGGCAGAGGCCAGAGATGGCGGTTGAGGGGGAGGAGCTGGACGAGTGGGAGAAAGGTGTGGGGTGGAGTGGGAAGCCGGAGGGGATCCCGGAGGGCCTGGAAGTGGGAAGGACAGAATTAGCCTTTTCTTTGGCTCATAGTGAACCTTGTGCCTCCATACCAACGTTTCTGTTCATGAGTACAACACAAAGAGGACTTGGTAGAGCTCTGCCTTGATACTTTTGCCAAAACACAAGGGTGCTGGTCGGCTGGAAGGAAGCAGTAACAGCAATCGGAGTTGCAGCTCGTTGCAAGAGATGGGAAGTTGAAATCAGGGAAGGGCACTGGCATTGAGTTTTAAACAGGTTTAAGGGATTTAAGCTGCAGCTGCTTGCACTAGGGCTCTCCCCATTTTTAATTGAGCAAAAATTAGTTGAGAAACATTGGTTAATTCAATTAATTGGAAAAAAAGAAGTGGAAAAAAGTCTCAATGTGCTAGAACTCACAAGCAGTTCTTAACGTTAGGCAAATGGAGAGGTAAAGGCAGCCTGGATCAACCCCCATTTCTCGAAGGAGAATCCAGTTCCCGAGCAGCAAGTGCAGGATATGTCATAGCCAAAGTTTCCAGGTGATCCTCTAAGCTTTTGCAGCTTCCGAACGTGCAATCGTGGCAAAAGAGCCTTGCGTGGTTTTCACACTTGTCCGCACATCAGTCCAGTTTTATGTTGCATCAGCTGTGCAGAGGGATGTGGACCTCCCCGTCCCGTCCCTCCTTCCCACAGCAATTCCCCCATCCCCTTCCACACCAAAAGGCAGGAGATCCCACTCTGCAGCATGGGGGGGGGGGGAGATCCCACAGAATTGGGTGGGCAGGCCTTTTCATTATTTTTATTTTATTTTATTAACTAATTTATATGCCGCCCCTTGCCACAGATCAGAATTTCCCTGCACCTGAGCGGAGGCAGCGTCCCTTCGGAAGCCTCTTTGGGGCTCAGAAAATCCAGCCTGTGTTCTCGCCACAGCACAGCAAGGCCTTCCTGTGGCTAGCGGGCAGGGCGGGTGGGTGGCCGCTTCCGTGGGAACTCTCCATTGCAGTTAGTTTTGTGGGGAGAATTCCCCTCCTGCTGCTGCTTCCATGTGTGAGATTCAAAACTCCGTTAGACAGGAGTCGAGTAGGTACAAGCAGTTTATTCCATACAGAAAGTGTTTGCAGAGGCTGGCTCAATGCCTCAGCGGTCTGAGAAACAAAGAGCAATCATTTCAAACATCAGTGGGATTATATACATCCCTTTCCCCGATGCTCAACACTATCCCCGCTTCGCCATTGGCTGGTTACTAAGAAGTCACAATCTTCCCCATCCGCCTATATCATACTACCCCTCGATAGGCCCCCACTCCCACTCATACATCCCATGTCCATGCCAATGAGCCCATGACCTATGAGACGTGTGTCAGTTGCTATTCATAAGCCTATTAAGCGTGCGCAGCACCTTTCAAAAGTTCAACAGGCCGGAGTGGCCTTGCACATTCTTACTTGACGCCAACTTGCTTCTTAAATCTTGTGGGAGGACGAGATAGGAAGAACAGCCCTTCTTCCAAGCTCGTTCCAGTTTCTGTTCAGTTGGATACGTGCCTGTATACTTAGTAGCAAATGGCGTCTTGCTATGAAATAGCTGTGCGATTGCTAGTTTGTTCTTTTGACAAAGATACTATTCTTGCTCTATTGCTCACACAGGAGAGCTGTGGGAAACCTTCTTGCCCATGCCAAATAATGCATCTGGCTTCATAGCTTGGCAGGCAGGGAAGTGCTGAGGAGCTGAAGAGGACCTCTCCTTGCTGCGCCTTCTGCTCCTTTGCCCCCGGGCAAGCAGGACACAGGCGGTGTGCACCAGCGTCGTGGCTGAGGGACATGGGGAGGGGAAGCCAGCAGGAGAGAAGGGGTCCTATCCCGTCTCCCTCTGCTCCTGGTGTTCAGCAGCAGCTTCAGTCTGAAAGAGAGAGAATTCAGCAGCCCCCTCTCTCGCTTTTGTGTTTCCTGTCAATGTTTCTTCCACCAAGTCTCCTGTTGCCACGTTGTAAGATCCTGTGGGATTCTCCCTTCCGAGCTTGGAGGCAGCATTCCAACGTTGGAAAGGGGAGTGAGACGACTGGTCAGGCCCCTTGCGGCCAGTGCGGAAGGAACCACTCCAGCACCTTCGAGGTTGGAAGGCCAGCCTTGGAGAGGGGGACAGGTGTGCCCCACAAGCGGTGCCTGAGGAGGTCAGGGCTGGACCACCTGGGCCCCCTCCAGCCTCCCTCTCTCCCACTCCCCAGAGTACTGTGTGCCGTTGGTCTGACAGGCAAGCAGCCTGTCCAGCAAAGCAGGCCAGCGAAGGGTCACGGGAGCCGCTCACGCCGCTGCTCCTGCCGGCATTGCGTGATGGAGCTCCACCTTCAGGGTTTCCAGTCTCTGAAGGCCACCAGGGAGGAGCCCCCCAAAGGGGGCCGTAGCACTTCTTTCCGGCAGCACTGCAGCCTTGAGCTTCCAGAGCAGCCTTGCCCAGCCTGGGCCCGCCAGACACCCAGAAAGTGGGACTGCAACACCCAAAATCCCCAGTCCATGGCCCTGCTGCAGGGCAATTCTGGGCATTGCGCTCCAAATGCCTCCGAAGGCCACCCGGTTGGGGAAGGCTGTTTGAGAATCCGGAATCCTCTTACTTACAAAGGCTTGTTCCGAAGAGGAAGGAGCCCCAGGCCTCCCTTCCCTCCTCTTGCACGAGGCCGCTGCTCAAACCTCCCGCTTGCGGCGAAGGGCGGCGAGAGGAATGGCCCCGCTCGCAAGGTCTTTTCCTTTCAGCGAGCACCCTCTTAGCCAGCTGGGCTCGGGCTCGGGCTCGGGCTCGGAGCTGGACAGCGTGGAGCAGCTGGCCCTGGGCAGCACGGACACCCTCTCCAGCGGGCACAAAGCTGACCTGGATGCCGCCAAGCGCCTGGCCAAGCGGCTCTTCAACCTGGACGGCTTCAAGAAGGCCGACGTGGCCCGGCACCTGGGGAAGAAGTACGTGTGGGTATGAGGGGCACGCTCTCTTCACGCAGAGCTCTCCCTGGGGGGGGTGGCGGTCCTGGGAGGACCGGCAGAGCAGGAGCAGCCCCGCTCCGGAAGGCCGCCGGGACCCATGCCCGGCCGGCCTCGATCCAGCACTGCAGGGCTGGCCGTGCCTTCCGCGTGCGCCACGCGCCTGTGGTGGGGTGGCCTATGCTGCAGCTCCTCTGGCTTGCGATGCATGCTGTCATGCGCAGACCTGGCCAGGGGCTGGAATGAAGTCTTCCCGTGGGACTGCCGTGCCGGCCAGCCTGCTCCGCACTTGCCCGAGTCCTTTCTTGTGGCCGCCTGTTTCCTTGCTGCTGCACCCTGGTGCCGCCTCCCGGAACGACTCTCCCTCGCTTTCCTCCCTCTCGTGCGGCAGTTTTTAAAATATCTCTTGTCTCCTTTTCAGTAATGATTTTAGTAAGATGGTGGCAGGGGAGTACCTCAAGTTCTTTGAATTCACCGGAATGACGCTGGATCAGGCACTTCGGTGAGTGGCCGGGGGGGCGGGGGCGGCTCTCCTGGAATACCGAAATCCGGCACCCTGGTGCTGCACCGGGGCTCTGGGGAAATGCTGCTTTCACGATTAACACTTCTTTGCACCTGTAAGCACATGGCCTCTCCGGCCCTTTCCTTGGGTTCTCGATGCCGCTGCTGCACCTCCTCCATGGTCGATCAGCCGGATATTCTTGCAGCCCATCCAAAACCGCAGGGGTGGGGCCTGCCCAGCCCCTCGGGACACGGTGCACCGCTGCTAGACGCCATTCGGCCGCGGGTGTGGAGCAGGGCAGCGTCCGAAGCTGTGGAGGCTCATCTTCAGAGGCGCACGGTGCCTCGTCTTTGAAGCAGTGGGGTCTCCATGGCCGCTCCTCTGTTGAGTGGATGCAAGCGCAATGAACAGTTTAGCCACGGCTGTTCCTTCAAAGCCGTGTGGCTCTTCCCACAATGGCAGTTCAGAACACGGGCGGCTCCATCTGTGGGAGGATGGCATTGCTTTGCTCCCCTGTCCCACCTTCTCCAGTTCTTTTCGGGTTCGGCCTGTCTGTGGCCTATTTCTGCTCCCACATCCCCGCCTTTTCTTCTCCAGTCCCTTCTCCAGGTTACGAATGCCCCCTCTTGTGCTGATAAAAATGTTCAGCTTGCCATAAGGTCTCGGTGGCCCCCACGCAACACCCACACGCACTGAGCCAGGAACCGCTGCCGGAGGTGCCAGCCCCGTCCCTGGGGCGCGGTGCCTGCGCGCTGGGCTTGTCGTGGCAGCACAGCTCCTGCCTGAGGCTGGGTGCGCTCCCTCGCCTGTGCAGAGTGGCATCGATCGCACCCTTGGCCTGGTCCCTTCAGCCGTGGAACAGGCTGCAGTTGGGCAGCAGCTCTGCGGAGGAGGAGGAGGCGGCGGAGCAGCCGGGGGCTGGTCCTGAACTGAGCAGTGGGGGCCCCGCCTGTGGCATTCGCTCTCTTCAGCATTTCATGTTTTTGACCCCGTCTGCCACAAGCCACGTCCTACACTGTGGATGAGCCGCTCTCCATGTTTGCGCCCCGACCCTCACCACCCAGCAAAGGCTCGCAATTCGTGCGTGGAAAAGCAGGGGCCAGCGCCAAACATCTCCATGCACACGTGGGTGCAGGGGATGGCTGGCATGGGGGGTCCAGGGAGGCGGCTCAGCCTGTGCAGAAACTGGATGGGATGGATGGATGGATGATGCTGGCCGGCCTCGCCTGCTGCGGTGACCTCCGAAGCCATATCCTCTGCCCATGTGCGCCAAGCGCCTCTGGTGCTCAGCCTGACCTGTCTGGAACCTCCTGCACTCGGGAGCTGCCTGGCCCATCCCGGGCCTCCTGGGCCCTCCCTCTGCCCTCTCCCAGTGCTCAGGTGACCTGCAGGCACCCCTTCAGTCCTCGGCACGCAAGGGCTGCTGTCCGGCCCTTGAGCAAACTACCTTTCGTGACCACTGTCTCTGCCGCAAAAGGATCAGAGGGGCAGGGAGGCAGTGATCCGGCCAACCGTGCGGTGCTGTCTGTCACTTCCAGCAGGTCTGGGGCATCTCTGCTGAGACAGGGCAGTTGAGGCGCTCAGTCAACTGAGTATTCAGTCCGCCTCTCCCAGCAGGTGCCCCGGCACCCTGGCAAAGCGTCCGCACCTGCCAGCTCCTCCGCAGCTGTGACCTCCTTCCACTGCTCCAGGCAGCCCCTTCCCAGGGCCCCATGCAGGTGTGACCAAGCAAGGCTGGTGGGGAGAGGAGCCCTGGGGAGCCGTGGCAGAGGTGCCATGAGGCGGGATGGCCCCAGCACCCCCTCCTGGAACTGGCCATCCCATGGGCGTGCGGCACTGCCTGCCTCCCCTGGTGAGAGTCAGCACGCTGCCCATCTGTACAGTCACACAAGTAGGCAGTCACCAGATGAGCCCTGGGGGGGGGGGTGAGCTGCACTCTCCCCTCGTTCAGCCGAAGGAAGCCGGCGTGCGTGTGGCTCGGTGGGCGGCCCGGCCCGGCGGAGGAAGCTCCATGTGTCTTCTTCTCCCCAGGTCCTTTCTGAAGGAGCTGGCCCTCATGGGCGAGACGCAAGAGCGGGAGCGGGTCCTTGCCCACTTCTCGCAGCGCTATTACGAGTGCAACCCCAAAGCCATCTCTTCGGAGGGTGAGAGCGCGGGGGAACGGGGGAGATGGCGGGCGGGCTTGGGGCACACTCGGAAACCGGCCAGCAGGTCAGTCCTGCATGCGCCTAGAACGCCCTGCCGAGCCGGCCCAGGGGGCTGCCTGGGGTCTTCGCGGCATCTGTTGGGCATCGTCCTCCACCCTGGGCCTGGGCCAAGCACCTCCCGCAGGGTGGGAAACTGGTGAGGCTGCGAGCCTCTGACCCCCCCCCCCCGCCCACACCTCTTGGTGCTTGTCCCGCAGATGGGGCCCACACGCTGACCTGCGCCTTGATGCTCCTGAACACGGACCTGCACGGACACGTAAGTGCCTCTGAGGCCTGTGCTGCTCTGCAGCTGCTCTCTGGGCGGGACGTGCCTCAGGGAGGCCGCGGGAAGGATGTCCTCCCCCCGGCCGGGCGTCCCCACCTGGAGCGTCCAGTGGCCCAGCAGGTCCCCGTGCCTGCGCACGTGTCTCATTCTGCTTCCTGCCAGCCTCGCCCTTGCGGGAGCCGCTCCGCTGCCCAGAAAGCCGTGCCCACTTCCCCAGGGCAAGTCGAGGGGCCGTGCCCGGCTGGGAGCCTTTGCTCGGCCTGTTGCTGGCCTGGCTGGGAAGCAGAATGATTCCCTCCGCTGAGACGCACCTGCTTCCGAATTCGGGAAAGAGGAGCCACGCTGGGGCTCGTGCACTTGCGTCCGCGCGACCGCAATGGAGCTGGCTGGAGAAGGAGATGTGGAATGATCCAGCTTTGCCACACTCCAGCATTTGGTGCACCAGGCGGACTCGGGGGGTCCTAATCCGGCGCTTCAGGGCACCCAGACCCCTAACGATCCAGCTGCTCCATGCCCCGCCTTCTTCCCCCAGTCCTCAGCGGGCTCCCTGGGGACACTGCCCTGGCACACTGGGCAGAGAGAGGGGTCTCCGGCCAAGCAGGGGACCCCTCCTGCCACGTCCTGCGGCAGATAATCTGCAAGTTTCAGGGGAAAGGCAGACGGAGACCAAAATACGGTTAGGATGGTGGGCAGAAAGAAAAAGGGACTGAAAACGGTGATAAACAACGAAAGAAACAAAGGAAGTTAAGAGGTGACAGAATCTCGGTTTTCAATTTCTGGGGAGAAAATAAATACTCAGGTTTGTGAGAAAGATCAGATGTTTGAACCTTCGCTGCTTTATTGCCCAAAGCCCCAGGAATCCTGCAGTAGACTAACGATAATGTACTACCAGGGAGAGGCAAACTCACCTGTGAGGTTTCAACACAAGTACAGAGCATTTTATACTCTCCTGGTCACATACACAGGTACAGAGCAATTAATGACGGAATGCAGGCATTACAATGAAATTCTGCGGTCATCATATACAAAACAGACAAGGAAGATCAGCCAAACATAGAAGTGACAATAAGATTACAATATTGGTAATTGCAGTGTATTGACATTTCAGTTGAGTAACATAGAAACATAGAGACAGAGCGAGCCAGAAGGGGTCTCCTGGGCCATCTAGTCTGACCCCCGGCTCCAGCTGGCTCTGCTCACCACATGCCCACCACGTGCATGTCCAGCCTGTCTTTGAGCACCCTCACTGATGGGGCCTCAACCACCTCCCCTGGAAGCCCATTCCACACCCTTGGGGTCCTGACTGTCAGGAAGTGCTTCCTGGCATCCAAATGGAACCTGAGTTCCCTGAGCTTTGCTCCATTGGAGCGCATCCTGCCTTCCTCTGCAGGGGAGAACAGGTCTCTTCCCACCTCCGTGTGACACCCTCTCACATACCTGTATGTCGCCAACAGATCCCCTCAGAATCTCCTCCAGGCTGAAGAGACCCAGCTCCCTCAGTCTCGCCTCATATGGCATCCCCTGCAAACCAACCACCAACCTTGTGGCCCTACGCTGCACTGACTCTAACCTGGCTATATCCTTCCTATAATGAGGGGCCCAAAACTGAACACAATACTCCAGTTGCGGGCGCACCAGAGTCATGTAGAGTGGTAGTAATACCTCTCTTGATCTAGAAGCCACGCTTCTGGCTATGCAACCAAGGGTGGCGTTCGCCCTCTTGGCCACTGCAGCACACTGCCGGCTCATGTTCAGCCTGCAGTCAACCAGCACCCCGAGGTCCCTTTCACAAGCGCTGATCTCCAGCCACTTGTCCCCTAACCTGCACTTATGACACCCATTCCTATGCCCCAGGTGCAAGACTTTGCACTTATCCACATTGAACGCCATCCCGTTGTCTCCTGCCCACTTCCATAGTCTGTCCAGAAGAGTTGAACCCATTCCAGAAGAGCTGAACCCATCCTCAGGTCTGCTTGGGCATGCAAATTCAGGCTATTGAGAAAACATTCATGAAATCATAAGCTCATCTGTTACATTCTGTTATCAGGAAGGCTCAGACCCCGAGTAATGGATCCTCTCCTTTCTGATTGGCTATAGTGCGGGAAGCGCTCTGGGCTAGCTAACTAAATACTTCTTGGTAAACTGTGAATTCCTGCAGGGACTATGCAGCAACATTGTAGCATGATAGTGTATTCGACTGAATGGCCTGTCTCCTCTGGCTTACAGCTAGAGAGGAGAAGAAGAGTGAGAGGGGAGTTGGAGGGAGTGCCATTCTCTTAATGCAACAGCAATATCAAGCAGTGGCTTGGCTTGGAAAGCCGGTGCTTTTGAGAAAGGCTGCAGGTTTGATTTGATAACACAAAAGCACATATAAGCAACATTTTTCTGCCAGGATTTATCCAGATTTTCCCAACAGGGGTGAAGGGGTGGCAGGTGTATTGCAAAAATAAAAATTAAAGCACAGCACTTTCTTTGAATCTGCCACGTCCGCCGCTTCTGCAGACACTCACCAGACCTGTTGGAGCAGCAATAAACGTTCCCCTTCCCACTGCAGATGGAGCTCTGCCGCTCGGGGGCTCCAGAAGGTGCTCAGGCCGTGCCCCCTCACCAAGTGTTTGGCCAAGTCCTTCGGCTCTGATGGGCCAGTTGCCATTCATTCGTCCTGCTCCCTTGCGAGCTTGTTGCTCTTTCTCCTTCTCCCGTTTCTCCTCACAGAACATTGGGAAGCGAATGTCCTGCTCAGATTTCATCGGGAACCTGGAAGGACTGAATGAAGGGAGTGATTTTCCGCGGGAGCTGCTCAAGGTAAATTCGGTCAGGGCCCTTTCTGGGGCAACTGGCTCGCTGGCCATACCAACGGGGGCAGTCCACTCGGTCTGGCATCTCTGGGAGAGGGGGAGAGAGGGAGAAAAGGCTCCGGTAGCCTGGCCACACCCCTGGGCAAGAGGGCGTTGCGTTCCAGGGCCTCTGTCTTGGGCAGGGCTGTAGCCATGCCGGGCTCAGCAGCAGCTCGCCTTGCAGGGGTGCACTGGTGGCCAGCAGTGTGAACCTTCCGGAGTCACACCGAATGGAGCGCTTCAGGAGAGCTGATGCCCCGTTCAGACTGGCTCTCCTGGGAGAGCTCTGGGTGGTGCTGGTGGCGCTGGTCGGAGAGGATGCCTTCAGAAATGCACGCGCTGGGCCAGTGCGCACGGCACGGCAGCCCAGCAGACCCCAGGCGGGGTGAGGTCCGGCCACCCCACACGAGCCACCCTTGCGGAGATGGGCACGCAGAGCAACTTTGGCAGCACTTGTGTCGAGTGAGCCAGGTATGCGGAGCCCCCGGAGAGGGAGCTGCTGCGCTTTGCTGGCAGGGCAGGGATGCCGCAGGGCTGAGGCTCGCGGTGCTTGGCTGGCAAGGGCACACTCCTGGCTCCTCCACCTGAGCTTGGTTGCAGACTCCCTGGCTGGTGGGGAGGTGGGAATTGTTGTTTCCCCTGGGAAGGCTTGCACTTGGATGGGAATTGGACCCATTCCTTTTCAAAAGACCTGCTCCGGCTGGACAGGAAAACTGCTGGAACCGCTTTGCCAGTGTGGATCCCTCCTTGGGGGCGGGGGTGGTGCTGTGGGGCCTAAAAGGATTTGGCCTCTCCTACTGCACCGCTGTTGATGCTGCAGCCGGGCACACAAGCCAGCGGGGCCCCGCTGGGTTCACACATTCATTGTGGTGCTGGTGATCACGGAAGCAGTGTTGCTGCCGGCCCGCCAGAGCCGGCAGCGGGTGCTGAGGCCGCTGAGCGCCTTCTGGAGCCATGGAGTGGCAGTTTTGGAATTGAGCTCCTCGGGAGCAGCAGCTGATCTGAGATGGCGGGGCAAGCCCAGAGGCCGAGAGCGTGTTTGTGATCCCCGCAGGGCTTGCGGGGCAGCTGGGCTCCGACTCTGCCCCAGGTCTGCCACCACCATGATGGGCTGCCTTGCTTGCCAGGTATGTGTGTGGAAGTTCCTCCTGCCATGCATTTAAAAATATGCTGAGTGAAGCAGAGAGTTCAGAGAATGGCCGAGTTTTTGCTTTTGTTTTGTGTATCAGAGCATTCACACTTCAGGATAAGACGAGTCCTGCAGAAGGCAGGCAGGAGCTGGGTGAATGTTACATTTCAAAGAAATGCAGCTTCTGCCTCTTTCCTGGGGATCGTTCCCATTCCTGCCCCCAAGCGGTGGGTGGCAGCATCCCGGTCAGGCAAGTGACTGAGCTCGCTTTCCTGCTCTGCAGACCCCGCAACACCGGCTGCAGCCGGTCGCACAACAGGCAGGTGCTCCCTGCGCTAAGCGGGGCTATGCGCTTCGTCCACCAACCAACAGGCTTAATCGATTTAAAACTTGCAGAGCAGTTAAAAGGTGACGTGCCAGGGCATGTTCTGAGTATTTTTAACACAAGTGAGACCAAAATTCATCTGCAGTAGGTGCCGTCTTAGCATGGGACTAGTCATTCCATGGAAAACTTCCCTACGGCTCCATTTCATGGAATCATAGGATCAGTTTCCCTCGCAGCATCAGTGTGGGAGCTGGAAAACGTTTGCACGGGAGGGCTGGGATGCAGGAGGCACGCCGGGTTATAAGCCGTCGCAGCTTCATTATATTTTTCCAAGAGGGCTTGAGAATTGGAACTGAGCCCATGCATGGCGGGGGGGGGGGGCAGGCAGGGAAGCTGGGGCCACGTTGCAGGGTGAATGGAGAGATCAAGCGCCCTCGCGTTCAGTGCCAGCCTTCCCTACGCACTCACTGCTCTTTCCTATGCGCCTCGTTCCAGCAAGAGCAGGTCGCATCTGCCTATTTGCTGAGATAATATCTAGTTCCGCTTTCAGGAGGGGCGTCCCTCCCTCCTGCTTCCCAGGGCAGTGCTTGATGCAACACGCACAAAAACTGCCGTTTGCCTCCAACATTTATTCATATGCAAATGTGTGCTGATTTAACTGAATAATTAAACAAGTAAAATGTGTATGATTGAGCGAAGATGTCTTTAATGAGGCGGTAAGAGGGCTCTCTAACAGTGTATCGCACCACAGTTTTGCCAGTCTGCCGGCGATGACGACGGCTCACGGCCGGTGAGCCAGGTTTGGTGGTGGCGGTTTTGTGATCGAGCCCTGGGCCTGGGGGAGCATCCCCACCCCCAGCCTGTAACAGCCACACTGTCTGGCTCAGGCGAGGGCTGGCGCTCCAAGCCACCCAGGGAGCCCTCTGGGCCAGCCCCTTCCATTTCCACACCCCGGTCGGCCCCAGAAGATGCCGCCTCTGCCTCGCCTTCCCCGCTCGTTGCCTGATCGGGGCGCAGTGGCAACTGGAGGGCACGGAGCGGATGCTGACACCCACGCAGTACTCGGCCATGAGCGGGAGGGGCCTGCTGCAAGGGAGGCTGCTCCGTGGGGGCGACGCTCGGGTTCGGGTCACAGGATGTGCCCCAGTGGATCTCCGGCATCTCTGGCCAGGGTTGGGGAAGGACCGTCTCCGAAGCAGCGCCAGTCCACGCCAGCAGGGCAAGGCTCGGTGGCCGAGCAGCCTGAGGTAGCGCAGGGCAGCTTGCCGTTCCTCCCGGAAAGGGCGTCTTTGCTTCCCTCGGAGTCTCGTCGTGCATTCTGGCTTTTTACTCCATCTGACCATATGCCTGGATTGTCTGCTCCATGACTACTCAGAAGTCGGTCCTGTTGGTGTCGGCACGTCCTCCTCCCAGGTAAGTCTGGCACTGCAGCTGCTTGCTTAGCTCAGTGGCGAAACTCCCTGCAGGACGCAGACGGTACCCTGGGGGTGAGCGGCATCGAGGGAGGCCTCTGAGCACGACGGCTCTCGGAGGCACTGCTGGCAGCTCTCCTCGGCAGCCCTCTCCCTGCACGCATTTCTAAATGCGTTTCCACCTCTTGGGACAGTGCAGTCAAAATGTCAATGGCATATAACAGGAAGCAGTCCTTGCCGAAGCAGATCTGTTGCCGGGCGACCACAAGGGTTGCTCTTGCGGTAGTACTGCAGAAGCAGCTCTCTCCTTTACATTCTCCGCACCATTTGGACTTTGCAAAACGTCTGCCGTGCGCTTTCTCCAAGCCCAAAGCAGCTCCCTCACATCCGCCTCCAAGACCTGAGCCCCGAATTGCACTTTTGGGCACAGGGTAGGAATGGATTGGCCATGACAGGGACGGGCAACTGCTCGGACAAAACAACCAGCACGCCGCATCCCTCCGGACCCCAGTGCTTGGGTGCTGCAGGCTGGGGCTGATGGGAGTTGCAGGCCAGAACCTCTGGGGGCCTCCAGTTGCCCGTTCCTCCACAAGGAAATTGGTTTGGGAAGAATTTCCACTCCAGCTTTGCTGGACATCTGCTCCCCATGGAGAGAGGTGCAGAAGAGGGGTGACCTTCGGGGGCAGCAGCCCTTGCGCTTTTGGGGAGGGCTGCTTTTGGTGGCGCCTCTCAGCCAGGCAACTTCTCCCGGCAGCGGCCTGGCCCTATTCAGAGGCCCCCCTGCTGTTCAGATGGAAAATGCGGCCCCGTAGCACTGCGTCTCTGCTGGCAGAGGAGGAAGGGAACAGAGGCTGCCTTCACGGGCTGACCTTTCCTCAAGCATCCCCGTGGGACCGAGGTGCCGTCATCACTTCCTCAGGAAGCGCCTGGGGGTCCTGGTCCTTTCAGTGGGTGCCAGAAATCGCTTTTCTGCTTGCATCTTGGCTGCCGTGTCGCCGCCTCCGTGTTGGAAGTTCCATGTTGCCTTTTGCACCACGGTGAAGACTGTATTCGGGGAGTGCCCCCTGCACCCCACCAAAGAGCTGAAAAAACCCGGACCGACCACTTTGCCTCAACAACTTCCTGCACTTTTGGACGGCTCTCAGGTCCTGCCTCGACATCATCCTGGGCTTCGGTGTTGGGGCCATGGCAGCTGCCCTCCCCAGCAGGCTGTGCGCTGCATGGCTGTTGCCAGAGGCCGGCCTTCGCTTTGGGCAGGTGTGAGTCATAGAAGGACAGCGTTCGGAGCACCGTTCTGCAGTGCTCGCTCCCGTTTCTGCTTGCAGGCCCCTTCCAGGCACAGCCTTGTGCAGCTCTCCCGCCGATCACTCAGGAAACCTCCACAGCTCCGCCTTCGCCCCACGGTTTTTTCCCATTTCTGTGAAGCTGCTTCGACGGGGTCAGGTCCGTTCCAATGCTGGTGACATCCGTCTCTCTTTCTTTGGAGCAGCAGTCAGGAGTCCAAGCCCAGTGCCTGAATGCCGTTACAGTCTGAACAAAGAGGAGTGATGCCAGGCAAAATCCTGCCAGGACGGGGAAATCCACGGGATGCAGAGGAAGCGGGCACGCCTGCCCTGCATGGGATCATGGGCTCTCTGGTGCAGTTCTCAGGGGTTTCTGCACCCAGGCGTGTGACCGGATGCCCAGGTTGCAGCTGCGGCCAATTAAAATGCATAAGTCGACCTAGTCAGAGTTGGACATTCCGGAGCAGACGGCATTCCATGCGGAGCCACCATGGAAGCAGGTTGGCAAACTTCAGCGTTGGCAGAGGTCTGTTGCCGGTGCCACAGAGGGCGCATTGGAGGGCCCCCTTTGGGGGCACGCTTGCCTTCTTCCTCCTGCCCCTTGGTCCCTGGGGAGATGCTGCCCGGGTGGGCCTCCCTCGCAGGGCTGCCGGCTAGTAGGAGTCTCAGCTTGCTCCAGCTGCTACTTCCTGGGCACGGGATCTGGTGATCTCACTGCAGGGAGATCTCTGATCGGGGCATGGGTGAGAGCTGGCGGGGTTTCGCAGAGGAGGCGCTTGACTTGCCTGGGAGTGCCTCGGTGTGTCGTTTCCAGACAAAGGCTGTGCTGCGAAGATGCAACCTGTGTGGGACAACTCTCCTGAAATTACCGATCAGCAATCCTGGATTGCCCACCAAGCTACTGACACCTTTGGATGCGACACTCAGGAGGGCACACCCGGAATGCGGGTGAAAGAGCAGCTGAGCTTGAGGCACCGTTCGGGCGCCGCACACTGGCAGCCTTGCCAAGCGCACAGCACCTGAAGTCAAGCTCGCAGCCTGAGTATTTATCTGCGTCTCGGTCATTGCCAGAGAGATGCCATCTGCTGCAAGGACATGGGAACCAGGAGAGAACCTCTGGGCACATCGATGTAATTAATACCTTAGCACCTCATGCCTCAACCTGGGAACAAGCACCTGGCGTCACTTGCTGGCAGCATCCGCCGCCACCGGCGGGCCCTCCGCTCTGGAGCTGCCACCTGGGCAGCAGGCCTGCATTGGCGGCTAAAGGCGGCAGGCAGGAGGGAAGCCAGTCCAGACGACGAGGTCCTGCCTTGCTAGTGCACGGCTCCCGCCCGGCCCTGGGTCTGGGACCGAAGGGGGCTGCGGCCTGGCCCTGCGCACTGGCAGTGCGAACTGGCCCACTCCCGAGGCAGCTGGCGGCAGAGGCAGCCCACTCGGCCCGGCCGGGCACCCGCTGGCGCGTGCACACGTGCTCGGCGCGCTCCGCGGGGCTCGGGAGGCGAACAGCGCGGCCTTGGCTGGAAGGGCCGCTGCTCCTCGCCTGCCGGCTCGCGAGGCCCGGGAGGCCGGCTTGGCTCGCACCGGGGCGCGGCTACCTGCGCCGCGGTTCCCCCTCGCGAACGGCGCGGGCTGCGCGTGCGGGGCTCCCCGCGCGGTGGCGCCCCCGGGGCCCGGGCTGGCCACGCTCCGAGCCCGGGCGGCGGCGGCGGCGGCCCGTGTTCCGGGCGAGCGGCTCTGCCGGGGCCCTGGCGGGGCGGGCGCCGTTCCCCGCAGGGCGCCGCCCGTCTCGGGAGGCCGCGCGCCGCTCTGCCCATCCCGCCCGCGGCGCGCCCAGCCTTCCGCGGGGACCGGGCGCGCGCACGCGCGCTGCGGAGGGGGCGCTGCCGCGAGCCCGCCCGGGCGACGGTCGCGCGGCAACCCCGCGCGAGGCTCCTCCCGCCCCCCGCCGAGCCCGGTTCTCGGTGCCGCACGTGCCTCCGCCGCGCCCCGCCCGCGCCGCCGCGTTCCGGGCGCGTCCTGCGCGCTCGCCGCCGCCGCCGCCTGCGCTCCCCACCCACCTGCCGCGGCCGCGGAGCATCTGGAGCGCCGCTCGCCGCCTCGCCTCCCGCCCGGGGCGCTGCGGCGCGTTCGCAACAGGCGGGCGGGCCGCGCCGCCAGGATGATCGGCGTGAACAGCATCAACAGCAGCGGCAGCGCCGGCGCCTCCGGTCGCGCTCCCCTGCTCGGTGCGCTACGGGCGCAACTGCCGCGGCGCGGAGACCTTCTGCTACGGCTGGCCGCAGCGCTCGCGCGCCCTCAAGCCCGTGCTCTACACCGACCTGGTGGTCAGCCGCCTGCAGAGCCGCCGCAAGAAGCAGCCGGTGAGGAGCGCGCGGGAGCGGCGTGGCCGCGTCCCCGGCGGGGCGGGGGGCGCCGGCGCGGGGCGCGGGGCGGCGAGGCCGCAGCCTCGCTCGCCCCTCGCTCCGCCGCTCGCCGGCCGACGGGCGCGGCCTTGCCCGCCGGGGAGGCGCGTCCGGGGCCGCGCTCCGCCTGACGTCGTCTCGCCTGGAGGCCTGCCGGCGGCGGCGAGCTCGGGGGCCAAGCGAACGGAGCCTCTAACGCGCCCGGCCGCTCCGTCGCGCGTTCATTCCGGGCGCGGGTGCGCGCAGGGCCGCAGGCTGCCGAGCGCCCCCTCCGTGGCCCCGACAGGCTTGCGCCTGCCCGTCCGGCGGGCGTCCCGCCCCCGCGGCGCCCCCCTGCCCCGCGCCGGCGCGCGTCTCTCGGGGCCACCCGGCCTCGTTGCCGGCGGCTGGACCGCCACATGACTCTTGGCCCGATCCAAGCCATGCGGATCATACAGGCCGAACGGAAGCCGGCGGCTCGGGGACGTGAAACCCGCCTGCACTTTGTTAAGACCCCTTCTCCCTCGCCGCCCCATCAGGCCCGTGGCGTCGCCCCGCGCAGTCCCGCTTTCCCTAGTGCGGGCTGCGGTCCGCCGAGGCGCGGGGCGGTCGGTCCGCTCTGTAGGCAAGGACGGGAAGGCCGCCGGGGCGCCGAGCCGAGCCGAGCCGAGCGCCGCGCGCCATTCCCTGGGGAGGCGGGGAGGGAAGCCGCCCGCGCAAGAACGGGCCCCCGCCTGCCCCCGCCCCCGCCCCCGCCGAGGCGAGAAGCGCCCCGGGGCGGCGGGCTGGGCAGAGGAGGGGCGCAGCCACAGGTGTGTCCACGAGCCGGAGCGCTGCGGCAGGGCGCCCGTCCCCCGCTCGGTGCTCGCCGCCGCGGGGCCGGGGCGCTGGGCAGGCGCGTGCGCTCCGGGCGGCGTCGCGGGGGACCGGGCTGCGGGGCTGCCGCCCTGCAGCTGCGCTTGGTGCGCCAGTGCCGAGGCGAGCGGGCGCTCTCGCCAGGACAAAGTCTTGATCCCGCACCCCGGCGGGGAGGGAGGGCGAGTGGATGCGGCTGCTGGAGCCTCCAGGGGCCCGACCGCCCTCCCGCCACCGCTGGCCCCGCAGAAGGTGAGCGAGAGCGCGGGAGCCCGGCCTCCTCCGGCCCGCGCGCTCCCGGCCCTGCTGCGAAGCGCAGCTGCTGGGGCAGGAGCCGCAGCTCTTCGGCGAGGAGGGGGCTCTTGCTCGCCCTGCGCTTCCCTCTTGCAGCGGGGATGGAGAGAGCCGGCGCTGCAGCGCCTCTGGCCGCCAGAAGCTGCTGCAGAGCCCCACGACTGGCTTTGCTGCGGCATAATAGTGCAGCTTGAAGCAAGGGGGGGGGGTTTTGAAGCCCCCAGTGGTGTGCTGGCTGCAGTGAGGGTTGAGGGTCTGCCCCAGTCCACCCCTCAGACGCAGAGGCTCTCCGGAGAAGCAGAGGGTCTTTCCCCACGACCGTCCTGGGTGACCCCCCACCCCGCTGCCACGGAGTTAGAGATTTGAGAGACCTTTCATGCTTCCGTCTCTTGCTGGTGTTGTTCCTACACGGAGTAGATAGAAAAGGCTGCCAGGAATAAAATTATTTTCAGACACAACGTAGTAGCGGAAACCTGCAGAGGATTAGAAGACCTGAAAGAACAAGGCACCTCTTGTGAAAGTGTTCCATAATGGGGGGGGGCTGCTGAAAGACCCCTCCTTGGCTGGAAGCCCACCATGCCTCGGCCTGCAAGAGCGTGGACTGGGATGCCCCAACCAACCCCCGCCCGGCCTGGAGGTTTCATGGCTCTGTCTCCCATTCAGCATGGTTTCTGAGGCCCCTTCTCCAGCGGGAGCATCACCCCGTCTGTGGACGAGTTTTGGCAGCGATTGGCCTCAGCTGCTTCACTGAGTGAATAGCCCGGACTGAGCGAAGGACAATCAAGCGGTTCCCGGATCCACTCAAGCCAGAGCTCTCCCTGGAAGCAAACATGACAGAACTGAGGCTGCCGTACTTTGGGCACATCACACGAAGGGACGACTCTCTGGAGGAGACGTTCATGCTCGGGAAGGTCGAAGGCGAAGGGAGAGGAGGGAGAGCGACTGTGAGATGGGTGGACAAAGCCCGTAGACGCGGGCCGGTTCCCTGCGAGGCTGAGCAAGAGCAGAAGTGGAGAGGAGGTCAGGGACAGGCGGGGCAGCTCCTGGCCCATGTCTGGCAGGATCAGGCATCAGGAAGAGGCAGGCGTCAAGGCACGGAGGGAGGCCTCGCAGAGCCGGCAGCGGAAGCCCAATCGGGCACAGAGCAGCCCCGGGACGTGGCGCCCCCTGTTGCTGCAGTGGAGCCAGGCAGGGCTGAGCAGCCCTTTAGCGCCTTCCTGGGCTTTCAGCTGCTTCCCATGATCCTGCAAGCACACGCAGGCCTGCCTGCTGCCCTGCAGGTGCTCGCAAGGGGCACCGGGAGCTGCTTTGGGGAGCCTGTGAACATGCCGTGACCTGGGAGCCAGGCCAGCCTCTGGCCCTCAGAGACAGTGCACAGGCCTCGCAGGAGCGCCCGTCCTCCCCTGCCTCCAGCATGACTCCCGAGACCAGCACCTGGCGGGAGCTGCGGAGGAGCACTGCTGCTGGCCCTCTGGCACCCGGGAGGGACCTCCCACCCCTCCATACCGCCCCCCATATCAGACCTTGGCCAGCTGAAGGACTCCAGAGCTGTTGGCTGTGGATTCCCATTCAGCCGCCGCCGCTTATTCTTCAGCAACACCATCCATGTCTTGGACAGATGTGGAGGCCGCATCTCCCCATCACAGGCTGCGGGGCATGTCTCTGACCAGATTCTTCCTGTGATGCAGCCCTTGAGTCTTGAGGCCCCAGAACCTCGCAGCCAGGAAGAGCCACGTGCTTGACATGGTCTGGACGGACTCTGTGCAGCAAGTGGGATGCTCTCTCCCGCTCCATTAGGCCCGGCAGTAAAGCAGTCTTGCAAAGCCCCATCTTCTGGCGCTCTGACAGACGCCAGGGGCGCTGCTATGAACCGCAGGAGGAGGGCGATGACTCGCCTTGTGCTCTGCCATGTTGTGGAACCCTATGAGCAACGGCCAAATGAGAAGGCAGATGGCTCAGCCTTCACGAGCGAGGACCCCGTTCTTCCGCTGAGCTCTGCCTCGGAGTCGGACTCCCTGCACTGCCAGCTCGCCGCATCAGCTGTTTGTAAGGGGGAGCCCGCCCTCTGGATGACTGCCTTCCCAAAGACCGGAGGGGGCTCTTCCAGTCTGGAGCCCTTCGCCTTCTGGGGCTGCAGGTGAAGGGCTCGCGTGGCCAGGCACACGTTCGGCAGGCGTGTCTCGGGAGGCCTGCTCCAGGATCGGAGGCTTCCCGTGCCAAGGAGAGGACCCCTCGCCTGCAGAGCAGGGGGCGGCCATGGCCTCTGCCCTGAAGGCACTGGGCTCCTGTGCCAGGGCCCATGGCAGCCTCGGCAGCCTGCTCTCTCTCGGCCGTGGCAGCAGAACCATCACAATTCTCCCCGTGCCTGGCTGCCGGGGTCCTGCACCCAGGCGCCAGAGGGCCCGGCCTGCCCAGAAGCCCCCTCCTCGGCCACGCTTCTGTCATGCGCTCTTGGGAATGTGCCTGCCTTGTTTTCTGCGTGCCCCAATCATGCCTGACTCGTGGCCTGCGACTCCCAGACTGACTGGGCCGCTTCCCCTCCGTCCTCCGCCTGCCTGCCTGCCTGCCTCAGGAAGGCGCTGCGGCCAAGGCGGCCTGGCCTGGAAGGGAGAGACGGTTCCTTATGTCCTGCTCATCATCCAGATGTCTGGCTGTGCCTTCTGAAGCTGTGGGGGGACACGCCTGCTTCCGGGGAGGCAAGAAGGCGGGGAAAGCGGCCGCAGCTTAAGGCTCTTTACAGCTCTCGGGCCGCTTTAGGCGCAATTGCAGGGCCTGCCATCCCTGCCGCAGGGGCCGTGGGGCGGGGGAACGGCTGCACGGCCGAGGCGGGGCGGGGGCGGGAGCAGAGAGGCGAGGCACAGCCATTCCCCAAAGAGCCCCGGCTGCCCCGAATCCATCACGCCAGTGCCTCATGGGCAGTCTTGTTAGCGATCGATCGTGGCTGCCCGTTCTGCAGGGCCCGGCCTTGAAGCTGCCATTCAGTTCGGGTCGGGCTCCCGTTCCCCCGGGCCGTTGCAGCTTTGCGGGTTTCCCCAGAATGCCGGGCTGCCGCGTCCTGGAACCCAGTCCCAGCCTCGTGTCACACGCCTCCTTGGTCCCCCAGCTGGTTCCTCCCCTCCCTCTTCACTGCTTTTCCCCACACTCCTTTTTGAGCTGGCACAGCAGAAGGGTGTGATCATAGCAATAATATATCGGCTGATGAGGATATACATTCATATTATATTGTATTAGTAATGTGCCTCATTATACCCTGATATTACGATTATCAGCAGCTTCAGCATCACCTACTCCACCCATTCACCAAACCACTCGCTGGGAGCCTTGCAGCACTGCAAGAGTGGCTGCACCACAGGGCCCCCAGTGGAAGCCTGGCGCTGCGCATGGATCCGGGCTCTGACGCATGAACCTGCCCTGGCAGATAGGGGCTTCCCCGCCACCCTCCGCACAGCCGCCTGTCCTACCCCCTGGAAGCACCACAGGAAAAGTTTGGGGTCCCAGCCGCGTGTTGCGAGCCTGAGCAGATTTTCTGCAGTCCCTGAAACTGGACTGAGTCCCCTTCCGTCACTGCGTTTTATTTCCGCTATAAACCCTCGGGTTCATTCCTCCCCAGCTCAACATAAAATGGATTTTCAGGTGTTCCTTACTCTGGTCAACAGACCGAGGGCTGCCGCCACCCACTCTAGAGGGCTGTGAGGGCCACCACGGTTAAGCGTGGCATGGAACCAGATGCAACTCTGCCGCCTGATTTTGGGAAGCCGTGTTTCCGGCAGAGCTGGGCAGGCCTGTGGGCAGAGCGGCCGCCCGCTTTCGGCAGCTTCCTTGCCTCCTCTGCCTAGCTCTGCCTTCACTCTGGACTGCTTGTGCCCCTCCTCATCATGCATCGTGCTGAGATAAACAGTGATGATAACTTCAGATAACTTCTGATCTTCCTGGAGGGAATTGATCTTTCTGGTTCCTCTCGTCTGATCCTTTCTCTGTGCTGCATGTCCTGAGCGGTTGGCCCCACAGACATCCTGGCCAGCGTGGCTCTGTGGCCACCAGCCCCAGGCAAAGAGCCGCCACCTGCCTTGTGCACGAGGGAAGGTGGACTTGCCCCTCGCCCGTTCTGTGACTCGGAAGTGCAGAATTTACCCGGAAGCAGGCGGTCCGTATTGCGCCAGCGGCAGTAATGCAGCCCCTTCTCTTCTCTCCGCAGGCTTTCTATAGCTCCATCAAGAATGAGAAGCTGCAGTGGGCCATGTGAGTACCCCGCATGCCCGCCCTCCCCGGGGCAGCCCCTTCCCTCCCGCTCTCCTTGGAGCGTTGCTGGCCGGCCTGCCTTGTTTCGCCTTTCAGGGCCTCCCCAGCAACCCGCCGAGTGGCCGCGAGGGAGAGCAACCCTGCCGCACCGCTGCCAGGCTGCCAGGCCCCTCTTCCCCACCCCTTGCCAGGAGCTCTGCTGGGCCGCCGTCACACCAGGGAAGCGTGACTGTGTGACTGGATCTCATTGCAGGAATTAAGATCTGCTTTGCTTTTCTGCATCAAGCGCCTTCGCAGGGAGAAAATTGTGCAGGCAGAGGAGGGGGAGTTTGTGATAAGGTGGATCCTTGGCATGTTGATTCTGACTCAAGCACTACTGATCAACAAGGACCTGGTGGTGCAAGTGGAAGTCACTGATTCCTGCCAGGAATCGGGCAGCAGCGCTGCTGCTGCTGCGTTCAGCGAGCCACTGTGCTTACTCAGACCAGGTCGGCCCGACTGCCCGGCACAGGGCTCCCCCGGTGCCCACGGAGCTCTCCACTCTCTGCCTTCCCCCAGAAGTGGAATAAAAACACTAGAGCACTGGAGTCTCCTTCCTCATCCTGAGCCTGCCACTGTCCGCTGTTCAGAGCAGAAGGAAAAGAAGGAGCACCTCCCTTGGCCGCTCGCAGCCCCTTTGCATCCACACAGACTCTTCCCCGTAGTTCTCCACGCCCGTCCCCGGCCCCATGCTTTCCCTCCGGTCTCTAGCCCAGTTTCTTCTGCTCTCCCTTCCCCGCCCCTTGCCTTGCGCTCTCCCTCCGCCACGCGCCCCTTTCCTTGCTGGTCCGTTCCTCTGCCAGCCTCAGGCTTCCCCCCGCACGGCTGCACCTTGCCACCTCCCCCCCACTGGCTTCCAGCCTGCACTTTCCCTCCCTCTGCCCCTCTGCCTTTGGTGTTTCTCTTCCTCCCAGCCTCTGCTCTTTTCCTGTCTCTCTCCAGCCCCTTCACATGCTCGCATGTACACGCAGCGCCTTCCAGGTGGGGGGTCTGATGATGGGGGGGTGTCCCAGGTGGGAAGCACAGTGGCTACACAGGAGGCGGGGGCAAGGCAAGCCTTCTCTTTCCTTTTGTGGCCCCGGCCCTGCCCTGCCCTGCCCTGGGGCTGGGAAAAGGGCTGCCCGGCTACGATGGGCAGGGCAGCCTGATGCAGGCAGACCCAGAAGCCGTGCGTTGCCCCCGAGCTCCATGCAGGCACACACACGGTCGCAACTGCAAGTGGGTGCTTTGTCCCGCTTCTCCGGCACCAAGCACGCGGACCGGCTCGGGACTCCCGCTGCCCTGGGAAGTGTGTGCCCGGGGGGGCGGGGGCTTCCTGGGCCCCACGCAAGCAGTGGGTGCCTGGCCACGACTGCGGGAGGGCCATTCTGCACTAGCGCCAGCGGCAGTTTCTCCAACTCCCAAGGGGGTCCACGTGTCCAAAAGACTCCCAAGGGGGTCCACGTGTCCAGGCCAGGAGTGGGGCCCAGTCACATGTGACCTCCTTCTGACGGGGCCTTTTGAAGTGGAAGCGGCGCCACAAGCCTCGCCTGGAGCAGGTGGCCAGAAGGTGCCGGGTCTCCTCACCGTGAGTTTGTGTTTCTGCTCAGGAACCTGCCTCAGTTGCTTTTCTTCCCACGAATGGGAGGCAACCGATTCCTGCAACATATTTTCAGGGTGGGAAGTAGCAGGGAATGATTTCAGGCAGAAAAACGGCTCCAGGAGGCTGGCCTCACACTTGTAACTTCTTCTGAACTTTCTAGAGGGGCGGCCTCTTTCCGGCCATAACTCGTGTTTTAAAGGCTGTGGTTTATCAGTACTGCCCAAGTTACCAGTCACTTATGCTGGCTGTTTTCATGCACATTTAAAACCACACTGAGAAAATAGGAAGCAGCGTAAAGCATAAAAGAAGCACTGGAGGATGCTCCTTTCGGCTCTGCTCCCTGAGGATGGAGCCTCCTTGAAGCAAACTTTGCCGGTGGCACGTCAGTTCCATCTTGGCTTCAGCAGGTGGATTTGATGGCCTTGCTGCCCTTCACAGGGGCCGGTCCAGTGTGGCGGAGAGGTGAGCCTGGGGCCGCCTCCCGGCGCTGGCCTTCCCCATCCTGGTGCAACAGCTGTGCTCACAGTCGGGTTTTATGGTGACCCAGAAGGAAGCCCTGTTATGTTCAGGACTTGCCCTTAACCCCAGATAAGTGAATGTGGAATTGCAGCGTAAATTGTGTCAGGAGCACGTCTGTGGAAATGTTCGACAACGTTATGAGAACTGGACGGGTATTTGCTCTTATCCAGCCAAGAACAAGAGCAAGAACTGGTGCGAAGTTTCACCCTATGTGGGGCAGTTGACAAGAGACGATGGCATGGCAGGCGTTCAGTGTTCCAAATGGTTGTGGAATTCATCTTTAAATCGAGACTATGCATTCTGCAAAGCTAGGCAGCTATCTGCTGAAACTCGTTTTTCCTGCACATTTCCTTTTAGAGAAATGAAACGCATGCAGAGCAGTTGTCATCAGATCTGCATCTAGCTGAAATCTGGGTTGGGAGGGAATTTTTTGCAAAGTGAGCCCCCACTTCTTGGAGGTCTGGGTTAGACCTTACGGCCTCTAGGAATTCCAGGAGAGGTGCATACACATCCCATCCCCTCCACGCACTTTCCGTGCGGGCTTCCTTCCAGCAGCCTTGCAAAGTAAGGCTCCTTCACCCTGTCCATCAAACGCAGGCCAGTTTTCTGGATGGGAAAATACCCAGCCATGGCATTTGCTCCTCTTGTCTTGGCCAAAAAAGGCCTGAATTTGTTTACTGGGCAGTGGCAGCAAGCTCCAAGAACACCCCCCCCCCCCCCGCACATGCACCCAGAGCGGGGAGTGCGGCCCACTGCAGACCGGGCGACCTGTCGGACGTGGGCTGGGCAGTTCCGCAAGGGCCGCGCTGCTCGCTCATCCGCACTGGCTCCTGGACTTGCTGGGGTTCATTGTGCCGATTTGCAGCCCTGGGGGGGCGGGGGGGTCGAAGCAGCCGAGGCCGTCGCCATGGAGACTGCATGGCTCGGGTGATGCGTCGGAGTGCTGGCGGGGGGGGAGGCAGGCGCGCAGCGTGGCCCAGCCGCGGGTCCTGGGGCGCCTGGCCCTTCCATGCCCCTCCTTGCTGGCAGGGGCACGCCTCGTTTGCAGGGCCCCCCGGGTTGGGCCGCGGGACCCATCCTGCAGGGCAGCGCACCCTGCAAGAGCCGTGGGACCCGCCCAGGCAGCCAGCCGGCCGCAGCTCCCGGTGGCCCCGCTCCCTCCCCGCCTGCAAGGCCCATGGGGCATCGGGCACTCGGGCAGCCCAGCCTCGCCGCCCCCGCCGCAGTTGCGCAGGGGTGCCGCAAGCTGCCCCCCGGCTCTGGTGCCGGACACGCACTTCCCTCCTCGCTCCCCTGGCCGGCCATCCTCTTCGGGCACCGCTTCAGCGAAGAGCAATGCGCGGCCCCACTGGGTTTATTTCCGATTTTCTCCCTGCCTGAGACAGGTTGCCTTTGCAGGAACACACAGGGCACCCTATTCAGCCTTTTAAAACTAAGACAAATCCCCCCCACGCGACTCACAATGCGTAATACACAAACAGCCCAGTGCTGGGTTCCCTTTGTCCCTGGATTTCTGCTGGTGGTGGCAGGTGTGCAGACTTTCCTGCAGGGCCACATCCACTAGTTCCTAATGCTTTGGATTTCCCTCGCAAATGTTTCCGTAAGTTCTCCTTTCAGAACAGTGCCTTGGGAATGAAGTTGGGCAGGCAGGAAGCTGCTGGCCCTGGGCTGGCTCCAGCCTATTCATGCCTAAGCATTCGGTGGATTGCAATCAATGGGATTTGTTAGCGCGGGCAGTTAAAGTCACTAGGAGCATAGCCAGGGCAAAGCCTGGGTCCAGCCTGTGGGTCATCCATGCCCGCGTCGCCAAAATCCCCCACCTCGCGGAGAGAATCACGCATTCGTTCTGTGATGCTGAGTCCAGGCCCTGCCCTGGTCTAGGTCTCAAGGAGGGCAGCGCTGAGCACCCTCCCGCAGGGCGCCTGAGGTGCCCCCCCCCCCGCACAAGGGCTCCGGATCCTCAGGGGCTGCATGCTGGGGCAACCCCGGAGGCGCTCACCCCTCGCACATCTTGCTCCCCAGAGATGAAGAGGAGCTGCGCAAGTCGCTGTCAGAACTAGCCGACCCCAACCCCAAGGCCGTCAAGCGCCTCAGCAGCTGCAGCAACCCCTTCCTCGACTTCTCGCAGGACCCCAGCAGCGCGACCTACAAGCACGGCCTCCTGGTGCGCAAGAGCCACGCCGAGCCCGACTGCAAGAAGAGTAGGTGGGGCCGGGGGTCGGGGGCTCCGGGGGCGCCCCTCTTCCCTGGGGGCCCCGGGCACGGGCAGCCGCCCCTCCAGGAGGGCCAGCAGGGCAGGGCGCTGGTGCAAGGGGCTCCACACTCCTCACTGTTCTCTGCCTGGGCCCATGAAGCTCCTGTGTGGACCAGGAGGGGGCCTTCCGTGGCCGGCAGTGGCCAGGACCGCTTCCGGCCACCGCAGCCTGTTCCTCCGCGAGCAGCGCGGGTGGTGCCCGCACTGGATCCTGCATTGCCCCTGCAGACGTGCACACGGTCCCTCCCGGCAGGGACTCTGGCACCCACTGTTTCTCCAGAGCAGCTCAAAGGGAGTTTGGTGCGTGGCAGTTCCCACCTGTGGAAACGGCACGTTTAGCTCAATTCTGCAGAGGCCTGTTGGCTGGCAGTCGCTGCCACGAAGGGCTCCTTTTCCCCAGCTTGCGCCGGCCGGGCCACCCGCGTCCTCCCCTGCTTGCTGCCTCTGCACACCAGCGGGGCGCACCACGTGGGGGGGAAGGTCCCGCTCTTTCTTGCCCACCTGCGCCCACCTACTCCACAATGAGGCTTGACAAAGGTGGTCCACGGGATCCGGCCGACAAGTCTTTTCCAAGCTTAATTTGCACGGGGGCTTTGAGTGGCAGTCACGGGCTGGTTCGGGAGGCCCACAGGCCGCGCTGTGCAGCACGGCTCCCCCTTGGGTTCGGGGTCTGCAGTGCCGACTCCCCTCATGAACCCCCTTGGCAGTGGCAGTGGGGGAAGTGCGGAGGCCGTCTCCCCGGGGGCCGGCCTTCTGCAGCTGGAGCAAGCGCTCGCTGTCGGGGGGACCTCATGGGGCGGGAACGGCACGGGCTTGGCACGCGGCAGCCCCAGGGCACAGCCCAGGACAGGTGGGGGCCGATCGGCCCCAGACCCGGAGGGGAGGGCCCGCTTCCTCGCTCGGGGGTGCTGCGCCATGTGGGGGGCCACGCTTGGCTCGCGTGCCAGGGAGAAGTGCGGGTTGTCGCGAGGGCCAGGAAGAGTGATGCAGGGGGGCTGCGAGCAGGATGGCTGGGTGAGCTGGGCTCCTTGCCCAGGCACCCACCGCCATCCTCCGCTCGCTTGCTCGCTCGCTCGCTCAGGCCACCATTTTGAACCCAGGGGGACATGTGGCTGGGGCAGACCGTCCCTCCGGTTGACCAGCCACACATCTTGACGCCAGGGGCCAGGCTGGGGGGAACCAAGCCACTTGCTGGCTCACCGTCCCCACTCTGCCCCACCGAGCGACCGCCCTGCTCCGTGTGCTCCGTTTCCCAGCAAAATCCTCCCTAATCCCGCCGGCTCATGCCACCCTGATCCGATTAGAGGCTTCCCGCCTCCTCCGCTGTGGCTGCTGAGGAGAGATGCACCTGGTGGGAGCCCTGCGTGGCATCCGCCTCTCAGCAGCACCCACAGAGCTTCCACAGCTGCTGCTGCCCCAGGCAGCCCCCCTCAGCCCCGCTGCCCCCAAGCACCCCCATGCTAAGACCCAGCACCTGGCGGCACCTGTCCCGTCCCGTCCGATCCCGCCGAGGCCTTGGTCTGGCAGCAGCTTCTGCACTGACTTTCTCTTTTGCTTGGCAGCCCCGAGAGGAAAACGGGGGTGGAAGACGTTCCATGGGATCCTGAAGGGAATGATCCTGTATCTGCAGAAGGTACAAGAGCCCCCTCCCCCACCACCTTTCTCTCACTGCGTGAGGTGGGGATCCACCCCCCCTTCTCAGAATCACCGAATCAGAGGACAGCAGGGCTGGAGGGGGCCAGGAAGGCCATGGGGTCAGGCCCCTGCTGGCGCAGGATGCCTGCTGACCCCTTCCCACTCGGGGGGGGGGGCTGTCCAGATGCTTTCTGGATGTCTCTCGCGTGGGGGAGCCCACCAGCTCTCCACGCAGCTGGCTCCTCCATCGTGTTGCTCTGGCCGTGAGGAAGCTTTTCCCGATCATGTGCTTGGCAAAACACGGAGACCTCGGAGCAAAGTCGCTCCTTCCGTTCACTTAGTTGGCCTGCCCGTTTTTCCGTCTGATCAGTGTGGAATGGACCCACACAGCCCTGCATAGAGCCAGCTAATCGGCATCAAGCACGAGCAGCTTCCAGTTGATTTTAGCAAATTGGTCCATAACACTGAGATCTTGATAAAGAAAGCCAGGAGAAATGCCCCCTTAGTGAAGGCACTCAGATTACTTGGGCAGGAAGCAATGAACAGAATAGCCCCCCCCGCCCGCCCCCCCCGGGAAGCTGCACGTCCTGCCGTGCTCCTTCCCGTCCCTGCAGTGGCCGTCAAGCGGCTTGTGAAGGGCTCCCAGAGATGGCCCCGGGCGCGAAGCCCGTGGCACGAGGCGAGCGGCTCCCGGGGGCAGTCCTCGAGACGGGGCTCACAAGGGACGAACAGGGCTGTCGAGGAGGGCGTCCGACGGAGTGGGCCTCCGCCTGTTTCCCATGGGGGAGAGGCGGCTGGGCGGCACGTGGCAGCAGCCCTGGGGACGTGTCTCGGGCGCTCCCCGCGCTGCGAGCGAGGCTGTTGGAGGGCCACGCACACGCTCGCTCGGACCGGCCGGGGCCTGGCCTGCTTTCACACGGGGGGCCGTGCCTCTTGGCTTCCTCCATCCCGCTGGCTGGCGGGGGCGAGGCAGCACCTGCTCGGCCAGACTCCGTGGCCCTGCCATGATGGGCTGCAGAAGCCCGGATGCTCCACCAGCCCAAAATCACGTTTCCACAGTGCAAAACGCCCACGTACTTCAAGGTTTATCTTCTTCCTCTGAATATGAAACAATCAAACTACGTGAAGGAAACAGTAACACTGAATTCTAGAACAGGCTTTTGAAAACAGATCAGCAAGCGACTTTAATGCAATATGCATGGGGATACAATGTGTTGCAACAGTATTTTGACTGCTTGCCAGCCTTCTGGATTTAGGGATTTTCCCATTCCTAAGTGGGGGAAAAAGCAAAACAGTGCTTCACCTCGCTAAAGTCCCCATTTTAGAAGCTAGTCTGAGGTGTGACAGCTCCTGTCAAAACTGGGAACTCGAGTAAGTGGCGTGGCTCACACGTTTCCACGTGGAGGTTCAGGGAAGTGTGGGAATGGTGTGCGTGGCTGAGAACCGTCAGCTCTGCACCTGAAAGCTGGAAGGTCTTGCAGGCAATGTGCCGGCGGCGGGAGTTGTGAGCACGGCTCCATGCGCAGCCCTGCTCTCCTTGGCAGCTCGCTTGTCGGTGGCTGTCGGAAAGCAAAGCCGGCACCAACCGGCCGGCAGCCTCGCTTCCTTGGTGCTCAGCCTGCACTCCTTAGGATGCTGATGAGGAAACGCTTGCATTGTACAGCTCGGTAAATTTGAAGGCGCACACTTGAGAAAGACCAGGAGATGTTTGTAAAAATGCAGCCGCACAAATACAGTTTGGGCAAATGTCAAGACCAAATTTAACCAATCCACAAATTGCCTCCATTTTTGGAAAAGGAGGCTGGCACACTGGCTTGGTTCAGTCCAAACAGAGTTGGCACAAGTGAGAGGAAAGCAGAGTGAAACTGGAAGAGAGCAAGACCGAAAAGGCTTTTGCGGTGCCGCTCTCACCCCGTGCGCTTGCCCCGTTTCAGGAGGAGTACAAGCCTGGCAAGGCCCTGGTGGAGGAGGAGCTGAAGAACGCCATCAGCATCCACCACTCGCTGGCCACCCAGGCGTCCGACTACAGCAAGCGGCCCAACGTCTTCTACCTCAGGACGGCGGACTGGAGAGTCTTCCTCTTCCAGGCCCAGTAGGTAGCTGGCACAGGCCTGCCCAGGAGCCCTGGGGACAGGGAGCACGGGGGGCACTCGGCCCGCGCAGCCCAAAGGCTGGTGGAGGGGTGGCTCCTCCGGCGGGGGGCCCAGGGCAGGCCCCCGCTGCAGCTGCCTTGTCCTGCCCCCGGCTCACCTGGAGCCCTGGCACTGGTTTCTTGCCACTTCTGCTCAGACCACTTTGGCGAGGCCGGTGAAAAGCTGCGGGCAGCAGCGGTTTCCACTGGAGCAGCTCCACCACCTGCAGCCCCCCACCCTCAAAATTTGCTGTGCCTCCCCAGCAGGCAGATCTGGGTGGATTGTGCCCACCGCCTCCTGGCAGGTCTTGAGCGATGCGGACGGCCTGCGGAGCGCTCCCGCCTGCGGCCGGGGGTCCCCTGCCCCCTTGTGCGTGTGCCACACCCCTGGCGAGCTGCCTCGGATGCCCACTGCCCTTGCCCAGAATAGACCGGCAAGCCAGAGGGCCCCCCCCCTTCCCCAGCATTGCCTGCTATGGATTAGCATGCCTCCTCACACCTCTTTTGCGCCACGCCTGCTGCCAGGAACACGGAGCAGATGCATTCATGGATCACGCGCATCAATGTGGTGGCGGCCATGTTCTCCGCGCCCCCGTTCCCAGCAGCCATCGGGTCCCAAAAGAAGTTCAGCCGCCCGCTGCTGCCCAGCTCCGCCACACGACTGTCCCAGGTGAGCGAGGGCCCGCTCCTGCCCGATTCCGGAGCCGGGTTCAGCGCCAAGAAGGGATGGGGGCAGAGACAAACTTCCATGACGGGGGGAGGCAGGGAAAGCGAGGCCCATGTGCCTGTGCAGAATTGCACATTAGGTGGCCGCGGACCAACAACACGGGCCTCACCCTGCGTCGGCAAAGCAGCCCTCAGAAAGGGAACAGAGGCGGCTCCAGGGGAGATGGTCGGTGGGGCGAAGTGGCCTGGGGCAGGCTCCCCACCGGGCAAGCAGGGAGGCCGCAGAGGCCGCGAACAGAGCGACTCTCCTTCCCCTTCCGCAGGAGGAGCAAGTGAAGAGTCACGAGGCCAAGTTCAAAGCCATGGCGGCAGAGCTGCTGGAGCATCGCTCGTCCCTGCCCGAGAAGAGAGTGAAGGGCAAGGAATACGAGGAGCTGAAGCAGAAGGAGGAGTACCTGGTGTTTGAGGTCAGTGGGGGCCTAGCGAGGGAGGCGAGCCTTCTGCCAGGGCAGCTGTCCGTCTCCGGGCTGGCAGCCCGCCTCTTCAGGCCGTGGCGGTGGCTTTTCCAGACCACGGCCTGCACCGAGCAGAGGCTTCCAGGAAGCCGGCAGGCAAGCCGGGACGGGGCAGGCCCAACGGCGGGAGGTGCCACGGGGCTGTCGCGATGCTTCCTGGTTGCCCTTGCAGGTGACTGATTTTCTGGGACCTCCTGGGGCAGTGCCTTTCTCCACGAAATATGCACGGAGCAAAAGCACGCCACACTCCCCTCATCCAAGTCTTAGACAGACGGCACATTTCCCTCTATGCCCACCATCGCCTTGTGAGGACCCCAGTCACGCCCCTCCCCAGGCTTCCCACGCCTTCGCCCTCAAAACCGCCTGCAAATGTTTTAGCCTCCTCCCATCAGGAAGGCGAGGGGACGCCTGGGCCTGGGCCTTTTTCATCACCACAGCAGCATTGCTCAGCTGGAGCATCTGGCATTCCAGATGCAGCCACAGCACAGCTGGAGCCCGTCGATCAGCTCTGCTCTGCTCCCACTGACCGTCCCAGCAACTTGGGCTATTCCCACCAAGTGTGAGCCAAGAACCAGCCCAGCCCCGCACCCTGAAGATTCTCCGCCGCCCCGCAGCTTCTCCTAGGGCTCAGCCGCACGGGAAGGCCTGGGTGCCTGGGACGTGGGACAAAAAGTGGGGGGGGCGGGAGAAGCACCCCACAACCGCCTCCCACCTTCCGCTTCCCTTGCAGAAGTCTCGCTACGGCACCTACGCAACGCTGATGCGCACCAAGCTGAAGACGGACTGTGAGGACCTGGCCGTGCTGGAGGCCGCCCTGTTTGAGGCAGCGGGCCGCACGGACGACGGCCTCGGGAAGGCCCCGTCCAGCTCTCCGCTGAGCCAGGAGCCGGCTGGCACCGGGTCCAAAGGCAAACATGGTGGCCGGCCAGCCTCCGGCAGCCTGCAAAAATCCTGAGGGGGGCCTGCCCTGAGGGCGGCCGCCTGTCCCAAGAGCTGCATGATTCTGCTCTCCGTGGCCAGGAAGTGCGCCGGGGGGGCAAGGAGCCACCCGACTGCGGACCAGATCCTGTGCCAACTGCGCCCGCTGGGGGAAGAGGCTCGGCCCTGCTGTGCCTCCGGCCCCGGCAGCCCTCCCGGGCCCCCGAGAGGGGATGTGGCACCGGCTGTGCGGGGAGGCCCACTTCCTCTCTGCTCTGGCAAACACAGCCGGATCCCGGCTGCCTCCATACTGTGCGCCCCGCCAGTTTCTTACTGTTTTGTGATACGCTGTTTTACAATCTTTTTAGTACCCGACAAAGCCAGCTCACGCGCGGCCTGGGGAAGGGGAGTCCGCCACGACAACAGGTAGGCACACGCCACAGCCCGTGGGCCACTTCGCCTCGAGGTGGGCAGCAATGCCCACTCCTCCTGCAGCAGTCCTGTGCCCACGCCGGCCGCCCCCAGAGCACTTCCCCTCCAGCCCTGGGCCGGTCCTTCAGCACCAGCAGCGGCCCTGGACTGGCCCAGCTCCTCCCCACCAGCATGAGCAGGGCCGGACTCCACAGAGGCCCCTCTGGCCCTCCCGCGGGGACAGCGCGATGACGGAACACGAAGCCATAGGAGGGCGCCCCCAGCAGCCCCCTGCCCCGGCCACCGGGTGGCTTGCATGGGCCGCCACCGGTCCGCGTGGCACGTCCAAGCCCCTTGCCTGCTGGGCCTGGTCGGGGAGGGACCCGAGGGGACTGCCCCCCTCTGCCCCACGCCACGCGCCTTCCACTGGTTCTTTCCAAGGGCTTCAGGCTGTGGCTCGCCACGGCGCATGCAGTGGAGGGGGTGGGCGCAGGCGCGGCCAGAGCAGGCTGTGTTCCACGGCCACAAGGCAGCCCAGGCTGGGCAGCAGGGGTGCCCCCCACCTGCCGGGGCGGCTGCGTCCAGCACTGACTCTCCGAATGTGTTGTTTTTTATTCTACTCTGGAAGTGACTGTAAACAAAGCAACAACTCAAGAGCTCTGTACAGTTTCGTCCTTCTGGCACCGAAGTAAAACCGACTCCAGTCCCCAGAGTGAGCCTGGTTCTCTCGCCAGCCCTCCCGCTGCAGACGGCAGCCCCCCACCCCAGGCACACGCAAGTGGCCCAAAGGGCCTGAGTCCCGTTCCCGCCCCCCGAAGCTAGGGACCTGAGCCCACAGGTCTGCTGCGTGGCTCGCTGCACGCTGGCTCCAGGCAGCCTTTGGGGAGGCCCAGGGGGCCGCAAGGGGAGGAGGGCAAGCAGCTGGGGGACAATGCCCCACACTGCCCCCCTCGGAGGTACCAGGCTTGGGGTGCCGCATGGAACAAGCAGCACTCGCCATCCACTATCTAGACATGCACTGTGGGGGGAGAGATGGAGGAAAACTGAGGCGGCGGACAAGTGCTGGCTTGGAAAACGGGTGGGCCAGAAAAAGCGTGAGACAAGAACCTAATTTCTGAAGTTGAAAAAATAAATGCAAGCAGACCCATGTGGATAGTGGGGACAGGGACAGCCTAAATAAGGTACGATAGGAAAGGCGGTCATAAGGCAGCTGTCAAGCAGATTCGAGATGTATAGTGCAAGTTTTGAAAGATACATCTGGATAAGCTGAAAGCATAAGAAATTGTTTAATTCAGATCTTCCAGGGAAGTTGTCATCTTTGAATAGCAAAATTTAAAAACCTAAGTGTATCTAACACCGTTTTCTATTCGTGAAGTTTGACTTTTCCTCAGACTGATGCATCTCTGTGCAGTGGAAGGCAGGTGGGCCTCTGAGCCAGGGCCTCTGGAAATCTTCCCCAGGAGATCACCTGCCATGTCACACTTCTGGCCTCTTTGTGCCTATTTCCTTTCCTAGTCACAAAATGCCTGAAACCTGATGAGCTTGGTGCAAGAGAGGAACAGGAAAAGTCCCATCGTTTATTCCAGTAACGAAATTGGAAGTCTAATGAGCAAAGGCATTTGAGCTCGAACAGCCTGGCACCCAGCCCATGCAGGCGCCCTCAGAGCCTGGGCCCGTGAGGCCAGGGGCTGCCGCTCGCTCGCTCCTCCACCGGGGTGTTTGCCACCACAGTGTTTGCTGTGCACTTAGCAGCTCTAGCCCGTCCTACGCAACACACTCCGCAAAAGAGGACCCCTCCTTGAAATAGGGCACGCAAGCGTAAGCAGCTACTTGGGCTGGAACAGGGTGTTTCTCACGAAAGCGGGATGATGCAGGCACCAGTAGCATCTTCAGAAAACTACCATTTTTCATTTTGGAGTAATGCACAGATGAGCAACCTGCTGGTGGGTAGTCGTCAACACCACACTTCAGGAATGGACGGAGAGGGGCAGCGTCCGAGGCGACTGCAGCGCACGCGGGTGGTGGGCTTGCGGGAAGGGCCTGAGTGGCAGGGAGCTGGTCCCTCTGTGCAGGCGGGGTGGCGAGAGGACCCTGGACGCCGCACTCACCCGCTTCAGCACAGTCCTCCAAAACGAGGGGGGCGAGGCCCCGGGCCCAGGAGGCAGCCACGGGACAGGGCTCGCAAGGCACCGAGAGGCCCAGGGTGGCGCTCCTTCGACGTCAGAAATCCTGGGAGCTCGCCAGGACCATTCCAGGGCTGACGTGGCCCAGGCCGAGCACGGGTCCCGCGGCATGCTGCTCCCACGTCTGGCTCGGGGCGAGAGGGCAGCCGGCGGCCGGCAGAGTCCTGCCCCCAGCAGGCCGGCCGCTGCGGCTGGGGCCATGCAGCTCTGCCACTGCCGCAGGAGCCCTGGCCCCAGGGGCGGCCTCAGTGCACTTGCTCTTGCTGGCTGTGGGGCGGAGGCGGCTGCAGCTTCCCCGGCAGGTCGGCCGGGTCCTCCTCCACGGACTGGCTCCCGTAGGCGCTGTCCTCCTTCAGCTCTGCAAGGGGCAGGGAGAGCCGTGAGCGGCCAGAGCCCAGGAAACGCCCCTGCCCCTGCCCCCCGCCTCCCCCGCCCGCCCCGGGGCCTACCTGTGCTCTGCAGCTTGGTGAGCGCCTCCGGGCCACGCAGCAGCGCCGCCCCCTCGGCCAGCCCCATGGACTCGAGCGCCTCCAGCAGGCCCCTCAGGCTGCCGCCGGCCAGCTGGGGAGAGAGAGGCGGGGCTCAGAGGAGCACCTTCCCACAAGTTGCGTTGGGGGCACAAGGAGGCGGGGGGCACTGACCTCGTAGCTGAGCAGCAGTCTCCGGCTGGGAGATGCCGCCGCCCGGTAGCTCTCCGCCAGGCTGCCGAGGCCCAGCCGCTTGGCCAGCTCCACCCAGTCGGCCCCCCGGCGGTCCCGGTTCAGCAGCTGCTCGAGGCTCCGCAGGGTGCCGTCACTCAGAGACAGGAGGCCCCCTGGTCCGGGAGAGAACACAGGCCCAGGTGAGTGGGGCAGCTGGCCCCGTCCCCGCGAGCAGCGCCCCGGGGCAGCCCACTTCCTCCGGAGAGCAAGACCAACCCCGGGGCCCCGGAGCACGGCATGGCTAGCCCACCTGGCCGAGGAGCGGTGGCCAACACCGTCTGCGCACCGTCTGGGTCTTGCTGCGAGGCCTGCAGGAGGATCCCCCGCACCTGGATGGAGAGAGGCCCGGACAGCCCTGAGTGGCCCCACCAGGGACAGCTACAGAAAGGCTCCCCTGGCCACTGGGTCTGCGGCCCCAGGCCACAGACCTCCCCACAGCAAAAGGCGGCGGTGGACAGCAGAGGCGCTGCAGGGGACAGCGCTGGGACCCCGTCCGTCTCCGGGGAGGCGTTCCCGCCAAGCGAGGCCCCCCTGGCTGCGGGGGGCATGCCCCACGACAGCGCTCCAGTCGGCTCTCCCACGCACCACCTACCTTGGGGCTCGACGCCAGGTCCAGCGGGGTGTGCCCCCGGCGCCGCTTCACGCCACGCGGGTCGGGCACCTCCATGTCCCGCTCACCAGGACAGGCTGCCCACAGCTCCGCGGCGCCCTCCTCGTCCGGTTCCGTGTCCGTGTCGCTGCTCGTGTCGGACGAGGAAGCCCAGGCGGGCTCGTCATTCTCACACAGGGCATCTGCTCCTGGCGGGAGGCGGAGAGCTGTCGGCCAGAGCGCTACAGCCAGGGGCCAAGGGGGGCAGGGCAGCCCGCGCAGTCGGCCGGCCAGTCCAGGGAGGGCGGCCTCCACTGGCCAGGAGCAGCAGCAGGCGCTCCCACACAGCCGAGCCCTGCAGCCAGGTCCGTCTGCCACCAGCTGCTCGGCCTGCCTCTCCTTCCTCCCATGCAGGCGCCTGGGAAATCCCTTTACTGTGTCACTGCTGCTTCGGCGCAACAAACCCAATGCACGCGCATCGAAGAAAACTCTTCAGTATGTGCACTGCTGTTTACACAAAATCTCGTACTCCCCCCGCCAATCTGAGCATCCAGCACTGGTCCCAAGGGGGATGTGGCACACAGAGGCCCCCGAGCGGGACCAGGGTGCCATTTTGGTTCTGCTGACTGCCGCGCAGGAGTCACGATCCGATCCCCCTGCGGTGAGATGGCCCCGGGGAGCTCAGCACCCGCGGCTGGCGGCCCCCGCCTGGACAACCCGGGTGCAGATCTGCGGAGCCGCTCAGCCAGGCGGCCTGAAGCAAAATGTTTCCTGGCTCGACTTCGGGAGAAGACAGGTGTGGCTCAGGCAGCGCAGAGGTGCGGGAGAGGGAATGCATGTGGGACGCACATGCAGGCGCCGGGCGGCCTCTCCCCAGGGTTTTGCCCCGTGAGCACGAGAGGCAGGGGCAGCACGAGGAGTGCCCACTCCCCCCGCTTTCTTCAGGAGTCGGCCCACCGCTTTTCAGAATTCTTGAGCACAACCACCAGGGAATGCCGGCCGGGGGAGGGATACCTGCTTTGATCAGCAGCTTGGTAAGGATGGGGGAGCCCAGGCCCGCTGCCAAGTGGAGAGGGGTGTTCCCGGAGGACGTCTGGGCGTTTGCGTCGGCCCCCAGCTGGACGGAGAAAGGAGAGTAAGCGGTGCGTCCAGGAAAGCCTCCCCTCCCCACCCCGCGTGACCAGACGGCCAGGCGACCCATGCCTCCGGCCTCGGCTGGAGCAGAAGGGCAGGCAGGGCCCCAAAAGGCACGGACACAGCAGCAGGAACTGTGCCCGTGCGGTCAAGCGCCAGGTCCAAACCGCCTGGGCCTGCGCCCTCCGTCGCCCTCTGCCCGGCCACTCCAGGCCCAAAGGGCCCCCAGCCACCTCACAACCTGGTGTCTCCTGCAGTACTGGCCCATGAGCGGCACCAACACACGCCCCGCCAGCACGGGCCCTGTGGGGGCACCATGAACTTCCCGCAGGGGGCCAGCAGCGTGCCCCTGCAAGGCGCCCCCACTCCCCACAGGCGCAGCTCGTCGGCTTGGCCCACACTGGCCCAAGACAGAAGCAAGTCCCGGCAGAAGGGTGGGGAGGCCCTCTGAGGCCCACCCCGAAGGGACCACCCGGACCACGTTCCAGGAAGCCCCCACGCTGTCGTGCTGAATCGGAGGGCGACAGGCTGCCCCAGGACGGTCTGGGAGGCCAACAGCCATCAGAGCCTCCCTCCGGTCGCTGCTCAGCGAGGCACCTTGGCCACACGGCCAAGCAGCCCTGTGCCCCACCGCCCCCTCGCTCCCAGGGAGTCAGGATGCAGTGCTGCCGGGGGCGCCTCGCCTCCGCCCCACGCCTGGGACGCCCTTGCCTGGGCACCGCGAACTCCCCGGGCCGTGTGTGCGGTCGCGGCTGCCGGCCATGGGCAGGGCAGGGCAGGGCAGGGGAGGGGAGGGGAGGGGAGGGCTCTCCCGGAGCCGGCAGCCCACGCACCTTCCGCAGCAGATACGTGGCCAGGCTGAGGTCGCCCATCTCCACCGCCAGGTGCAGAGGCGTCCGCCCACTCTGCCACTCGGCCGCATTCACGTTGGCGCCCTTCTCGACCAGCCGCTCGAGGCAGGCGAGCTTCTTGCACTTCACAGCCAGGTGGACAGGGAAGAGGCCTGAGGGGAAGCAGAAGCAGGCGCTCCTTCCATGCCTGGCGCAGACTTGTGCCCAGGCTGCCTCCCAGTCCCCTCTGCTCTCCCAGAGAAGGTGCACCCAGAGGCTGCGGGCACCTTCCCTCCGCCATGCCCACGGCGGCCGCGCCTTCCCTGCAGCCAGGCACTCCAGCTCCCGCCTTGGGCTTCCACGCAGAGGCACCTGGCGCCGGTGCGGGCGAGCGGTGCGCCTGCTGCTGGGCGCCCCCGTGCCGTGTGCTCAGGCCTGCGTTTGGGCCACCGGCAGTCTTTTGGGGGCAGCTCTGCCCCGGGCAGGTGCCCCGCAGCTCTGCTGGCCTGGCCCAGGGCTCGGCTGCGCTCCGCCCACCCCCGCAGGGGAAGCACATTTCTCCCACGGAAGCGTGGCCTGCCCACCTGGGCCGCCCCATTTTCCGCACAGCGGGATCCCTCCGCAGCCCAGCCTGGCTGGCCCGGCACGTGGAGGAACCCGGCCTGGCGGGTCCCGGAGCTCAGTCTCCTCCCCACAAACACAGGTGGGCTTCCGGGACCGAGTGACCGCATCGCCCACGGTGCCAGAGACTGTGCAGGCCGCAGGCCCAGGCGCAGCCCCGGGACTACCGGCCGGGCTCTCTGGGGGGCATGGAGCCAGGTGGCCTTCGTGACGGGCAGGCGGGCACTTCGCCACGCAGCGACACGCCACCAGAGCCCCGGGTCTGCCTGAGGATCACTCCCCGCAGACGCAGGGCGCAGGGCACAGACGGCTGCACGCTGCCTCGGAATGGAGCCCACCTCCCCGGGCACGGTGAGGGCAGAGGAGAGCCAGGAGGGGGGCAGAGGTGATGCCCCCCACCTGTGTCTGCCCACAGGCAGGTGAGCGTGTGGCACGCGCAGAACACGCAGGGAAGCGCTGCTCCGCTGCTGCCTTGGCACCTCTGCGGGGGCTCCCCTGGCCAGCCGGTCGCCCGTTCCTCTATGAAGCGAAGGGCCTGCAAGGGGGCGACCCTTTAAGAGAAGCTGAGGGATGGCCGCCTGCCCGGCTGCTTCACTCCCACCGGGGCGCCACTCTGTGCTTGCCAAGCGACTTTGGGCCGTGCTGCTTGGCCGCTGGGGCTCCCCCCGCCGGGAGAGGGGGTCCCTCAGAAGCCCACCTTGCACTGCTCCAGCTGCTGCAGCCGGCCGGATTAGAGGAGCTTCGCTCACAGGCAGGGACGCGTGGCCAACTGCCGACTGCACGAGCCTCGCGTCAGAGGAAATCTAGGTCGCCGGAGCCCCTCGAGAACAGGAGCCGTCTGCACAGGGGCTGTGCGTGCGTGCGTGTTTTTAAGCTACATAAAAAGCTGAGCTCCGAACCTTGGCATATGTCTTTCTGACCTTTCGGCTGCAACCTGACTTCTAAGGCCTGAACGCTGAGCTTGCACGCAGCCCAAACTGAAGCTGGCCAACGCGTCTTGCCCGAGCAGACTCTGCTGCCACGTAGGGCGGCTCGGGGCCCCTCCAAAGCGGCCTTTTGGGGCCCCTCTGGGACTCTGGTGTGCTCTGGCTCAGCCACCGCTCAGGGCCCTCCGCTGGAGCAAGGAGGCTTGTTTCCCACGGGATCCCCCGTAATGCAAAGCCCCCTACATCCTGCCAGGGCCTCCGCTCGGCCGCTTCTCCTCGCCAGCAGCGCTGGTCTCACTCACCCAGGAAGTTGGGGGTCTCCAGCAGGCGGCGTGTGTGGGAGCCCAGGTGGCAGAGGAGGGTCCTCAGCATCTCGTCGTCATCCAGCTGCAGGGCCAGGTGCAGCGCCGAGTTGCCGTAGCGGTCCAGCAGGGTGGGGTCCGCTCCGGCCTGCAGCAAGAAGGCAGCCACCCTGGGCTGGTGGGTGATGACCGCCAGGTGCAAGGGCGTCTGCGGAGGAGTGGGAGGGCGGCTCAGCAGGGAGGCGAGCAGGGCCCACGCCAGGCCCCGGCCCACCCGCTCTGCCCCCCGTGAGCGCGCCCCGCAGGCCGGTGCCGGGACGCAGGGGCCCACTGCCTGCCACGCCGAGCGGGAGACGACCCGCCCCGCCACGGCGCCCGATCCCCGCCCTGCCCTGCCCGGCGCACCTGCTGCAGGTGGTTCACAATGTCGATGACGCGCTGATCGGGGATGCTGACCGCCACCTGCACCAGCTGCGCGATCACGGCCGTCTGCTCGTGGATGATGGCCAGGTGCAGAGGCCTGGGGGGAGACAGCCCAGATGGCAGCATGGTGAGGGCGCACAGGGCCCTGCGAGCAGGCGCAGGCGCAAAGGGCCCCAGCGAGAGCAGGACAAGCGGGAACATCGGGGTGCGCCGCCAACCCCGGTCTCTTGCCACTCTCCAATTTGCAGGAAAACCTCTGCCCTCCCACCCTGGAGGCTTCCCTAGGTTGCAGCAGAGGGGCAGCCCAGGCCAAGCGGAAACCGCATCCTGCTCGCAGGAACAAAGCCCGAGATTGCCTAGGATCGGTCAGACCAGACTTCAGAAAGAGCAGGCGCTGCTTTGAGCTGAACGGGAACAACTGTGCGAGGCACCCAAGGGGAGCGCCCCCGCCCCGGCCCCCGGGCAGCCTCTGCTCTGTCCTGCGCCCAACCTCGCGGTCATCGGCTTGCGGTGTGCACGAATTTCAGGCGGAAACACAAATGCCTACTGTTGCCCAACAGGCAAGAAAGGCCAAAGAAACGGCAAACGTCTAGAAAGCAGCATACCCAAACACGGGCAAGAGGGCAGCGTTTCTCAGAAGTCTCTGCAAAGCTGCCCCACAAGGCAGGGCACTGTTTTTCAGACATGAAGGAAAATGTTGCTCAGGGATCAGAAAACATTGCCCAGTCCTTCACGAGTGGGGCTCTGGAGGGCCCCAGCCCGATCCTACGTGGCTGACCCGCCTCCCGACCCTCCGGCAGGGCTGCCCCACGCCAGCAAACTGCCGGGGGCCCAGCTGGCCCCGTGCCGCGTGCGCTGCACTCACGTGTCGCCGTTCTCGTCCTGGGAAGCGGCCAGGTGCCTCTGCACCGCCAGCAGCATGCGTGGGTCGGCAGTGACCGCGTAGTCCAGCAGCGCCTGGGCACTGCGCCGGGCACGGCCCAGCATCCACAAGCGGCAGGCCTGGGCTGCACAGACAGGGAAGGCCACGGTCAGCGGGCCCCTGCCGCGCTCGGCGCCTCCTCGCCCTTGCTGCAGGCTCCCTGTGCCCACCCCCCTCAGCGGGGGCTCCCCCAGCGCCACGCACCCCTCGGCGGCAGGGCACATGGTCCCCAGGATGGCCACTCGGGCCCTGCACCCCGAGCAGACAACGCTGGACAAGCCGCCCGCCGGGGCACAAGGCCACCTCCCAGCGCCTGACAGAAGCGAGCCTGGCGGCCCCATTCCAGAGGCAGCACCGCCGCGGGTGCCGCACAACCCAGTCTCCACTGTGGTGGCGCTGAGCCAGTCGGCCCTGCCTGCCTCCCCGCTCTGCCCTGGCCAACTTCAGTGCGTGTGCAGAGCGAGGGCCAAGGGAAGCAAGGAGGAAGGAGCCCCCCGAGGAGGCACGGCGCAGCCTAGAAAGCACGGATGGCCGGTGCTTAGTGCCTGGCGAGCTTGGCCCCCGGCGGGGTGGTCACGCTGCCCCAACACAGGAAGGCACAGCTGCTGCAGCCCCCTGAGGGTGTGGCAAGGCATCAGAAGAGGCCGCTGCAAGCCCAGCAATCCCTTCCAAGGGCCACACCTGTTCCTCGCTCCAACCGGGGAACAGGTCGTCTGCTCCGACGGGCTGGAGCGGACTGCAGCTGGCCTGCACGCGAGGGCCGACCCACAGCCCAGGGGTGGAGCGTGGCCACCCTGCAGTGCTGCACGCAGCCGGCTTCTGTCCACAACACTTTCCCCTGTGAGAGGCGCCCCCACCCCCGCCCTTTGGCTCCTCTTCTGTGGAAGTTCAAGCAAGAATCCACGGGGCTTCGAGCGCCAAGAGCAGGAGCACATGCCTCGATCACGGATGCGCAACAAGTTTGCCCACAGGGAGTGGGGGGCCTGGTCCACGCACACCCACCCAGCACTCGGGGGGCACAGGGTGGCCAGCGCAGGGACTGCCCGCACCACACGCCACACCCCCCGGGGCCTAGGTGCCCTCCCCGCCTTTACCGTGCTGCACCAGCGGCATGTAGTCCCTCTCCTCCGGGCAGACGCGGTTCCCGTCTTCCGAGAGCTCGTGCCCCCCGTCCCCCGCTCCAGCGCTGCCGGGCATCCGGATGCCTCTGCCACCCTGGTAGCTGCCCGCAGGATGGGTCCCAGGCAGGTAGACGCTGCTGTTGTACGGACTGTACCCCGCGGAGTGCCAGGGGGTCCCGGCTGCAGCCAGCAGGAGAGAGCGCGCGTGAGGCGGAGCGAGGCCCCGGCTGCAGGGGCAGGGCCCGCTCGAAAGGCCTTCTGGCAGGCGCGACGGCAATGCGTGGCCCGCGCGAAAGGCACTGCGGCAACTCATCGGTGGCAAGTCGGCCAGAACGACCGCCATCCGTGCCGACACTTGCAGCCCTCGCGCTTTCAGCTCATCTCATGCACCTCAGGCTGGCCGCCAACACGTCAGGTAGTCACCGCGGGCGAGCAGAGCTCACCCCTGGGCGCCTTGACCTGCAGCACGTGTCTCACTAGACGCAGCAGCCGCAGCAGCAGCGGGAGCCGCGGGGCGTGCCCAATTCAGCGGCTGCTGGGGGCTTTTTTTAGCGCCACAAGCTCCTGCTTTGTGTTGCAAAGAGGCCCGCCTGACTGCAGCTTCCCCGCCGAAACCAAGCTGCAGAGGCACTCCGCGCCGGGCCGGCCCGTGGACGGCGCTCGTCTCCGCTGGGGTTCCCAGGTGGGAGCTCAGGCGAACCACCGAACGTCAAAGGCCATCTCCCCTCCACCACCCAAAGTAGCCCTGGCCAATTCTTGGGGTTTGTTTTACAAGGAAGCTTCGTGTCCCGGGATCCCGAGGTGCATCCGGCGTCTGCAACCTGCTGCAGCGCGACCGCGCAACTCGGCGCCAAAGCCTGCGCCCGCGCACTGGGCGGCCCAGCACACGCAGGGCACCACGCACACGGAGCCGCTCACCTCCGCCGGAGCCGCCGCCGCCTCCGGCCCCCCCCATGGGCGCGCCGCCCCCGAAGGGCTGCGAAAACTGGGGCAGGGTCTTCTTGCGCTTCCGCTCCACCTCCTCCTTATCTGCAGCGAGAGCAGAGAGCGGTGCTCAGCAACAGCCCAGCAGCAGGAGCGGCTCGCTGCCCGAGCGCCTCGTACCTTCCACCACCGGGTAGTAGGTGAACTGCTTGGAGTCGCTCACGTCGCCGCCCCGCTTGCGCTTCAGCTGCAGGAAGACGGTGACGGGCCGGTCGATCTTGGCCTGGTGGTAGGGAGGCGTGCGGAAGACGATGGCGTACTGTGGGGACAAGAGGAGATGGCCAGGCGGGTGCCTGGCGAGCTTCCAAGGCGGGGAGGCGGAAACAGCCTGGCCACTGGGTCCTGTGGACCCCGTGCTGCCGAGACAGAGGCCTCCACGGCAGGCTGCAGGGGAGAAACGCCCCGAGAGCAGCCAAAGGAACCGAGAACCTGCTGCACCCACAGGCTGGCTGAGCCGCCGAGTCCCTGACGCCCGTCAGGGCCGAGGTCGGGCAAGCAGGAGGCCCCATGCGCTCCCGAAGGGCAGCCATCGGAGACAGCCGCTCCTGCTGCTGGCCCCGTCACTGGGGACGGCAGCCCCGCCCGGCCACCAGCCTGCTCACAGCTCTCACGGCTGGAGCAGGAGCAGGAGCAGCTGAGCCAAGGTGGGCCGGGGCAGCCGCCTCACTCTGCCTTCCCCCTGGAGAGGCAGCTGGGCCTGCGCTCGTGACCGCAGGACACAGCCCGGTCCCCAGCACGGGCAAGCAGGGCAGGCAGTGTGTGCCATGCAGCGCATGGTGATCCCCGGGGGGAATCCAGGTCTGCTCCCGCAGTACCTCTCGCGGCTGAAGTGGTACCTGCTTGTGCACGTCGGTGGGGGAGAAGTCACCAAAGGCCTGCCAGCCGTTCTCATCGTCTTCGTAAAAGCGCACCTCAATGTCATCTGGAGGAGCAGGGGGAGGGGGAGGGGGAGGGGGAGGAGGGACACTTCCCGTCAGACTATCCGGGCTTGCTGCCTGCCGCCCTGCCGGCACATCGTGGACTCTCAAGCCACTGCTGAGGAGTCCCTGCAGCCTCGCCCGGCCTCTCCCTCTCATGCTTCCCCCGCGCAAGCACCTCGCCAGCTGCACCCGCTACGCAGCCACCGGGCAGCCACTGCTTTTGCCTGGCGCTCTCCAAGTGCCTCCTCCAGGCCCCATGTCCACAAGCACAGCCGAAAGCTCTCTTCCTGGGCAGGTTTGATACCCGGCCGTCTTCCCGGGTGGGGAGAGGGTCTCCCACCACAAGGACCGAAGGATGCTCTTTTCCGACCCCTGCCAGGAGAGGTGGCCACAGTGCGGGAAAGGACACGGGGCACAAGGAAAGGTCCACCCCTGTTCTGTTTAGAGCAACCAGGCGCCCCGGACTTCCCCAGGGCTTTGCTGCATGGTTTTGGGGCTCGGCCTCTTCCTCGCAGCAGCCTCCTCCTCCTCCTCCGCTCTTCCCTTCGCTCCAATGCAGAGAAGTGCAGGGCGCCCTGGGACACCCGGCCTGCACTTCTCAAAGCAAAACAGCGGGACACCGGCCCACATTCGGGCAGTCACCCCACAACAAACAACGCCAGCGCCCTCCAAGAAGAGGAGCGACTGGGGCCTCCACGCCAGGTCTGTCTCAGTGCGGACGCCTGCATTTTGTGGGCCGCAGCTCAAGCCCTCGGGGCTCCCGGTCAGCACACAGGGGCCGGAAACGCACCTCCAGCGCCTTGCTTCAAAGTGCATGCAGCAGCACGGGGACAGCAGGGGCAGGCCTACCTTTCTGGACTTTGTCACACAGCAAGTACACCTCGTCCCCGCCTCGCACCGAGCCCGCGGTCTTATCCATCCGGGAGATCTTCAGGTTGGAAGCTCCGGGAGACTCTGGAGAACACAGAGAGTCAGAGGAGATGCAGGGCCTGCCTGCGGCGACCCACTTCCTCTGGCACACCCCACGCATCCAAAGGAGGGCATGGACGCCCCTTTGCGCCAGGCCCCGGGAACACCGGGAAGCCCCTCACGCGACTTCCAAACATCAGCAAATCAGCTGCGAAGAAGGACCAAGCTCTGGAGAATGCGCAGAGACCTTGCTGTGGCCTTGCCTTATGCTTTGACCAGAGGTCTGGAGTCACTGCCAGCCCTTCTCCTCTTTCCCCTTCCTAAGGGAGGTCACTGACGCGCCACAACCTCTCCAAGGCCAAAACCACCCACAATAATTGGTCTTCCTGGGGGAAGGAAGGAAGGAAGACAAGCTCCCCTCAGCGGCAGGGAGCAGCCCCCAGAGCACGTGGACATCACGGAGGGACACCTGGCCTGCAGTCGACACCGCTCTGCAGCATGGCAGGACAGGCCACGTAGCACATGCTCCGGAAGCGCCCTCATGGTCACGCCACATGCGCCCTTGCGGGACTCGGCTCGACCGCCCCAGAGCCACATGCTGCCCGGGAAGGGGGAGACGGGGAAGCGGCCCGGCCCAGCCAACGCGGAGGCCTGCAGCCAGTCGGCCCATCCTCCTCCCCGGGCCGCGGCCGGTCTGGGGCCCCGGGCGGCGACTCACTGCTGTCGTGGATGGGGTCCGAGATGACCGGCTTCAGGGCTAGAGTGAAGTTGCCGCTGCTGTCGCGCAGGAAGGCGCTGAAGCGCAGGCGCACGATGCTGAGGTCCATGCTCTTCTTCAGCTCCTTGGCCTCTTGCTCGAGGGCCTCCTGCTCCGCCTCTGCCGAGAGACGCCGGCTGCACTTCAGGATGCGTCCAGGTGCCGGCAGGGAGTTGCACAGGGCCCCCGTGCCGACCGTTAAGCTTCCTCCCCGACTCCGCCTGGGCACCTCCTCCTTACGAGGGCTGCTGCCCAGGGGGCCTCCAGAGGCCGTGCCCCCACCCAGACAGGGAGCTCCACGGGGAGTCGGAGCGCTCCACCCGGTCTTTACAGCGAAGCTGCGCGTTGCAAGGACCGTGAGGTGGCGGAGAAAGGCCAAGCGAAAGCCGCTTGCTAAGGCCCTGCGGACTCCCTGGCGAGGACCCGCTTAAAACCAGGTGCTCCTGACTCAGTGTGCCCCCAACCAGCTCCCTCTGAGCCTTCCAGGGGTCAGGTGTGTGCAGCTAACTACTGTAGGTTAGGAAACCAGACAGCCAGGCACACTGAGAAGGGCCAGGATTGGCTGGAGATCATGTCCTCTCATCCCTCACAACAGCTTCCGATGACCCGGGGCCCCTTGCCTTGACTTGTCCTGCCTCTGGACCGCTCCTTGGACTTGCGTGCACATGCGCAACCCTCCTTCCAAGGAGAATGGCGCATGCCCAGAACGGTCCCTTTTCATCATCAGAGCCATGAGGCCGGGCGGGCCCCCCGTCTTTCAGTCATTAAGGCCCACCACTTGCATCTGCCCCCTCTCTTGCCCCACGGAGAGCCCCATGCTGTCTGCCCAAGCTACCCGGGGGCAAACATGCCCCTTTGGATCACCCCCCCCCGGCTCCAAGCCTGGGCCCTGGAATGCGCCACCCCTTCCCGCCCCCGAGGCCAGCCTCCCTCGCCGAGACCCATCATGTGCTTCGGGTTTTCTGGGGAGAGGCTACGGGGCCTCCGACGGGGCGGATTCCTGGCACAGCCGTGGGCGAACCGGAAGCCTCCAAGCCTCACTCCTGCACCGCGAACTGGGACTGCTGCCTGGGGAGCCTTGCAGGGGACTCCGACTGCACCCGTGCTGCGCGGCACGGGAGCGGAGGGAGCCACGGCAAAGCGCAGCCAGCTGGCTCAAGCCCACTCCGCACGGCAGAGGCAGGGCAGACCCACTCCCTCTGTCCCACCGCCCGAGGACCGAAGCGGAACTGCTGCGTGGCCACAGGTGGACGCTCCACAGAGAGCCCACAGGGCGCCCGACTGGCCCATGGCACCGGGGGCCCGGCCTCTGCCCAGCACAGCTACCAGGCCGCCGCCAGCTGCCCTACTGCAGGTGAGCAAGGGGCAGGGGCTGCCGGGTTCTGCCTGTGCCACCAGCACCCCACGTCCAACGCAGGGAGGAGAGGGAATCAGCTCCCCGTGGGCAGCCCAGGAACCCCGCTGTCCCGCTCCTGCCAGCGGCCTGGCAAATCGTCCCTCGTTTCTTTCCCAGCTCAGAGTCACCTGCCAGGGGCTGCAGCCGGTTCCGCATCTTCTGCTTCTGCAGTTTGTCCTTGATGACCTCCATCATGTTTTTCTTGGTCACGTGGAGCACACCCAGGTTGTTAAATCTGAGAAAGGAGACAATGGTTGTACGCCTCACTTCCGCGTGAGTCACGAAGCCACATCCAGGAGCAACGAATGCCCGCAGGGGCGGACGGCGCAAGGACAACGCGCAGCGGGAGGCGCGGAGGACCGCAAACCCCGGGAGGAACTACACAACTGGCTTCCCAAAGAGAGGCTTGCTTAGCTCATCCTGCGAGCAAGAGGTGTGGTGAAGTACACAGAAAGGACCTGCAGCTAACCAGGCGCTACCCGACTGGGCAGCAAGGGCCTCCGGGTCGTTAATTTGGTGGCTGCACCCCCCTTTGAACTGATGATCGAGCCAAGGTACATACAATCTTTCACCATGTAAATTCCTTCACTGTCAACAAGACGGTTCTGTAACTCGTCCGTAGTTGGGATTTCTGTTTTCTGAATGTTTCAGCAGCAGTCCTGCTTCCGCAGGTGCGTCTTTCATGTTCATGAGAAGCCTTCTCAATCTGCTGTTGCTCTCGGCCAGTGATAGTTCTCCCCTGCACGTCTTGAATTACTGATGCGTCTTTCCCCAATCCTCATTCCTCACTCTGAACCTAGTCCAGCTTTCCCTGTGGCTTGTTCCACATGCAGATTAAGCAGATGGGGAGATAAAATACCCCGGCGCCCGATGCCTTTGCCTATGGGAAACCATTTTGTTTCTCAGCGTTCTGGCGCTTCTTGTCCACGATGCAGTTTCCGCATCCAGACAACCATGTGCTGCCCCATGTCTTTCAGGACCTTCCATCGCTCCTCATGGCCCAGAGTCAAAGGCTTTTGCCACGGGCTTTCAAGCACAGGCTGATCTTCTCCCGGAATTCATCAGTGTGTCCAGTGGCCCACAGACTCTTCCATGAAAGCGCACCCTGAACACGCTCCAGGGAGTGAAAATGAGTTTCCTGAACTACAGCAGAAGAAATTCAGCCGAAGTGAGCGAGCGCTCTGGCTGATCCAGAATCCGTGATGGCAAAGGCACCCCAGGGGTCCCTGATCTCGTGGGTTCGTCTTCTCATCAAGAACAGAACAGAGATGGGTAAGCTGACAAAGAGAGGGATGCGTCCCACCGGCACACAAGGGAGTGCCTGTGTCTGAATGCCAGCCAGATGTTGCGGGCCAGATGTTCTCAGCCCAAACCTCAGTGAAGCTGCCACCTCTGCCACGGCCCGCGATACGGGGACAAGCCCAGCTTCTCTCACACGGGTGTCGCAGAGTTCGGTGGAACACAGAGGAACGGTTTCACACCTCACGGCACTTCCCTGTTCTGGGCAGGAGTGAGTGGCAACCCAGCCACACGGCCCCTCCGAGTCGCTTCCCTTCAACCGCTTCCCCTGCACAGAGGCTGGCCAGAGAAGCGGACCATGGGGAGCTGCAGCCCACCCCTTTGGGGGAACTCGCTGGTGCTCTCACAGGGGGGCGGAGAGCAAGCTCCACGGCAGGCGCCGGACGGCAATGCAGAAGTGCCCGGCAGCTGCCCAGGCCGGGACAAAGCAGGCCCACCATGCGACGTCCAGCAGCTTTATGGGCCAGGAGCGGCTCCTCTTGGCTCGAGCAGAGCAGCAGTGCTGTGCTGCTACGGTTTGCCTGCAGTGGCCAAGGACTCCATCGCCCAGGCAGGGAGGCAGCTCCAAGACAGCTGCTCTGTGCAGAAGCTTCGTTCCAGCTGAGCCACCCGGGGTTCACCCACCGCTCGCGGCAACTCTGCTGCTCCCTGGCCGAGGTGGGACCAGGGAGGGTCTGCCAGGCGCAAGCTCCTCCGCTGCATTTTCTCTCCCCCAACCCGACTGAACTGGACTTCGTCCTCAAGACACCGGAGCGTTTAACGTGTAAAAGCAGAGCTGAGCTGAGCCTCAGGGTCACACTGGCCCACTCCTTACACGGACTGGGCATTTGGGCGGGCTCTGCAGCACCAAGACACGCCGCGAGGCCCTCAGGGCTGCCCCCTCCTAAGGATGTCCCTTGGCTGCCTGCCCTCCCCGGACGCCCAACGAGCCACTGAGCGCTGCCCGCCCGGCAGGTCCAGCGTGGCCGGCAGGAGCAGGATGCACCCTCCTGAGAGGGCCAGTGCCTGCCACCAAGGCCTTCTGGGCCAAGCCGCGCGCACAGCAGGGGCAGGACTGCGCCAAAGGGCTTGGTGCTGCCCCGCGCGGCGCGAGCCTTGCCACTGCGAGGCCGGCGGGGCGCCCCGCCCCGCCCCAGGCACATACGTACTGCGCTGTCATGTCCTTCGGGCCCACGGCCACGACGCAGTTGCCAGCTTCGTTGCACTGCTTCCCCACCAGGCTGTGGGCGTGCACCTGTGGCGGGTCCGTGTGCGTCACCAGGTCCACTTCTATCCTCGCCAGTCCAACGTAATTGGAGATCTGCCGACGGGACGGGACAGACGGAGGTTTGCAAGCACGATGGGGGAAAGGGCCTTCCGACAAGCTGGACCCTTCCAGGCTCCTTTCCCCCCACGGGAGGAAAACGACCTCCAGCGTCCAGCAGCGCTGGTCCCCTCTGGAGAACGCTGCCATCCAGGCAGACCTCCACTCGCACCGCAGCACAGGCCCCGTGCCACGTGTCGCCCCCCAAGGCCCACGCGGTGAGCCAGAGAAGCCCCCGTTCTCCTGGGTCACCTCGGTTCCCTCTGCTCTCGTCTTGGACCACAAACAAGCAGGAAAGGAGGAACTCGTGATCGCAAACACTTACCGAGTGGTGACCTTTACCGTGTCTCATGCCTGGGGATTTCAAAGTGCTAACGGCAACAACAACAAGCATTTTCCTAGAAATTTAATCGCTAGGGTTTGCTGAGATCCCTGGCCTTGGCTATCCTTGGCTTCGTGATAAACAAGCAGTGTGGCTTTGGCTACGCTTTCCGCTCGTTTCCTTCCCCACGCTGAAGTTTCAGCTTCCATCCTTGGAGATGTGACTCCTCACACTTCTACGTCATCCACTGATTCAGATGTAGAGCACACTCACATTGCAAGCATGGCTCACAGGCTCCCGCCTCCTCTGCGGCCAGACACGCGAGACGCTTCCGATTGTGTCTTGCGTTCAACTAACTGCGGCCAGCAAGACCACCTCTGGTGCAATCGCTCTTGCAGAGCCTGCTGCCATTTAGCACAGGGTCTGAACCGCATCATGGATGTGTTTGCACATAACAACAAGACACACAGTCTGGGTTATTAATCCACAACCGGGTTGCTCCTGCTTTGCCCCCGGCCTTCATACAAGCGGGCAAACCAGGTAGTCAAAGCTTGCATGCCCAAACCAAGGATTACAGTTTAATGGACTGGAACAATCCAGGATCAGAAGCTGGTTCTAAAACAGGTTTACTGTGGAACTGAGGATCCTGCATTGTTCAAATGGCTGAACCAAGGAAAGCACGATCCTTGGTTCAGACATTACACCAAGCTATACCGCGAGCAAGTGGCCGCCCGGGGGCCTGGTTGGTGCTGGCAGAGCCTTCGCTGCAGGGGGTGGGCCATCACTCTTGCCACCAGCCATCCCAGCCAGCTACCCACAAGCACAGACAGCCGAACAGGCAACTAGCCAACGACCACAGCCAAGTCCAGTCTTGCTTATCAGCGCATTTTAAGGTTTTCAGATACCGTAGTGATAAGCAGACCTTAAACAAATATTCAAAGCCATTTCTTAACAATCTCAGCACAACGATGCAAGTGCTCACTTTGACCGTCGGGTAGGTCTTGTGTCCCTTCTCACTGGATGCTCCAGGCAGCCCACCATGCGAGGGACCCTCACAACCATACCGAAACCGGAAGCCTCGCTGCCAGGGGTGACACAAAAGAGAGACACGCCGTCATGCGGCCAGCTGTGCAAACACTTGCGGGAGGCGGGCAGGCACTCTGCCCACCTGTGAAGAGCTCTTACCTGCTTTGGCTGTTCGATTATAGTGAGGAATGGACCTTCGACTGAGGATGAAAAAGGCAAACACTGTGAACGGTCCAGTATTTTACATGTGCAGAACACATAATCCAGCTAAATGATACCTTCTTGATAAAACAGGCATAAGGCTGAAAGCACACACCCTCCCAAATCTCCTGGCATTCCACATTCTATTTATCTGTTTATTTCATCTCCATACGGCCCAATAAATGAAGCTTTCTGGTTGGTTTACTGCAACATATCAAAATACAATATAAAATACAAAGAGAATTAAAAAATCCATAAAAGATTACCATATAAAAAACCTATAACCAAACCTAAAACACAGATTTAAAAGTTACAGTAGCTTGTACAAATTAAGTCAAATTATCCTGTGCTCACGGCTTCCACGTAGAGTGGTACCTCGGTTCAAGAACGCCTCAGTTCATGGCCAAATCGGCTCACAAACAAAAATTTCAGAAAAACTTTGCCTCCGTTCGCGAACTCCGCATCGGGTGACGACCACGAGCGCGGCATGTCCCCTGCGCGAGCGCAGCCATCTTCCCCGCTCACAGTCGCAGACAGACCTGTGGCCACTTGCTGGGAAGTATTGTCCACTAACAGTATTGCATGATGGCGCCAAAGAAGGCGCAGAGCAAGCACGGTGGTAAAGAGAACGTGCAGAGCGGTAATGAAGGTGACCAGAACGTGCAGAGCAAGAACGGTCAGACGATGGTTTTGACGAAAACAGCCGCTGAAATGAAGAAGGCAATTGTAGAGCCGCCCGAGTGTGGCATTCGAGCGGCTGACCCGGCCTCTGAGTTACACGATGGCCAAGTCATTCCTTTGTTGTGCTTTGGTCCTCTGTTTCAAACTTTTGTGATAAAAAAATATTTACAGAACAGGTGAACCCTATTTACACTGAACCTTATGGGCACATTTGACTTGGCTCGCAACCAAAATCGGGGCGTGACCACATTCGCAGGGGCCAGAACGGGTTAACCTTGCTTACAGCGATCCTCATGGGGGAATTTGACTTGCTTCGCAGCCAATTGGGTCACGACCAGATCCTGGAACGGATGAAGTTCTTGAGCCGAGGTACCACTGTATCTGCAGCTAGAGGCACGTGCTGGGACTCAACTAGGCCCACCCGGAGCCGTCCGCCCTCCGCCCTCGCGCCTTCTCCTGTCCTCGTTCACCGCGCTCATGGAGCTGCATGGGCTCCACTACCAAGAGGGGGCTTGGGGGTCGACCAACTGCAGCATCTCTTCATTCCCGGGATCAGGCAGGGCTTCCGCAGGACCAGCGGCCTGATCCCCAGAAAGTCCGCAGAGCCCTCTGGACACCGACTGGGCCATCGGCCTCCCAGCAGAGGCCATCCTGGGGGTCCCCCACCCCGGCCAAGGGGAGACATTGCAAGGAGCCCAAATCCCAGCAGGCACCCACCTGACCAGTACGGTGGGGCAATTCAATGGCCCCCATTTCAGGCCCTTTCCCCACTCCTAGGTGAGACCCGCTGAGCCAGCGACAAGCTGGGCTGTCCGGTCGTTCTCAGGGAGTCCATGAAACCCTGAGCTGCTCCCACACAGGCGCCCACAGGGGAGATGCGGACCCTCCCCCGGACCAGCAGCCTGGGGGACCCCAACGCCTCTGCTGGCCCAGAGGGACGCCTCGCAGGGCACCGCTCCCCGCCCCAGCCAGCAGACGCATCCTGCGGGGCACCCGCACCGGCTGCCGGCCACCCCGAGAGCTCCCTCCCGTCCACAGGGTGCAGCCCCCAGAGCGCCTCCCGGCAGAGCTGCCACAACCGCCTGCAGGGAGGCCTCCGAGATGGCGAGCAGCTGGCAGAGAGGCTCGGCTGGCGGGCAGGGGGGCTGGGCGGCCGGGCAGCATGCAGCGGCCGTGCCCCTTACCGGTCTCCATGAGCATCTCCTTCTGCTCCATCAGATGAGGTCCGAAGTGGAAGTCGTCGTACTCGATCCCCTCCAAGCACTGCGTGCGGAACAGGCGGATCAGGCGGCGCACCGGCCGGCCGGCCGGCGGCCACGGGGGCAGGCCCGGCCAGGGGGGCCCCTGCCGGGAGGGGGGCAGCCGCGCGCGTCCCCGGCCAAAGGAGGCGCGCCGGGGCGCAGGGGCCCGCGGGGCAGGGTGGGCCGCGGCGGCTGCTGCCCGGGCCAGGCGGCCCTCCCCGCAGGCACAGCCCGCAGGCGGGCGCCCCGGGCCGCCTCCGCGGGCCTCCGCTCCGCTCCGCCGCGCTCCGCCTCGCCGGCCGGCAGGCCTCGCGGCGCCCCGGCCCCGCAGCGCGGGAGCGCAGATCGCGGCGCCCGCGGGGAGGCCGCCCCGCGAGGCCCCGCCGGGAGCCCGGGCGCGCCCGGCCTGCCCCGCTGGCCTGCGCGGCCCTCCGGCGGGCGGCCTGCGCGCCGCGTTCCCGGGACTCACCGCGGGGTAGCCGTCGCAGTCCATGGCGCGCCGGGGCGGCGGTGCCGGAACTCGCCGCGGGGCCTGCGCGGGGGAGAAAGCGCCGAGGAGGCGAGGGAGGAGGCGAGCCAGCCCGCCGCCGCCGCCGCCGCCCTGCCGCCCAGCGCCAGGCGGAAGCGGGGCGGGCACGGACGCGCCGCGGAAAGTCCCTAGAAGCCCAGCGCGGCCGGGGCGCAGCGGCGCGGGGGGGGAGGGGGGAGGGGCGGGCCGGCGGGCCACGCCCCGCCAGCCCCGCCCCGCCCCCGCCCCGGACGCCCCGCCCCGCCCCGCCCGCCCTCGAGCCCGCCTGGCCGGGCGGGACGGCGGGGCCCCTCCGGGACACCGGGCGGCGCGCCCGGCCGCCCCGCCGCCCCCGCCGCCGGCCCGCCGCTTACCTGCAGGCGACTTCCGCGGCGCCCGGACCGCTCCCGCCCCGCCCCGCCCCGCCCCGCCGCGCCGCGCCGCGCCGCTCCCGCGAGGCTTCCCGGCGGTCAGCTGACCTCCCGGGGGCGCGCGCCGCCGACGGGCCGCCGCTTCTCTTCTGGACCGCCGGGAGGCCCGTCCCCCGGGGGCGCCGCGCCGGCCCGGGGCGAGCGGCGGGGCGGGATGGATCGCGGCGGGGCCCCCGCCGGAGGACGGCCCGCCCGTCGCGCGGCTTCCCGGTTCCCACGTGCGAGGCGGGTGGGAGGGCCGGCCGCGATCCAGGCCGGCCGCGGAACCGGCGCTGCACAGCCCCCGCCGCCGCGCCGGCCCTTGACTCTGGCCAGGCGGCCCTGAGGCCCGGCAGCTCCCACGGGGCAGGCACGGGAAGGCGGGCAAGCTGCTTGCCGGGATGCCACACGGTGGGGCAGGGCTGACTCCCGCTGAACCCCCGCAGTGGCTTCCTGCGGATGGACGCGCGGGGCCAGGGAGCGGCCCCCGGAGAGATCGTGTGCCGGGGCGCCCCTGCGTGCGGCTGCATGGGGGCCGCCCCTGCCCCCGGGGTGCCTCGGCCGAGCCCTGCACTGCTTGAGGGGGTCGGGGCCCGAGGAGCGCCTTCCCACGCTCCGCTCCGGGGCCCGTGGCCAGGGCGGGCGTGCCCATTCCCGGGCAAGGCTTCCAACGGTCGGGACCCCCTCTCCCCCTCCATCTTCCCACAGATCTCCACAGCCAGGCCAGCTCGGCAGCTGTTGTCCTCTGCCCACGGCGGCTGCAGGCCCTCTCTGGCCAGTGCAGCTTCCCCACCCCCACTTCCTCCTTTTCTGGAAGTCACAAACAGCACAATTGTTGTTGCCTGCTGTTGTGCCACAATAGAAGCTCTCGTACCACCCCAGTGCTGAGTGTCTTCTGTAATCACATGGAAACAACTCCCACTGAATACATTTCGGGATGGCTTGTAACTCGACGAACCAGAAACACCAGCCAGGGCAGAGAGGCCTGAGGCCCGCGACGTGCCCGGTTCCGTGTGCGGCAGGGACAGTGGCAGCCCCAGGGCAAGCTGGAACCAGCCCAAGCCCAGTCAGTTGCCTTCCTCCTGGAGGGCTGCCCAGGACGCCTGCGGGGGCTCCGTCCTCGCTGCTCTACGCGACGCCTGAAGCGTTCTGGATGGGAAGATGACTGAATGCCATGCCCGACGTCGCTAGCAGCACCCCGGTGACACTCAGGGGAACAGCCTTCTGGGGCGTGCAGTCCTGCGATCCCCCGGAGGGTGTTGGGGGCCAGGGGCCCCGTTCCCTCAGGTCCCCTCCGAGACAGAGCAGTCTGCAATGAAGGGGCGGTCTGGCCTCCCTCCCCTCCACCAGCAGCCCCGACCTCTCCACCGCCAGATGGCGGGTGCTGGGAGAGGCCGAAAGAGGCCTGCCGGCGTGTGGCGAAGGCAACGCTTTGGACCCAGACCCCCCCAATTGTGGGGAGGGGGGTGCAGCCACGCTGGTGAGGGGATGAGTCCTTTCTTCCCAAGTGTTGCAACAGGAGGGAGAGGGTTCCAAGTGTTCCCGACTCCGAAAAGCGAAAGGGCGCCTTCCTGCCCCTGCCCGCTGGCCGGCACACACCCCCAGGGCTTCCCCCTTCTGGGCCTGCTGGAAGTGGCCCTCGTCCGCTCTGCCCCACACGCTGCACCAAAGCACTGCCCTGGATTCCCGCGGCCCCTTCCGTGCCGATCAAAGGGCTTTATCCCTGCCTAGGCCCGGGTGTGGGGTGCGGGGCGTCTTCTGAAAACGCAGCAGAGCAGCAGCCTTCCTTGCACCCGAGCCACTTCTGCTGGAAGCTAGCCCCCCAGGTCACACGTGGCCTCGCCAGAGAGCGGGGCGCCATGGCACGCCCACCCCCCAAATGTCTCTCCTATGCCATCCTTAGCCGGGACACGGGAATCAGAGTTCTTTGACTCTGTTAATAGCCCCGTTTAAACCCAGACCATGAAGAACCATTCCAGAAACGTAGTATTCCCAGCCGCTTGCTCCACACCTCCAAATCTCAGGTTTCCGTGTCACTGGTACATTAGTAAAGCTAAACTAGGCCGAGGACGTGAACCTGGCCAGGTTGGAAGCCCACCTCCAAGGACAGGGAGACCCCGGTAGCAAGAATGCGCCCTGGGCAACCGACAGTCCCCTCGGCTGGCCCGAGAAGCTCGCAGGACTCACCTCGGACCACCGGGAAGAGCGGGCAGGGCTGCCTGGGGCCCCTCTGGCTTCCCCCAACCCCCCCCCCCATCCTGGAGGGGCTGCCCTTCCCTTCCTTCTGCCGTTCAGTGTCCACAAGAAGAGGCAGATGGATTAGGTAGACAGGTAGCGGGCAATGCGAGCTTGTAGGCAACGACTTCCTTCTAGCCAGAATTGCCTGATCTGCCCTTCATTCCGAAGTTTGGCAGTCCAATTGGCCATGATATAAAAATCCCTGAGCAGAATCTCCTGCCATCCCCTTTGTTTTGGTAACTGAAGTTACACGAGTCTGACAGTCACAGGAGCGAAAGGACACGTGACACACTGCAAGGACATGTTGACGTATTTATTGCACATTCGTGTATGTATCTATAGAGCAAGTATAAAATATTTGCAGTGCTCCTTGGCAAGGCCCATCCAAGGCAGCTCCCTTCCACAATGAGCAAAATCTATTTCATGAATACAAAGGGACAGGCGGGAAGCAGCCGCAGGGAAGGTTCCCGTTTCCTCAAGAGCCTTTTCCCTTGGAGCCTCAAACTTCAGCAAGCCCTGTAGGGCCCTTCCAGGTGACAGAGGGCTTGGCGAGGCCACTGTGGGAGGGCGCCAGTAATTGTGCAAGCAGCAGCCAAGCTGTTGCACAACACCGAGAGCCCTTTTTCCTAAGCACTGAGTGCTGGAGGTGCCGTGTTTTCCGGAGGCTTGTTCCTCCGGTTATGTGGCCAGGGTCCCCTCAGCCATGGGGCCCCTGGAAGCACTGCATGCTTCCTGCGAGGGGCCTGCACACATGCTGGTGGCACCCCTGGGCCTGCGCAACAAGCACACGCCTCTCGTCAGACCCAGCGCCATCTCGGTGTTCTGGGCACGCACACAAGGCCTTCCACAGCGCAACGCCGCACGATCCTCCGCGCCGCACCGGGTCCCTCCCGCGGCCCTTCGAATTCTGCTTTCCAAGTGGCGAGAGTCAGGCGGCACTCCCTGCCTTACCACTCTGCTAGGCTGCTTCCACTGGTGCCCCTTCTCTCTCCTCGCCCCCCTCCTCGCCCCTGCTGCAGCACCCGCCCCCCTAGTCAAGGGGGGGCAAGGAGAGAGAAGGGGCAACAGCCAAGCCCCCACCACCACCCCGTGCAGGGACGGCTTATTGCTCCGATAGCACCAGACCGAACCTGGCACAAGTGCCAGCTGACCAGGACCAGAGGTGGCCAGAAACACCCCGGGGAGATATTTGGTAAAGTTCGCCCACTTTGGTCTTACGATAAAGGAGCATCGACTGGCGATGCTTCACAAAATCAAAGCTTGCATGCCTAAAGAGGAGAGCAAAGACGCATCGAGCACGTGCCGCAGCCCTTGACCTCACAGCCGCACGCCGAGGATGGAGGCCTCCCCACCCTGTGCAGCCCCTTTTTGGGCCACTTGAGAAAACGAGGGGGTGCAGCCGGGGGGCCCACCACGGCGGCTTCCCTCACTGGCACGGAGACCCCCAGTGCGCCTGCAGCAAAGAGCTGCCCCGCAAGTGTGGGACCCACCCGTGCAGGCCGTGAGCCACTTCTCGCAATGTGTGCGCACTGTCCAACTGAGTCGTACGTAGATTATATTAAGGCACATATCTTTGGGAATGTCGCTACTTTCAACACGCACAGCTTTAGAACGTATGCAGGGAAGAGTCACATAAAGCATTATACCTGAGGAACTCTGCTGGAATAACCAAGGCAGGCAGAGAAACTGGCACCATGGGAGGGAAAATACAGATCCCAGAAACAGAGAATTCCTGCACGGAACGCCGCCAAGAGCATCCAAGGCACTGTGCGAGGCGGAGACCAGGGTCACGTCTGACGAGCTTCCCTGACTGTCTGGGGAGCACCGTTCCACCTCCTCAGGCCAGCAGCCCTCCTGCCTTCAGCTGCCGGTTGGTGTCCTGAATTCCTGAGCAGGACTTGAGCTCCTGCAGTGGGAAAGGCGGTGGAGGAAGTCCGGAAAGCGAAGGGGGTTGGTCCTCTCCCCCTGGAGGCCCCAAGTGCTGCTGGACACAGAAGATTTCCGTTTCCAGGACTCCCCCTGCCTGGCGCAGAGTCAGCACGTGGCCGAGCGGCAGAGGATCCTTCCGGCAATGAGCTCTAGAACTAAAGTGCTTCGCCCGCGGCCGAGAACGTTCTGGGGAAGAACCTGCAGTTAAATAAGGCTCCCTGGAGAAGCAGCCGTGCCTCAACCCTGCTGGGGCAAGCGGCACGTTGATGCGGTTGGCTGTGAAGGCACTCGGAGCAGGATGCAACACCCCCGTAACCAGGACTGGAGCGAGCTGTCCAAGAACGGGAACTCAGCCAATGCGTTTGGTCCCAAGGAAATTAGGGGCACTTTCAAAAGAGATTCCCCTCCTCCTCCTCGCAGAGGCAAGAGGCATTGCCTGAAGACAATGCAGATCCCACAGTCGGGATGAACACCCGGCCGTTCTCCTGAGATGGCAAAGGGCCCATGGCTGGAATCCCCTTCCTGGCGCCTGGCACTCGGCCAGAGGGGCCAGGAATCCCAGCACGGGCACTGCTGCCCACCCCACCCCACGGCCAAGCACACTCGCTGTCGGCAAAGACACATTCCGATATTTTCCCCACACCACTTTTCACCCTCTCTTCCGGAGGAATTGAAGGATGGGGAGGGTCTGACGCAAGAGCCACTGCATTTCCTCGCAGGGGGCCGGGTTGCAGTCAGCGTCCCCAAGGCACAAAATGTGGACGAGGGCCGGTCGATTTCGGGCACCTTCGACCTTGCGCCCCGACTTCCGTCCTGCTGCCGAGCCCCCCACTGCCGTGTGCGAGAGCCCGCGTGCCCGAGGAACCCGCTGCCGGCGGCCCCTCACATGGCGGCCAGGCCCTCCAGGGGGCTGGGGGCGCCTGCAGTGGGACCCCCCGCCCCGGGGCTCTTCGGAGTCCGCTTGGCTCGCAGCAGCACCAGGAAGGTGTCTGTGGAGATGGCTCCAAACTCGGCTGTGAAGGTACCATAGAAGACGAGGACGCTGGTGATGAACAGCCACTCGCAGAGGGCGGCCAGGTGCTGGAGCGCGGTGCTGCGCTGGTTGAAAAAGGCGCCACATGGGGGTGCCGGAGTCAAGGCAAACAAGGTGGAAGTGCTGGGGGGGGTGGGAGGCCAGGCACCGTGTGGGGGGCAAGCACATCGCGCTGCCCAGGGCCCCGTCCTGCAATCAAGAGCGGGGCCACCAGCCGGACCACCTCCGCTCCCTGTGCCCCTTTGACCACTGCCCCGGCCGTCAGGTCAGGAAGGAGGGCTGTCCTGAGGTGCCTCACCCCGGCCTCCACTGGCCACCCGGGCCCAGCCATTGCTGCCGCGGGCATGCCCCACACGAAGGCAGGGGCGCTCTGGCACGGGGCACGAGCACCAGGGTGCCAGCCACCACGGAGCTTGCCTGGACCGCAGCCACCACGCCAGCCCCCTGCGCTCTTGCCAGCGCACCCGAGCACTGCAGCGGGGCTCTTGGGGCCCCCAGCCTGGCTCGTCCCCCTTTCTGGTTCAAAAGCCAACCCCCTCACCATTGCAACTCTGCACACAGGCCCGGGGCTTCACTTAGCATACCAAGGAAACTCACTCCCAAGCGCCAGTTCCTTGGGCTTGCTAGCCAAGAGCTGGCCGCACATCCCTCACACCGGCCACCATGACAGCCTTGCCAGAAAAGCCAGAAAAGCCTTCATCTGGGACTGAACTTTAGCTTATGCATCTCATAAAAATAAAAAGGTTGAACACTCCTGTAAATAATTTTCCACCTCTCCAACACACAACCTTCATCAAGAGGTGCTGTCATTGTCATTACTGGCCATTCAGTGCCTCCAATTCATGGCGACCATGAATGAGGCCTTCCAGCACATCCTGCCGTCAGAGCCCTGCTCAGCCCTTGGCACCTCAAGACTGTGGCTTCCTTTATGGAGTCCCCCCGTCCCATGTTCAGTCTTCCTTTTCTTCTGCTTTGACTTTCCCTGGCATTATTATTTGCTCCAAGGACTGGTTCTTTCTCAGGATGTGTTCAAATGATGACAGGTTTTCATTGTTGCTTTCGAGGCGATTCTGGCTGGATCTCACGTTGATCATTTTTCTGCTGGTTCAGGGTACTTGCAAAGCACCGTGCTTCAAACATCCATCTCTGCCCGATCGGCTTTCGCACTCATCCAGTGTGACTGAGGATACGACTGTCTGGATGGGGGCTTGGCTTGCTCTCCACTAAAATGTCCTTGAACTTCATGACCTTTTCTGGGTCCTTCGCGGCTTCCCGCTTCCCTTCCAAGTTTCGCTTTCCTCCTTGATTCTTGGCTGCCGTCTCTCTCTGCATCGGCAGCCAAAGTTGTCATATGCAAAACATTTAAACATTTCAGTTTCTCATCACTGACAGTAAACGCATGCACTTTCTCCATGTTCCGCCACAGTCTGTTTTAGCACTTCCTTCTTTCACTTTCATCAGGGCGCCTTTCAATGCGTTGCTGCTTCCGGCCAGTAGGACGGCATCACCCACGTCTTGCATTACTGCTCCTGCTCCTGCCAGCTTTCATTCCCACCCAGCTTTCCCTCTGATGTGTTCTGCATATCAATTGAACAGAAAGGGAAATAAAGACACCCCACCTGATGCCTTTGCATAGGAACACCGTTCCATCCCCCCATTCCACTTCCATATTCTGTCCAGAGAGGAGGCCCTTGTCTACGACGCAGGTTGTGCATCGGACGATCGAGCACCGATTTCTTTAGAACCATCCATAGCCTAGAATATCAGGCACTTCTTGCTCCATAGAGGTCATATTCTTATGACACCCTGGTGCGCCCAGGGCATCATTTGCTTGCACGGGAAATTAGTGGAATGGCCCTGCAGTTACTACACTCTTTTGCATCTCCTTTGTTGGGGATCTGAATGTAGATCGAACACTTCCAGTCTGTGTGCCCTTATTCTGGTCTTTATTTTTGTTGGCGTATTTAGACTGATCCAGTCTCTGTGGCCTGGGATAGTTCTGGTGGCATTCTGTCTACTCCAAGTGCTTTGTTCCTTCCAAGTATTTTCAGAGCAGTTTCCACTTTACTTTCTAATACGTGCAGTCCCTGAGTTACGAACGTCTGAGTTACGAACAACCCCTACTTACAAACAAACTGCCATAGGGCCTTTTTTTTTTTTTTTTTAAGTGTGATGCAAAATGGTCATTACCACCACGAGAGAGGAAGCGAAAGGGGAGAGCAGGCCCGCTTGTTTAAAAACCCCGGCAAGTGGCAGTCTACAAAACTCCAGGACTCATCGCTTTGTGCATCATGTGCTAGAACTTAAGCTTATTCTCTGTGCTGATGATCTTCTAGGGTTTGTTTCAGAACTCTGGTCATCTCTCATAGCTCTGATGCTGATGACTAACAATTTTGGACATTCACATTCATCTATTTTATTCACTGGTCAAAGTCAAAGCGCATGTCTATTGGTGATGAGACATCCCATAGTATGTTAAATTGGCAATTTGGACTGTGCTGAGTCTGCTCCCTATCTGGGAATACTGGTCCCAAGAGACGTGTCACAAATGGTTACGTTAAACTTAAGGGGGCTGATTAACGAGGTCCCCAGGGCCACGCTGGGTGGGCATTTATAAAGTTAAGTCAATGGGCTGCGTAAACACCCTTCACATAAACCTAGTACTTCAAACAGTTTATATTTAAATGTTCTTTTGTTTATTACTGGCAAATATTTCCAGAAACTTGTTTTGCTTGTAAATTCTTACTGGGGTTCTGCTTCACCCTGAATATCCTTGACAACTTTCAGTCAAAGTGGGTAGATTTGGACCCCCTGACCTTTCCTTGCACCATGGGTCCTCAAACTACGGCCCGTGGGCCGGATCTGGCCCGCCATGCCCTTTTAACCAGCCCGCCCCACAGGTTCTGCACTCGCTGGGTGCACGCACAGCTTGCTCAGGAGGAGGTCGTTTGGAAATGCTTGGAGAAAACAATCTCCTTGTGAACAAGCCGACGCCGCCCCCCCCCCCCCCCCCCCCCCCCCAGTCTCTGCCTTGCCTCACATGGACAGTATTCTTTTTAGATATGGCTTTTGTCCTGACAAAACACAGCTGCTTGGGCTGAAGAGGAAGAAGAGGCGCAAAGAGAGTCTGAACTCCCACATGCGCAGGGGCTCTCGGTGTGCCCCCACCGTGGCTTCCCCAGGGGAGGGGAGAGCAGCCGGGATGCAGAACTTCCCCGGGGAACGAGCCAAGGCCCCTCCACATGTCCGCCTCTCCTCTGCGGATGGTGTGGGAGGGGACTTCCAGGGAGAGGCGCTCCGTGGACACGGGCGTGCTTTGCAGACCGCAAGGGTGCCAGAGAGGGGCCTCCCACCCGGTCCCTCCTTGGCACCCTTGCCCTGGCTCAGGTGCCTGAACTCAGGTGCAGCCCTTGCGGGGTGCCTGGCCGCTTCGCTCAGCTGCCCAAGGGAGGCAGCGGGTGCCCCCCCAGGAGGCTCAAGTCAGAGCCCCGCGAACGAGCCTCCTGCGTCTCTGATCCCCTCTCTGCTTCTTGGCAGACGAGGTGAAGAGCAACTCCAGACGGTTTGCTCCAAAACTACCCAAATATCACTTGCCTGCGAACTCTTTACGTGGCACACGTGCCGCCCAGTCTCCTGCATGGGAAAAGCAAGGCCTGCTGAACTCCCAAGCAAGGCCGCCAGCGAGTGGCACCGCCTCGTGGGGCAGCGCCCCGGGCAACCCGGCCCCCCCACCCCGCCCGTGGGGCCCTGCCCAGGCCGTGCTGCTGCGAAGGATACTGAAGACGAGGGCGATGAGCGCCAGGGCGGCCAGGATGCTGCGCAGGTGGCCGGTCCAGTAGTGGCCCCTGGACTTGGCCATGCGGTACGTCAGGACGGACTGGAGGAGCAGGAAGAGCATGCTGGTGGGGAAGGCCACCCCGGCCCCCACGTAGTGCAGCACTTTGGCGTGGTCCACCTGGCGGGATGAGCGGCAGCGCCATCAGCCGAGGGACGGAGGGGGAACCTGTGGGAGCGGCACCGCCCCTGGGGCCTCGGGCAGCCGTGCTCCCTGCGGGGGATACCGGGTGCGGCACCTGCTGCACTTCTGCTCACGTGCAGACTGGAACGGCAGGCCAGAAGAGCAGAGCCGTGCCCAGGCACCCTCCTCCCCTGGGCCGGTGCAGTGGGCCCCAGCCCATGAGACCCCGGACGACAGCCGGGGCGTCTGTGCCGGGCCAGGGAGGCGTGCAGTCCTGGAGCTGAGGGCTGCCGCTCCCCTCCAGCCCGGCTGACTCCGTGGCCACCCAAGGCCAGCGGGGCCGTGCCGCCCTTCGGGCCCAGTCCACCCAGAGCAGGCCCCTTACCTGGAAGCTGCCGACGACAATGAGCCCCGCGGCGCAGATCCATCCCGTGGCCAGCCCCGCGGTGTTGAGCAGGGAGGCGCCGCCGCGCTCGATGACGTGCGCGTAGCGCAACAGGCCGACCAGCACCACTGCGAGGCAGGCGGACAGGGTCAGCGGGGCCAGGCGCCAAGCCCTCCAGCAGCGCCCCAGCCCAGCCCGCCTTCCCACCACACTGGCGGTTAGGAGAGGGAGGGGAGGCGTGCCAGGGCCCACGCAGGGGCTCCGGCCCCCCGGCCAGTGGGCGCGGCACCGCCGGCCTCAGGGGGCTGGGCCGGGTGTGGGGAGGCGGCTCCGGCGGGCAGCCCGGTTGCGGTTGGTCTGCTGCAGCCAAACTGGCCCAATGCCCGAGTGCTGGCACGGCATGGCCTGGGGCACCGTGCCCAGAGAGCCTGCATCTGGCCTTATGGTGGCAAGGCCTGATTTCGGGGGCAGAAATGGCCCTGCCTGTGGGTCCAGGGTGGGCGTCCGCAGACAGGCGGGCAGCCCCAGTGCCTGGGGCACGGCAGTGAGGGCCAGGCCGCCCATCCGCTCAGCGAGCACATTGACCGTTCCAGACATTGGCCTGCGTGTGGCCCCAGCAGACAGCCGGGCGCGCCACATGTGGCGAGTGCCCCCATCAGCCCCCTCTCAGCCTCCCCGGGACCCTGCAGGGGCCCTCCTGGCCTGCCGTGGCCGAGCTGCCGGCCGTCGGCCCCAAGCGCCCGAGCAGCGAACAGGAGCACTCACCCATGAAGGCACCCAGGCTGCAGATCAGGCTGAAGAAGCAGCTCTCGGGCGGGAACGTGCCGCACTTGCTGCAGGGAAGGCCAAGGGAGAGGTCAGGGGCGCGCACGCACACGCCGCGCTGCTGGACCGCCTGCCCCAACCGCCTGCAGGTAGCACTCTGCCCCCGATGATGATCGGAGGCTCTGCTGCTCGAGTGGCAGATCGTGGGCACGCAGCCCTCAAACGCCGCCATTACCCAACCCGTGCGGAGACTTGGCTCATCTGCAGAACGGGAGAGCGGGTGGCCATCTGATGTCCCTTCTTAGCGGCCGTCCCGGCATGCTGGCTCTTGCGCGACGGATCTGCCGCTCCAGCGGCTGCCTCGGCCCTGGGAGCCGGTGCTCGGGTTCTGTCCTCAACCGAGAGGCTCGGGAGCTCAGGGCATCCAAAGCCCCAGCAGGCTGGGCTTGGGTGAGGGGGCGGGGGGGGGGATGCGCAGCCACGCTCCTCTGAACGGCCCTGCTCAGAGTAATGCTGCGCCTTGATTCCAGCCGCACGAATGCAGGCATGGGCACCGTGACTGGCCGCCCCCCAGCAGCATCCCCCCTTCCCTGAACAGGTGCGAACGCGGAGCTGGCCTGGAAATCCACTGCAGGACTCCGCTCTGCACCAGCAAAGGCGGCACACCTGGGACACTGCCGGGACCAGCAAGCACAGCCAGCCAGAGCGGCCTCCTCACCTGACCAGGGGAATGTGGTCCGGCGTGCAGCAGGGGGCAGGGCTCTCCGGCTCGCAGGACTGGTTATAAATCCTGCCGTGGAGGAAAACGGAACACGTTACGTGCAGCCGTGGTCTGGCTACACAAGATGCACGGTTTGAAAACCTGCTGGTCAGTAGGCAGTAACAGATGAGTCTGTGTGGCTGAAATAGCCCCCGCTTTCTGTGAAGGGCAGATACGGCCACATGCTGAGCACCGCGGAAGGAAGGGTTGGCTAGAAAAGGTGCAATTGCCCATCGGTGCCAGTTCTGGAGAGCTGCGCACTGACGGATTCCCCTCGTGCGCGCCTGTGCAGCCCCGTCAAGGGGGCCAGAAGCGGCATCCCCAGCACTGGGGCAGTGGCAGGGCAGGCCACGCCGCCGCACTGGGGCAGTGCTGCAAGAGGGTGGGACGCGGAGCATCCTGCGCATCTCAGCTTTTTGTTCCTGGCCAACACGTGCCCAGACCTGTGAAGCAAGCCGTGAGCAGCAACTGCTTCCAATTCTGCGATCAGCTGCAACGGCAGAACTACAATAGGCGGCGGCAGCAGCAGCAGCAGCAGCAGGTCAATGACATGAATCACAGACCAGCCCTGGGGAAGCTTCCCCAGGACACAAGCAGGCCTGTCTGTTGGCTGGCTGGCGACTGCCCTCGCCACCGTCCTGAGGTGTGTTCAAGGGGCCTGCGATGGAGGGCGATCGTAACAAGCGACAATCGGACAAAAGCAAAAGGCAGCAACTACGAGTTTCAGGGCACGTGGCAGCGGGAAGCTGCTAACGGGGACTGCAGGCAAGCCTGCCTCATCTGCTCCTGACGGCCCGGCTGCACCTCGCTCCTGCGCACCACTCACAGCCTGTGGCTGCCCTCCCTTCTCCCACGCCTGCCTGGCCCTGGGCGAGGCTCCCCGCCGCCGGCAGTCCTGCTGCCTCCTTCACAGAAGTGCTCAGGGGCCCGGGCGGCCCCACCTGCCCTCTCGGCCCCCTGCCCACCCTGTCCTCTGCTGGCTCCTGCCACCGTTCCCCCTGCTACAGAGAGAGAGGCGCCCCATCGCATCCTCCCCAGGTCCATTCCAGGAGCCCCTGCCTGGACTGTTGCCTGCTTGCTTCTGTCCCACCCAGAGCCAAACTCTTCAGCATTCCCCGACGCTTACGAGGCTGTGATCCCTGTGTTCCCGGCAGCCAGTCCCAGGCCGGGAATCCTCTCTCAGCTCTGGACACAGTTCTCCAGCCTCAGGAAGACACCCAAGCACAGCGTCCTGCACCGCCGGAGCACGCAGGGGGCACAGCGCAAGCGCTCCCGGCCCCCTGGCTCTCAGTGTGCAGCTCCAGCCAGCCAGCGAGGCTCAGACAGACACGAATTAAAAGCACTGGGCGAAGCATAAATTAGAGTCTAATTTCCAGAACTGCAGGAAGAGATCGGCACTGCTGGAAATGGTTCAGTGCGAAGTAGCTGAGACGTGTAAGCTAAAAATGCTGCCCCCCACAAAAACCTCGGGCAGCTGCCACCCACCGCGGCCTCGCAGCTCCTTGGCCAGCCCTGCTTTGTTTACATTCGGGAACTCTTTGAAGGCACCCGGCCACCCTCCCCGCCCAGGCCTCCGTGTCGCCGCTCTTCTGTTTATGCTGCAGAAGCATTTGGGAAAACAAGACGAGCTCTTTCCTTTCAAGACAAAACTGAGTCTTTTGCAGAAAGTGGTGTGTCTCTGTGTTAGATGTAAACTTCCCCCAGCTGGAAAAGCACAAGCAGCCAAATGCAGCCTTTCGCTGGGCTGAACCGCCTGTGATGCAAAGTAGCTCCCACGGGCCAAAGCAGCCAGCTCCCCGCCTCACTTCCTGTCCAGCAGCCTTCCCCAGCCAGACTCCCTCCAGACACGTTGCACAGCAGCTCCCACAGCCGGAACTGATGGGGGCCGTGGCGGAGGAAGACCGCTGCTCACCGGCAACTGCTCTGGGATGGGGCGGACACTGATGCCCCGTAACTCCTCGCCAGGCTTCTCTGCACGGCCACAAGTCCCCACCGCAGCTGGCCACAAGCCGCTCCGGAGGCAGCAGGCCGGGCCAGGCCGGCTGGTACGGCAGATCGATGCAGGGGGCTCGTCTGCGGCAATTCCAGCACGGCGACGGGGTGGCTGGGGCCACAGGGCTTGAGTGGCGCCCTCTTTCCTTGCAGGATGACGCATGGCCTGTGTCAGGGCACCTGCGTTCTCCAGCACAGGCTTCATGCCCCTGCCATAACAAACACGCCAGGCTGCAAAAGGGAGCTGTGCTGCGGTTTCCTCCGGCAGCCGTTTCTTTCCTTGCCGGCTTCCTAAATGCATCGCCTCGTGGCCCGACAGCAAAGGCCACCAAGGCCACCTCAGGCGCCGAACGCGAGCCACGCCTTTGCCACGAGGGAGAGGCACGGCCCCTCGCCTTACTCGCTCGACAGGCCTGGCACAGAGATGCATCTGGATGTGCACGTCCGGCACTGGCCATGCTCAGAGCCAGAGCAGCTAAGCGGAGGGTCTCCAGGGAGCAGTGCAGAAGAGCAGGCCGCCTGGCACAGAGCCGGTCGCCCCGTCGCCGTGAGAGGAACATGGCATTTTCCCAGGGAAGGCGCCACCGCAGAGCAAACGCAACATCCTGGCCACACAATAACAATTCCAGGAGACCATTTCTGGAATGGGTTTTACAAGCGTTTTACTAGCACTTGTATATGGGTGTGCACACGAGCAGCAGGCGAGCCAGTGGCGGCCAGTCCACACTGTTGGGAATGCAGCGTTTTGTCGCGGTGCAGCCGGCGTCCCCAAAAGTGCATGCGGAGCCTTGTTGGTCTGCGTGTTCCCGTGCTCGCTGTGCGTCAACCACAAATCCTCCCGTTTCAAGAGGCGCCTGCACTCAGGCCGGGGACGCTTCTACTTCTCAGGTGGGGTAGGGATTAAGGCGGGCATCCTAATTGAAATGTCCAGGCTTTGTGGCGCAGGGCAGTAGGGTGAATAAGCCTTCAGAGAGGGTGAAATGTGACTGTGCTGTAGCCCTGTATCACTCAGCATTTATACTGTGCCATGGGAAAGCGCTTTATACATAGTATCAGCGTGACCTTTCCTTCCAATGCCTGCTTTTATTTCTTCGTTGTTTTTCCGATCGTTTATACAAACAGACACGGAGTGCTGATGGAGGGAAGGAGGCAGAAGGAAGCTCAGAGGTTCCAGCATGCTGCCATCACCGGAGCAGGAGCGGAGCAGGAGATCCGCTCAGACAAGGAGCGAGCGAGGGGCGCCCGGGGCTGCCAGGCAAGGGGCAGCAGCCCTCCCCTGCCTCCGGCGGCTCCCCCTTCCCCAGTGCAGCCTCTCTGCAGAGCCACCCAGAGGCTGCCGCCTGGGGAAGTGGCCCGGGACCCCCGCCTGCCCTGGGTCACAAGGCGCAGCCGCCGCAGCGCAGGCCTCCCCGATCCCACCCAAAGGCAGGCCCTCACAGCCCCTCCCGCCTTCCCATGCAGTCTGCACAGCCGACAGGAAGCGCGGAACAGGCCGGCGTGCGCCCTGTGCCCTTCGATGCAATGTCTGCACACCGGGGCAACTCGGTTTTCTTCATGGTAATTTTGAAAAATATGGCCAGACTGGGTCACTCAGGAAGCAATTTCCAATGCCGGCTCTTCTACTGGTAAGGCAGCCCCACGGGGTCGCGGCAGGGGCGGGGGGGCGGCAGGGGCCTCGGCAGCCGGCAGCCCATACCACAGAAGGAGAAAATCGAGGCACGACCCACACAGAGGCGAGGGGGGCACCCAACCACAGGCACGTGGACCCCTCCCCCTTCCCTGCAGCAACTCCCATTCCCCCGAGAATTGAGCAGCTGGGATGGCGAGCCGGGGAGGCTCCGCAGGGCCATCCTTCGGGTGGCAGTGAAAATAATGACAGTGACACGTGATATTCGCAGAGCCGAGTGGAAAAGCACCTCCAGGAAACAGCGACACGTCCCGAAAGCATCCGGGCCGCCGGGCCTTGGCATGCCGGCTGCAAACCACGCAACAGGAGGCGGCTGCCCACAGGCAGCATGGGGGTGATGCCAGACGGTCCTATCTGGGCGGAAGCAAGGAGGCCGGGCTGCTCAGGGGCAGGCGGGGCCAGGCCAGCGGGCATCACAGCCCTCGCTTGGCACGCAGTAATGGCAGCAGCGACATCCCTGGGGAAGCCGCAGGAACAGACTGGGAAGCACGCGCCCTCTCGACGCCAGGGCACACGCACACTGGGCTGGCCGCTCCCCAGCACCAGAGCAAGCGCCTTCGAGGATCCACAGCGACACACAGGGCAGAGCCAAGGAAAAAGACAAGCTTACCAGTTGTGGACGGGACATATGTGATTGTTGGAGAGCGCCATGGCGTATCTGTGGAGAATGAAAAGACAAAGCTGCTGTCGCCTCGGCCCCACAGTTCTCTGCATGACAGGCCCCAGCCCTGCGGGCAAGTGAGGTCGGGGGCTTGAGATGCAGGCTCACATCCCAGCAGCCCCCGTCCCTCTGCAGAGCACGGAGGCGAGACACGTGTGGCCAAGGGCGGCTCTGCTCCCTCTCCCTCTCAGGTGCGGGAGGCACCTTCCTCCTGCCGGGACGCGACTGCTCCCAAGCGCCAGCCGGGGTCCCCGAGCAGGGGCTGCTGGGGAGAGCCGGGGCTGGCAGCCGCTTAGGAAGGTGGCACCGGCCCCCTTGGCCGCACCTGGGCAGGTCTCGCATCTGCTGGAGCAGCCCGGGCCACAAGAGCCCCGGAGAGCCGCAGCCAGGCAAGGGCACCGCCCACTGAGGGAGGCGTGAGGAGAGCGAGACGATCCACAGAAATCCGGATGGATGGACGGAAGCGCCACTGTGTGTGTGCACACACATGTGTGAGAGACCAGAGGGAGCAGCATGCATCAAAGGCCACATGCGTGCATTCACACGGAGAGGGGGTGCATGTCTGGCATGCTAGAGCCTGCCCCCCCCCCATTTGTGGGCATGTCCAGCACAGTATTCAGAATGCTCTGTGTGGCCCCACCGCCAAAGGTTGGACCCGGCCTAGAGAGTTTGCTCTTTGTTTGGGCATGGGGGGGGGCGCAGAGCGGCACCAGCACCCACCTGGCATGCAAGAGTTTGGCTGAGGGGCTGGGGCACCCAGGGGCTGGGAACAGCAAAGGGGGCCCTTCTCTGGGGGGACCTCCTGGCCCGGGAGCAGACAGCCTGTGCTGAAAACGTGGACAGACGTCGGGAGTGATGCTACAGCCTTCCAAGCATCAGCCAGCCACCGGAATGGCGCTTGTGGGCTTGTCATGCCAGGCAAAGCACTCAGCACAGCTGCTCGCAAGACCACCCCTTCGCAGGTTCATCCAGGCAGCCCTGAAGGGAAGCCCCCATGTTGCAGCGAGGCTCCACAGCAGACTCGGCACTTCAGGTGCGGCCAGATGCCAGGTGGGGCAGCTCTGGGGTGGGCCATTTTCCAAGAGGGCTGCCGTGCACAGAATTGGAGTGGGAAGACGGCAGGGGAGCGCAGCCTGCAGTCTCGAGGCTCCCCCATCCCCCTCCTTTTCACACGCAGGCAGGAGAAAGAGCAGGCCTGCCCTAATTGTGGCGCTCCTGCCCAGAAAGGATGGCAAGGAGGGGGGCAGGCAGCCGGGGGGCGGGACGTGTCCCCAGCTCTCCTGCGGGGCAGGGCAGGTGGAACAGGAGGTGTCCGGCAATGCGAGCCACCCTGGGAGGCCCCGCCAAGCCTCGGGAAGGGGCACGCGTGGGCCTGTCCGCATTTCTGGAAGGCACCTCCTTGCACACGAGCCGCCTTCGGGCGCTGTCGGGCGCTCGTTCCTGCAGGCGCCCGGCTCAGGCTGAACGTGCACCCGGCCCCCGCAGCCAGGGCAAGCGGGGAACCCCGGCGACGCTGCGGCCCACGGTGCGGGCGGGCTGTCCCTGTCCCTGTCCCTGTCGCGGCGCCCGGAGCCCGCCGCGAAGCGCCGGCCTCGACGCAGGCGCGTCACGCGGCCTGGCAGGCCAAGAAGGGGCGGACGGCCACGGAAGCAGGCGGCGGGGCGGCGGCGGGGCGCCCTGCGTGCGGGGGAAGGGGCGCCGCCGCCCCCGGAAGGGAGGCCCTCCCGGCGCTGCCACGCGACCCGTTCGCGCGGAGGACGCCGCACACAGCGCCGCCCCCGGCCGCCCCGGCGAGAGGCGGCGCTTGCGGCGAGCGGCGGAAAGGGGGGCCTGCAGCCCCCCAGAGCGCTGGGGCTCCGGCGCCGCCGCCAGCATGGCCGCGGCACCGGCAGGGCCCGGGAAGGGCGCGCTGCGGCTGCGGCGGGACGGACGCGCGTGCCGTCCAGCCCCACCCCAAGCCAGAGGGCTGCCCGGGCTCCTGCGGCCCGCTGGCCGGTGGCGGCGGCCGGGGCAAGTCCTCCGCGTGGCACTCACGCCACCTCGAAAGCACCCCGGTCACTCCCCGCAGACACCTCCGCCGTTCGCCCTTTCTTTCCGGCTCTCCCGTGGGTGGTGGAGGCAGCAGCGCTCCCGCCGGGGAAGCGGGAGGCGAGGAGGAGCGGCCCCCCGGCCAGCTGGGGACCCCGCTTCGGGTCGGCTCTCCGCCCAGGGGCGCTCCCCAAGGAGAGCAGCCGCGGCGCGCTCGACGCAGCCCTGCGGGAACGGCGAGATCCACCGGGCAGCGCCCGCCCAGTCGGCCCTTCCCGGGGCGCCTGCCGGGCGCTTTGCCCCCTCTGCCCCACATCGCCACCCGCTTCCCCGCCTCAGTGGCCCGCCAGCGGCTCCCCGGGCCAGCGGCTCCCCGGGCAGGGCGAGAGGCGGCTGCGCCACGAGGCAGCGCCCAGGAGGGGCCGAGCGCCGCCCGTCCCGCCGCGCCTTCCGCCCCTGGCGCTGCGCGGCTTTGGCGCCCTCGCCGCGGAGCCGGCCGGGACGGGACAGCGGGACGGGACGCCGCTGCCCCCGGGGGTCGCGAGGGGGGAGTCCGCCCCGTGCTCGGGCCGCCGCCCCGCCCGCGCGCTCCCGGCCAGCCGCCCCTCGAAGCGGGGACCCGTCGGCGAGCACGCAGGACGCGCGGCGCACACGCGCGGCCGCCCTGCCCGCCGGCGAGGGGCTGCTGCGGGGCCTCCGGCGGGCCCGCCAGCGCGCTACTCACACGATCCACATGCCGGTGATGCTGAAGGACGGGAGGGCGACGGGCAGGACGGCCCAGCCGGGCATGGCGGGCCGCGGGGCTCTCCCGCCGGCCGAGGCCCCTCCGAGGGGCCCGCAGCCCCGCCTCCGTGCCCGGCGCCTCCCGGCGGGTGCAGCGCGCGCGGAGATGGCGCAGGCCGGCGAGGCCGAGCCCGGCGCACGGCCAACGCGCTGCCCGGCCCGGGGGAGGCGGAGCCAGCCCGCCCCGCCGCCCGGCCCGGCCCGGCCCGGCCCGGCCCGGGAGGGACGCGACGGCGGCCGGCCGGGCGCTGCCGCGGGGGCTCGGCGGAAGGCGCCCCGAGCCAGAGCGCGGCCCGGGACCGCCGTGAGCCCGCCGCCAGCACGCAGGGCGCCCGTCTCCGCGGCTCGCCCCGCGCCTCCCGCCGCCCGCGCTCCGGCCCGGCACCCGGGCTCCGCGGGCGGGCGCTGGGCGGGAAGGCGGCCCGCGGCCCCGGCGCTTGCGGGACTTGCCTCCTCTCCTTTCGGGCGCCAGGTCCGTGTCAGCGCCCGGCCGCTGGGACGGGGAAGCCGCGCTCCGAGCTGCTCGCGGGGGCGCCGGCGCCAGAGCGGCTCGGCGGCGGCGAGCGGGCTGCCTGCCCGCCCCCCGACGACCTCCAGCGCAGCCCCGCGCCGCCGCCGAGGGGCCCTGGTCCTCCGGAGCGCCCTTCCGCCAGCCTTCCGCTTCGCCCGGTCGGCATGTCCACCGAGCCTCGCCGCTCCTCCTCGGTATTCTGCTCCGGTTCATTCCCCGCCAGCCCTTGGGAGGTTTGCAACTCTGCTTAAAAATGCATCCCACTAATGCAATCAAGTAGCACATCATTTTCGTATACGAAAATCCCAAACAACTTAGAACATTTGAAACGTTGTTTCTCACTAAGTACTGCAAGACTCACACAAAATCCACGACCCCCCCCCCAGGGCAGCCTTAAGCTGCAGCCCAGTTGGAGGAGGTGGCACCTAACTGGGACCGGCAGCGATGGGCAGGGGGATGGGACCGGACACCGCGGACACGAAGGATGCCTGGCCGATTTCTGCTTGTTTTCCAGCAGTCGAGAAACCCGTCAGGACTGCCCTAGCCCAGGGGTCGGCCACCTTTGACACGCAAAGAGCCATTTGGGCCCATTTCTCACAGAAAACGCCGGGAGCTGCAAAACCTTTTGACCTCTAAAATGAAGGTAACACTGCATGTATCAGTTTTTTTTACCTTTATGCTATGGATAAAAAACTATAGTGTGTTGCATTTACGAAACAGATCGGGGGCTGTGCTGTGCTGGCGTGGGTCGCAGATCGGGGGCTGTGAGCAACGGAGCTGCAGCAGAGGGATTCAAGGGCCACGTGCGGCTCTGGAGCCGCGGGTTGCCGACCCCTGCCCTAGATGGGAGTTTTGAGTCGGCAGTCGGATTCTACTTTTTTGAAAATGAGGGATTACAGTGCTCTGCTTTCTTCATCAGGGTGGTCCTGGAGGGAGCGAAGTCCAACGCCCTCACATCACTTGGCCAGGCCAGCTTGACTGCCCTGCTCCTCCTCCTCCTCCTCCTGGCCATCTCTGGAAGGGTCAGGCTGCTACGCCGCTCGCAGCGGCACGGCCTTTCCTTCCGCCTTCGCTTCGCTTCCTTCCCTGCCAGGCAGCCTGCTTCGTGTAGCAACTCGCATGGAAAAGAGGCTGGATGATCTCTGAAGGCTGCATTTTTTGTGACCACTGGATAGCGGATTCTGGAGAACTGTCCCCCCCCCCCCATGTCCCTGGCGGCGATTTGGAAGACGGGGTGTGCAAGAGGGAGAGCATCTCACTTAGCTGAGGATCTGGAATGGTATCTCTAAGTCTCTGACCCCGACCCTCTTAGAACTGGAAAAGGCTGGGACCATTCCTGCTGCGATCCAGTTCACCGTATTCTGGCTGAGTCTTTCAACGTTGACCCGATTTTGAGCTGCTTCAGTTAGCAAACCACCAAACCTAAGAAATGGCTCTAGAAAAGCAAGACATGGCAAGGGCGATGCTCGAGCAGAAGGAGGCACTGAAAAGGGAAGCCCCTGGGGAAGTCAGAGGCGGCGGACGACATGCGGCCACGGAAACGCCGCAACTACTAACACACGCGGGAGCTCCGGCCTTCCCGCTGCAGGAGGGAGGGCCGCTGTGCTCGGGTCCGGGACGGGCAGGCCCTGGATCGGCAGCGTCCTCCTCAGTCCCCGAGCGAACTGCCGAGAAGGCCCAGCCAGCAGGCGCTGCTCGCTCTTCTTGCCCTGGGTGGGCAACCCAGGGGCCACCGCAGCGCCCAAGGGGCTGCCTCAGCAGTGGGTGCTCTGGGCTGCAGGAACCTGCTTCCGGGCAGCGGGCAGAACTCGGGGCTCCTCGCCTGCACCCCCCGAGTCTGCCACAGGTGGCAACAAGCAGAACCCTCCAGCCTGGTGCTTCCAGGCACTTTGGACTGAAACACCCACCCCCTGCCTCTTTGGCCATGCAGTTTGGGACTGATGGGAGTTGAAGCCAGAAATATCTGGTGGGTGCCAAGTTGCCCTCCGGAGTCTGCGACCCCCAGTCCACGATGTGCTATTACCCCTCCCCCCACATTCATGCCGGACTTCACCACCCAGAACCCTTGGACAAGCGCCCCACTTCAAGCAACAGGGAGACTGACCGCGTGGGGCAACAGAACCATGGCCGACCCCCCCCAACTGCCCCCACTCCAAAGGCAGCAGGTCAACGCTGGGAGAAAGGAGCTTCCACCACGGCAGGCACTTCATTTACAGGTCATATTTATTCCACTGTAAAAAGTCAACTGACTCCATATATATATATATATATATATAAATATATATATCTACACGCGCGCACATCCACGCTCACAGTCACCTGCCGCTCCACCCAGCTGACATTGGCTTCAGTTCCCAACAGGATTCTGCAATAAACGTGAGCATTTCAGCCCGACATAAAAAAGGCGGGAAGCGCTAGACGTGACGCAGGTCGCTCGGCTCTTGTGCTAAGGCCAGAGGTGCAGGTGCAGGAAAGCAGCCCCCCCACCGCCCCGAAGGGGGCACCGCGAGCAAAGGTCGGAAGGAAAATGTGATCAGCCCATTCCTGGGGACTGCAGCGTGTGCCGTGGGGGTGTCTTCCTCTGCCCCAAGAGGCCCCTCGCTCTGGGCGCGATGCCCCCCAGTCCCTCCCGTTCACCGGACGGCAGGGAGCCCAGGAGGTCCGGGGGGCACCCAGCCAGCCGCACGTGTGCGGAGGAGAGTCATGCACAGAGCCTGGGTCAAAGCGGCTACTCCCCGCATGGCCTCGGAGAGGATCCCCTTTCGCCCCAGGGTTGCACATCCTTTCTGCATCCTCCCAGGCAGCGACTTCCCCGAGTCCTCCCAGAGGCAGAAGGCCTGTGTGGAAGGACACGCTGCTGCCCAAAAGCTCTGGCGGAGAGGGCCTGGCCACCTGCCAGGGAGAGGTCGGTCCGTCCTGCCCGCCCGCCCACTAGGTGCTAGTCCAAGGGCAGGGGGAGATGTGCGGCCAGCAGGAAGGGCAGCCACCGCGAAGCAAGGGCAGCTGAAGGTCAGCAGGAGCCCCCCCACAGCACGCCTGGCTCCATCACGCGACACCCGCTGCCCCGTTCCTCTCCTCAGTTGACTTCCGAGGTTGCCATGGGGTCAGCAGGCCGCTGTGAGGCCAGGAGAGGCACAGGGGACGTGGCTTCGATGAGGGCTGGGTTCAGGATGATGGGCAGCGTCATCGGGGGCACTCCCACCTGTAAGGGGGAGGCCAGAGGCTGAAGAATGAGAGGCTGCTGGGCCACTGGTGGAGAAACGTCTTTTGCTGGGCCCCCTTTTGCCGCTGCTGCCGGGGAGAGAAGCTGCCCTCCGGAAGGACCCGGTGCGCTGGGGCCCGGTGCCGAGGCACTCGCGGCGTCTGCAGGGAAGGAAATGGAGGCGTGTGTGCACTTGCTCGGGAGGGCCGTTCACCGACCTCGCAACTTCCACAGCGCCCCTCCGAAGCTGCATGCAAGCCACTCTTGGCCCTGTTTTGCAAACGGCAGCGTGGATGTAAAGGCCCAGGGGCCACGTAGGTGGCCACGTCCCTGGCCACGCGGCTGTTCCTGGTCCCTCTCTGCAGCATGGAGGCTTCCCCGCGCATGGATGCCCCTTGCGCAATTACGAATCCCGCCCTTTCAGGCTTCTGACTCGCACTGGGAACAGCCCCAGAACATGCAGCTGGACTGGCTCCCATTCCTTCCACGCTGCCGTTGCCTTTTCGAAGGAGGAACAGCGCTTCTGCCAAGCCCCTTGCCTGACAACCTGCCGGAAAGCAGAGTGCCTCCATGCACGCAGGCCTCTGCCCTCGTTAGCTACCTCGAACGGCCCCCAAATGTGCTCTCTGTGCTGACGTCTTGTATTTTATACCTTGGCTTTTACTTTGCAGTGTATTGTTGGCAGCCAAGAGCAGCTTTTGTTGGGGTGGGAAGGAAGGATGCCGAGTTCACAGAAAGACGGACGGGTGGGAGTAACTCCTCCTCTCCCTGTGCTGCACTCCCCACACTGCTGGCAAGAGGCACTCTGGGACAGGGATTTGTCTCTGGTGGGGGGTTTTGCATGCATTCATCTGTAAAGCACCATCCACATGGCTGATGAACACACAATAATCCTTGCAGGAAGCGCTGGACCTACCACTGGCTGCGAGCTCAGGAGACCTCTCGGCAGGTGGGGAAGGGGCGGCCAGCCTTGTGTCCCCTCCAGAGGCGTGCGGCAGAGCAGACGCTGTAGGCCGCGGGGCGGGCATCTCAGCTGGAGCGCTGGAAACTGGGTCTGTATAAAAGCGGCGAGAAGAAAACCGTGTATCCATTGCCGCAAAGGGCATTTCCTGACAGCGCATCAGGCCTGTGGCATTTTCTCAGCTCGGACAAGATGGCGGCCAAGTCGGAGCAGTGGCTCCCACAGGGCTGTTGCCAGAGAACACCACTCAGCAGCACCCCCACCCCATAGCACCGAGGTCCCAGACCCACCGTCGGGCAAGAAGGCAGCTGGGCGTGGCAGTGTCGGCTTCTGCCTCAGCCAGGAGCTGGAGCCAGGGGCCCAGCTGCGCCCTTGCCTGACTGTCTTGCCCATGGCACCCTGCGGGCCAGCCCAAGCCTCAGCGCCCTGCCTCCCCTCGGCGGAACTGGGCACACCTTTCCTGACCCCTGAACTCTTCATACAGCCGGGCAAGTGTACCCAAACCTTGGTGGGAGGACTCCCATGACAGGAACGCAACAACTGAAGGAACGGAAAGGAGGCAGAGTCGCACTATATGTTAAAGATACAGCTTTCTGCACAGAAATGCAGGATGCACTTAGTAGCACCATCAACAAATTCTGCCAAATGCGGCCCCTCCAAGAGATTCCGAACCTGCGTTGCTGGTAACGTCCTCCAACAGTAAGAGGAGGAAGACACTGGAGGGGCAGCTATCCTTGACTTGACTCGAACCCACACAGAAGACCTACTGCACCAAGTGGCAGTTACAGGAGCTCCAGGGAAAGTCACCATGCCATTCCGAATTCCCGATTCTACAGAAAGCAAAAGCCAAGTGTGCACGGCACCCTGGATTCGGGAAAGCCAAGTTTAATAAACTCAGAACAGTGATAAGCGAAGTCCCATGGCAAGCAGGAACATGGCCCTATGCAGAGAGGCTGAGAGAACGGGATACATTCAGCCTTGGGTAGAGAAGGCTGAGCAGGGACATGATATCCCTCTGTAAGGACCTCAACGGCTGCCACAAGGAGGAAGGTCAAGATCTCTTCTTGTTGATGCCAGAGTGTAGGACATGGGATGATCAAGTCAAGTGACATCAACCCAGGTTCAGGCTGGACATCAGGAGAAGCTTCCTCACTGTCCGAGCAATGCGACAGTGGGACCGGCTGCCTGGGGAGGCCGTGGGCTCTCCCACACTGGAGGCCTTCAGAAAGAAATTGGAGGAACATCTTGCGTGGGATGATGACCTGCAACAGAAAGGGGTGGGACCAATGACCTTCTTGGCCCTTCCAACTCTACTATTTTATGATTCTAAGTGACTAATAAGACAAGGAGTCCAAGTTGGGCGGGGATTGAAAAAAAAGGAAATCCTAAAGACATGATTACAAATTATTCCAACAAAGAAAAGGGGTAGAAGAGAACAGAAGAAGCCCATGTGGCTTCCCAAAATACTTGGCGAGGATCTGAAAGCAAAAAAGGCCATGCATAGGAAGTGGAAGGAAGGTCAGGCTACCAAGGGAGAAGACAAGCTGGTAGCACAGAATTGCAGGGGAGGCGTCAGGGAGGCTAAAGCTAGGAATGAACCGAGGCTGGCGGGGGATGCTAAAAGCAACCAAGAAGCCTTCTTCAGATGTGTCCAGAGTAAAAGACAGAGAAAAGAAATGGGGGTTCACCTATTCAATGTGGATGGCAAAAAGATAACAGATGACAGAGAAAAGGCAGAGGTGCTCAATTACCAATGTGGCTCGGCCTTGTCCCAAAAGAGGACATACGACCGTCCTGAAGAAGGGGAAGTACAAGCTGATGGAGCAGGACGGCAGCTCAGGATGGCCAGCCAAAGGCCAAGGAGCATCTAACAGTGCTGGGGACGTGACTCACTCCCAAGTCCAACTCAAGTCGCGTCAGCGACTCACCTCAGACTTGACCCAGGAGCAACAGTGAGGGACTCGCCTCCAGCGTTCTACCGTTTTTAGGGCCAAGTTGCGCTGGGTTGAAACCCGCTAAAAGTGAGCTGGATGGACCAACACTCAGGTGGACCCACAGCCGGCTAGAGAATTGGCCTGGGAGCATGCCTATCCATGGCTCCTTCTCAAACGGGGGGAAGCTAGCAAGTGGGGTGCAGCAGGGCTCAGTGCTCCTCCAGTTTTTAAATTAAAGACTCGAATGAGGAAGTACAGGGAACACTGATCAGATTCGCAGGCAACACAAAACTGGGTGGGAGAAAGAAGATTCAAGGTGATTCTGAAAGGTTGGAGCACCAGGCTGGAAACCACCAAATGAAATTCAGTCGGGACAAATTCACCTAGGAAAAAACCCAAATGCATCATTACAAGATAAAGAATACTCGGCTCAGGAATACGTCGCATCTCACAACAACAAAGGATGCTCTAACTTGGGGTCCTGCACTGAGCAGGGGGCTGGACCCAATGCCTTCCAGCTCTACGTTTCTATGATTCTGTGGCCCAAAGACACAGCTTTTCCAAATGGATCTCAGGTTGTTCACCAGCTTCAGATACTGCAAAGGGAGCTCCCTGCATCCAGACATACCTTGGATGACTGTCTGCTTGAACAGTTCATCCCGCAGTTTTGGCAAAAAGCAATCTATGCGCTCCCAGGTGATCTCCCAGAGATCAGAGTAGCCTGTTCGTGAGTCAGCGCTGTGGAATATTCCAGCAGTGTCCATCACTAGCAGCATATTCTTCAGAGATTCAGGGATGGCCTCTGGCTGGAAGGCAAGACACATCAGAGAACTGAAATATGTGTTCCTGCATGCTCTCTCCCTGCATGGCAAATTCTCTTGGGTCCTCTTTCTGAATTACTTCAGAGGTCATCACAAGATCAGTAGGACACTGGGAGACCAGGGGAGGGGACAGGACGAAGGTGTCATTACCAATAAAGCAAAAGAATGTAGGGTCAAATGGAGACTGTCCGAGGGAATGTTTGCGTCTGTTCTAAAGCGGGGTCTGGCAAGGAGAGAGAGCCAAAACTTGAAACGACAACACATCACATACCAGTAAATCACTGGAACCGGAATGCATATATTTGTCCATGAAATCCAGAATTGTCAGCCACAGAGCAGCAAAAGTGGGAAGAGAAAGTAGCGGCGACAAATGCTGCAGAAAGACCTAGAATAATGTAGAACAACTGTAAGAATTGTAGGAAGGGGGCCGTAGAATTTTGGTCTTCACTTTAAAAGGACACAGCCTTGGGATCCTAGGTACAGGTCTCCAAATCCCTGAAACCAGAAATCTTCAGGAACACTGAATATACCCAAGCCATTTCTACCTCCAGGTTGCCCTACATCTTTGAAAAGCCCTCTTCTTCTCTTAAGCACCCCAGCCTTCTGAGTTCACAGTATTCAAATTCTGAGGCAGATATCGACATTACTGAATAGACAAGGTATTATGTACTCATCTAATCTTAGCCTACATTGCCAAATATAAGACAGAAGTGTTGTCAAGCTCCGTATCCAGTGCAGAAATCTGGGGAACAGCATCAGGTTTTGTTTGTTTGGGCAAAATCCCCTTACATTCTAGCTCCGAGTAAAACTTGCCACTTGAAATAAAGCTCTCCAAAGCTTTCTGGCAGGCGCACAGAGTAGAAAGGAGTTCTTCCCCTCCGGCTAAAATTACAGATATATCATATATTCAAAAAGAAAACATTCCTGGAGAGAAACATTTAAGCTCATGTTGCCCCTAAAAGGATCTGTCAAATTCAAGAACTGCTTTGATGAGACTAAACCAGGTCTTGCCTTTGTCTGAGGACAGAACAAATATGGGGCAGCACTGGACCACACTGCAGGGCTTCCAGCTCGGAGCGAGACCCCTGCCCAGAATGCAGCCCTTGGGTGCCCCTGAGCAGCACAGTTGCAGCCTCGGCAGCCTGTGAGCAGCTGCCGGGCCCCCAAAGAGAGCTACTTAACATCAGGTCAGCAGACTCCCCCCGCCCCCGAAAGGGAAGCTGGGGGCCGTGCACCTTGGACAGCAGAGTCGACGCTCTCATCCTGGTTTCCTCCATCCCACCGACATCTGCTGGGCTGATGTTTTCCAGGAGTTTGGTCAGTAAAGGAAACAGCACCTAGAACACAAGAGCAGCCGTGCGGGATCAGCCCAGGCTCCATCTTGTCAGGCAGTCTGTACAAACCAGCTGCCAGACCTGCCCCCGCCCAGCTGCTCCACGCCTGGCGCATGCAGAGAGACCCCTCTGGCAGAGGAGGGAGCACAGGCCAGCAAGGCCCGCGGCCACCGGCAGACAGCCTCCTCCTCCACGGGTCTGCCCAATCCCCTCCTAAGGCCACCCAGACTGGCAGCCCTCACACTTCCCTGGGCCGTGAATCCCACGGTTCAGTGGGTGCCGTGCACAGGAGCACCTCCTTGGGCCAGCTCCGTGGGAAGGCCCCGTGTGAGGGGGCTGCTGCGCCACCGTGGGGCACGCTCTTCCTCAGAAGGGGTGCAAGCAGCTCAGGACGGGGGGTGGCATGGATGGGCCCGAGGCAGGGGGCACTTCCCCAGGAAAGCCCGCCTCGGTTTGCAGGAGCGCTGGGAGCAGGCGGAAGCTCGCCTTCCAGCAGGGCAAGGGCCATGAACCCAATCCAAGGAGCATGGGAGCAGTTCGGACACAAGGGCCGGAATCTCCGCGAGCGGCCCAGAGTCCAGGCTCCATCTACCTTGTTGAAGCAGGATTCCCACTCCAGGGCGTCGAGAGCTTGCAGATCGTGCACAAGGAGCGCCCGCTGCAGGTAGGTCAGGGCCTGCATCCGCACCTGTCGGCGTGCATCACAGCACAAGCAGGCAATACCTGCCAGGAGCACGGGGTACAGTGAGAGCGAGCAGCTTTGTCCTTGCATCCACAAGCAGTTCAGCCTTCCCACCCACTCCCAGCAGGTGCAGGACTGTTGGATGTAACCCCAACCCTAGACCACAGGTAAGACTCTGGAGGGCTGCGCTCCGTATTTCAATACAAAGCTTCCCCCAAATGACGGAAAGGAATACTGTTTGAGCAAGTATAACCAAGGAAATATTGAGCTGTTGGTCACACCTGTCCTGTTATAAAAGGAAAGGAACAAGAGCAACTCGCTTACTAGCACCATGCAAAGTTCAGTCATGCTGCAGGAACTGCTCCCCTCTGAGCTCGTGTGTGCAGCCAGCAGACAGGCACACGGTCTGTTTCAAAAGCACCACACTCTGCTCTGATGGGCACAAACCACAACCTGTCCTTGGGATGCTCGAGAAACGTTACATGTGGCTCCTCATCCCTCCATCTTTGTGGTGCTGAGCCCCGACTGTCTTTCCTGCCATCCCCTGTGACAGCCCGCAGCACACCTGCCCTGCCCTGCCCTGCCCTGCCCTGCCCAGAGACGCCTGCCAGGAGCCTGGTGTTGCTGTTACCTTGCAGCAGGGGGCACCAGCAGTTGGCCCACAAGGTCTGCGAGTCGGCTTCAATCCGCCTCCCTGCAGCCTCCTGGTGGTGCAGCTCCTCTGCCCAGGAGCTATAGATGGTGGCAGCTCGGGTGTGGAGGGTGTGCATCAGGTCAAGCAGCTGCAATTGGGAAGGTTACAGGTCGTCACAGGCCGCCTGCCAGCCCCATCATCTCTAAACAAGACCTGCCCCCTAGCAACACTCTGGATGAAGCAACACCCCAGCCACTTCGAGTGTGAAAACCATTTCAGGAGTGGAAGGAGCAGGGCCGCTTTGCAGGACTGAGCGAATATGCCTGCAAGTTTCCAAATATATTCCAGAGTCCTCAGCAAGTTTCTTGCTCTGTTTAAGGAATAGGATTCAATTCCCCAAAATGCCCGTTCTTCAAACTATCTGGTTTTCCGGTTGGGCTGGGAGTGGGAAGTGCCCATTATTAAATAACGAAATACATATTTTCATCCTTTATATAACTCCTCAGTCTCCACAAGAAGAAATGTCCCACCTCCACTAACTCCCTAGCACCTCTCCACAGATCTACCCCATCCACCACAAACCCTCTCTTCACCCACCCCACGACACGCGCATCACTCCAGCCCAGGGCAAGGAAGGCTTTTCCTCGGATCCCCACTGCTCCCCGTGGGTTTCAACTGCGAAAAGCAAGAGTGCGGCCTCCGGCTCTTTTCAACAGGCGAGACGGAAGTGGCCTTTTCCGGGAGATCCGAATGGCTGCTGCTGCGGAGCAAGCGCCGCGCCTGCCTGGGCTGGATCCACCTCCACCTTGTCCAGTCGTCTTCACAAGAATCCCAACAAACCTGAGCTGACTGACCAGAGATGGGCCAACCTCTTGCCTCATCCCGCTCTAACCTGATAGCTCCGGAACGCCTCCTGCCACGTGACTCTCGAATGACCCATCGGCCTGGCCCTCTGCACAAGAAGAGCAGGAGCCTCGCCCATTTTCATGAGTTACTTCGGCCCTCCCCAGACGGCTCCCTTTGCGTGAGAGCATCGTTCTTGCTTGCGCCGCAGTCACCCCGAGCGTGGACAGACCCAGTCCTGCTCTCGAGCTCAGGGAGACCGGGACTCTCTTCCACGATGGTCTGACCCACTGAGGAGAGTCCGCACACGCGGAGTCCTTCTGTCTCAAGGGCTCTACCAGGAAAGACGGGTTCTGGCGGCCCACAGGTCTGCGTGCGCCCCAGACAGCAGAGCTGCCTGCGCAGGCCCATTCTTGTCCGGTGACGGCCCCTTCCCAGCAAGGCGCTCCATAGCGCTGCACGGGATGAGGGAGGCCCCTCGGATGGCTACGTGTTTCTGAACGGACAGCGTCAAGCCCTGGCGCTTGAACGGGAGCAGGGCATGTGGGGAGGGCCCTTGCTGTGGTCCCAGTTCGAACTGGGCCTTTGCGCCTGCTGCCGGGGCACCCCCACGGGCCGGACCCGGCTCATCCACGCCCGCTCCGCATTTTAGAAGACCAGCCTCACAAGGGCGGCAAAGTAAACCACATCACATCTCATTTGTCCCACAACTACTAAAGCAAAGCAAAGCAGGGAAAGACAATGAAATGCCGGCCATACTTACGTCTTGACTAACCTGTAAAGACACCGTGTGGTAGCTGGCAGGAACACTCTCGTCCTCGTCTTCGTCCTCACTCGGGGAGCGGTGCTGGGGCTGGTGCTGGGTGGAGACCCGCAAGTGCCTCAGAGAGCTCTCCTTGGCTTTCTTTTTGAAACGGGCCAATTTAGGGTCATACTTATGGCTCTTTCCCCGCTTCTCCTGGGACTTGCACCCTGTGGACACACAACACGCCTTCAGTTTGTGGTTGATCGGAGTACATCTCCTGCCCAACTCTCATTGGTGGAACTCTCCGTTCAAAGAGCAGCCAACTTCACAGGTGCTGCAGAAAGGGAAGGCAACTCAGGCACGTGTGGTGCGGCCACTGAGGAAAGCACTCCTGCTCCCGGCAAAACCAGTGCACCACTGTGCACACGAGTGCTAATATGGGGGCCACAGGACCAGGGCCCCCCAGAATTTCCCTGAAATAATCAATCCACGGCCCACAAGGAGAGTTCCGGCTTGGGGGATACTTATGTTCACCTGTCCCCCATCTTGGAACACACATCCCATCCAAGCCACTCATGGGAAGACTGGCAGTTCACGGGGATCGCTTGTGCGGCACAGTTTGTCTAAGAGGTTGGCTTGGTCAATTTGCCTTGACAGAGTCGCCCCCAGAGTGCAGCTTTGTAACACGCTGCTCTCACACTCATCACCCACAAACTTGTTGCTGTCACTGCTTTCGAAGGCCACGCAGGCTTCATTATGGGTTTTGTTGGGGCATGTTGCCTTGGGAGGCCTCTGCCTGGGACTGAGCCAAGAAACATTTTCTGTGAATACATCTGGAGCTCCACAGGCGAGCGGCCTCACCTCCATTTAAACTGGCCTCCACAAAGATGCGGATAGCTTTAACGCAGAGCTCGAAGTTCTCAGGGGTGACGTGGGCAGCGTCACGCACGATGAAGGACAAGGACTCCACGCACTTCATGAGGGACTTGGTGTTGTGTGGTCCCAGGTCCATCCCCACGGTCAGACTGTACTGATTCACCAGGGGAGAACTGCTCAGTTTGGGGAGTCCGGCCATGTTCTTTGGGTTGTCAATGTCATCCTTCCCAACCTGTGAAAGAGAAAACACTTCTGTCTGACACACGTCCTTCCAGTCTGGCGACGGCCAAGAGAAGGGGTTCGTCTTCCCACAGCGACTTCTGGCCACCACGCTGCAGCCTGTCCCAGGGCTCTGGGCCCCGCTTCCCTAGTGCGACACTTTTCATAAATAGCCAGATCCCTGCAGACACTGCCAGCTTTGGGCCACTTTAATTGGCTCACTCAGCAGAACATCATTTTGCGGTCTTCGGGCACAACTATGCAGGCACAGTTGCTGTATGGATCTGGAAAGATGAGCCTCAGGAGTTTGCAGCCTTGGCAAACCCATCGTGGATTCCGACCTGAGTGACAAGGGCTTTCCTCCTATCCCACTTCTTGCCTCCCTGGAATCTGCCAGCCCTCCTGGGTGCTGCTTTCCCAATCCACTTCCTCGACTTGTGCTGTGCTGTGCTGTGCTGTGCCGTCAGCAGCAAGCCAGGAAGGGAGGGAAGGGAAGGGAAGGGAAGGGAAGGGAAGGGAAGGAAGGAAGGGAAGGAAGGGAAGGGAAGGGAAGGAAGGGAAGGAAGGGAAGGGAAGGGAAGGGAAGGGAAGGGAAGGGAAGGGAAGGGAGTCACTGCCTCTGGCAGCTGATGCTGTCATGCCACACAGCAGGCCGCAAGGAGCCCCTCCCTTTAACCGGGACTCGGCAATCTGAATCATGCGAGTCGGTCCTGCATCAGCTACACTCACTGCCTCTTTGTTCCCTGGCCCAAGTCAAAGTCCTGCTTCAACTCCTAAGGGCTAAATGGCTTGGGACGGGTTCCCTGAAGGACCCCCTCTTCCTGCTCCTGCCCACGGAGGCCCCTCCCAGAGCCCCAGCCAGGTGAGGCCCGGCCGGAGAGGCCAATGGGGAGGGGCTTTCCGAGGGCCGGCACTCCAGCCGCGGGACCTTGGGGGAGTCCATTTGACGCGGACTCTGGACTCTTTCCACTGCCAGCCAATGCTTTAGTCTCTCAGGCTTTCTAAGTCAGGGAAAAAGTCTGCGTGGCTTTTGGGGCTTTTACTGGATGTTCAGGTTCACAGGCTCTCACGTCTTGCATCCTGTCTGCTCTGATCTCACTCATTTGTATCAACTTCGGTGTATTTTAACCATTTTTATGGCTGATACATGGAATATGTTTTCAGTTATTTTTGTACATACTTGGACCGCGGGGAACCTTGGCAGCATAAGATACTTCATTGTTAAAAATCAGTAAAGACAGGCAGCTTAGAACACCATGGAGGAATATTCCATTAGCAATAGTCCTGCCTCGGATTGCCCTCATTGGCTACCTCACTGGGAGACTCTGGAATGGGGAAGGCCTCCCACCCCACCTCCCTGGGGAGGGGTGGATACAAAAGGTCACAAGTTGAACCCCCGACATCCCCAGGCAGGACCCCAGAGGTCTCCTGCCTGAATTCCCAGAGAGCCCCTGCCCGTTAGCACACACAGTAACGAGCGAGCGGGACCGGGTGCCTGGCTGACGGCGTGGCAGCATCCTGCATCCTGCTTTCGTCACACCAGCCTGGCAAGCAGGGAGAGGCGGCGAATGTGGGCGTGAGCTGCTCTCAGAGGCAGGGGGCGCCCCGCTCACTCCCAAGCCAAGCCCAAGCAGGCCAGCGGCGTTTGCCCATCGCTGTCAGGCAGCTGGCCTGAGAAGCCCACCGGATGCTGCCGAGGGCTGGGAGCAGCGGGAGGCCTTGGCTGGGAGCGCGTTGCGCAACTGGGCCTCCATCACGAAGGCGCCCCCTTCTGCGGCCACCCTCCAAAGCGCTCTGGCAGGAAGCACTCGGAGCAGGACTCCAGTGTAGGTCCATGCCATTCGCACGTGCCTGGGGTTGCCCTTACCAAAGCCGCAGGGCTAACAACTGCCGCTCTTGGCTCAGGCTCTTGGCTCCAAGAACTTCCGGGATGTGCAGCAGTTGAGCTAGCTGTGAACTGGAAGGGAAAAATGGCCCCTGCTGCTTCTTCGCCAGATTGTGATAGGGAAAACCATTTCTCTACAGCCTGTGATTTGAACCCGGACATAGGTAACAGAAGTATAACTTACCACAAGCCAGCCACTGTTGACCACGTCCACATCCGTGACAGAACGGTGCAGTTTGCCCTGCTTGCTGTGATCTGCGTACACCTCTGAATCAGAAGTGTAGCCACGGTCGAGGCTTGCTTCGTTTGGGTGATAGATCTCACTGTCTGACTGAGCCCCTTGAATAAGCAAACAGCATGGAGTGAGACAGAGAAAAAAGGGCACGCCTATTTTCAGGCCAGCTGGTAACAGTGCTAGTGAAAGCTGCATAAGAAGCAGAATGAAGTTTCATTACACTAAAAATATCGAGGCCAACGACAGCTGAAAAAAGAAGGCTCCACTACGTCATCATGCAAAGCTGACGACACCGTACTATTGCAAAAATGGGCGCCCGCGCTTGGGGGAGCGTGATGAATCCGCTGGAGACGGCCATGCACTGGGCGCCCCCAGCTTTTCTCCCCAGACTCCGGTCTGCTTGCGGCGGCCCTGAGCCCAAACTCCTGGCGAGCACGGCCAGCATGCACCGGGCACCAGCCAGGAACTGAGCTCCAGGCACTGCACATGCAGGTGCGGCTGCTGCTTGGCAGATGTACCCAACGCCGGAGGAGGTCAGTCGTGAGGGGGCTCCAGGGAAGGCGCCCCGTGCGCCCCCCTGCGCCAAGTGCAGCCACACCCGATGTGGAAGAAGGGTGCCAACTGCACAGCCCGGAGTCCGTGAGCATCCATGGACTCCCTCTGGGTTCAGCACACTTTGGGAGGCTGGGGGGCCGCTCTCCCTCGCCACAGCGAGCTCCTGCACGTGGCACCTTATCGCAAGGAGCGGGGGCAGATAAGGCCAGAAATCAGATGGGACAAACCTCCTGGCTCTTCACACGGGCTGCCTAACTGATGATACTTGAAACTGAGCCCGGCGCTTGCAGTAGTGCTAGGTAAGCGCCAAGCCGGACCGGCAGCCGTGACCCGAGGGATGGGCAACAGGGTGTCCAGCAGGAGCTGCAGCCCGCGGCCAGTCTTACCGGTGTCGTTCTCCGCTCGGGCCGTGGCCTGCAGCGCTGGGGGTGGCTTCACCCCTGACCCGATGCATTCCAGGAGGGTGAAGAGCGTGTACCAGTCCTCCCCGGAGTGGATGTTGGCGGCGTTGGTTTTGAGGAGCTCGTGAAGGCCGCACGCGATCTGGCGACTGGCTCTGTTCAGCATGCTGGGCTTCATCATCAGCAGGATGCGCAGGGACAGCAGCACCTGCCCGGGAGAGGCAGCGCTCAGGCCAGGGAGCCTCCCGGCCCCGGCCCATCCTTGCTCTCTGCTGCACGCCTGCCGCAGGCCTGCTGGGAACACTGCAGGAGGCGGAGGGGGCTTCCTGACACGGTTATGACGCAACGCCTAGCTCGGGCACCCTGGTGCCACACTCATTCCCCGTCTTCCACACGCCCCAACAGTCGCTCAGCATCCCACTGCCACGGGGCACACCCCCCTCCCAGGGACTGCTTCCCTCACCGCTGGAGGATTCCTGGCTCCAAAATGCTTTTCGACACCCCCACCTTGTGCATGGATGGTGCCGTTACAGCTGCAAAAGGAATGCACAGCTGCAGTGCTCTTGTCCCCAAGTGGAAGGGGAGGCTGGCATCCGGAAGCGCCAGGTGTGCCCCGGGGCCCCGCCCCCTGTACCTGTGCGCTGATCTCCTCCCTGCGCAAGAGGCGGATGGCCAGGCGCAGCAGCCCCACGACGGCCCTCTCCACAAGGAAGCCGTACTCCGCGGCATCGACGCACAGGTGGAACAGGTGGACTCGCACGGCCTGCCACACGAAGGCCACGCGGTCCCTAGCGAAAGGAGAGGGGAAAGGGGCATTGTGGTAAAACAGCAGCGATAAGCAGCCTTTCTCTCAGACACACAAGACACAGCGAGCAGAGGGAAGCGGCAGGCCCCATGTCCCTGTGCGCACAGGTGGCAACGGGGCGGGGATGAATACGGGGACCCTGGGAGTCGCAACAAGCAGTGGGATTCGCAGCTCCCGCCTTTCAGGTCAGCCCTCAAATGAGTGTAACCCACTGAGGAAACGGGAATGCCGGGGCACAGATATGCGCTAATTCTGGATCCACGCTGCACAAGTGGGAAGGCCTGCGACGGGCCTCTGCGGGGCTCACCTGTTCTCCAGCACGATCCGCAGCAGCATCTCCAGGCAGAAGGCACAGTCCTCCTCGTCATAGGTCTCCTCGTCAGGGGTCACAGAGATGAGGGCCTGGGGCCAGCAGAGAGACTTTCATGTGGCCACGCAGACTTTCAGGACAGACCCCTCTCAAGGGGAAGCCATGCAGTTCGGCAGAAACAGCGACCACGAATACCCTCAGCAGCTCAACGTGCTGTCAGAAGGCCAGCAGAAACAGCCAGGCTTTTGGAGCTTTGCTCAAGCACTGAAGAGCCTGCTAGGCGGTTCCTGCAGAGGTACGGGGCCATGACTGAAATGGCCCTTCCTCGTCATCACCAATTGAACTGCCTTTGAGGAAAGGCCAATGGGAATGGCCGCCACTGATGAAGTCGGTGTGGGCAAACTGGTTTGGAGGAAATGGAGCCTTTAAACGGTAAAGCAAAATGCTCTGCCGACCAATGCGACCGGAACAGCATTGGCGTTACGTGAGCCAACACCCCCCTCCTGCCAATACTCAACTGGCCACATTCACCATCAGCTGAAGTATATGAACCGCGGTTAAGGACTGCCCTACAGAGAGCACATTGCAGTAGCCCAGCCCAGGTGTACCTCGGCACAAATGCCTGGTGCAAGGTCTGCCCTTCTCAGGCAAGACAGCTGCCCCCACAGCAGCCTGAACGGGGAACCGTTCAGCAGAATGAGCCGATACAACGCAGAAGCTCCTCGTGATGCACCTGTGCGTGCCCACTGTCCAGTGCAGTCATGGGCGAGGGCCACACAGAGCGCGCTCAAAGCCACGGAAGCCTGAGCGTCTGGAATCAGAACTGCAGGAATGGCCTGTCTTAGTGCTACTCATGATGCCATTCTAAAGAACTGGATTTGGCTTCACAGCTCTGCAGGGCAGTTTTGTCGCAGCAACAGAAAAAAGTACCGTGCGCACCCCCATTGCAGTCACCCAGCTAAGAGCTCCCACAGCAAGAGACACTCCAGACGACACTTTCAACAGTAGAGCTGCCATGATGCCAGAAAGGGCAGCCCTCCTGCCTGGCCGGCAGCAATGAGCCTTTAGTGAACGACCTCATCCAGCTCGCTAGAGAGTGGGGCCAGGGGCTCCCTGGCCAGGATGGAGCCCCTGAAGGACCTGCCCACTTCCTCCACCACCATTCTGAAAAGACCTTCGTTTCAGATCAGTAGAGAGCCCTTCGGCCGTTGGGCAGTAGAGAAATTAAATAAATAAACCAATAAAAGAGACGTGGGAAAGGTATAAAGGCCAATTCTGGAAAAGGTTCTAGTGGGAGGAGGCACCCATGGGGCTGCAGCCCCTGCAGTGTATTTGGAAAAGATTCTGGATTTTGTTTCTAGCCATAGGGTGGTCTTCCCGCCCCCTTCCTCAACCATCTTCCTCTCGTCTCTTGCAGGAAACACTGCTTAGAGCGCCTTTTTAAAAATGCTTTCATCTTTCTGTGGGAATTTCCAGTTTGGGTGACTGACACAAAAACATGCATGGTACTCGGATATCTTGGAGAAAGCGTGAAATGGCTCTGAAGGGAGTCCAGGTGACCCTGGAAAACTGGTACAGGAGAACAGTCAAAAGCAGCACAGAGCTCTTGCTCTGCATTCAAAGCTGAGGGCTCAACCTGATAACTCAAAGCCCAGGGGAAAATATTTTGTTTGCTATAAAAGCACCTGCTGCAGAACAGCTCACTGCTGTTGAGTCAGGCGACTGGGAGACTGCAGGAGAAAGTGGAGCTCTCAGAAAGCACTTATTGCTTCTAATTTGCCTGTCAAGCAGTGAAGTGAGATCCTACTGCTTGAAGTTGCATTGTAAACAACCTGGAGAAGGAAGAACGACAACAACCTTGCTCTCAGAACTCTGCATCTGCCTAAGCCAACGGCTCCTTGTCTTCACATGGAAATCCCCAGCCCAGGAACAGAGCTGGCCAAGTGTGTTGAAGAAGAGGCAAGCCAGCACAGCATGCGATGCGATGCGATGCGATGCTCCCGAGGGCCTGCGTGTGATGAACCCCGCTCACCTGAGCACGTCAGGGCCACAGAGTCCACCCAGCTGCAACCTGCCCAAGGCGCTGATTTATTCCTCACCTTCATTAGTTCTTGGAGGGATTCTAGCTGCAGAAACTTGCTTTCAGTGATCAACTTCTCTGGGTCACAGAGCTGAAAAGGGACGCGAATTAGAAGACAAGCAAGAGCTGATCACATCGGGGTGCACCCCCGGGACTAGCAAGACGCCCACACCGGCAATGCTCTTGAACGGGTCCAGAATGCGTTCTCTGCCGACGAACGCCACTACACCCCTTATATGCGAGGGTGGTCTCTGGGAATGTACCGGGGCTTGCAGACGATCTGGGGACTCTCGTACAGACCATTCTGAAGGCGGGGGCAAGCCCCAGTGCCTGGCTCTCCCCACCGCCCTTGCATCATTTCCCAGGGCCAAACCCCCCGGTGAGCTGATCTCATGGGGAACTGTCAGAACTGCTGTTACAGCAGGATTTCCCTGCAAAACCACCACGTCTGGGTTTTCCTGTCCGCCATGAATCCGCACAGTGCCGCAACTGGGCCAGAGGCTCCGGGGCAAGGGGCACCTCAGCCCGGCATGCCTGGCAGCACCTCCTGGCCACGAGGGGCACAAGTGCAGAAGTCTCTCCAAATGACGCTGAGAGGCATGAGGAGCGTTTCCGCAACAGCCAAGGCAAGGGCACTGCACCCCTCAGTGGCAGGAGCCCCGCCTCCTACTGTCAGCACTGCCATCTCGCTGCCCCAGACTTTTGCCAAAACACCGGTTCAGCGATCCGGTTTGGCAGGGGCAAGCAGTTCAGCCCCGGAGTTCTCCCTGAGCAGGCTGTCCCCTTCTGCCAACCCCCTGCATCACTGTCCAGGCAACACGGCGCGCACTCCCTAGAACGCAGTCCAGAACCGGTCCTCACGGGGTGCCAACCCCGTGCTGGCCACAGAAAAGGCTGCTGAGGCTCACGGAGCAGGTGCGGCGCAGGAAAGGCACCACGAGGCGTCTGCTGCTTCAGAGCCCGCCCTGCCGTCTCCAGACTCACCCATGAGGGCATCGGCCATGCCCTCATCAGCTGCAGTCCAGGGCTGCCAAGCACATGCGGCCTCTTTGAGGCCAAGGCTCAGCTGGGCCAGCAGGGCCAAAGGAGGCCACGCTCCTCCAGAGGCCCTGCCTCGACTGGCTCCTCGCTGGCGCCACCTGCGGGCGGCCCTGCCCTGCCCTGCCTCTCCGGACGCCACTCGGAGTTTTTCGTGCTGCCGACTGATCCCCATCTGGCTTGCCAACAAACCCCCAGGTACTCAGGGCCCTGCTAAGAGCAGACCCCCTAGAAAAACTTGGCAAGCTCCAGCGCAGCCACACCAAGCAACGTGAAGCCCTCCTCGCCGCAACAGAGGCCGTGCCGGCACCAGCAGAGCCCACCACCTGAAACGGTCCACAAATAACAAGAATAAACACTGCTTTGGAAAGACGCGGACATCTAAGATGAGCTCGCATGATATGACTATTTGTGGGCACAAGAAAGGCACATTACGCTCCTGTTTCACATCACGCTCTCTAAGAAGAGTGGTGCAGTACTTCTGGAACATGCAGGAGCCCGCTCCCCTCTGCCTGGCATGTGGTCCTCCTCCCGTGCTGGCCCCGAATTACCTTGATGACCTCCAGGGCCATGCGCTTCGCCTCCTGGTTCTCTGTGGAGGGCCCTCGCATTCCTGACTGCTCAGTGCCGCTGAGTGTCAGCCAACTAACGAAGCTTAGCACTGTCGACTCACCACTACAAGAGAAGACACACTCTGTTATATGAGGGATGCAAATATTATTGGATATTAGATTATATTATACTATGTATCTAATGCAATGAAATGCATTATATAGCATACATAATGCAGTATTATGTGCTAAGCGAAAGCCACTGCCGCAGTGCCAATCCTTACGCAGATGGAACAGCAATATTTGCTCACAAGAGGGATGTCTGGGGAATCTCAAGGCTTGCGGCACTGTAACCATCCCCACGGAAGGAGGAGGGCTCCCCAAACAGCCCACTATGGAATGAGCAAGCACAGGGGGAGCAGAATGCTGAGTGTGGCCAAAACCGGGAAACCGGAATGAAAGACCCTGCAGAAGGGTGTGACTGACTGGCACCCTGAGCAGGAGCACTCCAAGCAGTGGCATTTGCCTGCAGGACCCATGTGGGCTCTTTGTCACCCTATAGGCTTGCAACCAGCAACAGAAGAACCCTTTGCTTTCGAGGCTGCTCACCGGCTGGAAGGTGTCTCCTCACGCTGAAGAGAAATTTTGCCATTGGGATCAACAAAATCTTCAACCTGCAAACCAGAGGAATATATTAATGATTCTGCATGTTTTATTACCATATTCTACGTCTTCACTGAGAACAGATATTTATACACATGCATTGCAGGCGGACATAGATCTTCAGCCTCAGCCAATCCTTCCAATGACACAGGTGGCTCGGAAGCTGCAAAAGCAGCAGGACCAAGCCTAGCATCTGAGAAATCTTTCCGTTGCAAATACTGTCATGAAGTCTTCGCTGGCAACCTGCGCTGAGCACACAGAGCAGAACGCAGCATGAGAGTCAGTGCCAGGACAGACAAGCTGACACAAAGCAGGAATCAGCCTGCCTGGACACGGCCGCTGTGCAAGCCGTTTCTTCCCCATCAATTGCTGTGAAAACATGTGCCCCAGCTCCCCAGCGGTGACAGCCCGAGAGGCACGTGATTTTAGCACATAGAGCCAACGCAATCCATTTGGGAAGAGGCTCCAACAATGAAGATCCCAGAACGGTCCAGAGAGGAGCCTCATCTCCGTGGAAAAGACCGACATCTAAGCCAGGTCAACCAATGGGCCCAACAGTATGAGGAAAGGCCAGGGAAGGCAAATCCGCCCTCTTCCATCAAGAGCTGCATCCTTCAGCCGAGCTCTGCTTTGGCACGGGTGACCTGTGGCCTCTGCCCACTTGGTGCAAAGAGCTGCCCGTGTCCCCAAGCATTCTCGGCTTGGCTCACCTCCTGCCGGGGCAGAAAGTGGGCAGGCAGGCAGTCCAGTGAGTGCAAGAGAGCGAGGCTCCGGCACGGTTTGCACATCCCTGCCTCAGGAGCGTTGCATACGTGTTAGAAAGCATGGGATAAGATGGAATCTTTTGGCACGAGTGCTCAGAGCTATCTTCTGGAACTGATGCTACAGGAAGAGGCAGAATCGGTGCATCGCCATGCCGCCTACACCCAGGCTGTAGAGCCTGCTGCCTTTGCCAGCAGCACAGCCTGGGGTCCAAGCTAAACGCCTTGGGCAGCAAATCCCACGCACTCATCCCAAGCAGCCGAGCACAGCCTGCCATCCCTTTACCTCCACCATGGTTTTCGGCAACAGTTCTGCTCTGAAAAGCTGCAGCATGGCCTCCATGATGTTCTTCCACCCCTCCCGCAAAATGTCGCCGTGCCGATGAGCCAAATGGAACACCGTCTTTGCTGCAATATGGGCTTTGGGATTGCTCCCAAAAACAGTGGGAAGATTCTCAATAGACTGAAAAAGAAAGGAAAACAGCCGTTGGTGAGTCCACATAAAAGGGAGACATGAGCCTGCTTGGAAAAGAAGGGCAGCTCAGGGGAAGGTCTGGGGCTGGTCATCAGCAGGTTGCCACGCCCCGTCCCAAAGGGTCTTTGCCATGCGCTGCCAATTTCACGCACTGCTCATGTGGCCACCTTCAAAACCACCCGGAAGCTTCCGTTTCAAAAGAGCAAAGATGCAAGTCCCCACAGGACTTTCACAGGCTGTTTCTGCCAAGGAGGCTGGACCTGCGGTGTCTTAGGGAGAGTGCGCCACCTCAGGAGCCACGCTGTGACGGTCTTATTTTCCGCATCCAATGACAACCTTGCCATATTCAAAGCCCTGGGTGATCCTGGACTCGTTCCTCTCCTTCGCTCTACATACGACGCCCTTGTTGCCCTTGCCCCATTGACTCCTCTGGTCTAGCCAGTCTTTCACTCTGTAAACCTCCTTCTCCAACTCCATGGCCTTCAGATGTAACCTATGGCTCCTTGGCCTAGTGAGAAGCAAAGTCTAAAATGTGCAGCGGGCGCTAGGATGGGGAAGGCAGCCACAAAGCAGTGCGCGCACTATGGCGCCGTCATTATCAGTCATTCATATCTCAGTCTTTTCTGATCCAACTGCTGATTTTCAGCCTAGTTCAGCTGCTGATCTTTGCAGGATGGTTCCTTTGCCGTCTGCTTTTATTGTAAACCCCTTCAGGTAGGATATGATGCAAAATCAGTACAGACATGTAAGTAGGGAACTTAAGTTTCCACAACTCACTTTATGCCACATTACATAATTTCTGACTGCATTAAAACACGGCTGGTATCAAGCCAGAGCTGGTCCATACATGTGTGTTTCTTCACTCGACGACTGAGGATCTGGTGTGGACACATGCAGGGAGAAGCTATGGCAGTGTCAGGACGAGATCCTCAAGAGAAGTCTGGCGGGATTCAGACTGTGCATCACCATCACGCTCTCCCCAAGCAAGAAGAGCAGCCGCACCGGCAAAGGACTCTCTGACAGCCCCTGGTGGATCATGCCTGACTCCTGCAGCAACAGCAAGGTGAGGCTGGCTACGTGATCCAGCCAGCAAGGGGATGCGGCTGATGCAGTTCCCCTTCACTTCTAGCTCGCTTTCCACTTTGGCAGAAGTTGCATCTGGCATGCAGATAAGATATTGCAAACACGTATTTACTGTAATTCAGATACAAAAACTCTCACTGGGATCTGCTCAGACACTTAAAAGGTGCTCAAGTGTTGAGAAATCCAAGTGATGTTCACTGAAGCCTAACCCGTTCCTTTGCAGCCTGGTGTGGATGCAACGCCCTCAGTTTCCTAACCGTGGTCCAAAGAAGGGGGAATGTTCGACAGAACCGTGCTCTCCGGCATCATCTGCCCACCGCCTCCCTCTTTGCACCGTCTTTCAGTTCCGGTTCTCTCCCCCAACTCCCTTTTAAGCACCAATAGTGAAGCCATGGACGTCCCATTAGTGCTCACCATGGTTTGACTTAAAGTAGATTAGTTAGACTGAAATCAGTTTCACACTGTCTCACTCCATTTGAAGACTCACCTCACTGCTTAGGGCTGTAAATTTGCAGAGTGAAATGATGAGATTGTCAAACACATCACTGAGGCCGTAATGGGCAGAAATCATGGCACATTTTCTGAAAGACAAGCCATAACAATGTAAGTGCGGCTACACGACGCATTTTCTGCAGAAATAAAACATGATTAAAACAATACTAAAGCAACACACTAAAGCACAATTTAAAAAGACAGCAAAAACAGAATAAGATCAGCATCCAACCCAAGAGGCCACCTGAAACGCCCAAGACTTGCTGGAATGAAGAGCTCTCTGCCTGCCAGCGGAGGGACAGCCTTGCTCGCCTGGGAGGAGGCCCCCCTCCTGTTGCCACCTCATATACCACTGGAGGGGCTGAAAAAGGGGCCGGGCCTCTCCGGAAGACCCCAAGACCTGGGCGGGCTTCCATGGCTTTAGGCAGCCTGTCAGGCAGCCTGATCCCAGGGTCACAACCAGCATTCTGAGCTCCAGCCAGAAGAAGACCAACGGCCAGCGATGCTGCAGCAGCCAGGCGGTCTTGCATGTCTTGTGACCGGGCACCGTCAGCAGTCTGGCCGCAGTGATCCAGGCCAGCTGATGTCCTGCAGTTTGCACAGCGATCTCATGTACAGCCCGCGACTGCACTCCAAGTGGGAGGTAACTACGGCACGCATAACTCTAGTAAGATCAGTCTCTCTAATAATGCGCACAGCTGGCACACCAGCCTCAACTGCTCAGCTTCCTTCCTGTCCAGCGCCAAGCCTGGGCCATGACGAGGAGTACATGCAGACAGCAAGCCTGAGTCTTCAGGCAGAGGGTGGGCCCATCCAGCTCAGGCTGACCTCCCTATGCTGTGATCTATCTTTACACTAACCAGGAGCATCCCTGCCTTGTCTGGGTTAAATTTAGTTCATTGGTCTGCATTCAGCCCATTACCAAAATCAGATAATTACTTAATGCTAGAACAGCTTCCTTGGGTTTCAGCAGCAAGAAGAAACAGAGCTGGGTGTCATCAGCATATTGGGGGCACCAAACTCCAAAACTCTCTAGATTTCTCATAGGTTATATGCATTTGTTAAATAGCATGTCCGTAAGATGGCTCCTGAAGGACAATGTGGGCCCCCAGCCTTGGCAATGAATAGAAATCCCCCTGCACCACCTTCTGACATTGTGCCCCCAAGAAGACAGCAATGAATGGCACTGACTCCTGAGCCTACCTCATACAGATGTTTTCCAATTGGGGTGACGAGTGTCTTGCATCAAATTTAATTATTCAAATGTAGTCGACAACATTCAAGTAACAAAAATGTACATGCACGTTTAATAACAACAATTAACTTCAAAAGGGGAAAATATGATGGACCTTAATCATCAATTTAATTTGGCATTGAGCACAGTGAAACACAGCTGGGTGACATCTAGTAGAACATACTTTTAAAACCCCCGACTACACTGAAATCTACTTTCCCTGCTTATTCATCTTGTTTATCTATTAACATGTTTTCACTAGGCTCAAGCACTACAGGATTCATTTACTTCAGAACTTCAGCAAATCTTCCTTAAACCAAAAAAGGGGAAAGGGAAAGGAGGAGCAGCAGCAGAAGCTCCGGTCAAAGGAATGATGGTCTGGGCACACTATACTGCTGAACAACACAAAGAAAAGTTACCTAAAACCAGAGATAGCCTTCTGGATTATGGTTTCGTCAAGGCTCTTATCGAAAACATAAGACAGGGCTGCGACGGTGGGACCCCAGGTCATGGCAAAGAGGTCGTGGTCGTAGCTTCCAGGTGGGACGTGCAGAAAAAGGCCTTCCTCGGTGGCCCCACGATGCAACAGGACGCTCCAGACATAGTTTTCCTTCACCAGGCCCGTCTGCTCTTCGGGCATCACAATCTCTTCATTTCTACCAGAGATGATTGCGGAAGCATTACGAGTTGGCTTACGCACAGTCTGCGTTGACACATCACCACCGGTATTCATTAGCAACAGTTTAATAAATTCTGAGTGGCTGTCCTCCCACAGTCTCAGAATGTGTTCAAGAACGGTCAGTGAAGGACGGCCCGCCCCCTTCCTCCTTCCAAAGCCCAGCACGAAAACACTTACTTGATAGCGTGGTACATGTCCTCCAGCATGTCCTGCTCAAAGTCCTTGCCTCCGTTTACTCCTTTTAGATTTTTTCGGAATTCCTGTAAGGAGCAATGAGATAATGCTGGGCATTGCACGGTGACACTCTTTTAAATTTCATCCTGCATGATCTCCTCAAAACATGGATCAACACTTTGCCCTGTGTTCCTGGGGATTTTATTATCAAACACAGCAGCAAAACACCATTTTGAAGGTCAACTTACTACAATGTTTTGGGATACTGCAGGCCAAGGGGAAAGCAGAGAAGAAGGAGCAAGAGCAGCGGGGTAGAGAAGCAGAGCCAACAGAAAAGCCCAGCAGTCCAGGGTCACCAGATCTACAGAGATGCCAGATCTCACCTCTAGGGTCATAGGAACGTTCTGCTTGCGAACATTATGGTTGTGCTGGTCTGTATTCAGCATAATGACGGCATATGCCAGGGCAAAACAAGCATCACTATTGGCAAATGGAGACCCGTTTGATTTCTGAAAAGCAAAATCACAATACAAGTCAGACCCGTGACAGTCCCTCTAACTACAGCGCCCCTATTTCTGCCACTCCTTCGCCTGGATGTCGAGTGGCATTGCTCCAGCGCCCCTTGCCTCGTTGTTTTGCTTCGGTTTGATTTGCTGCCCCACTGCTGGGTTTTGGATGTTTTCCATCCAGACTGGCCCGTCTCAGAGCACCACGCATTAGCCAGGTATGTCCTGACTGGAATCAACAACTTATTTCCCATGCACTAACCAGATGCCTCCGAAGGGAGATGCACCTAGAGAAAAGTGTTGCTTCATTTCCGTTCTAGCTATTTCACTTGTGGTAGAGAGCAACAAAGCAAAACCACGTAACCATTTCAACACATACACGCCAGTGTTCTGTGAAGGCTTCCAACAGTCTCTGGATCACAGGAGCCTCTCCTGGCAATCGGAAGGCTTCAAGGTAGAGTCGCAAGGCTTCATCCAGCCGTAAGCCTTGGAAAAGGAAAGTCCTGAAACAAAAGTGGTAAAATGGTGGCAAATGGGGGAAAGAAAGCGGATAGCAGGCAGGCGCCGGAAAATGGATACGGCTCCACATACAGATTATTTCCAAATGGAAAAGAACTGGGCTTGTCCAGACTTTGGTACTGCACCTTTTGCTTAAAGAGGAAGGTAAGCAAGGTAAGCAACCCAGCGGAGGAAGACGACACCCCTGCAGGCAAGGTTCAGCCAGGCGCTGCAGCTGCCATCAACCTCTTTCCCCCGCACCTTTGGCCTAAGGGCCAGCGCATATTACAGCTTTGCTCATTAAAGCCAAGTCTCCTGCCAAACAGCAGGCTGCAGCAGGTCCATGGTAGCCAGATGTTTTGGGCTCATGCCCCGCACTCTGGGACGATCAAGACGAGAGGCTGCCTCCTCCTCTGTGACAGCCTTTCAAGCACTTGCAGAGTGACATCCTATCTCGCCTCAGGTTTCTCTTCTCCAGGCTCAACACGCCCCGTTCTTTCCACCCCTCCTCAGAGGGCTTTGTTTCCAGTCCCCGGATCACCCTTGCTGCCCTCCTCTGAATCCTCTGCAGCTTGTCTGCATCTTTCTGATGCTGCAGTGCCCAGAACCAGATGAGTGCCAAGGGAAGCTGGAACTGCACATGACGCACAAACCCTTTCCGTTGCTCTGTCCAATACTCCAAATAACCCGAAGAATGTCTACTCACCCCACAAAACTGTCTAGCAGGTCTCCATTTTTCCGATCACTTACAAATTCTCCAATCATTTTCTTGTCCAGTCTAGGATTTTCCCGTAGCCACTTGGCCACTTCGTTATTATCCATGGGTGTAGCCAAGAGATTTCTCTCCTGAAGAAACTGTATCCCTTTTTTGGGCTTTTGATTGAACAGCTCTGAACCACTTATCAAGAGCTTTAAAATAAAAGAAGCACAAGGCAAGGTTATTAACTCTGTCATCCTACACAGTGGAGGCTAACCCTCATATCTTTATCTATATCTTTCCTATCATACACACATCAAGAGAGCACAAAAATATGAATTTATTTCAGTGTCTAGTTTTGCATCCCACTTTTTGACTAGGATTTTTGACAAAATAGGTCAATACTTTAAAAAAACAGAACAAATCTATGCAAAATGTTCCAATGCAAATGGTTTCTTACGCTGTTATGAGTGGGCTAAAACCCCAGCTATTGTAAGGACTGCCATCTCCTGCATGAACCGACTGGCAACGCAGCTCGCCATCATCAGGGGCCAGGCCCTTCCGTCCCCACGGTCTGAGGCTGAGGCGGGAGAGGCCAGGCTGCCTCTCCCGCCTCACCCTCCCCAGTTCAGGCCCTCACAGAAAACAGCCACAGGCATTCCGGTGCCGGATCCAGCCCGTCTCCTGCCTGAAACACAGCAAGAAGGTCTGGAGCTGGTTGGCCTCCACCCACTCAGCCTTGGCCAGAAGGGGATATTTGCTGCCGGCCTAAATTACTCTGATCTTCTTGGACCAGAGACAGTTTCTTCAGAACTGGCCTCTCACCACCTGGTTTCAGGTGCCAGGGGACCACACCTTCTTGCAAATTATTAAATTTATCTCTAAACCTCCAAATAGCTGAAATGCTCTGGGCAGTGCACAATGGCAATTAATGCGGCATAAAATAGAACATCGTAACATTTAATAAAAAGCCACATTAAAAGCACTTCTTTTCACAACCCGTCCATTCTGTAGCCATCCCTGACCCTGGCTAAATATCCACCCTCCCAGTTGAAGGATCCAAAAGCAAAGCACTGACATTAAAAAGACACAAGCAGCTTTCAGCTGGAGTCTCTCACAGCAAGGCAAGAATTAAATTAAAACCACAAAGCGCTGTGATTGCTTCCCCCAGCCTCCCTCCCTCCCTGACTCTCACAGGGGCAGACGTAAACAGAACGCTGGACTAGCGAGGCCCTCGATGCGATCCGGAAGGGCTCTTCTTACATGCCTGTGGCCAACAGTTACTCTGGTAGGGGCCATGCAGGCAAAGTACAGCAAGACCATTTCCACACACATGCGGGTAGCCGTCAGAGCAGACCCAGCGCAGTCTCGAGCGTGTAGCAAGAACATCGTTAAGTTCAGCCTTATGCGCCTCTGAATGAGTATTGAGCACTGAATGAGCGGAGGGCATGCACTGTAGCCATCATTCATATTTGCCAGAACCTCAGGATTACGTAATGCAAGTGGATAATGTCATCCTCAGCCACCCAAGAAAGAGTTAACAAAAAGGCCGTGTGCGGCTAGAGATCTAACACAAATGTCTACGTGAACTTTACTGGAGGTGCCAGAATAAATATCAGTCCGCCCCCCGCAGCAGGAAACAGCTTTGGAGATCACGTCAGAGCGCCTAGGCGTATGTCCAGAGCAGCATCCTCTTTCTTTCTCTTAGCAAATTGCTGAGACATACAGTTTAGCCGTAACGACATGGTTGTAATTATTTGCTATGTGTATTCAAGAAGCAAAGTATAACAACTTCATGCAGGAACATCCCATCATCAAGTTTTACCAGAGACAACAACTGTTCAAAGAGCAACTCATATCCCTTTCTGTTATAACTGCTAAGAGCATATCACATAATTGAAACATCCAGAAAAGGGAAAATCTGTTCAACTGCCAAATCTGTGCCACATGAATAAAAACAATTCCACATTTTATTCTATATCCCAAACTACTGAAACAACATATGTTTTTCCTGCCCCGGGCGCCCTCCCTTCCACTCTTTCCAAAGTACAAAAGAAGTTAGGGTTAGGTGTGGGCTGTGGAGGGTCCCTGGACTCTGGCGCTCACTTCATTCCACAGGAAACAGAATACTGACCATTGTCCTTTATCTCCCTTCATACTTGGGCAACTACAGAATGCCAAACACTTAAAAGCTGGAAAAATGCTTGGGAACAGGACAAGGCTGTTCTGACTGCACCCTAGCACAACAAACCCCAGATCCCCAAGGCAGTGCCTCAAGCTGACAAAAAGGAAAATATCTGGTAGCTTACTAATGAGGTTTCAGACTTCACAGCAGAGTATTAAAGAGAGCGATATATCCCAAAAGGGCCAGTTCCGCTCCAGATAACTTACAGGTGGGCAAATTAAGGAACTTTAAAAAATGGCTTGCAATACTCATGGCTACCAGCCACCTCTCAAAACTGACAGAGAAGTACACCACTGTCTTCTTAACTCATCAACTAAGATATGCACTGCGGGAGGAAACATCCAGAGGACATACAGCATTTCAGGAAGCCTTGCCTGCAGGAGTAAAAGAAATCCCCAAGAGCATTTCCTGTTTTTCTCCATGAGGGGAACAAGCTTGGCTAAAGCTTGCAACATCGATGAATGCTGCATGAACATTCTATTGGTTTTTTCCCCAGAAACCCTAGAAAACGATGTTTTGGACTCTTAATGCAATTTTCCAAATGTGATTAGCAAGGAGCTAAAAACCAGGAACTACTTACTACTGAAGATGTACTTACATTTGCACCCATATTAGGTTGTAGGCGGAGAATTCTATGCAAAGAGCTGAAATGCAACAATGGGCCAAAACCTCCTCCATGGAAGCAACCCAGAGAGGAAGTGCCTGTATTACAGAATGGCATGGCTGCCTCTGGGCTTCTCGGGCCGATCTAACTTGCTAATTCTGGCAGTCAGAGCCAGAAACATCTGGCGAGGTCCTTTCGGAGACACTTGGCTGTGTGAACACTATTCACCCAAAAACACACACAAATAAAACAGGAGGACTAAGGCTCCAGATATCTGTGTTCATTATTATTAGGCAATATAATTGGAAACCTTTACTAGTACAGCCATTCTAATGATCCGATTTGGGACTGAAGTGAACAAAAGTTGCATTATATTACCAAAAGATTTTGCTTCTTGGTACTACTCAAGAAAGTATACTGACACTGTGGTTTTAAGAAAAAAATGTTTGTCTAAAGGCATCCCAAGAAGTATGGTCTGAATGTAGAAAAGGCGTGTCCGGAGATTTCATTATTAACATAATTTGTGTACAACGAATCAGTTGAAAAAGCAAGACAATCTTTGTATATGCCTCTTTTACGGCATGCAGAAATCAACGTCCCTCTAGCGGATTCCTCTGGTTTGCTGCATTGGCTGTTTTAGCTATTGCTGTGCATGTTATTTGCTGCTTTCATTAAACTGTTGGGTTTTTTTTAATGCGAAACAGCTCTGCGCACTCTAGAACATACCTTTGCACTTTTTAAATTATAAACTGATTAGGCAATTTTCAAGTATCTGTGCTCTCTTATTCCCACTGATGTAACCCAGCCCTCCTGCTTTACGTCTGTTCTTGTGCTTTGCTCTTGCAAGTGCAAAATTACGTTGTTCACTTCCCAACTTCTCCTGTGCTTTCAAGCTACTTCCTGCTCCGTCGTACTTACTTCCAGACATTGCCTGGCTGCTTCTCTTAACCTGTTACCAACCTCTAATTAAAATTCACCCCAGCATACGCAAATGTAATGTTCCAACTCTCCTCATCACTGTCTGTTTATTTGAATATATGTCTCACTTGTACATCGATGCATTGCCTAATAAGTAGAGGTGCTTTTGAAACAACAATAGAACATACCTTCTTTTTACTTTTGATCATTACCAATTCCTGCAGGGTGGGCAGGAGGCAGGAAAAGCGAGAGGGCTTCCTCGGGACAGTCTTTTCTGCTAAGAACAACAGCGGAGTGCTTTCACAATGGATCCTTAGAGCAGTACTTCTTATACTCTCTTAAGCAAATTCCGCTCCCTTTCCCCAACTCCAGTTCAGTGGCACTGCTTCTTTATATTATTACCCCAAATTCTGTAGAACAGTATTAGTTAACCAGTCTTGAGAAAGTTCTTTCCGTAAAGGTGGCCTAAAATTGCCCAGAACAATACAACGTTCGTAAGGGAATAGCTCCTTGTCAGTTAACTGGAGACACGCAATGAATTGTGTCATTAAATAAAGGGACACAGGAAAACAACAAAGCACAGCTGGCCACAGGCAAGTTAGCCGCCTGTCTTTTTTCTTTAGTTTACATGATGGAAAGCTAATATACAGAGTCGCAAAGTAAAAAGGGAGGCAGGGAAAGCGAGTGGCTACCTTGCATAGGGTAGAAGACCATATGGAATACATTTTAATGTGTACTGTCGTGACATATGACATGGTTCAGGGACAGCTGCACAACAGCTGTCAATGGCTGCCACAGATGTCTGATGGCCATAAGCTACCTCCAGGTATCACAGGCAGTTGCTGGGGAACATGGATGGGAGGGTACATTGCACTCATGTGCCATGTGTGGGTTTCCCAAGGCGAATGCGGCTGGCCAGTGCTCAAACAGAACGCCAGACCAGATGGACGTTCGCTCGACCCAGCACAGCTCTTCCGAGTTCTTTCCCGCCCTCATTCAAGGTCATCCAGAAGTGGTCGTACCAAGCTATGTGGATGCTGCCATGTGCTGTCCAGCCCTCTCTGACTAATGGTGACCCTATGCGACAAGCCCTCCAGGTGCCCTGCCCGTGACAGCCCTGCTAAGCGCCAACAACCCAAAGAGCTTCACTGAAAAGCCTCAGGGACTTAGGGGACTTCCAGCTGCAGCACAGCTTTAGAGGGGCTCAAGAAAGGAAGGGAGCATCTGACAGGCTTACTGCACACAAAAGCCCATCAAAATTCAAATTTACCTGCATCGTTTCCCACCTCCAAATTCAGACTGTCTTGCTGCTTCACGTGGTTAGTCATCAAGGCGCCACTGGTGGGTGGACATGTCCCTGGCATTTCAGCAGTGGCTTCTGTCAGCAGTCCCTCAACAACTACAAAGAAAATAAAATAAATCGGGACAGTTGTCAAGTTTCTGTGTATTAATCCACAGATGTTCCTTAGTTTGAAGAATTTTAACCATTTGCAAAGAAAAATTGATCAAGCGCATTGAACAAGTTCATGTACAAAATTAAAAACTGGAGGTGATGGACTGAAACCTTGTGGCAAAAATCCCATAAAAGGCAAGCAGGGACGCTTAAGAAGCTTGCGCACAATAGCACAGGCCGAGCATTATGAAACAGGGCGGCCGTCTTGTGCAGAACGGAGTCATGGAGGGCAGATTACTACTGCAAAATTAGGATGAAGCCATAAAAGAGAAGGTTCTCACGGGGGCTTGCTTCTTTGATGTTACAGGCAATTTCTGTGCTTGGTTTCAGTGCGTCTTTCTCCTGCTGGTAGTTGCTGCTAAGCACTTTGGCTTGGCATTGCGCTTCAGTTCCATCGATCACTGTCAGCAGCGCTTCGAGGGAGAGCAAGTGTGTTGTGTACAGCTGTCCAGAAACAGGAAAGGCATTCTGGGAAAATCAAAGCATGGCCAAACATTACAAGAGGTTTTCCTCTGAGCCAGGAAAACGACACACAGCGCGTGGGGCTCCGCACTAAGGGCCCCCTCCGGCAAACACCCCAGCTTTGTGCAACTGCATGTTGCGCACTGCTGACTCAGAACACCGCGTGCCACCCAAACACTGGCGCTGGCTGATTCCTTCCTGTGCAGAGCACACAAATGGCGAGGGCAGGGAGCCATTCCCAAATACGCAGCAGGCACACACCAGTCAGTCACGGCCCCCGGAACGGGTCAGCAAGGGATTCCCAAGGGTCTGGGCATTACTGCGACTGACTGCATTTCTATTCTACGTTCTCGGCGATGCAAGCCGCCCTTCCCACCTTCTCTGCTTCTCACAACCCACAGTCAGCTTAGATAGCAGGTGCTGAACTGAACGTGGAAGGCAAATTGTCCAGGGAGGCATCCTTCTTTGCGGATGCTTCCCAATCTGTTCGTGCTGAGCGTGCCTCAACGACAGTGCTCCTGAGCACATCTGCTGTCTTGAAGTAAGAACTGATTCTTAGGACCAAAGCAGATGGGATGGAAGGAGACCCATCATCCACACCTTGCCTTGCTTAACAGTTTGGCAGCAGAGGGGGATCTAACCGGGATCACTGTCTTTAGCCCTTTCCTCTCCCCGTTTTCCAGTCCCTCACCCTGCTTTACTCCTGGTATGGGAGAACATGCCGATCAATCAACTTCCCCAAGCACCACAGTCCTGGTCAGAATATCCCCTGCCACATACACCCAGCTGTCAAAACGTCCGCATCCAGTCACCCTCTGCTAACTTTCTGCTATGTGTAACTGCCTCTAGCGGAAATAAAAGAGGAAATTAGTTCCTTTTCTGGACCTTGGAAAGCAGTTTGGTGAGATCTTCAAACAGGTTAGCGCAGTAATAGTCACAGTCATAGTTGATATACAGTTCAGTGACAAAGCTGGGAACCCTCCAGAGCTGAACGATGGCCTCCAGGGCCATCTCCTTCATCTCGTAGGGCATCTTGGGGTTTTCCACAGTGACGATATCCATCAGCCTCTTTATGTACATCTGGTAAAAAAGAGACTCATTCAGCACAGAGAAAGTAAGAGGACACACGGGGTCTTATGAAAGGATATGATCTCTACCACCTGGAAAATAGGAATACAGCACACAAATGCCCATTTCTATGTCAGATGTACGTATAAATGAAACAGCCACAGAAAGGCAGGCTGCTTAAAAAAAGTATTATCAGGGCGGATTTGATTTAAATCGTATTGAGTTAAATCGTTATTTAAATCACTAGACAGTAAGACTAGATTTAAATCATGGTTTTCTACATTGTTTGCATGCATAACTGTCTTGTGCGTAGGTACAGAAACTTCATCAAAATACACCCAGAGTGGGTCTCTTTTATGGCCTGCTGACATTATAGGTTTCTTCCCCAGGGAAAGGACAACACGATAAACCTTGGGCTACACACACACACACAAAGTCAAGGACGTGAGGAGCGTTCTGCCCCCAGGCCTTCACTGGCACCGCTTGCTCCTGCCTCCCCACAGTTGGCTTCTTGTGCAGATCTGTTTCACTCCCAACCAGCTGCTTCCTATTCACTGAACTTTTTGAAACGTTTGAAATTCAGCGCTTAAGAGGGTTGATTCCCTCTACACAGATTTGCAAAGGAACTATAGATTTAAGGTCTTTTTCTCAACTCTGCATGTTTATTTTATAACATTTTTGCTGTGAAGAAGAGCATCTCTGCACCACAAATTCACAGCTTTGAGAACTGTAAAACCAAGCATCTGAGACAGTAACTGCTAAATAGAAAAACTGCCCAATAATCTTACGGAAACCTCTGGAAGAGCATGAGATTGTGACTGAATTATTGGAATTTATTTACCAACAAATTTAAGCATGGCATGAATATACAGCCTCATGCTACATAATTGAAAACTCATCCTTAATTCCTGATTATTAACCTTTGGACTATAACGTGTCCTAGTTTATTCTAAAACTATCTTAAAACTATCTTAGGTTTCTCCTCAAAAAGTGTTTGTTTGTTTGTTTGTTTAAAAATCCAATTTAAATTTAAAGCTGGTATTATAAAAGTGGGTGCATGAACAGTCGCCTTCTATGATGCAATGGACAGAAGACCTTACGACTCTTTTATATATGAATAAGAGGCATATAAATGCCAACTTCAAATGGATACTTTACTCCATTTTGTTGAATCCTCTGTATAATTGCTGGAAAGTTGAATGAATTTCATGCAAAATATTAAAAATGGGGAAAACAAATGAACACACGGTTTTGATTTGTTTCAGGCGCCCACAGGTACCATGCTGGAAACTCCTGACTCAGCAAGTGGAAGAGATACATTAATTAAGAGTAGCGCTCTTTCTACTTTGCTGGGAGATACAGTGTTCTTCTGGATACTACCATGAGCCGAACGGCCAGCATTTGTGCATGGGGCCTGGTCTTCCCAAGCACGGTGCCTTCCCTTCCCAGATTCAGCAGTGCTGAATTAATGAATGGATTTTCAACTGTATCTCCACCTTCTTTGAGGTAACAGAGAAAGAAGCTTGGGCATCTCACAATCAGCTCATTTCCCCCATAGTCTCCTAAATTCCTAAGAGTCCATACAGATCTGTGAACTGAGCCAGAAGCTGTTTCAACTCGCTCTTTCAGTGCCTAGACTGGAGCACGTGACAGGACTCACCTCCAGTTGAAACTTCAGGTGTTCTCTCATGCTCTCAAAGAGGAGGAAGCACACCCTAAGAGACGCTGAATACAAACTGAGCCGCTCCACACTCAGTAACTGGGAAAGAAATAGATGTTGAAAGACAGTTAATGTAAATATATCCCTTTTCCACATCCAGGCGTGGAGGTGGTGTTGGGGGCCCACCAGGCCCAGAGTCCCAAATCGTTCATGTGGTGCCAAGAGACCCTCTGCTGTCCATGGGCAGTTGCTGACATGAAGGTAAAGGGGCCCCGCTGCATCTGATCCCCCTACATCACCTGGCCTCTTTACCTGCATGCACCTGGCCTCCTGCTGTCCTCCCCACACATCTCTGTGCCTTATTTTCTGAAACCAAACATCCTCCTCCCCACATCCATAAATCTGTTCTTACAAACAGGGATGACTCCTTCGGAGACAGAGTCTCTTGAGGAATATCTATGTGCTCTTGTCTGTTCTGCAAGCCTGATCCCAGCTCTTTCCAGTACCCAGCACCCACTGTCCAGCAGAGAACCAAAACTTCCAAGAAAGACGTGTTCTTCCAAGACACTCAAACACAAGAGTGGTACATTGAAGGATGTGCATAATATGCATTGAAATTTCGCAAAAATCTGGGTAATTGAGACTCACCTGAAAGAGATAGCGACATAGTTCTTCTTTCACAAGTCCAAGGAGAGACGGGCAGTTAGCCACAGAAGCCAGCTCCAGGGCGACAGTGAGCAGCTGCAGCCCCATGTGGATCATCACCTCGGAGTTGTGGCGGTCGTGCGGATTAGTGAGGGAGATGAGGAAGCGGAAGAGCTCTCGGATACAAGGCAGCCCATAGGGGACCAATGCCGTTCCTTGGGAGGAGGCGGGGAAGAGAACAAGCAGCGTGTTTACAGCCCTCACACTCCACTCCAGCCTCTTGCCAATCAGCACAAGAGAAAGTAACTTATGCTGAATAATGGGAAACGCCAGGAGGGGTGGGATGGATGGGATCAATGGGCACTGACCCTCCTCCAAAGCACTCACCTTCCTTTTGGATGCACTGAGTGAAACGCACCCCTCGAGGATTGACGTAGTCCATGTCGTGCACGGAAGCGGAGTCGGAGTGCTCGGCTGCAGACGCGCACTCCTCGAGGACCTCTGGGATGGACTCCATTGAGGCCGAGGGGGTTTTTTCCTCCCGGGGGCAGTCAGTCTTGGGCCATGATAAGAAAAGGACTTAGAGTGCTACCCCACTGCATGAACTGCTCGCTGCAGTAACAATTCAATCCATTCAGATGACTATCAATAACTGATCCCAAATGTCATGCTTACACAATCCCCTCCTCCATCTTATCTTCACAACAACCCTGTGAAGTAGGTTAGGCTAAGAGTCAATGACTGGCCCAAAATGACCCAGCAAACTTCAGGGCCAAATGTGAACAAGAACCCGGTTCTCCCAACTCCCCAACCAGCATTCGAACCATCATGCCAGATCGGCTTTCAGATCCCAGAGTCACTGCTTGATCAGCATCTAACACACCTCACTCTCTGCTTACGGGTACTGGATTGGTTCGACTAAGTTACTCATGATTTACTTACCCTATTTTAGTGGGTGTAGAGCATGACTAACCTAGTCTGGAACCAACCAGACTTACAGATATAGAGATACTAATGAGAAAAGGAGTTCAAGATGGGTGGAAAAAAAATTTAAGTGACATTCTAAAGGTGCAATTACAAACAATTACAACAAAAACAAAAGATAGAAGGCAACATAAAAATGCAACATGGCTTCACAAAGTTTACTTTAGAGATGTTTAGAAAGCTTAGAGATGACCTACAAACAAAAAGGGATTGCATAGGAAAAGGAAAAAAGACCAAACTACAAAGGAAGAGTACAGGCAAGTAGCACAGAATCGCAGGGAAGGATTCAGGAAGGCTAAAGCGGAGAATCCGTTGAGATTAGTGAGAAACGCTAAAAGCAACAAAACGCCTTCTTCAGATACACACAGAGTAAAAGACGGAGGGGAAAATGGCCTGGCCATTCAACGAGGATGGCAAAAAAGGTAAGAGATGACCAAGACAAGGCAGGGGTGCCCAACTGCTCCTTTGGCTCAGTCTCCTCCCAAAAGAGAGTTTATGACTTCCATGAAAAGGTGCAGCGTCAGGTGAAGAGGAAGGATTGCAGCTTGAGGTCGACAGGAAAGGGGTGCCTGAAAAGCGCTCAGGGGCCAAAGGGCTGCATCCCAGTGTGATGAAGGAACTGGCCGAAGAACTCTCAGAAACTGCACGTCCTGACAGCCTCTGCAATATGGGACGGGGAAAGGGGCAGGATAAAGTCTGCAGCAAGAGTGGTTGCCTTTGGTTCTCGGTCTGGGGAGAAGCATTGAAGCACACTTGCCAGGGCAACACGCTTCCACCTGCTGGGCCACCAGTGAAATAAGCTCATACCTGGGTCTCTAGCTGCTCTCTGGCTCCAGGCTCAGATAAAGGCAGGGCTGCACCGATTCCCAAGGGGTCAACCATTTGCAAGTCTGGAAGGGCTTCCTTTGAGCCGAGCTGGGATGAAAGCTCCAGGCCACTGTCAGTAGCAGGGCTGACTGCAGAAGATGCATTTTCTGAACTTCCAGATGAGACAGGAGAAGGTACATCTATGAAATTAACGCCACCTATCGAGTGATAGGAAACAGAAGCACTAAGTTAATTATACATCCATGACTAGCAGTTCTGAGTCATATTTTGACATTAGAGTCTGACCCACTATTTATGAATAAGTTCTTCAAATTTGAGAGCAGTTACCAATACTGCCGCTGCAATTATTCAATGTCATTATCAATTCATCTATAAAAAACAGTACAGAAGCTAATGTCCCAAGACTGCATCTTCTTCTTTCTTTCCTTCCAATATTTCTTTCTCATATTTCTTAATTATAAAAAAGGGACAGGGAGCCTCTTTAGGCTCATGGGTGCGCTTGACATTTTGAGAAACTGTCCTGAGCAGTACCCCAAAAGGGCTGTCACAGGAGAGGTGGCCAATCACAAGAGAGGCGTAATCTCCCCAAAAGACTGCGCACATCAGAGCTGTGGCTGAGTGCAACCAGCCAACGCCCTCGAACCCAGCCCTTCCAGACCTCCCTCTGAAGCTGTCCCAGCGATCGCCTGCACACGGGAGGGGTGGGCCACCTCAACAGGTACCAAGAAAGGGAACACACTCAGGCCTGTGGGCACCACGTTGCCCACCTCACTTATCAGGCACCCAGCTGGCTGTTGCTGGACAGAGGCCACAATCCCACAGACCTCTGGGCACTGCTGTCAACCTCTCACACAAGGGATTCTTTGAATCTGTTCATGTTGTGGCAAGAATACAATATGAGAAAGGTCAGTATTCTGTGAAGAACAGCCAACTGTCGGGCAGTACGCTAAATTACATGTGGTTTTCTCCTTTCGAAACTCCAGGCCTCCTTGTAGAGCTGTACATAGTTTCTACTTCGTGCAGGATCTTTCTATTGGGCAATTTTTTAATTATTATTATTAGTTCTTTTCTTCAAAGGAACCTGATTGAGATTTTCTTCCACAAGAGAAGTGGAGTATTTGTGACAAAGGACATCACTTGCAAAAACAGAAGAAGAAAGAGATCAGCCCGAACGAAGCTGTCGGGAGTCCAAACCAGAAGGGCTACTTGGGAAGAAGTGGGTCAATTCCTACTATTCAAACCATCCCAGACTTATTCCATGCAAACGTTTTCCTTCGTCGTGGTTTCAGTAACAGAACGAGGGTGCAGAGGATACAACTCTAGCCCACTGGAGTTAGTCACTCAGATGCCTGAAGTGTCTCCAGCCGGACAGCTTTCCCCCTCACTGCTCTGTCCCACTGAAGCCGCTGCGACGGATCACAACAGAAGCAGCTTCAGCTTTATCATCATAACTTATGTACTACCCTATCCACCAAAAAGCCATGCAGTCAATGCACAGTGACTTAAAACAATAAACTGTAAAACGAGAAAAGTGGTAAGCGACACCTGTGGAAGCTGCGTTGGACAGACGAGTCTTTGCCCACTTCCCAACGCCAGGAGAACAGGGAGCAAGGGTGCTTCTCGAAGGGGTGCAGGCACAGCTTGGGAGCAGCACGGGAGGGGAGCCCTGCCGCACGGGCCCGTCCGCAGCAAGGCTGCTGGAGAGCAAGGCTGCCTCCTCCTCCTCCTCGGTCCCTGCTGGGATATTCTGTCCCCAGACAGACCCCCGGTGCAAACGCGGCTATCCTTGTGCCTCCAGGCAAAGAGGCTTTTCTTCCCCAAGGCTTTTTAGATTAGTTTTAACAGGATGCAGGCATTTTACCTGCATAATGTGTCTTCTGCTTGTAAACCACTCTGGAAAGACAACGCAGCAGGCCAAATATACCTCTGAAAGAACGAACGGGTATCGCTTGCCATACCTGTGCCATTGCCAGTCGCCTGTTCTGCGCCCTGAGATGCCTTGGTCACATGGCAAGAGTTCCTGGGTGATCTCTTCTGCTTCCTCCATTTTGATGAGTCGCTCATCCCCCCTGCTCGCATCTTCAGCTGTGGACAGCAAGCGCACTTGATGTGTCTCTCAGGCAGGGGGAGGACAGCAGCATCCCCTCAGGCCACGATCATGCCGGCTGGTGCCAGGTGCATTCTGCCCAGGAGCTCATGACCCAGCCGCATTTTGTGGGAAAATCACCCCCCTTGTATGTATGTTTGATGTGCAAGTGATCAAGGGAGCAAGAGAGATATTTTGGGTCACAGCTTGAATCTTAGATATACAAGCAGGTTTCCAAACTGGCCAGATTCTTCCAACGCCCTCTAGTACAGCCTTCACCAACTTGATACCCTCCAGATGCTGTACTACAACTCCTATCATTCCCAGCCAGCAGGGTCTTTCATCATGCTGGCAGGATTGTGAGAACTGTAGTCCAATGGGCTGGGGAAGGCTGCCATAATATAACAAAGGAGCAGATACAAAGCAGTGTTAGGCTGGCTCTAGCCATTCTTAATCGCTTTCATTAGCTTCTACGTTCAAAGAAAGAGGGCTGCAAACAGGGGCACAGGTGAAGGGGAGGCAGTGGCATGGAGTCACGTTGTTCAAAAAGCGGCTCATGCTGGTTCTGTATGCAACCTTCCTCTCTGCTCCACGTTCATTTTCTTCTCTGCCAGCAAACTCTGGACTGCTGCTAAACAATCTCCACCCCAGCACAGAGAGTGACATCCATCCATCTAGCACAGAACACCTTGTGTAAACCACCACAGCATCTGGGTTTTCTAATCTCACATTCCATAACTGTCGTTACTTTGAAAAATTAATTGGAGGCCCCTCATCCAATTGCACACATCCCTGTTATGGCTTGGCAGGGTTTCAGAGTTATCAGCCAGATGCAATTTTGATTCTAGATTTGGAAATCACAACCTAGAGTACAAAGCCAAGTTGTTGCTTTTCACTCTCACAATATCTATAACTATGTTTGCGATCAACGAATAGCTGGCGCAATCTCTGTCATGCGTCTCAAGGGAACACCGCAGCTTTAGGTGCACCTAATCTCAGGATAAACCATGGAGCACATTGCCTCAGATAAGCTCCCACCATCTGTTCTGTCTCTACAGCAGCGTCATCAGCTCTACTAGAAGGTGTTGCTTCCAAAACTCCATCATTAGCAGATACCAAAACAGTCACAAACTACACTGAGGGGAATAAACATAAAAAAGTGATGCTAAGTTGTACTGTGTGGGGCAAATGGGCTACCTACACAGCACAAAACAACTCTCCCTGCAACTACCTACCTCAAGTGGCGTAATCGCAGGGTAAGCTCAGTATATGAGAACTCATTGTTTGAGGGGTGTATGAGCAAGAACAGCACGTTGCAGGGAAGATGCTGCGCATTATTTCCTTATTTTTAATTATTACTCTGCCTCTCAGTTCTGTGAGCATCTGAGATGGCATGCAAGGAACAAAGATAAAAAATCTAAATACCAAAGCACTAAAACAATATTAAAATAATACCGCAGCAATTCATAAAATGCATTCAGGAAAAAGAAGCATGATCAAAAATACTGGAAGCTAGAAGGCCTTCACTGACCAACTAAAACTTACTGATCTAGCATCACACTCCGGCTGAGTTCTTCAAAGACATGCATTCCCAGTAAAGGAGCTTACCAGCCTGACCTCTGACAGTGGAAACACCCAGAGAAGGGCCTCATTTGATAATAAGAGAGCAGAAAGATTCTCTCAGGAGCAAGACAACCCGGGGCCCAAACTATACTGGCATTTACTGCAAATGTTAAAAACAGAAACAATTCCCTTCATTGATGCGACAGCCTTTCAAATATTGAAAGTCAGCATCCATCTTCTCTTTTCTACACTGAACATGCTCAGCTCCTCCAACCTTTCCTCGTAGGCACAGTCTCCAAGGCGCTTACCATTTTTACAATCTTTCTCTGGAGACATTTCAAATGCTCAATATTCTTCATAAACTACAGTGAGTGTCTAAAACTGCAGGTGCTCCAGGTGACACCTGACCAAATCAGGAGAGAGCTGTACTCCACGTGGCTCTTCACGAGCGATCCATGAGGGAGCCATTTAAGAGCAGGAACTGAAGAGCGGGAGCCCCTGGGCTTGGCGCCCTGGATGCCAATTCACCTTGCGGCAGCCCTGAGCCTGAGCTCCTGCCAGCTGTGCCCAGCATTCTGGCAGGGCGCTTGCCAGGATCAGGCCCGGACCAGCAGCATCCTTCTTCCACATGCAGCCCCTGCTGGCAGCAGTGGGCATGGAAGGGGTCTGGTCACTGGGAATGGTGACTGGCGCACCCACTCCTGACGCTCCTCTTCAGGTCCCCACGGCTGCTCCTCATGGGGACAGTGGCTGGTGGTGGAACCGTCCAGCTCTGCAGCCAACTATGGAACCACCTGGTTGTTGTTCCATCTCGCCCATTTTTCACCAGTTGGATGTTCAGAATGTCTTGGGACACTTCACTGAAAGCTTTGCTGAAATCAAGATGCGTTATGTCTACAACATTCCCACATTCCACAAGGGAGGTTACCCAATCAAAAACCAAGATCAAATTAGTCCGGCAAGATGAATTGATAAATCCATGCTGGCGTCTACTAAGTACTCCACTGTCTTCAAGGTGCCTACAGAATGATATCTGTTTGAGTTGCTCCAGAATTTTCCCAGCAAATTGAAGTCATATTAACTGGTCTGCAGCTCCCAGGATGCTCCTTGCTGGAGCCAGGGACAGCATTAGCCCTCCTCCAGAAAGCCGACACCTTACCCGTCCTCCATGATTTGTCAAAGATAATGGACAGTAGTTCTGAGAGCTTTTCTGCCAGTCCTGATTACTCTAGGATGCTGTTCATTAGGCCCTGGAGATGTGAACACATTCAAAGAAACTTGCCCTTTTGTTTATTAAGCTCAATCTTTAATCCTGACCCTTCGATTTCTACTTCATTTCTGCTTTTGGGAAAAGAGTGGGCTAAAGTAGAAATTGGCTTTTTCTTCATCATCTGTTACCATTTTGGCCTCCCCACGAAGAAGCTGAATCACCATGCCTTTTCTTTGTCATTTCCTGAAAAAAAATGGGTGCTTTTAGCATCCCTTGACAGCCTCAACTCATTCTCACCTTTGGCCTGCCTGATGCCATCCCTGCACTTCCGTGCCACCTGCCTGTACTCTTCTTTTGTCCCTTGGCCTTCCTTCTACTTCCTATACGTGTCTTTCTTTGGTTTTAAGTCAACTCAGAGTTTATTGTGGAGCCACATTAGTTCTCGTGCTGTCTACTCTCTTTTGTTTTTGCTGGAATTGTTTGTAATTGTGCCTTTACATTTCCTTGTTTAAAGACTCCCACCCATCTTGCCTTTTCCCCTCAAGGCCACTTGCCATAGCACCTTGCTTGCCATTGTTCTACGTTTATTCAAATCAGTTTTCCCAACATCCAAAGTACACGCATGGCCATTCTGCATTTTTGTGTCCTGTAAAATCGAGAACTCGCGTATGTTGCAGTCACTTTCCCTCAGAGTTTCTATTGCTTCCACTTTATCATTCTTATTAGTCAGTATTAAGTGGAGGATAGATAATCATCCTCCTTCATGGATCACTGCCTTGTCGTGGCGAAGGGGCTTGCGTAGCTCAATGAAGCTATGAGCTATGCCGTGCAGGGCCACCCAAGACAGACAGGTCATAGCAGAGAGCTCTGACAAAACGTGATCCACTGGAGAAGGAAATGGCAACCCACTCCAGTATCTTTGCCATGAAAACCCCATGGACATGAAAACCAAAAGGCAAAACGATATGACACCGGAAGATGAGCCCCTCAGGTCGGAAGGTGTCCAATATGCTACTGGGGAAGAGCGGAGGGCTAGTACTAGTAGCGCCAGAAAGAATGAAGCGACTGGGTCAAAGCCGAAAGGACACTCAGTTGCCGATGTATCTGGAGGTGAAAGGAAAGTCCGATGCTGCAAAGATCTTTACTCCATAGGAACCTGGAATGTAAGATCCATGAATCAAGGCAAGCTGGATGTGGTCAAACAAGAGATGACAAGACTGAACATCGACATCTTAGGAATCAGTGAACTAAAATGGACAGGCATGGTGAATTTAGTTCAGATGACCATCAGGTATACTACTGCGGGCAAGAATCCCTCAGAAGAAATGGAGTAGCCTTCATAGTCAATAAAAGAGTAGGGAAAGCAGTACTGGGATACAATCTCCAAAATGACAGAATGATCTCAGTTCGAATCCAAGGCAAACCATTCAACATCACAATAGTCCAAGTCTATGCCCCAACCACTGGTGCTGAAGAGGCTGAAGTTGACCGGTTCTATGAAGGCCTACAACACCTGCTAGAATTAACTCCAAAAATGATGTCCTTATCATCATGGGGGATTGGAATGCTAAAGTAGGAAGCCAAAAGATAACCGGAATAACAGGCAAGTTTGGCCTTGGAATACAAATGAAGCAGGGCAGAGGCTGGTAGAATTTTGTCAAGAGAATACGATGGTCATAACAAACACTCTTTTCCAACAACCCAAGAGACGTCTCTACACATGGACATCACCAGACGGTCAACACAGAAATCAGATTGACTATGTGCTCTGCAGCCAAAGATGGAGAAGTTCTATACAGTCAGTAAAAACTAGACCAGGAGCTGACTGTGGCTCAGATCATGAGCTTCTGGTGGCAAAATTTAGGCTTAAGTTGAAGAAAGTAGGGAAAAGCACTAGGCCACTCAGGTATGACCTAAATCATATCCCTGATGAATATACAGTAGAGGTGACAAATAGATTTAAGGAATTAGATCTGATAGACAGAGTGCCTGAAGAACTATGGACGGAAGTTCGCAACATTGTACAAGAGGCAGCAACTAAAACCATCCCAAGAAAAAGAAATGCAAGAAAGCAAAATGGCTGTCTGAGGAAGCTTTACAAATAGCTGAGGAAAGAAGGGAAGCGAAAGGCAAGGGAGAAAGAGAAAGATACAAACAATTGAATGCAGAATTCCAGAGAACAGCTAGAAGAGATAAGAATGCCTTCCTAAATGAACAGTGCAAAGAAATAGAAGAAAACAATAGAATAGGGAGGACCAGAGATCTCTTCAAGAAAATTAGAGATATGAAGGGAACATTTCATGCAAAGATAGGCATGATAAAGGACCAAAATGGCAGGGACCTAACAGAGGCAGAAGAGATTAAGAAGAGGTGGCAAGATTACACAGAAGAACTATACAAGAAAGAGCTTAACATCCCTGATAACCACGATGGGGTGGTCACTGACCTCGAGCCAGACATCCTGGAATGTGAAGTGAAATGGGCCTTAGGAAGTCTGAGCAACAACAAAGCTAGTGGAGGTGACAGCATTCCAGCTGAGCTATTCAAAATCCTGAAAGATGATGCAGTTAAAGTGCTACACTCAATATGCCAGCAAATTTGGAAAACTCAGCAGTGGCCACAGGATTGGAAAAGGTCAGTTTACATTCCGATCCCCAAGAAGGGCAATGCCAAAGAATGTTCAAACTACCGCACCATTGCACTCATTTCACATGCTAGCAAAGTGATGCTCAAAATCCTACAAGGTAGGCTCCAGCAGTATGTGGACCGAGAACTACCAGAAGTACAGGCAGGATTTCGAAGAGGGAGAGGAACTAGAGATCAAATTGCCAACATACGCTGGATCATGGAGAAGCCAGGGAGTTCCAGAAAAAGATCTACTTCTGCTTCATTGACTACGCTAAAGCCTTGATTGTGTGGATCACAACAAATTGTGGCAAGTTCTTAAAGAGATGGGAGTACCAGACCATCTTATTTGTCTCTTGAGAAACCTATATGCAGGTCAAGAAGCAACAGTGAGAACCGGACACGGAACCACTGATTGGTTCAAAATTGAGAAAGGAGTTCGGCAAGGCTGTATACTGTCACCCTGCCTATTTAACTTATATGCAGAGCACATCATGAGAAAGGCAGGGCTAGATGAATCCCCAGTTGGAATCAAGATTGCTGGGAGAAATATCAACAACCTCAGATATGCAGATGATACCACTCTCATGGCAGAAAGTGAAGAGGAACTAAAGAGCCTCTTGATGCGGGTGAAGGGGGAGAGCGCAAAAGTTGGCTTGAAACTCAACATTAAGAAAACTAAGATCATGGCATCTGGTCCTCTCACTTCCTGGCAAATAGATGGGAAGAAATGGAGGTAGTGAGAGATTTTATTTTTCTGGCTCCAAGATCACCGCAGACGGGGACTGCAGCCAAGAAATTAAAAGACGCTTGCTTCTGGGGAGGAAAGCTATGGCAAATCTAGATAGCATACTAAAAAGCAGAGACATCACCCTGCCAACAAAAGTGCGTATAGTCAAGGCTATGGTTTTCCCAGTTGCAATGTATGGCTGTGAAAGCTGGACAATAAGGAAGGCTGAGCACAAAAGGATTGAGGCCTTTGAGTTGTGGTGCTGGAGGAGACTCCTGCGAGTCCCTTGACCGCAAGGCGATCAACCGGTCAGTCCTAGAGGAGATCAACCCTGACTGCTCTTTAGAAGGCCAGATAGTGAAGATGAAACTCAAATACTTTGGCCACCTAATGAGAAGGAAGGACTCCCTAGAGAAGAGTCTAATGCTGGGAACAATAGATGGCAAAAGAAGAAGGGGACGGCAGAGGATGAGGTGGCTGGATGGAGTCACTGAGGTGGTTGGTGTGAGCTTGAGTGGACTCCGGGGGATGGTGGAAGACAGGAGGGCCTGGAGGAATGTTGTCCATGGGGTCGCGATGGGTCGGACTCGACTTCGCGACTAACAACAACAAGATAATCATCTAGTTCCTTCCTCCACTTTCTGCTGAAGAAAGTTACCCTCCACACATGACAAGAATTTCTTGGAGGGACCACTTTTGGCAGAATTTGTCTCCCAGCAGGTATTGATAATTGAAGTCCCCTGTCGCTACCACATCACACTTCCCTGAAAAAACTGATAAGTTGCTTAACAAAAGTTTAATCCTCATTGTCTCTTTGACTGGCTGGTCAGTAGTAGACTCTGGCTATCCTGTTCCTTCTCCAAACAGGACTTGCCAACAATGACTGAATGTCAATGCCTGCAACTACAGGATTTGTTAGTATTCCGCTTTGGCCTGGTAGCTTTTACAGCTAGAGAATGTTCACCATGTCAGGAAGCTCAGCCAAAGCAACCTCAGGATCTGTGTCTATAAATGCTTACACTGAATCAATATGCAATACAGAATTTTAGGCAGGAATTAAATTGTCCAGTTCTGTCTAAATTGTGGCTTCAGAGTATACCTGTTGCATCTGTCGATCTTAAGCTACAATCTTTCAGCAAAAACTTGTTTCACATGTAATGGACATTGCAAGAGCTCTTTAAGTAGGAGCTGTCTAATTTAGCTCATTGCTGGTGGTGCAACAGAGCTAATGCTTCTTTTAAACGTATGTTCTGGCAATATCCAGCAGTTGATTTCTGCGGAGAGGAGGTTATTGTATTAGAAGAGTCTTTCACATTCACTGATCTATGCGTGCTTTTGCATTTCCAGCAGAAATGGATTCTCCAAGGCCTCTTGATAGTTAAAAGACTGACATTGCAATACTGGAAGGAGAAACACTCATCTCCTATAACGCAATGGATCACAACCTTGTAATCGTTTCAGCACTTTTGGATAAGGGCACACAGAAACCACCTTCAAGTGAATACTTATTTAAACATCTGTTTTGCTGAACCCAATGTACCAGATTGTATTTCATCTACATGCATTTCACATGTATCTATTGCTGTGGATGTATACAAACCCATGTATGTATATGAAAAAACTAAAAACAAACAGTCAGCCGAGTCAAACTGGAGACAAATGAATTTGTGCTTGCCAAATGAATCATAGGAGGGCTAGCAAGGGCTTAACTGAAGACTGCTCGACTAGCCAGAAAGCTAACTGGGAATAACGTGGGAAAGCCCCACTGGCTGCAAGAACCACAGGCCAATGCCCCTCCGAAGCCAGCTGGGCTCGCCAATGGGGCTCTTCAGCTGCAGGACCAGCTCAGGCAGCCGGGCAGTCGGTGCAGTAACAGCATCCTTCAAAGTTCCCTGCTGCTGAGCAGCAGGCTGGCACGCTGACAGGGTCCCTAAGCTTTCCCGGCTATCCAACAGCGGGCACAAACGCTCAGACACTGGGGCTCCGCTGGGCAGGGATCCTGGCGAGGGGATGGGCTCTGCAGACTGCAGGAACATGCACTTCGCGACCACCAAGCCCCAGCTGCTGCCACACCAAAAGCAAAGCAAAGCAAAGCAAAGCAAGTGGACACAGCCGAGAGCCACTCAGTCAGGCTGGCAATCACAGATAGCAACAGGCGGACTATCCTTCTGACAATGGTGTCTCTTATCAAGCGGGGGGAGATACCTGCCACATCTCCCCAATTATGTGAATGTGAGAACCCCGTCACCATTCTTTGTGTGAAGCAAGAAACCTCCTTAGCGAGCAATAAAAGGGTACCTCACACTCTGCACTCTGGGTCATTCACACCATGCTCGTATGAGGCACCTAAGCAGTAAGACAGTGTTGGAGGCTGCAGGCTGGATGCTCGAAATCACGATGATTCAGCAGGGACACAGCACCGTGTCCCGATCCTTTCGGTGGGACAACGGCAACCGACACAAACAGCAGCACTCCCGGTTTATTTCCTCCATTGCTTCTCAGATTATACTGACAGAAGGTTTCGGATATTTATACTGCCATAAAAGGTGGCAATCTTCCGCAGTCCGTAAGCCTTCCTTTCAGCACAATCCCAAACCTGTGCACGGTGTGCTTCAGGCATTCTTCCCCAAGCCATGCTGCACACAGAATACGAACGGAAGCTTTGCCACACAACAACACACAGCCACCACCCAAATATGCTTGCAGGAGGGAAGGGGAGGAAGAGACCTTCAGTTTCTGAAGGAGTAGCACTCTCTCTAACTGGTTCAAGGCTCTGGACTGTTCCCCACTATATAAATCCAGGCTGTTGAGAAGATATGGAGAAATCTGTGAAAGACAGTCACATATATGGGTTGAAAAAAGTAAAAGAAAACTCAACTCAAAGAGAGAATCACTGAAACAACGTGAAGAATGAAATTGAAGCACACAATGCAGGACCAGCAGGACAGTAAGACTGAAAACCAAGGCCCCCGTCAGCCGAGAGGAGCCGCCAGACGAGTAATGAAAAGCCCCTGCGCAGTATTTGCTCACAGAAAACCACTGGGCCTCCTCCGAGCGGTGCTTGCTGCGTGTGCCGCACCCACCTCTGGGACCACACGGCTGCAGGGAGGGCGGCTCTGTGAGCTGAGCGCACACCACCGACGTGCCTCCTCCTGCCACAGATCCAACACTCACAGCACAGGCCCTGCTGATGCAGTCCCTCAGCCCACACGTCCCAGGACATGAGGGCAGGGCAGCCTTCACCAACATGGTCCCTTCCACATGCTTCCAGACTCTAATTCTGGAAGCACCTGGGCCACTAGGCATGCCAGCTGGGGCTGATGGGTGTTGGCTTTAGGCACCCACAGGCACAGACTGATCGAAGAAGAACCATGTGCATCCACCCTGTGGCCCTGGATCTGTATGCTGCTTAGAGAAAGGTGAACAAATCCGTGTCGTCGTCGTCGCCATCGCTGTTGCTGTTGCATTCATATCCCACATTTTTTCCTCTTTCAAAAAACCCAAGGCAGCTTACGTGCTTCTCCACACTCCATTTTTATCCCCATAACAACAGCCTGTGAGGGGTGCTGGGCTGAGATTAAATGACTGGCCCAAAATCACCTGGCGAGCTTCCTGACCGAGTGGGGATGAGAACCCGGATCTCCCTGTCTGACATGCTAACTGCTAGGCCACGCTGCCTTTCCGGATCAGACGGAACATTCAGTTTCCTGAAGAGGCAGTTTTTTCTGTCTTGTACATATAAAATGCATCAATATATGAGAAAGTGTTAGTTCTGAATACTGTCATGATTCTTTTTAAGTTCCTCGTATCATGAGGATTGGTGTAAGCCAAATAACAAATTCCTAGAACCCTGTTCACTAGAGACACCTTGGGAAAATGTTAAACAGAGGTGTGGCTGCCTAATTCTTAAAAAAACCAAAAGGGCCATGTGATACTGTGTCTTAATTATCACACGGAGGTGGGTAGCCAAGCTCAGGGAACCCAGGTTCCATTTGGATGCCAGGAAGCACTTCCTGACAGTCAGGACCCCGAGGGCGTGGAATGGGCTTCCACAGGGGGTGGTTGAGGCCCCATCGGTGAGGGTGCTCAAAGACAGGCTGGACATGCGCATGGTGGGCATGTGGTGAGCGGAGCCGGCTGGAGCCTGTGGGCAGACTAGATGGCCCATTCTGTTTCTCCGTTTCGATGTTATCACTGATCCAAGACGCTGTATAGGGTGGGATAGGGTGGTTTATTAAGAATAAAACTTACTCCCCCAAAAATTAAATAAATAAATAGAATGTCGACAAAGAAAGGAGGGAAATGAATGTTAAAAAACAGAGTCAGAAAAACCCTTACTAAAGGTGCTGCAAAGTGCTGCTGCAGAAGCGTTCTTCAGCGCTCCTGCTTATACGGTGGTCGAGAGAGAACTGGACGAAGAGGTGGCCCCTCCCCTCCCCTCAGGGAGCTCCACCCCTTCTGGGCCCAGCAGCACTTCCAGAACTTCAGCAACGGGAGCAGCTCCTTTCCTACAGCGACTGCCACCCCCCCACAGACCAGACCCAGCCGCAGCGGCCGAACAGGAGGCCGTGGGCGCAGGAGCCGGGGAGGGGAGATCAGGACCACAAGCATTGCTGCATGCATTCCTGTCTCTGTGGCTTCCTTTTAAAGCACGTTTGTCAAGCAAGCACGGCCAGGAAGGGAGTGGCAAACACTGGCACGTTTCGAGATTCCTCTTTCACCGTTATGCACTGTATGGGATTGTTTCCTCCGTGGTTCCTACTGGTGCGCAGGGGAGCGCATTGGCACTGTGGTGCCTTCACAGGTGCTCTCGTGTCTGCGGACACCGCACTGGAAGTCGCAGTGCGAAGATGAGGGCTGTTTCTCTTCCCGAGAGGGAGCCGCTGGGCAGCTCCTTCCTTAAAACTCTTAAGACTCCTGAACCTGGCGCTGTACAGGCACGGATGCAACAGAAGTGACTGCACAGCAACCACAAAGAAGCGGTTTAACGGCTGAAGGAAGCAGCGCTGTGCCTGGCAGCAGGCACTTTCCTACAGTCTCTGGGCTCAGTGGAGCAGCTGATGGTTGATACACGCAGGTAGCAAAATTCAGAAACTACCAAATTTATCGCTGGATAAACTTGCATGGCATTTGCTACCGTGCCACTGGTGTATCTGTGAATTTGCCTCACTGCTATTTAAAAGCATTCATTCGGTGAGCTGTTCCCCCCCCGCCCGGCCCCGTACTGCAACTACAAGTAAATGTTTAAACGCAAGGAAGCTGACAAAGGAAAAAACAGTAGTTTGGGTCTTACCTTCTTTATATTAGCACCCACATAACTTTTAGGCTCTTCTTTAAACTGAGGTAATCTGAAACAATATGAGCAGGCAAAATGGTCAAGGACGGGGAACCACAGAGCCCACTCTTATCTGACAGCAAGCAGTTCTAGCTGCTGCGACTCAGAGGACTTCCTCCCTTGCGCTATTCCGCCGCCCTCTTCTGAGCAAAACTAACGTTGCAGAGCCAGTGGCAGAAAAAGCATGACTTCTGGCGATTCGTTTGGCTGGAGTTCAGAGCTGTGGCTGGAAATGACATTCCCAGAAAGTGACTGTCAATGCCAGGTCACTTGACGGGTCACCTTATTTTATTTATTATTTATTTATTTAACAGGTTTATATGCCGCCTCCTGCAGCAAGCCTCGGGGCGGCTAACAATAAATCAAATCAATATAAAACAATATAATCTTAAAAATCTTATCTCTCAAGATGGTGCAACTACAGTGGAAACGTCGTGCTTCTATGTAAAACACACAAACGGTGCTGCCGGGGGGAGCTTTCTGGCCAACTTTTCTCCAGCCTCACACAGAAGCCAGACTGCACCCATTTTGATCCCTTTGCTCCTTGCACTGCTGGCATGCTGATGAATAGCCGATGCTGTCAAAGCAGAACAACCCATTGATAGCAGAGCGCAGGTACAATGCTACACAGAAACAGACTGTGTTATTTCTGATCCAGTCTCTTAATGGCCCAGGGAGGGCTCCAATGCTATAGTGAAACTATTAAGGCCATGCCATTCACGTTCTCACCCCGCTGCACTATTCGCTGCCCTTTTCCTGGGGTCAAGGCACTTTTGCCTTAACAGAATTTGCTTGCTGAGTGCCTATTCCTTCCACGCTGCCATCAAGCCCAGGGAGCTGACCTGGCTCCTTGTTGCAGCACTGGGCTCCCCCAGGCAGGACAGGCAGGCCATTTCGACTGGGCATGAGGTCAAGGGCCAAGCACACATTCTCCTTCTGCATCCTCGCTGGGATCTTGCGTGGCTTATGGCTGAGTATATTGCAGTCTGAACTATGCACAGAGGCCTCACATGCCCACCTTTGGCTAACATGCAGCTGAACACCACTCACGTGAAAACTCTGGCGGAAAAAGCTTTTGAAAGGCTCCGTTTGGCAAACCATCAGAGGAAGAGGTGGCTCTTCAATGCAAGTAGGCAATCAATGGTAAACACTACGCATTGCAGACTTCTCCTGCCGCCTCCTATACATCCAAGTGTGATCCTTGCAATCTGGAATTCGAGGCTTTTGGACTTGGGCCACAGCAAAGTATTAAGGGACCATAAAAGGCATTCACGGTGGGATCACCAAAGCCCCTTACAAGTCTTCCCATTTTCTGGAGCAGAAAAAGCCTTTTTTCCCCATTAGACTAGCCCTCAATGCTGAATGACAGGTGCCTAATTTTACTTAATCTGCATTCGGTTTCATATTAGCTTAGACTCTCCTGCTCGGTTTAATATAATCCTGCACTTTTCCTTGCTCAGAACAGGAGATAATGACACAATGCAGTCTATCCATGGTGAACACCCATTTTGGGAAGAACCACCATGCTATGCAAGGACCCAGCAGTGCTTCTCTGGGTAACTTTCTGGGCCGCGAACACATACACACGCGTGTGCCTGCGCGTGCACACACGCCCTTGGACGAGAGGGATCTTTCTGTCCTCGAAGAGCCATCTGAGCAGCGCTTGAGACAAACACAAAGAGGTTTACCTTGTGAAGAGCAGCTGCACCATGTCGACCAGCGTGTGCTCTGCAGATTTTCTCAATAACTCTGAAGACAAAAACAAATAACACAGGTGTCATTACTCCGTCTGATATTATCTAGAGGCTTCCCTATGTATACTCCCCTCCAAGTGTTGTTTACAAAGGATTACTGAAAATTTATTAAAACCAGATCCAGATTCAGAAGTGCCGCACAACGGGGGAAGACACACTAAGTGGCGCTGCAGAGCTGAACAGGGATGGTGGGTGGTGAGAGACAGTCAAGCAGCTGGAAGGAAAGGAGGTGGCACACCGAACCACCGTTTTCCTGAGTAAGCTGTGACTCTCAGTGGCATAAATGCAACCTACTTTCTACCTGCTAAAGTCCCAGCACACAGATTGACAGTAGACAGAATTCTCATTATTTCCTAAAAGCCATTCCCCATTTGTGAAAGTTTGGGATATGCTTGCTTGCACTGAAAACCTACCACTAAGCCTCATCTCAAAGCATATACGGAAGCAGGACTGCATGATCTCACAAACGGACTCATTCGTGAGATGCGCTCCGACTGGAGTGAGGAGCAGAGTCCGCAGGACCTGAAAGAAAATAAATCAACATGACATTACACACACACACACACACACCCCGAGGACATTCCAAGACCAGTGTCAGGCGGTATGAAAACTGAGGAGGAAGCAAACGCAGGGGAACGTTGGGCACATACAACTGATGTCTGCCATTACAATTACCAGGACAAACAATCCTTTGTGGCATAAGATTACTGGGTTCCACACCCGTCTCTACTGCATCAAGAAAATCTAGCTTTGGCCACAGAACACCAGTGACAGAAATCCCCCACTCGAGACCAATTAAGGATTATTTGCACAGAGAAAACTAATTCAGAAACCTGCGCTATACACTTAAAAATGCCGTTAGTACTAATGCTGCAGTGAAGGCATAGGGCGCCTCTTCCCCAGTGCAGCTTACACTGAGTAGCAGGCCCAGGACACCAGGCATGAGGGGCTGCAGTAAGAACGGCTTTGCTCCACGTACCTGTAAGATTTTCATCAGAACAACTTCATCACTTGCAGGGTCCGTGCCCACGAATCGAGCGTGTGTAACAGCATCTGCCATATTCTCCATTCCCTCAGCTGTGCCCTCATGGTTAGTATCTGCACAACAAAGGACACTTGTTGGCAAGGCCACGCCAGAGAAACTGGGCCCGGGGCAGAATTCTTCACTCTTATTTCCATGGCTTCCACTCCCCTTCCTTATGTCAAACCAAACCCGGAGCACCAGCATCCAGCCTAGAAACCAAGCGGGCTGGTGGCAGAGGCGGAACTCCTTCGGTTCCTTCACCGCAAGCTCAGCCTGTTTCTATGCTGCGCACGCAAGAGGCTTGCTCGACTGCACGGCCAGGACACAGATGCAGTGAGGGGCAGCCGGCCCTTGCTAGTCTCCACGCTAGACACAAAGGAGGGAGCACAAGCTCCCGTGCAGCCAGGACTGAATCCTGGATCTGCTTCCCATCGCAAAAGGTCTTTGCTCACAGAAGATTTTGTGACTCACCCCCACACAGCACAGCTCCCCCTTCAATAGGTTCCCCCATTTCCAGGGGGGCAGAAGGGCTGCTATGGGGAGGAGGGGCCAGGAAAATTTGATTCGACAAACCTAAATTGCACATGCCTAAAACCGGATCCAACTCCCCCACCTGGAAATACAGTGGGCTGCTGAGGAGGGACAGGCGCTCCACGCCTCCACCAGCAGCCGGCACTACATGAGGCAGGGGGCCCTCTCCTCTGCCCACCCAGCACACAGTCGCCATGGGCTGCCGGGAGGGCCACTGTGCTTCACCCCACCCCCCCCCCTCAGATGCCCACGTGGTTTCTGTACTCAGTGCTGAGAAGGCAAAGCGCTCTTCTCCATGCCCACGAAAGGAGGGGCCAATCTGGAAGAGCATCCCAGCTATCTAAGGTGGCCAGGTGAGTGGTGAAAAATGAAGTGCTCAGGTCTGTACCTTCATTTAAAACAGGAGGATTTTTGCCCTAGTTCAGATACCATGCTCGAAAACAGGAGAGCGACGCCTGCCATCAATTAGTGAGACAGGCTCTCCGTATTGCATCGAATCTCACGCAGCTCAAAGCCCTGCCCAGCACACACAGAGGGTTTTCCAAACCTGCCTGCCGACGGGGGGCAGAGTCAGGTCCCAGGCAGCTGCTTTGCCGAATGCATCCAACTATGAGCTCACCCAGATATCAGTGGGCATCGTCTAAGGTAGGGAAAGCGCTTTGATTCCAGCTCCTGAATCCCTGTATTGCTTCAGGTGCATAAACTCTGAAGTACAATATGGCACTCCTGGGTAACTCTCCCTCCACCAGCTACAAACACAAGACTTGAAGAACACAAGAAGTTTCCTGACCTTTCTTTTAAAAAGAGCCCTATCCAGCTAAAGCTTCAGAACACGTGTGTGCCACATCCATTCAACCAAAGGACAAGGAAGCTCAAGGAACTCATTTTTAAGGGCACCGAAAGAATTCGTTTTTAAAGACCAGAATATCCAGGTATCAGGTACTCTGAGCCACCCATCTACTCATCCATGGCTAAACAGCACAGGCTTGCACTTAACTGATGGCCATCGCAAGGCCACTGAGCTCAGCAACCTTTAGCTGGAAGCAGCAGTGCCCTGGGACTTCCCGCCGGGAAAATGCCCACAGCATGGTGGCTTCACAGTTAAGTTACAATACTTCAGAGTTTATAGATATGCATTGCTCATCCAAGCAAGAGCTTTCTGAAGCTTAAGCTTTAGCTGATATTGAAAAGGAAAACAATTGTTCCAGACCCATACCTATTAGTGCATATGAAAGGAACTTATTGACTGAGGTCAGAGCCAATCCAGTGATGGGACCAGTCGTATCTTCGGAACGGATGACTTCCAAAAAAGGCCGAAGAAAGACAATAGGCTCAATTGCTGAAAGTTCTGGAGCAAAAGATAAAACATGGCATAATGAAAGGTCTATATAATCACAAGACTAAAGAAAACATCTTATCCTGTGAAGGAGATGCGAATCTGACAGATTTGCATTGTACTGTGGGCAATTTATTTATATAAACAGTTCACATAAATTAAACACTTCATACAGAAATTTAAAAAGGTACGTCCTACCTGGATTTTATTGCAACAGAAGATGGTAGGGGAGGGTGGAAATGAATATGAGAGTTTAAGAAACTTGGCATTTCAATGAACTGATGATCCAAGTGGGCTCAAACCCTCCCGCCCACGTTTCAGTCTTAAGAACTCTGCCTATACAGACTGCCTTACTAGGAACAGGCATTTTCACTGAAAGCAGTTAATGTATTCGATCATCTCACACACCATACGCATTTACAAGTTAATGCATGGAGAGGGGGGAGGAAGAGAGATAGGAAGGTAGTTCCTGCACATGAGAGAACGAACGAACGAACGGAGGAGGAAGGCGGTGCCATGGATGCGCAAGAAGCAACCGCAGTCTGCTCCGGCTCACAATCTCAAGCGAGCTCCTTCAGGACTCAGTCTGGCTTGCGGTCTGTGAGAACTACAATCAAGTGTCCCGTAAGCCCCTCCACCTGACACACACATGAGCTGCACTGGCCTACTGGACAATTTATGTGGATAAGGGGATGGTACAGAGATATCAAAATGGCCTGCCCTACAGGGTTGGTGTAACAATTTTTGAGATATGTATTTCTGAAGGCCTTGAAAGACAGTGAAATGCTAATCATACAGCTGTGCTAAAGCTAAATTTGGCATGCTTACACTGAAGTACTCTGAGGCTCATGATTAAAATGACTGAGGTTTTATTCTTTCCAGAAGCAACTTCTGACTTCTGAATGAAAAGAGTTAAGTCACTTACAAACTCACTCGCTCACTAAAAAGCAAGGAGGTTAAAAAGTTAAGGCTCTCATAACTTCTAAGTCATGCAAGCAGTTAACATATTCCTCCTACAAGGGATACTCCCAGTTATGTCAGAATCAGGGGTGCCACTTGCTGCGGCCAAGACCGGCCTGCTTTACGTATCACACGCCGACAGGGGCGGAATGAGGCGGATTGTGTCCGCCTGGCCAAGCGGTGCTGGCTGCAACCGCTGGGCTTTGCAGGCTGAGAGCAACACGGCGGCAGCGAAACAAGTGCTGCCCATGCAGATCCTGCTGTCGTCCAGACGCCATTCTGTCCCCAGGGCTTTTGTTCGGAATGTGGATGAAAACAGGGAAGTTATCAAGTGAGGATTCTTGCTTCTCGCCTTGGCTTATTACATTTGAAGGATTAAACGTCCTCAGATCTGAAAGACCTTCCCGGAAGTGAAGTTTCAAGTAATGCCCCTGCCTATTCGGAGGGGAGATTCTTTGGTTTGCACCCTCGACAACTCCCGAGCAGGGGCTGGCTGTGCAAAACGGTGCCCTGGGCACTGCAGCTCATCGTGGGTTAAATAATCCATAGAGAGGCCCAGCCATGGAACAGCACGGAAATCAACAAACAAATAAAAATAGACACGAAACAAGTAACATCCACAACAACCGACAATGAGCTGCACCATCTCCTGGAAACCTGGCCACTGTGATGCCAATGATTAAAACAGTCGCAGTTAGGTTATTGGTGGGTTGTTTAAGGTAAAATCGATTGAGTGAGCGGCCACAGAATGCGCGGGGGGTCCTCTCATAGATCACTCACTGGCTAAAGAACAGCGAGTGGGAATAAAAGGCCACTTCTCCCAGTGCTGCAGGGTCACCAGCGGGGCCCCGCAGGGGGAGGACCAGAACTTTTCAACCTATTCATAAATGATCTGCAGGAAGCAGTGAAGTGACCAGGTTTGCTGGTGACACTAAACTACTTCAGGTGCTCCAAAGGGATTGCTCCCAGCTGGGAGAATGGGCATCCGAAAGGCAAATAATGCAGTTTAATAAATGCAAGCGTAACGTGTACATCCAAGCACAAAGTGTAAAGTTGGTAAAAATCCCAACTTCAAGTATACTCTGGTGGAACCAGCAGTGACTGAGCAAGACAGGGATCTTGGAGGTGGGCAGCTCAGTGAAAAGGAGCTCAGCATGCAGCTGCCGTGAAAAAGGCAAAATCCATGCAAGGGATAATTGGAAAAGGAATAGAAAATACAACCGAAAGATCTTAGTCCCTTTGTACAAATCTTTGGTATTACCATACCTAGAATACTGTGCTCAGTTTGGGCCACCTTATCTGAAAAAGGACATTACTGAGTTGGAAAAAGCACAGAGAGGATCAATGAATATGATCAAGGCACTGGGGCAGCTCCCCTGTGAGGCATGGCGACAGCAACTCGGGGTCATCCCATCAGGCTGGCTGGGGGGAGCTTAGGACACATACAAGGAAACACTTCTTCACAAAACATATACAGGAAATGCACTGTCACAGGAAGGTAATTTGGACGGCTTTAGAGCGGGATTGGGCAGATTCATAGATGAGGCGGCTACCGGTGGCTCCTGGTCTCCCTCCCTTACCAGAGGTGACAGGCCTGCATGCACCAGTTGCTGAGCTTTGCCCTTGCGCGCATCCCATCCGGGGGTCCCGTGGGCAGTGGGTCTGGCACCACGAATCCTGAGTGGACCAGACGGACCTTTGGTCTGATCCAGCAGGGCTTTTCTTGTGCTCTTGAGACGGAAAACTGACTGGTTCTTCTTAGGATGTGTTGCTAAAGGATCAGTAAGAACTGAATAATGCGGATTTGCTGAGCTTTGCCAGAGACATCTTATGCTGTGATTTCTATTACCTGAAGTCACAAACAAGAAGGCCTTGGTCCTACTCGCTGGGATCCTGCTCTCCTGCTCCTAATTAGCCTTCAAATTGAGAGGTTCCGAGCACGAAATTACAGCCTCTGCAGTGCCTCTAGGACACAGCGGTACGGGAGCAGAGGACGTGGCACACTGCCCCGTGGCTCCGTAGGGACCGCCATCAACCACACCACGGCCAGAGTCTTGCTGGCTGAGGAGCCTCCCAAATTTTGGCTTCTGGTGAGAACAATATTTAAGCACACAGGGGATACATGGAAGCTTCTATCTGAGAATGTCCAAAAATAGATATTGGGGAGAATATGAAAATCCGCAAACTGTCAGTTGTATTTATTTTGATAACTAAGAAGCTTGACACTGTTAAACAGGGAATTCAGGGGGCAGAAGGCAAGAAAGAGTTAATTTAACATAGTATGTGGCTTTCCCTAACAGTTTAAACACATGCTGCAACCGTGACTTAATTTCACACTAGTTTGCTTAAGCAGAAAACGCAATCGACTGACAGAGCCACAGAGAAAAGGCAGCCGTTTCACACAGTGACCTCACCTGCTCGCTTCTCTCGACAAAGCAGTGACACATCCTGAGGAATCACAGAGCCTTCCAGAAACAGTCTGCACATTGAAAACAATATGAAATACTGCCATGCAAACGGCATGCAAGAAAATCTGCATCTTATTTAAAAAGCCAAGCCAAACTGGTGCTCACATTTATTTCATGCACCTCTCAAAGGAAGAAATCTAAAGCAACAGGCATCTTGGTCTTTTCATTATAGAATAACCACAAAGAGGCATGCAGCCAATACATTCATAACAACAAAAGTCACCTTCAAATGAGCAAAACCAATAAAAAATTAAATAGTTCACTAAAAATTAATAGCACGTGCAGCATGTGGTGAAACAAATTGATGTAACACTAGGGTCCTCAGCCCTTTTGAACATATTCAAGAAATTGCTGTGGATACCAGCACAAAAATGCTTCAGCAGTGGATCATGCTTTGGCATCTGCCTGTAACGTCTACAGATCTTACGCTGTGTCTTATTCAGCAAAAGCCTGTCAAATCTACTGGACATCATTGTCAAACAGTAAAGCTCACTTTCCCTCCACACATACTCAGGAAAATCCTATCTGTAATTAATAACATCTCGACTACCAAAAATGAACTCTAGCAGACAAGTTCATCCAAATGTGAGATGAAATAAAGAAAAAGTAAAATTTTAAAATCTGATCAACTGAATATAAATTCCACCAAACTGAATTAACTCTAAACCACTATTCAGGTGTCCGGGATTAAATCAAAGTCACGTAAGCATATTGCAGATTGCAGAATTAAAGACTAATATTAATCTTGGCTGTTTTGGGTCAAAGAACAGTTCCAGTGCATCCAAGAAGAGCCAGAGGGCAGCACGGGAAAGCCGAAGTAAGAGTAAGAAGATTGATGAGGAGTTTTTCATGAAGTCTGGGACTCTCTGCCCGCCACACACATGGGGCTCATACCGCCACTGCACTACACATATTTTGGGCAGCTGAGGCTCACATAGCTAATACCCATTCACTATTGTTTTAGCTGATAACCAGTGCTGGGGACACCCCCAAAGACCAAGAAAGGGCAGCTGGTTTGTTTGGTCTCCCAAGAGAGAAAAAACCTCATAAATTATGGCCGTTTTAATGGACTTGCCTGCACAAATAACTTCTATGATGAATTTTCTAGTCATGGAAAACGATGGTTTTTTCCTGTCAACAGTGAAAAGCATTAATAAAACAGGAGATACCATCATTATTTGTTTGGTAAAACTGAGAAAAGTCATTTATGATGTTAACAAGATTATTACTATTTTCAAAGCTACCAAGTGTTTTAAGGAACAATTTTACTTAGGTCATGATATTGAATATCACCAAGTAAGTACGTGCAGCCTTCTCCCTGCAGGTTTTGTGGGAAAAAAACCTCTTCTATTACATTGTACAGCAAAATTTAAGAGAGTCAAGCAGAGGCAGCTGCCTGTAACAATCCAAGATTCTAAAGCAGGGGCCTCAAAGCGGTATGGGCAGGCATTATTACACCTGTGGCCATCTGCAAACAGGTCCCCAATGTGGTGCTTACAAGCATCCATTTTTATATTAATTTGTTCTTTTTAAAATATTGATCTATATCAATTGTACAGAACTTTTTAGCAATTATATACAGGCATCAGCGGAAGAGACCAAACGCTTAAATAAATATCCATTTCAAGGTGGCAATTATATGTCACTACTTCAAATGTTGAAAGTGCTGTAAGTCCCTCAATTATAGTAGTTGAGTGCTTATTTTTCTAGTTTTGTATATCAGTCTTTTAGCTGTCAAGAAGCAGAAAATCCATTTACACTGATCATTTGTTAATTTCAGTGATACCTGTGAATAAATTAACAGAGCACGTGCATTAGTGAATATTAAAGAATGTCCCAGTACAAAATACATCTGTGCAATAACCTGCTCCTGGAAAGAATTAACTATCGGACTTTTCCAAAACCTAAAGGAAAAGTTAGCTGCCAGCAGTTAGTAGAATTAGTCAGTCACTTATTACAGAGACACTGTGGTGTCCCATAATCACAAACCAAAAAAGATGCAGCCTAAGACCAAAGGCATGGCAAGCGCACACCAAGAAGTAATCCACCACTCAGGGATTTTGTGGTGGCTCCCACAGCAGTTCTCGAGCTCCCGAATGAGGCCAGGGTCCAAAAGGCCAGGCAGGCTGCCCCGAGTCCTCTCTGCTTACACGCTTAGCCCCCCGCGTGCTCCACCTTCCCCACACCTCTCCTCACCCCAGGCATCTCATCTGACCAGATGGCTCCCCGCTTTGTCCATCTAATCCCACAGCATCCCTGGTCGCCCAGCCCCAAGCTGCCATCTCTTCGCCGTTATCGCTCCCTCTCCAATACGTCGAAGTCTTGGCTCCTTCCCTAATGGGGTAAAGAATTCATCCCACTTTTTAAAAAATATTGACCAAGTGTGTCTCTTCAATTAGAAGAGACCACCTATGGAATGCACTCCCCAGAGAGGTCTGCCTGGCGCCGTCATTATTTGTTTTTCAGCGCCAGGCTAAGACCTTTTTATTCAAACAATATTTTAATTGTTAATTACTGTTTTAATTTACTGGTTTTAAATTATTGCCGAGATGCTCCAAAATTTTTAATGTTATGTGATGGTTGTTTATTTTTCCTTGTAAGCTGCCCCGAGGCTTTCTGCGATGGGGGTGGCATAAAAATGTTATAAATAAATAAATAAATAAATAAATGTCTGCCTTTTTACCCTCTGCCTCCAAACGTTTATCATTTCCTCTCCATCTCCAGAACTTGCAGAGGACGCCACAAATTCCCTTTCCATTTTCTGTGCAGCTGCTCTTGGTCCTCTACAACAGGGGTGCAGCACATGACCCCATGCGCTTCACCCGCCCAGGATCCTGTTCAGAACTGCCAGGACAAGGGCAGAGGCTTGAACATCACCCTGGCATGACAATCTCATGCAAGATCCCTGGGAGGGAGGGGCCCAGTCTCCCCCCCGCTCAGGAAGCCCAGCCAGGATGATCCATTCCCACTTCCTGTTAGCAGCGGGAGAGCAGCAACTCCAGTGGGCTCAGCCCTTCTGCTCCCACCCTGAAACTGTTATTAGGAGTGCTGGGACGGCAGCACCAGAGCAGCAGGCTTTTCCTGGGCCAAGGCGACCATGTGCCCCACGGAGGGCACCACAACTCAACAATCTGGCTTCCACCCTCTACACATCCCTGAAACATCCCTGTGAGCACCTTGCTGAAGCTCAGAGAGCCATTTGCTCGATTCCCTCAGTGCCCCAGGGGCCCAAACAAAAACTATATATTCAGCTGGTTCTCCAACTTCCTCTCAAAACAGCTCATTTTGTATTACTACAAAGAAAATCATTTCTTGTCTTTCTCAGTTGCCTTTGGCATTCCTAAGGGTTCTGTTCACAGGCTCCGGTAGTGCTCCCTACAACTCTTTGTATGGTCAGATGCTGCTTTCAAATCTCAATGAGAATACTTCACTGATTTATACTCTTTGGTACCTAGTTTAATAAAAATACTGTGCTTCTAAATTTCATCTGAATCTGCTGGAAAAGAAAAGAGAAAGCAGGAGTAGCTCAAGACCCTCCTGCCCATATTGTCACTGTTATTATTACTACTGTTTGTTTGTTTGTTTGTTCCATTTCTCTTATTTATTTCATTTCAGCAGAGGCATGCTGAGTAGTTTAAAGAATCCACAAAAACAAGTAACAAACTTAACATAAAATCTGAAAAAGTAAAGGTCTAAAACAGGGTAAAATAGCTGAAACCAGACGATAAAAACAAACAATACAGAAATATCATGAGAAAGAGTAACTCTGCAGCGCCTGGTGATCCCCCTCAAGCCCCTGGGTGGCCAAGTAGGTCATCAAAAGTTTCAGAAGAGAGGGCAGCCTTAACCTGGCACTGAAAAGGTGGCCAACTGAGCACCCAGTGGGCCACACGAAGGAGGCCATTCCAGAGATGGGGAGCCACCACTGAGAAAGGCCTCCCCCAGTTGCCGCCTTCCACACTTCTCTCAGAGCTGGCATTCGTACCACAAGTAACACGGCAGACATTTTGCAGCTCAGCGTTGGAGCAAGCAATAAAATACTTTAAAAAATGGAAACCGGGCAGGCAATGCTGAGAGCACATCCGCAAGAATGCAGCGTGAGCGAATGAGCTTGTGCAGCCACATTCAGAAAGAACGCATTGTTGTGAAGAGCAGCACTTTGGTGGGATTCCTATTTCAGCGGATGAAACAGCAAATATTTCTGGCACAGAGCAACTGCCTCTGGGTGTAGGATTTCTAGAAGAAAGTGACAGAAACGCACAGCTTAGGTTCCTTTCCAGCTCAGACTAAACTACAGCACACGCAGCAACAACACGTGTGTCTGCATACTCTAATCTGGGACTAGATCTCAGACGGATGCAGGCAAGGTGAAGACGATTTTCGTTCTACACCTCTCAATAGCTGATAGCTGAAGCGGGGGTGATGGCGCTGCTCATGCACAAACCTATCCGTCCTTGTCCACCGCTCACCCCATGGGCTTAATTCCACTGCATAGGCGATAATTGTATACAACACAGTTGACACAATTAAAGCTGTCATGAAAAATTCCCAAAAATTGTCCAAGGATGACACCTAACCCCCATCATACCTATGCTATAATATGTGAAGCACAGTAATCTCAAAGATTCAGGACTATCTGTGTGTTTGCTGGGAATGATGGAGCAACACTGGGAAGCTAAGAAGAAGACTTTTAGCACAACAATAAGGAATGACAAGAAACTGGCGAGTGAAGTGGATATAACCCTTAAATAACCTGGAGACCACGTGACAGAAAAAACATGGCTGCCATCCCAACCGATCAGAGGTCCACTGGCAGCCCATCCACGCTGCCCACTGGGATTCACGCGCCACCTCAGCAAGGACTTGTTCCAGTGCTGGAAACCAGCCTGCATTCAGCCGTGCATTGTCTCAGATGTGCCAGACTGAAGAAAAAGGATATCTAAAAATGTGGCAGGTGAATTCTTTACTTGGTGTGAGTTGAGAGTGCAAACACATTTTAAAGAAATACAGCCATCCTTGCCTGGCCCTTCTTGAACCACTTAAAATGGTCACCTTCACAGCAATTCCCTTCTGGCTGCAACACCTTTAACTGAATGATTCTTTCATTCTTTGCCCAAAGTGAAGACATAGCTACATTCAACAATGCATGAAGATCTATTGTTTGCCTTTTGTTTACACAGTGTCCACAAAGAAAAGTTGAAGAGCTATCCCAAGGGAAAAAAAATATTAAAAGCCTCAAAAGACTTTTTATTTAAAGAACAAACCATGTTGCATTGTATTTTCCTTTATAGCAAATATTAACAAAGAAAAAAGTTTTGACTAATTCTAAATCTTAGGTCAGATATTCAGCATAGCCAAGATAAATTCTGAGTAAAATTCAGCCTTAGGATTTTTAAAATTTGGTTTTGAATCCTACACTATTGTTGTCCAACAGACAAACTGAAGATATGTCTTTCTGGTGCTTTACTCTGTTATTGTTAAATGTACAAATAAAATGATTTGTTAGAAGTTCTGTAATGCATAATCTATAGAGTACAGTCAATCAACAAGAGGCATGACCCATCATTGTTTCACAACGCTTCTCTTCAGCATCATAAAATTGCAATTAGTCAAATCAACAACTCGTAACTACAACATGATCTTGCCTTCCACCACCCTGACACTGGGTGTGGGCATGTAACCTTCATAAACCAAATTATCTAAAAACGCCCATTAATTTAGAACAGCTAATTTCTCTTCAGGACAGTATCATTCTTACTAAATATTCCCCACAGGTATATTAAGTGCATTACAAGTTCTCCTTATGTTGGATTTCATACCATCCTGTGCACGTTTGCTTGCAAGAAGTCGCACTGTGTTCAATGGGTCCTGTTTTCAGTTCAGTGTGCCCAGAACTGGACCAATGCCGCAATTCAAGATTAACCCCAAACTGTCTTCCATACCATCTTAGAATAAATTTTCAGATTGATCCTAGAGTAAAATTTTATATCCTGTGTGAAAAACCAAGCAACCCACTAATCATACACTGCCAAATAAGAAGAAGCAGAACAGGTGTTCCTCTCAAAAGGAGGAGGAAACAGGTTATGTACTTAAATTGGATTATCTTTACAGTTGCAAAAGAGTATACCACTGCCACATTCTTAATGGATTGTATGTAAGTTCTGCCTGCATTGCTCCTCCTAAGAAAGGATTAGAAGCTCCAAAAGGTCTAATATATTTATTAGACTAGTAGGTCTGTTTATTTAATTTCATTTATACCCCAGCCTTAATTTTAAAATTCCCAAGGTGGGTAACACCTATATTAAAATTATCAACCATAAAATAAAGGTAGCAACCCTCTAAAATTAACCATCAGGACAGAAGCAAATAATCAACTAAATCCACAACAGCAGATCTAGTTCTATTCCTCACAGTGGCAACTAACAGCTCATAAATGCCATTGTAAACAAATGGGTCTTAGTCTGGTGCCAAAATGTTAGTAAAGTTGGTGCCAGGCATGATCCCTGAGGAAGAGCATTCCAAAGTTAGGGAGCCACCCTGGAAAAGGCCCTGTCTTCTACCACCCCTGGATGTCCTTTCCCCGGTGATGGGACAGTGGGACAGGCTTCTCCATCATGGTCAAGGCTGGTACAGGAAGAGGCATTTCTTAAGTTACCGGGACCCGAAGCTGGTTCGGGCTTTGTGAGTCAGCACCAGAACCTTACATTCAGTCTGGAAACAGAGAGGTCACCAGAGAGGCTGGTAGGGGTCATGCAGGTCTTTCAGGATGAGTGTTGCATGATCCCTACCAGCACCCACATGTTGTAGCAAGCAGAGCTTCCACGCTGTCTGCGAGGGGTCTGTGTGTAAAACGCACGTGCCATTCTTCATCTTCATGGCAATTCAAGGTGTCAATCTTCATATCTAGATTTTCTATGACACTGTTCTCTAACTTCGTTAGGTAAGGAGTGGCTTTAACCTCCCCAAATTCAAAAGCCAAATAAAAATTACATTCTGTTGTTCATATCTCCCACTCATATGCAAAGTTATTCATATGATCAAAATAACATGTGAATTGGAAAATGATATCTTCCTCAATCAAGCCAGCAAGCACATTTGATTTGCCGGGATATTATGCATGCCTTCAATTCATGGTGTTGTCACGTTTAGGGTGCCGTCATATATAGATTCAACTGCGAGTAAATCCTGCTGAACACAACAGGGAGGGGCATCGTTTGGTAGATATCTGTAGGATTGCCCTGTCAGTGCACAAACACTTAAACTCGCTTAAATTAATTCAAATCGCCCTCCAGCCATGCCACTGCATTACCACAGCACACAAGTATTATGGAGAGGTCCCTTTTAATTTTCAGGGGAAAAGACAGTTACAGGAATGCTACTGTTTGAGGCAATAAGGAAAGCTGTTTCGACCACCGCATACCACGTAATATAGGCTCTGCACAGAGGAACCGTTTCTGTGTATGGAGCAAAATTTGCCTTCCCATAAAGCACCTCAGGGATGAGGCCGTTCTGCATGCTGCTGTGTCCACAGTCCGTTCTGTACTCACAGGGTCCGTCCCATCCAGCGGGATTGCATCAGACTCCTGGAATGCTGAAGTCCACATATTTGCCATTCAGCATGAAAACTGCTTTTCAAGTTCAATCAGCTATAAATGTTGCTTTGTTTTAATTTTCCACTGAACTTCCTGGAACCTATTATCAGACTGTCAGAGATGTATATTTAGCAATGGCAACATGGCCTTTTTGCCATTGCTCCACTGCTAATGTCACCTCCAATAAACAGAAACATGTAACCTGCCCAGCAAAAGACACTTGACTTTCGACAGTTGTTTACAGGCAGCACTTCAAAGCTGACGAAGATTATGCCTAGTTCTCCATTTTGTATCTGTAATCCCCAAGAACAAGGAGGAAAGCCTGTAGCACTCACACACTTCCCAAGTTCACATGCCTAAAAATAATTCCTCTATTTATAAAACTAACTGCTTTTCAAGGACCTCTCACCCTGACCAACTCTTGCTTGAAAAGGTGCATTCATTCAGTGCAAGCATTCAGAGATTAAGCCGATTTCCACAGAATGCCCCTTTTGGCTACAGGTATTCTACCCCAGGTTTATTTCAAGGAATGCAGGAATCACAGAATAACAGATACAGGAAAATATCAAACTGAAGTAATTTCAAAAATATCAAATGGAATTGCATATGTTATCAGAGCAGGAGCAGTATTAATGAAGAAGTGCTGACAAAAGCTTGGAAGGGAACATTTCCAACATTAGAGGAACACACCATTAGAGTTGGGTGCGTTCAGGAAATAAGCAAGAAAGAAACATGGTTACCCTCTTCTAAAAGAAAGACCTTGTACTCCTAGGGAGAGAAATAACTGATACTTTAGCCATACAGAATTTCATCTCCATGTTTAAAAGATATTATGATTAAAATCCTGCTGCACAACCAAATTCTCTTTCTATATTTGTCTTGTTCAATTTTCTCTGTTACTGTTTTTAATTTAAATTGTTATAAGCTTCATTCAGTTGGCTTATGCTAAAATATAAATTCTATTACTTTCCAATAAAGTTTTTTTTAGTATTGAAACCCAGTCAGCAATTTGATAACAGATATTGCCATGATAAATTCAGGTTTTGTATATCTATTATTATTGCTACTATTACATTGCACTTATATCCAACTTTCTTTCTCTTGCAGGGAATGTAAAAGGTTCTCCTGCTTTGCATTTTATCCTCACAAGCAGCTTGCAAGATGGATGAGGCTGAGAGTTTGCGACTGGCCCAAAGTCACCCGGCAAGTTGAAGAGAAAAACAAAAGAGGAAAAACAGGAGAACTCTTCCAGAAGATCTAAGGAATGTAAGGGAAATTTAGGAATGTTGAAATAACATTGTCTGATCAAGAGAAAATAGAGAATGGAAACAATATATGGAAGCCCTATATAGAAGAGTTTTGTTGTTTTTTTTAATGCCTTCAAAGGGAAAGAACCTGCAGTATTAGAGAGTGAACACCGCACTCTGAAAGCCAGGATACCAACAGAAAGATTCCACGCATCCGTACTGAATCAGTCCAACTTCTAGTAAGACTATGCCAGCAAATACGGAAAACAACACAGGGGCCCACAGACTGTAAACGTTCAATGTACAGTCCAATCTCCAAGAAAGGAGAAGCAAAAGAGTTCAGCAACTATACAACCATTACATAACTTCCCATGCAAGCCAAGTCACACTCAATGTGTTGCAGCAAAGACTATTGCCCTCTTTTTTCCCTTTTTTCGGACCACAGCAAACCCTTCCGCTCTGTGCTAGGTATGGTCCTGAAAGAAAGGGGTGTGCCTCAGCACCTGATCACCCTGGTGTGTGAGTTACCTGTATCATTGGCAAGAAGCTACTGGAAGGACAGAACACGGAGAAACAGAATAGTTTCCTAGGCAAAGGCATCAGACAAGGGTGTATTTTATGCCCCTCTCTGTTCCATGCATATGCAGAACACATCACAAGGAAAGCTGGATCATGACCAGAGGAAGGAAGAATGAAAACTGGCAGCACACATCAGTAATTTAAGCTACGCAGATGCTACCATTTTACTGGCAGGAAGCGACAATGAACTGAAAGGACTCCCATTGACAGTGAAAGAAGAAAATGAAAAAGCGGGATTGCAGCTGAACGAGAAGAAAACAAAGATCACCATTACAGAAGAACTGCAGAACTTCACTATCAACCATGGAGAAATGGAAATCGTGAAAGATTTTACATAGCCTGGCTCAGTCATCAGTTCAAAGGGGGACTGTAGCAAAGAAATTAGAAGACGATTAAGACGTGGAAGGGCGGCAACGAAGGAATTAGGAAAGATCATCAGGTGTAAGGCCTTTTCACTGGACACCAAGGCCAAGTTCGTCCACGCTATTATTGTCATCCTGATCACTACGTATGGGTGTGGCGGCCGCACAGTCAAGAACACTGACAGGAAGAAACTGGATGCATTCAAAACAGGGTGCCAGAAGGGAATTGACACGTACCCTGGACTGACGAAAAACAAACAAGTGGGTCCCGGATTGAATCCAGCCAGAACTTTCCGTGGAAGCTAAACTGACAAAACTGAGGCGGTGGTTCTTGGGGCGCATTGCGGGAAGGCAACACTCCCTGGGAAAGACGACTGTGAAAGGCAGAAGAAGAGGAAGACCAAACACGAGACGGGTTGATTCCATGAAGGAAGCCACGATTGTGGAGTTCAGAAGGGCTGAGCTGACAGAGATTAGTTGATGGTGTGAAAAATAACAACAGTGTATAATTGCTAGAAGCCTGTCTGAACTGCATACAAATCCAAGAACAGGCGTGCTGAAAATATCATAAAATAAATGTGCTCGCATGTCCGCGAACATCACACTGGGAACCCTTCATGGATGCCACTGAAGATACCCGAAGTGCCACGGTACCCACAGGGGTCCCTGACATGCACCATTTCCTTGCCCGACCTTCTCAGCTGATTCATGAGGACGCGATGTGATCAGCTCAGAAGGAGGAGGGCTAGAAAGGGCAGGTGCACATAAGTGACTCTAGGAGTGAATGAATGGCGTGGAGAGGGGGTGCCTGTGTGCCTGTGAACGGTCTGAGTCGCTCCATGCAAATCAGATTAGCAGTGCTTTTTGATAAAGGTGCCACTTCTCATTGCCAAACAGGAAAAGGCTCTCATCCGAAATAATGACAGCCTAGGAAAAAATGAACTAGCACCAAGAATGCAGCGATGTATCGTCTGTGATGACCTATTTTCTTTCCCAAAGCAGCCTCCCTACACTCCAGTCATACATTTAGATAAGAAAAACATTGCACTGCCTCTTGCAGGTTCATTATATACCTGTTTTGGTACATATGGAGGAAGCCATCGAGAATATATCACTTCATCATTAGTGAATTTGAGCGGGAGAAGGAAAAAGGAGTGGGCACATCCTTAATGCAAATTCACCATGCCAAAGATGTGGAAGTTTCTAAAGCATCAGGAGAGAGACTCTGACATAACCGATGGTCACGGATATATTCCCCAGGGACCCTAGAATTGCTCTGTTAGTCAACTAATTAAGTCAATTAAACTGCTAAACACATTTTTTTATCAAATGAAAAGACTACCTGATTAATCAGGCAGTGAATTTTTAGCATTTTACATTATTTTTCACTCAAGAGCTTATTAAAATGTTACCTGCCAAATGTGATCTTAGAAGTATTTGCACCTGAAAGCTAGAGCAAAAAGCACATAAGTTGTTACTCACTAAAACATGTGATCAACATGCAAAATACAAAGCAATGTTCTATTGCTTTCTCTATAGTTTTCTTTAGAACTATTCTTATGCATATTTAATCAATCTGAAACCATGTAATTTATCTGCTAAGATACCTTAATCGGGTGCCAGTCCAAATAAAAAGCAATATGTCAAAATAAAAGGTAAAATCAGTTGCTATATTGCCCTACAGTTGTCTTAAAGCTCTTCCTGAACACTTAGGAAGATATGCCATGCCCAGCTAATTCATGACTAATTACTGAGAATGCCTGAGTTCTCCATTATCCCCTGTGAAGATGACACAGGAAGCCAGACCCTAAAATGGCAGGGATGGGAGCAAATGCAGCAGAACCATAAACAGGCTGGTTACGACAGGGCTACACAATATAGTATATACGGTGGAATTCAGCACAAGCAGAAATCTAACTATCCCCAAGACGAACGATTGGGAAAGCACGTACATCCCCTACGTGGTTCCAGAGAAAAAGCTGAACAGCATGGTGCTCGTCTCTGCAAAAGACTTTCAGCTGCTTCAACACTGAAGGAGCCACCCCAACCCCGAGCCCTTTCTGCCAGGGTTTTGCTGCAGCTTGGTCCCCCTGAACGCAAAGGGCAGCGGACACATCCCACACTCCTGCAGGAGCAGGAGCATGGAGCCCAGCCCCCTTTCCTCTCTCCTCGAGTGCACCATGGGACACTAGCCAACAAAACAAAGCCACACAAAAAGGGGCAGAGATGATCCTAATCATTTCCGACACCTGATCAGAATAAAGAAACACAGAGGGGCCTGGTGCTGCGCGCTTGTTTAACTCTGGGAAGTTCAGGCCTCCTCACAGAAACTCGTCGTTATTTGCCACATTCCATTCAGCACATCACATGATGGGATTACTAACAGTTCCTGAAGGTTAGTTTAATCAGCATTTATATACTTCAGCTATTTTCCAGGCAAAAAAAGTTTAAACTGGAGGTCTGAACGGCAAGCATCAAGCCACTGCAGACTTGTGGAACATTATTATGAAGTTTGTTTGTTTGTTTGTTTATTAAAACATTTATATGCCGCCCCATCGCAACAAACATTTATATGCCGCCCCATCGGGGCGGCTTACAACAATATAAAAACAATAATACAATTAAAATCCTATCTATTTAACCTCCCCCACCCCATGCAAGTTCTTGCATGAGGTTTACAAAAAGCTCCACACACCTATGCATAAGAAAGGAAGTCGATGTAAAGGGATGAGCATACAATGTCAAGTACTTTTGTTCCCGGTTTAGAGACTGGAGCAGAGGAAGACACCAGGTAATTGTACTCCATCCAGCACTGCGGGTTCCTGCATCCACACAAACAGGCAAGGCACTCCTGCTTGTACCCCTTCGTGGCCACTTCAGGCATGTGCCGAGCCACTTCTCATGCCCACATGGAGCCACAGTGGAGGCCGCCTGAGGACCGAGGCAGAGAAGAGTCCACATGTGGATGACACCAGCTCTCCCTTTGCTACCTAATCACTGTCAGGAAGGGAAGGTGAATAAGCAGGAGGATATGAGGGCAGACTAGATGGCTTCATGCTCCTTTGGAAGGAGTGGGTTCACTCAGGTGGGAGCAGCTGCCAGGACTGCTTTTTACCAGCTCCTCTCTGAGGCCTGCTGTGCCACTGCATGAAGAAACCGGACTCGCGCTCTGGTTGGAATGACGTGACGTCCAGGTTGGAATATGGCAGTGCACTTTATGTGGCCCCCCTTTGAAGAACTGCTTGTAATTGCACCTTTAGGATTTCCTCTTTTGAAAATCCCCACCAGCCTTGCACTCCTTTTCCCATTGGAGTCACTTGCCATAGGCCTTTGCCTGGTCTCATTTTCTTAAACTTGGCTTTCCTGACATCCAGGGCGTGTGTGCAGCAGAACACACAATGTGTGTGCGCAAGATCTCAGGCGGGTCACTCCAGACAAGACGAGGAAAGACTCTCCTGAAATTCTGGGGAGGTGCTACAGATCGGTGTCAACAAAACAGAGCTGGGTGGACCAATGGCCTGATTCCTTAGGAGGCAGGTTCTGGTTTTCTGTCCCTTGCCTTGAAGTGAGGGTATACTAAATGAGCATTTCGCTTTTGTGACTTGCAACGAGCGCTGCCTGCCTCTAAAATACCAATGTGATTTCCATTCACTTAAACACCAGTACTTGTATGAATAAAAATGAAAGGATTTAACTAAATCTTGTTATTGCACACAGATGTTTAAAAGTGACCTTTACAACAGAAAATGGGAAAGAGGTGGATTTAAAGCTTTGCAAAGGTAGGTGCCTTATGTACAAGTCACCTCTGAAGAATCATGCAGCCTCCAGGCCCAAAAGCCTGAGAAATCCAGGCTGGACACATACATGCTGCACCTGTCTTACCTACAGCCAAGTTCCAACCCAAATAACTCCCTAGGATTCACAACGGCAATCACCCCAAGGTCTACTTTTGTATTTCTACTAACTTATGCAAAGTGCCTTGCGATGCTAAGAAAAAGCACTTTTGTTACAATCTCAGTCTGAAGTGGCAACCCTTTCATCCTCCTGCTTCTCCTTTCTTCCTAGTATAATCTCTTTTTCCCTGCACCACTCAGACCTCCTTCAGTGAGCTGCTCCACTGGTCTTGCTCCTTTTCCTTTCTCCACTCCAGGGCTTTCTCCACCCTCCTTTCCTCCCATGGCATGTGCTCTCTGCTACCTGCCAGAACCACCTGGTGGGACACATGGAGCAATCTGCCCCAAGCCCTCCTGCAAAACAGGCTCCTGCCCCAGTCCAGCCCCACGGCCCTGTCCTGTTTGGCTTTTGTTTAAAGTTCTCATTTCAGAAGAGGAAAAGGTGTGTTAAGAGTGCTTCTTGACACACAATGATAAATGAGATAATGAAGCAAATAACCACGATTACACATGGATGTATGTGAACGAAACATCAAGAGCAATTAAGCATCCCCTTCTTCATATGCCTGAGGGGATGCGCCTCCTGCCCAAATCCTGCCCACCAAATGGCAATAAATAATTTTCTGGTAAATATTATGGTCAATTTTCTGTGCAAAAATTCCAAGATACCAGAAGTGAGAATTCTGCAATTATATCTTAAGCAGATCTGGAAAGACTAAAAGAAAAGGGATGCAAAGACTCAAAGACTTCTCAGCGAGCATGGGTGACGGTGGATGTGTTGCGGCTCAAAGCAAAGCCAGCAAGGCACACCTCCTCAGTGTTTCAGCAAGATGCTGTCTACTTATCTTGCCCTTAAATATTCAGGTCAGAATCAGTTTCTAATGAAATCTCTGAGCGAGCCCAGGCTGCAGAGAGCTGAAAATCTTATCTTCCCCCAGAACAGAAACATCTCCGCCGTGCAGATAGAGGTCCTATTGTCTGCACTCCCCACTCACATGCGCAAACAATATCGGAAAGATCGACTGCAGCAAATGCAACAGCTTCTTGCCCGCGTCTTCTATAGCCAAAGTCCCAGAAGGGTAAGAAACGGTTCCTCAGTTAAGAGACAAAGCCTCCTTTCCCAGAACAATTTGTCTCTGGCACTGACAGCCACCCACTCCCCTCCATTCTGACCCGGGCAGATTTGGTCAGCTGCCTCTTCCAGCTGCACTGAGGACACATGTTCCTGCCAATCACCAGGAACACACTGAAGCCCAACAAGAACTGGGGGGGGGGGGGAGTGGGGAAAGAACAGTGGTGCTTTCCAGCCAGACGTCGTTCTTCGCTCACCTTTAGAAGAAAAAGAGAGACGGAGACTGAGAGCAGCCTCCCACTGGCATGGCTTGGGGCCTTTGTCAGACCCACCTGTTTCTGCTGGCAGCCAGACCCCAAGCCCCTGAAGGACGACACAAGACATGTGCTCTCGGAAGAGAGACGGGCTGCTCCTGCTCGCGTGGGTGCATCACAGCCAGTGGGCTTCAGGGGCCCCACGCAAGTGCTGCCATCCTTTCGAACGCTGACCCACTCCGGGAAAGACGGTGGCAGCGGGAAGACGTGCCCATGACGTCACACACGGCCTCGCCACGCCCAGCCTGAAGCAGCCCCTGCCAAGCTGTGGGGCTGTGGCGGACACGCGAGGACTGGAGCCCAGGGCTTTGCAACAGGCACAGGCCCGGCCGTGGCAGCCGGACTTCCCGCCTTCTGTCTGAGATCTCAACGCGCAGTAAGCGCTGTGTCTTATTATGGATAGCAAGGCAACAGTTTATCATACTAGCACTTGCTACAAGCAGTGACTAGCATAACAGATGCGAATTTGTAACACAATTTTTATTGTTAGGTCTAAAAAGTACATAGTTTAAGACAGCATACATCCAGAACCCCACTTACTAAAAGCATTGCATAAACATAAGCGACTTTAATCAAAATGATATACAAAGTAATCAATCCAATTGATGTAGCCTTTCACCCAGTCAATACTTGCTTTTAATCCATTCACCCAATTTAATATAACTTACTTTTAATACATCCATTCATTTTCATATTTTACGACATACCAGGAAGACTTATGTAGGCTATTTCCTTACAAACTGTTTTGGGAATAAAGCAATCCAAGAACAAGACAGTGGGGGGAAGACTTAAACATGTTTAAATATTTCTAGCAAACCTTTCTTTCACTCTCTCCCTGTTCTACCACAAAAGAAAGGTAGCTTCAAGCTTGTTAAGTTCAGGGCTGCAATTCTAAGCACATTTACTAGGGAGTAATCCCAATTAGACACAGTGCGATTTACTACCAAGTACAGGATTGTGCAGTACAAAACTTAATTCTGACCTTAAAGATCAAAACAAAATACTTAAACTAAAGAAAAGATTTATTGGATGGGAAAAACAACCCTTGATAAAAACAGTAATTAAAAACAAAAGTTAAGACACAAGTTCCTGGTTTTGAGGTGGAGAATATTCTGAAGATGGGCCCTGTCTGCCTTTCATTTGAAGTATGTATTCAGGACTGGGACTACAAGCTTAACAGCTACAAATGTGATAGATGTTAGAATTATCTTGTTAAAATTGAAGAAAACAAGTTAATTAAAAAGCCCTCCTGGTCTAACAAATTTCCTTTAACATTTCTCTTTGATTCCTTCTTCCAAATATTTCACTGAATTCTTGAACAAGCATGAGAGCAAAAACAGACATTACTCTAAGGCGGTGTGTAACAGCTATGTTCTCTTTTCATTTTCAGTCCAGGAGAGGAACAAGACCCTAATCTGGACTGGAACTCTAGAGTGAGGGGAAGGAAGCTTTTAAAATGCACATCACAAAGCCCCCAGCCTAGTTTTGGAGTTTGTTTTAATGCACTGCTGCGAGACACACATTTAAGGCCACCCTCCCCCAGTCCAGTTTGCTGTAGGTCAAACAAAAACATCTGTGAAAGCTTTTACGATCCCCCGACCTCTCCGTCAGGCAAGATATTATAAGACATTGGGATGGAGGGGAAGGGTCTAAAGGGTGAGATCTTACTGTCTGCAAGTCAGACTAATCCCATGGTGTACTGCGAGAGGACAACAAGACTTCTGGTGGTTAAAGGAAGGTTATACTGCCCAGTGGCTACAGTGGAAAGAAGGGGTGAGAGAAGGAAATGTTGGACTCAGGGAGATAAAAGGCCAGCTATCCTCAAAAGTGTTTTTCAGTCAAGTGTGCTTCAGCCCTTACTTAAGAAACAAGCAAGTATTTGAGCATGAATGACCGACATTTCTTCCTAAACTGATTGCTTAGCACAGGAGGCACAGCTCATCCTTTAACATGTGAAGTCCAGATGGGCTCAGCCATTCCCCAAACTGGAGCAGGCGCACTTCAGCTGGCCGTCTTCTGAGCACCACACCCCTACTAGTCCCGCTGCTTCTCTACCAGCCTGACGCTGGACTCCACAAGGAACCAGAACAGTGTCCAGGTCAAACCCAGAGCAGAGGGCATGACAATGAGATTAGGCCTAATTTAAACGTGACAAAGGACAATTTGCCCTACAGAATTTGCCCAGGCATGGGGTCCCATGGAACCAGGGCTGCTCTACCTACTCCTGCCATCTTAGTAGCACACGTGGAGTCTGTTACTCTGGACAGCCTGATGCTGCACGCACAGCGCCAGAGATCTAACGCAAGTCACCACCCAACATCATGCTTCAACTGCGCCTGGAGACTGCAACATTTCTAAACCCAAGAACACTCAACATTAACAAACTTGTCTGAGTTATAATAAATAATCAAATAAATAAATAAATAGTTCCTCACTCCTTAATCACAACAATTCAAACACTTCAACTCTGTCAGTAGCATGTCAAAACAGGTTTTAGTAAAAATAAGCATGCTAAGGAAAGTGAAATGAACAGACTGAAAAGAATAAACACAAGTCCGGACTACCACTGAAACTCTTCTTCTTGGCAAACAGACTTCTGGAAAGTCCGGCTCTCCCTTGTTACAGCCTCAGCTTTCATCCTGAGCTGATCAAGACAGCAAAACCCTGACTTCCATGACATGCATCCTCACTTCATGTGAGGGGCCACAGCAGAAGTAGAGTTTTGCGAGGACATGGCCCCACAGCCAGTGCACAGCATCTTCACACAGGGCGGAAAAGCTCTGTCTGAAACTCTGGAGAGCTGCGGCCAGTATCAGCGGTACTGGGCTACTTGGACCAATGGCCTGGACCAGTGGCTTCCTGCATTTGGACACAAGAATCCAATTTAGTTCCCAATGCATTAAAGTCGCCTTACAGGGTCACCAGTGCACTGCACTCCCCTTGCCAAGCACCCTGCTCAGATCAAAGTCTAGGTATCTCATTGGGTGAACAGGTGAGGCAGAAAGAGGCATTTTTCAACCACCCTGGGAGCAGCTACCAGTTGAGCTCGTCTTGATGTTGCCGCACTGTGGATCTGCCAGGCTGCTCTCGACCTGGGCAACGCAATGCTGACAATGGCCTCAATGGTGTGTTCCTTTCCAGAAAAGCTTCTTTAAACCGCAGCTTCAAAACATTTAGAAATTAAAAATCTGTGAGAATAAAAGCCAGCCATGCTTTTTGCTGGAAAGCAAACAGTGGGGGAAAATAGTAGGAGAAATTGGGCAGTCCTTGCCAGGGGCCTAAACGGCTGTCACAGAGGAGGGGGCTGGAGACGGTTCCCCCGTATTCGACTGCAAGGCTCACTCACAGGAGGGCAGGTTTTGGCTGGACATCAAGGAGAACGGGCGGAACAGCTGGACCTCGGTGCCAGCAGCCCGGAAAGGCACTGAAGCAGAATGCTGAGGGTGGTATACGCTGGCCACCTGCGCAGTGCAGGAGGCTCCTTCCAACGCCTGCCCTCCCCTGGGGCAAAGTGCAGTTGTGGGGCAAACCTCAGCGCATGAGCTCATGCCCTGCTCTGCCGCACTCGCCGAGACACATTTCAGAGCAAGACAAGATCGGCCTGTGTTCATCCACTGAGATTTTGGTTTGGCTTGGCTTATCGAAGCAATAATAAAACAGCATCTGCGGAGGTAGCAGCGTCTCTGAGAAAGGCACAACGGAAAGCAGTCGAGAGGCATCTCTGGAACAGTCTGCTTCCTACTGGCCATTCTGGAGTCTGCACTGTGTATTCTACAGACAAACCCACATGGCAATGTTACAACATCTTTTCTGAACTAAAACCCAGATCTCTCTTATCAAAATCACTTCTGTCTGTATTATCATATTTTTGACCATCCCCTACATCCTGTGCCGTAAAGCATTCATTTTTGGACTGTGGGATCAATGTTTCCATTTAGTCCGAGAAGAACAGGGTATCAAAGTGAGTGGCTTTTCCTTCACACACAGAGGGAAGGGAGGAGAGAGAGCAGTCCATCTGCAATATGATCATTCTTGTAGAACTGCTGTATTAAAATGGCTGCTGGAACAGGATTAGAGAAGAAAAATCCAGCCAAGTGTACACTACAGGGAAGCAGCAAGCATTTCTGCCCTGGCAAACAGCCCCACACTTCTGCAGGGGGCAACACTGGCCCACTGCATGCTTCCATCTTCCAAGCATTTTCACGCATACTAAAGGCAACTGGTGTCCCTCCGAATGCTTGACCTACAACTTCCATGATCCCTCACCATGCACTGTGGCACTAGAGCCGAGGGAAGGTTGCAGGCCAGAGCTGCCCACCCCAGGATTAGTGGAACAGTGGTTACAAGGCCCCCAAACACACCCTGCAGGCACTTCAACAGGGAGCAGAGCACACAGCTCGTCATCTCATCACTGCTCTTCCGCCGCCTCCCACCCTTCATTCACACGACGATGGACTCACCAAGCCAGTTCAGAAAACGTCATTTTTTTAAAACTTCATGTGCTGTTTATTTTCTGTAATGTGAAGCCTGCTTTTTGGTCCTCTGCAGCTCTTGCCCTGGTATGGCACCTTCGAGGAGGGTTCTTGCTGCTCTTGCATGCGTAACTTCTTTATGATTACTATTATTAAGCTTTTTTAAAAAATAGAAAGCTGGCATATGGCAAAACGGAATGTCAATTTCCACAGCACTTTTCTCTCTCAGATGCCTCAGTGCTCCATGCAGGCTCGAGACAACAGAAATGCTTGGCCCGGCACCCAAAAAGAAAAAACTCCGTAAGCCAGATGGTGACACTGAGCATCCGAAACAGCTAGAAGGAACAGTGGGACGGGGCGGGGGGGGGGGGCTGCCTGTGCACGTGCTTTAGTGTGTGCATCAGCCAGTTTGTACTGGTGTGATGTAGCCTGGGCACGTATTTTGTCTGGGGGGTTTCTGTGCGATGTGGTGTGTGCATGAGCGCACATGTGGAGGGGGATATGTGTTTGGCACAGGGGCTCTGGCTGCATGTGTATTTCTCAAAGCATCACCAGTGTGCCTCCTACAAGATGGGAATTTTGTTGTTTGTTGTGGGGGCCAATACGCAATTTGCTATTTGAGTCTCCAATCCTACTTCTACTTTGTACCCAACTTCTTGCAGGATGAATTGATTTAAATCAAGGCAATTTAAACCCCTGATTTAAGTCATGATTTGGACTGGCTCTAGAATAAAGTGGAAATTACAGCACCTGCTTGTCAAATGCCAGCTGACAAAGCCTTTGGCCAACTCAAAACACATCTGGCTGGGCAGACAGAGCTTGAGGAGCCCAATGCATGTTATAGCAATGCCTGGCCCAAGCCACCACACAGTGAGAAATCTTGGCCTCTTCCAACAGCAAATGCCCCATGCTATACATATTCTCACGACTGGTAAGACTGAAACTTGCCTGATCACCCTTGGCAAACAAACTGTGCCCGGGAGACATAAGGGCCAACTCAGTTCCCGATCTCAACCGTATATCTAACTTGTCAGCCTATGAACAGATAAAAAAAAAAACCCACCGCAGACACTCCATAAAGTGACGAGTAGCTTTAGCTCACAGCAGAAACCACACAAAATGACCATTTACTTATTTATTAAATTATGCATACCCTATTATACATGCAGCCCACTGCAGCACTCCTCAGATTGCTTGTAGCTAATTGAGGCTAATTGCCACAGTGACTCAGAGTCAACATTAGCATTATCTTGCAGTTTACTTTTCCTGCCCAAAGGCTAAATAATTACAGGTTGGTTAGAAGTGAAATGCAAAGGTTACTGAATCTGTAGCTGTTTGTGTTTGAAGAAGGAATCACAGGTTTTTCTGTTTAAATAAAAAATCACTGCTTTGGTATACACTTTATTCTCAGTGTCGCTCCCTATTCTGGACTGCACGGGATGATTAGTGTTATTCAGTGCACTTTTTAATGCATGCATTTCATGTCTGCAGCGCCCAACAGCCAACGTGAAAGCGGAGCCCCTTTCACCATGCTCTACCATCTTGCTATTTGAGGTGTTTGCCAGTTTAGCATGGGCACAGAAAAGAGAATCTGCTTGCACGGGCCAAACAGAGCAGGGGAACATTCTACTTCAGCTCCCAAGTCTGGCATACTAAGAGTTTCTGGGTGTCACTTCAGGTGCTCCAGAATCTGGGACACAACGGGGATTCTGCTCACGAGCCACCCATTCCACCGCAGAACAGTGTCCCTGCCTGATGTGACAGAGTCGGCTCTTGGGAGTCTCCGGAGCTTATCGTGCCAGGAAACTTCACCATGCACAGCAAGGCTTATCCAGTGTGCCTGGCTATGGCATGGCCACCATGACAACCATGTGCCCGTCCCACTTGGTGACCGAACCCATTCGTGTTGCGGTGCATACACTTCATATAGCGTTTTGTTCTGGACCTGAGGATGGAGTGTCCCCTCTTTGTTGTTGTCGGCAGATCACTGTTACACTCATCTTTCTGACTGCCTGTAATGGCACATGGTAGAGAGCCTATTAAGATAGTTTGCCCATGAGGACTGATGGCTCCAGATGGACTCCTAAGGACTCCGGAGGATTTTCCAGTCAGATCCATTTGGACTTGGGTTCCAGTTTACAGGTGGTGCTTCCAGTTCATTTCTGCCTAGGCACTCAATCTATCCTGCCTTACTGAATACTCTCCATCTTGTGTCTCCCTGGAAAAGGACAACCAATGATTTATGAACTTGACTGCTGTTCGTCTTGGCTCGTTAACACACACCCAGGTGTTTCAGCCTCTGCTGAAAAAGAAACCTTTTTTTAATAAATAGCATCCAGGCTCAAATATCGCTCTTCTGGGCAAAATATGCAGATGAATAGAGAAGGTACCAATCCAGGGATTCCAGGATGAAACTGTTTAGCTAGATTCTTTACCGCCTGCTTCTCATATTGTTTTCAAAATGGAAACAGCTTTAGACAACATTATGGATTACCAGCTCCAACAGTCAGAAAGAAGGATTATGATGACCCCGTTGCTTCTGCAGCCTCTCCAGAGTTCAGTACCATCAATATGGTATTCTCCTAGGCCTCCTTAGGAGACGGGAATTAACAGTACTGTGGTGAACTAGTTCCATTTACTCCTACAAAAAAGATCTAAAACGTCTGTACCTCCCTTTGGCCAGTGACCTATTGGCTTCCCTAGCATTCCATTAAAAAAAAAGGGGGGCGGGGGAGGAAAGGATATAGGGGAAATCTAGAAAATGACAAATTACCTTAAAATCTGTTCAAGGTAAATTCAGAAGCATCGCTAAAGAAGGAAATATTTGCTGAAGGAAAATCAACATGGTTTCTGCAAAGGTAGTCCTTTGTCTCATTAAGCTTTTAGGGTTCTTTTGAACCCTAATGCCAACAAGTACATATGAGCATGAGGTGACTGATTACCTGAACTTCCAAACTGTTTTTGACAAAGCCCCCCCTGGAGACTCCTGAGAACCCGTAGCAGCCCCGGGGTAAGAGGAGAGCTCCCCTCGTGGACTGGTAACTGTTACAGCAGAGACCACAGAGGATCCCCAACTTTAGGCACGTATTGGTGCACAATGGAGGCAAAGCATTCAGGGCTTGAACTCTCAGCATTTTTCAAGCAAGCACTCAATGCTGCCCTCTCCCAGGTCCCACAAAAACGCTAACACTCCTGTTGAAGACTCTGAACATTTGAACGGGCCGACCGCTGACAGACTGTGCCAGCTTCTATGCCCCAGAGTTCTGGAACTGGAATTGTATGGCAAAGTCATTAACTATACGAGAACCTGCTGCTCTCTCTCCCTTGCCTTTTCCTAATGGGAGAGCTTTGGGAGAAATGAGTCATTTGGAGATGCTAAGGTCCTTTTGATGGCAAAACTGAAAGGATTCTAATTCAGAGATGGTTCACTTTCAGGGGACCCTACTTCAATTCAGACATACTCCAAATCTTTCAAATCAGACAGATTCAATTCTGGATTCAAGCAAATGTGATGCACACTCTAAGTACAAATTATTACTATTTTTACTCAAGTTTTTAGTGGGAAAGAAGGGGTCCTGTCCTTCCACTTTAGATTACAATCTTGCAAAATAGACATAAAAATACACATGAGCAAGTGACACCTTTGGCTCTGCCAGTGCGATGAGTGCGTGGCCACAGCCGCTCTTCCCACCTTCATTCCCAGCCATAAGGGAAAGACTGAAACAAGCTCTAACTAGCTGCTTGCATCCACTGTAGAAGCTGCAGCGGCTTCAAGGAACAACAACAGGGGGACTGCTTTGGAAGGGATTCATTGGAGAGCGAAGCACGTCTCTTATGGTCACTTGGTGAGCAACTAACAAGGCCCTTTACTAATCCTCAAAGATCATCTATTAAAGAACAAATGCTTGGACTAAGTCAGAACAATAAAAGCAAACCCAGGTAATACTAAAAGGGAAGAAGGCAGATCTATGATCACCAGCAAAGCCTACATAGTTTTGCTGTTAAAAAAGTGCCACCTAGAGAACAGGAATTTTGTCTGTCTTGTCTTTAAAATCTGTGATAGGAGACTGGTAATAAAGGATGTGCTCCATCATTAAGCTGTGCCTTTCCCCTTGAAAAGCTTCCTACAACTAGGTTTTAAAACCTGCAATTTCCAGAATGAAAATCTGTGTGTGTACAGATTTATGTTATGTAGTCTATTACTGACAAAATGACAAAATGACTTCCTAGGCAGGTTAAGTACCACCACACCCTACACCCTAGATGAGAAGTCCCAAAATTAGGCCAGATCTTTTCCGTTTCTTCGATCATCCCTATCTCTTTTACGAACTACCCTTCTGAGGAGTTCTGAAGAACGTCAAAGTTTCCATAAACTTCTGCAGAACTTTGATTGGTCCAAATGAAGATACTGCCCAAGAACACACTTCAGAATTGCCTCCTCTGGATGTGGCACTTCTAACCCGTGAACCAAAGCTTGTTTTCTGTTGTCAGTAGTAGCGACTGAGCTGCAGCCTCCTTGGTATCATTTTCAAATTATTTTTCTACTCACCCCTGTAATTTCTACATAGGGAAACAAGAAATCTCCAAAGCCCTAGGTGATACGTCCACAGGTGAGCAGGAATACTCACCCCTGTCCTCAGACCACAGGCTGACCCAGAGTATTCACCTTTCTATCCCAAATCTGGGCATCCCATACATTATTCCTAAGCAGTTAAATAAGCAAAGGCTCCAAGGAGAACAAGGTATCCTACTGCAACATGCCTAACATTTACATTGCCCCTCTCTGCTCATTAAACAGATTTTGTTTAAATAATGAACAAACTGTATTACAGACTCCAATGAGAATTCCAAAATTATAAGTCAACTGATAAAGCTCAGAGGAGATGGAAGAGAATGGGAGGGAGAAAAGAGTAATATTGACTAATATAAAGGGCGCAGCTTGAGAAAGGATATTCCTGCCACACCTGATCAAACATAGTCCACAGAGGGGAAAGGGAAAGAGGAACAAGAGGAGAAGTGAGACAAAGCAGTTGGAAATTTGCATCCAGAACAGATTAAAACAAATTCAGTAGGGACTGAGAAAATACAGAATATATATTACTATAAATGCAAAACTGTTCTAAAAGCTAACTCAAATGTCAAAGATTACTGCTTGAATAAATTTGAATATGAAAGTCATTGCTTCCATAACTTAATTGAAGAAATGCTTTAACCAAATATAGGCAAGAGCTGAACACTGCCTCAAAGTTGCCTCCCGGAGCAAGAGGACTCTGAGAACATACCTGAACACTATCAGGCAGAGCTCACCAGGTCTGATTCCCAGCATCAAGATTCTCTAGGAAAGCTGTTCAGTCAGCATTATGTGGCAATGTTAACCCTGCACAAGCAGCACCAACATGGTCTTTTGACAAGCAACGTGCTCCCACACATCCTCATTCACACGCTCTCTTGAACTTCTGTGTACACAATCAACTCAGCTGGAAAGGAGCCTTTAATTAGAGGTGTGGCTGCCAACTGTATATCCGGAGATGGCCTTGCGGTGCTCACCCCATGGAGGAGGCTGGCCTGGACTCAAGAAGTGCTTTACTAGGGACAGAGACAGGTGAAGCTGACCACTGGTCCCTCTAGCCACTAGCATTGCCTCTGGCTGGCTGTGGCTCTGCGGGGTTTCAGATAGGGCTTTTTCGAGCCCTACCACAAGATGGCAGCAAATGAACCAAGCATCCTATAGAAATATAGTTAATAATAAGATCCACCCTCAAGCCACTGACCCTCCCCTTTCTCTGGCTATACAGGGCAACTTGGTCTTGCTGGACAAAATGCTTCAATACGAAGAGAGAGGGCTCTGGCCCTGGAAATGAACTGGCAAAGCAAAGACTCATAACGGGTGCCCATCACACCCCAAGGTGTTCTTAAGAGCAGAGACCCACAAACAGGGGCAAGGCCCCAGCCGAAGCAATGAACTGCTACTGCGCAACCTCCAGGTAACTTGTGGGGCTCAAAATAGGATGAAAAGGAATGGATGGCTCCAAGGCTACACCCAGAATTGTTCAGAACCAAAGGAGAAACAGGCTGGCTCCGAGGAGTGAAAAGCAAGCTTGGGAAGGCTCCTTGTCCCTGGACTGAGGTCTGGTTAGTTAGATAGGCAACAGCAGGACCAGGAAACAAGCTAGCGCCATTTAAGAAATCAAGCGCTCATTCAGGTCAGTCACACAATGCTGGAGCCTCATCTGTGGTGTGGAAACACGTGGACAGGGCACATTTCCTGCCAAGCCTCCGGGCCGCCAATTCGGGGGTTGCCTTGTGGGCTCAGCGGCGCAGATGAACGGCACCCTCTGCCCTCCAGAGCCACACGGAGCTTCAGCCACACTCCTGGCAGCTTTTCCTGCTGCTGCTGCTGCTGCCGCCAGAGCCAAACTGGATTCTTTTGCCAGGGTGTCAGGATAATGCCAGGGGCCTACACAGTGGCACTAGATTTCACCAGCCGCTCCTGAACAAACGCAGAAAGGATGTGGCTGCAGAAGTTTCAAGGTGCCACAGCAGCAGACAGCTGCGCCAAACCCTGGAGTAGTTCCTCGACAGCCCGGCCACAACACAGGCCTCTTCTGATCCCTTTCTGTTTAGTCAGACCCCCTTATGACCACATTGGAGAAGGGAGTATCTCCCAAGCAGGGGCAGACAACCAAGCGCCCTGCAACTCCCACAATCCCTGACCAGCGGTCATGGTGCCTGGGATTCACAGCCCAAGACATCTGCGGACCCAAGTATTCCCATGACTTTTTAAGGGGTTTCTGTTCTTTCAGCAGAGGAGTGAGTCAGGGCTAGCCCAGCTGAGCATTAAGGCGTGGCTGCGCTCCCAGTTCTGCACGAATGAGCACAGAAAGATAGAAACAGCGCGAGTCAGAACGGGTCTCCCAGGCCATCTAGTCTGACCTCCGGCACCAGCCGGCTCCGCTCACAACGAGCCCACCCCATGGTTTCTGCATCTCCCCAAATTTCCCTCATTTAACAGATTCAAGAAATGTGTGCCTCCCTTTTAGATATTAGGGTGCAAAAAGGTATTTTGTAGGGGAGGCATATGATTTTTGCAATCCAGTAAGGAGAGTTCGGAGCTGTCATCATCCCTCCGCTGCAGTTACCCGTATGTAAACAAATCTCAAAGAATGCAACAAAGGTAACACAAACGAAGTCTTGGCAGAGCAGCTTGTTATGACGACACAAGTGACTCTGTTCTTCCGTTCTGTTCTTTTCTGTTCTGTTCTTTTTAGCAGTAGGGGAGATGAAGAGAGGAGAAAGAGAAAAGCAGTGGCCAGCAGGGGTGAAACAATGGAAAGAAAACCAGATAAATTTAACGGGAAACACCATTTCAGTTTCCAAGGTAGCTATGTAGGCAAAATCCAGAACTGTGGGCAGCAAGTTGGCGGTCGACATACATTCATTAGCAGGAATGCGCCCTCAGTGGCAATACGCTGCCAGACATGTACATTGTTGCGAGAAGGTACCGCGAGGAGCAGAGGGAGCTCTGATGCTGGCGCATGACAGCCCTATGTATACTGGGGCTAAAAGTGTGGAGGGAGGTGGTCAAGGAATATAACACGAGGAAGTAAGAAGGAAGAACATAATCAAGTACTGTCCAAATACAGGTCTGTTTTTCCTTTGTAGTGGAATTGCACATTAAACAAAGTTACCCGGTTGATCCACCAGAAAAATTCCAAAATCGCTTATGCATTCATAAGGGCCAACCAGAAATCTATAGCACTGTGGACATGCTTTCCGGATCGCTTGATTTCTTCATAAGGTGCAGGGAGGGTGGGGGAGAAGAAAGGGAAATTGATCGTGAGACTTTCTAGAGAAAGAGGGGCAGTTTTAAATGGATCACACTTCATTCTTTGTAATGCAAATTGTAAGTTGTACCTTAGATTATACTGTTGGGACAAGTATCGGATCTAGACATTTTGAAAAACTGACTAGAATTTTGGATTATTCCAATAAAAGTATTCTCTCATGGTGGATTTTAGCTCATCGCCTTTGAAATACGTTCTGCTCCAATATTTCGAAAAGGAGCGTGTATGTGTTGGCCCTCCATGACATTGCCCCTCTCATGCTTTTGGTCTTTGCTGTCCAGCTGACTACCTGAATAGGGCTTTCGTGTACCCACAAGGGCCCTCCTTCCTTCCTACCATGCTCCTTTCAGCAATGCCGAAACTATGCAAAGCTGGAGTTATCTTCTTCAGGCAGGGTAACTTGAAAAGCTATGAGGCTGCAGTTTAGGTTCAGTCACAAGCTGGGAATTTGCAGACTATGTAATGGGTGTCATATTCCATGCAGCAATGCATTCTGGGACAGAACAGCGACGCTTGGTCTCCATTTCTGAAAACATAAAGGTGGCCTGATAAAAGGGGCCGCTGCCCCCATTGCCCAGCAGCGAGCCAGGGAGTGCCGCAGACAGCTGCTCTTCTGTGGGACTGGCGGAGCTCCCACCCACCACCTGCCCCACAGACCTTCGTCAGCGCTGGGAAAGGAGCCAGGCCACTCTGGGGCTTCTCCGCAGCCCACCCTCGGCACCGCAGAGGGAAGCCCCTCACACGAGAGCCCAGCAGGGGAGAGGGGCCCAGCTGATTCCCCCACTGCCCCCTTCTCACTCCCACTTGCCAGAGAGGCACCCGACACCCAGCACTCACCGCTCCGGCCAACAGGAGTGGGAAAAGGGGAGAAGCGCCCCTCCCCGTTTGTCAAGGCCACGTGCCAGAACGGTGCTTGGGCGGGCCACAGGCGCTGTCTGACGGCTGCAGGGAGCTGGCCTGGGCTCAGCGTCTCAAGCCATCAAAGCTCGAGCTCATTCCTCCCTACAGCGTGTCCTGGAATAGCACCTGGGGGACTGAGAGACGGGGAGTGGCTGGAGGGAGGCGAGGCACCACGCACGTTCACATCGGGATAAACGACTGCAAACCGTGCTAACCAAGCGGGGCCACTTGTCATGACGTGCAAACCCAGGCATCCCATCGCCAAAGTTGCTTTTATGCAGCGCATGAGCTGAAAGTACACTGAAACAACTTCTGAGTAATTCCCAGCTCCAAAGGGCTTCATCCTGTACCTACCTACCTACCGTTAGCCAGAAGGTCACTGGAAGCGCCTCTGACCTACAGCTGGCGCCCAGCTTATGCAACACCCTTCCCACCGAGATATATGACACCGACTAACAAGGGCAGTGAGCAGGCCAGGTGCACCGCACGAACAGGTCTGCATGCCAGTTGTTATGCACCGGTGTTCAGCTCCCAGCATACCACGCATCCCAGTATGTTAGCACTGCAACAAAGACACACACCAGTGTGTATTCGCTGGTTAGAGCACTGGGCAGGTGACCTGAAGCACCTGGTTTCTAATCCTACTCAGCCATGGGGTTCACTGGGTGACTCAGCCCCCGCCTCACCTCCCTCACGCAGCTGCCGCTGACAAACTAAAAGCAGAGTGGAGGAGGGCTGCTTAAGGCACCTGGGGTGCCTCACAGGCGGAATATGAATGCGGTACGGCGGCGACGGTGATGGTGGCGGCATCTCCTCTACGTACCTGATATTAACCTAAACACTGACCTGTTATGTTATTCAGCACTTCTTTTAAGACACTGAAACTGTGCAGCAGTGGATCACGATCTTCATCCTAAGAAGATGAACAATTCATTCGTGAGTCAAAATTGAATCTTCAGAAAGAAAAAAGGAATTATACCTTATTTCAATAAACACGCTAATGAAATACTGTTCAAATATATAACCACTGGGTGAGATTATTCGAGGTTACATGTTACTCTTGGTGGTTCACAGAAATAGGAAATGTGAAAAACACTTACATGAACTCCACTTTCTAATCTGGTACAATCACTCATACATACTAAATACTAAGACGTCATTTTAAAAGCTCAAATATGTTTTAAGCTTCATTAGCACCCACATGACATATTACAGGAACAGAACCCCTGGTTTACCTTCACGCTTACAAGAGTCTTGAACCACTCAGATCTGAGCATGGAACCGTATCAGGTTCAACCCCTGGAATTGCCTGTTAAAAACTGTGCATAAGGCAGATGGGAAAGACTCTGCCAAAGGCAGAGGCTGGTTGCAATTGGGGGCGGCATATAAATGTTTTAAAATAAATAAAATAAAATAAAATAAAATAAATAAAGTAAAGTAAAGTAAAATAAGTAAAGTAAAGTAATAAAGTAAGTAAAATAAAATAAAATAAAATAAAATAAAATAAAATAAAATAAAATAAAATAGGCCCTGGAGCACCACTAGGCGGAACAGACCATTCTAAACTGGAGATACCGACCCTGCCTCTTTAGGTCAATCTCCCAGGCTTTAGCCACCATTCGACCCATTCAGTACATGAAATAAAGTAACCATGGTCACCATCCTCAGCCTCTTTGGAGAAGCCTGGAATAACAATGTAATCAAAACAATTTGGCCATATATTCATGATGTAACCTAGGGATATCCCAGATAAGATGCAGCGAGTCATTTCGTGCCACAGGCATCTCTTCTCACTCTATCGCACAGCAGACGCCCCTCTTCACATGCTCTCGTTGACCACATGTAGCCAAGAGTCCACGCCACGCAAGGCTCAGTGCTGCACGGAGGGCAAAGCCCTCTCAAATGCCCCTTCGGCACTCGCACGCCCCCGACGGGAGGCTCACAAGCTCCCCGCGCTGCACAGGAAGACCAGCAGGGCCACCAGTGCACCCCTCTCTGCCTTTCAGGCAGGCAGCCTTCCTCGCTCAGGCACCCCAGGGAGGGCATAAGAAGGCTGGCATACGGACAAGATGCTGGCGGCCCGTTTCCACCCTTCCCCTTGAATCACCCCATTTACCCTCTCTCTCAGAAAGGCAGCCAGCACCATTCTTTCCACAGTGGCTGCAGGATGAGAGCAGGGGACTGGAATGTAGATTCCTAGCTGCAAGGTCAGAGCTCGGCCTCCCGTCTCAGACTGGGGAACCCGAGTTGTCTGTTGGGCCCCAGACGATATCCTTGGGCTACAGGACCACTCGCTGTATTCCAGTTCTTGTGGCATGCCCGATTCATTTTACGACATTCACTTACCAAATGAGTATGAGTACTCCATCTTGCGCTGCGCTTTATGGCCCCAACTACTGTATTGATTTCACCTTGTACGATGTAAATGTTCTTATCCACGATCCTGACAGTCCTAGAATTGAAAACTACATTAACATCCCATACAACAAGACGCATCATTTTACTTACTCCATATGGTGAAGAGAAATTAGGAAGAATGCCAAAGGTTCTTCTTTTGGATAACAAAGATGGAAGAAAGACTTCAGGACAACTAGCAATCAGCAGATTTTCTCTAGTGCAGCCTGCTTTCTATGTTCTTATGTCAAGACTAAACAATGTTGTTTTTCACTTCTAAAAACATTCCTACTACAGCTTTTAGCCCTCAAAGAGACTCTCCCAGATCGCTAGCTGCCACAGATTAAAGCAGGGTGTGTGATTATCCCAACTCCTGCTGTTCATGGCTATCTCACAGGAGCAACCGTCAAGTGATACGTATGCTCTAAAAGGCAATGCAGGGCCAGGACAATGTGAAGTGCGGTTTTTTACATACTGGCTGGGGTGGGGGCAGCGTTTGGCAGGGACATATACGTCCTCCCCTTGATTATCGTTATCAATGTCGCCATTTGAAAAGCTTGGACGTCTGCCAAAATTCTGCGTTCCTAAAAAAAAAAAAATGGGTGGCTTACATTTCTCTACCTGCTCAAGCACCTAGATTCTTGGGAAAGGGTAAGAAATTTAAGACACGAAGAAGAGCCAAGTCCAACAAAAACCCAAAAAATAGAGGATCTCACTGTGAAGGGGGTGATCACTGGCCACCCCTTCTAAAGAGCAAATATCTCTCACGCTTTGGCTTTCCTTTGACTGCTCCCCTTTTGATTATTGTCAAGAGACCACAAAGTAAAAAGTGTTCCTCTTTGTAGCCTTGCTTCATCCATGTTCCTGAGCGGTGGCTCCTACGCTTGGACAGGAGATGCCTCCCAGGACACGGATGAAGCAAGGCTTTTCATTTTGCAAAGCACACGTGCATACTTCTGGAAGACCAAAAATAGTAATAATTGAAAAACAGACTAAAGATATTTGCACAAATTGAAGCCCCCCTCTAAAGAAAAACAGATGGTGAATCAGAGACAGTCTGGAGGGATGGTCAATGGATGCCAGTTTGGAGATTGCAAAAAGCGATAATGATCTCGGGGAGAAAGAAGAGGGGTGGGGGGAAGCTGCAGCAAGTCCAGACGGGTTCTCACTTCTTAGCGAGGGGAGGGGAGGGGAGGGGAGGGGAGACGGGTCCTTCTGCAGGCTCCACTGACACATCAGACGAGGATCAGGGGGCAAGCAAGGCACCACTCCCAGCACGTGCCATCCGCTGTTGTGCACGCTATTGGTTGTTTCATAAACAAGCCACACTGCATGGCTTCTCCACAGGGCGGGATGTCACGGCATGCACACTCACCCACAGAGTGCAACTCATGCTTGGTACAACGCATAAATACTCCTTGCGGGAGATATGCTTCTGCCACGTCCTTTTCCCACCGCCCAGGAACGGACAGTGAGAATCAGTGTCTTCACACTGTATTTAATCTTCAGAACTTTAGCACAGGGCCCCCCAATACCCTGGTCTCTCTTTTTTTACCCAAAAGAAAATCCTGAGAACCAGATACGGATCAGGATCCTAGAGTGCTAATTATTTAATTCTCTGACTGTGACTCCAATTTACATTATAGCTGTAAGCCTTTTTGGAAAGGAAATCAAGGTGTGGGGGCCTCATCCAAACTCGGATCATAGCAGGAAGCCCCCCCCCCCAAGCCTTAGGGTCGCAATCCATGTGATAGCGTACTTTTCTACCATGAAAGGTCATGCTCCATAATGAATAAGCACTGCATACACGATCCACAAGAGCCCCTCAGAAGTGCAGATCTACTCTCAAAACACTGAAGCACTAGTCATATCCCAGCTTCAGAAGGGAAATTGTGCTAGTTGCTTCCAGAAGCTTTAATGAGGCAAAGGAACTTTAACCTTTGAACCACTCATCAGAAATTCAGCAAACCAACAGAGAATTATCTTCCTTGTGAAGCCTGAATAAAGTACATCAACAGTTTTCAGCAAATGTTGACTGAAATAGATTATGTGAATGAGCAAAATTTGGAGCAAAACTGGTAATGCAATAGTATTTATCAACAGTTTCCACCTTAGGATGTTTAGTAACAGAATAAGGGAATCAAAATTCAAAGTAATCTTGCTATCTGAATAATATCTGCAGTATTGGAAATCAACTGTCTGTATGAGATCGTGCCTCCCCCATAGCTGAAAAAACACAAAACTGCTTCATTAATCATTTCCATGGGGCACTTTAGTTATATTTACAAGTTACAAGAGAAATAAACATGCTAACTTGGACCTTTCTTGAGGGCATCAGAAATGTTTCCAACGCAAGTTATGTATACCAACTGCGGGAGAACTTGGGCTGAAGGGCGCTGCTGTGAGATCTTGAGGGCAGCAGGACGGCCAGTAAGTGAAGAGAATGCTGGACCAGAAGGCCAAGCTGATGCAGCATGGCTCCTATATTCTTAACTACCCTATAAAAATCACCGATTCAACATTCTTGGAGAACACATAACACAACCATGAACCAACACTTACAGATTTAGACACAGAACTTATTAAACTGACATCCACTACAGTTGTGTTGCGCAAGCTGCCTGACCGCCTAATTGGGCCCGGAGGCACCCATCCCGGTGCAGCACTCCACCATTGCCTGTGCTGGGAAAAAGCAGCTGCCATTTCCTCCAAACAGTCTCTCCCCTGACTAAACGCAGAAATCAACAGACTGCAACAAACCATGTTTAGAGAAACTCTGCTTCAGGTTACAGGGCATGTGGCTTGCTACAGAAAGGGATGAGGACAAAGAGTGCTCAGCCCTCGTACAGAGGACAGCGTTGGCGTCCTGCCACGCAGCACCCGCGCCAGGGGCTGGCAAGCACCGCACGCCTGGGCCCCTCCGGTCCACCCGCAAACGCGCTTCCAGGGCCTCCAGCAGGCCGTTCCGCAGCTGCTCCCTCCCTGCGGTTCGGCGTGTCTGAGGCACGCGAGTGGGGCTGCACCGGGGCCACGGCCCTGTCCGGAGCAGTCCCAGGCCGGCCCAGCCGCGGAGCCGCCCCGCATCACCCGCCCGCGGCTCCGAAGGCTGTCGGCGGGCGGCTGGGCTCGCGGGCGGCGCTCCGGGCGCCGAGGCAGAGGGCGCCTTCCCTCCAGGACCCGCGGCCACAGCGCCGGGATGCCCGGAGGCTCCGGGGCCGCGCGGGCCTCAGGCAGGAGAGAGGGGCCCCCGGGCCCCCGGCGGCTGCTGCAGGACGCCAGCCCAGCGCGCTTCGGGAAGCCCAGGTGCTCCTGCCGGCGCGGGGCCGGGGCCGGGGCCGGGGCCGGGCCCCCCTCCCCGCCCCCTCCTCCTCCGGCAGCAGGCGCCGGGGCCACGAGCGCCGGGCCGCGCCCCGGCAGGCCACAGGCCGCCGTCTCGGGCGGGACGCCGCCCGCCGGCGGCCCAGGACGGGCCCGCGCACGCCGAGCCCGGGCCGGGGTCTGGGCCCCCGCGCGCCCGCCCCCGCGGCCCGGGAATCCCGCCCCTCCTCCCGCCGCGGCCGGCCGCCTCGGGCCTCCCCGGCCGGCCGCCGGGCAGGAGAGCCCCGGGCGCGCGAGCGGCCGCGGCTGCGGCTGCGGCTGCGGCTGCGGAGAGGCCCGTCCGGAGGCGCGGGCGAGACCCGCGGGCGCCGCTCGCCCACTCACCCCCATGCCCGGGCGTCGGCGGCCGCGGGCGGCTGCTGCGGGGCTGGCGGGCGCCGGGACATCCCGCGGGGGCGGGCCGGGCCGGGCCGGGGCCGGGGCCGGGCCGGCGCGGCGGTGACGGCGGGCCGGGAAGGCGCCTCGGAGCGACCGACGCCGGCTCCTCTCCTCTCACTGACGTGGAAACGGGCGCAGCCTACCGTGCTGCCAGGTTCCTGCCGGGAAGCGACGCGCTAGCCAACGGGGGCCGCCGTTGAAGTGACAGAGGGCCCCCCGCCCATGAGAACGGCCCGCTCAGCCGCAGGCTCCTCCCCGGGCCGGGGGTTGCGCCGGAAGTGCCGGGAGGGACCAATCGGCGGAAGGGCCGCCGATTGACAGCACCAACGTCCACTAGGGGACAGGGAAGGGCTTCCGGCCGGGCCCGGCGTCCAGCGCCGCGGAGCCGCGAGCGGGCGGGCCGAGGGCTCTGCCGGGAGCCGCCGCAGGGCGCCCGCCTCCCCTCGCGGGCCCGCGGCGTCTGCAGAGCAGCCTGCGGCGCGGCCCGGGACTCGCCGCCGTGCCGGCCCCGGCTCTCCCGCTCCGCTGCGCTGCGCTGCGCTGCGCTGCGCTCCGCGCCCCCCGCTGCCCGCGGTCTGGGGCCCCGATTCCACGGGTGCACCGGTCGCTGCCCCGCCCAGCCTGCGCTCCGCCAGCCTGCGTCGTGGGCCGCCTGCGGAAGCGTTGCTGCGGTCGGGCCTGCCGCCCCGGCGCATCTTGAAGGCCTGCGCTCCGAGGCCGCTGCCGCACCGCGGCCGCGCGTCTCCTCTCACCTGCCCTCCTGCTGCTTTCTGTAGGCGCCTTTCTGATGTTGGTCAATTCCAAGTTTTTCTGGAGCCACCCTGGTTTCTGTCGTTTTCTTGGAATTGCCCATAATTGTCCCCTTAAAATTTCCCTTTCTATCATCCCGACCCATCTTGGACGCCTTGTTCCCTTAGGATCACTTGTCAGTTTTCAAATAGTTTCCGCAACTTCGTGGTTTTGTCACGTGGAATTTCAGGTCTTGAAATAGGAGATCATGTCATCAAACAGCTACCTCAGCGCAGCGTTGGTCAGTCATCCTTCCACCACATGCTTGAGTCTGGCACGCATCGTCCAGGTTCCACCGCTTCTTACGACCGCTAAACAGCTGATTGATTAGCAGGGCGAGAGCGGTTGGAACAATTCAGCGCTTGATGCTTTCTTTGCACTCAGGAGATGCGCAAAGAAATGATTTTCCTAAAAGGAGCGCCTCTCCCAACACCACACTGTCCCCACACCGGCCATCGAACTTCCTGGCACTCTGTGTCCCCGGCTTGGCACACGTTAATTTTGCGTGTTTGCAGACTGGTGCGACAAGAAGCACACTCCGTGTGGGAGTCAGCTGGGGAGCGGGCAACCCCTCTGGGGGGATCGACTTCGCGTCATCCTGCGCGTTGACCGCTGCCAAGGGTAGCCGGAACCCGCGTCGTCCCAGGTCACCTGTGGTGCCAAACAGCCCGGGGGGACAAGCGGTGAAAGCAGGAACGGGGAGGTACGATCGCAGGCGCGCCTCGCTCGCTTCTCCCAGGCCAGGAAAGAGGAACGAGGGCGGCCGGAGATCGCCCTGCCCGGGAAGGGGGGCGCGCGGTGCCGCTGGGCGGGCTCCCCCGGGTCGGGCGCTCGGCCGGGCCCGGGGCAGCGCTGCGGACCCTGGCCGGGCCCTGCCAGCGCGGGCGCGCTTTCCGAGGAGGCGGCCCGGCGGCTCCGCTGCTCGTGGCCGAGGCGCGGGCCGCGGGGCCGCCGCCGCGAGCGAGGAGGCTGCCGGCGCGCCCTCCGCGCCGCGTCCTGCCCCGCGGACCGGGGGCGGCACGGCGCGCCCCGCGCAGGCGGCCTCGGCCGCGCCTCGCTCGCTGCGGGGCGCGCCCGGCCGCCCCTCCCGCGGGACGGCCCGCGCCGCCCCCCCGCGCCGGGGGGCCGGGCCAGGCGGCGGCGGGGGCGGGGGCGGGGGCGGAGGCGCGCGGGGCCCGCCGGCCGCGCGGCTGCGAATGGGGCGGTCTGGGAGCGCGTGGCCCGGCGGCGGCGGCCGGGGGCGCCGGTGGCCCCATCCATAAAGCCGATGGCCCGCGCGCCGGGCGCCACTCGACGGCTGCGTGCTCGGCCGGGCGGCGGCGTGCAGGCAGCCGCGGAGCCAGCCCGCGGGGCACTCGGAGCGCCGCCGGAGCCGCCGGGCAGCGCGAAGGCGGCGGGCGCGCGGCCCAGCCACGGCGCCGGGCTCTGCCGTGAGTGGGGGCGCGGGCGGCGGGCGGGCGGCGGCGGCGATCCGTGGTCGCCCTCGCCGGGCTGCGCGTCGGAGGCAGCTGTCCCGGGGAGGCGCCGGAGCCGCAGTCCGGGTGGCGGGTGGAGCGGGGCACGCGGAGCGCGGGTGCTTCCGGGGACGCCGCTGGCATTTGGGTCCGCGGAGCGCCGGCGGCGGCCGGGCGCGGGTCCCGCAGTGGCCGGGCGGCAGGGCCGGGCGAGCTCGGGCAGAGGGGCGCTGCACACCTTCGCGGAGGGCGCGGCTGCGGGCCGGGAGCGCCGGCACCTCGCGGGTTCCCGGCTCCCGGGGGAGCGCTCTCTCTCGCCGTCTCCCCGGGAAGACCGGGACTGGACCACGCTCCCCTGCCCGCCGCTGTTCTGTGAAGGCTGTTGCTAGCCGGGCCGGCTTTTGGTCTAGTTTAAGCCCGCGCCAGATGTCGTCTCCGGCGATGGCGGCCTCTGGGTGAGCGCCGCGCAGCTCTCCCGGGCTCGCGACGGGGGCTTCCTTACCGGGGCCGGCCCGTGTCGCTCTGGGGTCTCCCCTCCTTCTCCTCCCTTCGCCCTTCCCTCGCATTGCCGTCTCCGCCTCGCTCTGCCCCTCAGAGTTTGTTAAGATTAGCCTGGATGGAGGTGATTTAAACTAGAACGAGGATTATTAGATCTGCCAACGACCCAAAAAATCGAGGCCTTAAACGAAAAACCAAGCCCAGAGGTGCGTTATCAGTTCTATTTGGTGTGAATGGTTTGTAGGTTCCTTCTCCTAATCAAAACGCTTCTTGATTTTACATGTTTTAGCAACTTTTGGTAGAAAAGACAAGATTTTCCAGAAGCTGAGTTCGGCCAATATTTGCATTTTTTTCGAAATAAATCGTAGGCGCCCCCGTAGACGTCAGACCAGAAAACAAATCGTCGCACGAAAATGTTTCACTGAAATTCAGCAACGCCGCAAGCGAGAACTGCAGCCGAGTGGCGCGGGCCGCAGTCGGAAGTTTGCCTCCGCCGCTGCCCCCGTTTCGCCGAGCGCGCCGCGATGTGCTCGGCGCCGAGCCCCGTCCCCGCTCCGCCAGCCGCCGGGTCACCGGGCTCCCTGCTCGCGCGGCGACAGCCCTCTGCGTCTGGCGCCCGAGAGCTGCGCGGGGCCGGGGAGGAAGAGCCTGGCCGCGCGAACCGGCGGCCTCGTCCGCGGCAGGCGCCCGCCTGGGTCCGGCGCTGCCGCCCGCCCAGCGCCCAGCGCCCAGCGCGGCGCCCCCCGGGTGAGTGGGTGGGTGGGCAGCGCCGCTTCAGCCGCTCCCCGCGCCCCGGGCCCGGCCTCGTTCGTGGCCACGGCCCCGAAGCGAGTGGCCCCGCGCTCAGCCCGCGGCGCTTCGTCGAGGCCGAGGAGCGCGGCGTCCGGCCTGATGTCGCAGCCCGGAGCCAGCGGACGCGCCGCCGTCGCTGCTCCTGACCGAGCGCGGCTCCGCGCAAGAGGTGCGCGCGGTGCGGGGCGCTCAGACGCGCTGCGGAGGCCCGGGGGCGCTCGAAGCGGAGCGCTCGGCGTTTCGCGGGCGAGGGGCGGCCCGGGCCCTCCTCCGGGGGATTGGGCCGCGCGACTGCCCACAGGGAGTTCGAGGGATGCGGGGATCCGCGCCGGCCGGCCGTGCAAAGGGACCGGTCCGCGTGCCCCGGTCGCCCCTCTCCGAGTCCCCGCCGGCTCTGCTTGCGGCCAAAGTTGCCTCGGCGGGCACCCGCACCGCCGGCCCGCTTGCCTGGCAGTCCGGGCCGCCCGCTGGGACCAGCGAGCAGGGCCGCGATCGCACCCCTTCGCCCGGGCGGGCGGCGCGGGGCTGCTGTGGAAGTGGAGCTTGTCCCCGTTTGGTGCTGGCCGGGGCTGAGCTCGCGGCGCGGGACGGCAGGCCGCCTCGATCTCGCGGGGGCGGCGCAGCGCGCCGCCCGCCCTCCGCTCCCCTCGACTGGGAAGCCCTTGCGCGCTGCCCTGGCTGGCGGGGAGGCCGGAAGGAAGCCCACCCGGCTCGCTCCCCCCCGCCGTGGCCCGCCGGCCGGCCGGCAGCGCTCAGGGGCGCTCGAGAGAAGGCGCGCCGGCCGGCCGCGCTCCGTCTGGCCCGTAGGTCCCGGGGCGCCCGTCCGCGCCGCCCGGGCAAGCTCTGCGCGCGACCGGAGCCTGCTCCGTGCCTGGGGCCATGGCGCCCCCTCCCCGCCGAGCCCCGGCGCACGCAGCCACGGCTGGCGGCCCCCGCGGAACCCGCCTGGCCCGATGCAGGAGCGCGCTGCGTGGCCCGCGCCGGGCGCAGCACCCCTCGGCTCGCGGGGCGCCGCGGGGCTTTCCGGGGGGAGCCAGGGGGCTCGGTCGCTGAGGGCGGGGCAGGGCCAGAGACACCCCCGCCACTGCCGGACCGCTTCCGGCCGGGTCTGAGCCCCAGACTGGCTCCGGGCAGCTCGCGCAGCCGGCAGCCACGGCCACCCGCTGTCCAGAGTCTCGGCGACATTGTTCCCCTGCTTTCTTCTCCCGCCGCACGCTAAAAATCCTCACCAGCAGAAAGCGCTTACTTTTGTCTTGCAATAATCGCGCCTTCGAAGACTGAACCGGCGAGGGCCCGACGTCACAGCAAGCTGGGCAGCTGTGGTCCCACACGTGAGCCCTTACATCAAAATAATGCAGGTGCCTGAGCATTTCCTATATAGCGACGTGGAAACAGGCACCAAGGCACGGGATTAAGCATGCGTTTTGCTCCGGTGTTCCTATCAACCTCCTCCCATGCGGTTTTTAAAACAAAACAATCGCTTCAACCCATCCATCCAGGGACTGCTTCACTGGGTCAACACTTACTCTGTCTGTGTGTCTGTGGCTGGAGTTTCTGCCAATGTTCAGTTAGCGGAATACTAGCTGTTTCCCAAGCAATACTTTATGGAACCGGATTTTGATTTTACTACTTGTGTGCTTCAGAACAGTTTCTCCGATTTTTCTCGACACAGTCCTTAAATGTTTGTGCGAAAGAGCTGCAACCAAACGAGCCTCCCACCAAACTGAAGGGAAGACAGAGAGCTGCCCCAGCCTGTTCCGCTTGCTTGCTCCAACCGGGACTGAGGGCGCGCCGTCTGAGCACCTTGAAAGAAGAGCAGGAAAGAAGGGTGGCGGAGAGAGTGCTGTGCTGTCAGGGTGCAGCCGGCGACCGCCAGTCTCTCTTCTGGATGCCGCGTTCATACGCATCTTTTAGGATCCGGTCTTTAGCAGCCTCGATAGCCAGGGCAATCGGCCCCCAGCCGGACGAGCCCGTTCCTCGGAGGGCCCTGCTGGCTGCTTCACTCACTTCGGAGGCTGCCTTTGGCCCCTCCTGCAGCGTGTGACCCTGGAAGTCTGCGCTGATGGCACGGCAGGCGGGCCGAGCAAGGAGAAGCAAGTGAAGCTTGCTTGCTTGCTCTTCCTTCCTTGCTTCCTTCCTTCCTTCCTTCCTTCCTTCCTTCCTTCGAAGTGACGAACTGGTCAATCTCACCCGGAGCATTCACATGCGGAGGCAGGCTCCGTCTAGGCCAGGCAGCTGCCCAGAGGACACGAGTCTTCCCCTCCTGCGCAGCTCCATCGTTCAGGCGGCCATCGCCACCTCACTGGGCAGCAGAGGCTCGAAGAGGCCCTCCTTCGATCGGTCCTGCCGCTCCAAAGATCAGCTTCATGGGGGCGCCTCAAGCTCCAGTTGGGTGGGGGAGGCCGACAAGTCTCTCCCCCTCGGCCTTTCCTCATCATCGTTTTGAGCACCTCCGTCATGTCTTCCCGCACTCACCTTTTTGACTGCTAGGCAGACCCGGCTGAGACCCCACAGGGGAGCTGTCGCAACCCCCTCCTCATCCAGGTTCGCCTTCTCTGCACGTTTTCCAACTCAGTGATGTCCTTTCTCAGGTAACGTGATCAGAAACGTACGCAAAGGTTTGTCCAAGGGGAGCACCGTCTTAGCAGTGCCACTTTCGGTACCTTTCCTAATTGTGCCTGGCATGGAGTGCCTCGCCTCGTTTCGCAGCCACTGCACAGGGGGCTGGCTGGCATTTGCGCCACCGCGCCGGGATGCCCTCGCTCAGCCGATGCGTCAAGCCGGACGTTTTGCCCCAGCATGTGTCTTCCACCCTTCCTTACCCGAGCGGCACTTGGCACTTCAGTGCCCCTCCTCCCAGCTTGGAGAGGTCCATCTGGAGCCCCTTGTGATCCCTTCTGGTTTCAACCACCCTACAATGTTGGTGTCCCCAGTAAGCTTAGCCACTGTGCTGCTCACTCGGTTTCTAGTTTCTTAACCTTTCCAAAGGCTTAATGTGGCTTCCAACAAAGTAAAATAGTACAAATAAGATTTACAACAAATTAAGCAGCTGCGATTGAGAATTGTAATACAACCACCAGGAACTTGCCTGCCGAAGGCCCGCGGAAGAGGCAGCTTTTACAATCTCCTCTGAAAAGCCTGAAGCTGCATGTGCTTCTGCTATGGCGTGTCTTCTGTTGAATTTTTATTGCAAGCCACACAGAAGTGGTGCATCATTAGGCAGCCCACCTTCCTCTTCAGTGCAAGTAAGTCGCACAGTGTCAGCCCCGTCAGGGTCGGGGCCGTTTCACCCCCCGGGGCAATGCTGCCAACCGCCTTCTTGCCCCACACCCCACGCCCTGCCCTGTGCACCCTCTGTGGATCACGGAACAGTCCCGGGGGCTGCGTTGCCTGAGGGGTCCAGTGGCTGCCGGGGCCCTGCGGGGAAGAAGCAGCACCTGAGACCAAGGTGGGAAGGAGGCTGGTGGCCTGTGCAGCTGCTGCAGAATAGCGTAAGTCCGACCCCAGCCTTGCCGAAGCAGAAGGCCAGAAACTGTCTGTGCATCCGGGTCGTTTCCAGAGGCCGACGCAGCTAAAGCACGTCGGAGTGCTCTGTACGAAGCATTAACCTGCACAGGCTGTGGACTGCGAACCAGATGAATCCCCCCTTTCCTCTCTTGCCCCAATCCCTTCATCATCCTGAGCTCTTCGGCCCCACGCCTGGAGCAAGTAGCCCTGGGAGGCGGGAAGCATCGGCACGCTTGAGCCCTGGCTCTCAGCCGCCTCCCCCTGCAGGGTCTCGCTTCCCAGGCTGGCGGCATGGCCAAGGGCCCCTCGCTGCCCAGCTGCCGCCAGCCACGCTCTCGGCCCACGGCGGCGTGGCATCCAGGGCTGCCAGAGGCCATGCTCCCCCATCTCTCTCTCCAACTTGCCGAATTGTCCGCAGGTAAGGCTGACTTTTCCAAACAAAGGGCTGTTTTAAAGCTCACACATTGGATGTTTCATCAGGAACAAGCCTGAGTTACGGACGTCCTCTGCTCGGAAGTGGGCACCTCCGCTCCTGGGGCGGCTTTGTTGGTTCGTTTGGAGTATTTCCAGCCCCGCGCAGGATGGGACCCCCCACCCCACGCCCAGCAGGCACAAATGAACTTCTTGGGTGTCTCGTTGAGTGTGACAGGCAGAAATGCCCCCGGAAGCACTGGAGCACAACTTCCTTTTGGGAGCCCGGAAGCGTGGCATCCAGGCACTGGCAGAATTTCCAGTGCTGGCGGCATCCACTGGGTTATTGGGGGCTATCGCTGTTTTAATAACGAAGGTCATGGCTGTGGTCCACAGAGGAGCCAAGCTCCCAATGCCTGTTGGGGGGCGCTGGGCCCATTCTTTCTGCTCCAGCACCCTTTGGTTTGGCTGTGCGAGGAGCAAAGTGGAGGAGGGGAGGGAGGGGGAACGCAGGGGGCTCTCGCTTGCCCCCCGGAGTAGGTGCTGCTTGTGGGTGCTGCTCCTCTTCCCATGAGGGGGGTCCCCCACTTCTTGTTTTAATTCCACCGAGTTCACAGAGGAGGGAAACTGGCCTGCTGCGCGATCCCCCCACCCCCCCAGCACATTTCCCACGCACAAGACATGGTGCGCAAACTCGCACCCCTCTTCAGTTCCTGAGAAGTCTCCTGAGTTTGCTGTTCCTGCCGTGAAGCAGCACCCGGCAGGTGACGGCACGTGTGTTGGTGACGCCGTACCTGTGGACCAGTTGCTCCGGGAGCGGTACCTGCAGGCTGAAGGGACATTGGCCCGAGGGGACTTTCTGGTCAGTGCAACACTCATTCCTCCACCCGCAAGAGAGGGAGAGGGAAGCACTGCAGGTTACAACCCCTGAGCTCACTCTTGGACAAGCCTGGCTATCTGGCCATTTCAGTCGGGGTCCAGGCCCGGACTTGGCACGGCAGCAGCCAAGTCTCCTGGGCCCCTCAGCGGGGGCCGCTGCCCGAGTTGGGGGTGAGAGGTGCTGCATCGCTGGGGCTCTGCCCCAGAAGTCAGAAGGGGGCACTCGGGGGCTATCGCTCTGGCCCAGGGATCCTCCAGCGCCAGCCTTGACTCCATCTTATTCCACATCTGCATGAAACCGCTGAGTGGGGCAGCTGTGCATGTGTTGCCACCGGTGTGCTTGGGGGACAACCCGTACCGGGTGTTTTTTTCAATAGGGCTGTTCTTTGCTCTGTTTGAGCTGCTGAAAATCTTTGAATGTTTCTTTGACTGTATGGTATTTTTATTGCATGCTATTGTCTTGTTTTCAGGGAGCATTGTAAACTGCCCGGAGAACTTCAGCTATGGGGCAGGTTAGAAGTGAAATAAAAGAATGACAAGCTTCCCTATAGGAAGTTAAGCTGATAGGCAGGATAGAAGTTAACAGAAAATCTTACACTGAATGTGCTAACAGCAGTAGGGAGCATGAAGATCGTGAGTTCACAAAGTCTGAGATAGAAAAAAATGGACATTGACGTATGAGATGAGAAAAAACAAGCCTATAAGTATATCCAGCCTGGATCAGAGTTTTCCTTAGGCTGAACTTGAGGTGTTTTGAGACACTGAACAGGGTGGATTTTTTTGAATACCCTAAATTGGAAATAGCAGTTAAACTTAAATTCAGTGCTAGGAAGTCACCATAGAGGGATTCCTACTTGATCACCTCAAGGCCCTTTTCTTCCTGGAACTGGAAAGGAACCCTGCTCTGACGGGGAGGGAGCAGACCCACCGCTGGCGGGCAGCTCCTGTTCTAAGGAAACGCACGTGCAGCCAGGGCACAGATGTGCTCAGATTCCCAGGAAGACGGGAAACAGGAATACTGGGCAACACCAGCATGTGGCGTCGGTGCATGGCTTGGAGGTGCATGGCTCGAGTCGGCGCACAGCTCCATGTACCCTCTAGCAAGGGAGTGCAGACTGGGGCATTTGGCTAAGCAGGCAGCAACATCGCTGCAATGCCTCAGCAGGTGACGGGGGGTTGGACGCTGAGCAGTGCTGTGGGAGTCCATGGGAGACGCAGTCATGCCAAGAGGAGGAAATGCCATCTGTGCGTCCTTGAGAAAGGGGCTCAACACATCCAGAGACAGACAAGCTGCACACGTCTTAACGCAGTCTCAATCCGGGGAAGAAGCGCTCCCTGCATTTCTGCGTGATTCCAGGAAGCACGCAAAAGCCACAACAAAAGCGAGTGCCACCAATGACCTCCACTCCGCACACAGCCCACAACCTGCTGCATGGTTCCCTTCGCAGCGCATCATGTGCAAGGACACCCACTGACGGGGTGGGGGTGAGCACACACTCCTGCATGCATGCTTGCTTGTGTGCGTGCATGTGTCCGATTGTTAATGCTTGCACTCATGCACGCCTAGAAGGCATTTGTTTTAAAGGTTTTCCTTTAAGAACACTTACATTTTTTGTAAAGAAAAACACCGTGTGTGTTATGTAGCAAATATGCATGCAGGCAGACCTTACCTCACTGAGGGAAGTGCAGACTGAAGCAAGACATCAGGGAGGCAGGGAGGCCTGGCCAGCGGGTTCAGGAGCAGCCCCCCCCCCACCGCTGTGGGTCCGCGTAGCACCAGGTGCGCCCTCCCGCTCCTCTGAGAACAGGGCAGGATGCGTGTGCTGGGCAGCAGAGTCAACCAGAGCTGCTCCCTGGTGTTTGAGGGCCAGCCGGCTGCCCTGCCATCTCCTGCACAGAAGGGTCTGCAAAGAGTAAGAGCAGCCTGCCATCTGGCCCGGCCCGGCCCCCAGGGCTACCAGCCCCATGGAGACCCTCAGGGGCCAGGCCAGCGTTTGGTCACGTGGTCCGCAGCATTCGCACGGGGCTCCTCGGAGCCTCCCGTGGCCCCCGGCTGCCTCCCCTGCGTGGCCCCTCAGCAGCCCCCCATCCATTCTGTTCCAGGCCGATGGAGTTCCACCTGCTCACTGACTCGGAAGCCCGCAGCCCCGCACTCTCCCTCCCAGACTCCGGGACGCCTCAGCAGGAGCACGGCTGCCAGGGGCACGACCACAGCGGTAAGTGCACAGGCTGCCCCCAGGGGCCCCCGTGGGAAGAGGCGCGGCTGGCCCAGGCTGCTTTCGTCCCCTGCAGTGCCGAAGCCAAGCGCAGCCCTGGGCACCCACAAGAGTTGGGCTCGGGCCTGTTGGGCTGCGTCAAATACGGCACCTAAAATCTGGTTGAGCGAGGTTTGTTCAGGTGCCCTTCCGAGGGGTTGCTTTGTTCCCTTGTGTCTGGGGGCCCCCGATTCTGGCCCTCCTGGCATGCGGGAAGCAAGGCCTGCCCCCCACCCCGCAGCGGGATCCCTCCACCTTTTGGTGCCACCGGCTCGTAAGCTTAAGGGCACTGCCTGTTCCTTTGGTCCGAAAGCAAACTGCCCCCCTTGCGCTGCCTGGAGATCCAGGGTGGGAGCCTGGTGGCCCCCTCTGACAAAGCCATTCTGCAGAGGAGTGTGGGGGTGACTCAGCGAGCATGTCTTGGGGTGCAGCGAGGACGGGGTGCCAGGCCCAGGGAGGCTGCACTCTCTTTCCCCGCTGCCCTCAGGAGACGAACTGGGCTGAACTGGAACTCCACCAGCCTGCTCGTCTGGGGAAGGACCCCGTGAGAAGGCCCGCAGGGCTTCCCTTAGCGTGTGCCGGATGCAGCAGAGGTGTGGGGCTGCCTCCCTCCCAACCGGGGTGCAGCCCCCCCACCACACCACACACCTCCGTGGCACCCTGCGGTTTTGCTCTCACAGACACGGAAAAGCCACAGCAGAACCAGGCCGAGGACGCCAACGCCGAGGACGGCTGCCTGAAGAAGAAGCAGCGCCGGCAGAGGACGCACTTCACCAGCCAGCAGCTGCAGGAGCTGGAGGCCACTTTCCAGAGGAACCGCTACCCTGACATGAGCACCCGCGAGGAGATCGCCGTCTGGACCAACCTGACGGAGGCCCGAGTGCGGGTACGCCTGCCCTGCCGGGTCCCCCCCCCTGCAAACGTGGCCGGAACAGGGGGAGGGCCCAGCCCCATGGCAGACGAAGCAGGGCGACCCTCCACCTGCATCCGGGGGGGGGGGCAGCCCTGGTGGGTCGGCAGGGCCCTGCTGTGTTCCAGCAGAGAGGGGCGTGTGGGTGCCTGCCTTTAGGGGCTGGCAAGGGCACATTCCAGAGGCGCATGGCTGCATGGTCATGTGCCCCAGAGGCCGGTGAAACAGATACTTTTTTAAGGAACCCGATTCCAGCATGTCTGTGCACCGGCCCTCCTCCACATGCTGCCTCCCAGCTGTGTTGGATGCATGGCTCAGGATGATGGGCATGGCAGTCCCAACACCTCCGGAGGGCAGGCTGCTGTGCACGCTCCGTGATGCCACGCATGGTGTTCTGCGCCTACCGCCCCTTGCTTCGCGTGCCACCTGCCATCCGAGGCCCCACTGGGTTGCCGAGCCCCACGCACCTGGGTTGGCTCCCTGCCCATTGCCACCGAAGGCTGAGCAGGTGCTCCTTGTCCTTCCAGGTGTGGTTCAAGAACCGCCGAGCCAAATGGAGGAAGCGAGAACGGAACCAGCAGGCGGAACTGTGCAAGAGCAGCTTCGGGGCCCAGTTCAACGGACTGATGCAGCCGTACGATGAGGTGTACGGCGGCTACTCGTACAACAGCTGGGCCAGCAAGGGCCTGGCGGCCAGCCCGCTGCCGGCCAAGAGCTTCCCCTTCTTCAACTCTGTGAGCGTCAACCCGCTCTCGTCGCAGCCCGTCTTCTCCGCACCCAGCTCCATCGGCTCCGTGCCCGTGGCCTCCTCCATGGTCCCCTCCACCGTGACCGGAGTCCCCGGCCCGGCCCTCGGCACCCTCGGCAGCCCCGGCCTGAGCCCCGCCGCCTCGTCCAGCGCCTGCCCCTACGCCAGCCCCTGCGTGTACCGGGACACGTGCAACTCCAGCCTGGCCAGCCTGCGGCTCAAGGCGAAGCAGCACGCCAACTTCGCCTACCCGGCGGTGCAGACGGCGGCTGCCTCCGGGCTGAGCCCCTGCCAGTACGCAATGGACAGGCCCGTATGAAGGGCGCCCCCGCTGAGCGCCCTGCCACCGCCGCCCAGGCACGCCCCGCATCCCCGCCGACGCGCCGCCTCGTCCTCTCACCACCAACAGAGAGGGGTCTCTCCGGAGCAGTGCACGAACTCATGGACAAGCCCTGCGGGCAGCGGTGCCTCCGGGCAGCTCAGAGTGCTGTGTCGGCCCGGCCATCGCACTGCACCCGCTGCTCGGGGAGAGGCCGGCGGCTCTTGCAGCGGGACAGAGGCGCCTCGGCTCCTGGGTGTGCCCGCACCCCTCGGCAGCCCCGAACCAAAAGCTCTGCGTGGAAGCGCGGACGGGGCGTGCCAGCCAAGCCTGCGCTGGACCCCTTCCCTTCCCTTCCCTTGGCCCGGCAGGCGCTGCGTGGTTGGCGGAGGGCGCTGCGTGCACAGAGGGGCGCGGGGGCCGGGCAATGCTGCGCGGGGGAGCTGCGCAGGCATCTCGATGAGGGGTTGCAAAAGCTGCCGGCAGGTGACCAAGTGAGGTGCAGCGCCGGGAAGAAAGCCGGGGCGCCGCGGAGAGCAGGCCCAGGCCGGCAGAGGCAGGAACCGCCCCGGCCCCCACCGCACGGGCTCTGGAGTATGTCGGGAGCAGCGGGGCTGCCTTGGCCCGCCTGTGCCCAGGATGGCGCCCGGGAGGGCTGCAGCCAGACGTCGCAAGGGCTCCGCGGCTGCTGGCCCCTCCGCCACCAGAGCGGGCAAGGAGGTTGCTGCTGTCGGATGCCGGGCAGGAAGCCCATGGGCGCACGCAGAGCCGCATCCTGTCGATTTCCTTTGGCAATAAGCAGCACCCGCGCCCCCAGCGCGAATAAAATCAGTCAAACCACGCCGACCACATGCACGCAGTTATTCCCGGAAGCCCGGCCGAGGCGGCGGCTCCCCTGCTCCTTTGGGGGCGGAAAAGCGCGCTTGCCTTTGCCTGATAGGCTTCCTTGAACCCTTGGCTGAGAGGCCCCAGAGCCCCTTGCTAGGTCTTAAATATACCTATTTGGTAATCCATAGACTGCTCACAGTGTCCTCCGTTCCAGAACATTTCAAATTTTACATCTAACTTCTCAAGCCTCCTGCTGAAATGTCTGAACGAAAGTGAAGCTCTTCCAGGCGCTTTTGGTGCTTCAGAACCGAAATGCGACTCAGTGAAGCCCAGGCCTTCCCTGTCCTCCTGAGCAGGCACAAGTCTGCCCGGGCATCCCTGCACAAGAGCCTGTGCCCCCGCCCACAGCTGCAGTGGGGGGGCACGGCCCTCCAGAGGGGCTCAGAGGCTGCGGAGTGCGCCTGAGGGGGGCTCGAAGGACCCGGTGAGGGGCCACCCTCTCTGTGTGAAGCCCACTGCTGACGGGCTGCAGTCCTGCTTGCGGATTTGGAATCAAGGCCGTTGGTTCAGAACATCCATTCCTCCTCCTCCAGGGATCTCACTGCCCCTCCGGGTCTGAAGCGGGGAGGGAGCACTGGGGGTCCTCAGCATCAACTCAGGTGGGGAGCTCAGCCTGTCTCTTCCCCGCCCCCACGCATGTTTCCACACTTGCAAGGCCGGAGGACACAGACGGCCCTTTCCTGGCGGCTCTCCGTGCCAACGCCACTGCGCAGGCGTCACACCCACCATGCGCACCGGAGCACGGGGAGGGCAGGGAGTCTGGGAAGCAGCAGCCGCACGCAAGGCAGTTGCTGAACGCCTTGCTCCTGAGCACGCCGGGCCAGGCACTCCGTGCTCACCCCCTCCCCTGAACACGCACGTGCAGGAGCCGTGTGGCGTGGTGGCAGGAGCGCCTGGCTGGGCCCCGGCTCCCACTCGGCCACGGTGACCCAGGGTCTGCCCCTCGCTCTGGGCCTCCCTGCCTCACGGGGGTGGCTGTGAGGACAACATGGAGCTCTGCAGGCCACCTCGGGTTCCTCACGAGGGAAAGGGAGGGCTAAGCCATCCTGTGATGAGGGCAGAAGCGCGGCGGCGCCTGAATGCAGATATCCTCGGCTCCAGAGGCAGTCGCAGGAAACACGCGTCCCGTGCCGTCCTGCTATGAGAAAGGCGACCCACACGCTCTGCTGTGCCTCCCTGGAAGGCATGACAGCCCCCCGCCCCGCAATTGGTCGGCTATGCCTGCACACACCTCTGGCCTTGCCCTGGCCTGGCCACATCCCACTGGAGGAGGACGGTGCCTGCAAAGTCTGCAGGAGCTCAGAAGGCACCTCCTGAAACTGCCAGCCACTGTAAAGCAAGCTCCTAGTCCTCAGAGCTGTGAAGAGACGCCTCAGACGAAACGGGCCCCATGGAAGTGCTGACCCAGGTTCCCAGCGGCCACCGGAGGGCTTTGAGGCCGGCCGGAGGGCGCGTTAGCCAGAGTGTGCCCACCAGAGCGTGTTCCAAGGCCTCCGCACAGCGGCCACAGGAGGCAGCGGCCCCCAGGCAGGCAGCAGCTCACAGAAGGCCCAGCCGGCCGGCCAGCGTCCCCGCACCATGCCTCCGCAAAGCCCCCGAGCGCAACTGCGCCTCCCCACTCCCGGAAGGCCTGTGGCAGGGGAGCCCCTCGGGGGCAGCGATACGTGGGGGCAGGCGGCAGGGAGGGCGGGAGGAAGCGCCTGGACCCACAGCCTCCTCATGGTGGCTTCCACCCTCGCCGCAGGAGCGTGGCCAGCCAGCAGGTGATGCTCGGGGGACACCACCTGCACCCCACTCACAGGCCACTTGTGTGCCAGAGCCCAACAGGCCAGCAGGGGAACATGGAACCGCCTCTTCTGCCCTGGGATGCCGGGAAGGCTCGTCACGGCCTCTTCCAACACATCCTTCTAAGGCTGGGCCGAAATGGCCGACGTGTACGAAACATTTTTATTGTACTAGAGACGCTTCTCTTTGGACAAAATCACCACTTTTCCACACAGTTTAAAAGTCGCATCTTGACAGGCCCTTGTGCCTGTTCTCCTGCAGCAAACAAGCCGGGATGTGAAAGGAACAACCTATCTGGGCATCCGGGGATTTTGTCACCTCATTTTAACCCTGAAATAAAATGCTGACGGAATGCCTGCTGTGGGTGGATTCCGAGCCACAGCGACACGCAAGGCAGGGGGAGCCAAAAGGGCCCAACGGCAAGCCGGACTGCCGCGCACACTTCGGGCGGGGAGCAAGGCAGCCGAGGCTCCCCCCGCAGAAAAGCCCCCCCCCGCTTGTGACCCTCGGCCCTCTGCCACGGCCCATGCCGGTCGCCTACAACACACCCCAGCGAGCCCCGGTGCTCGGCCCACCCGCGGGGGCAGGCTTTCTGCGGCAGTGGAGGGGCCAGGGAACAGAGCTGCCGCCGGACGCAGAGGCCGCCGTGCATGCTGTGCTCGTGGGCGGGAGCGCCGCGCGAGGCCCCTTCCCTGGCTGGGTGGCCATCACACGATGACCAGTGTGGCAGGGCAGAGCGGGCCTTCCCTGTCAGCCCCTTCCCTGCCTGGCTGCTGGGAAGAACTGGCGCAGCAACTAAATCTGGGACAGCGAGTGGCTGTTTCTCAGCAGCCACGGCCAGCCAAGGAAGAGACCGACCCGGGCCCAGCCACGGGGCCCGGCTGCTGGAGGACGGGGACGCTTTCGGGGCGTCCCAGAGAGAGGACTCAAGGGGGACAGACCGAACCTGGGAAAGCTGGCAAGCCACTCTGCTTGAAAGGCACCCCGCAGGCAATTTTAAACTGAGCGAGGGGGCGTCCTTCAAACTGCATGTAAGGCCCGATCCCTGCAGCACGTGGATGCAACGGAGCAGGCAACTCGGCGGCTTGCAGGAACCGAACTCTGGGCACCTAAAGTAAATGACACACAGCCAGCACCGTCTGGATCCAGACAAGCACAGCCACGCATCTCCCCAAACACCGAGGGGTGAGCGCCCTGCACATCAGCAGAGCGAGGGTGGTGTGAGGCAACGCCCCGCAGGGAATATCCTCCGCCGCGTTGTCCTTTCACGGGCTCACGGGCCCTGCAGGCGGCTGAGGCCCTAGTCGCTGTCAAACCGGACGGAGTTTATCTGTGTGGAGATGGTACCACCGCAGTAGCTTCCCCTCTTCTTCTTGGTCTTCTCGTGGCGGAAGGACTTGCCCTTGGTGAACTTCAAGACGTCGTTCGCCTTCGCAGCCCAGTCGCCAGCGGCTCCTTTCTGCGAGAGAAGGGCGGTCAGGGCAGCGGCCCACGAGCCCGCAAGCGCTCTCGCCAAGGGGCCCGCGGGTCTGCACAGGCCGCGAGTCGCTGCATGCGGCTCAGCGCTGCCTTACCTTGGCCTCGAAGGAGTTGTTGGCTAGCCGTGTGTCCACCTCTACTTCCTCTGCTCTTACTCTGCGAAAAGGGCTGGACTGCTGCTAGAAAAGGAGGGGCAGATGCATGGTCATGCTGGCTGCAGCTGCCATGAGAACGTGACGGTGAGCGCAAGGTCGCCCTGACCTCTGACATCCCTCAGGCAAGAGGTGCGCCACCGGGAACAAAGGCTCCGGCAGCTCTCCTCTCCTTACGAGGAGGACTGCCGCTCAGCTCGGCCCGCTGCGGCACTCACCCGTTTTGTCTTGGGGAACGTGTGTGGTGTCCTGGGCTTCCCCTTCTTCACTTCGGGGGTCTCCAGCTCTTGCTCATCCTCCCTCTTCCGTTTCTTCTTGATTGCACCTGCCATGTCTTCCATAGTGAGTACACACAGAATTAGGCCTCACTCAACGGCACACTCAGGCGGAACGGGACTCCTCACTGGGCCCCCAGGCGAAGCTGTGGGCGTGGGGAGCTGCCCGGCTCTGGCCTGGGGCAGACAGGAGCCTGCAGGCTGCGTGCCCTGGGAGGAGCCCCACACGCCTGGCGCCAGAGGGCCCTTCGCAGGCAGAGCCAGTTCACTTGGGGGCCCGAGGCACAGCCTTGCATGCGGGGGTGGCCTGCCCTCCCCGCTCCCTTCAGCACAGCCACAGAGAGACCAAGCACTGGCTCACAGGTTCGGATCACCAGACCTGAGCTGGAGTGACGGGGCCTGGCCAAGACTCGCCTGGAGTTGTTCTTGTAAAGGTAAGTAGCACTTTAATGCCACGAGGGAAAACCGTCTTGCCCTAGGACCACGCACGGCCATGGGGAGCGCCTTCCCAGGGCCTTCCTCCGTTGCTGCATGCAGGCGGCACGCCAGCGCCTGCTCCCCTGGCGCAGGTGGCCCGCAGCCCCCGCCTGCTGCCCCGCCTGGCGCAGCAGGGCAGAAGTGACGCTGCCCACAGACCGCCCTCCCCATGCGCCTGGACCGAGCCGCGCGCTGCTCCCCGACCCGTGCCTCACCTCCGTTCACGGCCCCCTCGCCAGAGCTGCTGCTCGTGGAGTCGCCGGCCTCTGCCACAGCCGGCCTCTTTGATGCTGGCGTTCTGCTCACGGGGGTGGACGAAGACTTCGGCTGCTTCTTCCCAAAGGCGGCGCAGCCTTTTTTCGCTTTCTCCTTCGTCCCCCCTCCTTCCTGCTCGTCCTCTTCCTCACTGGAGCTATCGGAGGAACTGCTGCTGGAGGATGGCGGCGGCTTCCGGGCCACTGCACTCTTGCCTTGTGCCGAGGTGCTGGCTGGCTTCCGCCCGGGCGCACTCGGCTCCTCCTCGCTGCTTGAGCTGCTCGTGTCTGAGCTGCTCTCTTTGGAGACTGGCGGAACGGCTTTGGGGCTCGGTTTGGCCCCCTTCGTGACACCAGGGGATTTTTTAGGCGTGCTTTTATCCTCAGCGTTGGCAGCGGGTTTCTTCACCACCACCCGAGGAAGCTTTTTCTCTGTTTTGGTGGCTGCGGACTTCACAGGGGCTTCATCCTCAGAACTGTCAGAATCTAGCATGGAAACGGATGATTAAAAACTAAACTACATTGACAAAACCAGTTTTGCAGCACCAAGTATTTATTCATTTATTTTTCTGATTTATATCCTGCCTTTTTCTTTTCTAAAAATCTCAGGGCAGCTTGCATCCTTCTCCTCCTCCAGTTCTCAGTCTTCTCTTCACAAAAGCAACCCTGCGAGGTAGGCTGGGCTGAGAATCGGTGAGCATTCTGTTACATCCTGTCACTCATCTGGTGCCTGGAATTTAACGGTCCCCGCAGAGCAGGGCAGGGCACCCTGGAAGGCTGCATCGCCAGGCGCCGGCAGCCGGCAGCCCCCAGTGTCCAGCCGCCAGGCCTCCAGCGGAACTGGGCTCCGGCGCCGGCCGAACAGCTGCCGCTACACGGGCCAGGGGGGCGCCAGGACACGGAGGGCACACCTCCCTCGGGCCTGGAGTCCCGGCAGAATGGCTGCAGCATGGCGGTGGCAGAGGCCACCCTTCCCAGTGCCATGGCAACCGAGATGCCACGCAGAGAATGAAACACCGGGCAGTGTCTTCGCAATGCACACAGCTGCAAAGTAACTCTAAAAACCTTCTAGCAGGCTGGAAGATAAGCCTCTGCTCACGTCCAGAGGGCTGAACCCCAGTTGGGAACTTCTCCCGCAAACCCTTCCCCTCTCGGGAAAGCTACATCCTCAGGGCACTCCCGCTGGCGAGGGCCCTGCACAAGCCCTCCAGCCGGGCGGCTCATCCCGGCTCAGGCAACGGAACGGGCAATGACCCCCCCCCCCCCAACACCTCCGTGCTCCTGGCCGGCCTGGGTAGCCAGGGCTGCCTCTGCCTCCCCCGGGTTTCCACCACTCCCACGGCCCAGTCTTCAAGGCCGTCTTGTCAGAATCCAGGCAGGGTGACCCGGGTCGCCCACTGAGGGTGGCGGCCCTGACCGGGGAGACCAAGCCACGCGGCTCCGACGAGCGTCTCAGCAGCAACGCTGCCCGGCTGCCTGCTGTGGCAGAACCCGGCCAAGGGGCCAGGCAGCGCGTCGCTCCCCTCGCGGGCCAGGGCAGGGCCAGGGGCTGCAGATCATCCACGGGGCGTCCACAGCATCCGCTCGTACCTGAGCTGCCAGAGGAGCTGGCCCTCTGCTTCGCCTGAGCTGGCTTGGCGGCTCCCTTCACCGCTGCAGATTTCGCCGAGGGCTTGGCTGGCTCCGCGTCTTCCTCGGAGCTGGAATCTATGCCAAGAAAGAGCGCGTTTCACCCTGGGCTAGCTTCAGAGGCTCACTTCTTGGCAGGCACTGCATTCAGTGGCTCTCAGGCAGGACTGGAAGCTGCGCAAGGGGAATGCTTCCTGCCCTCAGGGGCCTCCCCACAGCCCCAGATGGGGCTGCAGTCCACGCTGAGCCTGCTTCCTTCCACCGGCCCAAGCCTGAGGCTACAATGCATGCTCACAACCCGCTGCAGGGACTGATCCTGAGTGGGTTTCACAGATGATGTTCAGAAAAAAGAGCCCCTCCCCAACGGTGGAGGAAACAGGGGTCAAGCTACAGCCAGCCGGGGCATGAGCACAGCACGATGTCCCAGAGAACGCCTTGCAGCCAGCGGCACGGCAGGAGCAGAATGGCAAGCCACGCGGCACATCCGCCTTCATTCTGCTGCCCAAAGAATCACGCCAAAGGGTCCCCAACGGGATAAAGAGGCAAAGGCGCACTGCGGAAAAAGCAGACACGCGTCCAGCCCCCACCGCCAGGCCTCCATTCTGGCTCGAGCCCTTTGGCTGCATGGAGGAGGATCTGGAGAAAGGACCTGCCAGTGCAGGGCACTCACCTGAGTCACTGTCGGAACTCGTCTCTCCTTTTCGAGAAGCCGCTTTGGGGGCAGATGGCTGCTTATGGGCAGGCCCTGTGGCTGCAAGAAAAATACATGCTCTCACTGCTCCTTCAAGGGAACCATGCAATCCCAAGAGAACAGACCGGCAACAGTTGCCACGGGCAGCTTTCAATACACCGAGCAGCAGCCACGCCCAGCCAGACGCTCCACTGCCCTTGGCCCACAAGGTCCGGACAGCTGCATTTCCTGCCAAGAAGGTTCCAATCAGCCCAAGAATAGAGTTCAGCACTTAGGAAATACGGGTAATTTAAGGTTCGATCCTACCTGCAAAACACTAACATCTGTGCAGCAATGCTTGGCCCGTTGGCCTTTGCTCTGTGTAACAACAGTTTAGCCTAGCAACTTAAAAGAATAGCAAAAGTTTCCCTCCGTGGAGCATCAGTCTGCCTTCTAGAAGTTTCTGCTCCGCAGCCAACCAGGCCTTCACACAGGTGTGTCCAGGCACTTCTGCAGTGCCCCTCCCTCCAAGACGTACCTTTTGCTTTCTTCTTGGGCCCCGCCTCCTTCTTGCTACCGCCCTCCGCCTTCTTGCAAGCCTTTGCGGCGGGAGGCTGTGCTTTGCCTTTCCGCGACTCCGTGGACGAAGGGGGTGGCACGGCGCTGTACCGGCCTGTAAAGAGACAGGGGTGTTCGGGAGGACTAAGGCGTGCCCACGGTATGGCCACATGGAAAGACACAAGCAGGTGCACAGACGAAATGATGCAAACCGTCTGCATCAGCATTCCCTACGCCTTTTAGCTTTCGAAGTGAAAAGGAACTTGGTGGGTTGTTTTTTCAGTAGGGCATTTCACAAATAGCATTGATCTCGGAAAGCTCGCCCTTACTGGGGGTTTTAAGCCTATCTCAAGATACAACCTCAAGCTCTATGCCTGCCTGCCATCCATCCATCCATCCATCCATCCATCCATCCATCCATCCTTCCATCGTAGTTCTAGGCCATCCGTCACTCCTGTCCAACAGGTCTAGAGCTCCTTTCTGCCCATCTCTGTTCCGGAGCGCAAAATACAACTCAGTGACAGAAACGGCTTTCCATCCAGACCCACGTTTCTGCAGAACAGAACTCTGAGCCCGCCCTTCCACCGAAGAAGGGGCCAGCCATGGCCTCAAAGCAGCGTGTTTCGCACACTCACCAGCCTTAGGCTTGGAAGTCGGCTTCTCTGCGTCTGAACTGTCGGAAGAATCGTCGCTGCTGCTGCTGCTGCTCTTGTTCGCAGTCTTGCCTTTAGCCTGGGGCAGTCGAGCACCTTCCAGTTTTGACTGTGGCGCTTTCTTTAGCTTATTCTAATTACAGGAAAAAAGATGGCAGACCACCACCACAATTAGGGTTGATGTTTCTCGAGACCAGTCATTCAATGCTACCAGTTGGTTTATTTCATTTCAAAAAATTGTATACCCTGCCGTTATTCCAAGGAGGACTCCAGGGCAGTGTAGAGCACATACGTTTTCCCCTGCCAGCCACACAGGCCACAATAGAACCGTCAAGCCAGAGACATGGAAGGCACTTGACTGTACAAGAGGACATCACCAAGGGGCCACTACAGAAATCAAACAGACCTCCTGACTGAAAGCAGAAGATGGGGAAGCGGTATTCTCACCCCCAAAACATTATCACACTGCAGTTAGTGTACACAAACTATTAATGTACAAAATCAGAGTAAAGCTGAAAAAGGTCACTGGCAGAAACTCAGTGCCAAAGTACAACCTAAATAACATCCCTGAGTAATTGAAAGGCGATGAAAGAGCAAATTCACCGTCCCCTCTGCCTCTTGTGCACAGAGCGCAGGATGCGTGCGCAAGAGGCAGGCCCCGCAAGGCTCCGTGATTTGCTGAAGCACGAGAGCAAACAGCAAGAGGCCCTGAGGAGCAGGAAACGCCCAGAGCAGTGCGATGAAGCTGTGCCGTGCTTGCTGGTCACGAAACGCCCCGATTTTGCGTTCACACGCAACAGAAATGGGGAGGGGAAGGACAAGGGGGCGCCCAGGAAACGGGCATGCCGCGCAACTGGACCGGGGTGCTCAGCATGAGAATTCTGCTGTACCCGCGCTCTGCAGCTGCCAGGGTTAGGGTTACCTTCACTGCTTACCTTCACTGGGGCAGCCTTCCCTGCGTCACAGTCCTCGCCGCCGCTGCTGCTGCTGCTGTCGTCGCTGCTGCTGCTGCTCCCCGCAGCTTTGCCATTGGCAGCTTTGGACGTCACTTTGGCAATGTTCGCTGCCACTTCTGATAAAGAAAGAAGAGTCCACGTGAAGAGGGCACCAGGCAACTGGAAAGATCTAGCGCAGCACTTTCAACACACATAAGCACTCGCTCCAGCTTTGCTCCCCAATTCCCAGTTCCGGCTTGATAAGGGTAGAAGAAAGAGGACCAGGAGCAGGCGACCTGCAGCCTTTGGAAGGAAGTGGGTGGCAGAAAGGGTGGGAAAAGAGGGGAGCGTGGCCCACCTGTCCCTGGCAGGCACCCCCAGCACCTCATCCCAGGAACACGTACGTACCTTGAAAGGAAAAAACGGTGCTTAGCCACAGCATGCACCACGGTCTTCTGCATTCTAACCAGAGCTGTTTTGCTCTCCATTCGATCCAGAAGAGGCTTTCGGGCTGTCAGGACAACCCACAATCGAGCACAAAACCCTGCTCCATCTGCATGCTTCCAGCCCCAATCCGTTTCAGTGCATTACTAAAAACCTTTTGCAATCCACCTCAAGTCCACTACTCGGGACGAGTTACCAAACATTTCCATAACCCAAACTGCTCCAAGCCACCCATACAGATCCTTCTGCCAGCAATCCCTGCAACAAGAGCAGTGTGCTGTAAAACACACTGGAGTGGGGCAGCCACCAAAATTTCGGAACTCCCCTGCCCTAGAGCGGGGCCGGCCACCCTTCGCTTCCATGGCCACGTTGCAGTGGCATCAAAGCTCCCCCAGCAGGGAGGGGCCAACCCTGCGGGCAAGAGCGCCCTCTCAGGGCACGGGGAGCGGACGCATCGGAGGGGCACACGGCCTGGGAAGCCTTTCCTTGGCGCTCACAGCAGTGTGGTCAGGGACCATGCGGGCACACAGGGAACCACGGGGAAGGTCTGCCCTCTCCCACGCCGTCACACCTCAGTGCGGGGGCCTGCCAGTCCAGCACTGCTGTAAGGCACGAGTTCAGGCGGACTTGAGGGCAAGCACTTGGCCAGCAGGGAGGATTTTTTCTCAGCCGGGGGCTCTGCATGCTCACGTGCTTCCCCTGCGCTAACCCTGCCAAAGGCCCAAGCCCCAGTGGCGGGAATTCACCCTGTCCCACGTCTGCGCAAAACCCTCACAGGCCCAGCAAATTCCATACGCACAAACTCTCGGCACAGCTTCTCTCTGTCCACTGAGACCCTCCCCGTTTCAGCACTGACTGACAAGAGCAAGTTACCTGATTTAGCAGCTGGCTTGGCAGCCTTCACGGCTGCCCCTGACTTGGGTGGCTGCTTCTTTGGAGCTTCGTCTTCAGATTCGGAACTACTTGACTCTGAACTGGAACTCCTGGGTGTCTTCTGGGGCTTTGTGTTTACTACAGCTGCCTTCTTCACCTGGGGAACTGTTCCCTTCTAACAAGAGAGGCCGGTAAACACTGTAAGTCACAGAGCCGAGCACACTGCAGGAAAGACGAGGGAGGCCAGCTGGAGCCCTTGCCCACCGTGGGATCTAGGTGCATCCCCCTCTGCTCTCCATGTCCTGCGCTGCCTGAGGGGATCTCGACACACAAGCACCACCTGCACAGCGCAAGGCAAGAGCAGCCTTCCACCCACGCTTCATCTTGATACCTTTGCCAGCATCTGCACAGGAAGTGAGCAAGAGGAGAGTCCACCTGGTTGGGCAGCCTCTGCTTACAATTCCCAGTTAATGTGCTCATTTTAAGGCTCTCCGGTGCCACATACGATAGACATTTAATATCTAATAAGGCACTGTTGTTGAAAGATACAACTAAGAAATCTATGCCGGACAAACATCTGCACATTTGCACTATATAGGGAAGTCAATTTTATTAGTAATCTGAGATATAATTTTTCCCCCACGGAAAATGATCATTTCATTTGTTCATTCTGACTAACTAATGGCCCTGGATTGTCACACAGTCACCATGCATAGTTTAAACAACCCAGAATTGACTACTCAAAAACAAACCATTAATCTCTTACTGGGCTGTGCATGGGTAAGGGAATCAAAAAACCCACACCACGGGTTAAGTGTGAGGCATGAAGCAGGCCAGCATAAGGGAAGTACATACCATGGCAAGTCTGCATATAATGGCAGCAAATCGCAGGTTAATTAATCCACGATGTGCCGAGTTGTGTGCGGCACACACACCACTTCCGATCTGAACACGCAACCCCTGATGCGCCCAATCATATGCCGTTCCATGAGATGCAAATTTGGACACCCAAGTCTCCTTGTGACTAGTTCTCAGATTACACTGGGTAATCTAGAAACTATCGCAGTCCCAGTGTGCACATGATGGCACACTGGGTTAGCAACTGCGGGTTGTTGTGCGTGAGCGGGAGCACCGCTTGCAGCACCCCCACCTCCTTTGCCTTAACAAAGGGCCCCTGGCCGGTTGCAGCACATGCTGGGCAGTGTGGCATCCAAAAGCTGCGCTGCTGAAGGGCCGGACAACCCAACAGTTAACCCGTGGAGGCGATTCCAGGGTGTGGCTAACATGAAAGGGGCAGTGCTGCCTTTGAGAACATGCCCAAAGGCCTCATTTGCTTACAGCACACCCTTGTTCAGTCAGGAAGGGCATTCGGGACATCCTCCCACATCTGGCGGTTCTTGGCCCGTCCCTGCAGAAGAGGGCTGGGGAGAAGAGCGGAGCACCCACTGACCTTTGCTGCCCTCCGCCTTTCCTGCTTGGAGTCCCCGGAGCTGCTCGAGTCTTCGGAGCTGCTCTCTGCCTTTCTTGGCACTTTGGGCTCAGTGACCAGTTTACCAGCTAGATTTGAAGCACATGACACAGAGCAGTCGGCCCCAAGTCAGACTCCCAGCTGATCCAAGGCATACCAAAATAACCCATTTCTCCCCACCCCTTTTACAAGACTATTTCAGCCTTGAAAATGACATGCATTCACAGCATGTGCTCTGCATCAGGGTTTTACCTTCTCTCATGTTAATATTTTGCAACAACTACCTCATCAATTAACACACATAATGGAAAGAGAACAAGAAAGTCACGTCACGCTAATGTACTACCTTCTTCTCCATACCAATTGCCAGGCTGGCAGCCATGGACAGCCCACCCACAAACCCCATTCTCGCTTATTTTTGTCCTGATTATTCCACCAAGACAACCTTTCCATATATTGCTACAACTGTCGCCCAAGTAAAGTAGCTTTATTTACTTTGATCCAATTCAACTACTTCTCGTTGCACTCAATAGCTTGCTGTGCAAGTTTTAAGTAGCACAGGACTCGTAAAACCACTTGTAATATTCCAAACAAGATGGAGACAACTGAAAATCCCACCCCCAGAAGTAAAAAGCATTAAAGGGGAACTGCCACTGACCTAAGCAACATTCAGTACTTGTCCAGGAAAGAGTGTCAGCATCCCACAGTTGTCATTTCGCAGGGACACAGCCTGCGCTAACAGATCCTCTAGAACTGGACTGCTCTTTGGTCCTTCTGCTCCAAGAGGCCAGGTTCACAACCGTGGCACTTAATGAGAGCCTTCAAAGTCACAGACAGTACATCTGACAATACTAAAGGGTGGGCATGATGAGAGAGGCTGTTGTCCACACTTGTTAGCTTCTTGGAGGTTATCTCCCTGACTACTCTTGGAAGGAATAAGCTTGACCATATGGATTTTTCGATGATCTAGCAGAATACTTCCTGTATTTTTTAACATTTAGATAAAACTACCCAGTTCATACATTAAACCACAAGTGGTCTAATCACAACCACAATTTAACTCATGGGTTGCAGGGTTAACTGCTGAATTAACTCCTAAGCAAACTGACATTCCATGTTTGAGTATCACAGTCACCCTATGAAATGGGTGACAGATTATTTAAAGAAAGTAAAAGTGAAGAGCATGCTAGAAAAAGAGTGTTTGCTTACCCCTAGCAAATCATGGATCAACTAAACCGTAATTCAGCATCACATCTGAACCAGCTCACCAACGACCTCAGAGAATACCGAGGGGGCACCTGAGCTCCTCTTCAATCAAGTGCACAACTCCTGATCCGTGCTAGAAGCAAGTGAGCAACACTTACCTTGTTTTTTGGCTGGGGGCTTCTCGTCTTCACTGGAGGTCTCCGAACTGGATGAAGATTCTCTCTTGGCCTTTTTTGTAGGAGGACCATTGCGGAAAGCTTGCCGCTTTTTGGCTTCAGGTGACCTGAGGAAAAACGTTACGGTGGCTACTCTTTATTAAGGTCAAGGTGAAATTTGTCCATTCTCCCATCTTAAATGATAAAGCTGAAAAGCAGTAAGCACAATATTGACATGCAACGTGTACGGATATGCACAGGGCACCCCTCTCCCTGCTTACCTCACCAAGCAAAACAGTCCATCATGAAGGCCAGCACATCCCAGCAGAAAGAGCGGGGACAAAGAGGCAACACCGGATGGAGATGGAGGGGAGGGGAGGGGAGGGGAGGGGGGGCAAACACGGTCCGGCGCCTTCCACATACCGTTGTGCACGTGCAGGCAATGCCCATCTACCGCAAGCAGCTACCGGGAGGGCTGCCGCGCCGGCACCGGCGGCGGGCACCAAGCGGGCCGCGGGGCCGCGCAGCCACTTACCGCAGCCAGTAGTCGAAGACCTCGAGGAGCGACGCGGCGTTCGGGTCCTGCTCCGTCTAGGAGGCAAGCGCAGCGGCCCTTCGCTGAGCGCGGCGCCGCGGAGGCGACCCCGGCCGGCCGGCCGGCCGCCCTCGCCCCGCGCCGCCCCCCCGCCCGCCGCCACGCGGCCGCCCGCCCGTCCGCCCGCCTCCCCGCCGCCACGCGGCCCCGCTCCGGCCCGGGCCCCCGCCCGCCCGCCCCGCCGCCTCACCAGCCCGGCCGCCTTGCCGAACGCGCGCGCCGCGCCCTCGAAGCGGTGCTCGCGCAGGAAGGCGAAGACCAGCGGGAAGAGGTCGCTCGGCACCGCGCGCGCCGCCGCCATCGCCATCGCCATCGCCGCCGCCACGAGATGGGAGCGCGCCGGAAGCGGAAGCGGAAGCGGCGCGCGACCGCCGGCCCCGCCCCGCCCCGCCCCGCCCGCCCGGGAGGGCTCCGGCGTCGAGGGGGGGGGCGGGGGCTCCCTAGCCGGCCGGGCCTCGTCTCGTCCTGCGCCCTCGGGCCCTCGTCCTGCGCCGGCGCTGCTCCCAGGCCGAGGGCGAAGCGCCAGCGCTGTGGCCGCCGCAGGGGAAGGACGCTGAGGCTGGACGGGGGCGGCGGGCGGGCGGGAGGAGCGGGGGCTGGATGGGGCCAGAGGTGCTGGGGGCGCTTGGGGGGACTCCGCGGGATGGTGGCGGGCAGGAGGGCCTGGAGGAGTGTGGTCCATGGGGTCGCGATGGGTCGGACGCCACTTCGCGGCTGACAACAATATAGAAAATGAACTAAGTGATCAAACGTCGTTGACCTTTTTGGTACTTTAGTTATAAACGTAAAAGAGGGCAATATAAAATTAGTGGCTATCTGGTTCGATGGAAGTACTTGCGATTCTCCGTGAGTTCTCCAGGTCCTCATCAGTTACTTTGGTTCTAATTTTACTCAATGTCCTTCATTCTTGAAAATAGCTGTTCACAAATGGAAGCCGCACACCACTGTAACACTGAAGCCACACATATGTACAAATAGTGAGTGTGTACGTACATTTATTTTATGTGACACTGCAAAATAACATCATTTACAAAGTTCACACTGGAGAACCACACAATTAGAGGTACAACCCCCCCCCCCCATAATGCTTTAAGTAAATTCATGATTCCATGCTGGGCTGCATTCACAGCTATCCTGGGCTGCATGTGACCTGCAGGCCGCAGGCTGGACACCCCTGAACTAGATCAAAACTGAAAGGAAGTCTAGTGACTGACGTTCGTGGCAGTCTTCTGTCGCACAACACGCACAGCTGACACAGAACATGAGAAGTGCGAACTGAGGCCAACTGGAAACCAGAAATGCAAGAAATGGAATGGCCAAACATGACAGTACTCCATGTGAGTGAACTAAAGTGGATCGGCACAGGTAATTTTCAGAAAGAAAAACACATGTTTTACTTCAGCAATAACAAACTCAGAAGAAACATACTAAGACAAGATGTAATGCAGGCCATAAAGAACTGTCATGAACACTGATCAAATACTGTCAGAATGCTTGGAAAATCTATCACCACAGCCATCATTCAAGTATCTGCTCTAACAAGAAGAAATGAAAACCTATTATGGAAGTATCAAAGAGGAAATCATTAAAATGCTTAAAAGGGACATGCTGATAATCATATGTGAGCGGAACATAAAAGTAGGAAACAAAGCAGGATACAGAAATCAAATAGACTATGTAACTGCAACAAGTTGGAAATGAAGATGTTGTATTCCTGCTGCCAAACCAAGAGCAGGATCAGATTGCAGTAGCACCAAAATTAGAGTAAAATTGAAAAAGATCCTAACAGAAACCTGATGCTAAAAAGCAACTTAAATCGCATTCCTGAGGAATTAGATTTGCGTTCTTGAGCATAGAAACATAGAACATAGAAACTGGGAGTCAGAAGGGGTCTCCCGGGCCATGTAGTCTGACCCCCGGCTCCAGCCAGCTCTGCTCACGACATGCATTCTGTGTGCTTGTGCAGCCTATCCTTAAACAGGATGTCCAGTGTGTCCTGCCTTCCTCTGCAGGGGAGAACAGGTCTCTACCCACCTCTGTGTGACACCCCCTTACGTACCTGCATGTCGCCAACAGATCCAGGCTGGAAAGACCCAGTTCCCATGAAACAGAATTGTGGATTAAAACCAGAGACATTGTTAGGAAGAATGCAAAAGGACAATTCCCTTAGCAAAAGGAGCAGGAGGAATCAAACCTAGATTAGAAATGCTGAAAGACAAATGGGGCTATCATATCTTACCAAGAGAAAATGAGAAGCTGGAAACAATGCACAGAAGAATTGCACAAAACGGATAAAAGGATAGATGCCTTTAAAGAGGAATTAGATGAGGAAGAGCCTATGATATTAGAAAGCTGCACTGTAGCACTTGGAAAGAATAAAGCACTCAGACAGGGTACCCATAAAGCTATTCCAAGCCACAGAGACTGAATCAGACCAGATCCAAACAAGACTATGGCAACAGATGTAGAGAAACAATGACGCAGAGACCACAAGTACTCAATTTACAATCCATTCCCAAGATGAGATGCTAAACGCGTAGCAACCACAGGACCCCTGTACTAATTTCTCATGCAAGCGAAGTGACGCTCAAGATTTCAACAAAGAATATTATCCTAGATGGAGCAAGAAGGATAAACAAATGGGTTAAATCAAGTCAAAGCAGAATTTGCTGTGGAAGCAAAAATGACGAAACTAAAGTTGCTGTACATAGTAATAAGTCATGACCATCTGGAGAAAACAGAAACTGCAAGGAGAAGTCAAACGCCAGATGAACATCGTTACGCGGGGGCGGGGGGGGGGTGGCTGCCTGAAGGCTCACCAGGGGGCCAGTGCTGGAGAATCGGGACAGGCAGGCGCTGTGGCCCCTGCGAGCGGTGCTGATCCATGGGGGCTGGTGGGCTGTGCATGGCCACTTGCAGGGGAGACGGGGGAGCATGGAAACATGTGTGCACAGCGGTGCTGATCCATGGGGGCTGGTGGGCTGTGCATGGCCACTTGCAGGGGAGACGGGGGAGCATGGAAACATGCGTGCACAGAGGCTGCGTGAACGTATCAACTCGGGACACAAGGTGGGACACCATGCCCTGCAGTAGCCACATAGCATTGCTTAGCATTACAGGTGAACTCAGCTGACGGCAGGCGCCAAAAGTGATTTAGTGCTGAGGACATATTGTTCCTCCTCGGGTGGAGGAAGAAATCGGAGGGGAACAGAGAAGGTGTGTCTGATGGGAAACTTCATTTATCCACACACAAACTGGAGAAAGCTGGTTCAGTCTTGACAAAGGCTGTTTCCAGATACCGTAAATGACCAGGCCACAGCACTGGCTCACATGTGAGAGGGAAGGCGACGAGAGGCAGGTAAGCTCCTTACTGAAGAGCATTAGGACATGGGTTGCAAGCAAAACCGCCAGTGCTCCACGGCCTCTGGAGGAATCCATGCCATGCGCTCACGTGGGAGTAGCAGGCACCACCGTGAACCCTTCCTCTCAGAAGGGGATAGTGCAGAGCTTTTGAAATGGGGTAACCAAAATGTATTTATTTTTTGTATTTAATTTTTTTATATCCCGCCCTTCACAGTGTCTCAGGGCAGCGATCAAATAAATAAGATACAGCATCAAGATGAATGTATAAAATCAATCTTAAAAACAGTACTAACATTTAAAATAACAGGAAAATAAAAGGGATTTGGCCTGGTGCCAAAATGAAAAAAGCGGCAGCACCAGCCACACACCTCTGGAGAGCCCGTTCCACAGCTGCGGTGCCACCGCAGAGAAGGCCCTTCTCAGAGGAGGTAGTAGCCACTCTCCTGATCTCCGTCGAAGAGGGCTCCTGAAGAAGGACCTCCACTCCAGACCAAGGCAGTTCCAGCCCCACAGCCAGGTCTGAATCCAGACTGAAAGGGGTCCAGATGATCGGTTTCCTCCAAGAGAGCTTGGAGTTGCCAGTCACCCCCCGTGCCCCCCACTCAAGTACCTTGCCCAAGAATCCCCTATGATCGGAGGCAACCCCTGGGTGCCGGTTCGCCCTCTTCAGGATGGGCCTGATCGTGGCCGCCTTCAACGGTGCGGGGACCCAACCCTTCCTTAGAGGGGCATTAACCCCTTCCTAGACCCAGAGACACCCCGTCCTTGGCACCGGTGAGCAGCCATGAAGGGCAAGGGTCAAGCGGCGGCTCCGACTCATCCAGGCCCCTTGTCCGTCCGCATCCTCGGGCTGCAAGAGCTGAAACTGCCCAGCGGAGGTGGGGGCAGACGCCTCCCCTCCCGTTCCAGGGCCGGCTCGGCCGCGGAGTCCGCTCCGTGGCAGATCCGAGGCGCTGGGCAAAGTCGGCCCGCGCGCCGCCGAGGGAGCGCGAGAGTCCGTCTTGGCCAGAGTGCGATGGGCCGGGAAAGCGCTGCGGGACGGCGCCGCGAGAGGGCAACGGCGGCAGGGCGGCCTCCTCCGCCGCCACCCTCCCCGCCGCGGCGCAGGCTCGGGAGCGCGCCCTCCAGCGCGTCCGGCCGCTCCGCCCGAGCCCTTCGCCGCCGCCGCCGCCCACCGGCCTCCTCGCCCGCGGCGCAGCGGCAGGCCGAGGCGCTGCGCGGGCCTTGCACGGCGGGAGAGGCCGCGCAGGGGCGATCGTGTCAGCCGCCCGAGTCATTTCCGTTTTCCACGGATCGAGGAGGGCGGCGGCAGAAGCGCAGTCATCGGTCAAGCGGGAAGTCCCCCAGAGCAGCGGGAATCCGTCCGGATCCAGGACTCGGGGCGGGCGGTGGGCCGACTGAGAGCGCTCCGCAGGCAGCGGGAAGCTCCCCTTGCAGCTCGGAAAGCGGGTGCTCAGGCGGGGCACGCCACGGACGGGCGCTACTCGCACGCAGCCCCGCGCCCGGCCGGAGCGCCCGCCTCTCCTGGGACGGCGCCCGCACTCACGGGCGCTGAATGCAAGCCCCCTCTCCCGGCGCGATCCGCAGCGCCCGGCTGGAGCCGCCCTCGCCTGCCTCCAGCTAGCTGCGGCGGGGCTTCCGTCGGAGGAGACGCGCACGGGATCCACGGGGAGTTGCGCGCGCGCGGGCGGGCGGACGGCCTCCGTCCGCGGCAGGCCCGCAGCCCCCAATGCAAGGTAGGGCTCTCGCGAGCAGCAGGAAGTGGCCGCAGCGCACGCGGAAGCGAGGGAGCCGAGGGTCGCGGGCGAAACGGGTTCACACGGTCGGGCCGAGAGCGGGTTCACACGGTCGGGCCGAGAGTCCGGGCAGCCCGCTCCCCGGGGAAGGCGCCGCCGTCCCGCCGGGGGCGCGTGCGCGTGCCTGCGGAAGTTCCTCTGTTGGAATGGCCCCTTCGGTGGTCCCCGTGCCTCCCTCCCGGTCCCCGCAGCGCGCTTTAGCCTGCCACGAATTTCAGGCAGTCCCGCCGGTTCCCCGGGGCCGGCGTCTCCCGGAGGCGCGGCGGCCCCGCTTTTGGGCTTTTAGAACCGGGCCCGCGCCCCCGAGACGCCGGAGAGGCCGTTCCCGGCCGTGGCAGCCTCCGCCCCGCGCCGGCCCGAAACAGCTGCTGCGCGTCCGAGCCGTGCGAGGATCGGCGCCCGCTTCAGAGCAGCTCGGCGTTCCCTGGTTTTGCTGCGCTGACCCGCGGGCGGCCTGATGCGCTGGCTGGGGCTCGCCCGGCCCGGCCCGGCCCGGCCCAGCGCCGCGCCGACCCTCCCCTTCCTTTTTGAGGAAGCGCGTCCCGGGCGTCGGGGAGACGAGGAGAGGGGCGAGCAGCCCCGACGCAGCCGAGAGCGAGAGCGAGAGCGGCGGGCGGCCAGCACGTGCGAGCGCGCCGAGCAGGGCCGGGGCTCGTCCGGGCGAGGGGCGCGGATCCCCGCCGCGCGGCGCTGCGACCCCGGCCAGGGGCGCGTGGGAGGCGAGGGGGAAGCGGCGGGCAGGGCCGGGGGAAGTGCTCGGCGCCCGGGCGGCCCCTCGGCGCCGGCGGCCCGAGCCCTTCCGCTCGCCTCGACGCGGCGCCCCCGGCTGCCCGGCTCCTCGCCCGCTCGGCGGCTTCCTCCGGCGACCGTGGGCAGCGCCGCTTCGCGAGGCGCTTGTCCGGCATGGCGGCGGCCCCAGGTAAGCGCGGCCCCGGTCGGGCGCGGGACCCGGAGCGCCAGAAGGCCGGCGCCGGGACCCTCCGCGGCAGCGAGGCTGCCCTGCCCTGCCCGGCGCGGCGCGGCAGGTCGCCTCCTGGCGCTGGAGTTCGGGCCGCCCCGGAGCGTCTCCATCCCCTCCCCGGTTACTCTGCCGCCCCAAGACTCCCCCCACCCCGCGAGTGCGAGGAGCGGCTGCCGAAGCCTCGGGTTTGGGTCGCCGTGCGGAGCTCCGCAGCCAGTGGCTGGAAGCGCTTCTCCTCTTGGCCAGGCCCGGCACCCGCTGGCTGCCCGGACGCGCTGAAGTAGCTTCGCCCGAATTTTCCGGATCCGAGCAGGCGGCTCGGCTCGTGCGTCCATGATTTCGGCGGCGGTGTCTGATCCCGCGGCGCAGAGACACACGGGGCGACGCGCGTTGGGGCCGCTCGCGGCTTTCCCAGCTCCAGCTCCACAGCGGCCTTTGCTCTCTGAGCGAAGCAGTCCGTCTCGTTTCTTCACCGGGGCGGAATGACCGCCCGAGTGTCGCCGCGGCCGCCTCACTGCCGGCTCCTCCTGCCTGCCACCTCGCATTGCGCAGATCGGCAGTTGTGCAGCCCCGCTTTGTGTGTTGGTTGTTGCATGTGTAGTTCTTGGAATTGACCGACCGACCCGCAGTGCCTGCCTCAGCGTGGGAGGGCGGCCGTGCAGACCGATTCTGGGCTGACTATCCAAGCATGGACGGTCCTGGTGGGGAAAGTTGCTGGGAGGCGATTTCGAAGGGCCTCGCGTCAGATAAAGGCTGCTGCGTGGGGTTTACAGCACAGCACCTTTCCCCTCCCGCATCAGCCCCATAACTCAGCTGGGCGGGTGCTTATAGACCGAAAAAAGTCATGTTCAGAAGGAAGGAGGCCCAAACTTCCTTTCTTGCTGGGGATGCTGGCTGTCGGAGCACACGTCCCTCTCCATCCATTCATGAGGCTGCATATGGGGCGGCTGGGATGCCACGTATGGCTGTCGCACTTGCCCGCCCGCCCTCCGCCCTGGTTCTGAATAGCCTTGGCAGTTATGAATCAGCAGCTCAGAGGCCTTCTCGCCTGGAAGTGCCAATTGAGAAATGCGAGAGTTGGTTAGCGAAACTGCTCAGCTCAGCAGCGTTCCCGAACCTCTCCAGCCACGTGACTCCTCTTGGCCTCTCGGGTCCAGTGCCAGGCGCTGGGAGAGTGGCCCCTGCAGCACACGGGCCGCACCCTCTTTAGGCCACTGAACATGTTTGCTGCCCTTGCCATGCAGTTTGGCAAACCGTGGGCCCGAAGGTGCAGCCTGGGCCTGGGCCACAGGAGGTGCATGGAGCCGCTGCAGTTTGGCAAACCGTGGGCCCGAAGGTGCAGCCTGGGCCTGGGCCACAGGAGGTGCATGGAGCCGCTGAGATCGGAGCGCCCGGCTCCCCAGAGCTCTGTGGCTGGAGAGAGGCGGCTCCGCCAGCGCTCTCTTCCTCCTCTGAGCGCAAGTTCCTGTGGGGGTGGTGCGCAAGGAGGAGCTCAGCCATGCCCCTGCTGTGAGGGGGTGAGCTGTCCTCCCATGAGGATGACGCCCACAGCACCCAGCAGAGGAAGTGCAGCATGGCAGGACCTGAAGGCGCGGCCAGATATGCAGCACACGCTTGTCACTGGTGCGTCTTGGCGCTCGCGCATCCGAAGCAGCAAACCCGAAGCTCCAGCTTGTGGCTCTGCTCAAGCAGCTTGGAGCTCGCTGCCGCGACCCGGGACGTGATGCTCCCGTGCCCTTTGCTGTGGCCCCGAACAGCCGCAGGACTGCTCACTTCTGTGCCTCCTGCCCTCCCGCTTCTAGGTGGCCGGCCATGCTGCTGCTCCAGAGCAGCGGACGAGGAGGAGAGAGACGGCTCTCTCTGGGCAAAGGTAGGCCCATTCGCCCCAGTATCCCCACACGCTCCCTGCACCTGAGTGGGACCGCCGGGCCACGGTGGAGTGGGGCCGTGAGCACAAGCTGTGTGTGCAGCTGCCCGTGAGGTTGGGCCGTGCGAAAGCAGCAGCTGCACAGCTTATCCGGGCGGCCCCAGGAAGGCGCTGGATGCGATGCTGCGTGGCTGAGCCAGGCCTGGTGTGAGAAGCCTCCAGGCTGGAGCCCTGTGGCCAGAATACTGGAGCCCCTTCCCCGCACCAGCCCACGTGGCCCCCAAAGTCCTCTGGTGAGGTACTCAGGGCTCCCCATGAAGCAGGGGGCCACTGAGAGCCCACTGGGAGGGCCTCAGACTTGCTGCCACCATCTCTGTAGACTTCCCTGCCTGTCCGTGTCAGACAGACACAGGTGCTGCCTGCTGAGGACTTTCGGATTTAAACTTGGTCTCTGATTGAGCAGCCACAGTTTTATTCTTACAGTGTAACTGTAAACATGTGAACTGCCTGGTGTATTTCTGTGTTTCTTATCTGTGGCTTAGGGAACCTGGTCGGATGTTTCAAATGGGGTTGTATAAACCTGGTGAATGAATGAATTGGGGAGTATTGCCTGGGTTCGGGATGCATGTTTTTCCGAGACAACCATGACCGGCCTGTCTACAGATCTGCACGATGCATTTCTGGGGAACCCTGTGGATTCTCCGACAAGGTTTCGAGGTGGCCAGACGGAGGGATGCGGTGGAGGTGGCTTACCTGGATTTCAGCAGGGCCTTTGACAAAGTGCCCCGTGATGATGTCCCGGTTGAGAAACTGAGGAGCTTGGGGATAGACCAAGCACTGTCCAGTGGATTAGGGCATGGTTGACTGACCGAAAGCAGAGGGTAACCATTAGTGGGGAATCGTCGGGATGGCGGACATTGATACTGACAGTGATTCCTTCACTTGATTGCTGGGGGGGGGGGGCTGTTTTTCCAGATCAAAGAAGGGGAGGGCTAAGCGGGGGGGCGGAGCACTTCCACTGGTGCTAATGGAAACTCCCACCCCCACCCACCCACCCACCCACTCTCTCTCAAGCATGGAGTGGGGGAGAATTTAACGTTCAAACTTTCCATCCACTCCGTTGTGCATCTTTACACCTGCTCACAGCCACTGTGCGTTACTCGTTAGGTGGATCGTGTGTGCGCGCAGAAAGGTCTGAACAGGGTTTGGCTGAGGCCCCGCTGGCGCTGGGGTGGCCATGCCGGACAGCCCGGCGCCTGCTGGCTGAACCGGCACGGTGTTCCTCTGCCGCGCAGCGGCCACTGTTTGGGGCAGAAATGCGTCCGCGCTTGCAGCGCAACCCCCGCGACGTGAAGCGCGCACGGACGCAGGGTGACCCTCCCGGCAGGTCCGAGCGCAGGGAAAGCGCCGCGGGAGCGCTGGCGCTCTGGCGCGGCTCCTCGTGCGCAGCCTCTTTCCAACAGCTGCTTGCCACCCACCAAAGGCCCTTTCTGGCGATGGCTTTTTGAGGGGCAGCCATTTCAGGAGGGGCATGTGGAGCAGGTCCGTAGGGAGCGGGACTTTAAATTTCGTCCTCCTCTTGATCTGTAGGGGCGCTTCAGGGCCCCGATCCTGGAGTGGAAAGCGCGGAGGCTAGAAGGCGCCGCGGAGCTCTAGCCAAGCCTCGCAGAAAGCCCGTAGCTGGGATGCGCCGAGCGGGCAGGCAGGGGAAGAGGGGGGCGCGTGGGGCGCGGAGCCCAGGCGGTCGAGGAGCGGTTGCGAGACCCGGGCCGGGGGCCCCTGCGGGCGCGAAGAGCCGCGTCCCCAGAGGAGCAGGGCGGCCGGGCCGGGGCCGGCGTGGCGCGCTGGAGAGGACAGGCGGGCGGGCGCGCTCAGCCGAGAGGCATCCTTGGCTGGGCGCCGCGGATCGCTCGTCCGCCGCCCAGCGCTGGATCCGCCGCTGAGATGCCGAGCAGCGCCCGCGGGCCGCTTCAGCCCCTCAACCGGCCCGGCAGCGCCGAGCCTCCCCCGAGAGCGACCGCGCCTGCCGTGCGCCCCGGGACCGGCTGAGGGGCAGGAAGCGGCGGCTCTGCCTCCGCGCGGATCTGCAGGCCGGACGGGGCGCCCGGCGGAGGGAGAGGAGCTGGCCGGCCTGGCAGGCGCGGCGCACGAGGGGCAGCCGCCTGGAGCCGGCGGAGGCGTCGTGCCCTTTCCGGTATCGTTGCGAAGCGAGCCGCGCCGCTGCACGCCCCCAGGGGCTCGCGGGGGCGGGGGAACCCCGGCAGGGCGCTCGCGGATGCCTGCAGGAGAGGGGGCGCCCCGCCACGTGGCCCTCCAGGCCCGCTGGTGGGCCTCTGGCCGGGGCGAGCCTGCCCGGGGCGCCGCTCCCCCCCGCTGCCGCGGCTCCCTGCGCCAGAGCGGCCCGAGCGCCCGAGGCGCGGCAGCCCAGCTGTTGTGCCAGCGCCTGTGCGCGCTGCGTCATCGGCAGGAACAGGCGAGCTGCTGGGCTGACGCGCGACTGCCTTCGGCTTCCCCTGAAATCCCTGAGAACTTGTGGACTCGCCATGGGGCTGTTCCACATGCACGGAAAGGAAGTTTCGCTCGGATAACCTTTAGACCCATTTTCAGTGCCCGATCGCGCCCGGCTTATAATTTACTGCTATTTACCAGCACCTTCCCTGCTAAGCTAACATATCCCCAAAGGAATATGCCACTCGCTATAAAAATAGCCCCGAAACATGACGTGCCAGTGTCAGGGAGGCTGCCTGGAGCGCGTGCAGAGCACCTCCCTGGAGTCACAGGCAGGGTCTCACATCCTGGGCCCGCCAGGCCTCCCGGTTCTTCTCTTCCCTGTTTGGTTCTGCAGGGCGGGGACGCAGTCCGCTTCTTGCCCCCTGCACCGAATGCTGCCTCCCAGCGCAGCACACAGCGCCCTGCCCCACTGCTCTCAGGAGCGAAGGGGGGTGCCCCCCACCCCTGCACATCGTGCAGGGAGGCGGCTGCCAAGGGCTCCCCTGGGCCTGCGTCAGACAGATCGCGAGTCGGAGCCGTCCAACTTTCTTCCAGCACTTTCTGCCTGTTCCTCACAACCCATTTTGTGTCAAAGCTTGGCCACAACTTAGCCAAGGAGTCCAAGGAGTCCAGCTCACACTACGAGTGAGCCATGAAGATAATGTCTCTGTGCATGTGCAAAGTGCCTTTCTCTCTCCACTGAATTTAGAGTTCAGGACAAAACACAAACGACACAGCAAGCATAGGAATGAGCAGAAGGGGGGGGGCTGTGCTGGGTGGGGGGGGCTGGAGGGGAGCGCTCAGAGCTCATGGGAATCAGGCCAGATTGCTCGGGCTTCAGTCCTGTGGCTGCTTCCGGGAGATGGCCCCACGCAGCTCCCATGAGCAACTTCAGTTGCTCCTGTATTTCTCCCCTGCCTGCATTAACTCCTGTTTTCCAATCGACGCCATTGCAGGAAAATGGCAACTGATGGAGTAGCTCTAGAATTCTTCCTCGGCAAATATGCCAAATCGCTTTTTCCAAACAGCTGGAGAGGAAAGTGGGAACGGTCCACTCATCTATCCATATAACATCCAGTGCAATTCACAACATCTTGTGCCCACCCACCTGCCCCCACCCTGAGAGCTCCAGGACGTGCTCTGAGTGGAGCAGAGAAAAGAAGGAAGCCCAGGATAAGGAAGGGAGGAAGAGGCAAAGCAGAAGGGCGATTGGAAGTGAGGGGGGGGGGGGAGAGCCAAGCCACTCGCTCCGGAGGGGCACCGCAAGGGCTCTGCAAGCAGCTGGAGGGCTGCGCTGCCGCCGCTGCCACACGGGCACAGGGGGTGCCTGCCTTGGCGTGTGGGGCGCCCTCGGCGCCTGGGGCCATGTTCCCCAGCAGAGGCATTGGCAGCTGGCCGGGCAGGAGGGGCAATGGCCAGGGCAGGCCACAGGGTGCATCCGTGGAATGGCCTGGTGGAGATCCAGGCCTGCTTTGCTGCCACGGAAGCAGTGACAGGCAGAGCTGTGGGCTGCCAAAGGCCTTCAAGCGTGTGGCCTCGCGTCCCAATTGTGAGCTCAGGGAGCAGCACGCGCAGGGGGAGAGCCATGGCTCATTTGCAGGCTGGGGGTGTCCAGACTGCAAGTGGCTTTCCTTGTGGCTGCCAAAGGCGGGTCGGGCCGCAGTCGCCCACATGCCATGGCCTGTGTCCCGCCGGGGGCCCGAGCACCTGTGCACAGCCCCTCTCCCTCGTCTCCCCCCACAGAGGTGCGCCCTGGTGCATGTGACGTGCTGATCCTGTACGGGAGAGATGCGGCCGACTGGTGCCAGTACCTGGAGAGCCTGCTCTGCTTGGGCCGGGACATCCAGAGCTACTGCCTGGAGGGTGGAGCGGCCGTCCCGGCCGGGGCCCTGCAGCGCTTCCGGGGCAGCGGGTGCGTCCTCCTCCTGCTCTCCACCGAGCTGGTGCAGCACTTCCGTGTCCCCGCCGTCCGCCAGAACCTGCAGGACATCCTCCAGCCACCGCAGAAGGTGGTGAAGCTGTTCTGTGGCGTGGACGAGTGGGAGGACTACCGGCACTTCTTCAGGGACTGGCCCCAGTGGAAGCCGCTGACCTGCGACGACGACCCAGAAGCCTACGTGAATGCCGTCGCGAGCGCTATTTCGGAAGGAGGTGAGCCGCCGGCACCGGCCCAGCTGCCCGCGCAGTTCTGGGCACGCCCTCACGGGCTCAGCCACCCTCCCCGGCAAGGCCAGTGATCCCAGGGTGTCCGCGCTCAAGCCGCACGGTCCGCATTCCTCCCGTGGCCCCAGGAGCTGCGCTGTGCCGCTGCCTGCCCTGCTACAGCAGCCCGTGCCGAAGAGGGAGGAGGTTTGGGCAGGGGCGGCTGCCGCTGGACTCGTGGGCACTTTCCCAATGCAGCAGCACGGCCGCCCTTGCTGCCTCCGGCCGGTGCAGCAGTGCAGGAGTCTCTGTGCCGGGGCTTGTCCAGTCCGGTCCGTGGCCTGAAAGGCGCTCCCGCCATGCGCGGGCGGGGGAAGAGGCAGAGGGAGAGGCGCTTTCATGCCGCGCAGTGAATGAGCGGCTTCTGCATTCGCTCTGCTGCCTTCTCTCGGGGCAGGGACACAGCGGAGAGCCTCCCTGTGCGGGGCAAGAGTGCCCGCTGGCGCAGTGTGGCGTGCGCCTCCGTGGGGGTTGTCAGGTCCTCCAGAGCGGGCCACTCTTTGCTGGTCTCACCCACGGACGCCCCCTTGCAAGGCGACGGCCGGTGCGGGCCTGGATCCGGACCGGGGCCCTTGGGCAGGCCGGGGCCGGGGCCGGGCTCCCTCCCTGGTGTGGGTCCCCGTGGATTGAGGGCGGCCCGTTTGTTCCTGAGAGGAGGAGGTGCCTGGGGCACCTTTGCAGGCAAAGGACGTGCCACTGCGGGGGCTTCTGCGTGGATCAGGGTGACCTCTGGTGCGGCTGCACTGCCTGCCTGGGGCGTGTGCCCCCAAGGAGCCCCCCTCCCCCCCCCACTTCTCTGATGCGTGGCCTGAATGGCAGACTTGTGGGACAGGCAGGCAGCACTTCTTAGAGTCACGTTTTCCCACCATCCAAAGAGCAAGGTCAAGATCTCGTCTCACTGATAGCAGAGCGCAGGACACAGAACGATCAGCTCAAGCTGCAACAGCCCAGATTCAGGCTGGACATCAGGAGGAGCTTCCTCACGGTCCAAGCAATGCGACAGTGGAGCCAGCTGCCCGGAGAGGCCGTGGGCTCTGCCACACTGGGGACGTTCAGGAAGAAATGGGCAGCCTCTGAGCGGGAGGCCGTGCCGTGGCGTCCTGCACCAGCCGGGGGTTGGGCCCGATGGCCTTCGTGGCCCCTTGCAGCTCTACTCTTTCATGATCTAAGATTCTTGGCAGGCTGCCTTTGTAGCGAAGATCAAGACTGGCCTCAGCCAGGAGGAGAGCCATGTGGGCGCTAGCACAACTCTGTGGCTTTCTTGGAAGAGATTTCAGAAAGCAAGATAGCAACGATGGTAGTGTAGAAGGATAAAATCTTGCCTTGCCAACCGCAAAACCCATCCAGAGAACACACGTGGCCTTCAGCTGACGTGATCCTTATCGCCCGGGTGCTTTTGCCGTCACGCCTGCCATCTCGGGGCGTGTGCAGCAGCGAGACCTCTCTGCCGCCTGCCTGCCAGCCACATCTTGTGCGTAGTGGCTGCACGGAGGCACTGAAAGGGTGCAGAATAAGAAGGGGCAATCGTGTGCGTGAGACTCGAGGCAAAGGACGGCGTAGAAAAGCTTTGTGATACATACGTAAGAAATAAATGATTGGCTGGGTCAGAGCGTTTGCAGGAAAACATTTAAATGCGCTGCGTCTTGAGAGAAAACTGCCTAGCCCAGGAGCACGCTGGCGACGGTGAACGGCTCTATGAGAGGGATTTCTCTCTCTTCTTCTGCGTGGTAAATGGGGCTGCTGAGCCCTCGGAGGCGGGGAAGTTGGTGGCAATGGTGGCCTAGACCCTCCAGTGCCTTGTATGGCGCAGCCAGGTCCTCAACAGAAGTGAGTTGTGAGGGCGGAGAGGCCTGGGTTTAGCCTTGCGCCTCCAGGTGGTGAGCAGCTTCCATGCCGCTGCAGCGGAGGCTGGAGGCTAATGCACAGAGTTAGCGTTGCTTTGCCACGTCCTCAGTTTTTCTACATCCTGCTGCAGCTGAATGGCACGAAAGGAAACATAAGCAGGCAGTGCTCGGGAATGGCGATCCTGTCATCATGGTACTGACTGTACCAGAGAGCGAAACTTGTCCGCTCCAGTAAACAAAGCTGTTGTTCTGAAAGCTGGAGCCCGAGCAGATGGTGATGGATCTGGAATAACGGTTCTCCTAAAAATCGGTGGAACAAGCATGCTGAAAAGCCTGCCCGGACTGCAGTTGGGAGCCGGGATGTGTCAGCGTCGTGGGCCGGCCAGCTCTGGGCACAGCTGAGCTCGGGGAGGCAGCTGTGGCGCCTCCTGCTGTGCCAAGCGCCCTGCGTGTCCCTTCCCCAGCACCCCCAGCGGCACAGAGGAGGCCTCTCCGGCGCCTTCTGCGCACGCCGCTCCTCCCGCCCGGCAGCTCCCCCAGCTGCTTGGCTCAGGGCAGCAGGTCGACTGGCCGCCCGGGGGTGCTGGGGGGATCTGCGCACTCCGAGATGGCTGGCAAGCGGAGGGCTGATGCGTGCACGCCTGCCCAGCGGCGGAAATTAAGCTCGGGGTCGCCCTCTTGACCCTCACGGGCCTCTTGAGCATCTTGAAGCCAAGACGTGCCTTTGCCGGTTCAACCCGGGTTTCTCCCAGCTTTGCACGCATCGCGGAAATGAATCGTACAAGAGTAGAGCCAGCGTGGCGCAGTGGGTAAGAGCGCGGGACGGGGACCCCCACGATCTGGGTTCTGGTCCCCGCTCGGCCATGGAGCCAACTGGGGGACTTTGGGCCCAACCCACCTCACAGGGTTGCTGTTGTGGGGAGAAGACGGAGGAGGAGAATGATGTAGCTGCCTTGAGCCCTTTGTAGAAGAAGAAGGCAAGGGAGATAATAAATATAGATAGATAATGATAGATAGATAGATAGATAGATAGATAGATAGATAGATAGATAGAGTTGGAAGGGACCAAGAAGGCCATCGGACCCAACCCCCTGCTGGTGCAGGACACCACGTTACACCATCCCACTCAAAGGGCTGTCCAGTCTCGTTCCGAATGTCTCCAGTGTGGGAGAGCCCCCCACCTCTCTGGGCAGCTGGCTCCACTGTCGCATTGCTCTGGCAGTGAGGAAGCTTCTCCTGATGTCCAGCCTGAATCTGGGCTGTTGCAGCTTGAACTGATTCTTCCGTGTCCTGCACTCTGGCATCAGCAAGAAGAGATCTTGACCTTCCTCTTTGTGGCAGCCTTGGAGGTCCTTATGGAGGGACATCTTGTCCCCCCTCAGTCTTCTCTTCTCAAGGCTGAACATGCCCAGTTCCTTCAGCCTCTCCTCACAGAGCAGTACTTCCAAACCCTGGATCATTTTTGTTGCCCTCCGCTGGACCCTTTCTAATTTACCTGCATCTTTCTGAAATCTTGGTGCCCGGAACTGGACACAGTATTCCAGGCGAGGTCTGACTAGTGAGGAGTATATAGGAACTACTCCTTCTAGTGATTTGGAAGTAATACTTCTGTTAATGCATCCCAAGATGCACTTGCCCTTTTGGCGGCTGCATGGCATTGTTGGCTCATGTGTAGCTTGGTGCCCACAATTACTCCAAGTTCTTTTTCGAGTCCCAGGGAGGCTTCTCGATGCCAGCGGATTCAGTTGAGGGAGCAAGGGGGAGCGTCCCATCTCCGAGCAGTACATGCCGCGTTGTCAAGCAGGCCTGCTCGGTCTGAGGCACGCCGAGGTTCTGCTTCCTTTTAAGGTGCTTCCCTGGTGGGGTGAGGAACTTGTGGCTGAGCCACTGCTCGAAACCACGCTGCCTCTTCTGCTCTGCTCAGACTCTGGCTGCGACTCCGTGACGGACGCCGAAGGGGACGATGACCGGGGCCAGCCGGGCCTGCCACGCACCCCGGTGATGAGCCTGCCATGCCGGACCTCGGAGGGCAGCCCGGGAGCCCCGGCCGTGGTGCTGCCAGACCGCATACGCTGCGGGGTACGGTATGGTCTCCGCTGCCGCACGTGGGGTGGCCCCTCCGGGCTCGGGCCGGCCCAGGGCGGCACTGCGGGGGGACAAGAGGGTGTCCCGTGCGCTCCTCCTCCAGGCACTCAGGCCCTCCCTGGGGCCACCCACGTGCGAGGGGAGCGGCTGGGGAGGCAGCGGAAGGCCCCATCGTGGGAATCCTGCTGGGGGGATTTCCAGGGGACATGGTCTGTCTGTCTGTCAGGGAGCTTAATCTGCCCCCCCCCCCATGTGTGGCAGCCTGACCGAAGCAAACGGAAAGCGCATCCTCGTTTAGCGTGACTTGTGGTCCGGCCAAGCAGCCCCATCTTCCTGGTGCTGCCGGGGGGCGCAGAGCAAGGGCCCCTTCGCTCTCCCGCTCTCGTTCCTACTTGCCCCTGACTTGGAAGATGTTCCCAAAGGTGTTCCTGGCGAAACAGCAGGAGCCAGAGGAGCAGCTGAAGAGGGCCCTGGCCCAGCTTCCCCCTCCGCTCCACGGGGAGCCCAGAGCGTCCCCATCCCACGCAAGGGCAGCGCTGGGATGTGGCTCGCTCTGGGGCGCCGCTGTCCTCCCGCCTGCAGTGCTCGGGTGGCCCCACAGCGGCAGTTCCTGAGCGTGCGGCTGGCGCTCCACCCCCCTCCGAGGCCTCCGCGGGCGCGGTGCAGCAGGGCCAGGGAGGACTGGCAAGGAACACCTGTGAGCCGCACCGGGAGCAGGGCCTCAGGGCAGCCTCCCAAGAGGCGTTCTGTGGCGGATATTCCCGATCATGGGCAAGGCACATGGATTTGCAGGGGCAGAGGTGGGCAGCGCCTTGTATGCACTGGTCCCCAGGCTTCCCCCCGGATGCCGGGGGCGGGGGTCAGGGTGCTGGCCTGGCATCCCCTTCTGGCTGTGGAGGCGACTGGGTGATGCTGGGCCAGTCACTCGCTCTCAGCCTGGCCTGCCTCGCAGGGTGGTTGTTGTGAGGATACCACAGAGGGGAGGCAGCCTCACACCCCACCTTGGGTTCCTCCCAAGAGGGAGAAAGGCCAGGGACAATGACAAGGGCAGTTCTGCCTGAGTTCGGAGCCTTGCGGTCAAATGTCGCACATGGGCAGATGTGGGGAAAAGAGTGCGGGTGGGAACTGAAGTGGCTGACGGGTGGGAAGGCTGGGTGGCCGGTCAGAGGTGCGTAAGGGAGAGCAGCCGGAGCCCCGGAGCCCACGCGGAGCCTCTGCAGCCGGCGCGTGGGAGAGCTCGCGTCTCCGGCCGTTCTCCTGCCTTCTCCAGCAGGGCATGGGAACCGGCCTCAGAGTGCTGCTCTGTGCGGTGCAGAAGGCTCCACTTCACGGCTTACTGCGTGGAACATGCTTGCCTCTCAGCTGAGCAGTCCTGATAATGCTGATTTCTTTTGCTTATGGGCAGATAGAACTGTTCTTCGCTTGCTTTAATGCTTCTGCGTCTGAATGCTTTCCCGGTCCCGGGTCACTTTGGGCACATTCTTTGCAGGATGGTCCCGGGACGGGGCTTTTGAAATGTGATCCTCCATCTCCAGGTGCAGACAGTAGTTTACGTCATCCTGAAGTGCAAGTTGGATAGCCAAGTAAAAGTGGAAGTGGAATTTTCTTCGGAGGGTCGCCAGCCAGTGCGAGTACCAGCCAAGATGGAGAACGAATATGCAGTCTCCGTTTGCGCCCCTGGTAGGTGCAAACACGAGCCCCGTTTGCCAAGTTGCGTCTCTGAGGCAGGCAGAGCAGCCGACACTCCCCTGTCCCAGTGGGGCAGTGGCAGGAGGCTGCACATGCGCCGTCGGGGGTCCCCAGCCAAGGCCCCAGAAGCAGCCCCTGGAAGCGTCTCTGGTTTGCGGCGATCCAGTGAGGGGTGGGGCAGTGCCTGGGACGCATCGATCTCAGCCACCCGTGCTTCCTGTTTTTGCTCTTCTGAATCACCCTGAAGTGGGGGCTTCTGCCTCTTTGGGGCTGAGGCATGAGCTGCAGATGTGTGGGGATCAGTCGCCACAGGAAGCAGAAGCCGAGCCGGGCTTCCTGTTTCCCCCACTCTCTGCCAAACATCCCAAGCCACAGTTCTAATTTTCACCCAGTTACATTTTTAAAAGCTTCTTTCTTTCTGTCTTTCTTTCTTATTTTATTTATTTATTTATAACTTTTCTATGCCGTCTCATCACAGACGTCTCGGGACGGTTTACAGCAGATTAATACAATAAAATAAGAATAGAAATAAGAGTAACAGATGCACAGCATCTGATGTTAAAATATAAAACCTCTAAATAAAACAGGTTAACAATTGCAATACTGGGAGAATAAAAAGGGTGTTGCCTGATGCCGAAAGGAGAGACGCATTGGGGCCAGGCAGCCCTCTCTGGGGAGCGTGTTCCACAATCAGGGTGCCACCACAGAGAAGGCCCTCCTCCGGGTAGCCACCCTCTTGCTCTCTTCCAAGGACGGCTCCTGGAGAGCTTTTCTGAGGTTTTCCAGTGTGGGCAGCACTCTGCACGTGTGCTTAATAGCGCTGGAGTGCAGAACGCTCCTCTCCCCAGGCCTCCTGTCCATCCATCCATCCATCAGTCTGTCTGTCTCCCCTCTGCCTGCTGGGCCCCTGGTCTGCCCATCCTGTGCTGGACCAGTGGGATGGACTGGGGGTCCCGTGGGTGCCCCCCCCCTCTCAGGAGCCTCTCCACCTGAGCTGACGGAGGCCGTCTCGGCCGGGGTGCCAGGGCCCCAGACCTGCCTTTGGGGGTGCCCACCCCCTGCCGAGGTGACCTTGTCTGGAGCAGCTCAGGATTCCCCGGCCTCCAAGGCAGCCGCGGGACCGTCCCAGCAGGCCATCAGCCCCACACACGTAGTAGGATCTGTCTCTTTCCCCTGGGCCTGGGGGGCCCTGAGGTGGCCCCTTTGCCATGGTCAGGTCCCCTCCCGCGGGGGTTTCGGTGGATGCTGGCGTGGCCCTCTGTGCCTGTCCAGCTGGTCCCCCCACAGTGGCTGATGTGTCTGGAAGGCTTCTGGGGGTTCCAGCTGGCAGAGCTGCCAAGACCCCACTGGAGCTGTGGGGCGCAGAAGCGGCCCAGGCAGCCGACCCACGGCTCCGGAGCGCCCTGCCTGCAGTCCCTCCCGCGGCGACGAAACAAAATGGGTGCAGCTGGAAAGGGCCGGCAAGACGCTCCGAGCGGAGGCAGTGCTGGGTCCCATAGTGTCCACCGGTGCTTTCACGGAAGTGGGGTGCCGCCTCACATGGGCGTGCGCCCCCTCCGTGGCGTCTTCCGCTGGCCTAGCGCTTTCTCACCTGGACCGTGCCTGACCTGCACCCGGCGCTGGGGCCACCCGGTGTGGGAAAAGCCACAATGCAGGTAATCGCGCAGGAGGCAGGTCCAGGGCTGGAGGTGCCGCATGCGGAGTGGCACCGAAGGAGTGCGGCGCCCTGCAGGGCCCGCCTGTCCGCAGCGCTGGGTGCGCGGTGGCGTCCCTCAGCCCAGGCACGCGGGCACAGACGGAGCGCGGGCCTCGTTGCTCTCGGTGTCGCGCCCTGCTTTGGGACATGGCGGGTGATTGCTCTCTGCCTGCCCCCAGAGCTGCCCCCCGGAGTCGTGGGCCTGCGGCTCTTCTCTGGGGACTTGGCAACCGCTGAAGCGAGCGTCCGCTATTACACTGACATGGAGGAAATCGGCCACCTGCTGGCTGCAGCGGCAACTCCCGTGGAGTTCATGTGCCAGGTAAAACGCGGCGGTGGCGGCCGGCGGGACGGGGGACTGGGCCCCACGGCGAGCCACCCGGAAGGTGGCCGCCTGCACATTCAGCTTGCCCGGCACACGCACAGGAGGCACCCTCGTGGGCAAGGTAGCCCACCTGTGGTGGCCACGTGGAGAGGTGCCCGCTCCCATTGAAGCTGCTTTGCTCACAGCGGCGTTTCTTTTGGGTTATTTGAGCTGTGTGTTTACTCATATCCCGCCCTTTTCCTTTTCAAGGACTCAAGGCTGCTTCCATGAGTCTGCTTCTCCTCTCAGTCTCCTCCTCCGTTTTTAAATTTAACATTTTAAGTGTTCAAAATGACGGCTAAACCCACCCTATAGCAGAATCCAGCATTGGCTGAACTGTTAATGGCACCAGTGGTTCTCCTCTTGCTCTTGCACTCAGGCATTTAAAATAGTGCCTCACGACACTGAAGTGCTGGACAAAATCCTGACCGAGTCCCTGAAGAAGAACCTCCCGGCCTGCGGCTTGCACCTCTTCGGGATCAACCAGCTGGAGGAGGAGGACATCAGCAGTGAGTGCGGCCGTGGCTGGGGGGCCCTCCGTGGGCGCCGCTCGGGGCGGGAGGACGCCGTGCCGAGGGGATCTCGCCGGGTCGAGGCGGTCCGGGCTCCAGGCGCACCGCGACCCGGGTGCAGCAACTGGTCCTTAGCTGGGCCACAGATGGCGCCTTGGAGCGTCTGCCAGCTTTCCTGGAAATTCCACCCCAGTTTGACTTTCTCATGCATATTTTTATTGAGAAATTTCATAATTTAACAACATAGCACAATACAGCAGAAGACTGACTCAAAATGAAGGGCAAATGTTCCATTTATTTATTAATTAGATTCATATCCATCTTTTTCTTAGCAAGCAAAAAAGGAAGAACGGGTGCCACATCTGCGAGACAGTGCGCAATTTAGTGAGGTCTTTGTGCTGTTGCGATTCGCAACACGCAAGGGCAGCAGGGCGGTTGGCGGGGTTTGAGGGCACGCTGCTGGCTCTCACGGGGGAAGAGGGGCTGGGTGTTATTGTCTGTCTGATGTAGCAACCACTCCGGGTGGCAAGCCCCGGTGGTTGTCGCCCTTGCAAACGAGGCTGATTCTCACGGGGTGGCTTGCTCCTGGGCAACAAGCCGCCCTTCCAACGCATGGCTTGTCGTTGAGCTTGTTGGAGCCTCAAGGAGCTGCCAGGCTGTCCGGATCCTGGTGAGCAACCCCGGGGGGGCGGGGGGCTGCAGGCAGCGCCTCATCCGGGCCCCAGAATCCTTTGTGAAGTGCGGGGATTCCATCCGGGACGAGCAGGAGCGCCTCCGCGCAGCTCTGAGGGCACCTGAAGTACCTCGTGCGACAGCCACCGAGCGATGCAAATTTCCTGCTCTCTTTGCCAGCCTCCTATGTCCTGTCCATGCCGTAGCTGCTGTCGTTCTGTTCCCCTCGCTCTTCAGGTCAGAGGGACGAAGAGCTGCCGACTCTGCTGCACTTTGCTGCGAAATACGGGCTGAAGAACCTCACCGCCCTGCTGCTGACGTGCCCAGGAGCCCTGCAGGCCTACAGCGTGGCCAACAGGCACGGCTGCTACCCCAACAACCTGGCCGAGAAGCACGGCTTCAAGGATCTCCGGCAGTTCATTGATGAATACGTGGTGAGGGAAGCAACCCCGCTTCTGGCGGTGCCGCCGTGTCCCAGGAGCTCTTTGGAGCAGGGATGAGCAGGGATGGGCAGCCTCCAGAGATCGGGGTGCCGTTTCACCCATGGGCTGCATCCCCGCTCGCAGGTCCAAAAGGCAGGGACTCGTACAGGACCATCCAAGGAAACCACACGTGGAGCTGCCGTGGAGCGCCCACGCAGCCGCCTTTGACCTTCCTGGGGCTCCGTAGCATCTCCAGAGAAAATGTAGAAAAATGCCCGGCTCCCTTTGCCGGGGGGCGGGGGGGGGTCACTTCTGGCATGAGCAGAGTTCACTTTTGTCTGGGTCACGAATGTTGGGGTGCTGAACCACTGGGCCTCAGTTTCCGCGGTGCAGGCCTGGAAGCGGGGTGCACTGCCTCGGGAAAGAGCCAGCTGGCTTCCCCTCTCTAGGAGACAGCAGACATGCTGAAGAGCCACATAAAGGAGGAGCTGATGCAAGGCGACGAGGACGGCTCCGGTTACGAGTCCATGGCGCACCGTTCCACCGACCTGCTCATGAAGTGCTCCCTGAACCCCGGCTGCGACGAGGAGCTCTACGAGTCGATGGCCAGCTTGATTCCCAGTGCCACGGAGGACCTGTGTACGTACATCGCGCCACTTTCCCGCTGAAATCTGCTTCGCTACACTGCGAGGCCGCACTCACATGCACTCGTGCAAGCGCCGGGCGATTGTTCGAGGCACGTCTCTTGCACTGCTGCCTGGCCGCGTTGCGTGGTGTGCCCGCTCAGATGTCTTCAGCTGTGTCGCTGTCGATGCAATGAAGAAGCTGTATGGCCGAGATACTGCTGCTAAAGAGTTTTCACACATTTTTAGGAGCTGGGACCAGAAGGTCCAGATGTGTGTGTGTGTGTGTGTGTGTGTGTGTTTACATTTGTTCCCTCCCTCCCATCAAATGTGCTAAAAGAGAAAGAATAACCCTGTTTCCCACGCCACACCGACACCTGTCTGTTTGCGAAAGGGAGGTGTTTACGGTAAGGAGCGTAGGGATTAATGAGTTCCGCTTGTTTTTCCTAGTTTTTGTCAACGGCCTGGATGAACATCTCACGGCCAGTGTTGTTATGGCATATATAGAAGTGGTTTCTTTCCTTTGGTATTTTTATCCTCCGCTCTTTCAAGGCCCATGTAGATTTTTTTAGTGAATAGCCAAGAAATACTTGAACTCTTTTCCTTTGTATGTTTTGTGGTACTCAGTGCTTTATGCTGATGATAAATGGGCTGATTCACCGGCTCCGGGGTGTGCGTGTGCTCGTGTGCACGGCCTCCTGGCGAGGGGGGCTTCTGGTGCCCTTGCCTGAGGCAGCCGCCGCGTCAGGATCCTTCCTGGGGCGAGACTCGCTCGCTCGCTCGCAGAGAAAGGAAGGACCGGTGTGCCCATGTGCTTTGCAGATGTGGAGATGCTTCAGGCGGATGACAGCAGCCCCTGTGCACGGACAACAAAGACCTATATGATGCGCAAGTTCTTAGAAGGTGAGCACGCGGGAAGCTGGAGCAGGAACACCCGCTCTCTGGGCACCTGCGGGAGGGATCCCGCCATGCCCTGCGGCCCAGCCACATCCAGCCGTATCAGAAAAGCACCCGGAGCGGTGTAGTGCGAGCCTGGTGTAGGATGGCACCGGTCCGAGCGTGCCTGCTCTCGTTCCCTCTCTTCTACTCGCTTGGGCTCTCTTGCTCCTGGATCTTTCTCCTTGCCGATGAGATGATGGGATCCAGAAGGACAGGCACGAACCTGACTCAGGTGGTGATGCCCATCAAATAAAACGATCTACAGAGTGTTGCAGTGGCAAAAGCCAGGCAGCTGACACAGCCACTTCCATCATCCACAGCATTTGCACACGCAGCTTCACTCGGGGGTTCTGCCGCGACCGTTGCAAACACAGTCACCTTAGTCACCAATCCATTGCTTCCCTCCAATTTCTTAGCCTAGGGTTTAAATCTTGGCACTGAGATTTGCCTAATTCTATTTTTCCAAGCGGAACCAAATCAGGCAACACTCGCTTTAGGAGCTCAGCTCTTTTTGCCTCGGCATTTGGGGCAAAGCTTGGTTTCAAGCTGGAGTTTGTGTAAAGCCACCCCACTGACTTCTTTGCCGGCATCATGTGAAGCCTGGGCACTGCCACGCAGAGAATTTCAGATAGAGCTCGATTGGGCATCCAGCTGGGCGTATTCAAGCTCACCCTTTTCCTTGAGTGGCAACATGCATCCCACTGGGGCAGCCACGCGCCCCCGTTCTCCGCCTGCCTTACTTTTGAGCAGGTGCAAATACATTTTAGTTCTGCAGAAAGGAAATGAAGGTGTCAGGTGGCTCTCCTTGTTTTTTAAAAAGTGCTTCCAGCAGGAGAGCCGCCCGGGGAATGGGGTTGGCGTTCCAAACTCTGAGCTTACCTGCGCAGCTTCACAACAGTGTAAAGCACTTGCCAAACACACAGTTATGCCATTTTGATTTCTTTCTGGCTAACGTAGCACGAACCCATGCAAATGAACCCTGCGCTGACTCCATTTCAAACGCGTCCACGGCCAGTTTAGCGCTCTTGCTGCCTCGGCTGACTGTCAGACGGAAAGGAGAAAGAGAACGGGACCCCATCTCAGCCTCCCTCATCCGCTAACCCTTTTAATTCTGCCGCTCTGAACTTTATGCTTTGCTCAATTTTTATGTTGCTTTCAGGGTAAGAACCCCTTGAAAAGCCTCGGGACAGTTTTGGTTGTGGGACACACGGTGTGCGCAGCCGCTGAGTTCTCCCGTTTCCTAGGCGTGCCTGTGGATGTGCCGGAGCCCAAGGAGGGTGAGGACAAGGAGCTCTACCACACCGTGGAGCACGACAGCTTCCCCCATGAAATCGTCAACAGGCCGCCAGTTCCTGTGCCGAGACCTGATCTCCCCTCGAAGGAGCAGGACAAAGAATCTTACATTTACAAAGGTGCTGGCTGTGCCCAACGAATCTCACCACCATTTTGAAAGCCGGGGTCCCGCGATAGGCTCCCAGCCCGGGCGCTTCTCACGGCATTTCACGCTAGCACTCAGTTTTAGCGGGTTTCTCCTCCCAGTCCCAGTGTGAATTCCACACTCTGACAAAGTACCAAACTACTGGACACAGAGAGGGCTATTATTATTATTTATTATTTTACAAATTTGTATGCCGCCCCCTCACCCTTAAGCCTCGAGGCGGCTGACAACATATAAAAATACAAATTTGAATACAAAATACAATTTGAAAAACAAAATACAATTTAAAAACATTGTAAAATCAAAAAAAAGAAAGGGTGTATGGGAGCGACACCCTTTCTTGCAACCACCTGAGCGCCTTCGGGGCCGTGTGGGGCCTCGGCTGGACTCACTCCCAGAAGGTGCTAATGGGGAGGACCAGTTTTTGGGGACAGGAAGCTCCGCATGGGTGGCACAGGCAGGGCCGGCTGGGGTGTCCCAGGCCCTTTAGCATCCCGGACCTGCAGCCTGAGCCTCTCAGCTTTGCCATGTAATTTGGGTCCAGGATTGCGGTGAGTTTTGTTCTTTGTTGTATTTATGCTGCGTTTCACTTAATGTTTGCATTACACTTAAATCATTTTAAAGTTTAATGTTAACTGTAAAGCATCAGAAGATTTTCATAAACTAACAACCAAATAAATTGTCTCTATCTAGTTTTTGCAGGTAACAATCAAGAAAGACCCGGGAACCTCTATGTGTCTGCAAGAAACATTCAGAAAGGTAAGGCTGAGTTTCCATGTGCTTCCCATTGCTCAGCAGGCTTGTTCCTGGGTGTCCATATCTGGGCATTTTATTTGTAACTGTGAGGAATAGTCGAGGTCTAGGGTTCGAACACTCCTCCTCTGCCTGTGGTTGTGGCCGTGGTGGCCGTGGCCGCACAGAAGAGCCAGTGCCAGGTCGTGGCGAGAATGCCGCTCTAGCCAGGGCCCAGGCGACCTGGATTCGAGCTTCCGCTCAGCATGGAGCTCCCTGGGTGACTTTGGGCCAGCCGCTCCCTCTCAGCCCAGTCTACCTCACAGGACTGTTGTTGTGAGGACAAAAGGGAGCTGTCTAAGCCTCCAAAAATCAAGCCAGAGCCTTCCCTGGAAGCACACATGGCCAAGCTGAGGCTGTCGTGCTCTGGGCACATCAGGAGAAGACCGGCCTCCCCGGAGAAGGCCACCGTGCCAGGGGAAGTCAGAGGCCGAGGAGGGACGCGGAGACCAAAGGCGAGGTGGCCTGGAGCCATCAAGGAAGCCGCAGCCCTGAGCTGAGAAGCAGGACTGTGAAGGAGAAGACGTCCTGCAGGGCGGTCAGAGGTGGCTTGACGGCACACGGCCACAGCGGAGCTGGCCTGGGTTCCTCACAGGAGGCCGAGGGCAGGATGCAAACGCAACGCAATACTAACAACCACAACAGCAACAGCCAGAGCAGGCCCGGGAACACAAACTGTCAAGAGTGCTGATGTTCTTCATATGTGCGATCATGGTGAACTGTAGTCACAAACTGAGGAACCGAACGTGGCTCTGAAGCCCTCCTGACGTTTATCCTTAACAGACATTAGAGGAAGAATCTTAACAAGGGATAAACGAAATAGCTATGCCAGAATCTTACAGCAAGGTTTTGTCCCCTAACTAACAAATTTCCAGAAATTTTACATCTTTAGTTTTACTTCCGGACTTAAGAAATCCTTTTGCATGGTTGAAGGCTTGAGCAGTGTATGATCACTTTGCTTCAAACACATTATGCGTCATTCTAAAAGACAGTATTTCAGTATACAAAACATTTCATTTTTATTTTTTTCCCTTTGGAGAAAAGAAAAGCAGTCCGTGAGAAACAAGATGGGGTAAATGGGTTAGTTTGAAGATGCTTCTACATTTCCCTCTAGGTCTTCACATGTCTAGTCGTGTCACGCGATGGAACTGCCTGCCATCCCAAAAAGCATGAAATAAGCTGCCCCTGCAAGAGCTTGCTTACTTCCTTTCCTTTTCCAGAGCCAGGAGACCCTGGTCCGAGCCAGAGCCAGAGCAGCGTGTACGACCCGTTTGCCGGGATGAAAACCCCAGGCCAGAGACAGCTGATCACGCTGCAGGAGCAGGTGAAGCTGGGGATGCTCACGGTGGACGAAGCCGTCCTCTGCTTCAAGGAGTGGCAGCTAAACCAGAAGAAGAGATCAGAGTCATTCCGCTTCCAGCAGGTCTGTGGTCCAGCGGCTCTTTCAGAAGCGAAAGTGAGGCCGCACCCAGCGCGATCTGGCCTCACAGCGCTCTGGATTCGCTTTCCATGGCCGGTGCGGGGAAACGAGAAACCTCTGGCTTTCCTTTCGGCGTCCTTCCAGGAGTGGCCTGGCTGAGTGCAGGACTTCCTGCAAGCACAGCAGGGGCTCTGGGGTGAATGGGCTGCAGGCAGCCCCAGAAGGAGCCCCCGAATCCCTCAGCAAGAACGGCAGGGCCACCCTAAGGGTGGGCGGCCCCCCACGCGCCTCGGGAGCCATCTGGGCTTTGTGAGGGCTCCTCGCAAGAACGCAGGCAGCTCTGAAGGGCTTTGCAAGGAAAGCCTGCGAGCCCCTCCACCCGACAATGGTCCTGCACGGCTCGGGGCACCCCTCAGCAGCCCCAGCCAGAAATGGGGGAGGCGCGGTGTAAGCCCCGACCTGAGTGGGTCTCCAAAGAGGCGGGTGCGGTTGGAGCGGCTCCGACTTGCACCCTGGCCCATCCTAGCCATTCCAGACGCCCCAACTCACGCTGAGCAGTCCGCAGCTCCCACCTGGTTGTGGGATTGTCTTTGGAGCCGCTGCGCCTGCCTTCCTCTTCCATGGGGTGCTTTAAATTTGAAAAATGCTCTGGGTTAAGACAGCGCGCGACTACGATGGGCAGGCGCCGGTCACGGCAGGCGGGAGTCTGAATGGCAGGAAGGAGTGACTGCTAGGGTCCAGGAAGTGATCCTTCGTCGCGCTGAATGACTACAAAGCCCATGCTGCCGTGGGCAAGACAGTGACGGTGGGCAGACCCCCACGGCTGTGCAGGCTTTTCCCCACCTCATCCAGAAGCTGAGAAGATGCTCAGCTCAGCTGCTCACTGCAGAGGGAAGTACCTGCAGCTCACTGGGCAGGACAAGGGTGGGCACGAGGGGTCCCGCACGGCACAGTGCTCCGGGGGCTGGGCTGGGAATCCGGGAGCTGCTGGTTCTGGTCCCCGCTCAGCCATGGAGCTCCCTGGGTGACTGGGCAGTCACAGACTCCCAGCCCAACCTACCTGACAGGGTTGTTGTGAGGATAAAATGGCGAAGAGAAGAACCTTGTGACTTGCCTTGGGTTCCTTGCAAGAGCAGGCAACCGTGGTATGAATGCAGTGGAACAACATCAACAGACCTAGAAAAACATGGGAGGTGGATGGGCAGCCTGGGAAGTGGCTGAGAAGCCACTCCGTCCTGCTATCCGATCCTTTTCCGAGCCCCTGTGCACGGATGCCTCAAAAGAAGACGAGCAACCCACTTGTTGAGTTGGATTGCATTCGATCTTGGCAGTTTCGTGCAACATGATGGGAAATTGCCCCACCTCGTGTAGCTGTTTTCTCATGCAATTGTGCAATTCCAGGAAAACCTGAAAAAATTGCGTGACAGCATCACTCGACGACAACTTGAGAAGCAGAAGGCTGGCAAACACACAGGTAAAATGCTTCGTCAGCCGGTGGCTGCATTCAGCCAGAGACGGAAAAGCTCTCCCTCCGTCCCTCTGCTTCTAGTCCTGGTGCTTTCCATCTAATGGCCGGTTGTACCTCGTGCACGATCCCTGCTCTCCTCAGTCCATGTGCCTTGGAGGCCTCTCTAAGCTGCTCAGCTCAAACATGGGAGCCACGAGGAATGGTTTCTAGTCGTTTTCGTGCTGTCCTACGATTCTGAAGGGCAAACAAACCCACCCGTTCTCTGTCAGAGTCCTGGGACACATGCAGGATCATGAGTAGGAAGACGATGGTGGAGACAGGGACCGTAACACCACCTTGGTTACTAAGACGAGCTCTTCAGAGGAGCTGCGCTCCCGTACCCTGGGCAGCCACGAGTGAAGAATAGCAACTGTGCGCTCTGCAGAACTGCCTGCAAGCCGCCACAACGCACTCTGTCAGGGCGCGGGTGCCTCTGCAGCACCACCTCGCGTGCAAAAGCTCTCTGCGTGTGGGGAGAAGGGCAGAGGGCCCGGGTGCAGCGTTCTTCTGCGCTGGACCGCAGCAGCAGCAGCCTGCCATGGCTGCGTGGGGCACTTTTCCTTTGACGGAGAGTGTTACTTGGCGGGAAGAACAGCTTTCCGGCTGGGCTGGGCATCGAGGCGCCCAGCAGCAAGGGAGTTGAACCCACGAAGGGTGGCATCTGGCTGCACCAGCCCCATCAGTGGGCCTGCACTACAGGGGGCTCTCACCAGTCGCACAGAGAGGCCTTGGGTGCCTGTGTTGCAGCCGTGCCGCCCAGGGCTGCCCGGACGCCGTCCGCGGGAGCAGAGGAGAGGGAGATGCCGGGGCCCGGAGCAGGCTTCCCGGCGTGCGCTTTGGCGGAAGCGAGCCAGTCGGATCCGCCTCCTTGCAGTGCCGTGGGCTGTGCGAATGGCCGGGCGGCACGAGCCTTCCGCCTGCAACACGGGCCCACACACGTTTGGCCCTGTTCCCGCGCTCAGGCGGCCGTCCTGAATCCTGACACTTCCCTTGCAGAGCTGCAGATCACGGTGCCTGTGGGACATTTGCAGAACGCTCCCAAGAAGCCGGAGTTTGGCATTTATGAGTTTGGTCCCCGGAAAAGCCTCATCCCTCCCAGCAAGGAGATCCAGCGAGGGGACTGGAGAACGGAGAGCACGTCGAGCACCACCAGTAAGCCAGTGGGCGGCCAGAAGCCCGGTGGGGGCACGGGGATGCGGGGGGGCCCAGCGGCCTGGGGGGGCTTGTGGGGGGGCAGCCAGGCACTGGCAAGGCCGCGCTTGTGTACCTCCGAGCTCCCAGCAGCTCATCAGCAGCAGGTGCCGCAGCGGGTGAGCCACGTCGCAGCCCTGGCCGTGGTCCGAGGGCCTCCTCTCCACCCTCCAAGAAGCCATACCAGTTCTTCCCTTGCATAGACGAGATGGCGTAACGCTTTAATAGCTGGATCGATGCACAAGTGGATACGGTGCAATTTCACAATGAACGAGCAAGATTGTTAAAAACCTCTTCCCTTCCGAGGATGGCAAATGGGTCCTGGCTGCGACAAGCAAATGACTGAATCTTTTTAGGGAGACTTTCCCATTTCAAAGATTATAGGGCTAGGAAGAGCGGGGCTTTTAAGACCTGGGGAGGCGGCTGATGGGCAGCCTCTGGGAAGGAAGGTTGAGTGGCCGAGTCCTGCTCCTGACATGCCAGGCGATCCCCAGCTGCGACTGGCTTGTCTTCTCCTCCTCTGCCCAGGTAGTTCCAGCAACCGGTCCAGCACACGGAGTCTGTTGAGCATCAGCAGCGGGATGGATGGAGACAACGAGGTAAACGTTCGCTGCGACCGTCCTCGCCGGCCAGTGCCGGCAGCTGTGCTGAACTCCTCCCAGCCGATTCTGTGTGTAAGACAGCCGTCTGCTCTGCGATCGCGCGTGTTGCGAGGGGCCCGGGCAACAGCCCGAGTGGGGGCTGAGAGGTCAGGCCAGGCAGGCGGGGCCTGGACAGTGGAGCAGTGGGGGAAGGCCACAGGCCACAGGGAGGGAGCCGGCGGCAACAAGGTGGCCGTGAAAGCGTTTGCTGGGGATTTCAGCGGGAGCAGAGAAAGAAAAAGGAGCGCCCGCGGCTGCCAGAGTGCGAAGGCAGCTGCGGCTGCGCAGACCTTTGCACTGCCTGGGACGGAGGGCCGCTAGGAGCTGCACCCCTGCCTGCCCAGGGGGACGCTGCAGGCACAACCGGGGCAGCCTGGCTCTGGCCTTCTGCTCAGCGGCAGCGGGGCTGGGAGCTCCCTCAGCTTTGCCCACAGACCTGTGGGGACTCTGCTCGCCCCACCCCTCCTGCCTCTCGTTATGAGATGCCCCCATGCCATCTATGCAAAAGGAAGGGGGCGAATAAACGAGCAGCTGTCCTGAAGGCCAGAAATGGAGCATTAAACTGACAAGGCAGCACAGAGACTTTTTTCCCCAAGCTAAACTTCGCTTTACTTGCGCTTAGAAAACGTGGCAATGCCACTTTCAAGGAAATGGATTGAACATGGATTGAAACGCTGACTTCCACATTTGCATCTTTGTGCAGGATAACGAGGTGCCCGAAACAAAGCGGCCCTTTGGCAGCCTGGCCCAGCAAGCGGACAGACAGTCCCTCGTGCAGTCTGGGCGGCCTCCGCGAATCCCGCCCCGCGGCGCCAGCAGGTTTGTCGTGGCCGCCAGCAGCGGCTGGCCCTGCCGCAGCGCAGTGGGCATTGCGCCAGGGGCTGGCTCAGTCAGGCCCTTCCCAGGAGGCTTGGGATCGGAAGGAGGCACAGGCGACCACGGCGAGGAGGGAGATGCCAGCAGGAGTAGGCCGAGGGGAACCCGCATGGGGATGCTTCCAGGATATGGGCTTAAGATTAGTTGCAGGCTATGTTCTGGTAAGCAGGATGGGTGGGGGGTGAGGGGGACTGCCCCAAAGCCACCGTGGAAGGATGAGCTCCTAGGCTGACTCAGCTTACAGTAAGAACCTGCGGTTCAAGCAGCCCCTGGGTTGCTGCGCGCTACAGGGAGGCAGTGCGCTGGGGTGAGGCTTCCTTTGCTGCTCCCACTTTTAATCTACAAGCTGCAGCCAGCTCCCTCACAGGTTGTTGGGCATGATGCCTAAAGCAAAGCACCGAGTTGTTTCGGGACTAAGAAAAGTTACCGTATTTTTTGCTCTATAAGACTCACTTTTCCCCCCCTCAAAAGTAAGGGGAAATGTCTGTGCGTCTTATCGAGCGAATGTGTGTGTGCAGTGAGTCTGCCAGATGTGCAGCCCGTGGGGAAGTGATGGGGAATGTGCCTGTGATTATGTGCCCATTTGATTCAGAATATTTTTTTCTTGTTCTCCTCCTCTAAAAACTAGGTGTGTCTTATGGTCAGGCGCGTCTTATAGAGCGAAAAATACGGTAATCCAACAGCAACCCATGGCTTAACCGCTGGTTAGTTTAGCCTCTCAACCGCTCGGCGCTGCGGGTTCAGATGACACATGCACATGCCCACCAAGCAGTGGTTGTGCATTACTGATTAAAAGTGGAATGTCTCTTCCCTGCTCTCTGCACCTGGTCTCCGAGGGCCAGGGCATGTTTAACCTGTTGGCAGACACCTTTACATGCATGGCCCATTCCATCACACATGAATCACAGCTGAAACGGTCAGTCTTTTTTCCCATCTTTGCGGTTCAACATGTGCGCACTGCACCAAATCGATTGCCGTTCTCTCCTTTTGAAATATTTTGTTGCAGACCTTTGAACAGTGAGAACTTCCACCCTCCACCGGTGCCCCCCAGGGGTCGCGAAATGTCACACTGAATCTTCAGAATGGTGAAGACAGATGTGGGATCGCATTGCCTCTGCTCTTAAGGTGGACTTGCCAGTGGCGACTGCACAAGTCACTGCAGTATGAGACTTTTCCTCAACCTACTCAAATGAGGAATTTTGGCACGGGTTCCTTCGCAGCTCAGTCGAAGCTTGGGCGAGAAGCTGCGGCAGACCTCTCCGGGGCCGCATTTTCAGGACGTGGGCTGGTGCCAGCACGGGAAGGACACGCTGAGCTCACTGGGAGGTGTTTGATTGGGCTGTTCTGACCACACCAGTCCAAAGGTATCGAGAGTTTTCAACGATCTTTCAACATCAACATCTCTGCGAGTTGAACTTTTCCTCTGTTTATCTACAAATGAGGTAGTCAGCTGTGGGGGACACTGGAGTAATTCCTTTGAGATCGTCCCAAATGCTACTGATTTTATGATGATTCTGTATGTCAGACTAACCAGCTGAAGGGTAATGTTGTTTTTCAGATAATATAACAGTAAAGAAACACCATGCAGTGTTTTCCCATGTAAGGCTTTAAAACACAGCAAAGTCAGGGGCACTTCGGTCTGCGGGCCTGAGGTTGTGGCCAGGGGCTCAGGAAGGTTTGGCAGGCCTGGGATTCCCCCAGCATCGCCCTCCGTGGCTCAGGACAGCAGGGGCTGGTGGGGGGCTGGCCGGGTGCCGGGCAGAGCGAGCCGCTCTCTGGGGCGTGCTGTGGAGGCGGCAGCACAGCCAAAGCGCGTCATCACGTGACCCAGTGGTGAATGTGCCCTCCCTGGGCCAGGTGCTCAGGGGTCTCCTGGCTGCCCGAATCCAGACTCTCCCGGACGAGACTACTCTCCCAAGTCCACTTAAGTTGGGGTTCAGGGCTGCTTGCAGCACAGAAGCAGCCTTGATCTCTCTGGGGATGAACTTCTCCTGGAGGCTGATTCTTCGTGAACTTTCAAGGGCCACGGAGATCCTTCTGGAGCCTCTGCCTGCGTTCGGTGTGGGTGGGGCTACTCTGCAGTTCTACTTTTACTTACAGCAGCCTTTTTTATGGATTAGAGTTCTATCCTGCCTTTTTTCTTACTAACTTAAAGTGGCTCACATCATTCTCCTGCTGCTTTCACGCTTATCCCCACAACAACCCTGTGAGGCAGGCTGGGCTGAGTCTGTGACCAGCGCCCAGTCAACCAGTTGGCTCCATGGCTAGCGGGGACAAGATCCCAGGGCGCCCAAGTCCCAGTCCTGTGCTCTTCACCACAGCACCATGCTGGCTCACAGAAAGCGTTTCGGAGGGTTTCTGTTCAGATCTGCTGCATCTTAGCTCGGGTGTTCTGTCCTGAAACCACCCACTAAAGCCATTCGGGGTCCAAAGGGCATTCTCAACAGTGCAGAGTTCACACACGGTGGTTTCTCCTTCACTGTGGAGGCAAGCGAGGTTGCGGGGGCGATGGACAGGCGCCTGGCACGGAGATGGGCTGGAACAGGCAACACACTGAATGCCAGTCCGGACACAGCAACGGTTCTCTGGCGGAGGGGCGGCATCCTGCCTGTTCCAGGTGGGACTGCGTTCCAGCACAGGCTTGCGGGAGTTCCTGGGCCCTTCACTTGCCCACATGGGAGACCCCAGGAGCTTCAGGACGGCTTTGACTGAGGCTGCGGCAGCCGTGGCCGCCACGACACGTGCCCCGAGAGCCTCTCACTGGGGTTGCTGGAACCTGCTGCCAGTGGAGCTGCTGCTGAAGACTGAAGAAACTCTGGCAGGAGCAACGGATGCCTGCAAGAAAGCTAGCTGGGATCAGGCGCTCCGGTCGTGGCTCGCTGGTCAGTGCTGGCTCTCCCTTCAGCGTGTCCTCTTTCCCTACAAAGCTCTCTGGGGCCTGGGAGGGCGGTATGGGAGAGGATCCCTTTTTCCAGCTGCACCTGCTTCAAGGTGATTGACAGAAGCCCTTCAGGTGCTCTATCAGCAGGGGCGTGGAGGGGGGCAATAAGAGAGGGCTTTCTCAGCACTGCCCCCCCCCCGGCCCCACTCTGGAGAAGCCTGCCGGGGCATTTTGGCTGGCATCTACACCTATCCTTCGGCACAAGGATGAGCCCGTCCCATTGCCCTAAGCTTTTATTCTTTTTTATTAGATTTCAAATCTGCCGCATTAGCCATACACCTCCCTGGGTGGGTTACAACAAAATATACAGAATGGAATAAAATACAGAGTAAAACAATATAAAACAACGACAAATAGAAACATTAAAACCAATATAAGATACACAAAACGGACAATTATCGTCGAAACAAAAAGGTTTTGCCCGGCGCCTTCTTACTGTCTCCCCACCTCTCGGTTTTATCTCATTTTTTGCAAAGTATTTTGGATCCGTGTTTTTTATTTTGGCTTCGGCAACATCACATTACACTTCACGCCACACTGGCAGGCTTACTGGTTTTCTGGGACTGATGCCACCGCGGGTCGGATTTTTATTCCTGCAGGAACCCGGCGCGAAGGCAAGCGGCGCCCGGGCAGCGCAGCGCAGCGCAGCGCAGCGCAGCGCAGCGGGCGCGGGGGATGCCCGGGCCTCGCTCACCGTCCCGCGCCGCCCGGCGGCCCGCGCGGGGGCCCAGCCAAGGCGCGGCCCGGACCGGGGCGCGCCGGGCCCGCAGCACCAAGCGCGCGGCCGCCGCCCCCCGCGAGGGCCCCGCCAGGCGCACGGGCCGGGCCGGGGGGGGGAGGCGCGCTCGCGGGCCGCGTGGCCCCGCCCGGCCGCGGCGCGCCGTGCCTTTGGGCGGCGTCGGCCGCCGTCGCGAGCGGCGGTTCCGGCGTGCGCCCGCATGACGTGGCGGGAACGGCGGAAGCGGCGCCTCCTTTCTTCGGTGGCGGCTGCCGAGGCGGGGATGGCGCCGGCCGGGCTCCTGTTGTGCGTGGCGGCCCTGCTGGCGTGCGCGGCCGGGCGGGACGAGCACGACCACACGGTGAGGGCGCGGCGCGGCGCGGCGCGGCGGCCCCTCCCCCGCCCTGCCCTGCCCTGCCCTGCCCTGCCGCCCCGCCGCGGCGGCCTCCGGCGGGCGGGCGGGCGCGAGCGAGGGGCGCGAGGGGCGCGGGCGAGGCGGCGCGGCGCGGCGCGGCGCAGCGCAGCGGGAGGCGCGGCGCGTGTGCTTCCGGGTGAGCCGCGCGGCAGCGCCGCTAGCCAGCCAGCCAGGCCGGCCCGCCGGCCCGCCCGCCCCTCGGCCCGCGGGCCTCGCAGAGGCCGGTGGCGCCCGCGCCCGCCGAGCATGCAGGCGCGCCGACCTTGCGGGTCGCCGGCAGGTGGCCGGGGCGCGGCCCGAGGGCGGCCACGGAGCGTGGCGGGCGGCGGCTCCCCGGCCGGGGCTGGCTCGCGATCCGCGCCGCGAGGGCCCCGCGGCTACGGAGGGCCGGGCTGGCGGGCGCGCGGGGCGCCGGGGCCTGTGGCCTCTCCCGCCCTTCCGAAGGGGGCGCCCCAGGCGCGGCGGGGCGCGGGCGCCTTGGCGGCTCCGTGCGGGACTGTCCCGGAGCGGCTCCTGGAGCCGGCGCGGGTGCGGCTGCTGGCGGGCGCTGCCCGCTCCCTGCCCGCCCGCGGGCTGGAGGGAGGTTTAGTCCGGGCGTGCAAAGCTCCGAACAACTTGGGACCAGGATGCCTGCAAGCACCGTCCGCCTCGCCCGCCGCGGTCGCCGGAGACGTGCTCCCGCGGCTCCCGCGGGGAAGTGGAGGCCGTCCGGGAAGAGCCTTCGGCGGAGTGCCCGGTTCCTGAGGAATTCCCTGCTTGCGCTTGACTGGCGCTGAATGCATCCTTGCTCTGGGGAAGATTTTCCTGCTGACCACCCAGAGTTTTAATACTGTCTTGCTTTTAACGTTGTTGTTCTCTAATGCACCTTTCCAGAATCTGCTTAGATATGGAGCAGTATACAAATGTTGTAAACAAATGCCAACAAATAAACATGGAAAAATAAGAGTTGTATCCATTACCTTTATATAAAGGCACTCTTCTGAGTAAGTTTTACAAAAAGTCTATAATGTAGACTGGTGTTATGATTCATCACTTGGAGAAGTAACTCAAAGCTAGCAACTTGTCTAAGGAATTTTGGCTTTTATTGTGACAAAAGGTGGGATCCCCATATTTCTACTGGAAGTCAACCCCCATTGAGACTGGTATTTAAGTATTTGGGTGTGAACTTCTGTGTGACTTTGCACACTTCACCTGTCATTTTGTAGCAAATGTCTGATTGATCTGCACTGTTTGTTTATGCATGGAAAGTAATTTATTGCAACACTTAAACTCTAGTGGCATGCATCATCCAGATTGTAGGAGTAACTTTTGTAAAGTAGGCTAGTAGTGCGATCTCCTTGTTATAGTGGGAAGTATAGTTGATTGAAGGGCTGAAGCTGAGCAGGGCCTGCTTAGGTAATGGATGGCATGAACTTCCTGGTTTTCTCTGTTCGGATCTGTGTGTCACCTGGCAGCTCCTCCGCTCTGCTTTCCTATGAAAACAGCATTCAAGGTGACAGGCCATTTTGTAGAAAAAGAAAGCAGTACAAAACATAATCCACAGGCTTAAAGTGAAACAGTAAAAAAAAGTTTGCATAGGAACACGGCTCTGCCAAAATGTTATAAAGCCACACCTGGCAAAGCCCGTTGAAAGAACTCTGTCTTTGCTGCTTGTCAGGAAGCAGGCAGGGATGGAGCCAAGCAGGCTTCCTTCAGGCGGTCCTGCTTTTGGTGCCGCAGCAGAAGACGTTCAGTTCTTGGGCTCCAGCACAGGTGACATGCCTCACCTCCTGGCACCTGGCATCAGCGTCAGTCTCCGCTGGTGTAGCCCCTTCGGGGGCTGGTGATGGAAGTAGTTCCACGCTACTTGCTGAGGAGTGCTGGTGAAAGGTGGTCTTGCACTGAAATGCTTGCAGGAGGAGGGAAGCCAGAAGCCTGGTGGTGAGAAAAGGCTGCTAATACACAGAGTCTGTCCATTTGTGGATTCAGATGGGATGAACAAGTCAAAGTGCATGGAAAGAGTTGGGGTCTGAAGGAAGAGAAGAGAGTGCCTGAGCCGTGAGGGTGCAAGCAGGCAGCGCAAGGGGAAGTTGTTATGCTACACGCCAAGCAGAGGTGGGGGGCCAGAAACGGTGAGGCCGTGCCTTTTAAGGGGGAGACGGGGCTTCCCGGAAAGTGGAAGACAACAGGAAGCTTCTCTAGGATTACGTGCAGGAATACTGCACATCCTGCATTAGGATAAAGGGGCAGATCTGGGAGGGTTGAGGCAGGACAAAGGCAGGCACAGCATGCCCAGAGCCGAAACAGACTGCTGCTTGAATGAGGTGTGTGTTGTGTTCTGGCGCTACTGTGTAGGGAGAAGCTGCATGATTGCGACAGCTCTGAATATGAGGAGCCAGGGGGGAATTAAGAGAAAGGCCCAACACTTAGTGCCTGGTTGACAGGGCGGCCTTTGGTGGGGATAACAGATAAAGAGCAGTTAAGGAATGGAAGGCTTCAGTGAATGAATGGGAAGGTAAGGGACAGAGTGTTAGGATCCTGTACCGTTGTGTGGGATCCTCTTGGACCCAAGGAATACCCTGTTGTCTCGGCCTCTGGAGTCCAGGAGATTTTGTTCTTTGTTTCATTAGGATAACCCCACTCCACCCCCCCCCCCGTGGTTTGCCTTATCTCGTGTCTTCTACACCTTAGAATTTGCCAAGTGCTGTGGTGCTTTAAGCTTTTCATAACTCTATTCAGTTTGAATGAGAGTCATTTTTTAAAAAAATACCCTGACAACATATGTCAAATAAAAAAGTGAATACTAACCTCCTAGGTGAGACAATAATTTGAAAAGGGGGAGGACCCAGTAACTCAGGTGTCATTTACTAAATAGATTTTATTGCTTCTTCCCAAAACTAGGTGTAGGCAGCCTACTTCTTTTTCACACCTCATGGATGGTGAATTCTCCTGATTAAGTGCAGCCGACTGTGCTGAAGAAGTCGGATTAGGGAATTTCCTTTTGCTTGTGCTAACATGAGCTACAACTTCTCAAATTTTTAGTGACATATAAATACTGATAAGACTGAGTACAACACTACATCGAAAGCCATAACCAGGGAGAGGGACAGAGCTTTCGATGACACAAGTGTGAACAAAATCCCTGAAGGAGAGAGAACAATGCAGAGAAGCTGCATGGGTGTCCATTGGTCTTTCTTGTGGGAGACGCTGGAGATATTCCACGCTTTCCCTCGGCAGAGTTGACGGTGCGCTTTCTTCCGGGCGAGCCGTGCGCCACAAATAACCTGGGTATGTGAACAGCTGTGCTCGTTTGTGGGCTCGGTGAAGGGAATGGGCTGTGTCCAGGCAGTGAAGCTGCACAGGCTCCAGAGTGGTGGTTCGTACTGGCTTTACGCCTCTGGAAGCACTTGTTTGAAAGGTGGCCGCTTGTGTGTGTGTGTGCGCGCGCGTGTGCGTAGCAGCAGTCAAAAACTACCCAGGGGACAAAAAGGCCGATAGCCAACTGAAGCAGGAAAAGAGGCAAGCGCAAAACATGAAATGCCGCCGGAAGTTGATCAAGGATGGCCCTCCTCATGCTGCCAGTCCCAAAATAGTTAACGCGGGTGGGTAGTTGGAACGGAACCGGTCCTTGTTGCGAACAGCGGCGGTTCGGGCCTCCGTTCCCGCCAGTGACTAACGGAAGGAAGCGGGACGCATGGGGTGAGACCCGTGGATGGCATGCGTGTTGGCACAGGGTTTATTTTTTCCAAAGAGCACACTCCACATGGACTCATAACAAATCTACTACCGTTGTGCAGTCGTGTAGGCTTTCTCCAACAGTCTTCCTCATTGCTTTTCTTTTTTTGCTTCTCTCCGAGACCTACTTGCTTTCTCTGCATCTTAAAATGTCATGTCGGAAACAGATTGCAAGGACACTCCAAAATATCCTTAGAAAGTACTTTTATTTATAGGGGGAACAATTATTCAAATTCTGTTGTGTGGAGGAAGGCTTTTTGACGGCATTCTTTCAAATGTACTCAGTAACTCAGATCTAACAGAAACTTGGGCTATGGAGTGAGCGAGGAGGAGCCTGGCGAGCCATCGGGAAGTACCTTATCCCGTCAGTCCTGGCCTCCTGGCCTCCCTGCCCACCTCTGAGGTCACTCTTAGGCGTTCAGAGGCGCAGCCAGCGCCATTCTTTCCGTGCTGACTGTGAAGGGAGCAGAGCATGGATCCCAGCTGCAAGCTTGGAGCTCTGTTGCTGGCCTTGGCTCTGAGAACCAAAAGAATTTTGTGGCCCTCTGGCCACTGTCCAAGGATCATGGGATTGCTGTGCCCATGATTTGGGAGTTGTTAGCACCTGGCTGGGCACTGTGCTTGCGGGCTGACAGAGAAAGGAAGCTGAGTTCCCTGCACTACCCCTCCGGTTTGGACGTGCTGCACTTCAGTAGAGTAGCAGATCTTTCTGGTGGAGGTGCGGTTGGCAGTAGAATGCATTGATTTATTTATGTAGGATAGGATGGAGGGCAAAGCACGGGGGGGGGGCACTGTACTCCCCCTAAACAGCATACACAGTTATTTTTAGGGTTTTGATGTATGGGTTTTGCGGAATACGTTGTAGTCAGCCTTTATTTAAGCGCCAGTCAACAGACCTAGCCTTCGCAGAGCCCCTGGCCTGAGGCAGTGAGACTCGCAGCAAGCTTCCACAGCTGTTGGGGTTGCCAGAGAGATGCCATGGCTGTTGGCATCCCCAGGCACGGTGCCTCTTGGAGCCCCCTGAGGAAGGTCCACGTCCACGGCAGGCCTCTGCTGGTGGATTGCACTCCCCGTGGGTGGAGCACGTGGGCAGCTGCAGGGCCCTGTCCCCGGAAAGGCTGCCCCCTCGCATTTCAGCCAGTTGGCCGCAGCACCGTGTGCTCGTTGGGGAATCTGCCGCCCATGACTGAGGCTGAGAATGCCGGCTCCAAGGACACAGCAGAACAAGCTGCGCTCAGTTCCATGCTTCACAAACAACTTGCACTGGTTGCGCACAGCCCTGGTGCACATGCAGGTTGCATGGAATGGGGCTGCAGGTGCTGTGGCAAAGGTGGGCACCCTCTCGGGAGACGCACTGGTGAGCTCTGACGTCTCGCCAGTACTGGTGTCCCCCCACCTTCCTCTGTGTCCTGAGCTGCCGCTCCCTGACCATTGCTCCCCCCGGCTGATGCTGATGGGATGCAGTCCAGAATGTCTGGAGCTCCCCATGTCAAGTGCGTCTAGCCCATGCCTGCACGACCAAGCCAGCCATATGCGGCGACAAGGAAACGGGCACCAATGGCGTTGGTCAGTTCGGCTCCTGTTTTGCAGCATTCTTGTTTAACATGTGAATGGTGTGACGGGGTGTCCTGCACCAGCACAGGGCTGGACCGGTGGCCTTCATGGCCCCTTCTAACTCTGCTGTTCTATGATTCTATGTGAATTCTTGTGCCGCACTAAGCGATATGCTCATTTATAATCATCCTGCTTTTCACTATGGTTTCTTTTCAGTACCATGATAAAGAGGAAGTTGTTTTGTGGATGAATACCGTAGGACCATATCACAATCGCCAGGAGACATACAAATATTTCTCTCTTCCTTTCTGCGGTGGGTCCAAAAAAAGCATTGGACACTACCATGAAACACTGGGAGAAGCCCTTCAAGGGGTCGAGCTGGAGTTCAGTGGCCTGGACATCAAATTTAAAGGTAAAGCTCACATTGCTTTTGCCATGGCTTTTCAAAATTGAACGTTGCTGTCCCAGTCACAAAATGCAACGTTTCTGGAATAATAACCTCATTTAAATAGTTTATTCATTGCAGGACAGTGACTTATGCCCAAAAACTGACCTGGCCATTGTGGGGAAGCTCATTTTATCATGATGACTCACAAGCTGGAGCTGTCAGGCGCTTGTCTTGAGCCAGTGGCTATATATTCAAATTTTGAGACTGTTTGAGAGAGAGCGAGACGGAAACTTGCCTAAGAATCTAACTACAGGCAGAAGTAAGACCTGAGTTCTAAAAATCCTAAAACCATTCTTAAATCCACTTTTCTGTTCCAGTGCTAATTCCACAGAAAGCAAACTGGTGAAGCTCAGATGTACACAGTTGTCAGGAAACTTGAGTACATGGTAGAGGTTTAGTCTTGGCCTCAAATACCAGATTACTTATTTGTCCCACAAAGCACAACACAGTGCTCCTCCAGAGGGCTTCAAGCTGAACTCTACAAAGAAGGGAGAGGTAAACTTGGGAGCAGCAGTGGACAGGGGCTTATGCAGCACAGTGGAGAGAGCAGCTCCATACAGCCCAGTGATCGTCTCCTCAGAATTTAGGCCGAAAGCGCAACTGAAGCACGTGGTCCTCAGTGCCTGTTTGGTAATGCCCAGAGTATGGGGAACCAGCAGCATGAACCTGAGCTCTTAATAGGAAGGCTGAACGCTCTCTGACAGGAGTAACTGAGACTTCGTGGGATGACCTCCCTAAGTGGAAGGCGGACAAGTTGAAAGAACATACATGGAGGTGGAGTCATACTATACGTTACAGATACAAATCTCGGCACAGAAATATGGGAGACCGAGCTTAGTAGCCTCCTCCAGAGCATTTGGATACAAACACGTGGGGCAAAGAATAAAAGGGAGATGGCGGTCAGAGTCTGCTACCGACTACTCAGTGAGTGATGTAATTTGTGAAAAGATTGTTGCCAGTTGTTCAAGACGGCATGATATGGTAGTAACAGGGGACTTAATCACCCTGATATTCTTGAGAAAGAAATTCCTCCAAGCATAGCCCCTCTGGCAAATTCCAGAGTTGTGCTGCCGGTAACTTCCTGCTATAGTGAGTGGAGGAAAGAACTGGAGGATCCGCGATCCCTGACTTGTTTCTCACCGAAGGGGGGATGGCCAAGTGCATGAAGTGGCAGTTACAGGAACTCTGGGGGGAAAGTGGCCGTGACATACTTGTCAGTTCTTGATTCTAGAGGAGGCAGAAACTGAGTGTAGCCAAACGTGTACCCTGGATTTTAGGGAAGTCGCTTTTGTAAATTCAGAACAATGATCAGTTCCATGATAAGGGACTGTAACAAGTAAAAGAGTCCGAATTGGGGTGGGGGGAATTCAAAAAAAAATTACAGGTGGAATTACAAATAATTCCAACAAAAGACAAAGGTGGAGACTACAAACGATGCCAGTATGACTTTAGGGATGACCCAAAGACAACACGGGACTTGTACAGGCAGCGGAGGGAAGGCCAGGCTGCCGAGTGCAGGTGGCGCGGAAGTGCGGGGACGGTGTCGGGAAGGTTGAAGCTAACGAGCTGAGATTAATGTGGGATGCTAAAAGCAACAAGAATCAAGGTAGGCACATTGTAAATGACAGAGAAGAGAAACGGTGGTCCAGCTGCTCAGAGAGGATGACAGCATGATAGAAGGGGAAAATAATTATCTCTTTTATTGATATTACTGTTTTATTGCATTGTTGTATTCTTTAATTGTATGTAAGGCACCCAAAGAGCCTATGGCTAATCATATAACTCAAATAATAAATAAATAAATTGGCAGAAGTGCTCAGTTCCTCCTTTGGCTCAGTATTCCCACAAAGGAGGGTCTGTGACCTCCCTGGCAAAGGTGAAATACAAGCTGAAGGGGCAGGCTCACAGCTTGTGTCTGACAGGCACATGGTCAAGAAACACCTCACTGCTTGGAAAGAATTCAGATCTCCAAGGCCCAATGAACTGCATCCCAGAGTAATAAAGGAACTGGCAGAACTCTCAGAACCACGATTATTCTCAAGAAATAATGAGGTCCCAGATGAGTGAGGTCCCAGATGACTGGAGAAAGGCTAATGTTGTCCTTATCTTCAAGAAAGAAACGAGAGAAGAATCTGTGAACTATAGACAAATCAGTCTGACATCAATCCCTGGAAAAATTCTGGAGCAGATTGTAAAGCAGTCAGTCTGCAAAGATCCTGAAAACACCACAGTGATTACTAGCAACCAACATGAGTTTGTCAGGAACAAATCCTGCCAGATTGCTCTGACCATTTTTTGATCTGGTAACCTGAGGGAGTGCTGGGGGGATGCTACAGACATAGTAGATCTTGACTTCAACAAATCTTTTGATTAGCCGACTTGCTCTGACTGGGATGGATGGAAAAATTCTCAGGTGGATCCACAGTTTGCTTCAGACTCGGACTCGGAGTGTGCTTCTCAATGGTACTTGCTCAAACTGGAGAGAGGCAATGAGTGTGGTACCAAGTGCTCAGTGGCCTTTAACACTTTAAATCGTGATTTGGATGAGGAGGTGCAGGGAATGTTTACCAGATTTGCAGATGATAAAAAATTGGGTGGGATAAATGTGGACGTTAGTCCAAAAAGACGGAAACAGAATTCAAAGTGATCTTGGTAGATTTCTGGGACAAAAGACATTTCACAGGGATAAATGCATAGTTACAAAATGGGAAATACTTGGCTCCGTGATACTACGAGTTGCTTACTACAGCTCTGTATGTTGCTTACCAATAAGTGTTTGGCAACGGTACAGCACTAAAGGCTCAGAAAGCTGAGACAGGTAAGAATTATGTTGGGATAGCAAGTCCCTTGGATCCATTTAGTAAAAGCTTTGTCGGGTGGTGATATAAGGACCGATTAATGCAAAGTTAACTTGTGGCCTTAATTTCCTCAGATGATGTGATGCAGTCCACATATTGTGAAATCGCCTTGGATAAGCAGACCAGGGACGCGTTCGCTTATGCCGTCAAGAATCACTACTGGTACCAGATGTACATGGATGACTTGCCAATATGGGGTAAGACATGCTTGGCGACCGCTCCCGGCTTGAAAGCCATTCTGCGGCACAGTGCACCTTTCCGTGGTCGCCGCCTCCTGCCTCCCTCCCCTCCCCTCCCCTCTCCTGGCCTGACCACTGCCCCTTCGGCCCACCGTCTTCCCGCCCCGGCCTTGTCCGTGCCTCGTGCAGCTCAAGCAGCTGACGGCGGGAGTCTGCGCAAGCCGCCGAGTCTGGCTAAGGAGCCCAGATTTATGCCTGCCAGTCGGAGCCCCTCCTGGGTGGACAGGTCAGCGAGTGAGGTGCTGGGGCTTCTTTTCCCAGGGGAGATGAGGCTGCCTGGGCCCTGTCACCCTCCCCAACAGTCTCCTGACAGAGGAGTGAGCCACTGAGTGAGTAGCCCTTGCAGTCCAGCAGTGCTGGTTGTTGCTGTGGCAGGGCTCACGCACAGGTGGCGTCGTCCAGACCCTGCGCCAGCCCGTGTACAGAGTGCAAAGTGCAGTGGCAGTAGAACCGAGGGCTCCTGCAGGCGTGACAGGGGCCCCTCCACTGATCCGTGGGAGCTCTGTCTCTTGGCACCAGTTGTGACATTGATCACAAGTCAAGGGGCGCAGGTGGTAGGAGCGTTGAGGGCCTCTCAGCCCCCCCATGTCAGCCCCCCCCACAAACAGCACACGAGCTTGGCCCTCTTGCCCCCTCAGTGCCGCTCCCGTCCAAAGCATGCGTGGCCCAGTCTTGAGAAAGACAGACCCGTCAGCTATAGAATGAAGTACGCTGTAAATGTTCGTAAAAGTGTGCATAACACGTTCCTGCTGGCGCCTGTCCGATGGGAAGGGCATTCTGCGGGGAGGAGGGGTGGGCCCGGCCAGCTCATGCTCTCCGGGGACAGCGCTGAGATCCCGCAGCTGCCCCAGGGGGCCGGGGGTTCCGCTGCTCGTTCTCACCACACCTGGCTGCTGTCCCAGAGGCCTCCGCCTGGGTGGGAGGGTGTTGGGGAACTTGCCGTCATCTCACCTTCTCTGTCACGAGCTTGGCCCTTCCCACTGGGTCCTTGGGCTCCAGGACCCCAGGCGGTCCCTTTACAGTGCTTCACAGCTGCAAGACAAAGTAACTCTAAAAACCTTCTAGCAGGCTGGAAGATAAACCTCTGCTCTTGTCAAGAGGGGTGAATCCAAACTGAGAACTTCTCCCCAAAACCCTTCCCTTTCAGTCACTCCATAGGTTCCACCTTCAGGGTGGCTCCCACTCCTGAAGGGCCAGCCAGTGAGACTCACACAAGTCCTCCGACTGGGCAACTCGTCTCTGCAGAGCAGAGCTCTGCTCTCCGGGTCAGCCTAGGGGTGCTTCCGAGGCCTCTGCCTCTCCCTGCTGCCAAAACACCCAACCCCGAGTCTTCAAGGCCTGCTGCTGTTTGTTCAGGATTGAAGGCATGATGACCCCAGGATGCCCGCCCGGGGGGTGGTTTAGTTCACTCATGGCTTTCCCATTGTGTGATCATTCGTGGAGATCTGGAAGGGAGAGGAACGAGCCATGGGTGCCCACGGGCAAATTCTCTTTAGAATGAAGACGTGAGGGTGGCGGCAGCATGCATTAAGCAGTGTTAGCAAGGAGAATGTGCTCACTCGTCTTGTTACTCAGGATCCCTGCGCGTTTGAAAGGCGAAACAAGAGCGATAGATGCAGTGTTTCCTTTGACAGCAGCGCCCTGCTGCACGTGACACAGAGCCGCCCGCTGCAAAATGTCACCAGTACTGAAAGCGCAGTTAGACTGAATGCAAAGCAAGCAGCTGCATGACAGTCCAGTGTGAACGAGACAAACTCATTCAGTTTTTGGGTTTGCATTCTGCTTTGCTCAGCCAAAGGGTTTTGGCTGGTGTCAGAAAGATCATGCGCTGGGTGCCATGCAAGCCAGTTCATAAAGGCGGCCCTGTGGCTTGGGCCTTCTCTCCGCGTGCAATCACTCCCCCCTCAGTGGTGAAAAAGGCGGGTGAGGAATGCAGGGTAGAGCAGGTTCCTGCTGCAGAAGGCTGCCCTTCAGGTTGCTGCCCACCTGTTCAGGGCTTTGTGGGTGAGAATCACCTGCACTTGATCTCGGGAGATGAGCTTTCAGCCGGTGTAGCTGCTTGAAGACCCAGAGAGAGATGGCCCGTGTAGCCAGTCCCAGCTGCTGTGTTCTGTGCCAACTCAATTGTCTAAGAAAATGTCAAAGGTAGGCCTGTACATAGTACATTAGACAGAATCCCCCCACCTTTATGGGTCGGAGGGCACATTTGGAGTCTTGAAAACATCTCTGCCACAAACGGGCAGAGCATGCGCCAAATCGCTTCCGTTGCTTGATTCACCAGTATTCTGTGCTTCATCTTGGAACCTCCATATGCATACAGAGTCTGTTAATTATGTTAGGCTCGCTGTATTCACGGGAGAGGCTGCAGAGACTCTGCGTGTCCTGGTACACAAAAAGCACGAGCCTTGGCAGGCCAAAGGCAGCCGTGCCACCAAACCGGCAGCCGTCCATCACCTGGGCTGAACGGTGGGCTTGTGCCACCGATGCACATCTTGCTCAGGCCCCCCTTCCCCCCCCACACACACACTTCCCGGATTGGTGGAACGCCATTCCTTAGCAGCTGCCGAGAGGAAGCAGGTAATCGTGGAATTCTCTCTCACAAGCAGTTGCCATGGCCACTCATTTAGATGGCTTTTTAAAGTACTCAGTTCACAGAGAACAGCTTTACTGGGAGTTATTAGCTGTTCCCTAATTGTTTGCATGTAGTCTGCAGAGGCACGGCTCTTCTGCTGCCACGGCTATTTCTGTCACGACCTGCATGATGGCAAGCTTGGAGATGCATTTGGTCAGCACCTCCTGGACAGAGATCACTGAAGAGTGACAAGTGGCTGGAGAGCAGCACTTGTGGAAGGGACCTTGGGGTGCCGGTCGACTGCAGGCTGAACACGAGCCAGCAGTGTGATGCGGTGGTCAAGAGGGCGAACGCCACCCTTGGTTGCATAGCCAGAAGCGTGGCTTCTAGATCAAGAGAGGTATTACTGCCACTCTATATGACTCTGATAGACCCGCAACTGGAGTATTGTGCTCAGTTTTGGGCCCCTCATTACAGGAAGGCTATAGCCAGATTGGAGTCAGTGCAGCGTAGGGCCACAAGGTTGGTGGCCAGTTTGTAGGGGATGGGGTATGAGGCAAGACTGAGGGAACTGGGTCTCTTCAGCCTGGAGAAGAGGAGACTCTTGAGGGGATCTGTTGGCGACATACAGGTATGTGAGGGGGTGTCACATGGAGATGGGGAGAGGCCTGTTCTCCCCTGCAGAGGAAGGCAGGACGCGCTCCAATGGAGCAAAGCTCAGGGAGCCAAGGTTCAATTTGGATGCCAGGAAGCACTTCCTGACAGTCAGGACCCCGAGGGCGTGGAATGGGCTTCCAGGGGAGGTGGTTGAGGCCCCATCGGTGAGGGTGTTCAAGGATAGGCTGGACGTGCACATGGTGGGCATGTTGTGAGCAGACCCGGCTGGAGCCGGGGGTCAGACTGGATGGCCCAGGAGGCCCCTTCTGGCTCGCTCTGTTTCTGTGTTTCTAAGAGGGCCCTCAGGTCTATTAAGACACTTTCTGTTTTAAGCGGTGGGTCTTTATGAGCCTTTGCATACCACAAATACGTAGCATTTATGTACCACTTCTGAGATGGCACATATTCTGAACTGGTCTGCAAAGGAATAAAAACAAAAATTTAAATGTTTCTTGTAAAATCTGGAGATGTGCTGGCGCGGAGGCCTGGCCGACTTCAAAGGGAAGATCGTTCCACAGGGTGAGAGGAGCAGCACCGAAAGCGTGTCTTGGCATTGCCACCCCACGGAAATGGGCAGCCATTCTGCGTTCGCTGGGACCCATCCAGTAGCGTCCCTTGGCCAGCTCAAGCAAGTCATGCTGAAGCAAGGACTCGGAAGGCGTATGGTGAGCCAGACTGCTACAGGCAGCTTGCCAAATGTCGCAGGAGCTGGACCTGATCCCGCAAAAGGGGCGACATCTGCTGTGGGCCTGCTGAAGCAGCAGCATCGAGATCCTTATGAAGGCACGCCATTTGGTCCTGAGCGTGCCTTGCGAAAAGGTCCAGCACCGCACTTGTCAGGGCAGGTTTTAATCATTCCTCCGCCGCCTGGAAAGGCTCTGCTGGGCGCTGCTTAAGGCCACGGGGTGAGCCTTGCCCTGGGCGTGATGATGTGGCCCAAGAGCGGTTGGTTGACCTTATGCCAAGCCTTCTGCATGGGTCCTCTGGAGGGCCAGGGGGCAACGGGGCTCCGTGCGGTTGGAGGGGCTTCAGGAGCGGCCGTGCCGACGCAGCCCGGCGGCTCAGCATCCCACAGCAGCAGGTGCTGCAGCGGCTGGAAATTCCCTGGAGGATCCAGGCCCCCATCATGCTTCGTGGGTGGACCAGTGCAAGGGGGAGCAGGTGCAGCGAAAGCACACTTTGCCAGGCGGCGGCCTCCCCTTGGCAGGGCAGGCACCTCACCCCTCTTGGATCCCAGGCACCGCCCACCCTGAGGCAGGACCACACTGAGGGCACAGCCTGCCCTCTGGGCTCCTGACTGGCCCTGCACGCCTGTGGAGGCCACCCAGAGCGAGCGTCCCGGGGCTTCCCAGCAGCACACTTGGGACAGCTTCGGCCAGCTCAGCCAGGCGTGCGTGCGGGCAGGCGTGCGGGCGGGCGGGCGGGCAGTATACCAGCTGTAGCCACGCGGGCCTCTTGCACTCAACTGGCTGCAGAAACTGCCCTGCCCTGCCCTGCCCTGCCCTGAGGAGCGGATTCTGACGCACAGGAGGGTACCCTTATGGATCACGGTGACTCCCCCAAGAGCTGCCCTCCGGTCTGTCTGTGTGCTGCACCAGGCCGCAGGCGGGAGCGCTGTGTCAGGGCGGCGCTGCTGCAGTCCACGCGGATCCGGGCCATTCCGGGTTTTCCATGCGCAATGAATCACAGCAGCTGCCGCCTGGCATTCAAGGGCAGCAGCCCTGGCCAGAAGGTGGTGCTGCGGGCGAGCCAGACCTCTTGGCACCAGAGGAGGGGTGTGGGGGGGGCTGCAGCCCCCTCCTCCCGCTGCCCATCGGCCAGTGTTCCCCTCCACACCTTTCTTTGGCACCTCCAAGCCTCGCTGCGCTGCACACTCGCATCAAGTTAAGCCAAGGCGTGGTGCAAAGATAGACCTGAGTGCGTGTGCATGCACACACGCCCACGCCCATGCACGGAGAGGCGTTCCCTGACCGTTCAGGGTAGGGTTGTGCTCCGAGCACCTCTGAGGTACGAGTGCAGCCAGGAAGCATGGCGGGGTGAATGGGCAGGCTGCGGCTTGCTGCCAGCTCCAGGCCCCATGGCCCAGAACCACTCGTGAAGTGCACCCTTCCACTGAAGTTCGGCCCTGGCGTGCCGCCCGTGTCCTCACAAGCCTTTCATGGACTGATGCCAGGAGGCCCACCAACCGAGCTGCGGGGTTCACACGGCTGTGTCGCAAGCAGAAGGGCCTGAGCAGCGAGGCATGCAGAACCGGCGGTGCCAGGAAAGTCCCCTCCGGAAAACCCGGGTGCAGAAGGAGGGCCATGAGGCCCCCTCATTCCTGTGCCCCCGGCCAGGCAGAACCGGAGACCCAGCACAGCCCGCGTTCTGTGGCAAGGCTCACTGCGATCCTCCACAAACTGCAGCACCGTGAGAGTGGGGGGTGGGCGAGCGGGTGCCTGAGCCTCCCCAGGGAACGCCGCATCCCTCACATGGCCATGGTGCCTCCTTTTCGCGCTTTCTATCTGCAAGCAAAATTGCGGCAGCATTTCCAGCTCCTTGACACCCAGGTCAGTCTAAGCTTCTGGGTGACCAAAATGTAGAGCAAAGGAGAGAAGAAAACTCTTATTAGATGGGCATAAGAAAGACATAAGGGGTTAGCTCAGGTTTCCTTACAGTGTGATTTTTAAAGATATTCCAAAAGATAGGTTTGTGTTTGTGCAGGAATGAATGAGAGAGGCTTAACAGACATGAGATAGCAAAAAAAAAAGAAAACCCAAAACTGATGTGCAGCTAATTTTGAATTTTAAAAAAATCCAAAGCAAAGAATTGTATCGCTGTGAAACTTTATGGAGTAGTTGGCACAGGAACAGACTAAACCACTGAAAGACATAATTGGCTTACCTGAAACCCTCAGCCCAATACAGTGGAATATAATTTTAATAAATAAATGAATAGGATATGCACCAGCCCTTTATTTCTGCTAGACCAAAGGAAACTGTATTGGAGGTGAGGTGTGCCTTTAGTGGGCCATAGCAACCGAGGTAGAAATGGCTGTCTTCATATATTTGGAAATAATACCAAAGGATACCTTTTTTGAAAGTGCCCTGTAATTTCATTGAAGAAGTTTAAGCCTGCAGTACTGAAGCTGAGGTTTACTGAAGCAGTAAGTTGAATTAGACTTGCATCAAAGACAGACTAGCTTAAAGAATCTGAAAATGCTAGCTAGCTCTTCAAGAGAAAGGGTTAGACGAGATCGTACAGATTTGGTCAAATATTAATGGTTGTCCCTGATGGTGAAATGCGCTTGCTAGCGATGTAGGTCATGCCTGAAAGATGCTTTTGAGCATCCACTGCCGTGGCCTCAGCTCGCACTTGGGCGGCCAGGTGAGGCAGCTGCGTGTCTGAGAATCCTCCGCTCCTTCCCTGCCAGAAGAAGGGAGGCGATGGCAGGGCTGCCACCCCGGCAGCGGAGCTGGGTCAGGGCAGCTGCTTTCCGTCTCTCCAGAATGCAGGAGGGACTGTTCCGGTCCAGCCCCGGGCTCTGAGTGGGGCACTGCCATTGTGTGGATTCCCTTGGTTTCTGGAGGGGTGGAGAGGAACACCCCTGCTGCTGCTCGCCGGGCCCCACCCAGGCGGAGGGATGGCTTCGGAGGCTGCGCGCTGGGCCAGCTGCCTCTGCCTCGCTCTGCCCATCCCGGGGCCCGGCCTTCAGAAGCGGGGCCCAAGCGCCGCTCCCTTTCCCCTGCAGGCACCACATGCCCTCCTCTCCCGGGAAAGAGCCGAGAACCCACTTCCCTGCCGGAGGAAGCAAAACGATCATGATGATTTGGTTGTAAATTTCATGATCCACTTCTGCTGTGCAGACTTTGGGTCCTTGTGGGACAGCGTTTTGTGTCTGAAATGCCCTTTTTCCTTCGCCGGGGAGGGTTGTCTGGCCCGCGGAAGCCAGTGCTCACTCTCCCCCGGTAGCCAGGCTGGGCGCGGAACAGTGGCTTGGGTGAAGGAAGGAATGGGAACACGCCCTGGGAATCTCTCCCCTCTCCCCACTGCAGGCATTGTTGGGGAAGCGGACGAAAATGGAGAAGATTACTATCTCTGGACATACAAGAAACTTGAAATAGGTTATAACGGAAACAGGATTGTGGATGTGAATTTGACAAGTGAAGGGAAGGTTAAGCTGGTCCCCAACACAAAGATTCAGATGTCTTACTCTGTAAGTACTTTAAGCCTGTCGGCCATTCCGGGAGGCAGAAAATAAGAGTGCGCCTCGTGGCGACGTTCGTATTCTCCCAGGTCTTCCCTGCTTGTAGATACTTGGAATTAATTATACGCTCCTCCATCTTACTGGAGTTTGAGATTGTTTTAATAGGGTATTTTAAATAGACTGCTGTTGCTACAATCTAAACATTGTGATGGTTATTTAAATGTGATTTTTAATGTTTGCATGAGAACTGCTTAGAATTTTTGTGTTATATCAAAGTATTAAAATATGAGTATTAAAGGAATGATAAGTAATGCTGAGCTGCTCTGGCTAGAGCAAAAGTGGCTCTTTACACGCTTGTTCAGCGGTGAGCAGCTCGTTCAACGGACTGAGCATCTTTGCCTTCTCGCCTGACATGGAGAGCCAGCTGCCGCTTGCTGCCCCTTTCCAGCAAATGCGAAGCGAGCGCTAGCACTCTGACATGCAGGCCCAGGCCCTGGCTGTGATTCTGCCGTACTGCAGAGCGGCTTATGAAGTGCATTATCTTCTCTTGCCCATCACAGCCTCTTAGGCTTCATGGCTTAATTAGGGGCTGAATGAGGAACAGACTCCAAAATTGCCCTGACACTTGTGAAGGTTGTGCAGAAGCAAAAACGTCACCACTGGGGTTTGTCATCATAGCTGCACCTTTGCTTTGTGTCTGACAACCTGTGGGTGTCCATCTTCTGCGGCTCTCTTACCTGTCTGGCTGCTGTAGAAGGCTTTTTGCTGACCCTCCCTTCTGTGCGTTCCATGCTTTCAACAGCAGCCGAAATAAAACAAAAATAGGCAAGTAACCCTTGATGCTTATCTCTCCCCTGGGAAAAGCTTCCCCTTTAATTTCTTTTCATTAGATGCAGAAGCAGGAAAAAAAGCGGCCACCCAAAGTGCTGATCCCCATCCTGCCGAAGCTGTGCCGCTGTGCGCGCATCTTTCTATTACTATCAGGCGGACGCACCTGAACGCAGCGCTGGCCCCTTGGCAGAGAAGGGGGGGCGATTGCCCCGAGCCCCTGCTGCGCCGCTGGCTCCCGAATCTGCATTGAGTTGGTGCATGGTTCTTTTTCCCCTGGCTAGTGATGATAACCTGCCTTGTCGGCTTGGGATGGGATATGGTCAACTTTCCAAATATAATTTCTCTGTAGGTAAAATGGAAAAGGTCAGATGTGAAGTTTGAAGATAGATTTGACAAGTACCTTGACCCATCCTTCTTTCAGCACAGGGTAGGTTTTCCTTACTCGAGCTTAAAACAAGCAAACGTACATGTATATGCAGCATTGGGTTCAGTGACCGGAAGCCTCCAGGCCTGCCCAAAGCCGGAGGGTGCTTTCTGTCATCTGTTTGTCCTGCGTTTAGGACTCTGGGGTTTATTTCAACCAGTGCCTGGCCTGTTTGCTATCCGAACATACTAACCATTCCATTTTTTTATTGTAGATTCATTGGTTTTCGATCTTCAATTCTTTTATGATGGTTATTTTTCTGGTGGGCTTGGTTTCTATGATTTTAATGAGGACACTGAGAAAAGATTATGCACGATACAGTAAAGAAGAAGAAATGGATGATATGGTAAATGTCTTGCTGAGCTTTTCTTACAAGTGCATGGCTTTCTAGGGAACACGTGGCACTATGCAGTCTGTGTCGTGCAAGGCACTGTCCCCAGCACAGACGTTCTACCAGGTGCCAGTTCTTTGCCTGTCTCCGTGGGGAGCTTGGCCTGGCGGTGGGGCACACGGTGGCCTCCCAGCCATTCAGAGCATACGAAGCGGCCCTGCTGCAGCTCAGACCAGTGGTGCGCCTGGCACAGGGGCCCACCTGCACTCGCGGGCAGCACCTCCCCAGGGTGCCAGGCAGGGTGGTCCCCAGGCCACCAGGGGCTGAGCCTGTGCCCCCGCGGATGCACCTGCTGTGGAGTCACGGCCCTGCCCAGTTTCTCTGGCCAGCACTAGCGCCACAGCTGGCTAAGAGCCTAGGACACGCTTGCACTCAGGCCCGTGTGTGTCTCACTCCTTACACAAAACACAGTTGTTGGACAGCTTCACAGAAGCATCCATGATGCAGAAGACCGCAGTTTAGGTGAGAGATCGTTGAAACAAGAGGACGTGACTAGAACATGAATAGCTGTGTTACGCTGCAAACTGTGTTGCGGGTACGCCTCTGACAAGTGCCCTATAAACACAATGAATGAACATCAGGAGCCAGATGTTGAAGCTGCATTTGCAACATGCACCTTTCTCAGTTTTTTAGTTTTCTCTGAGGTTACATTAACAATACTTTTACCAGTTAGTTTATCTTTTGATAGCGAGGCAGAAAGTCCTCCATGAGCATCCTAAAGACATGTCTGTGTGTGTTTCTGTGTATGTGCGTGAGCAAACACAGGGATTTTGATGTGGTGTCTCAAGTATTAATGGGTCAGGCTGGAATTTTGCATGTACAGGTTTGCACAGTCAGTTGTAGCAGCTGGTGTGCAGGAAGGGAAAATTGTACTCATTTTCTGCAGACACTGCATTTCAAAATCACTTTTGTGGTATTAATACTCTGCTTAAGTGGGTTTAAGAACTAGCTGTTTCCTTCTTTCTGGTGATTATCCGCACGCTGTGATTTGTGCAGGACAGAGATCTCGGCGACGAATATGGCTGGAAACAGGTTCATGGCGATGTCTTCAGACCATCCAGTCATCCGTTAATATTTTCCTCCCTCATTGGTTCCGGCTGTCAAATCTTTGCAGTTTCGTTCATCGTGATTATCGTCGCCATGCTGGAGGATTTGTACACAGAGTGAGTATCGCTTCAGACCTCCGTGGGCTGGGCTGTGGTCCAACAAGAAGCAGCGGCCTTAAGAGGCGGCCCACGCTGCAGCCCCTCTGAGCGCCACCAGCACCCGTGCACGCAGAGCCGCTTGTCGGTGGCTGAGCTCAGCTCGGGAACGGCGGGTCTGATCCTGCCTTGACCCGGGGGAGCCAGTTCGCCCACCTTGCCCTTCCCTCTGAGGGGGGGGGGGCGAAGTTTCTCTCGGGAACAGTGTGCGGTGCGGTGGCGCCTGGGTGGGGAAAGTGTTGGCAAGTTCTCCCGCTCTGGTAGTGTCCGCATGGAGACTACAGGCACAATTAGCGATCAGCTCCGTGATCCATTATCACAGACACACTGCAGCCTCCGGCAGCTTGGAATGCAGAAGCGGCCCATGGCAGTAGCCCGAGCCATGAGCCTCCTGGGCTACGAAACGGCAGCCTCAGACAAGAACCAAGAGCCTGTGGCTTCCCAGGGCCATGTTCCCAGCTGCCAGCATGTGTGTTCAAAAGTTGTTTATAAAGATGGTTTCACATAGTCTTATTTATGATGGCAAGAGGAAATCTCAGCCCACTGGCCAGATCAGGCACTCTGGCGCTGTAGCTGTCCCTTTCGGATGAATGCTTGGTTTCACTTCAACCCACATCTTATTTCTCTGTGCTTCTGTGAGTCAAAAGTGAGGGATCCAGTCAGTCCTAGCAAGGTATGGTTCAAAAAGAATGCTCTAAGGAGGCTCAGAGTTACATAGAATCATGTGCATTTTCAGAGCGACTATCTGGGTGGACTAGCGCCAGCAAACTGATCTGGAGGAGAAACAAAGCCGTAGCCGTGCATGTCACAGACAAGGCCCTCGGCCGCGTGGGCTCCGCGTGTGCTGTCTGAGCACGGTGCCTCCGTGTTCTGAGGAAGAGCCACTTGCCACTCCCTGAATGCAGCTCCAGCCCGGACATGGGAGGGCCTGGTGGAGCCACATCAGGTGGCAGGAGGGGCGCCATCGCTGAAGCAGTGGCTTTTCTGGCTTTCACATCATTCACTGGACTGGGTATTTGCTGAGCAGAGCAGCACAGGGCAGAACAGAGGGGAGTTTAACTCCCTGGAAGGTAACCAAAGGGAGGTGTGTGGCAGCGCCTGGAGCACAGAGCCCTGCAGGCCTTCACCCTTTCGCCTTGCTGAAACTGGCCTGGCTTGACTTGCGCGGGCGTTCAGGGGAGAGGGGCAAGAGGTGTGAGCGGTGCATCGAGAGGAGCAAGGCCTGAGCAGGAGGGCAGTTTCTTCATGAGGCGCTGCTCAGAGGCAGCAGCCCAGATGTTGTCCCAAGAGCGCCCGGCCCAGAAGCGCCGCCTGGGAGTGGCCCGGCATCAGTGCAGCCCTCTTCGGTGCAGTCGGCAGAGTAGATCAGGCAGCGGTGCAACAGATCCGAGCCTCCCTGGAGCCCACAGCTGCCGAGAAGGTTGGCTTGGCGGCACAGACTGGAAAGCTGCGCTTCTTCTGGGGGACGTGTGCGCGGCAGAACTTGTCCCTAGGCTGGCAAAGGGGATGGCCGGCCGGCGTCACTGCTTCTTTGCTTATTGAAAACCTTTCTCCCACTTCTCAGCCAGAAAGCCTCTTGGAGCAGCTGACAGGCAGTTGGGTGAGTTGCCCCGTGCGCAGGCAGGCAGGCAGGGGAAGCCGATGCAAAGCACGAGGCAAAAGCAAATGGTCTTTCTGCAGGGCTGGTGGGATGGCCTGCCCCCCCCCCCCCCCCAATCTTCCTCTTAGAAAAGGGTGGTGCCGGTGCAGGAGAGGAGCCCTTGTAGCGGTGGGCGTCAAGGATAGCATCTTAATGAAATCTTAATTCCATACGAAATAATACTTGAGGTTGTTTACAAACTCGTAATGGCCTCCATGACCCAGTGGCAAACACATTTAGTTAAGGCTTCAAGTGCTCTCAGGAACTCAGCCCTCTTTTTTCCCCTAGAATCGATCGCCAATCCTGCCTTCTCAGGCTCGTTACTGATTTTTGTGTCTTAATTACACGAGCTGCCGTGCTCAGTCCAAATTATGAATCGGCGGATCTTATTTAAATCACAAATTCTAAATTTAGGGGAGAAGGAAACCCCCAAACCTTCATGTTTATTTCTGGAAAGAGTAATTTTTACAAAGTCCATTGTCAAGTCAAGTCCATTGTCCTCTTACCTCCTTTAGCCTGTAGCCTGCAAGCAATTTGACGAATGAGAGACCATTTTGCATGATATCAAAATAAACCATTCAACACAGATTCCAAATAACAACTTCATTAGCCTAAAAGTGCAAGGTGAGATTAAGCAGGCAGTGTTTGGAAGAAATTTAATACACTTAAACTAGGCAAACATACAGAGGAAGTAGTAAACTTATGTACAACTATAAAGGTCTCTGCAGTTTGCCGAAGGAAAAATCCTGGGCAAACTGGGATTCATTTATTTGTGGATCAGGAAACAGGGCTGGTGGCTGCGGGAGAAGAGAACTGGCTGCTTGGGGCTTTCACAGGGCCTTTGCCAGCAGAGCAGAAAGCCCCTGTTAAACATGAGACCAACCCTTTCCAGCAATCCAGCTAGCAAAGGAAAAGTGGGAGTGAATTTGGGAGGTTTTCCGCCGGTTTCCTGGCAGACAAGCTATTTGGCAGGGCTGCATTGCATAATGACCAAAATTCACCGGTGGCGATGGGGGTGGCGACCGACGGCAAGTTCCTGGGACTGAAGGGGTCTGAGTCAGCCTCTGTCTTCCCAGCAAGCAACAGAAAATATTAAAAATGCACGACAGATCGATTGCAAGGACGGACGGAAGGAAGGAAGGGAGAACGGAAGGAAGGAAGAGAAAGGAATAATAAAGGCAAATCCAGAGAAATAAGAGCAAACACCTGAGCAAGCAATCATGTCTATAAATGGTGGCAGCACAGCATCAGGAGGAGCGGGGTGGCCCCCACGGCAGAGAATCCAGCGGCCGGGCGGATCCGCGGTGGGAGAGGCCTGTGAGCTTCCACTGCAGCACCGCTCGCCTGAGATACTTGAGTGGCTAAAGCGGAGCGCGAAGCACTTCTTTTATAATGTGCTTGCTATCTCTTCAGAAGCCTTCAGGTAGTCATTTGCGTAGCCAAAAATACATGTCTTTCATTTTAGGAGAGGATCAATGCTAAGTACCGCTATTTTTGTTTATGCTGCAACTTCCCCAGTGAACGGCTATTTTGGAGGAAGCCTGTACGCCAGGCAAGGCGGTGAGCATACCTGTCTATTTATTGTTGCAACATGTTGAAGATGATTTGGGAAGGAGTCGCAGTCCCCAACCTCGCCAGCCCGGGGATTACTGCTAACTTTTTGAGATTATCTGCATCTTGAGACAGTTGCAAAGTGTCTGGATTCAAAAAGCCAGGGTGCCGATTAAATACCTTTCGCTGCATGAATTTCTTGAGTATTCCTTATGGCCACCATCAAATATTTGTAATAATATTTTTAATGGAAAGTGAGCTTGCCTGGATTGTTTGCACCACAGCATTTGGGTTTCAGCAGTGGCAGCAGGTCTTACAGTGCCGGGCAGCAAAGCTGATCTGCCGAAGGGCGGAGGGCTCGCCTCCTCCAGGGGGTGCTGCAGGAGGCCCCCATGCGCCTCCTCCTGCTCCCCCAGCAGCGCCGAGCTGGCCAGCTTCCTTTCCGCCCATCTGCTGCTCTCCCGGCCAGGTCCAGAGAAGCAGCCTGTCAGGGAGGGCTCAGCAGCTCAGGGCAGGCGCCCTCAGACCCGTGAGATGGCAGAGGCCAGTCCTGCGCCACAGCATCCCAGCAGGATAATGCCCCGAAACCAAGTCAGAAATACCATGGCACCTTCTCCGTGGACTTTGGGCCTGTCTTCCCACCTGCGGAAAGCCTTTTTGGACCTGCTCGGCCGAAACTGGGCCCCACTGGTGGAGCAAGCCAAGCCTTTGGAGAGCAAGGCAGGCCTCGCGAAGCACAAGAGCGCCACTCTCCCTTGGGAGTTGCCTGCTTCACGCAGGGTGGGACTGCAGCCCCTCAGAGAGCTGCCCGTTCTCTGCGTGAAGTGCCTCCAGCGAAGAGGAACCCTCCACTGCCTGCGTGCGTGCATCAGATTCACATTCCGCCTTTTTCTCCCTCGAAGGGGTTCACCGCAGCCTCCCTCCTCCTCCTCCTCCTCCTCCTCCTCTCAGTCTCATCCTCAAACAGCACCCCCACCCCCCTGTGAGGTGGGCCGGGCTGACCGTCTGTGCCTGGCCCGAGTCACCCAACAGCTCTGGCTGAGCGGGGACTGGCACCCAGGCCCCTCCTGCCGAGTCCCCGCACTGCAGCACGCGGGCCCTCTCCTGCAGTCATCCTGCCGTTCTGGTGTTGGGCGGCTCCTGCCTTCAGGAGGCTCCTCCTGTAGCAGCTTCCCTGCAGTGCCATGCTCTGGAAGGGCCACTTGCTGCAGGCCGAGCGCCGTGCTCGTGCTGGCATGGCCGGCGACCGTGCAACCGCTTCGGCAGCGGCAGCGCAGTGCTGGCTCGGGCTTGGCTGCAGACCACTGCGGCCCCTTCCGCCCAGGGGTTCCTTTCCCTGGATGCATGTCGGCCTGTGCAGGGAAACCCCGCCACCCTTTCCAGGCATGCTGCCACCGAGCTGGGTCTCCCGCAGCCCACACTGTACCTGGGTGTTCTGCCTCCAGATGCAGAGCTCAGTCGTGGTCCCCGTGGAACGCCAGGGCACTGCTCCGAGCCCGGCACTCCAGCCTGCCAGGGTCTCTCCTGCCTCCCACGGTGCTCACTCGCCTTCCCAGCTCGCTGTCATTCGCAGTACTGATGCGCAGCCCTTCCACAGCCTCATGCGCCTCCTTCCTGAGCATGTGGAGCCACTGCGCAGCCTGCCATGTTTGACTCTGCGGTCATTGGCCACACTTGGGCCCCTGGGTTTCTGGGAGGGCACATCAATTCCTGCCTAAATTGTGCCTTTGGGCTGTAATAGAGTTACTCATGCTTGGGAGCGCTTTCCTTGCAGGAAGGAGATGGATAAAGCAGATGTTCATCGGCGCATTCCTCATTCCCGCGATGGTGTGTGGCACAGCCTTCTTCATCAACTTCATTGCGATCTATTACCATGCTTCGAGGGCTATTCCCTTTGGGACCATGGTGAGTGCTTCAGCTGGCGCCGCAGGCTGAGAATGTCACGTCAGGAAGGCTGCTGTCCGTTGCTTGTGGCAAGCCAGCTCCTAAAAGTAGGTAGGAATTGGTTTAGTTAGATCAAATTATCAGCAAAGCAGGAAATTTAATTGTTGAGAGCCATCCCGAGACGCTATGCATAAAGGACAGCATATAAACATTTGAAATAATAAAATCAAAATAATAAATAAATTTGGGTTTAATAATTCTGGGAATTTAGCAGCAAACGCACAGCAGGTATGTGATGCTAGGAGAGGGAATGTGGTGAACACTTGTCTGTCATACTGGATGCATTTTCTATCCTCTCCTCCTGTGTGACTGTGAGTTTACAGGTGGCCGTTTGCTGCATCTGCTTCTTCGTTATCCTTCCCTTGAACCTCGTTGGCACGATACTGGGACGCAACCTTTCAGGGCAGCCCAACTTTCCTTGTCGGGTCAATGCCGTTCCTCGCCCAATCCCAGAGAAAAAATGGTAATGTGGCATCAGTTTGTATCTATACACATGTCGAAGTAGATTGTCCCTGCAAGTGGGCGGTGCATTGCATGGCGGCTGCCACAGATGAAGGGCACCGCCAGGTGTGGTGCGAGTGGCATGAAACGGGGGGGTGGCGGGGGGGTGCCGTCGGGGATTTAGGGCCCTGCCACATCTCTTGCCCAGCAACAGTCGCCCTTCTGCCTGGGTGGATCGCAGGCGGCTGCTGGTCTGATCCAGGGCACTGATCACTTGCGCAACGCAAGGGCACTGCTGGAATCGCTTTAAGACGGATGCCGACAAAGCTGGAGTTGTTCCCACCCAGAGATGACTGCAGCATTCAGAGATCTCTTACACTTCCCCTCAAATGTGTCTAAGTCAAGGATGCAGATTTCTGTGAGTTCATCAAGAATCCTCTGTTGGTTTTGCTCAAATGAGAGAGTTACTTCAAATTTCTTTCAGGTTTATGGAACCAGCTGTTATTGTTTGCTTGGGCGGGATTCTCCCATTTGGATCCATTTTCATTGAAATGTAAGTCTGTCACCTGGGAAGGTCCTGCGGCAAATTATCCATCATACGCTTTTCAGACTAGTTTGATTACATGTCGGTAAAATGGCACCTCTTTCTGTTTAGGTACTTTATCTTCACCTCCTTCTGGGCTTACAAAATCTATTACGTCTACGGCTTCATGATGCTCGTGCTGGTCATCCTTTGCATTGTGACTGTTTGTGTGACAATTGTGTGTACGTACTTTCTGCTGAACGCAGAGGACTACAGGTGGTGAGTCGTTGCTTTAATTTGCTGTCCATTCTTAACAAAGGGATTGGTAGAAATAGTTGCTTTTGGAAACGGCGGATCTTCCACATTAAATGTATTAAGCTCGCCCACAGCATGTGAAATGGACAGAGCAGGGGAGTGGTAATCCTGCCCCCAGACGCATCCGTAGGCCATAGCAGCATAAAGCCAGGCCCAGCTTGCGAGCTTTTTCTGGAAACTAGCCAAGTAAAAGCCAGTGGCTTTGTGCTGTGGCTCCTGACGTGGATTGTCTTGCACTGTTTGTGAAATCATCCTCTTTGCAGTTCTTTGAGAAATGTGCGTGTGTTTTTCAGGCAATGGACAAGTTTTCTGTCTGCTGCTTCAACGGCCATCTATGTTTACATGTATTCCTTTTATTACTACTTTTTCAAGACAAAGTACGTAGCACTTCACATCTTGTGTTTCCTCTTTCAAAAGAACAAACATAAAGTTTGAGAAAATAATCCAATTTTTGGGAGTTTAGGAGAGACTGTAAAGCCTTGTCTGTCTTTTTACTTTTTTTCAGGATGTATGGTTTATTTCAGACATCATTTTACTTTGGATACATGGCAGTATTTAGCACAGCACTGGGAATAATGTGCGGTAAGTTTAGAAGGCATTCCGAATCTTCGGTTGGTCAGATCGTATAATTTTAAACTTTGTTTTTAAGCAATGGAATGCATGTCCTTGCAAATTGTGCTCCTGATAGGCTTCCTTACTCTGGGTAGCACTCTGATTTCCATCATAGTAGTAACTGATAAATCTGAGATCTTAAATGATTCTGGATTTCAACAGATATAACCTAATAAGAGATCCATGGACTTATCAGTTGCGAATGGCTTTACACGGGCGTGCTGCTAGGTACAGCAGGTTTTTAATGAGTTCAGCCAGAATTGGTGGGTCCTTCCATCTTGTTGCCTGTCAGTAGCTCACACCAGGTTGGGCGCACTCTGTGCCACTGCGAAGCAGGCCACCCGCTCCCTGCTTGGCTCCCGGCTGTCTCCCACCCATTTGCCAGCCAGGCTGGGTCGCCTTTTCTCCAGAAGGAAGCGGGACCAGTCTGGTCTCCTGCTGAACTCCAAACTGGGTTCTCTTCATTAAAAGACGGTTGAGCTGCTTCAGCCCCTCAGCCCGGCAGGGTCTGCTGTCTAACTGCAGCAGCTCTCCTGCAATCCATTGGGGAGAGGCCTAGACAGTGTGCGAGGGGCTGGATTGTATTTTGGAGCAGCGTTGCAGCCGAGTCCCAGGACCGTGGCTGCCTCGTGGACCCTTGCAGTTGTTTTTCCCTCCCACCGCTTCTGCCATGGGAGGCTGCCGTCCTCTCTTCCGCCACAGCACACTCCTTTCCTCCCACTTGTTCCTTGCTCTGGCTTGGGTTATACGCATCACGAGCATCCCCTGTTCAGGGGCCCATCCCCATTAGCCTTCCTAGGCAGGCCTCCAGGTCGCTGGCTGCCCGGCCCTGCATTTCATGCAGCTTCAGCAGTTCCTTGACTTTGCGGCCAGCATCCTAATTCCAGCGGGGAGAGGCTGGTCTGTTTTTTGGAGAAACTGTGTCACGCTGCAGAAGGTGGGGGGCCAGCACGCCAGAGGAACCTTCCCCACGGAGCACTCCTCTTGCTGCTCTTCCCCTTGGCCACCTCAGCTGGGACACTCTCAGCCCATCCGGGCTGGGCAGTAGCCTGCCCTCCCGCCTTCTCCGGGTTTCATTTCCCGGTCGCTCGGCATGCACGTGCCCCTCCAGGCCTCCCTGCCCTGGCAGCTGCTTGCAGTGAGCGAGCCAAGCTGCTCTGCCTTAGCAGCAGGACCCTTCTCTGCTTCCAGCCAGCAGTGTTTTCGCGGGAGCTCAGGATGGGCCATGCAAGCTGCCCTGGCCCAGCCAAGAAATGCATCTCTTGCAGCCACCATCTTCCGGAACTGGAATGACCTAATGTGTCTGTCTGTCTGTCTGTCTTGTCTCTGCAGGAGCGATTGGCTACATGGGAACAAGTGCCTTTGTTAGAAAAATCTACACCAATGTGAAAATTGATTAAGGAACCTGGACTCTGGAACAGCTAACATTTTGGGGGGTGGGGTGGGGACAGAGTATATAAACTTGCACACCAAAAAGCGCAAGGAGAAAATTGTGTATTTAACACTGGGCACTCTGTGGGTCTCTCTCTCTCTCTCTCTCTCTCTCTCGTGGATCATTTAAAGCAACATCTGTTTCCATTGATCCTAGGTTACTGACTTCCTCCAACTGTTTGCAGCGAATGCTTGGATTGTATCCAATAGGCATGACCGCAGTCCATGCGACTCTTCCCAAAAACTAGCTCAAATGAAATAGACTAGCTCTCTTCAGTGAAGAGGACAACTGTATTTAAGCGTTGCTCCATGTGATTAAAAAGGAAAGTGAAGCACGTGGCTCCTAAAACTTTTCTGATTCGTTATTGGTACTTCAAATACTGTTTTGGAAAGGTTCCTTCCCTCCAGTTTTAGTGCTGTTTGACAGGATGCGGGAACGCTGGGTGCTACCAGGATAATTTGCAATATCTGTTATTGAACATGCATGCGTTTGTTTCAAGTGGCAATTCTAGGCATGCAATAGCAGTTGAGTAGGACCAACTTCCCATCTGCTCATTGTTACAGGAATGTCCAGCTGTGTGTCAGGTCCATCCAAAGAAACGAAATACAAAGGTGGAGTTCTCTGCACTGCAATTTTTGTACAGTTAGCAAGTGAAAAGGTTAAATGAAGACGATAAATTCTGTTTTTATTCAATACTTGGAGGTCTAGATAAAAAATAACTGAATGTCTACAATGATTTATTTCTTTTTTCCTAACTCAATCGCCTACTCCCATCCCCAGATTGGAGTGATTACTTGATGATTTAAAGAGGGTAACAAGTGTATAAAACATTAAATGATGTACCTTAGATGTAGCTCCCAATGTATTTGGATGTACAGATTTACTAAAGAATACTTTTTCTGATAATTCAGTGTACAAATGTGTGAATTTAGGTGGCTTTTTACATCTTGCCTGCCATTGCATGAAATGTTGGGGGTTTCCTTGCAGTGTGTGTGTGTCACGTTTTCTGTTTACTGAAGCTCTTTCAAAGCAAAAACTTGTAATTTATAACAGTTTAATTTTTGTTTAGTTCTCTCTGAACACTTGTATAATATCTAAAGCAATGCTGCTTTTAGTGTTCAGAAAATTTAAAATAAACTTTTCAGACAAATGTTCTGATTGTGAAAATAGATACATTTGCAGTTGGAAATGGTTTATTTTGAGCAGTACTACAGATTGCCAGTTTCTGAATAATCTTCTAATGTGTTCTTCAGATACTAAAAACCGCAGGATTTGTCACAGTCCAGTCGCCGTACGCTCGTTCATCTTGCAAAAACAGCCTGGCACAGGAAAATGTGCTGAGCGGCACATTATGGTGGGCAGCCTTCACCACCATGGCGCCCACAGATGAGTTGCACCAGATTCCCGTTGTCTGCAGCTGCAGGGGCCACTGGGGGATGGTGGCTCGTGAGGAAGCCTGGGAGCCCCTCATGCCCGGAGAGCATCGGGTTGGGGAGAGCCGCTGTAGCTGGAAGAAACGAGGGCTTGCAGAGAAGGATGATTTTCTGAAGGTCCACGGGAAGGTGGTTCAGCAAGCGCTTGTTCTCGAGAAATTTAAGGCAAATTTTAGCAAGTCCCCCACCCACTGCTGCCGCCCCCAAAGACCAGGCCTGCGCCAAATAACGCAGGTATTCGCAATAGGCAGGTGGCCCTTCTCAGTCCTAGTTGCGTATGTGGGGGCGGGGGCGTTTGTGCGTGCGTGTTTAGCAGTGCAGCTTTACTGGGCCAAGCTCACTTAATACGCAGTTTCCCACTGGAAATGTGCAAGAGAACAAAGTACAAATTCAAATAAGCGAATTGGAGCAGATGCCTACCTGAAGCCCTGTGCCTGGGAGTGTGCTGTTCTCATCCCAGCCTAAACGACAGACAGGGCAGACATGAAATGACGCTGACCCTCCAGTTTTGGTGGAGTTTGCAATTTGCTCTGCACGCTCCACAGATTGCTTTCTACATCCCTGGACTCTTGGCCTGCTCTTCCGTATGCTGCTGCCGCCCAGCAGCTTCAGAGCTGCTTGGCCTGGTGTTCTGCAGGAGCCCTGCTAAAGCCCCTGGGTTTTGCTCTCCTCATGTTGGCAAACTGGAAATGCTGCGTGGCTCAGGCAGCGGACATGTCTGGCCTGCTGTCATTGGTGACGAGCTGCCATATGGCTCTCCTCATCCTGTGCTTGTCATGTTCTGTCCTCAGGATTGGGATGGGCCGGTGGGGCCGCCTTCCTTCCTCTGACCAACTCTGCCCCGGAACGCGGCGTCTCAGCTGGTTCGGGGTTGGCTTCGCAGCCACTGAGTCCTCTGTGCTAGGAGCGCGCCCTGCCGTGAGCTGGGAGACTGCCCCAAGGGTGGGCACACTCCGAAACAAGCAACACTGGCAGAGCAGGCGCTTGCTTTGCATACCATGTTTGTGTGGGCATTTAGAGCAACCCTCCAGAGCTGCCGCTCCCCCTGTGGTTTACGGCAATGTTAAAAGTTACCATTTCACTTCTATCCCAGCCGTTAGTCAGAGTTCTTAGGGGAGTTTGCAAGGACACATGAAATACAATAAACATGCAGTATAAAATACGGAGGATATAGCCAGCATAAAATGACAAAGCAGTAAGAAGACGAGAAACACAGACGCAATCAACAAGCGGAATTAAAACCAGCGTAACCAGGACTTTAAAGCAGTGGGCCAAAAACAAGAAAAAACGATGTCACGGCAAACGGCAGGTCTCAAGAGAGCCTCCCCAGGCGGAGTTGTCTAGAGGTGGGTGGCCACAGAGAAAGGTCCATCCACAGGTTCTTGCTCACCTTGGTGGGGACAGCAGAGGCGGATCCAACAAAGAGCACCTGAGCCAGTAGGCAGGTTGCGGGGATACAAGCCGTCCTCCGGCCTCCCAGCCCTAAGCCGGGGAGGCCGGCACTGATACTTCTGAGTTGTGCTCGGGTACGGCATACTGGAAAGTGCAGCTGCGTTCCCTTCAGGTGTTCCCAGGCACTCATCAGCCGTATTGCGGGATGATCGGCAGCCTCGGCGAGAAGTTCAGAGGGAATTCCAGCTGTGACACGCTTCACGGTAGTTGACTGAGGGTGCGAACAGCACGGAACACCGTTCCTGTTGGTTCCTTGCCAAGGCCTGGAGTGGCGGAGAAGGACAGAGAACTGGCAGCAAGGGGCCTATTCAAGGACAATGCTGTGGGAAGGGGGCTTGCCTATGATTTCACTGACTACTAGAATTCATGCTTATATCTAGACCTCGGTTTCTAAGCTTTTTGCCTGTTCTACCTCTGAAGCTAAAGAGGTGGTGGTTTTCTACACTGGCTTCTGCAAATTCCTTTATTTCAAAATTTGCAAGACAATTTTTGTATGGTTACATGTAAAAATAAAGTGGGCGGTGTGTGTATAAATAAAATCTTCATAAATGTCTGTATCTGATGTACGTCAAGTCGTAGTGTCAACCAACTTTATGAAAAGCTGCCCGGCTCATTATATGCAATGAATACTATCCATTCCTAGGCAGCAGAATTTATAGGCAAGGCAGAAAAGGCGCGCCACAGTCTCGTAGGTGTCTACTCAGGAGTAACGCCTGCTGGAGAGCACTCTTCCCACCAAGCAGACTGATTTTCTGGGCTCCCAGAGAAGCCTGAAAGGGCCTTCACCGCCACAGGCCTCCCGCTGCGCTGCCTGCTCTGGACTGACAGCACGACCCCCTGGAATGCACCGAGTCCCCCTTTGGAGCATTGCGCTCGGGACCTTCACGATGTGTGTGGTCGTGAATGCCACAGAATTGTGAGAATAATGTCTTGGTCTGCAGAAAGACCACTACGAATCTATGAATTGCATGACCCTAAAATCTATTCTCGGGGATGAAAACCGCCTCCCCTTTCCCCCTGCACATAACGCTTCTAGATCATTCATGTCCCCCCTTAGCTGTCGTCTTTCTCAGCTAAAAAGCCCCAAATGCTCCCTCTCCCTATTCATTTTGGGTTTTCTGCTCTTCCCAGCTGTATTTTCCTCGCTTCCTTTTCCTTTATGGGAATATTTTAGAACTGGCAATTTGTGACAATATCGTAAAAGGAGAGTTGGCAGGACTACCCTTGTAAATTACTACAGAATATGTGCTTGGGGTACTGAAGTCACACCACAGTGTGGGATGAGGTAAGAGCGGAAGCATTTGCGTGAGAACAGAGTGCCCTGTACTCGGGAATTAAGGAAAGCACAGGCTGTGTGAGTCTAGCTGGCTGGCGAGAATAATAATTACTTGGGGGTCCCATCTACAGTTTCATTGCTTAGCATCAGATGGAGGCACTGGCTGAAGAGGGGGCAGGGTTTTAGGGGGTGCTTTTGAATTGGATCCAACACAAGAACCTACAGATCCATGCCAGGGCAGAAGCTCTGCATTCAGAAGCCCCAGGTGTGAGCCAGGCCTCTTCACCGAGGGCTGAACAAAACTCTTGAGAGCCCCTGTGAGTCAGTGTGGGGAGCACTGGCTGCTGGAGCAGTCGAGTTGGAAGGGGCCAGAAGGCCACTGGGTCCCACAGGACACGAAGTCACACCATCCCAGATGCTTAGCCTAATGTTCCTCACAGGCTGCCTGGGGAGGGGGAGACGCAGAGGTCATGTTCCAGTCAGGCCAAGTAGGACAGCTGGAGACTGCTGCTGAAGGACTAAGGGATGCCTGGTTGACTTGTTCCGACATGCCCTGGAAAGGCTTACATGGCACTGCTGTTCTCAGCTGGCTTCCTGCTGCAAGCTCAGTCCTCTGCAGCCTGAAAGGCCAAGAAGAGTGCCAGCTGCTTTCTATTCTATTCTATTCTATTCTATTCTATTCTATTCTATTCCACTCCACTCCACTCCACTCCACTCCACTCCACTCCACTCCACTCCACTCCACTCTCCACCCTACCCCGTTTTAAGCTGCAGGGACTGAATTGGCCCAAATTCTAACACGAATGTGCCAATACATGTGGAAAACAACACAATGGCCACAAACTTGGTTTGTTGGGGTTGTATGGGAACCAACATGAATTTGGGCTCATAGGACATAAGGAACATTACAATCTTACAGGAATAACCAAGACTTGGCGGGATGAGTCACATGACTAGAACTCTACAATTGATGGATGCAACCTGTTGAAGGGAAATACAAAGGACAAAAAGCGAAGTGGAGTCAAACTATATGTAAAAGACACATGTAGCTACATAGAAATACAAGAAGAGGAACCTCACAGCCCCACTCAAAGGATCTGGCTTAATTTAAGGGGAGCAAAACATAAGACAAACATGGCTATTGCCCGCCCAGTCAAAAAGAGGGCAAGGATGCAGACTTTGAAAAGCAACTCCCCAGCCTGCAGGAATGATGCAGTCGTCACTGAAGACTTCAATTTGCCTGATATGTGCTGGGAGACCATTTCTGCCAAATGCGGCCCCTCCAAGAGATTCCGAACCTGCGTTGCTGGTAACGTCCTCCAACAGTAAGAGGAGGAAGACACTGGAGGGGCAGCTATCCTTGACTTGACTCGAACCCACACAGAAGACCTACTGCACCAAGTGGCAGTTACAGGAGCTCCAGGGAAAGTCACCATGCCATTCCGAATTCCCGATTCTACAGAAAGCAAAAGCCAAGTGTGCACGGCACCCTGGATTCGGGAAAGCCAAGTTTAATAAACTCAGAACAGTGATAAGCGAAGTCCCATGGCAAGCGGGAACATGGCCCTATGCAGAGAGGCTGAGAGAAGTGGGCATGTTCAGTAGGACCGCAACCCTAACCTTGGGAAGAGAAGAATGAGGGGGGACATGCCATTGCTGTACCGCATGGGTCCTCAAACTACGGCCCGCAGGCCATGTCCAGCCCACCATGCTCATTTATCTGGCCCGCCATAGAGGTGTTGGACTCGCCGTGCGTGGCAAAGCGGGGGCTTGCTCGCGTGGAGATTGTTCTGCACTCGCTTGGAGAAAAGGATCTCCTTGAAAGCAAGCTGGTGCTGTGCCGCATGTGTGCGCATGTGTGCACCCCCCCCCCCGCCCACACCGCCTTGGCGGCCTGCGCCCCTGACCTTTCAACTGGTCCTCTGTTGAAAAAGTTTGAGGGCCCCTGCTCGACAGGAACCTTAAAGGCTGCCGCAGAGGAAGGTCAAGATCTCTTCTTCCTGATGCCAAAGTGTAGGACATGGAATAATCAAGTCAAGTTGTAACAACCCAACTCAGGCTGGACATCAGAAGCTTCCTCACGGTGAGAGCAATTTGACAGGGGAACCAGCTGCCTGGAGAGGTGGGGGGCTCTCCCACACTGGGGACATTAAAAAAGAAACTGGGCAGCCCTCTGAGTGGGATGGTGTGACATGGTGCCCTGCAACAGCAGGGGGTTGGGCCCGATGGCCTTCATGGCCCCTTCCAACTCTATTCTGTTCTATGGTAACTGGAAATGTTCAACATACATCCACTCTCCAAGAAAGGAAAAGCGAAAGAGCACAGGGACTGCAGCACTGTTTTGCTAATTTCCCACGCAAACAAAGTGATGCTCAAGGTCTCAAAACAAAGAATTTTATGCTGCTTGGAGTGAGAAATGCCTCATGTTCAAGCTGATTCTGAAAAGAGGCAGTCAAGCTCATATCACAAATAAACCTTGGCTACTGGAGTGAACGGAGTAAGTGTATGTGTTCTGGAGTAGAGCAAAGCCTTTGACTGTGTGGAGATGCAACAGATGGTCCTGAAAGAAATGGGGCCTCCACGCTGGATTGCTAGGGCAGAGGACCGAGAAGCAGAAGGGTTTCGCCCAGGAAAACCTGCCAGCCACGGTCCCTTTTCTCTCCGTGTGTGTTAAATCTATACTCAGAAGATTGCAGGGATGAGCTGGATTGGGATTAGCGGAAGTTGTGAACATTGATGGGTCTATTCAATTAGACTGACGATGCCCATTTTATGACGGGAAAGCAGCATTGAACTACGACGACTTTCAGGGAAGATGAAAGAAGGCACAAAAGCGGGACTGCCCCGGGATGAAGAAAGCACAAATCGCGTCCACAGAAACACAGAACTCGCAACAGGGACTTCTTAGTATCCGTTTCGAGATTGGATCATTCATTTGCTGGTTTCGTGTTTTATGGGTTGTCGTTATTGGTAACATGGCGTTGATTTCCTCCTGCTCCTATTTGTATGGTTGCATTTGTGTTTTCTTTTAAGTCCATGCACGCTTTGTTTGTCCACCACTGCTATTTACTGCGTACTTTCGCACACGCACACGGCGCCCTGAGCCGCCGCGAGCGCTTCCGGCCGCGACGCCCCCACTGCCGGGCACGAGGCGGGCGCGCCCCCGCACGCACGCGCATTGGAGAGAGAGAGAGAGAGCGAGAGAGAGAGCGCGAGCGAGCGCGTGCCGGAAGCGGAAGTGACGCCAGCCCGGCGCCTCCGCCCAGCCCATGGACGACAAGATGGCGACCGCTGCCTCCGGCGCCGCTCAGCCCGGCGCGGCGCCGCCCGCGGGGCCTCCGGCGCCCGCCCCCGGGACCACGGCTTCCCCGCCGGCGCCCGCGCCCGCCGCGCCGCCCGCCGCCCGCGCCCGCCGCGCCGCCGCCGCCGCCGCCCGCCGCGCTGGCGACGCCCTTCCCCGGCGGCCGCGCGGTGCGGCTGCACCCGGTGGTGCTCGCCTCCGTCGTGGACAGCTTCGAGCGGCGCAACGAGGGCGCGGCCCGCGTGATCGGCACGCTGCTCGGTAGGCTCCGCGCGCGGCCGGGCAGCCGCGAGGCCTGCGCGCGGCCGGCTGCGCACGTTGCGGCCCCCGCGGTGGCTCGGCCCGCTTCGCCCGCGCCCGCGTGCCGTGCGTGCGTGCGAACCGGTTATGGCCGAGGAAAGGATCCGGACCAGGGTCTCCGCTGCCTTCGTTTCCCGCCTCGGTCTTGCACGACCGACCGGCGGATTGAGGGAAGGCCTAACGCCATGGCAAGACTGACGCTGCAGATCGATCCCAGGGGCTGGCACAGCTCCAGTCCTGGAACTTAAGCTGGAGTCTGCCCTTGTGAATCATTCTCTCCTAGATTTTGGGAGGACAGGAGTGAGTGAGTGAGTGAGTGAGTGGGGAGGAAGGTTGGGTGATCTCGAAGCGACTTTCTCAGCACAGCTGAATCCAGTGCCCCTTCGGTGTCAGCAGTTTCTGGTGTTCTGTGTGGAAATCCCTCCCCACAGGATCCTGGTGCATTAGTTGGGAAGGCTTCCCCTTAGAAAGGTGCTGTCTTTCATTTCACAGGCACGGTTGACAAACATTCAGTGGAAGTCACCAACTGTTTCTCCGTTCCTCACAATGAATCAGAAGATGAGGTGAGCATGGGCTTTGTCCCCAGAGTAATTTTATATCACTGCTCTGGCCATTCAGAATTAAACCCAGTGCAAGACTGTGGTCTCGTGATCGGGTAATACCGCATTTGAGGAAGCAATGGTTCTTTTGCAGGATCACTTTTTGGAAAAAAAAGGATCACTTTTGATCAGTGATTACGAACCATGAAGGAGGAGGTTATTGATAGCTACTCATGTTGTTGGCTAGGTGCAGCCTCTGTTATCTGAGGCGGTGTGTCTGCGTGCATGAGTTGCAGTGATACGTAAGCTGGCAGAAGTCTTGTGCCCATCCTGCTTGAGTGATCCTGTGGGCGGCTTGTTTGCCACTTGTGAATGGAGTGCTGCACTGAGAGGACCCTTGGTTTGATCCAGAATGGCATTTCCTGGGTGAAAGTGTACCGACCAGAGCATTGGAATATTACTGCACACAGGAATTTTGTGTTAAAGTTGCTACATTTTTATAACTAGTAACTCCTGTGTGAATGTTTAGGAGTGTGAGGAAATAAAATGTGTAGATGGAGGGCAAGAGCAAAACTACTTGTGAAGGAGGTTAGGCTGAGAGTAACCCAGAGCTGCCAAGTGATAAAGTTTGGTCAAGTGGGGACTAGAACTCGGATCTCCCGAGTCCCAGTCCTGCAGTCTCACCACCATGCCACATTGGCTCTCGGACATTTGGTTACTGTGCAGTCTTCTGAACTAGAAACATGGCACAATAACAGCTACTTGTATGACAGCCAGAGGTTGCTGATCATGTTGATGTGTTGTGAGATGAGGGGACTTCTCTGCCTTCACAGAAGCACTGATGCCCGTGTTCAGTCTGCATTTCTCCATTGCAGCTTTTTTTGGGGGGTGGGTGTTCCAAAGCAAGAGGCCACTGACTCCTCAGGTACAGGGAATACTTTTCCCTTGTGCTCCCAGTGCCCTACTGGGTATGTCTCCACCCAGGCTGCAGAAGCAGTTCGGGAGGAGGCTCATGCTCCAAGCGTGCCACCCAGTGCAGAGATGTGGCAGGGATGGTGCCCACTGTTTGGGGGCATAGCTGAGTGGCAGGAAGCATGCCATGGATGCCCAGGGTCCCAGGCTTAGCCCCGGCATCTTAGCAGAAGGTGTGGGTAGCAGGGCTAGGAAGCCCTCTGCCTCGGACCCGCTGCCAGCTGCGCTGTGTGGTGCCAGGCAGCCCGGAGTCGTCTTCACCGCTGCAGAATCTCATGCTGGCTTTGTCAACTTCTAGGTGGCAGTTGACATGGAATTTGCCAAGAACATGTATGAACTGCACAAGAAGGTTTCTCCCAGTGAGATCATCCTCGGATGGTAGGTCCTGCAGCAAGTTGCTGTGCTCTCAGGCAGCCGGACGAGACGAGCAGCTTGGTCTCTCTAGATTTGTACACCAACACGTAATTAAAAACCACCTTTACATGGGCAACTTTATGCAGCTACATTATCGTGAATGGCGAGATGCCATTCTCAGAGCGTTTATAACTGATGTTCGCTGCATAAGGCACAGTTCACTCATACCGACGAACCATGATTGGTGATTAAGAGGATCTGCCCTGCGCTCACCTTTGGGTTTTTGTAGCTTTCAGTATCCTGAAAACATGCGCGAGGAGATGTGGCCCGAGGTCAGTGGTGGCATGATGCAGAGTCATGATCAGATGCACTGGAGCCAGCCCCCTCCTCCCCCCTTGGTCCTCCTGCAGGTGTCCCAGGGGTCTGTGCAGCAGCACCTGCCTCTTTCCTCCCCACTCTGACTGCAGTGGCTCCCCTCCTTTTAACTCCCCTCACCCACTCCTTTTTGTGAGTGACCGTCAGTGGTCAGCCACCTTTTAAAAATGGCTTGCACCCAAAATGCACCTCCACAAGTTTGGAGGGACTGGCACTGGCTGCCACTTCAGAGATACAAAACAATGGGCCTAGGGGCAGCTGTGGTGGTACAGAACGGGTCTCCACTGGGGCAGAGGCGATCAAGCCAGGGAGAGTCACCCCTGAGTGCTGCTTGGGTGTTTGGAGGGGTGGCTGTCCCTGGTGGTGGCACAGGGGACATAGCAGCCCCAGAACAAGCCACAGGCTGTCCAAAAGAAAGCAGCTACCTGGGGGAAGGTGCTTCAGATTCACCTGACATGACGTCTCACTGTGATGGGCTGCCATGCAGTGCAGCCACATGGTGCCTGCTGGTCCTGCTTCGCCAAAGCACTTCTGAGGATAGCATGGGTGTGCTTTGCGAGTCTGTCTGGATTCTGAACGTCTAAGCATTGTGGGCAAAAGGTGGTGTTCCTATCTTTGCGTTTCTGCAGGTATGCCACAGGGCATGACATCACTGAGCACTCCGTCTTAATCCATGAATATTACAGTCGGGAAGCACACAATCCGATTCACCTCACTGTGGACACCAGCCTACAAAACGGGCGGATGAGCATCAAGGCCTACATCAGGTATTTGCCACACCACCCTCCGCACTGTGCTGCTGCTGTCTGCACCCTGGGTCATGTGACCAGGGAGCTCAGAGTTGCAGGGATTCCTTTATAGGCTGCAGTCCAGGTTTACTGTAATGCAGGATTGATTTATATCCCATTTCTTCATAGAAACACACCCAAAGTGGAGTCAAACTGTGCATTATGACAAATTAGAAAAATAATCTGGAATTTAAAAATAAACAAGGCATTGAAATAGTAAAATCAAGAAAGCAGAAAAGCAGCAGAAAAGCAAATATTACAAGCTTCCTGAAACAGTTTTGCTTCAGAATACATTGGGGAAGTCAGAGCATCCTGGTGGATCCTGCCAGGAAAGTGTTTCCAAGCTTGGCAGTGCTCCTGCTGAGAAGGGCCCCGCTCTTGCATCCAAAAACATTCCATTCTGAAGAGGATTTCGGGGCTCTTAACCAGAGAGCTCAGATTAACAAAAGGCTCGGAGACTTTTCAATACACATGAATGGGAAAAGGAGGGAGGAGTCCTCCATCACCTTAATTTGAAGGATCCCCGTTGGCTGGGTGAAGACATTTTTATTGAAACGTGGTGCTTGTTCTCATCCTCTAATTTACGGAGAGTCAAACTGAGCAGGCTGTAATGATTAGTTCTGTGCTGCTGCTTTCCCCTGGCCTGTCGCTGTGGATTTTGAGTGGATGCTCCTGTGTCTGACAGCCCAGGAGCAGCCTTTGCGCATTCTGTGTCTTGGGGCGCCTGCATTAATTTCCGCAGTGAGAGAGAGGTGGGTGCACTGGGCAGGGAGGCAGGGGAGCTTCATGTGGCTCAGAGCAGGCTCTGCCCACCCAGTGCCAGCGCCCCGAGTGGGTGCATCCCGGTGGCCCTAAGCAAGACCTGCCTGAGCACATCTTCCCTCAGAATGACTCTTGCCCTATTCTGGTGAAACACTTGGTGGAGTGGGGTGTATTCTGTGGGCTTCTCAGAACGGGTGCACTGGCAAAGCTGCTCCGACTGAGCACTGAAATCTGTCTTTCCCCCAGCACTGCGATGGGAGTCCCTGGTAAGACGATGGGCGTGATGTTCACCCCACTCACCGTGAAGTACGCCTACTACGACACGGAGCGGATAGGCGGTGAGTGCCCTTCTGTGCTTGGCACGCGACCAGCGTCTGGCTGTGGACGGTGTGTGTCCCAGGCTCCCCACGCTCCTGCCGTAAAGGAGCTGCAGAGCGGCTTCTGGAGCGGGCCCTGCGTGGGGAAGGCTGAGGGAAGCTGGGAGCATCCGAGCGGGGCCAGATCTCCCTAGTGGCTGGAGGGGAGGGAGCAGGTAACGAGGCCCCAGCGAGCCCAGTAGCCAGTTGGCGAGGGCTGGACTGCACCGGCTGGGGCACCATGCTCAGCTGCTTCCGTCCAAATGCTGGCAGCCTCGGGCCAAGTGGGGGAGCACGGGCGCCTGGTGAAGAGGTGGAAGCTGGATGTGGCGGCACCTGGGGGAGGGGAGGTGCCACGGGATGCGGTCCTTTCCGGGCAAAGACTATGTAGGGAAGGCGGGGAAGGGTGTACCCGAGGGAGTGCTGCCCACTATATTGAAGGCGGGCAGAGAGTCCCGCAGACTTGATAATCTACAGTGTGAAGACTCCTCCACCTAGTACTATGGCTGAAGGCTCCTGGCCCCAAAACTGGCCTCATCATGCAATCATCCTGCAGCCCACGATGCTCAGGGTGACCTTGAGATGGGAAATGAAATCAGGGAGGCTGGTGCGCATAATGTGCATACCACATGCCAGGGAAAGTAGCATCAAGTCCAGGAAACCACCAGCATGGCCAGTGCACAGAATCAGAGAAGCTGTTAAGCAGAAGAAAGCTGCCTTCCAAAGATGGAAGTCTTGCCCAGAGGAAAGGAATGGACAGGACCACAAGCTTGTGCAGGTGAGATGCAGCTGGACAGTCGGAAGCAAGGAAAGAGTTTGAGGATCATATTGGTAATAATGCCAGGGCCAACAATAAAGCATTCTTTAAATACAGAATAGAATTTAAATGAGAGAGAGCCTTGAGTAAGAAACCCCTTTACCAAGAATGCTATCCATTAATTCACAATTATGCAGTAACTTGGATAAGTGACAGGTAGCTTCAGTTTCCAGGAGTCAGCTCAGAAGACTTCCTGTGAGCAACAATCCGCCATCTTTCTTGTTGTAAAATGCCTGGTCTGTACATTCATCCGATGGAGTGACTGGTAGCCACAGTCCGGTCCTTCACTCGCCCCCTTGCCCTGTCCTTCCAGTGGATCTCATCATGAAGACATGCTTCAGCCCGAGTCGGGTGATTAGCTTGTCCAGCGACCTCCAGCAAGTGGGGGCAGCCTCTGCCCAGATTCAGGATACCCTGAGCACAGTGCTGCAGTACGCGGAAGATGTCCTGGTAAGACGCGTCCCGGGAGGAGATGTGCTTGAGTGCACTGGGTGGCTGGTTTATGGCATGTGTCCGGGGTCTGAGTGCCTGCTCTGTGTCTAGTCTGGCAAAGTGGCTGCTGACAATGCCGTGGGCCGCTTCCTGATGGACCTTGTGAATCAGGTTCCGAAGATTCCACCGGAGGACTTCGAGACAATGTTGAACAGCAATATCAATGTAAGTCCCTGGCGCGTGTTTTTCAGTGGGCCTTTGCCTGGTGGTTTCCACTGAATTTAAAAAAAAAAAATCCCGGTAAGAGACCCAGGCAGAGCTTTCGCAGACTGGTTCCTTTCTAAGCTCCCGGTGCCCCAGTGGCCAAGACGGGTTTGCGCCGGGGAGTCTGGCTCTGTTCCCTGTTGCCTTTGTGCAGGAATCCCCAGGGCTGCTGCGGGTCTCCAGGGGAGCCATGGAGCAGATTGGCTGCACTAGCGGAGGGGAGTTTTAATGGCTGGGTTCACATCGGCGGCTTTTGCTGCCCTTCAGCACATGCTTTATACTGAATTGTCCTGATCTGAAAAGCTGCCTCCTGGGGAAGTGAGGGGAGTGTGTGCGTGCGTTGCTCACGAAAGGATGCTGGCTGTGGCACGTTGTGCTGTGAGGCGCACCTTCCCTCATTAGGTGTGGGAAGCTCTGGAGGGAGGGGGCCTTGCTCGCTCGGGTGGGGAGCCCTTTGCAAGGCCACCGGGCGGGCAGTGGGTGGCTGGGGCAGCGCCAGCGTGCGCCTCTCCCCTCTTCCGCTCCCAGCCTGCCATGGGCACACGTGTGGGCGCACACAGGCTCCCGCTCTTCCCCCCCATCGCCGATGTCGCAGGGGCGACGCTTCTGGGGCAGCGTGTCCGGCTGGCCCTCCTGCCGGGGCGGCTCGTGCATTCCTGCGACTGCTCCGAAGGCCAGGCGTGATGCGAGTGGCAGCATCCGGCCCTTCACCCCCAGTCAGCTTTCCTTCCTGGAAAAGTGGGGTGCAAGTTCCTCGCAGCCTTAATGTATAACGTAGCAGGAAATGGGACGCAGGCGCGCACCATGCACCGAACCCTCTTGGCCGAGAAATACAGTGCCACGCCAAGTGACCTTCTGGCCATTACGAAGTGGAACCCTGCAAGCCCGTTTGCAGCTGGAAGCTTAACAAACGCTGCCGTCTCTTGGCACTCAGCCGGCCAAGTGAGACAGGCACTGCTTGTTCTTAGTGGGTGTTTGTACTGTGCAGCCGTTTTCTGCATGCTCTTTCATGTGCACTTTTTCCTTCTTTCAGGACCTGCTGATGGTGACTTACTTGGCAAACCTCACCCAGTCACAAATTGCACTCAATGAAAAAATCCTAAACCTATAATAAATTCTTATAACTGGAGTGCATAAAAAAACTGGAGTTCTACTCAAAACTTTCTGGTTGGACCATAATTGTTTAAGTTAGTTCCTCATCGCCCAACTCCTCCCCTTCAAGGAAATAACTGGGAACTGAAATTTGTTCAGAAGATGAAGATCATAAACAAAAATGTGTTCACAGTTCCTCGTTTGGCATCTTGCACATTGATCATTCGGTCAAAACGGTGGCTGAATATCAGTAAGCGAACTTAGTGGGATCCAGTCTCTTCTTTGCTTTTTAGGCTTGGAACTTACTTAAGTTGCACTATCTCAGGAAGAGAGGGAGAGCCACCGATTAATAAATACCATAAAAATTTCCAAAACAAGCTGTGTACAATATACCGTTACTCTTTGAATCCTTGCCACCAAATGCCCAAAGTTCTTTCAGTTCTGCCAAAGTATGCTTGGACTTTGGAAGACAATACAGGAAGCAACCAAAGTGTGGTGGAAAAGATTCCGAATTGAATGGGGAGAGCAGTGTTTTCTAGGTTAGAATGAAGACTGCTCAGCTGAGCTGCTCTGGCATTCAGCCTTTGGGGAAACAGCCATGCTTTTTGCTTGCGAGAGAAGGCGAGCCAGCGGGAACAGGTAAGTGTGTGAAATCATGCCTCCCCCTGGGACCCAGGATCATCCGGGAAACAGAGTGGTCAGTGATTCAGGCCAGATGGAGGTTCTTCCCAGAGCACACAGCTGCAGCCCAGGTGGCTCTAAAGGGATCCACCATGGCTGTGGTGCCTGCTTGCCTGCCAGGAGCCTGAGCATGTGGGGTCTGCTGCTGAGATTTGCCCTGGCATTGCCACGGTCGGCCCTCGGAGAGCAGAGCGTGGGCTGGAAGGTGCTTTGCTTTGGCCCAGCACACGCTCCCCTGAATGCGCTCAGAAAGGGTGCCCCTTCCCCGGGAAAGCCGGGGCCGCAGGTGCTCGGCTGCCGAGGGGCCCGTGCTGCAGAGCTGTGTGTCACGCAGGACGCGCCATCATCGAACAGCGCATTCCACACTGGTCCCCGTGGGGGCTGCCGCTGCCGCTTAATCATTAATCGGCGCCTGGCCTGCTGGAGCCTTGTGCAGCAGGGAGGCATGAGAACAGTGCGCTTCTTGCAGGAAGCAGCGGCCGAGAGCATAATGCGTCACGGCTCCCTGCACTTGGGCTCTGCGATCAGAACGGCGCCCTGTTGTGCCTCGGGGCGCATGCAGCCGCTGATCTGCTGGGGAAGAGCCCGGGCCTTGGGTGGCCTGGAAAGCGTGGCTCTCCGGCAGTGCCGGTCGCTCTGTGGACCACTGCTGTGGTCACACTGTGGAGAGGAGGGGAGATGGAGCAGAGACCGGGAAAGGAGCCATTGCGCTTTTCAGTTGCCTGCCCTATAAAAGCCCCTAGCACCACCGAACAGTATTTGAACAGCATAATTGGAAATTCTGCTCAAGTATAGCATAATTTGTGTAAACTCTCCAGGCCTGCTTTTCCACAAAGGGGAAAGCGTGCACCTTGAAGGAAGGCCTGGCACTCCACAGTAGCCCCTCATGCTTGTCCCCTAGTTTTTCCTTACTGAGTGCCAAGCGCAGGCCGCAATTGCAGAAAGGAAGTTCCACGCTGCCGAGAAACAATGCATGAAGGAGCCACGCCTGTGTGCCCTTTACTCTGCAGAATCCGCCATTCTGCTGGGACATGATGCATGGGAGCTCGCACCCTATTTCCAAGTCGAATTGTGCTTGAAACTGCCGGGAGCCACATGCTGGCCAGGAGGCGCAAGGGGAGCCACTCTGGATTAGGCCGGTGGTCCAGCCAGCCCAGTGCCTCGTCCACACGGCGGTGCACAGTCCCTCCAGCAGGTGGGGTGCGAGGCCGGCACCTGCCCAGCTGCTGGTGGCGAGCGCAAGGGCAGGCCACCTCCGGCCGAGCACGTGGCCGGCCGGGGCAGTAGCCACTGGGGCCGCCTCCGGGGGTGTGGCCCCCCACCATCGTCCGAATGGGTTGCCGCTGTCCTGTGCACAGTGTGAGAAGTGCTCTTACCTGTCCCGAGCCGCCCGCAACCTGGCTCCCTGGGATGCCCCGTCTGGGCTCTGGTGCTTTGGGAGAGGAGCACAAGGTCTCCCCCCATGCCCCCCCCCCCGGGCCAGGCAGCCTTCGGGACACGCCTGCCCTTTTCTAAGCTGCACATCCCCCGTTGTGGCTTTCTGGGGAGTTGCTGCGACTCGTGGCGCTCTGCCCCGCATCCTCACGGCTCTCTGCCCGCGTCCCCGCCCCCCGAGGGGCTGGCGGGTGTTCGCCCTCGTGACGCTTTCGGGAGGGCGCCCCCTTCAGTCCGGCTGCTGCGCTGCAGGGGCGCTCAGGCCGGGCAGCGGCGTCCCGGGACGCGCGGCGGGAGGAGCGCCGGGCAGCGGCTGCGGGGCCGCGCCGGGATGCTGCGTTTGCGGGCGCGTTGCGCGACGTTGGCAAAACGGGGAAATCCGCGGCGCCTTCGTCCAGCCGCCGGGGCATTTTGACTGGGAAACGGCCACGTGGGGGTGCGCGTGACGGAGACGCGCACGGTGGCACATGGTTCGGAGCAAATGGGCGAGGGGAGAGGCCTCCCTCTCGTCGCTCCGGGATGTGGGGGCAGCCGGTGCAGCCGCGGGACTCCCGGCGGAGGCGGCAGCGTCCGTAGATGACGGGCTTCGCCGGCGAGGCGCCGGGCCGCGCTTCCCGGGAGCTGCAGCCCGTGGCGGCTGCCAAGGGCGCACCGGGCGGGCGGGCGGGCGGGCGAGCCAGCGGCGGGCGCCCCGGGCCACACGCCCGCCCGGGGCGACGGGCCTTCCGTCCCCGCGCCGTGGGGGGCAGGCCGGCGCGCGCAGCCGAGCGCCAGCCCCGGGCCGGCTGCGGCGTGTGGGAGCCGAGGGTCCCGGCGCAGGCCGGGCGCAGGGGCGGGCTCGGCACCCGCGGGCGGCCCGCAGGCCCTCGGCGGGAGCGGGCGAGGCGGGAAGGCGGGCGGGCCGGGCCGGGCCGGGAGGGCGGGACAGGCCGGCTGCCGCCCCGCCTCGCCCCGCCCGGCCCGGCCCACGGCTCCATCTTGCTGGCTGCGCTGCGCTGCGGGCCGGCGGCGGAGCGGCGCGATCGTCGGCGGCCGTCAGGTGAGCGGGTCCCCGGGCGGGCGAGGGCGCGCCGCCGCTCCGCCCGTTGCTTCGGGCAGGCGGCTCGGGCCGGCCCCCGGCCGCCTCCCCGAGGCTGCCGCCGGCCCCTTCGGCTCGGCCGGGGCGCCGCCGCGCTCCAGCCTGCCCGGGGCTCGCAGCCCTCCGGGGCTCCGGCTCCGGGCAGGCCGAGGCGCGAGTGGCGCTCTCCGCCCGCGCCCGCCCTTCCGCCCCGCGGCGGCCAGGCCAGCCCGGCCCGGCCCTGCCCTTCCCGGGCCGCGGGGGCCGAGGGCGCGGCCGAGCCCTCGGGGGTCGCGCGCGGCGGCGCCCGGGGGCGCGTGCCGGAAGTGAAGCTGCTTTCGGGATGCGGGAACTTGTGCCGCGCGCGGTCCCCATGCGCGTCCTCCCCGCGCCGCGCGGGGGCTCCTGCAGGCCGCCCGGGACGCAAGCAGGGCTGGCGGGGGCGCTGCGGCGAAGCGAAGCGAAGCGACGCGCCTCGGCCTCGGCCCGGCCCTCCGTGCGGCCCGCGGCGCCTCCCGCGCGCTTGGTGCGGCTCCCCGCGGCGGGCAAGCGGCTGCCGGGCTGCGCTCGCTTCCCCGCCACGCACGCGCGCGCGCGCGCCCCGGTTGCCCCCGCCCCGCCCGAGCGGCCGGCGGAGAGCCGAGGGTGGCCCCGGGAGCGGCGCTGCGGAAGCGAACAGCTGCCTCCTGGGTGCAACCTGCCCGCCTGCCTGAGTCCAACCTGTGAAACGCGGCCGGGGGCACCGAAAGGAGCAGGGCCCTTTCAGCAGTCCGGGTCGCCGCGAGCACCGCAGCAGCTGCGGGTTCCTGGCCAGAGGGAGCAGGTGCGATGAGATACGGAAAGGAGGGGAGCAGCCGGCGGCGGCGGCGGGAGCAGCCTGCCCGAGAGGGCGCGGCGCATCTCCCGGGAACAAGGTGTTGACTGCCGGGCAGGAGGCCTCCTCTGCTCGGGTGGAGTCCTGATCAGCGCTCCATGGAGACTGGTTCCCTGGGAAGGCGCGTGACAGGACTGGCCTCCATGGCACGAGTCTCCCGCAAGCGACGCTCCGTGCCTGTTGCATTCTGTGCCCCCAATACCTGAAGTCACTCAACCATTAAGAGCATCCAAACTGTAGAAGCACAGTGGAAAATTGAAAGCGAAGTCGGGCCAACTGTAGGTGTGAACCTGCCCCTCTCACCTGCCGGCCGAGGCGAGAGCGCTGGGGAAAGGAGCAGTGAGCAGTGCTCGGGCCTTGGGGGAAGCGCTCGGGACCATCGGCCCGCCTGCCCCCGGGAGCCACTGCCTGGACCCTTTGCTCGCGGCTCACTCCTCCTGGGGCAGCCCAGTCCAGCTGGAGCAAATCCGCAACGGGAGGAATTACTGCTGTTCAGCAGAGACTTGCCCTGTCTAACCTCTCGGCTGCATGACCCTGCAAGCCGTCTCCCGCCCTGGGCTTCCTAGAGACTCCCATGTAGGAGTCGTGTCGACACCCATGCGGGGATCCCGTGTGTGGCGCACTCAGTGCGCAGCCCCTCGGCCGCAGCCATGTGGGGCGGTGGCTGTCGCCTTCAGAGTTTCTCCCCTGCAGAAAGTCTATCAAGAGGCGCTCGCGGCATGGTCCCTGCTGCGACTCTTGGCACGCAGGCGCTCGCGTCCGTGTGTCACGCTCGCAGGGGGGTGGTCGCTGCTGAAGTGACTGGAGACAAGTCCGTCGCATCTTGCTGGCCATCATTATGCAGGAGTGTGTGAAAGAGAGTTCGAAGTACTCCGGAAAATCCTCTTCTGGAGAAATTTCAGCTTGGCTAATGCTAAAAGAGACGGCACTGTTAGTGTGCACAGGGGGAAGAAGGAAGCCGGCGAGGGGGGCGGGTAGGAAGGCGGAAGGGACTGAGGCCAACCCCTCTGGCTCCATCAACAGGTCTGGCATATTATTAAATGATGTCCTTGCAACTGAGGTCTCCGCCGTAGTGACCAGTGGGAATCTCAGAAAATGGATGGGAAGTTGTGTGTGTGTGTCTCTCTCTCTGTGTCTCTCAACATCACTGCCCCATCCAGTTACTCAGTAGCCTTGCTCCTTTGTTAAAGGAAACAATTTGTTTCATTTGCCATAATAAAGGAAAAGAATATGTTTTGATTATGCAAGGCTTATTTGTGTGACATTGTTCGTTTGGCGGATGCAGTTGGTAGTAGAAAGGATCTTTCCTGTTTCCACCCTTACGTAGCTTGTCCCTTTTGCCATCAGCGCTTGGCCTCGTCCCTCTCAAGCCCCAAACCAACTGACGGCTTTTTTCCTTGTCTCCGAGATCGGGTGCGTGGCCTGCCAGTTGCTGTTCGCAGAGTAGATTTTTACCTTGCGTCAATAAGCACAGTAGTGGGTCTGTTTGGATAATGCAATCCAATCTTTGCTGCATTGCATTTTTTATATTTGTCAGGTGTTTTGTTGTTGCTAATGATCTTCAGTACCAAAGGTGGCAAAAATCTGCCTTCCAGAATTCATGTCGGGTACCAAGGACTGTGAAGTATTAACTAGCGTGTTTCGTGCCAGATACAACGGGCGTCGTCATTCCCCTTGTGCAGATCTGCATGAGGCTCCCCACTGTGTGTGAGAGAAGGGTCTGGCTACGGGGACATCTGTTCAAGTGCCCTTGTGCAACCTATCGCCCCGCCCATTGTGCAACTGCGTGTGTGTTGCTCTCGTGCAACCCATCATCTGACCACTTGCACAAGCATGACGCACAGCCTCTGGTGCAACGGAAGCTGCTGCAGCTGCTGCTGGAGTTCGCAGGACGGCACCGCTGCCTCCGTGGCGCTTCCTCAGCTCAAGTTTCAAAGAAACCCACGGCATCCAGCAGCCCGATCCTTGGTCTCTGCGTAACGACCTGGTTCACACCACGCGGCAGCCACCCGTGCATTAATTGGCCTGTGGTACTTCGACCCAGTGGGTGCGTGCGATGGTTGTGCAGCAGCTTCGGCTGCACAGGTGTGTGGGAAGAAGTCTTGTTCTTGGGCGTGGTGCCCTGAGACAGGCTGAGGCGGCCTACACACCTGGCGAGCGCACACACGGTACAGCTGCATTGATTTTACTATAAAGCGGCCACCTGAATGAGGCCTTGTTGGGTAATCGTCATGTGCAGATTGTTGTGCAATGGGGAATCCTCTGAGCGCATGGCTGGGATTTGTTCTCGGTGCTCATTCTGGGTGGGCCAGTCGGCGCGATGCAGGTTCTCCACCCCATCCTTCTTTCCTAAGTGGGCTTGTCCCCTCCTTTCTTGTGAACTCTATGCTTTTGTACCTTGATGTAAAATTTGGCGCTTTGTGCTTCCTTTATTCTGTTTTATTTGCATGTTTTTCTTTAAAAAGGCATTTGTAAATGGGAATTATCTTAAGAGTGATCATTCCAAGTGCTCCAGAGTGCTCCAAAGCTTCCTAAAGGAATCTTTGCAACAGCTGAATCCACTTTTGCTGTGATTCATGGAAAAGATTAGAGTTTCAGAAAAAATGCAAAGCTGGTCCCCTCATTGAAAGTCAGGCAGCAAACGCCAAAGTGAAGCGTTAATGTCCGGCTTGTGCACATCTGTCACAGTGGAGAACGTGCTTTGGGTTTCCTCTTGCGCCGCCACCACTTGCTAGAGAGCAAACTATGGAAAGGGGGGGAACGGCTCTCCGGGAGCCCCTGTTAATGAGCAACCCACCGATGGATGAGGCTGTGGCAGGTGAAGCGGATCCCGGGGCCTTCGTGGTGCCCACCCGAGGCACGCGTGAGCCGATTCCTGGCCCTGCCTGCTCTCCGCCGCAAACTCAGCAGAGTTGCCACTGGCCACTCTGGCGTCTGCAGCGGATTGCAGCTTGGCAGCCTGTGCCTGCAAGGACCCAGCCCGCTGCAGCAAGCCCAAGCGTGGCTGAGATTGCGCACGTCTCTGCGCTGAGCATTCAGCAGAAGCAACGGCAAGGGAATCCCCTTCTGGGAGGAGGGCAGCCTCTGGCAGCCGTCCGCATCCCTTGTCCCCGGCCCGCTTCCACGCGGTGTGCTGGGAAGCCTTTGGAGCAGGCTGCCTGCTCCAGAGCCCGGTGCAGTGGTCCTCTCGGCCCCCACGACAGGCAGGGGACATGCTCTGCTGCAGTGACCTGGGGCTGCTGAGGGAGGCTAGCACCCGGCTGGGCCTGGGCAGCCCCGTCGACCCATCTTGTCACGGAGCCATCAGCCAGCACCCTCACTGCTCCTTGCCCAGGATTCTGCGTGTGAGAACCGGCTCGCTGCACGGCCACTTTAACGTCCCTTGTGGCAGGCTGTTAATGGACAGCGCCACATGCTGCCGCCTGAATTCCCAGGGAGGCCTCGGCACAGGCAGAATTAGCACACTGTCCATTCCGGCGTCCTCCCGCTCTGGGTCTGGAAACTCCCGAGAACTGCACCCTGGTGGAGGCGAACTCTGCCTGCTTGGCTCCCGGGAGGGAAAGCGAGCTCAAGGACGGGCCCGCTGTGCTCTTAGTCAGCCTTCCACACCCTTGTGCCTTCCATGGCCCTGCTGACAGGCGCTCTGGGATGCCCCTGGGGCCGCCAGGTGGGGGAGGCTCTTGAGAGTTAACCGTCAAGACGTTCAAGAAACTTTTTCCTTGTGAAAGGGAATCACACCAGATCTAAACAAAGCAGCACATGGAGTTCCTTACAAAAATGAAGACGCAAAGTCGCAAAAAGCATTGAAACTCATCCAGACTGTCGTCAGTTCCTGGTAGTTCTTGTGCTGTTGGGAAGCGTCTGGAGAAGCTGCAGGACCGCGGGGCCTTCCCTTGAAGATGTGTGGCTGTGGGTGCGGCTGTGGGTGCGGCTGTGGGTGCGATAGCAGAGTTGTCCTTCTGGCAAACTCATTCTAAGCTGTGGACTTAAATTAGTTGTGACTAACTCGGGTCCCTTAGATGCAGTGGTGACAGCTGAAGGAGGACTAATCGTGGGCCCAACCCGGTCATGTTTCCTTTCCTGCCAGAAATGCCTCTCCTGCTACACTGAGCAGCGTTAAAGGGCCAGCAGGCAGCTGCGGGAAAACCCTTCCTAAAAAAAGAGGGCTTTTATAAAGTCTTTCGAACAGAACGTTTGCTGTGACTGCAGATAAGTTTGAGATAAATACATAAGACTGAGCCTTTCTAGTGGCTAGGGACTTTTTTTTAAACTTTAGACTGTTTCTCTCGAAAGCTATTTAAACTTTGCTCCAATCAAATCCCTGTTGAGCCAATATGCTTCCTGCTTGTGTTATGTAACTGCTCTTGTGAGGGCGCGGTCTCCCTTTCTCTCCGAGACAGTCTAAATCATGCAAAGGTTAGGGACTCTGTGTGCAGTCGAAACAGCAGACCAGCCTTCAGCAAAACACACATCACATGAATTCCCCTCTCCTTGCAAAGCGGAAGGCCGGAAGGCCCGGACCAGCCCGTGTCTCTAACAGGCCCCTTCTCGCACTTCGCAGCTTGGGGCCTGCAGGTGCCCGTCTGTGCCCCTTCGATCGAAGAGAAGGGGCAAGTCAGCAGCAAGAGGCAAAGCTGCTGCAGCTTCCAGAATTGTGGCAGATCAACACCCAGGAATCTGAGTAGATCGGGGTGCGATTTCAGGCAGGAAAATGCCCTGCGATCCCCAGCACGGCCTGGCCTGCCAGGCTTGAGAGGGGCTGCTGGGGACTATGGTACTGCACAGCAAGGGGCACGGTTGGCGCTTGCGTGTGTGCAGAAGGCCCCGGCTCCTGTCCTTGGCATCCCAGGCAAGACCGAGGCACCACCTCTGCCCGGGCCGTGGGCCAGCCGTTCATGACCAGGGCCAGGAGTGGCGAAGCTCATTGGGCCAACAAGCCGGTGCTGCCCCGATTCAGCCCGGCTCTGAGGCACTGTGCCGTCTTGCGGCCAAGAGCCGAGTGGCGGCTGGCAGCCGAAGCCTGTGCTTGGAAGTGCGTGGAGAGGAACGGTGCGCCTCCCCGCAGCCATGCTCAGGATCTGGCTGCCACTTTTGTGAGTCTCGGGCTCTTCCTTGGAAAGCCGTGAAGGCGGCTGTGTCGCCCACAAGGACATTTCCAGAGGCCTGGGAGGCTGGCCAAAATCCCTGCTCCCTTTGTGGAGCACTGTGGGAGCTGCCGGCCTCACGGGTGCTGGAGAGAACTGCAGGGACTGGTTGGCCACCGACCCCTGGAGTCAAGGCTGGGCCCCCAGGTGGGGAGATGGGCCCCCGCCCGGGGCAGCTGGTGGGTCTGGTGAAGAAAGAGGGTCTTTTCCTGGTCGGGAGGCCCTGCTCTGCTGCCCGTGTGCCCTGTTGAGGGATGCTGCGAAGCCCTGTGCATCTTGTCCGGCAAGGCTGGACGCTGGCGTGTGGCCGAGGACGGGGGGGAACCCGGCTGTTTTCCCGGCTGGGCCAGCAAGCCCAGGGAGTCGGGGTTTCTGGTGTCCCGTCGCTGCTGTCCCGCTCCTCTTGCTGGGACTCCGGCACCCCTGGCTGCTCACCTGCCGCAGGAACACCTGACCAAGGCGGCTCGGGGCGGCCAGGCAACTGCCCAGCCAAGCCCCCTTCCTTGCCCGGTGCCGTCCTGGGCAGGTGGAGCCCTGTCGCGGCTGGGCAGCGCCCACTTCCTGGGTCTCCTCTTCTCTTGCAGAATGTCGTACCCAGGATACCCGCCTTCGGGCTACCCAACGTTCCCCGGCTATCCTGTAAGTACCAGCTTGCCAGAGCGGCAGCGCGGCCATTCCTCGAGGGAGGCGGGTGGCCCGGGGCCCGGCAGGCACAGGGACGTGAGCCCAAGCCCTGAGCAGGCCCTTGGTGGGGCTGCTAGCCAGGCCTGCAGGGAGGCCCCCAGGGAAAGGGTCTGAATGCGTCCCCCTCCAGACTCCCCCCACCCCGGGCTTGTGCGTCCTGCTGTACCCAGATAAGCTGCAAGCCCTGATTGTGGGGCCTCAGCTGAGCTCGCCTCCACGTTCCCTCAAGGTGGCCACCATTCCCCTTCTCCCCACGGCTCCCTCAGGCCTGCCCCGGACAGCCGGACACTCTTGTAGCTCCACGGGCTGCTCCCGGTGGCTGTTCCGGCAGAGGAGTCGCCCCGTGGTCTCCCGCTGCCTCCTGACGCCGCTCCCAGTATAACAAAGAATCAGGCGGGCGGTTGGTCAGTCTGTGGAGAAGCCATCCCAGTAACGGGGGGGCGGGGGCTGTGCTCTGGACTGCGCGACCGGCTTGGCGGCTCCCGTCTCCGCCAGCACTGATGCGAGGCTCCCTCTGTGTTCAGCCCACAGGGCAGGAGTCCGGCTATCCGCCTGTGGGCCAGTACCCCTACCCTGCTGCTCCCGGAGGCTTCCCACCGATGGGAGGAGGAGTGTATCCTGCTGCACCTCCGGCCGGCGGCTTCCCGGGGAGTGCGGGGTACCCCCCTGCCCCTGGGGGGTACCCCCCTGCCGGATACCCTGGGGCTCCTCAGCCCAGCGGGATGCCAGCTTATCCTGGAGGTAACGTGCCGGACGCCACTCGTGAGGGCTCTCCACTGCAGGGACGGTCGCGAAGTGGGCAAGGCGAGGAGGGATGAGGCCGGGCTGATGGCGTTCGCACACATGCCGGAAAACCCAGAGAACCAACAAGGAAAAGGGCCGTGAGGAGCAGCATACCTGCTCCCGCTCCTCTGATGTTGCATTTCAGGGGGGCATTTTATACATTTTTCTGAAGCCAACCAAAGCAATCCAGGAAAAACGTAGCAGAACGCTAAGAGCAACCCTGAAATCAGTGATAGCTATTCACAAGGTCAAGTTAAACGGTGCCGGGGAGACGGCTGACCCCAGCAGGAGGGCCGGGCAGGAGCAGGAGCAGGCCCCCCATGTGCCTCTGTCTTCGGAGGCACCTCCCCCCATGCGTGCAGTGGGCCGGCAGGCCTCTGGGTCCATGGGCAGCCCCTCGGTACTTGAAGGGAGCCCCACGGCCGTTGGCAGCCAGCGCTGGCACGAAAGCTGCTGCAAGGCAAGACTCCCTCAAGAGGGGGAGACGCTCCAGCACACGCATGTTGGCCGGGGGCGGGGAGACGACTGGCAGGCCTCTGCTGAGTGGGCAGCCGGCCATCCTGGCGGTCCCCGTGGCATGCTTGCTCGCTCGCTCGCTCAGGCCGCCAGGCAGGCTGGAGGGGCTCCGGAGGCCACGTGGCCGCTCCCCTGGCCCGCCCTCAGGAAGCGAGGCTGGCGCCGCCACCTGCCCGTGTGTGTGATGCTCCAAGGCGGCAGAGGGAGGCTGGCCGGCAGGCGTCGTCCTTGGAGGGGCAGCCTGCGCATTCAGAGGCACTGGTAGCAAAGCGAGTGCGTCTTGGAGGTTGGTCCCCCCCCCCCCCGCAGTCTTGGGGCCTCAGGAACTGAGGGGGCAGGCGGGGCACCACCACAGACGTGTTCCCAGGGATGGAGGGGGAGGCTTCCTGCCCCAAATGCCTCGGCCCCAGAGGCTTCTCAGCACAGGTGCAGGCTGGAGCGGAGCCCTGACGAGCCCCAGGCGAGCTGCTCCTTCTCCCGGGAGCCAAGGCTCCCCCGTCCAGGAGGGGGCCCTGCTGAGTGCCCCGCCGTGATGCTGCCAGACCGATGCGTCGCTCCCTCTGTGAAGCGATGATTTAAGGACAGCGCTTGCGTGTGGCTGGATCTCACCTGCGCTGCGTCCAAGTCTCACCTGGGCTTTGTACGTGTCCCCCCAGGGGCTGGGGCTGGCGTGCCGCCCAGCGGATCCGGCTTCGGCTACCCGCAGGCCCCATCCCAGATGTACGGCGGAGGACCAGCACAGATGCCAGGTATGCCGTCTCCCTCTTCCGGTGCTCTGCAGGGAGCGGGGTTAGTGAGTGTCTCTGCTCCAGAGATCGAGGCATCTTTTGTAATGCAAGGCCAGTAGTGCAAATTAGGCACAAGCTTGGCTGCACCAAAAGGCCTCGTGAAGGTGCGATCCTGTGCAGGATCCCGGCAGGAAAAGGCCCTGCAGCTCTCCAGACTGATCCCGGGAGGCACAGTTCCTGTTTCGCTCGTTGGGTTGTGCCTCAGGTTCCCCTTGGGAGGCCTCGTTTGCAGGCGTGGCAGGATTGTGACTCTGCGGGGCCCTGGGGGCGCTTGCAGGGGGCTGGAAATTGCTGTGGAGCGCCCCCGAGGGAACTGCCCTGTGGGAGGCTGGTTGGGAGGGCAGAGGGAGAGACCTGCACGCGGTGGAGGGTTGGGCCCTTTGCGGGCGCCCGTGGCGCTGGGTGGCCCAGCACCAGCCCCGTGGCTGTGGCACAGTCAGCTCTGCTGGAGTGTTTTTCCTTTGTGCTCATATCCTGCTTAATGTGCCAGAACCACTGAGCACTTTGTGTATATCAAATTAAAATCATCGCTAAAAATGTGCTGTTAGGAGCATCTTCATAGCAAAAGCAGTGCGGGAGCAGCAGGGATCTGTGCAGTCTCATTCCAGTGCCATGATATTGCTTTCTTTTCTTGAGCTGGGTATCCAGGTGGAGCCGCTCCGGCCCCGGCGCCCCCTCAGGTACGTCACTCGCCCCCGCCTTCCCCCGGCTACCCGGCTGGCTGGCTTGCTTGGGAGTGCCTTGCTTCAGCTGAGCAATTTCCAGCCCGGTTCTCTCTCACACGCGCGAGTCCTTCGTCAGGTCCGGCTGGAAAGCTGGGAAGTGCTCCGGGTGTCCCAGGCTCCCTTGTGCGCTGCAGACACCCCTTCGGACCTCCCTGGGAAGCCAAGGGGACTCTCGTTCCCAGTCTGCGCCGCCTGTATCCCTGCAGCAGAGCGAGAGGAGGGCGTAGCGCAGGCCGTGGGCAGGCCGGGAAGGCGTGTGGCCCTGCGTGTTAAGAGCGGGCCGGCGATGAGCAGCCCTGGCAGAATCCCCTGGGGCCTTTGCACCTCCGGCACATACTCTCTTCCCCGTCCGTGCTTCCCCCCACAGGCTCCCTTGGAAGGAGAAGGTGCAAGTGGGGCCCTCCCTGTATGGAGGGGGGATCTGGGCTTTCTCGGGCGGCCCAGAGAGCAGCAACGCGGGTTTCTGGAAGCTGGCGGGTTGGCGGAGCCCCTCTAACCTCCCTTTTGCAGAACAGGCTGTCTGCTCTTGGCGAGTTGCGCCAGAAGCATGGAAGCACTTTCACGGATGCGGTAGCGAGGGCAGTGCAGAAGGGGGCTGGGGGCTCCCGGCTGGATTCTGCCGGGGATCTGTGCCCCCCTGCAACAGAGGCCTCACCTGCGAGGCCAATTGCTCAGGGCGTCAGAGTGGCCAACTGCAGAGCCAGGGCAGGCAACGCCAAGGAACTTGCTGCAGAGAAAGGCGCAGGGACAGGCGCCCTGTGGCGCTGATCACCCGGCCTGGATCACGCGAGGAGCCTGGGGAGCGCCGGCCGCAGCCAGAGCGCTCACGGGGCCCGTGGCCCCCACTCGCCCAGCCCGCTCCCTGTGGCAGCCCACGCAGCGGGCAAGCCCCGCGCGGCATGGCTTGTGGCCACCGTTGCCGGCCGCTGGGACCGTGAGGCAGTTGGGGCTCTGCTCCTGTCTCGGGACGAGCCTCTGATTTTGGGGTCAGCAGTGGTGGTGGCGACCCTGAAGGCGAGTCGGGCGCCGGGGAGCGCTGCCCCGGCCTGGGTCACGGGAACAGTCGGCACGCACAGTCGGCAGCTGCGCTTCTGCTGGGCGACTCGTGGATCCCACAGCTGTGTCACACAGTCCAGTTCAAATCGAAAGCACGTTTCCCGCTCAGAAAACCCCCCCTTGGAGGGCCTGGGGGGGGGGGCTCTGCCTCTTGGGCCACAGCACGACAGCCTTGCAGGGCGGGCCGCAGTTGGGCAAAATGGGTGAAACCGCGGAAGGGCTCCGGATGGCGCCGGTGATGGCAACCTCTCGTCTGCAGCCCGCAGCCGTGATGCAGGCGATGCAAGGCACGATCCGGCCGGCGCCTGCCTTTGACGCCGGGAGAGACGCGGAAATTCTGCGCAAGGCCATGAAGGGCTTCGGTAAGCGCGCCGCGGTTGGCGGCTTGTGCCGTCATTGCCCTGGAGAGAGGAAGGGCTCCTTTCCCACGGCTGTTCCTGCGTGTTGCTAATGCGGGTGACGAACCACTGCCGCTTCGGGCATCTCTTGGGGTGCGCAACCCCCCCCCCCCGGTTCTCTGAAGCTGCCCTACACAGAGCATCTTCACTGCTTCTGGAGAGCCCCTGGGCTGCAGCAGAGGAGCAGAGGGGCCTGCAGTAGCCCAGGGGCCTGTGGGGGGGGGCGGCGGGGGCCACCCTGGGAGCACATGGAAGGGCGGGGGCCCTCCACACCCCTCAGCAGGAGCCCAGCGGTGGCCTGCGCTTTCGGCAGACACCCCCCACCGCTGAGCGCTTTCCTGCCCAGCCTGGATGGCTGAAAACACACGCTAAGCGGTTCTGGGACATCCCTGCGGGCTGAGCGGCCACCGCACGCATGCCGCAAGTCCCACGTCCCGCCCCGGCTGCCTGCTTCCCCAGACGCGTGGGGGGGGGCCGCCCTGGCCCGTGGCCTGCTGGTGGCTAACCCGGCTGGCGCGCTTGCTCCCTAGGGACAGACGAGCAGGCGATCATTGACGTCGTGGCCAATCGCTCCAACCTCCAGAGGCAGCAAATCAAGACTGCTTTCAAGACCATGTACGGCAAGGTACGGGGCAGGCCGTCCGTCCGACGGCTGGGGAGCAGCAGCCACGGGGCAGCCGGCCTGCTCGCTTCGAGGCAGAGCGAGCCCATGGCTATGCCCAGCCTTGTGTGACGGGGCTCCAGTAAGAAGAAATGCCAGGAGCCGAGCCGTGCCTGCGTGGTGCCAGTGGGGGCCAGGTGTGTCCTGATTCTTGCTTTGCACCCGGACAGGATTTAATCAAAGACCTGAAGTCAGAGCTGAGTGGAAACGTGGAAGAGCTGATCCTTGCCCTGTTCATGCCGACCACTTACTACGATGCCTGGAGCTTGCGGCACGCCATGAAGGTGGGCTTGTCACTGAAAAACGTTGCGTCGTAGAAGAAACGCTGTGAAACCGCACCTGCCACGCAGGATTGTGGGCTCGGTGGGCCTCGGAAGTGGCCGCGGGAGGAGGCCCCAGGCCCGCTCCTGGCCGGCTGAAGCAGCAGGCATGGCAAGACGGGCTTGAGGCTCCAGCTGGAGACCGGAAGAGCGGTTCTGGCAATGCTGCTGTGGGCTGCTCCCTCGGTGCCTTCGGGGATGAGCCGGCCCTTGCGTTTTTCTGTTAGACTGGAGATGCACGCGGTGGGCATGTCACGAGTGGCGCTGGCTGGAGCTGGGTCAGACTAGATGGCCCGGGAGGCCCCTCCTGACTCGCGCTGCTTCTCTGCTCGCAGGGCGCAGGGACGCAGGAGAGCGTGCTGATTGAGATCCTCTGCACGAGGACCAACCAGGAGATCCGCGAGATCGTGCGGTGTTACAAGACTGAATTTGGCAGAGACATTGAGCAAGACATTCGGGCTGATACCTCGGGCCACTTCGAGCGCTTACTCGTGTCCATGTGTCAGGTGAGGCCGGCATCCTCTCCTGTCGCGGGCCGAGCACCAGACTGGCCCCAGCAGCCCCCCAGCACGCCCGGGCTTCCGACTGGGCCCGGATGAGGCCTTGGCGTGGCCTCCGCCTCTGCTCCCCACGCATTCTGGCAAGGCGGAGGCTGCCCTGGCTGGATGCCGGGCGAGCGGTTCCCTGCCTGCGAGCCGGGATGGGACGGGCAGCACCTGGCCAGCAGGCGTGCCGAGGCAGGGCTTGGGGGCAGTAGTGCAGCTGCCCGCGCGGAATGTGGCGCGCCTGAGCGGAGGAGCAGGAGCCAGCCTGCTGCCAGTGCCCTCTCCTTGCAGGGCAACCGGGAGGAGAGCCCAGCGGTGGATTACCAGAAGGCTCAGCAGGACGCTCAGCGGCTCTACCAGGCGGGCGAGGGGCAGCTGGGCACCGACGAGTCCTGCTTCAACATGGTCCTGGCCTCCCGAAGCTTCCCCCAGCTGAAGGCCACTGCGGAGGCCTACTCGCAGGTGGGCCGGGCCTCGTGGCGGCGGGGGGAGGCCTTGGTCCGCCCCGAGTCCATACTGGTGGAGGCTTTGGGGTGGCTTTCACTTCCACCAGCCCTTTGGCAAAGGGCCAACCTCTCCGAACCTCTGTTTTCAGATTGCTAACCGGGACTTGCTAAGCAGCATCGGTCGGGAGTTCTCAGGAAACGTGGAGCGTGGCTTGAAGGCCATCCGTAAGTGACTTGCCCTGCATTTGGCCGTTCCGTGCTGAGCTACTGCGGTTTTCAAGCGCCTGCAATGGCTGCAGAAGCCGCACAGGAAGGTTCCCCATATTCAGAACGGGCACTTGAGGCCCTTCGCCACTGCAGCTCAGCAGGCTGAAGCTTTCCAAATGAGAGGATTCCTGGCAATGCATGCTTTATTGGCACACATCCCGGTCCCTTCCAGACAAGCTCTCTGGGGAAAGCTTTGCCTTGGGACTGGAGGCGAGGCAGCTCTCGCTCTGTTCTCTAGAACCCACTCAGGTTAATCTGGTAGGAGTCCATCTTGGTAGCCATCCAGGGCTTTCAGCCAGCAAGTGCCTGCGTCAGCAGTCTTGCAGAAAGGAGCCCGGCGTGGCTTGTGCACGGTTCCCGGGCTGGTGGCGTCCACAGGCAGGCCGGGTGCTCGTTCTCGCATCCTGCCTCCCAGTCAGCCAGCTTTTTGCAAGGCGCACCCCTCCCCACAGATCACCTCCTCTGCTCCGAGGCTTCAGTGTGAAGGCATGGGGGGGAGGGGCGGGGCTGGGGAAGCTGGGCGGGGGGAGGCCCTGGCTGACCTGGCTGCTCTTGCACACTGTCTGCCCGTGCCCCAAAGTGCACCCCAAAAGTGCTGCATGAGAGGGATTAAGGTTGAAGCGAGCCCCACGGCCCGAAGCAGGGAAGGCTGCCACTCCGTGCCCCCCTTCTCCCGTGCTGTGCTGGAGCAGCAGCCCCCGCCAGTGGAAGCCGTGGGCAGCGGGAGCAGAGCCGGGCCTGGCGGGGCCTGGACTGTGGCGGCCCCGCACTGCCACCACAGCTCCGAATGGTCTCCCTTGCAGTGCAGTGTGCGCTGAACCGCCCGGCCTTCTTCGCGGAGAGGCTTTACTATGCCATGAAGGGAGCCGGCACAGATGACTCCGCCCTGATCAGGATCGTCGTCACCCGCAGCGAGGTGAGAGGCGCTCTGCCTCGAGGCGGCGGCAGCAGGACAGGCGATGGGCGGGCCGGAGCGCACGCAGCTCTGCGGGGAGCAGCACCTAAGGCCCCGCAGGATGTGAGCGGCTCAGGCTGCACGAAGAGGCATCCCACCAGGCCCAGCCAGAGCCCTTCCTGCCGAGGGGGCGCACCGGATTCGGGCCCCATCCTCCAAAGAGCCCGTGCAGCCGAGGGCCCTCGCCTCCGCACTCGCGGCCGGCTTGTGACCACGACAGCTGCCTCCTCCTGCAGAAGGCAGGACTGGCCAGCAGTGCTGCTCACGCACCAGGAGGGCCAGGAAGCTGACATTGCCCCCGGGCGGCCGGTCAATCGGCCTTTACGTGGCAGACGCCCCACCGGTGCGGCTGTGTCTCTTCTGCCTGTTCTGCTTCTCTGTGTGGCCGACAGCAGCGGTTCTGCCCCCCACCGGCTTGCTTGTGCCAAGTGTGATGCCGGCCGACCAGAACCTGCCACTGAAGGAGCCCCGAGGGAGGGGCAGAGCGCGGGTGAGGGTCCCCGGGAAACGGTGCCGGACCACCCGGGGCTGCACGGTGCGGCACCCCCTGCAGTTCGTGAGGGCCACCCTCTGCTGCGTCCAGCCTTCTCCCGCTTCTTGCCTTTTCCCGGCAGCCCGTCGAGGCACGTGGACGGAGGTGGCCGGGCGTGGCTGTGTGCTGTGCAGAGGCCCATGTGCCTGCGGTGCAAGACGCGTCCTCTGCCGGTTGAGCTTCCTGGGAGGCCCCGTCCACCCGGCCTCCTGGGCGTTCCGAGGGGCTTCGCGTGCTCACCGCTTTCCCTTTGCTTCTGCACAGATCGATCTTGTGCAAATCAAGCAGATATTTGCACAGATGTTCCAGAAGACGCTGTCCACAATGATCTCGAGCGACACCAGCGGGGACTACAGGCGCCTGCTTCTGGCGATCGTCGGTCAGTAGCGAGCCGCCCAGCCGGGAAGGAGCCGCACTGCAGCAGGCGCTGCACGCAAGGGCGGACGCTCCCGCAGACGCTTCGAATCCAGATGCTTTGACTGATTTGACAGGCTTTTGTTTCGCGCGCAGATTTGCCTTAATTTAGCACCACTTGTACGCTGCAATGGAAATTAAGACACGTGTTGCCTGCATCGCCGCCGCTCTTTTAGCAGGGCCATGTGCACAACTCGCTCATACATGCCACTTGTCTTATTTCGAAATTTTAACGGTGCGATAATGTGCCCACCTGTCCCGAAGGGAGCCGGGTGGCTCCCTCCCCGGGAAACTGAGGCTGGGCAGGGCTCGTGGGAGCGCAGTCCGCCTGCAGGGAGGGCTGACCAGCACGCACCAGGCAGACCGGGGGCTTCCCACGGGGCGCCCCCTCCCACCACTTAGCCCTCACGGGACCCCGGGGTGCCGCAGGGCCTGCCTCCCCCGCCTCCTGCTGTGATCGCCGCTGCTTTCTGCGCTCGCTCGCTTTCGGGGCCACCTGCGCCGGCCACACTTTGCAGAGAGGCTCCACCCCAAAGGGTGGGGATGCTGTCCCGAGGGGATCCTCCAGTGTCTTAGCATTGCCCCGACTCTTCCCGGGCCCTGCCGTTCCCGAGGCTCCAGGTTCTCCAGAAGGAGAGGGCCGCATCCTGCCGCAGTTTTCCAAGCACGGCTGTTGAAAAAAGGGTGCTTCTCTTTCTATCTAGTTTGCCAATCCCAAGCAGCAGGTAACCACGTGAAAGCCAGAGCAGGGGAGCTGGGGCAGCTCCATGGGCTCCCTGAGTTCTGAGCCTTGCGGGCGAAAATGGGGAACTGTGTTCCCGTGAAAGGGGGTGTGTTGGAATCTGCGGGGGCAGCCCCAAAATCGGATCGCAGGGAGACAGACAAGGAAGGAGCAGGAACGTGCACAGCAAGAAACTTCTGCCAATTTCTAAATCACCTGTTTGAAAAATGTAAAAGCAATTCATCACACAATACATATAATTATTTCATAGATTTATTTGAAAAATACTTACAAAGGCAAGTATGTTAACCCTAAAATAGTTAAAGTGATTCTGTGTTTACAATGTTACAATGAATTGTGCAGTCTTTGCCCTTTGAAACACTGTTTAATCCGCTTCAGGGAGAAAGTCCTGCTTGCGTCGGCCTTCTGTCCTCTTCCTCACTTGCACCTGCGTTTGTGCCAAGTATCTCTGCACAAAGCCTCGCCTGCCTCACCAGCCCATCAGCACCGCCAAATTTCTAAGCGGCGGAGAAGAGGAGCCCTTCCGTCTCCCCAAATCTAATCTGGACAGAGAAGGGAGACTCCGCGTGCCAGCCTGGTGGATGGGTTGAATCGCGACACCGCACGGCGCAGTCCGGTCAAGAACAGCCTATTGCCAGCAACAGAGGACTTCCTCTCAGTGCATGTGCAGCTCTCCGTTGCCTTCCCCTGGCGGTGAGCCTGCATTTGTCCTGCGGGAAAAGGCGGGAGTGGCGCCACTGAGCCCCCTCCCTCCAGAGAGGGGCCCACCCGGAGAGCAGCAGCGCCCAGGGCCGCCAGCTCCGCCTGTGGAGCAGCTGCAGCGAAGGACCAGGGCAGGTGTGGACGGAGGGCCTGCTGTCTCCGGTCGGCTGCGGCTCAGCCGAGGGAAGCGCCGCGCCGAGGCCGAGGCCGAGGCCGAGCCCTCACCAGCCGCTGCCGTGCGTGGGGGCAGCGGCTGGGCAGGCCAGCACCTTGCGCTGAAGCGCAGATGCGTAGGCGCCATGCATCGTGCAGGCCGAGGGAGCTCTCCGCAGGCCAGGCTGAAGGGTGTAGCTGTTCTGCCGCCAATCCTCATCGGGTGGCATGTCCACCCTTCGCGGGCCCGGCACCTTCGCGTGTGCGGGGGGCACAGGGCAGCCCTGGAAGCCTGCTCCGTCGCCGGGGGCCAGATGCGGCCTTCCCCTGGTGCTGCTGCTCTTGCCACGGGGAGGCCCGCCGTCCACAGCACAGGCCTCGTGCCTGCCGGGCTGGAACGGCGGTGGGTGCGAGTGCTCTTGTGGTCCTGCACGCGCCTGAGCATCCAATCCCCAGAGAGGGGCTTGTCTGTTTGGCAGGGTTGCCATTTGCCTGGCAGTGGGATTCATCCGCAGCCAGCGACTGGAGGCTTCGGATGCTTCTTCTCTTCCTAAGTGTTTATTAAGGAGATGTACTGGCCCCTGAGAAGACAGGCCCGGCTGCTGGTAAGTGGGCCTTGTCAGCGTCCCGTAACTCAGTGCCGCACCTCGGCTGCCTTTGCCTTGGAAAGTTTCACTCCTGTCAGGCACAGCCAGAACGTTTTGGAAGGTCTTCTGATCTCCTGGGAACAAGGAAAGAATACAGTTTATTTCACCCCAGTACAAACACCAGAGCAATATATACCAGCCATGCATCTAGAAATTTACAACTAGAGTATTTATTAGCTATCCCCAACACTCCCATCAAGCTCAGTTGTAGCCTTGCTGCAGGAAAGGCCCAAGACGGTCACAGCAAGAGCCATGAAGCCAGGAGCTGCCGCTTCCTCGAGCTTGAACCACTCGGGCAGCTCCCTGACCTGAGCAAGGCCTTGAACCGATCACACGAGGGGGAGGCGTGTTGCCAGAATGGCGTCGCTTCAGCTGTCCCGCTGACATCACATGTGCCGCGCGTGAGAATAACTGGCGGTTCAGGCACTGCAGGCCAACAGGCTACTGCCAGATCGTGTGTGCAGCCGTGATTCGGACTGCCGGCGCCCGTTCGGACCCATTCTGTCCCCCGTTCCGGTCTCCAGGTGGCTTTTGTGCAGCTGCTAGTTGCTATTCAACCCTCGCCGCTCTTAAAGAGGCACGCGGGACTCTCGGCCCCGCTCAGGGCACAGCGGACGACTGAGGCGCTCGCCCCTGCAGGGCGGTGGGGCCACTCCAGGAACCGGGCTCTTGCACGTCACATGCCACGCGCAGGGCACAGTCACTGCACTCTCTGGACACTCTCCTCCTCCCCTCGCTCAGCCCAGGGGATTGCTGGCTTGGCCATACGAGGCTGCCCTGGCCACATCGCCCTCTCCCATGGAGGTACGACCGCCTGCAGCAGGCAAGGATGCGGCTTCGGGTCTGGGTGGGGGGCTGAGGTGTCGCACGGTTCAAAGGCCCCTGGTCTCCCCACGTGGCCAGACCAATTTGGAGGAGAGGAACGGATAGAAGGGGCCGAACAGTTCCTGCCAAACCGGCAAATGCTGGCCGCTTTTGCTCCAGAAACAAGAGCGGGGAGAACAGCTCCAGGTCCACGGGCTCTGCCAGGGCGGCAGCAGCTGCAGCTCAGCCAGCCCTCCTCCCGCCAGGCAGACGAAAACATGGCTGTCCGTCGTGCTTCCGGCAAGGCTAACAGATGACCAAAGCGCTGCCACAGCAGCCGGGACCCCGCCAGCCCCCTCCGGGGAGGTACTGGGGGGCTGGCTGGCCACTGGAAGGTGCGCAGGCTGCTTGCATCACACAGACTTCACCCGATGCGCGGCACAAGCCCCACAGGCCGACGCTGGCAGCTGCTGCATAACTGGCACTCCTTTCAAATAATGCGGCTCAGGGACGGCTGGCAGAATGGCTATGGCACAGTGAGGGTTCATCTTGGGTTTCAAAAGAAGGTACAGGTTTTAAAAGTCGAGCTCGGATGCCACCCGAATGAATGCGCTACGGTGACTAAGGCTGATGCCCAGAGCACACACTCAAATCTCCCTAGACGCAGAGGGGTGTCTGAGCGAACATGTGCAGCATCCAGGTGCAAAGACCAGGCAGCCAGGATGCCCTGTGCTTACTGATAACCTTTGCCAAGGCTCCTGAGAGACCTTCAGCTGACAAACTCTCTTGCTGCAAAAAGACTGTTATGCAACAGGCGGCAGTAATGAGCAGCACTCAGCACAAACGACCTTATTTTCCCCCAAATAAGGCGGATGATGGCCATGCCGTCCCACTGCAGAAAGTGCCGCCTTTGGGGCCCTTCTGAGCGAGATGTAACCCCGACCAGTGGGTGCTGTGCTACCATCGATGGGGGTCATTTCGGGAGAGGAAGACGCATCCTAAAAGCAGCTCTGGGGGCCAAGGACGGGGCCACAGACCCAAGCAGGAGCTGACCCCAGAAGTGGATGGGCTGGGTCAGGAAGGGCTGCCCCCCAGCTCCTCTACAGCCAAAGCTTCCGTGGGGGGGCTGTGGGGAATAGGCGTGGAAGCGACTGGAACCCAGCCCACCCGCACATCAGGCTGCAGGCCCTTAGCTAGCACAGAAGCAGAACCACGCGATGCCATGGCTTCCCGTTTGGTCTAGCCAGAAGGAGCAGGCGTCCCGGGCCTGTGCAGGCACCCACTTGATGGCCGGACGCTGCGGGGCCGACGCTCGCCACCAGCACGGAGGGGCGCTGTCCCGAGGGCTGTGGCGCCGCACAAGCGAGAGGTGCGGGAGGACGCAGAGCTGGGCGATTACCTGCTGGCCTGTGAGCCTGGCCTACCATGCCAGGCACGGGGGCCTCATCGGTGTGCAGCAGCTGGACTGAACGGTGCTGGGGACCGAGGGGAAACATGGGAGGAGAGTTGTGAGGGGAAGTGAGGGAAGAGGTGCTGGAAGAACGGAGTCTGGCTTCCGCTGGCATGTTCCTCCCAGTGGACATTTCCTTTGACAGAAGGAAAGAGGGAAATAGAACAGAAAATGGAGGTTAAACGTGGCACTGGGGTCAACGGGGCGCCGGTGGGGTGGGCAAGCAGGCAGGCGGGTGCAGACGTGGACCGGGCAGCACCGCTGGGGCGAGGCTGCGCACCCAGAGCGGAGAGCGCACGCGGCGCATGCAGCCACTGCGCTTGCTGAGCTTTTAAAAAAATGGTGAAGGTTTTTTTAAAAGCTTATTTAATTTGCCATAGAGACTTGCAACATCTAATGCGACACACAGACAAGAATGAAACAACAGATGGACCCAAGCCCTGAGCGCCTCACGCCACAGTCCGTACCGGATGTTCCCTAGCCGTGAGCAGACTTCGGGCAGCTCGCGAGCTTATGTCCACCCACCCCAACTCCTGCCTTGTCCGCAGCACGAGGGCCCTTCGTGGTGCTGAGCCACACACTGCAGGAGAATGTGCCCGATTCTGTCTTCGCCTGCTTTAATTTGGATGCCAGAACTAATTCAGAAGAAGGCCAGATTGCAACTCTGGCACCACACAGTTAAAAGGTAAACGCTTTTTTAGATGCTGAAAAATGATTTGAGGTTGTCAGTCCATCTTTAAGATGGTCAGTAACTGAACCCACCAGAAGACCAAGACTGCAAGAAGATCCAAGAAAGCAATTCTCTATTTCTTAATTTCGCAAATGGTTCCCAGCACTTTGACCAAAACTTTTGCAGTTTCCTTTCTGATCTTGCAAACTTAGAAAGCAGTTGAATAAAACAACAGCTAAACTTTACGTAACACTCCCCAATACATACAAATTGCCGACTCCAAAATAATATCATCATAAAATATGCTGGTGTTGGGAAAAACAAATTCCAACTGCTGTGCTTCAAGGTGAGGGCCGAGCACTCCGCACTGTCTGAGCATCACGCGCATGGCGTGTGCCCGGGGGCCGCAAACCCTGCCTCCTGCGCCACCTCAGCTCCTGCTTGCCCACAGCCCTCACAGGCCACTGGAGCAGTGCCAGCGTGGGGCAGCGGCACGAGTGCTGGGCGGAAGCCACGGAGGTGCGGGTGCTAGTCGGTCTGGCACCTGGAAGCCGAGAAGCCCAGCCCGATGCACCAGGCTTCCCCATGGGAGCGCAAGAAAGCTCCTCCAGAACCAAGCAGCCAAATCCCCCAGCAGACGCTCCTCCTGAAACGGCGTCTCTCACCACCCCAGCAGGCATTCTGGACCTGGCGGGAACGCCTCTCTTTCTTTTCCCAGTCTAGAATCCCATAATTAAAAAAGGCTTAGGGCTTAAGGCTTAGGCTGGAGTCAGTGCAGCGCAGGCCACAAGGCTGGTGGCCGTTTGCAGGGGACGCTGTACGAGGCGAGACGGAGGGAGCTGGGTCTCTTCAGCCTGGAGGAGACTCAGAGGGGATCTGCTGGTGACATACAGGTATATGATGGGGTGTCACATGGAGGTGGGTAGAGACCTGTTCTCCCCTGCAGAGGAAGGCAGGATGCGCTCCAACAGGGCCAAGCTCAGGGAGCCAAGGCTCCATTTGGATGCCAGGAAGCACTTTCTGACAGTCAGGACCCCGAGGGTGTGGAATGGGCTTCCACGGGAGGTTGTTGAGGCCCCATCAGTGAGCATGTCATGAGTGGAGCTGGCTGGAGCCAGGGGTCAGACTAGATGGCCTGGGAGACCCCTTCTGACTCGCTCTGTTTCTATTTTTCTATGTTTAGCATTCTGCTTTCTAACTGCACTACGCTCATTAATGCAGCTCAGTCCCTCCAACGTCCCAAACTATGTCAGCAGGTTTTGAATTGTTCCTGTGAAGGGAAAGAACACTCTGCATCGCCAGAGCCTGCAGGGTGAAGATGCGTCAGTGTGAAGACAAGAGGAAGGGTGGGGAAAGGAAAACGGCGTCCTGGCAAAGGTGGACAGGGGTGTTCCTGAGGCGGGATCAATAATCCCTTCCTCCTCGCAGAGCAGGTGAGCCTGCCACCGCCCCTCCCCTTCTGGAGAAGGAGGCTCGATGCATGGCACGGACCGCGTGCTTCCTGTCTCCAGCTGATCCCACTAGCCAATGCAAGACCTCTGGATGGAATGCTGAGCACGTCTTCGGAGGTGAGGCTATGCATACTGCAGCTTCTCACGGCTTAGAAGAGCTTTGGACAGAGAAATGAACTCCAAAAAGGGGACGGCAAGGAAGCTAAAGCGTCAATCGCTTGCCAGCCAGCACAGGCAACCGGCCAAATGACCAGGGAGCGGCCATGCATCCAAGCCAGGCGTGCTCCCCACGGGGCAGCTCAGGTTTTGTGAGCAGGCCACCGCGGGGCCCTGCGGCCTCTTGCAGCATCGTGCATACACCTGGTGGGTTGTCAAGTCCTCCAGATCCAGGGAACGGTGCCACGGGGGCTGCAGAGGCACTTGGAAGGCCCGTGCTGCTCTTTGTGGTCTCACCCGCGGCTGCCCCTCCACTGATGGCCACAAGGTCCTTTGACGGAACTGTCCCATTTGCCGCCTGCTTTTCTGCTTCGCTTCTCTGCAGGTGCAGCCATGCACCTTCGCCAACACAGGCAGCTCGTCTTGCCGATTTCACTGCGTGGCTCGGCTGAGCACACGAGTCAGGAGAGGCGGTGCAGCCAAGGCGTGCCAAGGAACTGTCTCACCCACTTGGCAAGGCCGTCCTCTTGCTCTTATGAGTCACACTGACACGCCTCCATTCAACACTCCCCTTAGCCTCCAGAAAGTCAGAAAGGGAATGCAGACGCGCTCCCCACCCCTTCTTGAAGCTCCTTCTGGAACAGGTGCAGTCATTCATGACACATAACAATTCAAAATACAATTCAATCTACGTCTTTCTGAACACTGAAAAAAAAAAGCCAGGGAGTGAAAAATGGTGGTGATCAGAGCAGGGAAAGGGACACGACTGGGAGACAACGTGACCTTTGTGGCAAAGGGGCCAGGGATGCGATGGGCAGTGAGGACTGAGCAGATGCTGAGGCAAGTCCAACTGTCTCTTTGGGGTGCCGCGTGAACCTTCCCCATGACTTCTGAAGCTATGGGGGAAGTGGGAACGGAACGGCGGGCGAGTGCCAGAAAGCAGCACAAGCGCTGAGGGCCCCGTGGGCCAGTGGCATGTGCAGGAAGACACCTTTCATCCAAGGAGCACAGATATTCTGAACTGCTTGTGAAACATGCTATCAAAACGCACGTTCTTCCCTTTTTGGCTTTGGCAACAATGCTGAACAAAGGAAGAGAAAATGCCCAACTCAAGCTTACTTCTCTTTGACTCTTCTACTTACGAAACTGTAGGAAGAAGCAAGAGGCTCTTCCTTGCTCGCGATGACCGTCCCGCTGAGACTACGTGCAATGCGACGGAAGTTCTCCGCACTGTACATCTCCTCTTCCGGCTCCTTTCCGTGCTTTCCTGCGCATGGCACCTGCAAAGAGGTTGCCACATTCAGAAAGTCCCCCGTGGAAAGTGGGAGCAGGGCGTGACCAGGCCCGGCGAGGGGGCAGCACGGACTCGGCATGCTGCTGGAGTGGCGAACACCCAGGAGCCCCCCATGTCCCTCCACTCGTTTCAACACACTCTCCTCACGGATTGCGAAGGACGCGCAGCGGAGCCTTCAGGATCTGCTTTGCTTGTTGAAGCAGCCACCAGGACTGCAAAGCAGGCAGCGCTTCAAATGCTGCCACGCGGCTCAGCGCTCTCATGCTCTGAAGCAAGGGGGCTCGGGACGGCTCCGCCCAGCCACGCAGCGCCCCCAGACTTACTCTTCACGCACAGCCGATCATAAGAGGGACGCCACTCTGCAACCGCCCGGCAAGCACTGCTAGCTGCTCCCCTTTGCGATGCTGATCAGGCACGAAGCCGCTTAAAAGTATGGGACTGCTCTGCTTTCAAGGCTTCATGAACGACACCTGGCCGGGCCGCATCCAGCACCCCCCTGGCAAAGCCCCCTCCCAGCTCCTCCCTGCAGGTGCCTCTACCTTGGGGCCTGGAGGCACAGCAGTCCCACAGAGGCTGCGCTCGATCTCTGCGTTTGGGGTTTTCGGGAGACCCGCGTAAGCTGCATGGTGCACCTTTCTTGTAGGGAAATTTGCAGATGCTGTCAAAGAAGTGCAGAAAGAAATGGGATTAAACCGAAGTTCTAAATGTCTCTATGGAGTATTCGGGGTTCTTCTGCCAGCCCAGAATGACCACGGAAGTAGCTGAGCTTTGCACGCTACTGAAGGCGACAAGCCCAACCAACTTGCCAGATGGCTTGCGATCCCCAGTGCCCTCTGGCTTGCCATCGCCCGCCCCCCCATATCAACCATCACCCACTTTTTGATGGCCTCAATGGCTTGTTCTGAGGCCTCCATTTTCTGGAGTGCCCTGCCTGCCCTGGGAGGCGTCACGTGGACTTCCAGACTGACCGGGCGAGCGGCCAGGCCTGCCCGCTCGCTGCCACCATGCTGCCCAGTGAGCCGAGCGGCTGCCTCAGCCGGGCAATGGCCAGGGCCTGGCTCTGCCGTGCGGGGGCTCCTTCAGGTGGCGCCTTGTTCAGGAGGGGGGCACCTGTCCCACACCTCCCCGCCAGGGAGGGTGCAAGGTGGGCGCCGCCAGTGGGAGGAGCCCCGGCAGCCTTCCTGCCAGCCCTTTCCGGCCTCCGGAGAGCAGTACTGCCTGAAGCCACAGGCTCCACGCCGCTGGCCCAACCCGGCTCCCTGGGCACCACTACCTGCAGAGGGGCCTGCGGGCCACGCGGCAGCCAGCAGGTTCCCGTGCGGCAGCCACTGGGTCGGGGGGCCTCCTCTCCAGTGACCAGCCAGCGGAGCGATGCCCCCTGCAGCCCATCGGGCTTCTGCCGCGGTGCCTTTTGGCAGCGCAACTCCGCCCTCGCCTTCCTCTCCCCGCAACTGCCTGGAAGCACCTCCAACACGGTCCCGGGATGCCTTCCCTGCGTTGCTTTGCACTGCTCTACGTTTTATGGTGCTGGGAAAAACCTCTGTGGAATTTGTGCAAGTACAGAAACTCTGGCCCTGAATAGCTAAGCAAACATTAGTTTAAGAAGGCAGCTCTTACTGAAGACGCCCTGCGGGTGAGAGCGAGAGCCGCAGCAAAGCCGCTTGCCTTGCATGTGGGGGAGCCCTGGGGTCGGACTTGCCAGCCGGACCTGCAGGAACCAGGGCTGGGATTTCGGCTGGTTGTCGCCTGAGCAGCCTGGCAGGAGGAGGGCCTGGCCTCCTCCATGCAAGCTGGGGGGCTCCTGTGCAAGGGGGTCCTTGGCTTCCTCCACGGGGAACGCGCACAGATCAGCAACAGAGCAAGGCAACCCGGCTGGATGGAAAGGAAACAAAACCCTGGGCGCATTCCCCAGTAACAGGAACTCCTGTGTGGGATTTGTGCCGAGTCTTTTCCAAAACCCTTGAAAATGTGTGCTTACAGCCAAGTAACAGAAAGACTCTGCAAACCGACTCATAAAAGGCTTTCCTCCCAGGTTTTTAAAGGACCGATGCAGGCCAAACGCCTGCAAGGCCACGGGCCCACAGTGGGAAGCTGGGCGCTGTTCCTGCACTGCAAGGTGGGTTTACCAGGTGCAGCCCATGTTCCATGCCCAGCTACAGCCACGCGGTGCTCACAGGCAGCTTACCTGTCGTGCCTAGCAAGTGCCGAGAGCCATCCAGCCTCCCCGACACAGAGAGGCTCGTCTGAGGCGCCTGCAAGCTGGCCTGGTACAGAGACTCCAGCCCGGAACTCTCCTGCCCGGCGTCTTCGTCCCACTGCAGGTGCCTCTGCATGGCACCCTCCCCAAAAACTGCCAGGCGGGGCGCACCGGGCGTGTTCCCAGGCCCCAGAAGCCGGCGGGGGGTCTCGCCATCCAGAGGAGAGCTGTGATACCTGTGAACGCTGCCCACCCAGCAGTCCACGGGCACCGGCGCGGCCCAGCCAGCAGGACGCCCGTCCTCCACCTGCCTGGCTTCTCCCTTGTGGCGGAAGCTGCCCGGGTGGTGCTCGGGATCCGCGGCACCGGGTCTCCCTTGGCCGTAGGGCTCTTTGCGATGCGATGCGGGACTCTTAGCAACTATGCCGCGAGGACCAAGACATTCCTCAGAACTCAGCTCACTCCGAGGGCTCAGGCACGAATTCCACCTTTCAGCAGGCTGAGCTCGGCTTTCCTGCCTTCCAGCAACCAGCGGCCCGTGACTGTGCAACGGAGGGCTTGGGCAGGATTCTGGCGGCAACCTTGGTGCGCTCTGATCATGACGGGCCTCCACCTTCCCAAGAAAGCCTTCTCTCTGGGAGACACCCTGCAGCTGCTGGAATTGTTCCGCCAGGGAGCGAACGTGCCCCTTGGTGTGGGTCGCTGCAGCTCTCAAATGATCCCCAGGAACAAATTCTTCTTGCGGCTGAGGGAAGCTCTCAGGGGCGCGTGCTGTGAGGTACCTGCCGGTGGCCTCGGAAGGCTTGGAGGGGTGGTGCAGCAAGGGAGCGAGAGAGGCCAGTGCGAGGGCGGGAGAGGGTCCATGCTGCGAGGCACGTGGCTGCACTGACCGGCTTGATGGCTCCAAACATGAGTTGTGTAGGCCTTTTTTATCCGGTGGCTCTTGCACTGCGTGGGGGGAGGGGAAGAGCATCGGCAGAGATCCAGAGTTTACCGTGTTAAACTGCATTTTGCGATACGGCGGCGTGAGAGAAGCTGTTACGCGAAGTACTTCTTTGAGCTGACTGTTGCTGCTGCAGTCCTTATTCTTGAAACTCATGGGAGGTGCTCCCTCAAGCTCCCCATCCCAGAGGACGTCGTTCTTGGTGTGAATGGACCTGTCACCCGCCCCGTGTCCACGTGGAAAAGAGGGGGCTGGGTCCCGGAGGCCAGCAGAAGCAGAAGCAGCGAGAGCATTCAGGGAGGCCGCTTCAGCCGGGCACGGGGGAAAGGGCTCAGGACACGATGGTGGCGTCTCACAATGGGAAGCGGGTGGGTGGAAGCGAGGACTGGACCCAAGTTCTGCCTCTCTGCTGGGCTCCAGTACCGTCTTCTGGCTCAGCAGTACTTGGAGCGGGACAGTCGGTTCACTGAAATACAAGCAGAATCACAGTCAGTCACGGGCACTTGCCTGCAGGAGAATCGTCTCACGTCTCAGTTGAAATCCTCCCTCTTCGTCGCACCTGCCCCAACTCACCACTACGGGGCATGCGGTTGCTTCAGCCTCCACCTGGACTGCCTGGGCAAGTTGGAGGGGGGCAGACAGGGAGGCCTCCCTTCTGGGTGGGTGCCCAGACAGCCAGGCAGGCACCTTGCAGACAGCTGACATCATCAAGCACAAACACAACCCGCAGCAGGAGCGGCGGGTGTCAGTGCACACCCTGCGTCCGTCAGAGTCCTCTCATGAGTCAGGGCAGCCTCCTCCCAGGCCAGGCTGGGGAGACGCCACTCGTGACCTCATGCCTTGCTCTGTGAGGGTCCTCCTGGGGTTGCTTTTCTCTCCCACGTTATTTTAAAAGGAAAGACTGAACTTTTCAAAATGCAAATGTAGAAGACGAGTTCAAAGAAGATCCAGCCAATGGACACTATATTGGGGTGGGTGACGTCTGGCATAGCTAACAGTGAGGGAGATGGCCAAGAAACCAGCAATGGGCCAAAACATTTGGAGAGCCTGCAAAACGTCACGGAATCAGTTTTACCACTGAAGAACAGCAATAATAGTAGTTCTTTACTGCTGATCTACTCTGCATTCCATTTATTTTGAAATACTATGATTTACAGGAGCATAAAACAATGCTCTCTGTTAAAACAGAGAGATCTCTACCCCATGTGAGACGTAAAATATTATTTGGAGAAATGTTGCCACCTTTTTCCAGCAAACCAGAAATTTATTGTGTGCCCCTTTTCTCATCTGTCCCCGCACAACACCATTGCATGCTGTGCATGACCATTTTAGCCCAGCGTGACCTATCCATGCCACGGTGGGCTACAGTGCCTGCTGGGGGGCAGTCTGGGAATACTGAAGCTGCAGCTTGTCACTCTTCTGAAACCAGATGGCTTGGCTTGCCTGTGCAACTGTGGTACAGGCCAGGGATTATGTGTGGGTTGCTTAAGCCTTGCACAGACCCCACTGCCTGGGTCTGCACGACACAGCAAGCTGCATCTGAAGATCCAGAACGGCTGGCTGTTTGGCAGCCACAGGGAGCTGTTTGATCGTGCAAAATGGCCTCACGGTAGGCAACACCCTTCACTAGAATCATGGCAAATTTCTCCTCATCTGCCCTTTCCTTATTTTCTTCCATAAGAGGTTCCACTGGAAACAAAGGAGAACAGAGCGGTATTGGCTGATTTCCACTGAATTTATTTTCCCTCATAGACAAGTAAATGGTGGTAACCATCAAAGCAAAGGTTAAGCATTCTGTCTGAAGCAAAATCAATACAGATTTTGCCAGAAATATCTGAGAAATGAACCTCATTTTGGAAGGGATGGTGAAGAGGTAAATAGCTGGAGAAAGGGAAGTGTGTCTGTTATGCCAGTTTCCAGCTACATCCAGCTATGGCTGTAAAATTCAGCTCATCGTGGCACTGTGGAAAACCCGAACTCAGTTCCCCTCTCAGATCCAGAAGCAGCAGCAGAGAGAGGAGCCCGGATGGCCACCGCTCACTTGCAGGGTGCGGCCTCTCCCAAGGCCCCGGAGTGATGGAGTGCCCATCGCAGCAAGAGGAAGGAGCGGGCAGCCCCCATGCAGGGGCTCGGGAACATGTTCTCCACCCCCACACCCACTTCCCTGAAAACAGAGGGAAGTGCCCACATTCTATATGCTGGTTTGGATGCCGTCTGTGAGTTAAACAGATTTTTAAAATACAGCCGATTACCAAAAGATAACCCTTTTCTCGCCCAGGCTGGCAATTCAAGCGTTGGAGATCCGTGTAGCACCGAGGAACATTTCTGACCACAATTGCACATTTGACTGAGTCTGCAGAGAACACAAGGAACCCTGCCTCTTTGCACGTACCGTTTGTGTTGTGTTTCGCCTCGCTTCTTAAAGGAAAGCCAGGACTTTCAGAGTTACAGCAAGAACTGACTGGACGGCAGCGTCTGAGCTGGCTCCCCGGGCTGCCTGGCTCCCCGTGGGCCACTCCGACAGCAACTCCACCAAAGTCTCTCATCAAGATGGTGCCAACAGAGTGAGCACACAGTGCATGCCTGTCCCGGTCCCACACCGCCCGCTTCTTCCCGCACTGCGTCTTCAGGCAACTGTTGCTCTTTTGGATGGCCATCTCTTGTGTTCTCCTTCTCGTACAGAGTATCTCACTGGTCAGCAAACCAAAAAGGGTTTCTATAACCCTTCCCCAGAAAACTGTTTCGCTGCCCAGTGAATGCAAAGTTGCTACTCAGCAGTTGCCGTGCATCTCCCTGCCCTTCTCCCAGATGCAATTTCACTTTGACAAAGCTGGTGTGTCCCAGGGCCAGAACGGTGCCGCTGTGCAGGGGCGAACAGGCCAGCGCCTTCCCTGAATGCCAACACCCCCAGATACTCTCGCAGATGAAATGCCCGGGCACTTGCTGGGCCACGCCCATGCCACCCCGGGCGGCACTTGAGCCTGTGCCTACGCCCTTTCCAGACTTGGGGAAGAGCACTCGCACAGCCTCACAGGTCTGCACCGAAACCCTGGCCCACGCCGACGAGTTGCCACCTGCCCTGCAGCAAACCCCAGCCACGGTGCAGGCGTTGTGGGTTCTTCAGAAAGCGACGCTGTGGCGTGCACTCCCAAGCGCCAGCGCCAGCGTGCGTGTCCCTCTGTCCCCGCCCCGTGAGCAGTTCCCAGCACTTGGACAGGATGCACACCGTGGACGGTGCTCCGAGAGCTACAGGTCAGATCCAGTCATCCTCATAGCCTGGAGAGGCCCACGAAACCCTCGTTATTCAGAGAGTGAATCACGCACATCATCCCTCACACACAGGGGAAAAAATAATGCTCCTTCCTTCCTTCCAGATCTTTCTGGGCCCAGTTCAGCTCTGGAGTACTGCAATATTCTCAGTCTACCTTGTCGATTGGGTCATGTGCCCCCCCAGTGGCAGGTGGCAGGTGGGCGGCGGCTGTGCTGGCTGCGGCTGCTGCTGCATGCGCTCCTGGAGGCTCCGCTCTTTTCGGATACAGATTTGCAGCTTCTTATCGACTAGAGCTCTGCTGTGAGTGCTAGAGCTGGCATCATGCATGGCAAGTCTTAGTTTAGCTAAAAAGCAAAAGAAAACATAGCAGAAACAAAAACAAAACTGGGAAGGGAGAGAAAACAAAAGATGCAACCAAAACATAAAAAGGAACATGCAAGTACTGCCACAGAAGAGTTTGCAAGGATGCGTCTGTCCTCATTAATGCACGTTCTGGTTAGCTATGTGTCCAAACAGGTTAATCAGAACTGAAACCATACAAACTGGAACAAATTTTTAAATTGTTTTCAGGAACTGTCCTTTTCGCTGTGACCAGAGTCACTCAGGCCCTCATGTAACCAGTCATTGTGCACGTTGCCGGTCATCTTTGGCCACAAGCACTGCAGCCAAGCTCTCCATACCGAAGAGCCCGGTCATGATATGAAATCCAAGGCAGCCGGTTGGGACACGCGCTAGCAGAGCCTTCATGGAGTCTACATGTTGCCTCATTTCCCTTTGAGTCTTCTACAAATGCTTTCACCCTTCCAAAGCCATGACACATGGTATCTGTTTTGTCTGCTAACCAGCAAGAAAGGGGAGGCGGGCGGGGAAGGAGAATCAGCCAATCAACAATATGAAGTAACAAATAAAGAAAAGCAGCAGCGCATGTTCCCAAGAGTCACAGCACACATGTCGGCCTCATCCAAACACGGGTGCCTCCTTTCCCGGCAGTGTCACCGGATGGCACACGGCACTCGCTTTCTGCAACGACACGCTGTCCTGGGGGGCGTGGGGAGGGTAGCACTCTTCAGCACACCAGCCTCTGGACTGGGAACCCTGGGCGCAAGGTGGCCGGCGGCTGGAACAGCAGGCATCAGGAGGAGCACAACGGTCCCTCCGTCCCTCCCCCTCCCTCCCTACTGTCTTATTGCAGAAAAAGGCCCAGCTGCAAGAACAAGGAAGCAACGAAGCTAAACTCCAGGAACGGCGGGGGTCAGGAAGATGGTGCCACCAAGCACGGCTAAGACCGGAACACGCAACCCTTCTGGCTGCGCTGCCCGGCCAGCTCGAGCACTGCATGTGATGACATCAGGTATTAGTAAACGGTTACAAGCGCAGTAGCCAAAGCAATTAAGAGTTACTTACAGATCGCTTCATTACAGAGAGCCAAAGCTGCCGCACAGTCTCCTCTCTGCTCCTGGTGCAGCGACTCTTCAAAGACTGACTCTGCCTCCCGCGCGGATCCCTCAAGGCCGTCAGTCCTCCCTGCAAGGGGAGCACTCTTCATTGGCACTGGCGCTCCTCCCGGGCCTCCGCTCTCCCTCCGCCTGAGCACAAGCCCTCCTAACGCACCCCCGGCCCTGGCACCCACACCTCTGGCCCCCAGGCGCAGCCGAGGCAGAAGGCTGGGGCTCAGCGCCGGGATGCAGCAGGTCTATAGGGAGTGGAGGTGTTCGGAGATGGGGAGCGGGAAACCGTTAATGCGCTGACAACAGCCAGCCCCGCTCCCCACAGCTCCTCTCCAACAAGCGCCATGGAGCTGGCCGAGGTGTCTGAGTGTGTGTGTGCCCAAATGGATGGGAGGGGGGTGAAGCAGACGGCGCTCTGGCCAGGCAAGATGGACGGCTACTGCACACGGCCGGACAGGCTGCTGTCTTCCTAAAGGCTCCAGTTCAGGGTTTGGGGGCAGAATTAGATTCAGCAAGGACTGCAGATGTCCAACTGACATGTGTGGCTTGAAGCACCTTAGATGGATTGATGCCGCAATGCTTTCTGGACCAGAGACAGCCCGTCGCCTCGCTCATGACGCCATCCAATGTGTGCCGCTGCCTTAAAGGGCAGCTGGAAGCTGCAGCCAGTGTAAAATGCAGCCCCAGAACTGGCTGATGGGAGTGCATCCTGTGCCCCTCGGATCAGCCCTCAGTCCACGTCTGAGAGAATTTGACACTGGCCTTCTAGCAGGCCTCGGCACGGTGGGCTGGCGCCCAGCAAGGGTGGTCCCGCATGCCAAAATCAGTGCAGCCCGTTAGCGGAGCAGCCAAGTCCACAACGGCAGTCGGACAACTCCGCAATGCACCCTGCCCTACCGGGACCGCTCACCGAGCAACTAACCTCACAAGCTTTTGGTATTAGACTGATCCTTTTATTTGGCTAAGGAAATGAATTGATCTTAGCTACAGTTTTATTTCAATGCTGCAGTTACCTTATCTATTTTAAGTTGGGGCATTTTTTTAGTTGGGTTTTCAATTTTTATTTCGACTGGTTTAAGCTGCTTGGAGAAAATGTGGGCGCTTCCAGGTGGATCCCAGTAAAAAGGCATGCTGCAGCTATTCTGGCTTTTCCTCGTCAGTTGATTTGTTGTGGCAAGAAAAAATATTAGGAGCAGTGTGAAAACATGAGAGGGTTTCAAATAGAAGCGCTCATCCTCTGGATCACTGCTCCCCCAGAAAATTCTGCAAACTGAGTAGTGCGAGTGCAGAATTCCTCATCCAGAAGTGCCCTTTGTTTTACAGTGTGTTAAAAAGGGCACCAATTAAGTAATATGAGGAATCACTTCACTCTCACATTTCCACCAAAAGAAACCACAAAATTTGGCATTGCGATTGCTATTCATATATGACTTGTGACCTCAAGTAGCCTAAGGATTAGCTGAGGCTAAATTAAGTTTGCTGTCTGGACCTTCCTCATTTATAAATAATTGCTCATTGCACTACTGGGATGCAGAGCGCATTCGGACTAACGTGCTTTATTCCTTGGAGGAGAAAATCCTCAAACAAATTCCTGTGGAGGGGAGGAAAAAGCTTCAAATTAAAACAGACCGTAACCTCAAGCACCAACATGCTGTGGCGGCATTTCTGAGGGCAGCATCACGGACTGTCCCTCACGTGGCCCAAGGCTTCCTCCGCTTTAGATTATGGATCATTACAGCTCAATAATTCATCTCGTACATTTTTAAAACGGTCCCAGGGCATTCATATAGTTTATTTAATTTCATTATAAGCTGCCGTGGAGACTCCTTGGGGTGGAAAGGCAGGGCAGAAATCAATCCAGTGAACAAACGCAAGCATTTCCTTTCTGTGCTCAGCCAAGACAAATGCATTTGAAGAATACGCATCATCACTACGACAGAAGCCACAACTCCAGTAACTTCAAGAAGAGGAGAGTATGAAATGCTCGTTGCAGGAGGCACCCTGCTGACTTGCTCAGATGTACACCGACTGCCCCCCCATCAGTCCCCAGGAGCGGCCGCCTGCCCCCCACCCCATTACCCTGGTTCTGCAGCTCGTCCAGGTCCATGAACCTGCTTGGGTGGGGGTTGAAGCCCATCGCTGCCTCCAGGTCCTTTTCCCGCTTCCTGCGGAGCTCCTGCTCCTGGGCCCTCCTGGCAACTTCCTCTTGCAATTCATCTAGTTCGCTCTTGGAGGAAACAAGTATTTCCCCACCTGTGGAAACAAACAGCATCCAGTGACTTCATGCTGCGTCCCATTTAGAGCCGCTTTCTGTCCAGTCTTCTCAAATCCACTATAGCCAACGGAAGGCCTGTGCCAAGCCACCCTTCCGAAAATAAAAGGCTTATGAAGGAAGTGAAGGTTCTACTGCTGCCCCCATCCTCCCTGTCTGCCGGGTGTGTGGCTGCTTCGAAGAGACCCCGCGATGACGGCTTGCCGGGCAGGAGCGGCTGCTTCTTTGCTGGCTCCACCTGGCACCCTGCCTAATTTGGGGCTGTTGTTCGAGGAAAAGCTGCCTGAGCTGAAGGCCCTTGGCTGTGGTGAGCAAGAGGCTGGTCATTTCAGCTGCATGTCTTTAGCCTGCATGCCCTCTGCTGCAACCGAATTTAAAGGGCTGCTCTGCTACAGATGCCAGCCGGGGAGCTCTGGACACATGCCTGCCTTGCCACCCTACTTGGGCTGGAGGGGTCACAGGAATAGGGCCAGCGCTCTATCAGGCATCTTTCAGGATGCGCACACTGGAAGACTTTTCTGTGGTACAGGTTGCAAGACCAATCTCCAAAAATCCCTACCTCAGGGTAACGTCTTCTGTTATACTACATAGCGGTTTGTGAACAGCTAGGACTTCCCCATAACTATTCTTTTTGTTGCAGACAGCATCATAAATATATAGCTGTCAGGTATACATCCTGGAAATTATTTGATGAATTAAAAAAATCAGAAGAGATTTTGAGTGGGTGGCAAGCCAAAAATTAAACAAAGGCTATTTGATGTTTAGTCTGGTTCCTCTAATCAGCTCATTAATAGCAATATAATTATGTCATCTCTGCCCATGGTATTAAATACCCCAGTCTTCCTTCAACTATTTCGTTAATTCCTACAGCCAGATTAATAACTCCATTAGCCACCAATGCAAAGGTCATCCCCATTAACGGTTCTTAATATCTAGCAGCACTTATTCCCATGGTAGTCAAATAATTCAAATAATACAAAGAGCCACGAATCAGCATGAGCACAAAAGTAACAGTGGCACCCTTGCCACTGCTCAACCCCAAGAGCGCGCCCCTCCTCGGCAACCCTACCTCCTGCTCACCCACACGTGTATTGCCACCGCCTGCACGGCCCAAGACTTCGGAAAGCACCACGCTCTCCTTCCCGGGTTGCTCCCAAACGAGGCTCTCCTGGCACAACTCCCCGGCCATCACTCTCCCTGTACAACCCCGCCTTTGGCCTGGCAACGCCAGGCAGCTCCAGCTCGGAAGCACCCTGGTTCCACAGCGCAAACCCCCAGTGAGCTGCACCATCGCGCCAGTGGGCCTCCTGCACTCCGGGACTGCATGTATTCAGCAACGGAAAATGCGTGCTACTGTTACCCATGGAGCACTTATTCTTTGCCCAGGAAGGAGCAGACGAGACGGACTCCGCTTCCAAGATGCTGCTGCTATGCGACTTAGGGATATTCCGCCAGGCAGGGACAAAGCCTCCAGGCCGCTTCAGATGAGAATCTCTTTAAAAGGAAGAAAACCAACATGATTCTAACGTGAAACATCAGAGTCTTTGCTCGATGCTGAAGCAGTAGAGCTAAGACGGTTACACTCTTTCTAGGGGCAGCTAATGCTTAACCTACCTGGGGCAGCCCACACGCCACACTCCGAACCCCTTGCAACAGGTTGGCAATTGCCTTCTCCCCGCTCCCGGGCGCACGTCCCACCCAGCAGCCAGGCGTAGAGGCAACAAGTCTTATGGCTGAAGGTGCAGAGAAGCGCCCGCCTTATTCACGGCAAATGCCATTAGAAGCGGCTCCCCGTTTATTTATTCACCCATTTCTGTGCCACCCAATAGCCAAAGCCCACTTGGACACCGACAAAGATTCAAGCCCTAAAATGCAATGTAATAAAACAATCTATGATATTTAAAAATTTTACACAGAGGAAAAGCAGAAGAAAAGCAGCAGCAGGGTAAAACTCTAAAAACACAGTAATGCTTTAGAAAGCTACATGGAAGGCCGGCATAGCAGTGGAAAGGTGCCCCAAAGAGCCCACTGCAATGCCAGATACGGCTCCTCTGGAGCAGCCACTCCCCCGCCGGGAGAGTGGCTGTTCTGGAACTGGAAACAAGCTGCCTTCAGGAGCCCTCGCAGAGGAGGGCCCTGGAAAGGGTGCAAATACAGCGGAGACGATGCTCACGATACACGAGGCCCAAGCTATTAGGCCTGTATAAGTGAAGACGCACTAGGCAGACTGGTTTTGGGGCTTGGAACTAGCCAACGCTTTCCTGCGCTGGGAAAGGGAGGGGCACGCGGTCCCACAGCTTGCTGAAGAATCCCTTAAGGGTGGAGGGAACCCTCTGTGGGCCTTCAAGTGATTCGGCCGACAGCTCCCATCGGCCCGACTGCAATATCCAGTGGCAAGGGACGGCGGGAGCTGCAGCCAGAACACCGCGAGGGCCACACGTTGCCCACCCCGCCTGACGGAGCCACGAGAAATAGGTCTGAAGTCCAACATCTCCATGGCTTCTCGGACCCAGTGAAAAATCTGAAGTTTTAGGATTAGGCTTTGCAATTCGACATGCAGCCAGATTAGGGTTTGAACTGTAGCAACCCCATGAATATACACTGTTTGATGTTGGCTGACATAAGCAGCTAAGCATCTCACAGGAACACGAAAAAGAAACTACAAAGGAGCCAGGGCTAGGCTTGGGCACTTTTAAAGACATGCTTTTATAGTGCTATGGTGACAAAGCAAGACGTGCCCACCTGAGCTGTCCATGAGCCAAGAAAAGTGTTTTGCTGCGAGAAAGAACTAGCGATGCATGGACACCTCTTCATCAAGGAGCTAAATCAGTTCTGATGGCAGAAGTTACACAAAATAGTGCCAGGGTTGTTAATTCCTGGCTCTTTAGAGAAGTCCGGATGTCTTTGGCTAGGAGTGGGTGACAGAGCCCCTGCGAGCGAACCCACACGGGCAGGCAGCCTTCCAGCTGCAATTCTTTGGTCGCCTTTTCCCTGGCACCACAGAACCGCCCGACGTAAAGCAGGACCAGGCCCTCAGCATGGCAGCCTCCCCCACGCCAGCTGCCCCCTGTATCTTCCCTTCAGAAATAGCCGGAGCCTGAAATGTGGATGCCATGGACATACACATACATGCCTGAGATTCTGACTCAACAGAACCCCAAAATGTGCTCCTGCAAGAATGCTCTGTGAAAAAGAGTAAGGGCCTCAAAACACGCGCGTGTTTGCTTTAGTCAATTGTGCATAACCCTGGACGAGACCAACATTTTGCCTGCAGCTTGGAGGTGCAGGATTAGATTGCATGTCATCATCTTCACATGCACTGCAGTCACCCAGCAGCTCTGAGCAAGCCAGTCCTGGCCACCCCGTTTCCTCGCAGAGGCAATGGAGCACACGTTCCTCCTTGCTCCCCGAGGGCGGTCAGGCTTGCCTACAGCTGGGAAGGGGACCAGGGGAAGACAGCTAAGCCCACGGGGAGCGAGGCAGGCAAGGGGCGGGAGAGCGCTGCTCCTTCACAATGTCAAGGGAGGCCCGCTGGCAGGCCAGGTGGCCACAGCCGCTGCTCCTGCCTGCTCCAAGCACCAGCGAGGTGAGGGCGGGTGGGGGGCAGGCAGCTCTCTGTGCCCGGGCCCGGGCCCGGGCCTGGGCCTGTGCCGGCCAACAGGCGCTGCAGCCCTTCCCTACGCTCCCTGCTCTCATCACAGCCCCGCTCTACATGTCAGCTCCCGGGACGCTGAGCAGGGAAATCACAGGGAGCGTCAGTGAAGAGGAGGCGAGCTTGCGCACTCAGCCCACATGTGGCCAAGGCAGCCATGGTACATTTGCAAGACACGCACCTGGAGGCGCTGGAGCTCTCTGACAAAGGCATGTCCAGACTGACGGGGCTGCTGCTGTTGCGCTCGCTGCTTTCATAGCCGGACTCCATCCTTTGGATCAGGTGAGGATGCTGGTCCCCCATATGGTGCACACCCCGACCTAGCGCCCAGTGCTTGTACCTGTGCGACTGGCTTGGCCTAGCCTGTGAGACCAGCTCCTTAAGCTCCTCTTCCACAAATTCTTTGCCTAGTAACAACATGAGATGACAGGAGAATCCATTTCCCTACTATCACACGCTACACCTGCACACGTCCACGTCATAAATATGCACTGCTTGCTTGCAACTGAGTTCCTCAAATGGCCACCCGCGCACTGGGCCTGGTGGGGCCTGTGCTTCCTGAACCAGGGAGCTCATTTTTCCCGCTCCCTCCCAGAAAGGTGAGGAACCTCCGACTAATAAAGATAACCAGAAAGGGGGAGCGTGAAGGACCTCACAAAAGGTGCCAGCAGAATGGCAGGGGGCGGTGTGTGCAAAGGGGACCCCTGGAAGAACATCTGCTGCAGGTATCCACCACTTTCTCCTTTATCACTTCCGTGCAGGTGCAGTAGCAGGCGCCTAGCAAGGGCGTATTCCTGAAGGTGGGGCTACAGCTTCACGTGAAGTCACTCTGCAGAGCCCGTCTCCCAAAACAGGCATCTGCCCTGGAGCACACGGCCACTGAATAGTGCTAAAGTTTCATGGACTCAACCAGGTGGTCGCTCTGCATTTCTCTTCCTTCCAACAGGGCAGCTCCAGCAAAGGGAGATGAAGGAGCGATGCCTTTCATAGGATGAGCCTTGATAACTTACTGGGCAGCCTGACCAGACAGCTCCTGACAGGTTTGTGGCAGCAACAGACCCGATGTTACAACAAAAAGACGGTGGTCCTTGCAAAATTGGGCTCTCTGGTCGAGGTGAAAGGCTAGGGCTGGGCTCGACAAGCATCTGGGCCGGGGGGGGGGGCGGGTGAAGGTGTGGCACGTGTGCTGCTTTGCTGGCGAGCCCCTTGGACGGAGTGCCCTGCAGCCCGGCTTCTTCCATGCCAGGGGCTGGGGTGGCATATGGACACCCTGCGATCAGTCGCTGGGCATGTGCCCGGGAGCTCAGGCTCCAGGATGCCGCAAAGCAGAGTGGGGTCAGGGAGCCACGCCCCGGGAATCCAGTGGACTCCCCTGCCCCGATGGGTTCCTTGCTTGTCCCAACCCACAAGGGCTGGGCGAGGTGGCGGTCTCTCCACTCACTGCCCCAGTCCATCTGCAGGCCCCTTGCGATTCCCGTCGGCATGACAACTGGCTCGAGAGCCTGAGGATCCCCCCGGCACAGGAAGCTGCCCCGCCTGCCCCCACGAGCCACTGCTCCTCTGGGTTTCTGGAGAACGAGCTGCTTGGCCCCCTGAAGGAAGACAGGGAGTGCTTGAACCCAGCGGGGCTAGAGGACAAGCGAGGGGGCAAAGCGGCAACAGCTGCCTGACCCCCCCGCCCCCCCCCCCCCCCCCCCCCCATGCTGCTTGCTCAGGCTCCTCTGAGGCGTCGCCAGTAGGCCTTCGGCTTGGGCATTTGCCGCCTCGAACGCCTCCGTGCTGGACCAAGCAGCCAGAGCCCAGCATTCTGCGTGCACGGAAGGCGAGCTGCTGCTCTGGGCACCGCACTGACCCGGACAGAGGGGGCAGCCACCACTGGCGGTGTGGGCGTGGACCGTGGCCTCGCTGGCCCAACTCGCCTGTGCAGGGGATGCCTGGTTTGGGACGGACGCTTCCAGGCACTCAGTCACTGGGGACTCCAGGGCTCAACCTGTGTGCCAAGCTAAGAGCGGTCCCTGGAGGCAGGCCCTTTCTGAGGGAGCTTCAGGGGCGTCTGGGTGAGCAGGAGGGCACCTGCAGCCCTCGCTCCAATGCAGCGTGGCTCTGCTAGATGCTGCTCTTCCGTGGTGCGGCACAGCTATTTACTGCTCGGCAAAGAGCGCTTCCTCCTCAGTCCCCGCACTGTGCAGGCGCGTCTGCGACAGCCTGATGCCGAAGCCAAGGCAAGCCCCTGCAGGCGTCACCTGCCAGCCGGGTGAGCGGCGGCGACTACTCTATAGCGAGCGACTGCCCGTCTCTGAAATCTGCTCGTGATCTAAAACTAAGCAGCATCTTGTTTTCTAAAATAGCACTAAGCAAATACTTCAGAAACCAAACAGGCACTGTCTCAAACTATATACAATTTGAGATCAGCTGTGTTTTTATGCTTACCGCAAACAGCATGAATAATGCATTAAATGTTTTGCATTAAATCACTGATTCAATCTAACCCCTTTCTTGGTGCTCCCTGTAGCAATTCATTTCCAGTTTTGAGTTAGTTTTGGGGTTTGTTCATTGATTGTTCTGATCTAATAATTGCAGGGTTTTCCCGTTGGAGGCAGGAACTTGAAAAACACTTGCTAATTCTGTACCAGCCAATCTCACTACCAAATACTGTTGAGGGAAAAGCTGCCTTTTCGAGCTGGCTGTAAAATATTGTGCTGCAGAAGGAAATAAAATGCATATGGCGTCTTGCACGTGCAGTTAAAGAGGAACAACAAATGGTCCTCATTACAAAGAGAAAGATCCTGGGCAGGTAAGATCCTGGCAAGCATTTCTCTTCCCATGTTGTTCAGGCAAAGCGTTACAAAAGGACAATGCGGGTTTCCCTCACCCGTTTCCAAATGTTCGTCTGACGAGGGTAGGAAGTGGACTGGCCCTGTGCCCTCCCCCAGCAGAGCACACAGCAGCGAGACGGCCCTGCCCATCAGCCACACATGCCTGTTTCTCCCTGCCCCCAGGCACGTCCCCCCACAGGGTTACCTGCATCTTCAGAGAAGGGGCTGAGCTGCGTGTAGCCGCACTGCTTTCTCTTCTCCTTGCTGAAGATGCTGTCTATGTTCAGCGACTCCCTTTTGGGCCTCCACGTGGGGCGGCACTTGCTGGAAGAGCTGGACTTGGACTCGCTGCTGGTGCTCTCCATTTCCCAGTCCTGGGGCTGGGCCGGCAGGGTCCGGGGCAGTGGCTGCGCTTCAGCCGGATCCTGCCTTCCGCGTGGGGAGCCCTGGCTGCCCTGCAGTGCCCTGCTGTGGATCATGTTGCTGACGGTCTCTTTCAGGTCCCTCAGCCTGCTGGCACCGCTCGATGTCTTGGGGGCCGTTCTGGGGACTTGTTTCTCCTTCAGTGTTTCCCCTGCAGTTTAAGAATGGAAGGAGAGGGCAGCGTCAGCGACAAAAATAGCTTCCCTGTGAATTAACTGCACATCTCACTCCCTCTTTTTCAGCTGATTCATCAGAAAGGAGACCCAGTTCACATCTCAAACTGAACAGGTGTTTAAGAATTGAACTATCATCTTTGCCTTCGCTGTGGTATCCAGATGGCTGGGACTCTTCCCCCTTCTTCCGCGACCTGCTGGAACTCCTCTTGCGGTCCGCCAGCGAGCCCTTTTTGGATCCGTGCCTCTGATTACACTCGCTGTCTGTCAGGTGTCCTGGGAGAACAGAAGAGGCATCCTGACCAGCTGTTCAGCATCCCAAGAGGAGGAAGCCTCACTCATCTGCCACAAGTATCAAATAGATTGTAACTTCTACTTAGTGCTTCGGCATGAGGGGAATGACTAACTTGACCTGAAATGCATCTGCAAGGAAGTATTTAAAAAGCCCAAGTAATGAGCACTTCAGAAACCGTGGTTATGGGAACCGTTTGTGCAGGCTGACCGGAGCAGTGCCCGGCACCTCGGCTGACCTGTTCCAGGCCCACCAGCTTCTGTTCATGCCGACAGGCTAATAATCTTACACACGCCCCTCTCTCACACAAACATGACTCCCTCCCTCTCATTTTTAAACTGCTGCTCTTGTGCTGTGATCTTTTCCTGGATTTAAGTACAACTACACGCAGCATTCCCGTATTAGCTACACGTTTTAAGAAATTCAGCATCTTATCTGTGATATTGGCTTGAAAAAGCAAAAGAAGTCCAGAATGGTGAAAAATACGCTTGGCAATACATGCGGCCAGGAGGTCATTCCCACGCCGAGCAGGTTACAATTTGCAAGAACCCCAGGCTGCCAGTTCTCATGTTCTCTCAGTAAGATACAAAAAGGCATCCACACATAATGTACTCAGCACCTTTTCTGTCCACACCTGAAATACCCCTCATTCATGCTGCTCATCTTGTGCAAACCACGACCAAATTTCTTTCTACCTGAAGATGTGGCCACTCTGCTGTCTTTCACAGGATGGGACAACACTGGCTACTATTTGAGACGGACTGGCCCAGTCCAGTCCTTGTTTATTTCAGCGTTATACTGCCCAATAGCCTGAAGGTGCTCTGGGCAGCTCAGAAGCAAAAAGCACACAACTAACAGCACAGCCTTGCAACCCCACTAAAATGAAGCGCAAATACAAGGAAAGGGGTCAGCTGGGCGCCCCACAGAATGGCGCCACGCTCTTTTTAAGCGGCCTGAAATTATGGAGCGGGAGCCGTGATGGCGCAAATGGCTGCTTCGCAAGGGCCCGTGGGACCATGGATGGGCTCCAGGCCCATGCCAAGTGCTGTGCCGAGGGGCGAGGTTCCGGAGACTCTTGAGGAACTGGCACGTGAGAGGGTGGGAAGGGGTAGAGTGTCCTTGTATCAGTGCTGTCATGAGCCGGGGCTCCCTTCTTGCAGGAAATCCACTGCTGCTGGCACAGCTGTGGAGGAAAGGGCTTGGAACGATAGCCAAGGCCGGCAAAGAACGGGGTTTGGCAGGTGGAAGAATTAGGAGCATTGCTCCAAGTGGTAACAAGGAAACCCAGTTGTCCGACCGGCAGTTAACGTAACAGCAGAAATACTGTCCAAGATGGCATTCAGCCTTTCAGTCTGGCCCCTAGACGGGGGACAAGCCAGTGGAAGACCAATGGAAAAGCCTCCCTTTGCCCTTCAAGCAAGTTCATGAAGGAAGCAGAGAGCCAGGCGTAGTTGGGGAGAGACGGTGGCTCACTCCTCCCTTGCCACCCTGATCAGGGAAAGCTGGCTTTGGGCTGCATGGTGCATGGACTAGCAGCTCCGCCAGGCCCAGCAGAGTCCCCGACTGGCACAAGCTCTGTGCGGACAGCACCTGCCCCCAGCAATGCCTCAAGGAGCGGCTCCTCCACGCGCTGGCTGGAAGCCCCACTCTGTGCAGGCGGGCTGGCAGGCCTGGGCCATGGGCTCTGGCCAAGGGCCTCCCCTTGGAAGCAGCACCGCCCCTGACCTGGGATATGTGCTTGAATCAATGCACATGCTTTCCCCAGCCGAAGAAAAGGGTCACCTGTGTCCCTGCTGCTCTGTGAGGTGGCATCATTCTCCATGTTGTAAATGACAGTTCCCTGGGAATCAGAGGAGAAGTGGCTGACCGCAGACTCATGATGAGAGTGTTTATACGGGAAACTGTCCGCAGAGGAGTCTGTCCTGGTGTCGCTTGTGACTGAAGGCTCACGCCCTGATAAAAGAAGACCGTGCGAGTTGGAACTGTAGATAAGAAAGGGGCGAAGGCAGGCCACAGACTCTTGGAGAGGAAAGATCACTGCATGCCCAAGAGAGCATGAGGGAATAGCAAGAGGGAACCTGCAACCTCTTGCTATTAAGCAAATTCCCTTTTCCTGAAAAGCCCAAGCGAAAGATAACAAGTTACAAGGTAACTTTTTAAACAAAATGTTCCACCTCTTCCCACACTTTCTCCCCACAGCCCACAGTCTGCAGAAAAGCTCTGACCATCCTTGTGAGAGATGCTTTGACATTAGCAATCATTCCAGAGACAAGAGTTCTGCTACCAACAAATGCGCCCCTGAGAAAACCTTTCCCCGAGTCTTTGCTGACTGACATGTCACACAGGCAAACATGTTGGAATTACAGCACTTCGTAATTCTCTGAAATGACACAGTTAGGTGAGAGTGACTGGGCGCAGAGGAAATTTTCTCTAAGCCTAATCTACTTGAAGATCAATTTGTAATGGGATCAAGTGGGGTTAGGGGAAGAAATAAAAACAAGCACTTCCCCTCAAGTCCACCCTGCTTCCCTGTGATTCTGTGTAGACTCCCACCTGCATTCCCTAAGTATGGAAGCTGAGGATTGTGCTAAAACTCCTGGATTCTGCACAAAGTCACAAACTGCATAAAGGATTCAAAACTGCATAGGAAGTTAAGGGGAAAATATATCTTTTGAACACAGAATCCTTTGCATATTGTCTCCATGGTTCTATCTGAATGCAGAATATGAAGTATGAAACACAGAGTTTCTGCCAAACCACGATCAGAAATTCAGCGTGTCTGGAAATAGAATTCTGTAGCCACTGAGAAAGTAAAGAAAAATGAATTTGACTTATAAAAAAAAGTGTTTTCAGTAATAAAGATGACTTTCTCTCTTACTGAATTTCATCCGCTCCTATTACCCAGTCTATGAAACTCCAACCCTGTCTGCTCGAACCTGTTGCTGCCGTTTCTGCCACTCCCCCAGTCTGTGATATTTCACCCAGTGTTCCTCCCTGCTGGTACTGGTAACACACACGACATCATACACATGAGGAGCTTGGCAAGAATGCAGTGCAAACTCTGAAATCCAAAAGCTCAGAGAGGTTACCTGAATCTTCGCTATCGTAGTAAGTTCTGCTGTACTGCTGAAGGTCCACTTGGACGGGCGCATCCTGGGTTGACACCGGAGTCCCCCGTGGGTCCGCATAAAGTAGCAGCAGGGGCTGATAATGACCCTTAATGCACTTGGTTACAACATCTTTCCATTTGGGGCCTATCTGAAATATTGTTTAAAAGCCAGGAAGACATCTTCAGCAGCTGGTTCCCATTCCTATTTGCAATTTCAATTGATTTCACATGCTGTCCTCATCCTAGCTTTAGACTCAACTTATTTTGTTTGCATTGGACTATTGAAAATTCAGTCTTCAAAAGGTTTTTTAATTTTCTTGGGGGGGGGAAAAAAAGACTATTTAATGGTCAAGGTCAAAGTTAAGTAAATAGAAAATTCATGAAAATCTGAAAGCCTTCTCTTCCCAGCACTGCCTCTAAGAAATCTTAAAAACATTTTGTTCTCTGGGGAGTTCTTTCTTTTTCTAAAGGCCATTTTGCGTATGTTAAAATTACAAAAGAATACTTCCTTTTGTTACTTTTCTGCCTTTTAACAAAGACAGGAAGGGACAAGAATGAAAGGAAATGCAAAAATGAAGTATTCAGAGTCCAAGACCTGGGGATTTTGAGTCCACGTACTGCATCCTGCAGCAGTGAAAGGGAAGAGCTGCTGAGTAAAATACAAATGGCAGCATGTTTGCACTAGCCCAGATCTGCTGCAATATGCCACTTTTTTTCTTTTTGCAGAAAGGATAGGAATGGATCACCGGCTGGGACGGGACACATACGCACAAGCTATTAATGAAAGGTTCAGGGTCACGTTATCTGCCCACCTCCGCCCAAAATACACTGGCAAAGGGAATGCAGCACACAGCTTGAAAATTGGAAGTTTTGAGTGATGTGTTTGTTGTTATGTGCCATCAAGTCGTTCTTCAACGTCTGGTGACACTATGAATGAAAGCCCTCCAAACTGTCCCGTCAGTGACAACCCTGCTCAGCATTTGAAGATAAATAAACACACCCCAAAGAATGCCCTGAGTTCTGTCTCAGAGACGACTCTACACAAGGACATCACCAGACGGTCAACACAGAAATCAGATTGACTGTGTGCTCTGCAGCCAAAGATGGAGAAGCTCTATGCAGTCAGTAAAAGCTAGACCAGGAGCTGACTGTGGCTCCGATCATGAGCTTCTTGTTGCAAAATTTAGGCTTAAATTGAAGAAAGTAGAGAAAAGCACTAGGCCACTCAGGTATGGCCTAAATCATATCCCTGATGAATATACAGTAGAGGTGACAAATAGATTTAAGGAGTTAGATCTGATAGTCAGAGTGCCTGAAGAACTATGGACAGAAGTTCACAACATTGTACAAGAGGCAGCAACTTAAACCATCCCAAAGAAAAAGAAATGCAAGAAAGCAAAATGGCTGTCTGAAGAAGCTTTACAAATAGCTGAGGAAAGAAGGGAAGCGAAAGGCAAGGGAGAAAGAGAAAGATACACCCAATTGAATGCAGAATTCCAAAGAATAGCTAGAAGAGATAAGAATGCCTTCTTCAATGAACAGTTCAAAGAAATAGCCGCCCTGAGGCTTGTTTGCAAGGGGACGGCATACAAATTTGTAAAATAAATAAAATAAATAAATAGAAGAAAACAATAGAATAGGGAGGACCAGAGATCTCTTCAAGAAAATTGGAGATATGAAGGGAACGTTTCATGCAAAGATGGGCATGATAAAGGACCAAAATGGCAGGGACCTAACAGAGGCAGAAGAGGTTAAGAAGAGGTGGCAAGATTACACAGAAGAACTATACAAGAAAGAGCTTAACGTCCCTGATAACCACAATGGGGTGGTCACTGACCTTGAGCCAGACATCCTGGAATGTGAAGTCAAATGGGCCTTAGGAAGTCTGAGCAACAACAAAGCTAGTGGAGGTGACAGCATTCCAGCTCAGCTATTCAAAATCTTCAAAGAGGATGCAGTAAAAGTGCTACATTCAATATGCCAGCAAATTTGGAAAACTCAACAGTGGCCACAGGATTGGAAAAGGTCAGTTTACATTCCAATTCCAAAGAAGGGCAATGCCAAAGAATGTTCAAACTACCGCACCATTGCACTCATTTCACATGCTAGCAAAGTGATGCTCAAAATCCTGCAAGCTAGGCTCCAGCAGTATGTGGACCGAGAACTACCAGAAGTACAGGCAGGATTTTGAAGAGGGAGAGGAACTAGAGATCTAATTGCCAATGTACGCTGGATCATGGAGAAAGCTAGGGAGTTCCAGAAAAACATCTACTTCTGCTTCATTGACTATGCTAAAGTCTTTGATTGTGTGGATCACAACCAATTGTAGCAAGTTCTTAAAGAGATGAGAGTACCAGACCATCTAATTTGTCTCTTGAGAAACCTATATGTGGGACAAGAAGCAACAGTGAGAACTGGACACGGAACGACTGATTGGTTCAAAATTGAGAAAGGAGTTCGGCAAGGCTGTACACTGTCGCCCTGCCTATTTAACTTATATGCAGAACACATCATGAGAAAGGCAGGCATAGATGAATCACTAGTTGGAATTAAGATTGCTGGGAGAAATATCAACAATCTCAGATATGCAGATGATACCACTCTAATGGCAGAAAGCGAAGAGGAACTAAAGAGCCTCTTGATGCGGGTGAAGGAGGAGAGCGCAAAAGTTAACTTGAAACATCAAGAAAACTAAGATCACGGCATCCGGTCCTCTCACTTCCTGGCAAATAGACAGGGAAGAAATGGTGGTAGTGACAGATTTTATTTTCCTGGGTTCCAAGATCACCGCAGACGGGGACTGCAGCCAAGAAATTAGAAGACGCTTGCTCCTGGGGAGGAAAGCTATGGCAAATCTAGACAGCAGACTAAAAAGCAGAGACATCACCCTGCCAACAAAAGTGCGTACAGTCAAGGCTATGGTTTTCCCAGTTGCAATGTATGGCTGTGAAAGCTGGATCATAAGGAAGGCTGAGCACCAAAGGATTGAAGCCTTTGAATTGTGGTGCTGGAGGAGACTCCGGCGAGTCCCTTGGACCGCAAAGTGATCAAACCAGCCAGTCCTAGAGGAGATCAACCCTGACTGCTCTTTAGAAGGCCAGATGCTGAAGATGAAACTCAAATACTTTGGCCACCTAATGAGAAAGAAGGACTCCCTGGAGAAGAGCCTAATGCTGGAAACAATAGATGGTAAAAGAAGGAGGGGACGGCAGAGAATGAGGTGGCTGGATGGACTCCAGGGGATGGTGGAGGACAGGAAGGCCTGGAGGAATGTTGTCCATGGGGTCGCAATGGGTCGGACACGACTTCGCGACTAACAACAATACAACAACAGCACAAATAAGTTCAATGGGCAGTGCTGAGTTTAGCAGAACAAAAACAAAGCCCTAGAGCATTGGTCTGTATGTACATCATGATAAATCGGTAAAGACAAACATTGTAGCATAACAATCAATAAATGAAGTTAAAAAAATAGCCCATCCAATTGGGCTTTCTTCTCCCCCTCTCTGCCCCTTCCCATCTCCTCCCTTCACACTCTTCATTCTTTTCCTTTCCTAGTTATCCCACTTCTGGGAAAGCAAACCTTAGTCCTGGACATGACTCTAAAAATGTGGACCAGGGCACCCATTAGTCAATGCCGGGAGTCAACCTACCTGCATTCACACATGCAGCTGTCCCTAGATGAGGAACAATCCGTAATAATTCACCCCGGGAAGAGGGCCCCTGCATTACGTGACTCAAAGGCCTTCCTTGGGGCAGTCAGAACATGAATATCAGCTTTTGCTCTCAAGAACACTGTGGCTGTTCACTGACATACAAGGGACATAATCTACCTAGCACCTTTCTGGTATCAGCTTCCTAGGAATAAATGAAAGTTACACAAGAGCAACTTGTGTGGTGAGAGGAGAGTGAGCTAAACTGTGAAAAGCATTTTTAGAATAATGTGAAGTCCCGTGGCAGGAGGGAAAAGTGGTTCTCACCAACACCCAATCATGTCACAAAAGCCTCCAGCTTTCTTACCTCTTTGACATGGGCATCATCAAAGTACATCCACTTGCGAATCTTTGTTTGGAAGAAGAAGGTGGAGTAATGTTTTCCATAGTAACAGATCATTCCAACCAAATACAGTTCACACAGTTTTGCTCTGTCATCAGTTACCCTGAAGAAGAGCTTTAAAAGAGGAGAGGATAATCACAGAAAAGTTCTTCACATTCATCTGGAAAATGGTCCTATCTGAACATTCTTGGGAATTATTTATTCAAGTCCAGGTGGAAATCTAGCATATGGGCCCTGCTGAGCCTCCACTGCTAAGAGGAAATACACCTGGATAGCAGTGGAGAAAGCAAAGCGAAAGCCAGGCCACAAGATGAAAGACTCACATCTCCCAACTTCAGACAGGTGCCCAGGCTGTGAATGACGTCCTCCGCCAGATCCGAATGATCTGAGTCCCACACCAGGCCGATGGTGATGATCTGCGGGGAGTTCATCAGCACGCGGCGGATACGGATTTTTTCCCCACAGTTGCTCTGTAAGAGTTAAACAGAAAGCCCGTTTATTCAACTAAAACTAATTTAATACAGCTGCCTCTTGCTCCACCTACTCCTTGACTATACCTGTCCCTCTGTGGTACCTACTGTGTGGTACCTACTGAAGCTAAGAAATTCTTCAGAGTAATCCAGAGATTATTGTATTTCTGGTATACTGATGAACTACATATTGAAAAGCTGTTATCAGACACAGATCCCACCAGATACTGTTTTCCCCCTTTGGGCCACTCTTTCTATTAAATGCAAACAACTTATACAAACCGGACAATTTCGTAAGTCGCCCATGGTGCTTGCATTTTGTAGCAGCTCTCCAAACATATCCGGAGTGGGTTTCTCTCGTCTTTCCAGCATGCAAATTGCCTGATTGCTTTAAGTTTAAAAATGTAAAAAGCAAGATTAACAATATAATTTTGTTTGTAATCAATACTTTTGCATTATTACTTTTGTTATTTAGCTAGCACTACCAGAGCTATACGGCAGGTTAAGCAAGAGGGCAGTCCTTTCCCCCAAGGAGCTTACAATCTTAACATCAAGACGACTGCAACACAGAGGAAAGAAATGAATTAATACCTTGATCAGAACACCTGGGAGGGGAAAAACAGGCTAGGCATTTATACATCCCATTATAAGTTACTGAAATCTAAGTACATTGGGTTAGAATACAGTGAAATAAAGGAACTTGAGATCATTGATTCTGTATATGCACAGCGCTTCATACCCTTAACGACTTTCCCCCTTCCAGGCTAGAGGCGACAGAGGTCTATTTTGTCCCTCCCATAGTCATTTATTTATTTATTTTTCGATTTATATCCTGCCTTTTTCCTACAAAGGGCTCAAGGCAGCTTACATCCTTCTCCTCCTCCATCTTATCCCCACAACAACAACCCTGTGAGGCAGGTTGGGCTGAGAGTCTGTGACTGGCCCAAGGTCACCCAGTCGGCTCCATGGCCGAGTGGGGACTTGAACCCGGATCGCCTGAGTCCCAGGCCCAGGCTCTTAACCACTGCGCCACACGGGCTCCAGATATGCCCATTTGCTGTTCAGAGAAGGCCCTTGGGTCTCAAAATGCATGCTTTGGGGCAGGAAAGGAAAGACCTTGGATTGCCACTGAGACCCTGGCACTCATTCCCAGACTGCTCTGCTCTCCGTAGGCGAGCAGCACTGTCCCCTGCCCTGCTCCTCCTCCTCCTGCAGGCACCTGTCTCCACACAATTCGGAGGCGTCACATACCATTTATTTCATTAACCTCCTAACGGCTTTAACGACATCTGCCACACAATGTGCAGCATTTAGGAGGAAAGAATGAAACAAGAGGACCGTTTTTCTTTCCAGTGCAAGACATGGAGACTTACCAGAGTGAAGTGGTTGAGATATAATGCACCATCTGGATGAAGGGCAGAGGGTCAGAAGTGGCACCACAACTGGTACAGACACACTAAACCGGAGATAAATGCCGTTAACAGTCGGGAGAGAAACGCACATCTGAACAAATTCCCCGTCTGCCAGCTCTTCATTTCACGATTATACTGTCTGGAGTGGGAGTTGTGCCGTACCTGCTCAAATAAGGTCATTGCAAACTTCTGGTGTGAAATGCAGTGCGGGGCAGTGCAGATGTCCTCCTTGGACTCGTCTGCGATGTGGAAGTGAATCCGCATCAGAAGATTCTCCTGCGAGAAGGCATGAAAACAGGAGCGCTTAAATGACAGGCGGCGGGAGGTCAGGGACACAGAAGCCCCATTTGAGGATCCGACGGCATTTTTCTCCAAAGCATTCAAAAATTCAGTTAAGCTGCATTTTCATGCATTGCACCTGTGCCACACTCACAAAGCACTCTGCAGCATCGTCCATGATGCCCAGCTGGAAACGCTGCTCATCCTGGAAAGTCTTTGCAAGAGCGCTCCGAAGAGCATCGGAAGGCAACACTTTCTCATTGCTGCACTGAAACTGGTTAAAGATACCCTAGGTGGGAAAAAGAGGGCGTTTCAGTTCTATGATCTTTTCACTCTTAGCATAGTTTCTAAAGTAAATGCATTTATTTAACAAACTCGTTTACTGTATGTTATGTTAGCATGACCTTTTAGCTGCACTTGAAGAGAAATCTCTCTTACTACTGATCACAGCCTCAAGCCTTCATCAGTTTGCTGCTTCTCATGCCTCAGCTACACAGCTTATTATTCCAAATATTTTACTAACGTAAAATGAGAGATTATCCCAACTTGGGTCCAAATGTTCACCTGCCCTCAAATTCAGGTGGCATAATGTCAGGGATGCTAGCACACGCAGACAAAATATTTTGCATAAGCCTTCAGGGTTCTGCACAGCCAGAGGTCTCTGGGTGGCTCACAACAATTAAACAATGCAGGTACAATAACAAACATAGGTGACATCAACATAATACAGTAACATGCAGCATAAAATTCCCATATATAACAGTTAGAACAGCTTGAACAATTAAACCACTATCAAGAAAACCCAGATGGATTAAACACTTGCCATGTCCCATCAAATGCTATTAGATGCATGGAGGTTGAGGATCTTAACCCAGGGCTGCAAAGAGGCCAATGCTGGGGCCGGCCGGCCTCAAGCGGGAAGTCACTCCCCAAGTGGAAGAACCAGCATGGAGCCCTCCTCCTCGTTGCCTTGTTCTGGGCCTCCACTCCCTCCCCAGCTGGAGGAAGGCCTCAGAGGTAGGTCTCATGAACCTGGTAGACTGAAGTGGAGAGGAGCATTCTGCTGTCAAAATCGGGCAGCCAATGCAGGAAGAAGGGCTCTGATATGCTTGGACTTTCCAGTGCCATTTAGGAATCTGACTGCCACCTTTTGCACAAACTCCCGCTTCTGAACAGTTTTCAAGGGCAGCCCCATGTAGAGTGCATTGCAGTAATCTAGTCTAGAGATTGGGGGGGGGGGGAATGTGACCCTGCCAAGCCAGCCCTGGCATTAAAAGGGTTGCAGTTTCAGCTCGTGCCACTTGGTCCCCAGTGGGCGTGCCAGCCAGGCGGTCCACCCAGTGTGTCCCCAGCCTGGTTCGCCTCCTCCTGCACCTTCTCCCACTGCCACAGGCAAAGCTGCCCTGCCAGGCTGGTTTCGTCCCTTGTCCTCTCTGCATATCAAAGCATTCTGCCGCCCACAGAGGCGGCGTGAGAACAGGCCTGCGCCAGAGGTCTGCACATGAATGCGCCGGGTGCAGCAGAAGCTCATGGGACTTCAAAAGGACACCGGCTTCCCTTTCATCTGTTTCCTGCCTTCCTGTGTCTTACACCGGAACCCAGCGCTCCTTGGCCAGTGGCACGCTCCCACCTGTGTAGTCTGGCTCAGCAGCTTTCTTGGCTCAGCAGGGACAAACTCTCCGTCTCACGAAGCAGTTTAAACCATGCCTTTCTTGCAAGGGTTCTCCACTGTACGCCATTCCTTCCACATCCCCCAGTACGCTGCTCCTTCCACACCCTCCTTTGGACTGTAACGGCCCAAAAGGTTCACTCTACTGTTACATTCATTTTTTAAAAAATGTATTGCATTTATATATCCTGACTTTCTTCCAAGTAGCTGAGGAGATGCCCCTCCGTTATTGCCCCAACACCACCAGGAGATCAGGGTAAGCAGAAGGCGGATCAGAGTCTAGTTCCGGGTATCTGGGTGATTCGCAGCAGATCAGCCACGGCTCTTCATGCCCAGCCTTTCAACTGCAGCAGCAACAAAACACCTTATTTATTTTATTTTATTTTTATTTGGGAAATTGATAGGCGTCCATCACTCTGCATCTCCAAGATCAATAAATACAGCAGTATAAATAGAAATATCGTAAACACCCCAACCAATAATAACACTTTTGCCATCTAAGTTAGTACAGCAGCAGCCATCTTGTCAAGAGAACATCTTCTCCGTTACGGAAGCCACGGCGTCAGGCAACAAAGGGGCACAAACGCTGCAGGTGGCAGAGTTCCAGGCAACACCCAACGACTCCCCAGCAGTCCGGGGAAGCCTCCCCTTGTTGGCCAGCCTCACCGAAGCTGCCAGCAGGTGTCTTCTTGCTGCTTTCCTGCAGGCTCTGAATCCGCGCAGGTTTCTAGGAAGGGCTCTTTTCCGCGCGCCGGCCAGCACTGCTGGACCACTGGCTCACCAAGGCAAGTGCTGCAGCACCTGCCCTCACCTCCGGGAGGCAGTACCTGCAAGAGTGCCGGGATGGGCCAGCCTTGACACAGACTCACCTGAGGCCGGGGGCTGTCGGAGTCCCGGGACCAAAACAGAATTCTAGCAACACCAGCTGACCTGCATAGGTGTATACACTTGATTTTGCTTGTACAACGTGTACTTACTTACCAAAAGCAGAAAAAAACCCTCATTTTTGCTTCTGTTGTCAATCCAAAGATTATAGCTCTCATATTCATGCCAGAAAACATCCTGTCAACCCATAAAATTAATTCTTCCTGATTTTCTTACCGCTAATACAAAAGCTCTGGCAGAACACACAAATCAATGCCACATTCTTCTCCACCAGCAACAAAACACTCTCTGTCCTGCATCCTGGCACAAGAAGTTCGGGAAAGCAAACAAACTCTTTGTGGCAGGCTTAGTATCACAGCCTGGCTCCCCCTCCCACTTCCCGAGCGGAGATAAACAAACTCCAAACCAAAGCCGGGCACTGGAAGAATAAAGAAAGCGGGGACTGTGCACAGCAGGCATCAACATGAATAGCAGATCAGAGAGCTGTTCTGGGGTCAAGGCAGCCCTGCCGCTTCCTGCAGTTGCAAAGGCAGCTGGGCTAAAAGAAAGGAGGAACCGCGATCTGGCCTCACCGCCACACTCGGTTGTCTTCCCAAGGCAAAGGTTTAACACCCAGTTCAGAGCAGGGGAACTGTACTGCGAGCATGCGTCTTCTGAACAGCGAACAGATGTGACAGCTAACGGAGTGAATGCTGGCACGTGCGGCTAAGATTCTGGTCACTGACACCAGTGTTTGGACCTGCACGTGAGCCACGAAACACGACTTAACTACTGAAGAATTAATAGCGCCACGGAGAGTTTCCCAATAAAACGGACTGCATTTTGGAGAAGCCCTGCTTAAGTTTTTTCTTATAGTGTAGCCTCTAGATGGCCAAAGAACATTTGTTTGTCAGTGATAAACTTGCATCTCCACCTTTAACTTAAGTGCCCTTTAGCAGTGGAATAGAACGTGTCCTGTTCTCTACCCTCCTTTTTGCTCCTTGTAGACAATCTTATTTTCTATAAATTTATTTGTATTTATATAGTAACACATTTTTCTAAGATATTTTTATATATAAACAAACAGAAGGAAGTGCTTAGTAGCCTTATCAAGAGCATCTCGAATAAAATAAATGGAGCAAGGAATAAAAGGAGCATGTGGTTGAAGTCTCCTAGTGACCATGCACTCAAGGAAAAGCTTGGGAAAAGGCAAGTGCCCAAGTTTCAAAGGACGATGTAGTAGTAATGGGGGATTTCCATTTCCCTGATGCAGTGGACCCTCAGCTCACGAACGCCTCAGTCCATGACCAAATTGGGTTGCGAACAAAAATTTCATAAACATTTTGACTCAGGTCGCGAACTGTGCATTGGGTGGCGACCACAATTGCGGCCGTCTCCCCACTGCCCCTGAGCAGGGAGACGGCTGCGCTCGCACCGGGGGAGGAGGGCCGGGAGATGGCTGAGATCGCGCCCGTCTTTCCTGCACGAGCGCAACCACGATCTCGTCTCTCTCCCCCAGTGCACCCACAATCACACCTGTCTCTCCCCCTGCAGTGCGCCGGGATGACGGGCGTGTGCAGGGATGACGGGCGCGATCGCAGTCGTGCTGGGGGGTGGCGGGGAGATGGCTGCGCTCGTGCTCGGGGTGGGGGAGATGGCCGCGATAGCATTGTTGTTCTTTGTCACTTTGCTTCACATTTTTCTGATTAAAAAATGGCTACAGAATTGATTGCCCTTATTTACATTGAACCTTATGGGGAAATTTAACTCAAATTTAAATAAATTTAAATTTGGCTCACAACCAATTTGGGTCACAACCAGAGCCTGCAATGGATTAAGTTCGTGAGCCAAGGTACCACTGTATTTGTTTGGAGACAAATTCTGCCAGTGTGGCCCCCCCAAGAAATCCCCGACTTGTGTTGCTGATAACTTGCTGCTACCAGAAGTGGGGGAAAGAACCAGAAGATCAGCTTTCCTTGACTAAATTCTAACCAACAGCAATGACCAAATCGAAGCAGTGGCAGTTATGGGAACTCTGGGGAAACGTGACCAGGCCATAGTTGAATTCTTGATTCCAGAGGGAGCAGAAGCCAAAAGCGCCAGAACAAGCACCCTGGCTTTCAGGAGGGCAATTCTAATAAAAACTCAGAACAACGTTAAGTAAGGTTGTGGAACAAGCAACACCAATGAGTTCAAGATGGGTGGGAATGTTTTAAAAAAAGGAAAATCTAAAGGTGCCATTACTAAATTCCCATTGAGAAAAAAGGTAGAAGAGAACAAAAGTGTGTGGGAGAGAGGACCTGAAAACACAAAGGGACATGTGCAGAAAGTAGGCAGACTAAAATGGAAAGTACAAAGCAGCCAGGCTACAATGGAGGAGCATTGGCAGGTAGCACAGAATTGCAAGGATGGCGTCAGGAAGGCTGAAGCTAAGAATGAACTGAGGCTAGTGAGGGACGTTAAAAGCAACAGGAAGGCCTTCTTCATGCACATGCATAATATACGACAGGGGAAAGAAAAAAGATGCCATGGTCAGGACTTGGGAGGGAAGATGCCCTGGGAGGGCTTCCAAACACAGGGCCACTCTAACTCGGAAATGACTTGGCAACTCATAACAACAACAACTAAACATTTTTCTCTTTCCTGGCTGTTTCTAGCACTCACTGAATTATGAAGTTTGGTTTAACAGTCCATGCTGACTATTTTCTCCTTCTAATGTCAACTCACTGCATTACTTACTTTGAGAGCACAAAATATACAGGAATCTCCCATGCATTTATGTGTTGTAAGTTGTCGAAAACTGCGTCGAAAAATATCAAGATGCCACAGAACCTATAAAGGGTAAGAAGAACAAGTCGTCATTCATAGTTTATTTTAGAGTGCCTTAGATAAGAACCCTTAGCTAAAAATTAGACAGGCAATAAATTCATGCTAAGCACCTATGCATCTTCAAGATAAACAGACTCCAGAGAGGACAATCGCATGTTTAACCATATCTATATCTATGCCAAACTGTAAGCCCGTATCTTCAGAGAGAGAGAAAGGAACGTTTGCTTCAATAAACACCAAAGGGGCATGAGTACGTCAAACACGTGCCAACACAGATCGGCTGCACTGAGAAAACCGTGCCCTGGTTTGACCATCAGAGACTGGCAGGCCTTTGCCTGCGTGCTCCATCCTCACGTCGCCCTTTCCCCAGTCCCTTCTCAGGACTGCCCAAGAAGCCAGGAAACTCTGCTTAGCAGCTTCAGAACTTGCCAGAACCATAGGCTAACATTAATGTTCAACACTATTTTGTTCTGAACTTGGCAAACACAGACTCTAGTTTCAGGTAAAACGTGAAACTATACATAATAGAAGATTTCTAGGCTTAGCACGGCACACCAAGCAGAGAGAGGGCTGTATCCATGGGCGTAAAGGCCAGTTCATCTCTCAGTTTATGTCGGTAATGATAACACAACAGCCATAGCGGCACCTGCAACGTTGCTCTAGAACATTTTCAAGAGCTTCTGCAATTACAAGAACAAGGACTGGAAATATAGTGGTACCTTGATTAAACTCATTCTTAATCAAGTTTAAGAAACATCAGTAGAAAGCTAATTATATTTGAATAATAGCTTGATATAGTTAAACCCATGAGCAAGGGAATCTTATCTAAAATGTATGCAAAGTTAACATTTTGTGAATATAAGCATCCCAGAGTTTAAAAAAGAGAAAAATAGAAAAGCAGTAAATCTGCAATCTCAACTATTGAATGGAGAACTCATTTTAAAATCCTCTATAAATGATAATTAACTCCAATCAAATTACATTAAAACAGGAGATTTAATTATATATGCTGACTGATTCAACGCTAGGATTCTAGAGCATTGCTGAGCCATTGTTCTTCTGTTTTCAGCTAAAAGCAGAATTAAACAAATGGTGCCTGCAGTTAATATCACATTTGATGTCCATTAACCGCCAGCCATGCCCATCCATAAGGCACAGGGCAAGACAGGAGTGTCCCTGCCTCATCTGAGGGCAGGGGGGAACAGGCAGGGCTAACCGCCCCCCCCCCCCCGCTCCTTGCACATCTGCCTGCGGGTTCCCCAGACCCGCCTGCTGGCTCACTGTCCTCACAGCCGCTCGCTCGCTCGCTCGCTCCCTCCTCTCTTGGCCAGTCATGCATCTGCTCGCCATTGCCAGCCCACCCACTTCCAGCAGACCAGCCAGTATTTTTTATAATGTTATTTTATCACATGCAGATTCCGCCTTTCCTCCAGGGGCCATCCTGCCAGGCAGTTAGGCTGAGAGGTAGCCACTGGACCCAGGCAATCCAGGAGAAGCAGGAGGCGGCAACTCTCTGGTCCACCTCGGGCAGCAAAAATTCCTGAGCTGGCCCAGCTGGCTTGCAGTGCCCTGAGGGTCCTTTCTCCTCACCCATCTGGGCCACTTTACGCTCACATGGCTTCCTGGCACAGAGCGTCCATTGCAAGCTACGCCCCTGTGCTCAGGTAATCTCTGAATTACATCACTGCAATGCACTCAGCATGGAGCTGCTTTTGAGGACTGTTCAGAAGCTACGGCTTGCGCAAGATACACTAGAACACACACACACACACACGCCAGTTCTGGTCCACTTGCCGGCTGCTGCTGCTTCCAGGCCCAGCGGAAGGTGCACCTCTTAGCCCAGAAAGCTCTGCCACTTGGGAGCACATCTCACAGCTGCTTGTTCTCCATCTCTAAGGTGGAGGCAGCATGGAGGAGGGTCTTCGCAGTGGCAGCCCCTCAACAAGCTGCCTGCTGATGCACGCCAAGCACCAACAGCTCTTGCTTGCTTCGTATCTGTTACAGGGTATCAATCAGTTTTAAATAGGATATTGGGGCATTCCATCAGCTGTCTAACATGTCTTGTTATTTAATTTGTCATAGCTATTGTAGTGTTTTAAATTTGGTTTAAAATTTGCCTTTTAAATTTCATAGCATAATTTATCGGTTTTATTGTAATCCGTATTTTCATATTACATTTCTATTTATTTATTTATTTACAGATTTATAGGCCGCCCCTTGCCACAAGCCTCGGGGCGGCTCACAACCTCAGAAACCATTGTAGGCAGAAACATGGTACAATAATTAAAAAGCCTACAGAACTTTAAAACTGGCCTATCTCCAGGTCCAAATTAAAACAAACAAATACAATATAATACAAAAGATTTAAAATAAATTAACATTTAAAATATTGCTTAAATAAAAAGGTCTTCGCCTGGCGCCGAAAAGCAAATAAAGACGGCGCCAGGCGAGCCTATTGTATTTTATATGCTGCTGTGAAACTCTCAGAGAGCTTCAGCTACTGGGTAGCACAGACATAAAACCACCACCACCGACAGCAACATATATCCCTCAGAATTCCACCATTTTGTCGTCAAGTGCCAAGCTGGCCACCAAAACAAAGGGGAGTTCCAGTGAGGGCTTTCAACGAGGCATCACTCTGAACTTCTTGCTCAGCACTTCTCCATGAAACACAACTCTCTGACTAATGCCTCTCCTCTCTTAGCAAGAGCACACAAGAAACGATACAGCTCCCTCCACAGAAATGAAGCCACCGCCAGCAACAGCCACAGTTCCACACACCAGTTCTCCACATTTAGGAGAGCTGAGCAGGGCTGTCATGGACAGGACACTCTGGAGGCCTGTTGCTCATGGGGTCGCCGCAAGTCAAAGGCAACTTGACAACTCGGAACATCAGTTCTCTATATTTCTGCTCACAGTCATGACAAACACATTTCTCCCTGGTGCAGCTTAGTCAGTCTACTGTCTACCCAACAGTATCAAGTGTAAACAAAACCTGCTGAATGCCGACTGCATCACTGGGGCGCTGGGTCTTAAGCAGATCGTTCAGTCCAGTGTTTTGGCATTCTTCCCCATAAAGCTAGAATTGGTGGCACCTGATAAACTTCTACTCTCTGTGCTGCACAATTAATCCGAAGGACAGTAAACAGCAACACGGCACTTGTCAGCTCCCTTGTCATGGACATGGTGCTGGGCCCCGACAGGCATTGCCTGATCTTAAATGGCACGTGCCAGAGCATCCCAACTGCCCAGAACTCGTTATTGAGCACAACTCTGACAAGACAGCTGGTTCAAAAAATATACACCAAGATTACACTGACCCAGTTTCAAATCCAAACCCATTACTGACAATCTTGCCACCATATGTGAATTCCGAGTAGCAGTTGCTACTACTTTGAAATAATTCTTCACCTAATGAAATACTTAAGTGATACAAAGCAAGATGCTTTCTTTACAAAAGGAAAGCTGGAGCTCTGTTGTAGAAATGCAACAAGGAAAAAAAACCCAGGAGAACAGATTTCCACATGCTTTTTGTCTGATAAAATCTTACATAAAATATCTAGAGAGGGGCACAATTTTAATTTGAAAACAGAACTTTTAAATGGTGGCAGTGCATTATGCAAAGTCAATAAAAAGCATTTAATTCTAGTAGAGACTCTCATAACTGAACTGAAAGGGTATGCATTTATAAAAGGTTCCAACAGATTTGTATTGTAATTCACTGTTAAGATGGTCTTGAAGAAAAGCATCAAACAGAAAGTTCTTACCTGTAATGCACTATTCAGAAAGCAGCTGTTCTGTCCTGGCTCATTGCTGAGACCTTTACTTGGTGCTATAGATGTTGTATTACGTGGCGTGAACATGCCTTGCACACTGCCCCGTCCCACAGAAAAGTAATTCCTCTTCCAAGACATCTTTCACATGTAGATGCACAGTGTACAGATTTTCTGTCTGTGTCTAATTTAAACCAACTTCTCCTTAATTCAAAATCAGAACTAAGTGCTAAAACAAATTAATTCTCCAGATTGCTCACTGGTACTTCATGAAATCATTTGCAACTGTTTTTCTTTAAATCCATGCAATTCTGTTGCAATAAATCTACAGCTGACCTAGGGAAACACCTGCCTTCATCTCTGAAAAGATGAAAAGCAAAGTCAAAGAATCCATGGTCTTTCAAGAGCAGTTTTGGTACTGTATCATCCTTTGGCCTAAAGAAAATTCAGTGGAACATTTCTGCGGATTGCTGGAAGCTCAAAAAAGGTTGAAAACAAGCGAAAGTATCATTCTGTTCTTCTGTAATCTTCTTAGATAGATGACAAAACCTAATAAGTAAAATCCAAAACCCTTCCTGCTTCTTCTCAGCAGTTTCTTGGTAAGGTGCCGAAATGGACCATTGCGTGACTATAAGCAGAGCAAAGGAAACATCCCAGAAGAGAGTTCTTTAACCTGAGCAGGAAAGGTCTTCCTGAAGTTCTCTTAACTTTCTGTGCAGCTCTTGAGTGGTGCCTCCGACGGCTTCTTCTCATGCAAGTGGAATGCCTAGCTGAGAGAGAGAGAGAGAGAGAGAGAGAGAGAGAGAATCAAAGGCTTGCATCACTTAATTACTCACTTGGTTTTGTTCTGCTCTGCCAAGATCAGCATTGCCTCACCTCCTACCAGAAACTCGGAAGCAGTCAAAACACAGCAAAACAAAATCCCCATCGAAGCTGAACCACTGCAGCCAAGGAGAATCACCACAATGAGCCCTATCCGGATGCCCACAGCAGAAAACTTGGGTTCCCTGGTATAATAGGAAAAGCTACACACAGCTTTATAAAATAAGTATTTCTTAATCTTTGTGTGTCTCAAAGTAGTGAAGTTATTTATAAATAAATTACAAACACCTATTTAATTTTTCATTTCAGAGGAGACTCCTACAGCATTACTAATCACAGAAGGGAGGGCAGGCTGAGATTCTTTCAGAGCTTCTTTAAAATTCTGAAGTATTGCTTGTTATGTGAAGCCAGATTTGTGCATGTGCACATTTGAACGCATATGTATGCAATTCCGATGCCCCAGTCTTTGAAATACGCATGAAGTCCACAGATAAAACTGATGATTCGCCTCTATTCAAGAGACTAAGACCACAGAACGGGGGCCAGTTGGTGGCAGGAATTATTACTTTGGGCAGCAGGGTTACCGATCAGATCATCACAAAGGTATAATTGAAAGCCTTTGTGATCCAGCCCTTTCCCAAAAGCAGATCAGCTTTTCCCAGACAGAGCAGACTCTGCCGACTCAAGGACCATTTTTTAATTCTCCGTAATTTTACACAAAGTTAGCATGGAAAGTGTGATTTTTAAAACAATCCACTGAAACGTGCATTTCCCCATAGGCTAAAGCACAAAGACAGACAAATTCCAGCCCTTTGTGCACCTGGGGGATTTGCCCATTTCCAGGACTTCGGATTCGTGCAAAATTCTGTTCTGTGGATGAGCAAACCGTGCAAGAGCGCATGGCACCAGGTAAAGCACAAATGGAGGGCGTCTTACAATGCACAGCCCACCTCGCTTCCGGCGGATGCTCTGGAGAGCTGCTCTCTCCAGCTGCTCTCCTGATGTGGCCCCTGCCACAGTGGAAAAGCAGTGGCAAGGCAGCTGCCCACGCAGCCACCCCGCTGGCTCCACTTCCACACTGCAGCAAACTCCACGGCGAAGGACTGCCCACTGGGCCCGCTGGCGCCTCCCTTTGCCCTCTGATGTGCAGCTGGACACAGCAGGCCACCCCTTGCCAGCGGCAAGAGAACAGCCGCGAGCAGGACGGCTGTGTGCATTCTCCCCCGGCACAGGCCGCGATCCGGAAGGTAACCTCAGTGGAGACAATCAGCGACTGATCAGTGGCAGGTAACGAGCTTCATTGGGAAAATTATGTGCAACATTCAGAAGACAGATGCCCTCTTTGATCTAAAAATTAATATTTTCTATGCGTGCTTTTTATTGTTTGTCATGTTTCCAGTGATGCTCTCAAAATTTATTTCAATATATGGTATTTCTCAAGGAAGTTTAAGCTCTCTTCAGTGCCAATTGGGCACAAATTATCAAACATATAGCCCTGAAAAATTATTATGCATTTTTGGCTTTTTCTTTTTTTATGGAAGTTAAAGGTGTTATCCATGTCCATTATAGGGAATAAATTTACTAATAATTTACTAGGGCCATAATTCATAAAATGTCTGAAGACTAAAACCGTGTGGGTTTGCCTGTTCATGGACCTGGAGTCTCTTGCTGGAGACCAGGCAGAAAACATGTGGAGACTAAACCTTAGCTTCCAAACCTCTGGTGGCCTAAGAAAGAGCCATTCTTTTCATTTGCAACTAGAACGTATTTTACAAAACACATGGGTGCAAGTTCAGTGTAAGCATCAACCATTATCTTCCACTGAGTATTTGCCCTTTAATTTCACTTATCTGAGAATCATATTATGCAAATATTAAGTCATAAGAAACCTGTAAAGTAGGAAGGTATAATTCAGAAACTGGACATGCCATTCCTTGTTCTCAGTGCCCTGGCTGCTCATCAGCACTCCTTTAGAGAACGCATGCACTAGACTAACAAACAGGCTCCCCAGCATTCTTCGGCACTGGGTGTGCAGGAATGGTGACGAAGCAGGGCTCGTGCTGCTCTCTGCAAAGCCGTTCCAAGAAGTTCTGGATGCAATGAATTCAGCGATCTCTATTTGCTTACCAGACTTTACAAAAATTGCAAGTATGCTAAAAAGGAGACAGGATCAAAGCCATATAGAATCATACACAGAGACATAAACTATGATTAGAAAATAAAGGAGCAGGGTATGTCTGTTTCACCTCCCCTGCCTCACACCTCATTTCATTAGACTGTACCTTGCAACTCTGACCTTTCAGAAGTACAGGGAGGAGTGCTTTTACTATAAGAATAAACTCTATTCTGGAAAAAAAATGAGTAAGATTGCAAACTGGACTAAGTGAATAACACAGAATGATTGGGTTCCAGATCTAAGCGTTTTCATTTCAGACAGAAGGAAACAAATTTATTTATGGGAAAGTATCAGTTATGATTGCAACGGGACTCTTTCCCCTATCATGTTGTGCCCTATGGTGGCACAACTAGTGCAAGTCAGAGCTCCTGATTGTTACCAATTCAGCCGCCCTCCGTGCCACGTACTGCTCTGTTTTGGCGGGTCACCTAACACTCAGTGGCAACCTGTCGGGAGGGCCAGCTTCAGTGCCTTGCCTTCTCCCCTCTCACCATTGCCTATCCTTATCTGTCCAGTCTTTTAGATTTAAGCCTAAGGATGTGTGTGGGGGAAGGTATTGATCTGTAGCCTGCACTAAGAGTTATATTACTGTAAGAGTGTTTCGTGGCAGCATAGCAAATGGGAAAGAGTTGGCTCATTTTGCTCCTCAACGCTTATAATTTTCCTGTTTGGTGTCCTATTCACTTGTAACACAGTAATTCAAAGAATGGCACTTTAGCTATTTTGATTGCTTTTCAATCAAGAACAAGGTGTGAGCATATTGAGAACAATCTGCTAAACAAAGTGTATAATTAAAAATGAATAAGCCTAAAGAAACAAATAGGAATCACACTGAGAAACAACTGAGACTGTAACTATCTAGATCTCTTCCTAATTAACATACATCCATTTAATTTGGCTCGGTAGGACCCATAGGCAGCCTGTCCCCTCAGTCACAGAAGTGTGAGCAGCGAGGCGGTTCCATCCTGGAGTCACTCGGGCTGCGGCTCAGCCTGTTATTCTGGCCTGGGAGTGTGAGGTGCTGCCAGCCCAAGGGGAGCAGCTAGTCCTGGTGTGGCTAACAAAATAAACCAGAGTAGGCTGAGATCACAGGTGGGCAGTTGCGCAGCAGTCACACGGCTGCCGGAGGACAGAGGCTTGCTCCTTCTTGCAGCATCTCCTGGGATACGACCTTGGAGAAATGAGGAGGAAGAGGGGGGAAGCAACAAACCCGTCGTGGGTTGTCATCAGGTGGGTGTGTCAGGCCAGCCAATCTTGGCTACAAACGAAGTGCATCAAAGGAAAAAGCAGATCGACGCTCGCCAGCTAACCGGGCCAACGAGAACCAGCTCACCAACACCAGCAGTGACGTGAGTGGACATCCGGCAACTATCAGCGTGGCACTGGAGAGGTGCCAAGTGGGGTGCCGCAGGCTTCTGTCTGGGCCCGGCACTCTTCAACATTTGCATTAATGACATAAATAAGGAGGTACAGGGAGCGATTACGGAACTGGCAGATGACACAAAACTGGGTGGGACAGCCAATACCCTGGAAGAGAGAGGAAAGAGCCAGGCTGATCTCGATGGGTTACCATGCTGGGCTGAGAGCAACAGAATGAAATGTGACAGGGACAGACGGCAACTTCTGCACCTGGGGGGAAAAACCCAAATGAATAACTACAAGGTGGAGAATGCTTGGTGCAACAATATTGCAAATGCAGTTGTTACGGATCACAAGCTAAATATGAGCCTACAATGTGACGCAGCTGCAAAAACAGTAAACGTTATTTGAAGCTGCATTAACGGAAGTATCACTTCCAAATCCACAGAGTGCTGGTTTCCCTGCACTCAGCATTCAAGAGGGACTGGACCAGACCACCATCTGAGCGGGATGGTGCAAGTCCGTGTCCCGCAGTAGCAGGGAGTTGGACCCGATGGCCCTTTCAGCCCCTTGCAACTCTAGTTTTCTTTGATTCTATGCTCAGAAAATGAACACTTTCTTCTTCATAGCTCCTGGATTTGTTTGTTTTCTCCACACACCACTCTGTCCTATGTTCCTCGACGCAAACATCTAGGTGATGACAATTTTGCTACACAACAGGTCTAAACCAGATAGTGGTAAAATGCCCCTTACCACAGGGCCTGAAAGTGAGCACAGAACTAGCTAGACAAGCTTGGTCACCCAAATGAGATCACACAAGACAAGGCAGGACAAGAAGGATGCAGGGAACAGTGAACCGAAGGCAGTGGGTTGAATCGAGCGCCCTGGCAACGCCTGAGCCCACCAATGATGCGCACTGGCCCCCGGCTCATTCACAAGCGTGGCTGCTGCAACTTGCCTTTCAGAACAAGGCGGCTGCCGGCCAGACACGCAGGCTTGGGAAGGGGCCGTTGAGGAGAAGGAAGCAGCTTTCCCAGTACGGGGTAACAGGATGCTATCAGGAAGCACATCCCAGAACGCTTCAGCCCAGTGAAAACTGGAAAGTGCTGCATGGTCATCTGTGCATTAATTTATCAGAAGGGAGGAAGTACTGCACCGAGAAGCACATCACGCTTACACCCTGAAGAGGTTTCCAAAGGAGAATCGGACTGGAAAAATTCCTTTGAGCTGGGGCCAGCCCATGCACTGAATGGATGAGGAATCCACTCCACAGGACTGTCCGGCCGGTTGTCCTTTGACCAACGTCTGGGGATGGTCCGTTATTGACCCCCTCCAAATCCATGGAGCAGACCAACCCAGAGCACTGCTCTGCCGCCCAGATCTGGAAGACAGTAGGCAGCTGATGCCCCTTTCTGGGAGTGGGAGGCGTGAGGAGCCTCGTGCACAAAAATCTGAACTACAACGATGGATTACTGATCAAGAAGGATAATGGTCCACTTTATTAACACAGTAGAAAGGGCACTTCAGTGTCCTGACAGAAAACGAGGAGGTTTGTGTTTTCTTAAGAGAGCAATAGAGGTTGAGTGCCATGTCACTCGCTCAGGAAATGATTCTGCCATACAAGCTCATACGCCTCGTGGATTTTGGGGGTTGAGAGCCCTCTGTCGAGAGACAGTAAACTGGGCCACGGCCCATTCCTGCAATGCCTTTTTTCAGTCAAGTCCAGTCAAGCGTCCTGGGCCAATCCCACGGTCAGTCTGGAGAGCTGACCTCCCAGCATGAATTCATCAAGCGTCAGAGCCAACTCCAGGACCCTGAGAGGCATCCAGCTGCAAAAGCTGTTAGGCCAACCCTCCCTCCCTCCCCTTCCCCTTTTCATTTGCAACTGATATCCTATTGCCAGTCCTCAACAGTCCATGGATCCTGGAATTGTATCTGTCAGAAGTGAGGTTTCCTCCTTTCACGCATTCAACACCACAGTCCTTCCTTGCAAAAAGTTTTGTACTGACCAAAGCAGTTTCCAGAAGCACAACCACCCAAATGAAGCTCTGAACATGCCTGCAGCTGCTAGTGAAAGCATCTGGAATGGAAGTGATGGACTGCCTCCTTGGATGCAATCTCCTGCCAGCCCACGACAGCACTCTGGGGCTGGAAACACCTTCTAAAGGGGAACCCGGAGTTCTCACATCTTGGGGCTCTGGGGAAAGGGCATCACCCCAGCTGCCCCCTCCTTCCCAGGAGCAGCGCTCACTCGCACGTCTGCCCTACTTTCTCGGCCTGCCTATCGGAAACTGCCAGGAGAAAGCGAACGGAAGCAAAGGCCCACGCGGGTCCTCTGTGGGCCGATCCTTGGGGTCGCTATCAGTGCACTCCAGCAGCAGGCACCGTGCCAACGCTGCCCACGGAAGGTCCTGATTTCTACACTCGCACAATGGCAGTGCAGCCTTTTTAAAATTACATTCTTTTCTACATACCCTGTGTGTGCCATTTTTTTAAAAAATGTGTCAACCTCTTACAGCTTCTCCAAGCTGACACACGGGCACTTTCAAGGGGCTGTCAGTAGCCATCAAAACAGGATCATGCAAGGGGTCTGTCAAGCCAGAATTCACAGTCCCTGAGGAAAAGGGTGACGGGAAGGAAACCCAAAGCCAGGGAAAAATGCCAGGCAAAGGAGTGGCAGGGAGGGTGGCACAGCACCGCCAGTCACGGGCTGCGGAGCCGGTACATAAAACCTCCGACCCCTCAACTTATGGTACCTTCGACTCCTCCGACTCCTTTATTTATATATCAATATAGGAAATAAATGATTAGTATATTTATTTCCTACACTGATTGAAAGCATTCAACCTACAAGGCATTTCATCACTGTCAATGCGACTCCTCAGGCTACTTTTCAGAACCATCACCTGTTAAAGTTTGGGTCCAAAGTTACTGAACTGTATTAGAAGTGCTCACCAACTTCGTCTCTGGGGCAGCTGGCAGCAGGGCTGGAGAGTCAGTCACGCACCCCGGCGAAAGCAGCAAGGGCGTCTTGACAGTCCCGCCAGGCGGCTTGCAGGATAATTCTCAGCGTCCACAACGGGGGCAGTCACCCAAGTTCGAATGACACAGCAACTCAGCATGGGTTGCCATGTCGTGTAAACCCAGCCTATGTGTGCATGCTCCTTTGAAACCAGCACTCCAAATCTTGGCTCGGAGACTTTAAGCATCGGCACAGGAACACCAATCTCTCTGAAAATGTTTCTGGCATTGCTTCCCCCCGCCCACCAGGGTCTACTGGCACCTTCTGACTGGCCACCATACTCTACGGTGTGCCCATTGTCTGGATCTCCTCGGCAGCTGGCATCATTTCCACCCTCATCTGTACGCGAGCGAGCAGCACTTTTCTCCTTTTCTTTCTTTTTTCTTCAATCCCAGGACTCAAGCACAGTGTCCTTGTCATGCACCACATGCTCCTGCTTCCCTGCTGACGGCACTGTCAGAACAACCATCCCAGCAGAACCCTTCTGGCCAAGGAGTCAGGAGATGCGGAGGAGCCAATCACCTCTTGTGTTCTGCAGAATAAGCCCCAGACCTGCTGTGTTCTTCTGACCCAACAAATATTCACACGGGAATGCCATTTTTGTCTACATTTTCATAGACTCTTAGAATAGTAGGATTGGAAGTGGCCCAGGAAGTCACGGGGTCCAACACCCTGCTTTTTGCAGGACACCAATTTCCACCATCCCTCTCAGATGGCTGCTCATTGTTGTACATCACCCTTAAACTGTAACTCTGAGTAAGTTCACACAAAAGCCACGGTGGTTTCCTGTGCAAGATGTTCTGCTGGGTCATCTGAACCCTGCTGTGGTGTTTTAGCATAGTACATTAGATTTTTAGAAACTACTATAAGAAACAATGGTCTGTTCTATGGTTTCCAGGCCTCAGCATGGGTTTTCTGAATGTCCAAATGCGTCATGATGGTTTCCACAGACCTGGCATGTAACAACCACAGAGGGCCTGGAAAGAGCAGCAGCTGCACAAGCAGCTCTACCCATCCAGTGTGGGACTGAATTTTAGGCACAGTGGCTAATGGGTTAGGTGCCAACAATGGGAGGACTGAGAGAGGAGGGGGAACCATGCTAGAGTAGAAACCACTTAATCATCTGTCAGGCACATCCAAGGCAAATACACCGAACACTATGGAAACCATGCAGTGTTGCTTGCCATGAGATACGAAACCAGCCTCTGTTTTGACTCTCCCAAGAGATTTGAATAGTAGGTACATTTAGCAGCACACTGGACTATACTACTGACACCAAAAATTCCAGCACACGCGCACAAAAGGACCTGTTCTGAAATAGCCAATAAATTAGTATTTCGACACAATGACTCATTCACTTCCCCACTCCCAAGCTACAGCAATAACCCGTCCCTCAAAGTAAACATCACACTTCCTCCTGAGACGTACCAGTGTCAGAGCGAATAAATGCCCAGTGTGGCCAGATGCTACAATCGTCATCCTTCTAGATTCTGTCTTAGGCCAATTTCCATCTGGCATGGCAGCTCTATGCTTCCTAGAAGGAACAAGTGCTCCGTTCGTATGTCTGAACGCCCAAGGGGTCTGATGAGGCCTCCTTCAAGCAGAAGCAAGGAAACGGTGGACACGATAGTCAACCAATTACTATGAAACTCACTCTCAGTTAACATCATACTGAGAAACTCTTTATTCATTCTCTCATGTACTGTGTTGTGGTATAACACTATATTATATCAATATAGACCAACAACTATGTCCAGATCATAAAACTGGTTTGTAGGTAATATTGTTAAAACTGTAACGAAAGCCTGGTCCCTAACTTTACTTGGCCTTGTCACCCTTGCATATACTAGTATCATTCACAAGCCAGAACCGGACAGAAAAAGAAAGCCTGCCGTTCAGCAGGAAGTTTCTGAGGACTGAGAATATTTCCCATGGTGCACATGGCGACAGCATCCCCCATGGAACACTACAACACTCCTGTGAGAGGGAAGCGGACAGCATTCCTCAAAGGCCACACAACGTGTGCTTTTCCAGAATTGAGCACAGAGTACTTAATGTCGTGAAAACCTATGAAACGATGCCTCTAAACCCAGGAAATTAGGAATTTTAAAACCTTTTAAAATCACACCATCTTTTTAGAGTCCTCAAATAAGGATCATGCTCTCTGTATTACCTGTGCACAGCAACACTGTCCTATACACTACAGATGATTCCAGCAATATTTTAAATACTTACAAACAGCCTGGGCTCCATCCATTCTTATTCCTCACAGCTGGATATCTGCAATCAGAAAACCATTCCCGCCTCCGCATCCGTCTCTCTCAGGCAGGTCTACTTGGAAAGATGACATCATCGCTAGAGACATGCACCTGATTCTCAGGGAACTGCCCCTCCTCCAACAAGCAGGTCATTTTTTTTAAAGTGACAGCCAGAGACCGCCCCTGCTTGTGTGCGCTTAGCACTGCAGAACATGCTCCTGTAATCACTCCATTTCTGCATTTTTCCTGCTCTGCTTCAATCAGCCAGGATGCAAATTGTTCCCTTGAAAAAAACACAGCAAGGGTATTTCATTATACCTAAAAAGCAGGTCACAATTCACAATTTCTTCATAACAGGCAACAAACTAAAGACTATACAGCTTAATCCCATAATTCTGTTCCAAAGGCATAAAGGTAGAGAAGATTAATTCCTCTGACTTCCACATTTTTCACAAAAAATTCTGAAACATTTTAGGTCTGACTTGAATCCTCCCCCAGTCACTACAAAAAGCCCCTTTCTATACCCTGTCATCACCACTGTAAATATGGCCACAGTTCAGCAAACCATTCAGGCTTCTCTTCCCGGTCTCTCCCTTTCCTCAGAAGGCAGGGGCTACATATGTGTAGACCTGCAGCTCTCCAGGCACAACCTGATGTCTCAGGATGAAGGTCCGGCTGCTGGACCAACAGTCTAAAGCTCCAGGCTGTGGTCACCAGCCTGGCTGCAGGGCAGGCAGGAAGTCTTTCTATGGAAAACTTGCCACTTATCTAGTGACTCTGGCAGCTCTGAACCTTAAATGTAAGAACTCTGCAGCAGAATTACTGGCTAACAATATTGTTTTAAGAGTCTTAAAATATTTATTTCAATGTTCTGAATAAGAAAATATTCACAAGAAAAGGTTTCGAAGACAAAATGCAGGAGAAATCTATTTTCCCAGACACCCACTTCTCTGACTGCCGCTTTCCTAGACATTTGTCTTATTAGTGTGGCAAAGTATGAGGAGGATACCAGTCAGCCCCATCGACACATGCCATGGAACTGCTCCATACTCCCTCCATTCAGAGAAGCCAGCCACTGTATTCTCCAGGGCACATCAACAATGCCCCACAAAGCTCTTATTGACCAAGCACGCAGCACTTACTGACTCACAGTCAAATGGAGCATTAGTTCATTCAGATAAAGACATACAACTGGCGGCATTACTCCAGTGGAAGGCAGCTCCATCTGTACCTATCACTACAAGGCCATCTTACCTCACTGAAGATTCAAAGTGATGTACATGCGATTAGATGTTTATTTGCACAAACATCTAATGTAAACAGGATATAAGCACAATAAAATACAGCCAATTTAAACAACAATCTAAGCACCCGAAACAAAATCAGAGGAGAAACACAGCAATTCTCCTCTAAAATTCCTGAACCATGAGGAAGGACTGAACTCAGCACCACCGACTGCAGGGCCCACTCAAGCAAGCCTCTCTGGGGGTACATCTTGTGCCTATCAGCCTCTTGAGAAGATCTTAATGCAGAGAAGTTCCTCCAAGTATTTCTGCCTCAATTCATTTAGGGTTTTAAATAAAACCACTAGGACCTAAAATCAAATTCAGAAGCAAATCAGAAACTGGCATAATTTGATACAGGTGGTGCAATGGTTTAAACCACTGTGATGCTGGGCTGGTTGATCAAAAGGTTCGAATCTGCACAACAGGGTGAGTTCCGTTGCTCTGTCCCACCTCCTGCCAACCTTGCAATTCGAAAGCGTGCAAATGCAAGTGGATAAAAAGGTACCATGTCGGAGGGGAGGTAACAGTGTTCCGTGCACTTCGGTGTGTAGTCATGCCGGCCACATGAGCACGGAGACTGTCTGCAGACAAATGCTGGCTCCCTCGGCTAGGAAACGGAGATGAGCACCGCCCCCTAGGGTCAGACACGTTGTTGTTAGTTGCGAAGTTGTGTCCGACCCATCGCGACCCCATGGACAACATTCCTCCAGGCCTTCCTGTCCTCCACCATCCCCAGGAGTCCACTTAAGTTGACACCGACTGCTTCAGTGACTCCATCCAGCCACCTCATCCTCTGCCGTCTCCTTCTTCTTTTGCCATCTATTGTTCCCAGCATTAGACTCTTCTCCAGGGAGTCCTTCCTTCTCATTGGGTGGCCAAAGTATTTGAGTTTCATCTTCAGCTTCTGGCATTCTAAAGAGCAGTCAGGGCTGATCTTCTCTAGGACTGACTGGTTTGATCGCCTTGTGGTCCAAGGGACTCGCAGGGGTCTCCTCCAGCACCACAATTCAAAGGCCTCAATCCTTTGGTGCTCAGCCTTCCTTATGGTCCAACTTTCACAGCCATACATGGTCCAACTTTCACAGCAACTGGGAAAACCATAGCCTTGACTATACGCACTTTTGTCGGCAGGGTGATGCCTCTGCTTTTTAGTATGCTGTCTAGATTTGCCATAGCTTTCCTCCCCAGGAGCAAGCGTCTTCTAATTTCTTGGCTGCAGTCCCCATCTGCGGTGATCTTGCAACCCAGGAAAATAAAATCTGTCACTACCTCCATTTCTTCCCCGTCTATTTGCCAGGAAGTGAGAGGACCGGATGCCATGATCTTAGTTTTCTTGATGTTGAGTTTCAAGCCAATTTTTGCACTCTCCTCTTTCACCACATCAAAAGGCTCTTTAGTTCCTCTTCACTTTCTGCCATGAGAGTGGTATCATCTGCATATCTGAGGTTGTTGATATTTCTCCCAGCAATCTTAATTCCAACTAGTGATTCATCTATGCCTGCCTTTCTCATAATGTGGTCTGCATATAAGTTAAACAGGCAGGGTGACAGTATACAGCCTTGCCAAACTCCTTTCTCAATTCTGAACCAATCAGTGACTGTTGTTTTTTGACCCACATACAGTTTCTCAAGAGACAAGTAAGATGGTCCTGTACTCCCATCTCTAAGAACTTGCCACAATTGGTTGTGATCCACACGATCAAAGGCTTTAGCATAGTCAATGAAGCAGAAGTAGATGTTTTTCTGGAACTCCCTAGCTTTCTCCATGATCCAGCGTATGTTGGCAATTTGATCTCTAGTTCCTCTCCCTCTTCGAAATCCTGCCTGTACTTCTGGTAGTTCTCGGTCCACATACTGCTGGAGCCTAGCTTGTAGGATTTTGAGCATCGCTTTGCTAGCATGTGAAATGAGTGCAATGGAGCGGTAGTTTGAGCATTCTTTGGCATTGCCCTTCTTTGGGATCGGAATGTAATCCAAGGTGGACACCTGTCACTCAAGCATTTGCACCCCCACTGCCAATGCAGGTATACACCATGTTAGTGTCAGGGCCAAAAACAAACAGTGCACACCCTTCGCAGGTCACTACCACTGTGATATACAAGAAGAAGGAAGAGAATGTAGATTTATGTAGATGTTGAAATCTGACTTTTCTGCTGCTTGTAGTGACCTCCTCTCACTTCCCAAATCCCTCAGGCATATGCAGATAATCCCTACTGCCTCAGATAAAACTTAGGCCAGCAGTCATTTCTGCAATGTTGCCTGCCTTCTCCTTCTCAAATCAAGAGGAAATTCTTCTGGGGATTAGTCAGTATGGTTACTCCCCTACATAGAGTAACAGAAGCGATGGAGACACAGCTCAATTGGTCCTTTTTGCCTTTCCAGAAGGGGGAAAATGTCCCTTTAAAAACCCAAGCCTTTTTCTTCTCTCCTTTACTTCAAACACCTCAAAATTTAGAAAAATATAGCCTTTTGTGATGCAAACAAGAAAATAAAAATGCTTCTTAAATCCTTAAATGCAACAAAATCAAAATGATAACCAAAGGCATGCCAAAAATCAGCTCTCTTATATTTTCAAGCAAACTTGCTCTGTCTTCAACCTGTTGTGTATCTGGATATACGCATATGAAGGTCAGCATTAAGCAATGGATGTAGTTAAGAGGCCATCACTTGAACCTGAATCTGTCAGAATCACACTGAAAGGCTTTCTTAAATGGTAAAAAGGTTACTTTACTTCCAAACAATCCATATGTAACTTGCATGAAGCGGCATGACTGCTGGTATCTTTCTGTTAAATCTACAGGTGAGTCTATGGTTCTTAGCACTCACCTATGCATAGCTCTGAAATGTTGGCATCTCAGCAGGTGGAGAGGCAGACACTAAGAAAGCTCTCATTTGCAGAAAAGCCCAGTGTGGGTTCCACTGCACAGTCCTTGGTTGCTGCTCTCAGAGGAAACTTGAGTTCATTTGCAATATTATTAATGCAGGAACTGAATACAGACAATCATCTCCATCTTATCCTCTGACAGTTGTCTGAGGCCAGTTAAGTTTCTACTCAGAGATAAGTCCCACAGGGCAGTACTTTCTCATCTCCGGCACCCCCATATAAATTGTTTCAGCTGCAGGAAAAGATTGGAGTCTGCATGGGATGCTGCAGGAGCTGAAGCGGTTCTGCAATCCTTCCTCAGAAACACTGCAGGGAATATAGAACCTGCTTTCCAACAACCAACCCCAGAAAGGAATTTGACTCAGCAACTCCACCTGGGAATTAGGACATGTCTCAGGAAAAAACCTGGTGAAAGTACAATTTGTTGTACATACAGTATGTACAACACTTCTTCCTTGGCTGAATCTGCGGGAGCAGACAATCTCAGAAATAGATGCATCTGCCTACACTATGGCTGGTTTCATTCTATGGCTGTACCATAACACGATGTTTTAGAGCCTAACAATTTGTTCAGCAGCTTTGTAAGTTAAGTATAAAAATGTTTTGACACTTGTAGATCAAATCTCTCCACACCCAATCATTTTACTTCCTTCCAACTGCCGTACCTTGATCTATTTATCACTTGCCTTACATGTCATTTCACATGAATTCCACATTTCCTTTCGGCTTTTAGCTCTGTTACAAGGAAGTCTTCATGCATGCTTCTTATGTTCACCACTACTCAAAATGCTGCCTAACCACTTGCATTGAAGTCCAAAACTGACATCCATCCCAGCATATCCCTAGTAATAACCCTAGCATAAAACCAATCACTCTGAGAAGAAAAACATGATTTTGTCTGTTGATTTCTTCTATCCACTGCAATGCTGTGGTATTGGTAAGATATTACCTTGTTTAAAATATTAAATGTTTTGCCTGTGCCAAAAGATGGCCGAGTGGGTGCCAGGCGACCTTCCTCAGAAAGAGCGTTCCATAAACAGGGTGCTGCTAATGTAGGGGTTGCCACCTATTATAGCTCCGTCACCAAAGGGACTTGAAGCACGATGTTCAGCAGTGACCTCCATGCGCAGGCTGACTGGAGGCATGAGTTCCAAGCCAGGAAGGGTTTAAAAGCCAACCAGGTCACTTTGCCTTGTGGCCAGAAACAGAACGCAAACTGCTGTGTCTGCTCAAGGGCTGGCAAGAGACGCTCCAGCTCCTGCTCCCAGTTAGTTGACGTACTTTTCATGACAGTCTCCAGACTTCAGAGGCGTTGCCCCGCAGGCAACGCCTTTCGTTGTCTAAATGGGAGGTTGCCGGGCATAGTTCACTGTGGCACAGTTATCCCCAGAAGAGGGTCCTGTTAGGAATCCTGGCCTAGGCTGGGGGAGCCCACCTGAACCTCCAGCGACAAAGCTGGACCCACGTGCAACCTCAGACTGCAAGGCCAGTGCTCACTGAGCAGCCCAGTGCTAAGGAAGCTCATCCTGCCGCCCAGGAGGAAGAACCGCAGACCAGCATTCTCCATCTTGCCTCCACCTTTTTGCCCCAGTCAGCACTTCCAAAGCCTCGCCTGGACAGGTGTGAAGGAAAAGCAGAGCGGAATGTCCCATGCCTTGTGACAACACTGCTCTCCTCCAAATCTTCAAATGACCTGATACTGTGGTTTCATGCAGACATTTTGTGGCAAGTTTTCCATGTGAATTAAATAAACACTACAGTATTTCATAGTTCCAGATGTTCAGCCCAACAACCTAACCTGACCATCCCAAGATGCTAATAGATGGAAAAACGCTATACATCAATCAATCAATCAATCAATCACCCAGTTGTTAGTATGCAAAACTACTGAGCCAGATTCTCCCTGTCCTTCTCTTGCCACAATATTATCCACTGGGCAAACCATACCGTTTCAATGCCTAAATTTGGCATAACTGAATAAAAGGCAAGTAACTGGACTCTTTCAGGAGGGCCTGAAGTTGCACAGCAGAGCCATGGGATTCTGGGGCATTCCCACCCACCAGGCTCATCAGAACTTACTGCTGCCCTGTGTAAGCCAAGACAACACCCAACACTTTCCTCCTGTCACACACTGCAGAGGAAAGTGTGATTGGTCTTCCAAGGAAGCCTGGCTGTCAGGACTGATTTTCTCACCGTGGAATTCCGGCTAAGCTTCTTAAGTAACTTCAAGGATCGAAGGAGCTCAGTTTGAAGGCCATCGCCATACTATGTGAAGAACAGTCAAGACTGCAATTACTTTCTTTTATTAGAAACCTGCAGAAACCCAATAGCTCCTAACCGCTCGCTAATTTAGCAAATTTATTTGTATTTTGTGTGTGCATGTCCTTATTTCATGTTTCGACCACCTAGTAACCAAGGCACTCCGGGCTGTCCCACCCACCACTCCAATCCACGCTGCCCACTTTTCCACAGCATTGTACCGATACGCTCGGTCCTATCAATTTGACGTGTGTTCTGCCACTGGAAGCAACAGGGCAGAGACTGCAATACAGGGGACGCACGAGCAGCACGAACATCCCACAGCGAGAAGCGTGTCCGCAGCCCGCGCGCGCACTCGCTCGGGCTCGCACGGGACGCCACGCCACGCCACGCCACGCGCGTCCACACAGCAGGCGCAGCCCTGCAATGCCCGGGACGGTGCGAACGGCCTGCGGCGCAACGCGGGCTCGGCAGGCGCAGGCTCGCGCGCAGGCTGCCCGGCCGCGTGCGGGGGCGCGGGCACAACCCGACCCTTCGGGGCCGGGGCAAGGCGGGGACCCCGCGGCGCCTCCTGGCACAAGCCTGGCGGGCTTCATCCGGCGCGGCCAGCGCAGGGGGCCGCCCGCCCCCGGCCCTGGAGGGGAGGCGGCCGCGCCGGACAGACCTGCGCCCGCGCCGCGCCCTGGCCTCGGGACCTCCGCCCGCCGCCCGCCGCCCGGCCGCCCGCCCGCGACGCGGCAGGGCCGGCGCCTCCCGGGCAGAGGGCGGGCCGCGCGTACTCACCAGCCGGCCGCCGCCGCCGCAGCTCCCGGGAGCGCCTCTCGCCGCGGCGCCTCGCCTCGCCGCGCCCCGCCCCCGGCCGCTGCTATGGCTACGGGAGCCCGGCAACGGGCGTCTCGCGAGAGCGCGGCGATAGGCCGGGCGGGCGGCGGCGGGCTATCGCGAGAGCGGGCGGGGGCGGGGCGCCTCCTGGCCGGCGCGCTGGCGCTTCCGCCGGGCCCTCGGACGGGCGGCCCTGTGCGCGCAGGCAGCGCCGGGGCGGGCGCTTCGCGGGAGCCCCCGGGGGCCCGGCTGCCCCTCCCGCCGCCGCCCGGGCCCTCCGCTCTCCCGGCGGCCTCCCGCAGCTGGCCGGGGCCGCAACCTCCGCGCCTCCTCCCGGTGCGGCCCGTGGCGCTCCCGGCTGGTGCTCGGGCTCCTCTCCGGGGCTTCTGCGTCATCGGCGCCCGGGCCGCCCCGCCAGTTCGCCGCTGAAACGCTCGGGCGCCGGCGTCAGCAGCCTGGAGAGGCGGGCCTCAGCGGCGCCGCAAGGGCCTGAGCAGCGCTCGGGGGAAGCTGCCCGACGCCCTCCGGGGCGCTCTGAAGCTTCGGTTCCCGTTAAGAAAGAACTTCCCGCCATGCTTGCCCCATCGTCTTTACCAATGCAAATATTTATGCAAGCCCTGTATTATTTTATTGCTGATTGAGCACAGTTATGAATGGCAGCAGGAACCCAGGGGTTGCTTTGGGGAAACTGGGGCAGAGTTTGGGTCGGGGTTGCCTGCTGGAGGAGGCCATTGTCTCCCTGGGCTACAGGTAGCTTGATCCCACCTTTTGAAGTACTTGGTATCTGTCAGACTCAGCCTGTCAAGTGGTTCAAAAACCCAGAGAATTTCAAACCCCAATTTTGCAACAGGATTTTCAGATTTTGGGGAGGGACCTCAAGTCTCCTAAGGGTTCCCTACAGTTTGCAGCTGTACCCTGTGTACTGCTTTCTCAGGGATGGGAAGGTAGCAGGAATTCTGGGGTGGGGATGGACTTAATTGCTTCCAGTAACAGTTTAAAGACTGCCATGTTGCGTTGTGCTGTGCAAACCTGCACAGTGACTGCTTTTTGTGCATGCTTATGTTGCTTTTTGTTTTCCTTCTTTGGACAAGAGTCCCGTTTTCTGAAGAAAGCTGCCTTTCCTATAGCTTCCTTGACCCTGCTTCCATTAGTGAGAATTGGTTGGGAGGATATTCGTGTGGTAACTGTTTTAATATTGTTAATATTGTTAAGTTTTTGTATTGTTAAGTTTTTATATTGTGTATTGTTTTTAGATTGTTTTTCTATGTTAGCCGCCCCGAGGCTTGTTTGCAAGGGGGCGGCATACAAATATGTTAATAAATAAATAAATAAATAAAACTGACAGGCTCGTTCTGGGATGTTGGTGCTGGTAGGGCTGCACTCTATTCTGTGTTTATCTCATTCATCAATGGAGAATTGCATGAGGTGGTCCACGCCTCAATCAGACACCTCCTACATTTTGCCTTTCCAGTGCCATTGTGCAATACAGTTTAAAGGCAGCACTAATTTGTTAAAGGAAAAAAAATGCATGTCTGGATGTTACAAGAAGATGGACGCAGTGTTCAGGCGAGTTGTCTGTTCATCACAGCACCGGCTTCTGCTGCTCACCCCAGCTGTGTTCGGATCCTCGCAGAAACAGCAGTTGCCCCGTTTCACTGGAGGGCCCAGAATGATTAAGCATTTAGGAAGAGGAAACCAGGAAAGCCTCCAGTCTGGCTCTTGCTCTCTCTCGCTTTCTCTGTTGCGTATGGAAGTCGTTGCCCATCCAGGAGGCGCCGTGGAATTTGACTCAGTGGCTGGATTCATATTTCACGTAAGAGAAGGTGTGCCCCATCTGTGGGCCATGTGACTCGTTCCGCTAAAATCCTTGCAGAGCTTGTGGGTATCCCCTGGATGTGCGCTTGTTTGCCTTCTCACGACCCCTCCCCATGCATGTAGTAAGAGCACATCCCATGCTCCCCGTTATGAAGAAGGGCAGCAGACCGGATCACTTCATGTCCTGCAGAAGATGAGCCCCTTTGCCCGGCAGAGTCGGAAGTGTGCAGCTCTTCCAAGCGGGTCTGGCAACAGACGGGCTGAACGAACCCTCCGCTCGTGGCCCCCTTTGCCGTGCTGCGCTGTCACCGGCAGTGCTCGACTTTTTGTACTGAAGGCGGAAGATGAGGATCGTGCTGTAGGCGAGCTCTGTTTTTTAAATAGTCCAGAGAGAGATTGGAAGGAGGCAAACGGTGTTCCTCGTCTAACTACCATCTCCCGCTTGTGTTGAGGTAAACAAGCTGGTTAACAAGAAGACAGAAGTTTTCGGGGCTTTTTCATGACATCACTACTCCCATCTCTTCCAGCTCTTTCTGCAGGCCTTTTTGGTCTTTTGTTTGTTTTAAGGACAAGAAAGTCCGCTAGTAAATTTTCAGCAGCAGCATGCCAGAGCACCTGCCTGGGGCGCTGCCGCAACTCCGCTGCCACAGTGCCACCGTGTGGTTGGTTAATGGAATACGCAGAACAGCCGAAAAAAATGTCCGATGTACAGGATGTACGTATTGTCCCCACTGTAAGACGCCCCCATGTATAGGACGCCCCCCACTTTTTTACCGATCTCTGAGCGAGCGAGCTGCTGCTGCTGTGCGCACGCACCAGTCTCCCCCCCGCGCGCCCGCCTCCCCCAATTGCTCCCGCCATCACCCCAGTCTCCCTCCCCAGCGTGCCCGCGGGTCTCGGCCCCCCCGTGTATAAGACCCCCTCCATGTTTATGGAAATATTTTTAAGAAAAAGCATCATCTAATACACGGAAAAATACGGTATTTTTCCTCACAGGAAAAGCCAAAGCCATTACAACCTGATGAAAAGAAAGGTTGATTAGGGGCCGCTTTGTCCTGACATGCCCTGCCTGCCTGCCCATCCCTAACGGATGGCAACCCCGTCTGGGCTCCCCCTTGCAGAACGTGTGCTGAGCTAAGCTTTAATGGTGCTGAAATACAAACGCTGCAATTAATACATGGTTGCAGCCAAACTGCAGACGTTTTCCACAATACATTGTGTTCAAAACACTTACAGAACAACTACAGTAGCCATAATTATGTGTTACAGTTCAGCATTCGCTCAATTACAATGCATTTAACATGGCAGGCATTTAGGCATGCACCTAGGGGCCAGTTAGTGGCGTTACCTGCTTGCGCTGGACGGCGCGTGTTAAGGGGCCTGGCAACGTGACAGCCTGCCCACATCGGACCCACAGCCAGTCAGGCGAAGGAAGACACGCAGCGCCTGGGTGGGCGGCCTTGGGTCCTGTTTCCTGAGCCAAGGAGGGCCCCCCGAAGGGCATCTCTCCTCCTGGCTGTCTCTCGGCAGCAGGGCGGCCGGAGAGGGGGCAAGGCGGAAAGGCTTCTCCCTGGGCCCCCAGGGTGCCCCAAAGTCCGAGCAAGCACAGTCTGTGCTTTAAAAGATAACACCACTCTGGGCAGTTGAAAGCTGTGACGCCCACATGCAAACCACATGAGCAACTGCAGTTGAAGCAGCCCAGAAGCAGAGCGGCAGCACAGAATGAAAAATGCCGTTAAAAAGTTAAAGGGTGAAAATGGTGGGAGGACGGTCTTGACCTGGCATTGAAAAGAGCCCCAAGTGGGCCCCAGGCGCAGCGCTTCACGGAGCACATCCCGCAGCAGAGGGCGCAAGGCCTGCACTGAGACAGCCTCGTGTGGATCTCCGCTGTGTCCGTTACGACTCCCCTGAAATGGCTGTGACACTGAACCGAGCCTCACGGCCCGCAGAGCGGGCTGCTTCCTTTCCACGCTGCCGTGCCCACCCCCGGCTTTCAAGGGCCCCTGCACGGGAAACCCTCGCTGGGCCTCCCCGCCAGCACCCGCGGCGGCACTCTTGCTCCCGCCCTTCCCACCACGGACGCCGCCTGCCTGCCTGACAGCCCTGGAGCGGCGATGGCGACAGCCCAGGCAGCATCGGCGCATGGGGCCACCCAGCCCCGGTGAGCCTCCGTCTCCCGTCTCGAGGGGCTGCGACACCCTCTTCCGCTGGTGGCTGCGCAGCCTCCTCCCCGGACAGAAGCCTGAAATGCAGGTGCGGCACACCTGTGCGAGGGGCCGTGGCGCCGGGCCCGGGCCAAGCAGGAGGGAAGGAGGCCGCGCAGGGCTGGTGCCATCACTGCCGGTGCCTGGGGCCAGTGAGCAGAGCCCCTCGCAGCTCCAGCGAGCCCGTGGGCCGGCTGGCTGCAGGTGCCGCTCTGGGTGCCAAAGCCCATGGGCGCTGCTGTTGGCCTCGGGCCGCGACAACCGCCAGAGGGCAGTTCTCAGTGCCGTGCCTGGCATTCCCGCTGCAGGCCGAGCAATGAACGGCTTCTTGAAACTGTCGCGCGCAGCTGTACTCGGGAGGCAGCAGGCCCATTTCAGGGCGCCTAAGAATGGCCGTGGCTCCACAAAGACGAGAGAAGCAGTCTCCTTTCTCTCTAGGTGCTTTATTTGCCTTTGCCAGAGGACAGGAGAGAGCCGGGCTGGGCACGGAGCGGGCAGGCAGTCCTTCGCCGCCTGGGACTGAGGGCTGTGAAGGTGCTGCGGGGATGGGGGAGCGGCTTGGAGGGCAGACGCCTCAGTCACGTCCCCCCCACTAGGGGTTCCTCCCCCTCCCTCTGGTGCTGGATTAAGGCCACAGCAATGACACATCAGGATCTAGCGTGGACCGGGCTGCTCTACGTAAGGGCGAAGGGAAGGACTCCGCCTGCGCAGCTCCCCATCGGAGACCTGCGGCTGGGCAGGCGGGAGAGGAGGAAGGCGCGGCTCTACAGTTCTTCTGTTTCGCCCGCCAGTGGCACGTTCACCTCGATGCTGTACTCGTTGGGCTCTCCTGACCCCTGCCAGGGCACTGGGGTCCTGTTGAAAGAGGGTCTGTTGGTGACTTCTTGACTGAACACAATGACCGGCTCAGGTAGCAAAGGGCCGGCGTCAAACTCGGGCATCTGGAAGGTCATCAGCTTGGCTGCTTTCTCATATCCCCCGTAAGGCATTGCACTCCTAGGAAAAGCAGAATCACCCATCAAGGCTCCAGAAATGACCTGGGATGGCTCTCCAGGCAGTTCCCGGGTCGGCAACGCCTGGCTGTGCCTGCAGCTCCGATACGGCCAGCCGTCCTGGTATAACGCTAAAACAGAAAGTGTCGCTTTTATTTCCCATCTATCTGTGTAAAATAAATGTTTGGCCCAGAGTTGAACAGGGCCCAGCCTCTCGGACATGCGTGGCCCACAGGGGGGACACGGCAGGAAGAGAGAGGCTGCAGATCCACAGCTTTGGAGAACAAAAGTGCACCACTCCAAAACAGCAGGGCCCAACTCAAGAAATTTGCAAACAGAAAATACGCTCGTTCAGATAAGGGTCACACACGTCATGCCAACGTATTACATTACCTAGAAAACATAGAAAATAGTCACCAGTCACATGCTTTGTGGCAGCATAATTCCTAGATGGTGTAGAACCAAATGCTCAATAAGTTAAGCATTATGCAGATGTTCTTTCCTACTCCCAGCCCATGAGATCCAGCGCCAGGACAAATCACGACTCAGTCGACCTCACAATTAACCTGTTCCACATCCACCAGTCAGCCAAATATTGTCCCTTACCTGTTAAAAGATTTATAATGACAGAGTTCTGCTCTGGTGCCGTAAGACAAGAGGTCAAGCTTGAATTCACTTTTCTCTTGTGGGGTGAGGCCCAGAGCTCTTTCCCAGGGAGAGATGTAGGTCTTGAAAATGGAGACGTGCTTCCCACTCCCACCTTTGCCATCGCCTGCAGTGCAAAGGAAGAGAAGGCAACTTAGACCCCGAGAGGCGTTCGCTGAAGCAAGCGCTGCGGGGCAGGGAGGCAGGGCCCGGCCCCAAGGGCACTCCCCGTGCTGTGCCAGCCACATGCTCTGCGCTGGTTCCTGCAACGCAAGCACGCCTTATTCTGTGTGCCACTTTGCATGCATTTGTCTCTTTATACTGCAGAATACTTAAGCAAAGACCAGGCGGACTGGAGAATAACAAGCCAAACGAATAAGCAACAAGGAAGAGGGGGAAGAAGCAACACAGGGCAAGGAGAGGTGCCTGCAAGAAAGCTTTGCAACTCTACAATTATTGTAAAACACCTTTTGACACCAGAGCCTTCAACAAACCCATGAAAAACTGAATGTATTGATTTTTGTCGTGTATTCATGCCTTGTCTTTTTATCAAGAAAAATGATATTCAAGGTGGCATATCATCGTAAATAAAACTTGATTATCAACCATGATAAGACAGGTGCATAACACAATTTAAAAAACAGCAACAGAAAAATGAAACAACCTCAAATCAACAAAAACTTAAACTGCTCCCATGCCAAACCCCTGGCTGAATGGGAAGGCATTTGCCTGCTGGCACGAGTCCAGCAGGGCGGCAGCAAAGCTCGCCTCACCCGGGAGGGGGCTCCACAGGCTGGGCAGAGGGCGAGGTGGCCGTCCTGCACCCCACACCCAGCCTGGAGGCGACATCACTGGTCCTTAAGGCCCGGGCAGAGTCAGGGGAGGGCATCGTCATGGACCCACAGCCAGCACTCTGCGTCTGCCCAGGAGCTGGCAGGCTGTTGCACGAAGGCAGCCACGGTCCAGTTAACCATCTGGCCACAGCATTCTGGGCCAGCTGAAGCTTCTGAATGGTTTTCAAAGGCACCCAGCAGAGTCCCAAGGCAGCAGGACCGGGACTGGATGAGGCCTCGCTAGGAATGGGCGCCACGGGCACTCCAGCCTTGCCTGTGCGGCTGCTCTCCTGGCCACTGCTGGAGCCGGTGCACGGAGGGTCAGTGGAGGGTCCCCCCCACAAGCGTCAGTCTTCAGGGCAGCTAAAACCCACCCGGGACACGCTGAACGGCCTTCTGCTGAAAGCCACAGCTGGACTGTCTGAGAAATGGAACAGTCCCTTTTTCAGAGAATGTGGCTCCCAGGCATCTCGCTTCCTGCAGGTTCACTAAGAAAGCACATGGACCAGGGTTCTAAACATTGGTTCTGTCCTCCAGAGTTTCCCCATGCAGGAGGGGCACAGGCACCACGTGCCTGGGGGCCCAAGAGGCCTGCCGGTGGTCCCGGGGGGCGTGTGTGGCTGAGACGATGGTCTTTCCCTTGCCTGTTGCACAGCTCAGTGGGATGTCCTCCCCCTGCTCTCAAGCAAGGAGGCAGAAGTGTCACACTAACCTATCCTGGTAGTCCTGGTGTGTTGGCCCTCATCCCTTCACCTCTGGACCCCCCCTCTACGAGCAAGTGGCCTCGAGGGCTTCTGCACAACTGGATGTCGCTCCGGCTGGACATCAGGAAGAGCCTCCCAACAGCCAGAGCAACCCTGCCAGAGCACCCCTGGGGAGGCGCTGGGCTCTCCCACGCTGAAGGCGTTCAAGGGGCAGCTGGGCAGCCACCTGGCAAGGTCACCTGGCCCAGGAGTGCGGTGCTGAGCGGCGGACGGCAGCTCACAGGCCCTTCCCAACTCTGCCATTCCGCGATCCTAGGCGAGTGGTGCTTCAGACCGTGAAACCGTGCTTTGCCCAAGCCAGGCAGCCAAACCACCGATGCCCGAAAGCAGTCGCAGGCATCCAGACCCGAACGGAGGTCTCACCACGCTCAGGGCCTGGACCGCTTCTTGCTGCATGGACCACCTGTCTGCCTCCGAGGAGGACAGTCCGGGTGCCAGCGCCTCTGTGCACAGAGCCTTTCTCTGGGGAGCCGAACGCACGGGGCAGGGTACTTGCCTTTCCCGCCAGTGCCGTCGCTTCCTCCACCATCCACTCTTCCCCCAGGACTGGCAGATCCCTCGGTGTGGCCCGTTCCAGCTCCACCGGCTCCACCAGCCCCACCTTTGCTCCCAGGCTTGGGAGGAGGAGCAGGAGGATGCTGCAGCTTGTGCGACCCATATGGTCCGGCCGCAACTCCGCTCACCATCCTCGCACCGCTGCGTGAGTAACCGTGCGAATCAACTCCATAGTGTCCTCCAACCGATGGGATGAACCTCTGAAAATTATCCTGGGGGGGGAAAGCCGGGGGGGGGATGAAATCCTTCTGAAGGCACGAATTCACACCTCTCTTTTCACCCACCAAAAGCCTTCCTGCACAGCCACCTGCCAGAGACGCTTCAAACAGGAAAGCTTCCTGCACAGAGCAGGAGGACCGTGTTTTGCTCAGAAGATCGGACACTGTTGGTTTCGTGGTCTAAGGGAGCAACAGTCAGGTGCCACAGGGAAGGAAGGGCTTATGCAGTTCCTGAGCCCTAGCTGAGCAGAACGAGGCACCCTTGGCTGCCGCAGGGGAGAAGAAGCCGCTCTGGAGCCAAGCCCCGCCGTGAAAACCAAGGCTGAGCTCAGAGTGAGCTTAATGTTGGCAGGTCTACACCCAACACACGCAGAGCCACCTTTAAGAACACAACTGGTGTAAGAGCTGAGAGAGCTGGAGCCAACCTCCAGCTATCTTGCCCCGAGGCCAGCTCTGAACTGGAAGTGGGAGAGGCTGGAGTGGAAAAGGGCAGCATGCATGCCGGGCTCAGCACTGGCCCCGCGCTTGGCCCCAGTGCCCCCAGGTAGGAAAGAATGGCTCATGGCAGGTGATGGGGAAGGTGCTCCTGGGCCACACTGGGCAAATACTCAGGTCGGGTCGCTTTGCCATGCGCCTGGTCGGTACACGGCAGCCTCTGGCTCCAGCGCCTCACACTCTTATGCAGCCCAGCCGCTGCTGCGCTTCCGGCCCTCTTCACCTGTGGCTGGGCAACCGGCCCCCTTCCGTGAGGGCACAGCGCTTCGCTGCTTCGCGGAGGGGCCGGCTCCTCGTATCTGGCTCAGTGGTCCAGACCTGCGGCCAAAGCAGCCCCCCCCCCCCCCCGCCGCCGCTGCCGACCACGCCAGACTGCGCAGGAGCGCCCTCGAGGGACCGGCCTGGCCAGGTCTCCAGGCGCCCAGGTGGCCGCGCTGCGCCTGCCGGTTCCGGGAAGAGCACGTGGACGCCGGCACGGCGGAGCTCAGCCAGCCCTCAGCTCTCCATCACCCAAAAGCGGATCAAACCAGCACAGAGCACCGCCGAGCCCCGGAGAACCCTCCGTCTGCAGCCGCGCCCCGCCGGCGTGCTGGGGAGGCCGGCGGGGCAGCGGCACCGCGCATCCACGGAGCTCCGGGCAGCAGGCGGCAGCAGGCTGGGGCGCTCGGGGCGCTCCGGGGGCACGTCGTCCGGCCAGCGCCGCTCGGGGAAAGGCCCGAGCGAGCGGCGCGCGTCCGCCCGTCGGAGCCCGGGCAGCGCGGAGCCCAGCTCGCCGGCTCTGCCCTCCGCGTCCGCGGCGTGCGGCGCCCGCTTCCAGCGCGCCTCCCGCTGCCTCCGGCCGAGCGGGGCTCCTGGGCTGCCGGGCTCCTCGGGGGGGCGCTGCGGAGAGCGGCCGGCCGGCCGCCAGCAGGGAGCGGGGAAGGCGCGGCGCGGCGCGGCGCGGGCCGGCCGGGCTGCGGCTGCTGGAAGGGCGCAGCGCGGGCCCGGCGCGCACGGGAGCGGGCCGGCTCGGGCTTCTGCGCGCCCACGGACGGCCTGGGGCCCTCCGCCGGCGCGCCGGACCGTGCACCCGCCTTCAGCTTCTGGGCCAGCGGCGCGCTCCCCGGGGCGCGCCGGGGCCAGGGCCGCCGCTTCTTCCGGACGACGCGCGCGACGCAGCGGGCGCTGCTCTGGGGCGCCGCGGGTCCCGGGAGCGCCCTCGCCTGGGGCGCTGCGCCTGAGCGCGGGGCCCGTTGCGTTTTGCAGAGCGCAGGCTTCGGGAATGGGCAGGCCGCGGGCCCTGATCGGGGCGCAGTGGGGGCGGGGGGCGCACCCTTCCTCTGCGCAGGCCCGAGGAAAAGCCCGGGCGAGGCGAGGGGGGGGCCGCACTGCACTGCAGCCCGGGGGCCCCCCTGTGCACGCGCTTGGAAATGGCTCCGGACCGGTCGGTCGGGGCCTTCCCTGCATGGAGCAGCGCTGGGCAAGTCGAGGCACCACAGAGACAGAAAGACGCCGAGGTCAGCGTGCCCACCTGGCGATTCCGGCAGCCCCGATGAGCCGGCTGGGGTGGGCAGGAGAGCGGTGCCTGTGCTGCGGCATGGACGGGCGGGCAGTTCCCTGCCCTCGGAGAGCCCCTTTCCCACGCCAGCCCTTGCGCACGTAGCCATGATGGCCGTGCCATGCCTCTGCGGGCGAGTGGCACTCCTGGCTCCCTCCCCATCCTGTCCCTGCAGCTGCTCGGCTGGCTGAGAAGCGCACCCGCCCTGAAGCCGCACGGGGAGCCCTGTGGCTGAGCGGGGCCTGTCCCCCTCCCCAGGCAGCCCGGGATTGCAGGGAGCATGGAAGTGGCGCCGGGAGAGGCGAGCGCCAGGGGCCTCCCGTGTCCCCGCAGCAGCCCTCAGGTGGGTCAGCCGTTTGCCCCTTCCGTGTATGTTGGCATCTGCCCACGGAGGGCCATGTGCGCCTCAGCCGCCCTGCCAGGCCAGCTGTCCGTGTCGCCTCCCACGGATCGCCTCCCACAAACATGGGGCAGGTGTTCTGACGCGCCAGGCAGGTGGTAGTAAGTTGTGCTCATAGTAAGCTGTGCTCCGCCAAGCGGGCAAGACAGGCCTGCAGTGCCCACGAGCCCCCGCTGGACCACTGCCGCTTCCCCTGGGAGCTGCGGGGAGTCCCGAATGTCACTCTCAGGAGGTCCAGCCCTTTGCCCGTCTGGTCACCTAGCACGGTTTGACAGTGTGAAGCCTCCCAGGCTGTAAACAGGCTTCCAAGGGCAGCTGTTCAGCGGCTAAATATAGGTGAGAAGAAGTGGCAGGCGCACAAGGCGGAGTGCAGAATGATCCGGCCCTCAGTGCATGCGATCTGCAGAGCCAGGTGGACTGACACGGCTCCAGGGCGGTCTCCTCGCTCACACACACTTCCCATATTAGCAGCAAGGAGCATGAGCTTTCCTTGGAGGTTAGGGAATGCAGAGGGTGAGGAGACCCTGCAGGAAGGCTGAATCCCTCGCCCCCACCCCCCAGCAGCAGGCGGGCTCTCCTGGCACAGAGAAGCCAGGGGAAGCCAGGAGTGGCCCCACAGAGCAGGAGAGGGGCTGCTTTGCAGGTGTGCACAGAATGCATGCTGCAGGGTGAACACGCCGCACCGCTCTCTGCACCTGCAGATGAGCAACCCGCTCCCTCCCAGCACTGCGCTGCAACAAATGGCTCGCAGGTGTGCGGCTTCCAGCTCCCAAAGTCCAGACTGCTCTCCCGGGCGGATCCGTTTCCCGACCTGCCAGGCAGCCCTCCCTGTAAGGGCCCCGTTGCAGGCGGGGGGTCCGCAGTCACTGACTGGCCCTGTGCAAGCGCCCGGCCTCTGGCGACGAGCCCCAGCCCCTCACGTGGCAAGTGGGGCTTCCCCAAGGACGTGACACCCGTGAAGCCACAGGCAACGGTTGCGTGCAGAGGGCTGCGTGAACTGGCCACCTCTCACGTTGTCTGGGTGCATTCGGGGGAGATACTGTGTGTGTTTCAGCCGCTGCCGCTGGAGACCGCAGTGTGCTGCCGCCTGCTCCTATTTCTGGGGCCACCTCAGCCGCCAAGGGGCGAAAGGGGAAGTGGGCGGCTCGGGGGCCGCCCCTTCCTCCAGGAGCTGCTCTGGCTCTGCTCCCCGTTGCATCGCTCGCACGGCAGCGCAGACGGAAGGCGCCGAGCGCTCTGCACCGCAGGGCTGGAGGCAGCGTGGAGTCCAACCTCCCCTGCTGAAGCCAGTTGAAGGCACCCCTGGCCAGCGGCCGCCCCGCCTGCCTCCGTCCTGATCCCTCTGGCAGTGGACGCTCCATCCCGCATCGGACCTCGCCTGCCATTACGGGTCCTTCCGTGCTGCTCAGCCCGGGACCTGCGCTGGATCGTGAGCCCCCTTCTCACGTCCTGCAGTCCTGGGTGGCTGAGCACCAGCTGCAGCCTCTTCCGAGTGGCCAGGCCTTGACCTTCTCTTCCCAGGCTCAACATGCCCAGTTCCTTCACCCTTTCCCCAGAATGTCCAGCGTCTGACCCCTGGCCATGGCTGCCCTCCTTCTCTGAGCTCATTCTGGCTTCTGGGAACGCCCCTCAAAGGCCTGCTGCCCAGAACGGACCCCGGCACTGCGGTGGGCAGATCAGAGTGGAGCGCCTGGGCCTGCTGCTTGCTGCGCTGTCCCGCACACGGATCCCGGTGACCAGGCGGGGAAGGCTGCGTGGCCGCCTGCCCACCGGAACACAGCAAACACGAAAGCGACCGGGGGAAAGAGGTGATCGAGCAACCGGCAATGTCCCAGTGAACTGGTTCCTGAGCCAGTCCCGCAAGGGGCCGCAGGCTCCCCACTGGTTTAAGGAGCAGTCCACGGAGGTTGCTGAAGGGCAGCGGTGGGGGGTGCACGCATGGGGCGCGGCTGTGCGACGGAGCCGCCCACGGACTCCCCAGGGCCTCCTGCTGCCACCAGGGGACAGTGGTGGGCTGGATGGCCCTCTGTCGTGCCCAGCACAGCTGCTGTGGCCTCGGGTCCCCGTGCTTGGTGGCCGTGGGGAGTCCGGCATGGCTGGAGGCTGTGGGTCTGGCAGAAGAGGCTTGACGAGCGCCCTCCTTGTTCCGCTTCTGGGCCTGCAGCATCCCAGCTGCCCCCCTGCCTCAGAGGGAGGCTCGAGGGGGCCTGTCAGACCTTCCTCCGACCGCAGGGGTCCGAAGCCAGGAGCTGCGGCCCTGCACCTGGCGCAGATGTTCAAAGGCTCGGCAGAAGCAGGGAGTCCCACTGCCGCCAGGGCCACCCAGCCGAAGAGGCACGTAGACCGATCTCGCAACGCTCTGCGCTGCCACACGGTGCCAGCCGAAGGGCAGGGCTGAGCTGCCCTGTGGCCCAGGACGAACGGGAGTGAATGCTCTGGGCGGTCCTGCCAGGCGAGCACTCGGCCCGCAGCAGAAGGCAGTCGGCCGGAGCAGCTGAGACGTGGCTGCGGCAAAGGTCAGAGCGAGGCTGAGCCTGCTCGCTCTCCGCTATTAAAGGGAGCCGGAGCCGTCCTGGCTTCATCCGCAGCTGCTGACCCAGGAGATATTTCGAAGCACAGATTCTTCGCCGGAGTAAGTGCTGCCTGTCCATGCTGGCCTTCCGCGGCTTTGCCATGGGCCTTCAGAGGGTATTCCGGACGGACCGCTCCCAGCGCCAGCAGAGCTCCATTCTCCTGCAGGTGGATGTGCCACGTCCTCCCGCTTTCTGGGAGGATAACGCACAGGCGCTTCTGTGCGCCATCTGCACCACTTCCACGCCCGCTCCCGGAGGCGGCATCGCTCTTTGCACCCCTCCCTTGCCGCCTTGGCCGTGGAAGCCCTCTTCGTCGCTGCCTGTCTTTAGCCCGTCTTCCAGGTTGTGCCCAAGCACTTTCCCAGTCTTGCTGAATGTGTGCGCGTTTAGAACAATGAAGTGCCACAGAAAGGAAAGAGCATTTTCATGGCACAGAAAACCTCTGGCGCTAGAAATCACAACGGGGGAAGGCAGACCCTGCCCAGCTACTGCTGTTTTAGCCACAGGGTCAATCGAAAGCTGTTAACAAAAATAAATTTGCTTTATAGGGTTATAGTACAGTTACAGGCAGCATTTCGTGGCAGGCAGCATTCTACCACGCTCAGACGGTCTCAAAACATTCAAAAACCTCCCCACACCTTTGCCAAAGTGGCAGTGCACGGGGAGGGCTGTGGGGGGCACCCCATTTTAGCACTGCGGCCTCCTCGCTTGAGTGGTCTGCTGCCTTCTACTACCAACCTCCTTGGGCTTCTCCTCTCGGCTGGCTGCCCCCCCGGGGGGGGGAGTTTTCAAACTCTTGCTTGCACCACAGAGAATCCGCCTCTGGATTTTTGTCTTCTGCCCCTTCGAGCCTGGTTTGTCTTCGTTCTTCTTTCTTTTCTTTTTCTTTTGGTGCTTCTCCTTTTGGAGATGATATTCTCCTTCCTCACGCAGAAGCCGCTTTTTCTTTCTTTTCTGGCAGCAGCCTCCGGCTGGGCATGTGGGCAGGTACCCCCAAGGAGGCGCCGCCAGCCTCAGGGATGGGTGCTGCCTTTGCACGGGGCAGGCACGGCCAGTCGCTGCTGCCCAGCGCCCTCTTGCTCCAAGCGTTCCAGGCCTGAGCGTAGTGGCGTGCGTGGCTTGTCATAGCCCACATCCAGCACTGGGCCGGTGTATCACAGATCCAGGGCTGTTGCTTCCCTTGCACGGCCCCGGTCCTCCTAGTTCGGCAGCTCTGAGCTGAACGCGGCATGCGAGCATGAAGAGTCATGCGCCCGCCTGTTCTTTCCACACTACTCATCCTCGTGCACAGAGCCGCCGTGTTCCCTCTGATTCTGCTCTCCAAAAATCCAGGCCTTCCAAGTTGTAATTCTTGACCGGAAAGACGAGCGGGAGCACCTCTCCAGGGCCAGGGCGTATTCGGGAAGGCATCAGGCCACTTCTCCTCTGGGGCTGCTCGTGGGAGCACGGCAAGCGCCCCGCAAAGTCCTGTCTGTGGATGCTACTGTCCACAGTGCTGCTGTCGTGGGCTTATTATGGGCCTAATGTTGCTATTTTAGTGTCGTTACTGTATCGATTTATTTATTATTTTAATGCATCGTTTCCTTTTGTATTTGCATATTTTGATTATGTAAACTGTCCAGAGAGTCATCTTGACTAATGGGTCGTATAGAAATTAGATAAATAGCCAAAATATATGTCAACGTAAACAATTTTGTGGTATGTTGAGTTAAGAGATAAGCAACTTTGGCATAACTTTCTCAGGAACAGATAGGGAGGTCCAGCTCGCTTTTCCAGGTAGTGAAACATGCAGCTCTGCACCTTTAAGGGCCGGCGAGCCTTTCTTGTGTGAGACGCATGGCAAGCTGCAGCACAGCCGCCACGCTCGGCTGCGCGGGCTGCATGCGGACGGGCCCTCTGCTGGCATCGGTGGGGCCCCGCTGTCCCGCAGCAACTGTGTTCGGCCCCGTGGGGAGGGCGGAAGGATGGCTCGGGCTGCTCTCCCACCATGGCACCTTGCGGCTCCTGCTCCTGTCCCAGGCCGAGGAACAGTGTCCGGACCACCATCTGCCTCTGCCGGCATCGGTGGGGGACACCCTGGCGAGGCACGAGGGACCCAGCCCGGAGCCGAGTGAGGCCAGGTGCCTCGTGGTTGCCTGCGGAGCCTGCCTGTGGTAGTGCCCGTGTGTCCGGCTCTCCGGGGCCTGCCCCCCTCGCCCCCCTTGGCGCATGAAATGGGCTGTGCAGAGTGGCTGTGCACCCTCAGCAAGGAGAGAGACCCACGGGCCACGAAAGGAGGCCCTTCCCTTCCTGGCCCCCACGCCACGCTGCCCTGAGCCCTGCGGACGGGGAAGACGGAGACGCGCTTCCCTCTGTGGGCAGTTTGCTCTCTGGCCGGGCACAGCCTGCCCTGCCCAAGGCCCTTTTGCCCTCCGGGTGTGCGGCAAACGGGGCCTCAGGAGGGCGGTCTGGGCGCACCCCTTCTGCGTGGACCGGCCCTCAGCCTGTGCCTGCCCCTCGCCTCCCAGGGCCAGAGGGGGCCTGCGAAGCACGCCACAAGCGCCCCAGACCTACCACAGAACTGTCGGTGAAAATATCCGGGTTGTTCTCATATATGAACTTCTCCACCCGCATCTGGCGCAGCTTGAACATCTTGGAGCCGCGGTTGGTGAGGAGGGAGAGCTCTTCCAGCATGACGTCCCTGGGGATGCTGATCTTCTTCCCCAGGTTCAGCTTGGACCCTTCTTGCGGCATGGCTGAAAGGACACAGCGAGAGCCGCGTCACCCGCTGGCGGACGAGCCGCCTGCACCGTGCCCCCCGTCCTGCGGCAGCCGGAGCCCCCCGGGGGGGTCCCCCACTGACGCTTCCCTGGAGAGGGGCGCCGGGCCTGCACCCGCTGCCCCTGCAGAAGGAGCACAGCAGCCTGGGAGGAGAGGCTTCCAGGGGGGTGCCGGCCTGGAGCAGCAAAGAGCTTTCTGCAATGCCCCACCTGGGAGCGCTTTCTCAAGCCGCCCGGAGAGAGTCGCAGGATGCGAAGGAGCACGCCTTCAGACATGCGGGAAATGCCCCGAAGGGACTCGAGAGAGGGAGTCTGCACAGGACGCTTTCTAACCGGCCGTTACATACGCCAGCTGGAGCAGGGGGACCAGGTGGGGCGTCATGTTCACAGGGTGCTGGAGGCGCATGGGGATGGGACAGAAGGCTGCCTAGAATGAGGACAATGCAATACCAGAAGAACCCCTCGGACTGGCAAGCCATGGGCACAGAGGGCGCCTCCGAGGATAAGCAAGCCAGCCGGCCTTCCTTGGCGCACGCGCAGAGCCAGGCTCGCAGCATCTGCAGTTTAAAGCCAGCCTTCAGGGCGAGGCTCTCGACACCCAGTGCATGGCGGAGCCATTGCTCATTTTGTCCTGACAACACCTTTCCATTCGAGGAGCAGCGAGGACAGGGCTCTGGGGGCGTGCGCTCCTGCCTGCACTCCTGCCTAAAAGGAGCTCCCCCCCACCCCCACCCCCGCTTGCCGCCAGGTGGGCTTTTGAGCAGGCTGGCAGCTTTCTGAGCGACAGGAAAGCCCAATGCGGCACAAACATCCCACTGGAACGTGACATTTAAGAAGTCTCAATCAAGGCAAGCGGGAACCCGTAAAGCAAGACACGGAGAGGGAGTTAGTGAGAGTGAATGCGTGGGGCATCTCCCATCAGACAAGCCCAAGGCGTTCACTCTGGAAATGGCAAACCCGGGAGCACTAGAGAGACTGGACTGCTGGGGTGGGGTGTAGCGCCAGCGGGACGGGACTGCCGTGCACGGACCCGCCAGGCAGCATCAACCGCCGTGATCCTAGTCCACGTTCCAGCAAGGTACTGAAGAAGAAGGAATCAAAGCCTTTTAGGCAAGCGTTCAAGGGAAATTGCTGGCACACCAGAACAAGGTGTGCTGATAGTCACCGGTGACTAAACACAAAGGTAGGAGACAGAGCAGAATCCCAGGTTCCGGCAGAATTGGACCTAGGAGTCCGAAACGAAGCATGGAATGACCTTTGCAGCTCCATGAAGCCAGCGATCGCTTTACTGCAGTGCACACTTCAAGCAGCCACTCCGATGGCTGGATATGTGGGCATCCCCACAGAGGAAACGAAGACATCAAATCCATTGTATAATTGGATGGACAAGATGGAGAAGCTGCATTCTCACTGCCAGAACAAGATCGGGGCAAATTGTGATTGTGGCCACGAACGCCGCTTAAGATCAAACATCAGGCCACAGCTGATGAAGACCATTCACACATGCATGTGCGGGGGAGAACACAGCATCCTATCAGGCTAACATGAAGAGATGGATAGAACATATACAGAAGAACTGTGTACAGGAGATAAAAAGAGGACAGGCGCCTTTGATGAGGGATCCTTCCTATGAGGAAGAACCTGCAATATTCGCAGGCAAAGTGAAAGCTGCTCTGGAAGCCCCGGGAAGGAATAAAGCACCTGGAGCGACAGGATGCCAGCAGAACTATTCCAAGACCAAATCGGCCCAATTCCCAACCAGAATGTGCCAGCAAGTATGGCGAACAGAACAATGGCCACCGACTGGGAATGTCTGCTCTGCATCCCGATCCGCAAGAAAGGAGTTGGAACCGGGTGCGGCAGCCGCGGGATTCCTGCACCGACTTCCCCGGCGAGCTCCAGCAGCCAGCAAACATCTGGGAGATGACCTCAAGGGCCTCTTCCTTTCAAAATCCAACTCGAGCACCAGACCTTTCTCACACCCTGTAGGACAATGTTCGAGCATCGGTCGCCTGGGAAATTGGTGCGGCCTGTGGACTAACTTGCTTTATCTTGTCCCTGCTTCCCTCAGTGCCTTCATTCCATGAAGGGCGTCTGAACCCTGACCTTGCTCACCTGCTCTGCTGGCAACTGACGGGTGACGTGGGCGCTATTTCGGAGTGGCTGCCGGAGTCTGCGAGGGCTCCTGGAGAGGGCAGGTGCCAAAGACTGGAGGCAGGCCTGAGCTGTGCCAGCTCTGAGGAGCAGACGAGGGCGGGACTGCCTCCTGACAGACCAGAAGGCTTGAGGTCCACGTCAGACAAAATCCTCACGCAGATGACGAAGTGGTTGGTCTGCGAGCATCCGGGAAGGATGCTTTATCAGGCACCGGCGCAGATTTGTCAGGAATGGCTGGTGCCTGACGGAGAGTAGCATCCTCCGTGACAGCGTGTGTCTTGGGAATGCCACGGCTACCATTTATCTCGACTTCAGCTAAGCATTTCGTGAGGTTCCCTGTGCTGTCCTTGTGGACAAGACGGCGAAGTATGAGTTGGAAAGCAGTGCAGTGCGGTGCTCCGCAGCTGGCTCAACAGCTGTGCTCCACACGTGCAAATTCAAGGCTCTGGCGGGAGCTGCTTGTGCAGAGGTTGCGGGGCTCTGCACTGGCCCAGTGCTGCTCAGCATCTCTATGGATGGCTTGGATGGTGTGCAGAGGAGTCGCTTTGCGATGTGCAGATGGCACGAAGCTGGAAGGGCAGCCAAAACCAGAGAAGGCAGGAGCAAGATTCAAAAGGACGAGGGCAGGTTGGAACACTAGCTGAATCGAGACGCTGTGAATCAGCCACACTAACATGTAAAGTCTTGCGTTTAGGTACAACAAGATTGAAGGCAGAAGCACTGGGTGGGGGAGGCCAGGCCTGCAGCAGTCCGAGGCCTCTCAGTGCATGGCAAGCTGAATGCAGCCGCGTTGCAGGCCGGAGATGCGCAGTGGCCACATCGCGGAGTGCGCAGGTGCCCCTCCGGCCCCCTTGGCCAGGCCGTCTTTGGAGAACAGAGTCTGGCTCCAGGCACCGCCTCCGAAGAACTGACAGAGTTGGAGCGTCACTGGGGGAGAACAACTGGAAAGGTGAGGGGTCCGCAGAATACGGAACACTTAAAAGAGCTGCCCCTGGAGAAGAAAGAGGAAGGGAAGCCCCGGAGGAGTCTCCAAACACCCACGAGGCTGCTGTGCAGAAAGCGGAGCAGCCAGAGGGCATGTCGGGACGTCAGGAGAAGCTTCCTGGCAGAGAGAGTGGTCCAGCCATGAGAGAGGAGGGGGTGTCCCAGGCGTGGCGAGTCCTCCTGGAGTGAAGCCATGGAAGGAGAAGCTGGACAGGGCTGGAAAGGAGGTTCTCCCGCTCAGGTCGCAAGGAACACGCCGGTGCCTGCCAGCTGCCTGCTCTCCGCTCTGTCACCCGCCAAGGAAGCGGCCGGAGGTGCTGCATGTTGCCGGAGCCTGAGAGTGAGCGAGCGAGCGAGGGAGGAGGCCTGGGCGAGTCGGAGGTCTTGCTGGTCAGGTGCAAAATGGGCTCAGAGACTGGGACTGGACCTCTGCTGGAGGAGGAGGCACTGCACCGAAGGACCTGATCCCTCGCTGGGGGGTGGTTCTGGGTCACGCACAAGGAGTGTGCTTGCCCACACACGCCGGGTGCACAACTGTGACCCCTCCCGAGCTAGTCTGCTTCGGCAACAGCTGTCCGTGGCTCGCTTACATTATAGAGGCTGGCCGAGTGAGTTCGTTTGTTTGCACCCCGCCTTCCCACCATGCCAATAGCCCCGGGGCAGCTGGCTTGATTAGACAACGCCAGAGCGCTGTTGGCACACATCAGCAACAGAATACAAAGAGCACCACACTCCCCAGCAAGGCTCCCGCTCAGGCAGTGCGGGCCGCCGTTCAGTGCCTGCGACCCGAGGCGTGCGCCTCGCCAGCCAGGGGCCTTCTGGGCGTAGCCCAAAGGGTTGGCTTTAACCCTCACGCCTCCAGGTGACTTAGCCCATGGGACGGCCTGCCTTGCTCAGGGGATGAGGGAGCCGTAGTCCAACGCGCCCAGAAGGCACCGGGCTGGGGAAGGGCGCTGGCACTCGCCTCAAGGGTCGCTGTCAGGGTTGGCACTGCTCATGGCAGTGGGGATGCCCGACTCGGCCGCTGGCCAGCATTTCCTCCACTTTTACTTGCGTGAAAGTGCCAGGGAAGAGCCTGGATGGGCTGGCACCACTCCCGGGGGCTGCAGGGGCCCTTGCGCTGCCAAAGCCTGGCATGGGGATCCAGTGCCGCAGCTGGTTTTTAGAAGCTGCAGACGGAACCAGCAGGCTGGTCCGCAGTCCTTTAGTGCCACAAGGACGACTTGTGCTACCTGACTGGGAAAACGCAGTTCTCTCTCTGTGGCAGGAGGCCAAAGCCGGAGAGCGGCTGCTGCCCCTGCCCGGGACCAGCTGGGGGCAGCTCTGTGCAACCGGCAAGACGTCCCCCCCCCCCCCCGGGCTCTGGCTGGCTTCTGGGCAGGAGCAGGCCAGCTGCTGGGTGCTGCCCTGCCCACTGGCCCTGCACCGCCCCCTGCCCGTGTAGGCCAGCGTGAAGGGGCAGCAGCCAGTCCTGTTCCTGCTCCGGCTTGCCCAAATGCTCCCAGCAGGCACTGGTTGGGGATGCCGCTCTGGCTGGGGGCCCGGAAGGGAGTGCCAGGGCCACTCGCATGAAGGGAGCTGGGGGATGGCTCAGCTCAGGAAAGGGGCTGCCCGGCCCCCAGCTAGGAGGGCCACGGGTGCCACGTGGGGAAGGTGGGGCGGGGGGGTGCCCCGCTCATGCCTCGGCGCCCCCTTCGGCTTACCTTCTTGAGTCAGTTCTAAAATGAGCTGAGTGGGCTTCCTCTTCTTGATGGGGCCCGGGGTTCCTGCGAGAGGCATGCTGCACGGGAATGAACAGGAAAGTGAGCGCTCGCTGGCCACCCGGCACCCGCCTTCCGCTGCGGGGCTGGCCCAGAGCCCACCACCCGCGGCAGGGTGGCGCTGCCCCACACAAGCCGCTGGGCGCGGGGGGGAGGAGCACCTGTGTAGCCACATCCCACACCTATAGGCACCTTCTCCCTCCGCAAGAACCTGGACGGCGGCCCCAGAGAGGAGGCTCCTCGCTGGCACCAGAGTGCAGGACACAGAATAACCGGCTGCGGCTGCGGCAGCCCGGCCTTCCTCACGGTCCGAGCAAAGCGGCGGTGGAGCCGGCTCAGGCTGTGGGCTCCCCAACACTGGATGGACAGCCCCCCGAGCGGGACGGCGCAAGATGGTGTCCTGCACCAGCGAGGGGCGGCCCCATGGCCTTCGGGCCCTGCCAGCTCTGCCCTTCTGTGATTCTGTGCTCGACTGCATGACTGCGGGGAGGGGGGCGTGGGGGGGCCACGGGCCGCTGGCATGGTGGGGGGTGCAAGCTGCCGCATGCTCTTCCAGGCAAGGGGGGGAGTGAGCCAGCGTCACGTGCAGCCACAGGAGCGGGGTGCAAGCTGCCCAGCGAGCCCCCCCCAGCCCCACACCTGAATCCCACACACCGCCATAACGCACGGCTCCTCAACGCGGAGCGATTAGACATACAGCCCAAAACGCTGGAAAGGGGCCACAACGGCACTGCAGCAAAAAAGGCAAATTGTGGATGTGCCTTTTGTCTTTTAAGGCTGGGAGACTATGATGCTACTCGTGAGAAAAGTGGCTGTTGGCTGGTTCTGGGGCAGACATTTGCAGGTGCCCCTTGCCCTGCTTTCTTGGAAGTAGGATCAGAAAGCCCCCCACACGTGTGCACTGTGTGAAGGGGTCTTCCTGAGCACACAGAGGAGCCCCCGGCCTGCACCGGACCCCGCATGTCCAGCATCGCAGGCTCCGTGAGGGGAGCCCCACACAGGAGTAGGGACAGGCCGTCCTGTCCATGATGCCGCCTCCTGCCTCCTTCAGCTCTTTCTCTTCCAGGCACGAGCAGCCTCGCAAGTGTTGGCAAATGGTTGTCAAAGTTGCACTGAAATGCGACGCTGCCCATGTGCCACAGCTGGATTCAGCTGTGCAGCCGTTGTCAGCATGGGGAGCAGGAGCGCCCCCCCTGCATGCAGCTGCTGAAGGTGAGGAGCCCTCCGAGGACAGTGGGGGCAGCCCTCACCGACGTCACCCCACCGTGCCTTCTTGGCGAACCTGCCTCCACTCCGGGAGCTCAGAGTTCGCTTTCTTCAGCCCTCCGGCAGAAGCACGGAAGCGCCGTCCGCAGGCAGAGCAGGACGCAGCCCGATGTCCCCATAAGCCAAGCAGGCCCGCCTCTATGTACAGGTGGCCACCTCTGCTGGAGGTGCTCGCACACCCCCTCGCCTGTCCCTGCACAGCAGACTCTGCGGGGCCACCTGTCATTCGGGACTGTCCCACACAAGTGTGGGGACGACAGGGCAGGAGCCAAGCCCTGCGTGCTGCCGTCCCGGCACGGGGGCCCTGGGTGCGGGGGGCACGCTGGGCAGGGACCCGGGTCCTCACGCACTCTGCCCCACGTCCACGTCCACCTGGCCTCGAGCAAGGAGGCGGCCGCTCCAGCCCAGGCCTTCCGCAGCAGAGCGGCCGAGCTGCATGGCCACTCGCTACAGGGCCCCAGTCCGGGTCCGGCCGGGCCTTCCCTCAGTTGTGTGGCTGGACACGCACAGAGCTGGCCTGGGCCGGTCGCTCTGCTCGCTCAGCAGCCCGTGAGCACATTTGCTTCTCCGTGAATCCCACAGCCAAAGCCGGGGTGCCGGTTCACCTGTTCAGATTACATGACCAGGAAGTGTGATGCTTCCCTTCGCGCTCGAAAGCAGCTGCCATTTGAGCGAGAAAGGGTCCCGGGTGGGGGGCTGGATTTTGCCTCAGTGTCTAGCCATTTTTTCAGAACTCTTTTCTCACTCTCCACAAAAATGCAAGGTGCACCATGCCATGTTGCTCTCCTTCGAACTCGTGGTTGCTGGGAAGGCCCTTCCTTGCCCAGCCATTCCCTTGGCTCTGAAGTGATAGAAAATCTACTTTATTTATTTATTTAAAACTGTTATATACCGTCCCCTCATGCCTCAGCATCTCGGGACAGCTTACAACATAGAATTAAAACAATAAAAGTATTAGTTCTCATTCTTATATTGATAGTCAGGCCCTCTGCCCGCCACAATGTTCCTAGATGGGAATAGGCGGTATTTTTAGAAAAAACTACCAAACAGCCTAAATTTAGCCCCTGGGTCATCTCTCCGCCATGTCTCGGTGTCGTGGGACCCACACCTCCGCTGCGTGCCCAGCGGCTCTGGCCCCTCCAAGGCTGCCAGACCCCGGAGCGCAGGCCAGCTGCAGGGATCTGGACATCCACAGGAACCTCTTCCAGCCACCAAGGACTGGGCTTGCTATGCTTTTCTCTGCCCACGTCTTCCCAGAAATCAGACCCTCGCCATGCCAAGGCAGGCTGAGGGGCATGTATTTTATCCCACTGGAATCAAAGCAAGCTCCTGCCCAGATCCTGTGAACCTCATACACGCTCGATGAAAATGGGCACCTCTTTCTACGTCTCAGAATCCCACCGACGCAGCATGGTGCTCCCCGTTTGCTGTGCCGCTTCTGGCTCAGGGTTCAGCGCCCTGCCCTTCATGCCCGAGGACCACAGAGCACTTGAGGCCAGACAATTTAATCAGCACCAAGGAAGGCCTCAGTCGTAATCAGTGCAATAAATTGGAATGATCTAACCTGCTATCAAATGAAGTTGAGCTGTACCCAGCTGGACTGTGGACCTGGGGCAACGGCAAAGTCAGTTTGTCCTTTTCTCAAAAACCAATCGTGTAGAAAAACTCTTCCCATTACTTTTGTTTTTATAGATGTAGGAATGGTGGAGATTGTTATTAGTAGTCGTATCAGAAAGATGAACTAAGAGGGGCTTTAACAAGGAGGATCATTTACCTAGGCAGAGAAAAGGCAGGGAAGTGTTGTTGGACTACGGGGGAAACTTCACCGTCCTTAAAAGTAGGATGCTCATATTTCATACTTCGTAGCTGCCCAGGGTGGGAGCCATGCGTATCCGGTCCCTTCTTTTCTCTCCCAATGTTTGTTCACACACAACTTGGGGAATACGTATTCGTGTTTGAGAGAATTATTTCAACCAGTCAACATGTTGCCGTCATTTTCTCTTGAAAATCTAAGCTCGGGGCATATATACGGGGTTGCTTGAAATGAAACTGCCAGCTTTGCATCCACAGTCGCATATAGCCGTGTGCCAGCATTTCAAGCACAGCCAAACTGGTGGACCCTCCTGGCAGATGGCACGATGGCAGCGTTTAGGCCCTGGGAAGCCGATTGCTCCTTCTATTTAAAGCAGAGCAAAAAATCCGCCCGCTGGACCTCCGAGTTCGGTCACTTTGCCATCTGTCTTCCAGCACCTGATTAGAAGTGCAGAATCGCAGGCATTAAATGGAAAGGGCAGTGACATGTGGTGATGGCAAATGAGATTGTTCGTTCATTATCCTTATCCAAGGGCAGAGAACCACATTATTCTTGCCTCGTAAGACAAGCACCCATTAATGTCACCCATTAATTCCGGATTCAAGCACAGAGTTCAGCCTGGGCCGCAGCGCCTCCCCCCAGGACTGAGCCGTGTTCGCAGGCTGCAGTTCCGCTGAGAACAGTTTAAGATGCGGCACTAAGCGCTGAGCGAGGCGGTTGGCGCCTCCGCCTGAGCACGCGAGGTCCCGGCTTAGCAGAGCCTCTTCTGTGCTGTGGATGACGACTGGCTGCCCAGGCTTGCCTTCCAACCAGGGCGCCCAACTGCCACCAGGCTGCCCGTGCCGTGCCGTGCCGTGCCAAGCATGCGTCGCAAGTCAGGGTGGCCAGCGTGCTGGAACGGGCCCTGCCCAGAGCCTCCCACAGGGCGCAGGCAGCTGCCGCACCGCTGGCAGAGAGGCTGCGCTGCACAGCCTGAGCTCTGGGAGCGGAGGGGCTGCTGCTGGACTGGAGGCCTGAGCTGGAAAGCCGGGAATGAGGGCGGGAAGTTTGTCCCAGGGAGATACTGAGGAAAGGCTGCGGGCAGGAGCAGCACTCCCCTGACATTCGGCAATGCCAAGGAAGGGTCAGGGGAGGGGGGTTGGCCGCCTGCCAGAGTGTCATGGATAGCAGCGTAAGCATGACAACATTTTCAGTGCTAGCAGGGAACGCTGGAGAGGCTCGCACTGAGAGAAGCGGGTCTCGGGGGATCTTTGGAACAGTTCTCGCTCCTGTGCATGGGCTTTCAGAGGGCCGTGGTCCCTCTCGGGCTGGGCAGGGGCTCTGCCAGGCCATGTGGATGGGCTGCTTCGAACGGGTAGTGCATCTGGAGAAGAGGCCGGTCCATGGCGAACAGCGGCTCCCCTGGCTGGCCTGCTTTCCCGCTCCTCCCAGCAGGCACGCGCGGCCCCGCTTGCCCCTTCTCCCACGCTCAGCCTTCCTCCTGCTCGCGACTCCTCTGGGGGAGGACTCACCTCAGGCGCATGGGCCACGTCACGGGGCCTCTGCAGCACGAGCGGCCAGTGTCTGGCGTCCCTCGTCTGGGCGGCACAGAGGCCTGGGCGCTCCGGACCCCTGCTACCCCGGGGCCACACGCTCCTGCCCGAGCTCTGAGCAGCACCAAGTGCTGATGCGGAGTGCTGCGAATTTGACTCTGAGAGGCTCTCAGGCATCCCAAGTTATTAATAGTCCGTGGGATCGCAGCCTCCGGGGTCTCAGATGGCACAGGCAGACACGGCTAGGGAGGGGGCCAGTGTCCTGCACACTCCCCCTGCAGGCCGCCACCTTGGCAGGGCCCAGCAGGCCGCCTTGTGCCCCCTCTGCTCCAGCAGGTGCCCACACATCCCATGCGCAGGGGCCCCGGGGAGCGGCATGGTGTGCAGGCGAGCTGGGCTCTGGCCCCTTGGCCGTGGGGCAGCCCCTCCCAGGCCCTCAGCCCAGCCACACACGGTGACTGCGTGGGCGAAGGGACCTGGCAGCTGCAGGCCGGCCTCCTGAGGCGCTGGCGAGACGGGGCTGCATCAGACGCTCCCGTGGCCTCCCCGTCTGGGGGGCGGGGTGCACCTGGGGTGCCAGTCGCACGTTAGGACGGCACAGCAGGGACTGAGGGCCACTCGGGAGAAGGGCAGCCAGGGCCGGAGGGCCGATCATGTCCCCCGAGGGCACCGGCCAGGCCAGGCACCAGGTGGCCTTTCCAGGTGTGCCGCAGAGCCCAGCTGGTGATGTGGGCCCAGCTCAGGTCAGGAACCTCACCTTACGGCCACGGCCAGACTTAAGGGTCTGGCTGGCAGTAGCCGGCTCTCGGCAGAGCTTTTGTGCCTTCACCTGAATGTGGGGGCACCCCTGCTGCGGTGCCCCCACTCGCCCCACGCTCCCCAGCAGCCGCACCACAAGCACAGCGCAGCCGCGGGCCCCCAGACCACCTGCGGGCAGGCTTCCCAAAGCATGGGGCGCGAAGGGACTCGCCTGGCCTGGGACCAGGACCGGCAGGCCAGGCCTCTCGGGGGGCGAGTCCGATCCAGCACCCCCTCAGAAGCCTCCCACCCCGGCAGCAGCCGGGCCACGATTTGAGCCAAGGCCACGTGACGCCTGCCCTTGAGCAGCTGCCCCCGGCCCGCCTTCGGGTCCTCTGCAGCCAGCGGCCCCCTGCGCGCCTTCGCCTAGCGCTGCCGAGGACCTGCAGGAAAAGGACCTGGCCGTGGGCGGGCGCAGCCCCACCGCCGCACCACGCGGCTCGGAGTGCATCTCGGTCTGGCAGGCGCGTCCCCGTGTTCGGGGAAAGGCGGCCTGCGCTGCCCGTCTCCGATTCACGGGGCGGTGGCACTGCAGTGTCTTGCCTGGAAGGGACCTCACCGTGGGCGAGGGTGAGCCTGTGGGGCTGGGTGCCTGCTGGGGGCGCAGGGGGCCCTCATGCTCCGCCTGTGTGGCTGATGGCCACCTGCCACACAAGGGCCGGCCGGCGTGGGCTGTTGCACTGGGCGCGCTCTGGCTGGATGCCCGCAGCGGGCAGTGTCCGCTCTTGCCCGCCCCGTCCCCGCAGCTCCAGCCCCCTTGGTTGCAGGGCTCTCCTGCTGTCTGCCACCCTCCCTGAGCTCAGCTTCCAGCGCCCCTCACTCTGAAAGGTGATCTGCAGCTCTCCTGCACAGCATAGGGATCTGTGTTCTTGCTGCTCCAGCAGGGGCTATTTTCACTCTCCTTGTCTATATATACAACCTGAAGAGAACACACATTGCAGGGCGAGTGTGTCACTCCTCTGGAACGTGTGGAGCCCTTGCTGTGTTGTGTGTGTGTGTTGCAGAGGACAGAGCTGGCTTCCTTACTAAGGGCAGGATGAGAAGCGCACAAAGTGTAAGCACATTCGCGGCTCTTCCTCACACACCAACAGACGTGCGCACGCGCACGGGGAGCTGACGGCGGGGAGGTTTGGGACAGACGCAAGGAAGTCCTTCTGCATGCAGACTCCAGTCAGACCTGGGGATCTGCTGCCCTGGGAGGCGCTGAGGGTTGCTGGACCAGATGGCATGAAGAGGAGGTTGGACAGGTTGGCGAGGGAGGGGGCTAGCGGAGGCTGCCAGCCTTGGGGACTGTGGGCTGCCTCCTTCGCCAGAGGTGGGCTGCCTGCATGCGCCTGGTGCTGCGCAGCTGGGGAGGGGGAGGCCTTGCACCCCCTGCTGGAGGGATCCCTTGGGCAGCTGCTGGCCACCATGCCTGTGGAGTGGTGGAAGAGATGGACCGTGGCTCTGACCCAGCAGGGCTTCCTTGTTTCCCAGTCCTAGACGCTCCTCTCAGTTGCCATTCCTGCAGGACTGGATCTTCTGTGACCTGGTCTGCTGTGCAGGAGCCCTTCATCCGGCCCCAAACACTTTGCGAGTGTTGCTGCCCGTCATGGAGCCTGTCCCTACGGCTACTGGCTCAATGTGTTCGAAAAGAACAATGACCTACTAAGCACAGCAGTCTGTTCAGCGACTGAGACCAAAGTCAAGGCCGCCTCATCCAATTCAGTCCCCACAAAGCCAGGAAACTGGGAGTCGGGTGGACACCGTGCCCCACAAGCCGTGATGGAGCCACACAGTGCCACGGATCATGGGTGCTCCCCACGTGCCCCGGATTCACATCCTGGGAAGGCTGGATCCTCGGTTCAGATCCTGGGCAGGTTCTGCCACACTCTGTCTGTTCAGGAAATGGTTTTGCAGATTTTGCAGTGCAGAATCCATTCCATTGCATGCCCTTGAATGGGCTTTCATCGTCTGAACGATGTCAGAACAGTTGAGTTGACCCATTGCATGTTCAGGTGTTCAGTATCTTGGAAACTGGTTAATTGAGGCTATTGAAGAAATGTGTTGTTGCTGTTGTGTTGGTGTTGTTATGTGCTGTTGTCTTCAACCCACGGCGACCCCATGAAAGAAAGCCCCCTGAAATGTCCTGCCCATGAAAGCTTCCCTCAGCAATGCAGCTTCAAGGCTGTGGCTTCCTGGATGGACCCTGCCCATCTCGTCCATGGGCTTCCTTTTGCCTTCCGCCTCTTGCTTTGCCTAACATGCTTGCCTTCCTTGGTGAGTCGCCTTCTCACGATGTGCCCCAAGTAGGAGAGGCTCAGTGTTGTCTTGTTTACTTCCAGGGAGAGTTCTGGCCTGGTTTGCTCCAGGACCCCCTTTCTGTCAGTCAAGGGTATCCGCAAAGCTCTCCTCCACACCATGTTGAGCACACCGATTTTGTTCCCATCAGCTTTCCTCACTGTCCAGCTCTTACACTGGCAGAATCTCGGTTTTCAATTTGGGAGGAGGAAATAAAAACTCGGGTTTGTGGGAAAGATCAAATATTCGAACCTCCACTGCTTTATTGATGGAAGCCCCCGGTTCCCTGCAGGTTCTCCTCACGATAATGCATTACCGGGCACAGGCAAACTCACCTGCGAGGTTTCAATACAGGTACAGAGCATTTTATACTCTCCTGGTCACATACAAGTTGTTGTTGTCGTTAGTCGCAAAGTCGTGTCCGACCCATTGCGACCCCATGGACAACATTCCTCCAGGCCTTCCTGTCCTCCACCATCTCCCAGAGTCCACACATACAGGTACAGAGCAATTAATGACAGAATGCAGACATTCCAATTAAATTCTGAGGGCATCACATACAGAACAGATAAGGAAGATCAGCCAAACATACACATGACAATATTTTTAATTGCATTGTATTGACATTTCAGTTGAGTCAGTTCCAGAAACCTGAACCCATCTCCAGGTCTGCTTAGACATGTACATTCAAGCTTGAGAAACCATTCATGAAGTCTGTTGCATTCCACTGTCAGGAAGACTCGGACCCAGAGTAATGTATCCACACCTTTCTGCTTGGCTACAGCACTCTGGGCTAGCAAAATGGATACTTCCTCGTAAACTGTGAATTCCTGCAGGGACTATGCAGCAACATGATCATTATTGTGATTGTTTATTGGGCTGAAAGGCCTCTTCTGGCTTACAGCCAGAGGGGAGAAGAATCGCCATTTCCTTAAGGCTACGGCGATATTAAACAGTGGCTTGGCTTGGAAAGCTGATGCTTTTGAGAAAGGCTGCAGGTTCGATTTGATAACACAAAAGCACACATAAGCAACGCTTTTCTGCCAGGCTTTACCCAAATGATGCCAACAACGCCCATACACTGCGACTGAGAATGCGATAGTTTGGATGATCTTGACCTTGGTCCCTAGTGAAATGCAACTACCCTTCCCGACCTTTTCCAATTCCTTCATTGCTGCCCTTTGAAGTCTCTCATTTCTCTGAATTTCTGAGACTGGATAAAACACAACCTTGAAGAAATAGTAACACTGAATTGTACAAAATTACTTCAACAGATTTGAGGAGGCTGAACTGGATAATCCCAGCTGAATTTGTCTCTGTTGGAAAGGCTTCTTCCATCAAAATGAATGAGCTCCCAAAATGTATTCCTATTAGCCAAGATCCCTCTGTAAGTTAAAGATCCCTGAATGAAGGAATGGCAAGACCCAGGCAATATATTTATGTTTGGGCAAATGAAGGCCCAATCCAGTGCGTATTTAGACAGGAAAATCCTGCTTGCCATCTGGGACCGGCTGCCTCAGCAAGTGCAGGATTGGACATAAATAGCACTACCTACTTCGAGTCGTTCTTGGGGACACGGAGGGACCATTTCCTTTATTTTCAAAGTATCATGAAGCATGGAGATGGCTGACTATTTGGAGAAGGATTGAGAAAACTTGGAATACAGGGGGAAGTGGCAGCCCTGTTTTTTGTCATTTACGTTGACGTCAGGAAGAAAGCCAGTGCAAGGGGGCTGCCTGCTCAAGCTCTTTTGGGGGTTTGGGTTGGTGCAGCGCAAACCGCTGGCTGACCTGGGAGTCTTTCCTGTGCGGCATTTGCTTTTAATTAGGCAATTGATGAACTAAAGACGCTAGGAGATGTTGCTAAAGGGGAAAGGGCTGGAATCTTGACGAGGACCTGATGGAGGAGGGAGAAGTTGTGACTTTACAGCATGTGAGAAAAGACCGAAAGCACAAGGTGTGACGCTCGGTCACAGGGGCCGCGTCTCCATGAGGAAGGGACATAAATGCAGGGCACTAATAATGATAAACTACAGATTTTAAGGAAATACGATCCCCAACTGGAAAAGGATTATTCGGCATCCCCTGTCCAGACGAAGGCAGGTGGGCGAGGGTTTGCTCCAGCCGCCCTGCAGGAGCGACGGAAGGAAGACTGCTTCTCGGAGCCGCTTTTCGGGTCTGGCGACCAGTCGGAGCTCGCCCAGCGGCGACGAATCCCGCGCGAAACGTCCTTTCGACGCCGCCGGCGGCCAACCGGAGCCTCCGCGCGTCCGAGGGCCGCCGGGCACGCCGCTTCCCCGCCCGCGGTCCTCGCCCAGGCCCGGAGGGGCGCTCCGCCCGGGGCTGCGCGGCGCGGAAGGGCCCCTGCGGATCCCGCGCCGCGGCGGGCGGCGGAAGCTGCGCGGGCCGGGAGGCGCCTTGGCGGGAGCGCCCTCCGTCCGCGGCGGGGCAGCTGCCTCGCCGGGCGCCCCGGGCTCCGCTCCGCCGCGTGGTCGGGCTCCGCGCAGCGCGCCGCGGGCCGGGGGAGGGCGAGCGGGCCGGCCGGGGCCGCCTTGCAGGCCAGCCGCGCCGCGGAGCTCCCGGGCGCCCTGCCGGACGCTTCGCGGGACGCGGAGGGGCCGGGCCGGCATCGGCGGCACCGCCGGCGCCCCGGGCGCTCCCCTGCCCGAGCGCCTGCGCCGCGCTCAGGAAAAGAGGGGCGTCCGGGGCCGGGCCGGGCCGGGCGGGCCGCCCCACCGCAGCAGAAACGAGCGCCGCTCTCCGCGGGAGAAAGCGGCCTCGGCGCCCCCTGTTGGATCAAGTGTCGGCGTTCTGGATGCGGCGCAAGGCAGTTCCGCGGGCCGGCGCCTGCGCTGTCCCGCCCTGCTTGTGGGGAGCGCCGCGAAGTGTGCGGGCGTGCGGGCTGGCGCGGGGCTACGAGCGAGCCGGCCATGCCTGGCGCTGAGCGTGAGGGGGCGGCCGGAGGGAGGGCTGAGCTGCGCCGGCTTCTGAGCTCCCAGGAGCGGTGCAAGCAACGGGCTGCTTTTCCAGGTGGGAGGCGTGAGGGGCATGGCCACCCCAGCAAAGCCAGCAGCTGCAGGGCCTGGGCCTGGGCCTGGGCCTGGCCTGCGGGAGGAGTTGCCTGTGCCAAGGCCCAGAGGGCTCCCCCACACAGCAGTGCAGGCCCCCACCCAGACAGAGCCACCTGCTTTGTGGGCGAACCCTTTGCCAAGGCCGGCCTTGGGCCGCCTCCCCAGGCCTGGTGGGATGGTCCAGGCACTGCACTCTCAAGGCAGGCCCAGCCTGTGCTTCCCCATCATCTTGTCCGCATCCTGGCCTAGCAGGCAACCCGGGACGGGGCTTTGTGACCGCGGATCCCACCACGGAGTTTGGTGCACGTGCGTGGAAGCAGAGCCGTTAAAGAGCTGGAAACTCTACCCACAAAGAGTTCCTCGCGTGCCCAAGGCGTGGTGGCACTTCCCAGGCCAGCCCCTGGCGAGGAGCATCCTGCCCATGACTCCAGCTGCAGCAGTTCCCGGCCCCCGGCTGCCGGGCGGCAGGGGGCCACACGCAGCCCGAGGAGAGGCAGCAGCCTGGCCCGGCCCCCGACAGCATCCCCTCCTGCACACGCGGGGCTGTGCCGCGGCTTGGCTCGTTCCAGCGGGCCTGTCCTCGTCCTGGGCTCAGCCGAGGGTCGCGCCCATCGGCCTCTGGAGAACCTGGCCGGGGAAGTGGGGCAGCCCCAGTTTTCAACGCTGCAAAACTGAGGCAGAGTAATAATTGCCAGATGGGATTCTCTGAGAAGGCCAAAGAGCAGCAGATTAGAGGAGGGCGCTGGTAAGTCTGCCGTAAGATTTTAAGCCCTCCCAACTTATCACTCTAGCAAGGGAATGCGCCTGCTGAAGGCCTGCTTGCAGGAGGAGGCACGGCTGTGTCGCCTCGTGGCCGGAGGTGCAGCCCTTGCCCTGTGCTGCTGCTGCTGCTGCTGCTCCGGGGCATTTGCAAGACGCCTGGAGCAGTGGGCCCGGCTGTGCCAGGCCGCAGAACGACATGTGGCTCTGACTGGGAGGAAGCAGGAGAACTAGGGCACTCTGCTTGGCAGTGGTTCCGCTCCTACCTCGACGGCCAATTCCAGATGGTGGTGCTGGGGGACTGTGGCTCTGCGCCCTGGCAGCCACGCCATGGAGTTCCGCAGGGGTCCATCTTGCCCCCTTGCTATTCCACATCTACATGAAACCGCTGGGGGAGGTCATCCGGAGGTGTGGGCTGCGGAATCATCAGTACGCTGATGGCACCCAGCTCTGCCTCTCCTTTTCAACCAATCCAGGTGAGGCAGTGGCTGTGCTGAACCGGTGCCTGGCCGAGGTGATGGGCTGGATGAGGGCCAATAAACTGAAGCTCAATCCAGACAAGACGGAGGTCCTGTTGGTCGGTGATTCAAGCTCCTGGGTGGCCCTGCCCTGGACAGGGTTGCACTCCCCCTAAAGGACAGGGCCCGCGGCTTGGGAGCGCTCCTCGACCTGGAATTGTCCCTGGAAGCCCAAGTGATGGCGGGGGCGAGGAGTGCTTTCCTCCAGCTCCTGCTGATCCACCAGCTGCGTCCTTCCCTGGAGGAGAACTGCCTGGCAACAGTGACACATGCACTGGTTACCTCCCGCTTGAACTACTGTAATGCGCTCTAGGTGGGGTTGCCCTTGAAGACAGTCCGGATACTTCAGATGGTGCAAAACAGAGCTGCCAGGTTGCTGACAGGACTGGGCGTTAGTCTCATATAGCCCCAGTCCTCTACCAGCTTCACTGGCTTCCCATTGAAGTCCAGGCTCAATTTAAGGTGCTGGTTATTACCTATAAAACCCTAAATGGGTTGGGACCAGGATACCTAAAGGAACATCTTTTTCCCTATATGCACTCCTGCCCCTTAAGATCGGCAGCAGAGGCCGTCCTCTGGGAACCCTCTTTGAAAGAGGTCAGGAGGCAGAGCTCCTGGAGGAGGGCTTTCTCTGTGGTGGCACCCCGACTATGGAACGCGCTCCCTGGAGATGCCTGGCGCCGTCATTATATGTTTTTCGGTGCCAGGTCAAGACTATTTTATTTGACCATTATTTTCATGGTAGTTGATTTTAATATTAATGTATGTATTCCATCGTGGTATAGCTAATTTATTTTGTTTAGGATTTAGATTATATTGTAAGCCATCCACAGTGATGGACAGTCTATGCATGTCCTAAATAAATAAACAGACTAGGGGGTCACAGAATGGTTGCGTTGGAGGGGGCCAAGAAGGCCATCGGGTGCGGGTCCCCAATTTGCACCACCCTGAATGGTGTGAGAAATGGCTTTTTTCACAGCTCACGGGGAGGAAAGGAGTGGTGCCCCGATACGGTTTCCAGTGAGGCGAGGATCCTTCCTAAAGCCCCAGGGCTGCTCTTGGGGCCTGTGGCAGCAGACTGGCTGGCTTCACACCAAGCTTTTCTCGCGCAGAACCCGGGTACGTGGCCACGTGTGCAGACACAGAAGCCGCCCGTCTGGGGCAGGTTCTGCCCCGATGACAAGCCAGGGTCCTTCCGCCGTAAAATCAACAGGGTTCTGCCCAGCCGTATGACGGGCTTTCTTGATCTTCATAGCTGTCCAGAGAAACGGTACAGTCTGCACTGGTGTTGTATTACTAGGTTTGTAGGATTTTTGAATGCTACTTTGAAATCTTTGAATGTAAACAGGTTGTAAAGACTCATCAGGAAAGAGAAAAGGAAGGAAGGGGAAAAAGACAGAAAGTGTTTTCTGCCATTGTGACTAACCCTGGATCACAGACTAGCAGGGCGGGAAGGGGCCCGAAGGCCCCCGCATCCAGCCCCCTGCTCAGGGCAGGACTCCGGCCGCAGCAGCCTGGCGAAGCGCCTTCCCTGCCTCTCCTGTTTATGCCTCATTGTCAGGCACTGCACTGTGGTTCAGTCCCTGTCACAAATTATTGTGTTCGCTAGAGTTCTGCTGAAGTATATATTTAAAAATGTCAGCTTCTGTTTTTTCCTGAAGTCCCTTGGGATTTGAAAGCCTGCCAGGGCAACTCATCCGAAGGAGCCCGAGCCGGGGGGCGGGGGGGGGGGCGGGCAGATGCAGTCGAAGGGCTGCCTCGGGGCACGGACACCTCTGCAGGGGGACTTCGGGCCGCTTGCGGGCCCCGATTTCCCACCGCGGCGCTGGAAGCGGCTCTGGCGACCGCCGGAGGCCTCCCCTGGCACGACCCACTGCCTGCCCAGCCTCTCCGCTCGGAAGCCCCCGGCCTTCGGGCGTCTCTGCCCGGCTAGGACGTGGCCCGGCTCGGGCGAGGCGCCCACGGAGCGCTCCCGCGGCAGCCTCGGCGGGGCAGAGCGGGGGCGCAGAAGGACCCTCGGCAGGGACACGCGGCGAGGCGACGGCGCAGTGCGCATCGGGGGTTTATTTCTCAGCTCAAGCAGCTGTGCAGCGAGCGGACGCTCCGGGGGCGCGAGAAGGAAGCGCGCTGCCCCCGGCAGCTCCCGCTCCGCGCAGGGCGGTGCTGGGATCCCCGCGCGGGCCGCCCGCGAGGCCCGTCCTCCTGCGAGGCGAGGCGAGGCGAGGCGAGCGCCGCCGGTGGGCCGAGGGGCAGCCCGTGGCCGCCTGGCTCCTCTCTGCAGCTTCCGAGGCCTCCGCTGCCCCGCCGAGGGGCAGAGCCGCCCGCGGAGCGGCTCCGGACGCCCCGCTCTCTGGGCTGGCCTCCGGGATCGAAACGCTGCCCCGCCGCGCCGCGCCGCCCCCGGCAGCCTGCCCGGGGCAGCGGGACGGGGCCGCCCGCCCGCCGTGCCCGCGTTCAGCCGCCCCTTCCCGGAGGCGCTCGGGCTCTGCCGCGCCGTCGCCGGGGGCCACGCCGCGAGTCCCCGGCCGCCCCCGCAGTCCGCGCGGGAGACGGCGCAGCAGAGCGTCCCCTGCGTCGGGCTCCGGCGGGGACGCGTTCGTGCCGGCGGCAGATGCAAGCCCGAGCACGCCGGCTGCCTGTCGCCTCGCTCGCTCGTGGTGGCACGGGATGCCGGCCCGGTCGCCCTGCAGTCATCCCCGCCCGACCCCTGCGAGTCCTGGGAAGGCTGTCCTGCTAGGAGGAGCCCGGCTGAAAGGAGCAGGACGGGGATCCTTGCTCCGAGGCCTTCCCAGCCCCTCTGCATGAACTGCGGTGTTTCTTCTGAGCCGGAGCCCTCCGGCTGGTCTCTCCTACTCCCTCTCTCTTGGGGGAAAGCAGCTGCCGCCACATCACATCACAGGTCATCATCCAACGCTGCCCAGCAGCTTCTCCAGCACCCTGCTCCAGCAGCACCTGGCTCTGCTCCCTGGACCTGAAAGGAGCGATGCCCGCTCGCAGTGGCCGGCCAGGCCACAGTCCCACGTTCAGGTGGCAGTCCGGGCCCTGGAGCGCGGCTGCAGGCACCCAGGCCTGAGGACCGGCTCAGCCACAGGGCGCAGGAGGCAGGGCAGGGCACCCTGCGGGCCGAGTGCTCCAGCGTCACCCGGTGCAGCAGGCAGGGCTGGGCTTCAGCTCCTGGGACACGCGACTCCGGGGCCACGCTTGCTTCCGACTGCCCATGGTGGAGGCAGGCTGCAGCAGGCGCCCTGTTGGGCTGACAGCGCCAGGCACGAGGCATGGCTCCCCTGCCCTTCCCCAGCAGGCTGGCTGTGCCCCGCCCCCTTTTGCCGGGCTCCTCCGGCTGTGGTAAGCCAGGCCGGGCTCGGCTGGGCTGGCGTGGGGATGCCCACGCATCGCATCGTGCTGCCCTCTCTTCCATCATTTCCCCCCACACGCACCACAGCTGATTGATCAATAAATACTTGTGGGACCTGGGATGGATTTATTTGATATTGTACAGAGTTTTATTTTCTTGTGCCTACAAGTTCCCAGTAAAGGGGCCAGATTCAAAGTACTTCAGAGAGGAGCTTTGAAGTCACGTCAGACTTCAAAGCTTTAGGGATGAAAGTCAAGAACTTTGAGGCCAGATAGTTTTATCTTCAATCCTTCCAGTCTGAGGAAGAGGAATGGACAGGGAAAGGAAAATACTCCAAGGGGAAGCCTGACTTCATGGAGGAGCCGACATGAGGGGGACGCGGACCACACTTCCTGGAAGGTGGACTGCTCACAAGGGGTGGGTCGCACCTTGCAAGGACTGGAAAGAAGGTGGAGGAAGACGCACACCTGGGAGCAGCAACAGGCAAAGGCTTGCTTATGCGCCACAACAGGGGGAGCAGCTTTAACTGTGCAAAAATGGTCTTCCAAAAAATGCACGGAGAAAGCTGGATTACAAAGAGTGTGGTCTTTGATGTCTATACAAAGCCTGCAATTTGGGAAACAATTAGCATGAACTTAACCTCTTAATACAGGAGGGCAAATATGACCTGATAGGTATAAATGAAACATGGCGGGGTGACTCCCATGCCTGGAATTCAACAATGGAAGGCTACAATTGTAAATGCACAAGTACAAACAATATCAACAAGAAAGCGGGGGGGGGGGGGGAGACAACAGAAGAAGCCCATGTGGCCTTACAAGAAGCTTAAAGCTGATCTGAAAACAGAATGTGCATGTGCAGGACATTGAAGGAAGAGCAGGCAACGAAGGAAGAACACAGGCAGGTAGCAGGTAGCAGGGGAGGCGTCAGGAAGGCCAAAGCTAGGGATGGACTGAGGCTGGCGAGGGACGCGAAACACAACGGAAACCTCCTTTAGATATTTTCGAAGTAAAAGGCAGAGAAACAAATGGGGGTTCAGCTGCACAGCGTGGATGCCAAATGATGGCAGAGAGAAGGCAGCAGTGCTCAATTCCTACTTTGGCTCGGCCTTCTCCCAAAAGGGGATCTATGGCCTTCCTACGACCTTGAAGGAAGTTTGAGCTGAAGGAGCAGGACAGCAGCTCAAGATGAACAGTCAAAGTGCTGAACGAATCAAGTCTCCAGGGCCCAATGAACTCCATCCGGGTGTCATAAAGGAGCTGTCAGAAGAACTCTCGGAACCACGGTCTATTATCCTTGGGGAAGCACGGAGGGCAGGGAAGGGCCAGGGGCCCGGAGAAGGGCAAATGTTGCCCCCACCCTCAAGAAGGGAGAAAAGGTGAACCTGCGAATGACAGACCAGTCAGTCTGACACGGATCCCTGGGAAACGCCTGGAGAAGATCATAAAGCTGTCAGTCTGCAAGCACCTTGCAGGGATGACTAGAACATGGATTTCTCAAGAACAGATCCTGCCAGACTAATCTGATTTCATTTTTTGATTTGGTAACCTCCCTAATGGAATGTTGGAATGTTGTGGACATAATCTATCTCGACTTCAGCAATGCTTTTGACAAAGTGTCCCATGATATCCTGATTAGCAAACTAGCTCAAAGTGAGCCAGATGGAACGACAATTAGGTGGATCCACAGTTGGCTTCAGAATGGGACTCAAAGATGCTTGTTCAAGGTGATCTTGATAGGTTGGAGCACAAGACTAAAAAGAACGGAATGAAATTCAACAGGAACAAATGCCAGGCTCTGCACTTAGGGAAGAGAAACCAAATGCATCATTACAAGATGTGGAATTTCAACAATATTGCAAGTGAGAAGGATCTTGGAATTGTTGTAAATCACAAGCTGATTATGAGTCTCCAATGTGATGCGGCTCAAAAGAGCAAATGCTATTTTAGGTTGCATTAATAGAAGCATCACTCCCAAATCCAGTGGAGTACCAGTTCCCCTGGTGAGACCTCATCTGGCACACTGCGTCCAGTTCTGGGCAGCTAAGTTTCTAAAAGATGCAAAAAAGCTAGAAAGGGTCCAGAGGAGGAGAACAAGGACTGGAAACAAAGCCCTGTACAGAAAGATTGAGAGAACTGGGCATGTTCAGCCTCAGGATGAGGAGGCTGACAGGTGATATGATAGCATAAGATTTCTTCTTGATCATCCCAGAGTGTAGGACACGGAATAATGGGCTCAAGTTTCAGGAAGCCAGGTCTCAGCTAGGTCTCATTTCCCGACTGTGAGAGCAGTACGACAATGGAACCCATTACACAAGGAGGTTGCAGGGTCTCCCACGCTGGGGGCATGCAAGATGCCGCCGGACAGCCATCTGGGAGGGATGGTTTGGCTAGGTGCCCTGCACTGAGCAGGGTTGGACCCGATGGCCCTCTGGCCCCTTCCAACTCCACTATTCCATGAGTATTATTTATGCTCGGGGGACACAAAGACATTGCACAGCATGGCCACCACCTGCTTCCGAGGGAGCCCTGAGCACAGGCAAAGTGTGTCTTCCCTCCAGCAAAACCAAAGCAAAAAACAAGTGGGGGAGGGTACCACAAATCGGGAAAGGCTGATCGAGAAAACTCCAGGTGCTGAAAAACATATTCGTCAAGTCATGAGCGGAGCTGACTGGAGATGGGGGCACACAGGAGGCCCCGTCCGACTTGCTCTGTTTCTATGCTATTTCCTTTTGCTGGTCTGACTCCTGTTATGTGTGGGGTGCCGTGCCCTGAGCAAAGCTTCCCACACACGCAGTGGGCTTAGCCAGTATGCCTGTTTTCAGCATCTGGAGTTTGTCCTCGTCTTCTTCCTCTTCTTCCAGAAACCTGTTCCATCTGCCTGCTCTACCCCTGCAGCCTTCAAGGGATGCAACGCACCCAGGAACCTTCCTTCCCAGCCGCCCTGCCCCTGCCGAACTGGGGGGGGCTGCAAAAGGTAGCCCTGCATTTCCCCTTGTTGGCAGCCAGGAGGACTTGTTGGAGGCGAACGGTGCCTCCGAGACAGGACTGCCAAACCCATCCCTGTGTTTCCAATCACTCGTGCACTTACTCATACATCTTACCTACTTGCACTGTCCTATTCTGACCAAAGAGTATTGTCACCCCTTGCATTCCAAAATTTGCTAGTCCAAACTTGGTCCTCCTTTCATGTGAAGGTTCTCCAAGTATCTAGTCTCTCTTTCTCTGATGCTTCTGCAAATGTTCTTCTGTTTCTGTCCCATGGAAAGGATGGGCTGAGTGGGGAGAGGCAGCGAGGAAGCCACCCGGCATTAATATCCTCCTGCAAACGGAGAGTGTGGGGCTGCTGGCAGGCCCAGGAAGGGGCGGGAGGTGGCGTCTCCCGGCCATGCCAAGCGGAAAAGGCTGCGTGGTCTGATCCTCTGGGGCTGCTTCTGCGCCCGATTCTCCTCTGCAGCAGTCCTGCGTGGCTGCATGTGCTTGCTCTGAGGGAGGAGGGACATCCTGCCCAAGCACAGTCCTTGGCGGCTTCCGTCTCGCCTAACTGCATGCTGACTTGCCACGCGTAAGCCAGCGGCTGCCGAAGCTCCTGCTCGACTTCTCCGTTGAAGAAGCAGAGCTCGACCAGAGGTCCTGGGCCAGGTCTTCCGGCCAGGGCGAGATCTGTGAGGCAAGTGCAGGTGGGGGTGCCCCGTGTGCGCCCCACGTGGGGGCACCGTCCGGTCGTGCCGAGGCGGTGAGGGAACGCCCGCCGGTCCTTCAGCGCAAATTCGGAATGTGACGCTCCGCATGCACCCACTTGCAGCCCAGGCCAAGGTGGCCGCGCTGCAGCGCCTGCTGGAGCACCACCCCCGCTGTGGGGCAGCACAGCCCGGCTGGGCCTCGCGAACGACTGGGGGGGAGCGGGAAGCGCGTCCTGGGAGGCGGCGGGAACACGTCCCCCGTTCGCTGAAGAAGCCGTGGCGAACGCCCAAGCTGTGCGAATGGTGCAGAGGATGAACTGGTGCAGCTCCCACAACCTTGTGCCCTGGAAATGTTTTTGACTTCAGTTCCCAACCCGAAGCTGCAGCCCAAAGCATCTGGAAATCACAAGGCTGAGGGTGCCTAGATGGGGTGGGCAGGGGGGATGCCAGGCCGGCGCTGAGAGCCAGGCAGGGCTGCGAGGGGCCACCCATGCCCGCTCCGTTGCCTCTCACGGGTTGCCAGCTCTGCAGGAAGCCAAAGCAGGGCACTCTTTCTTGAGCCCTTCGGAGCGAAGGCCTGCTTGGCCTGTTGGGTGGATTTGTTTCAAGATGGGTAAAGAAAGCACCGCGCTGGGGTCGGTTACGGGGCTTTGGCCTCATTCTGCTCTGCACCTGACACGCCCATCTTCGCCGCTGTTTTGTGGCGCCTTCACACAAGACTCTTCTCCCGAATGTGTCCTGCCTCTCAGTCCCAGAATTTTACGACAGGCACAGCACAGTGCAGCCCCCCCCCCCCCCGCCTTTCCTGCAGCTTTCCCCGGTCTCTTTCTCTTACTGCAGAAAGTCTTGCAACGAGGAAAAGACAGAAGTGCCGCGCCATGTCTCCTGTGGGGCCTCCGCCGGAGCGTGCTGGCTTGGAACTTGGGCTGCTCAGTCCCTTGTCAATGTGGCTCCCCCCCCCCCGCGCCCCCAGGGATCCAGGATTCCCGGGGAAGGCTGCTTGCCTCCCATTTGGCTTTGGCGCTCAGGTTCCCTGGGACTCAGTCCCAGTGCGGAGGGGGAAGGAACCTTGTGCACCAGCATGTGGCTGCTACCCAAGGGTCACTTCACACATTACCTAGGCAGGAGTCTGGATTAACCCTCCAGTGGACACTCAGCAGGGAGCTGCAGACAAGCCTCGCTCTCTGATGGGTGCACCTGTAAGGTAAGTGTTTGCAAACCTTCACACGTATTCTGCAATTTTAGATGTACACTAAAAAAGAAAGCACTGAGGTGCACACTGAAACCACGTGACGTGTGAAGAGGCCCTGGGACAGGCAGGGCCCCCTCTTCACTGATGCCGCGAGCCTGGCCTCCAGATGTGAGCCTGCATCCCGGTCTGGGCAGCTGAGAACCTGGGCCGGGCGACCTGAAAACTGGAGGTGGGGGCCGGCCGGCCTGGGGAGGCCTCTCGGCCCACCTCGCTGAGCTCAGGAGAGCTCTGGTACTGGGGCAGGACCACCTGGAAGGGGCCGGGGGAGGTCGGGGCCGAGGTGGAGGCCGCCTCCGTGCGCCACACCGGCTCATCCAGCGTGGTGGCGGAGCGGGGGGCCAGCACGGTGGGGGCCAGGCCGCTGGAGGCCGGCATCGGGGCAGGTGTGGAGAAGCGGCGGATCTCGTAGGTCCTGGCTGTTTTCACAGGGGCCTGCTTGGCCGGGGCGAGGGACAGGCTGGCTTGCTGGGCTGCCTGGCCTGGGGAGGCCCCGGCACCGGAGCTCGGGGCGCCCCGAAGCAGAACATGGCAGAGTTGAGCTGGTAGGGCTGGTGCCTCATGAAATCGATGGCCTGGATCCCGGGCTTCTGGCCGGGGGGCTTCTTGGCTTTGCTCTCAGCCTTGCTGGCCTGCGACTTGCTGGCCGCCAGGGGGTAGAAGGGGGAGTGCAGCGGGTTGTATGCGATGGGGGGTGGGGCACGGATGTTGGGGGAGTACTTCCAGGACGAGGGCAGGGACGGTGCCGGGGACGGGGTCCGGGGCTTTGGGGCCGCGGCCTGCGGCGCCTCCACCACGAACCGGTCCATGCGGCTCTGCCGCTTGGCAAAGAGCTCGGCGCCCTTCCCCTTCAGAAGCGGGAGGTCCTGGCCCGCCGAGGGGCCGTTCGCCAGCCCGCCAGAGCCCTTGGGCTTCGGGGCGACGGGGGGCGGCGTCCTGAACCTCCGGGCCGAGCCCTGCATGAAGTTGCAGGCCTCGGCCCCCAGGCTCAGGAGGTCCTCCTCGGGCCCGGATTCGAAGCCTGCCCCGTGGGGCTCCCCCTTGGGCTTCTCGTCCAGGTTCTGCACCAGGGAGAGCAGCTCCGGGTTGGGCGAGTGCTTCTGCTTGTCCTCCGCAGACTTGAACATGGGCTTGTGGCTGCTGCGCCGGCGAGCCTCCTGCAAGATGCCCGTCCTGGGCGCCGGGAGCGCCACCGCTGCTCCCTGGAGGCGAAGGGCTCGGCGGCAGGCCAAGGCGCTGCGGGGGCCGGGGCGGGGAAGGGCTGCGCCGGCCACGGCGGCGGCTGCGGCTGCGGCGCCGGGCTGGTGCGGGCGGCGGCGGCGGCCTCCCCGGGGGGCGCAGGGCTGGCGGCCCCCGCCGCAGGCCTCGAGGGGGTGGACAGGTAGATGCAGGCGGTGGAGGTCCTGGCCGGGCCGGGCGCCGCCCGTGCCTGCCCCGCCGGCTGCCCTGGGGCCGGCGGCGCGGGATGTGCAGCGAGACGGCGGCGGTGGCCGGGCCGCTGGGCGGCGCGCCCGACGGGGCGGCCGGAGGCGCGGCGGGCCCCGGGGAGAGCGGGGCGCGGCGGGCCACTGCGCGCCCGGCTCTCGCCGCCTCTCCTCGGCAGGGCCGGCCTGAACACCACGGAGGAGGTCACTGCGCGCGGCCCCGAGCAGCCGGGCGTGAACGGCCGGGCCGAGCGGTTGAAGAGGCCCGTGGCGCTCGGCGGCCCCGCTGCCCCGGGCGGCGTGGCGGCGGCGGCGGCGGCCGCGGCGGGCCGGGCTGCGCGGGCGGCGGCGGCGCCTGGGCGGGCGCGGGGGCGGCGGGGCGCGCGCGGGGCGGCTGCTCCGGCTCCGGCTCCGGCGGCTCCGGCTCCGCGCCGGCGGGCCGGCCGGCCTTCAGCCTCTGCCGCTCGAAGAGCTGGGCGCCGCGGCCGGAGGCGTCGCTGAGGCCCGGCGGCGGCTGCGGCTCGGCGGCGGGGCGCTGGCGCGGCGTCTCCACGGCCAGGTAGGCGCTGTCCCAGTCGGCGTGGTCGGTGAGGCTGCGCGCGTCCGAGAAGCCCTCCTCGTCGAACTCGGACTCGCTGGTGGGCTGCATGCCGTCCTCGTCGCAGGCGCGCTCCTCGTCCACGCTGCCGAAGCTGACCAGCGTGTACTTCTTGGCGCGCTGCCGGCGCTTCTTGAACATGAGGACGCCCTTGGAGTGCGGGTTGGGCGCGTCGGTGAGCAGCGAGGCGATGGTCCGGCAGCGCGTCTTGGCCTCCTTCACGCTCTTCTCCTGCACGCTCTCGCCGCGGTGCAGCTCTGCGGGGAACAAGGCGAGAGGCGTCGGGTGCGCGAAGCGGGGCGGCCGCGGCGCCGGATCCGTCGCTCCCGGCCCGGGGCAGAAGCGCCTCTGCCCGCCGGGGAGCCTTCCTGGCCGCCCCCCCCCCCCCCGCTGTACCGGGCAAGCAGGGAAAAGGACCGCCTGGGCCCTTGGGTGCCTTCGTGGGCGAGTCGGGCAGCAGTAGCCCTTGAAAACGCCCGCGGTGGCCACCTCCCGCTCCCTGGGGTGGCCACACGACATTTTCATGGGATGGGGCCCCGTCCACCTGCAGAGCACGAAAGCTCCCCGCAACACGGGGGAAATCGGCCCCTGCTGCGCCAGGCCAGGCTGGCTTTCCCTCGGCAGACCGGGGCACCTTTTCTAAAAATGGAAGGGGCACTCCCGCAGTGGGCCCTGGAGGCGCCCCGGTCCAGGCCATTCTGCTGCATGCGCTGCCCGGCCTGAGCGTGCTGGGCCCTCGCACACCCGGAGAGGGCGGGCGGCAGGGAAGGTGCGCCTGGGGGCCCCTTGGGAGAAAATCGCGCGGCCTGTTGCAGCCACGACTCCTCTGCTGATGAATCAATTGCTAGAGCCTGCGGAGCCGTCCTGAGGATGGCGATCGCTCACAATAAACACAGAGGTCATGAGTCCAGTGGGTGCTGGAGTTTCGAGCAGTGCATCAAGGCAGCTTTGGGACATACATTGGCTTTTTGTCTGTCTGTCTGTCTAGGGCTTTTATAGGCAGTTCAGCTAGCCAAAAGCTCTGGGGATGCTTTTAAACCAGTTCTTATCAAACTATACAACCTACTTTCACTGCCATGCACTTTCAGTTTCTTTTCTCAGTTCCCTCCTTCCTGAAAAGATGTCAGACGTTACATAAAAAGCGTGAGCTTCAAACACATTTTTAGCGCGCCGCCAAAAACAGCCTTGGTGCACTCTGCGCTTGTCCCAGATGCCTGGAAAGACATGGTGGCCTGGCTCCCCCTCCACGGGGGGCCCTGGACCAGCCCACTCCCAGACCGACGCATCAGAATCACAGGCCCAAAGCACAGGAGCATCCAGAGGTTTGGTCCAGCGTACGAAAGGTCTCCCCACAGCCTGAAGAAGGGCCGCGGGCTGTGGGCTTCCCCCAATCCACCTAAACACATCTGCTTGGATGCTGTCGGCTCCCCTCCTGGTGAGGGGCAGACGGCACTGGGGGCGGGGGGGGGAGGTTCTCTCTGCCTTGGTTGCTTGTTTCATTGTTATGCCACCCACAGAGGGAAAGGCGCTCTGGGGGGCGATTTGCAAAGTTAGAACACGGAAACAAAGAAACAAAGCAAAGTAGCGATGCTGAAGAACTCCCTGGCCCGGCTGAGCCTCCCCTGTGTCGGTGTGCGGCTGGCAGGGCTCACCGCTTACACTGGGGCGCTGATAGTCTGCCTGCCATCTGATTGCAGGGACTGGGAGGGGTGCGGCACTGCCCAAAATGCGGCAGGCCCTGGCAGTTTAAACAGGAAGGATTCCGCTAAGGCAGGAAAGGTCTGGCTGAATTTGCAGCTGCCCGAGGCTTGTGACTCCCAAGAAAATCGTCAGCCGTGCCCCAGCAGAAGACATGGAAGAACGGCCTGCCCTCTGCTCGCTCCTGTCATACCCAGGCAACAGCATAACAGCGAGCGCAATCATCACCGCGGAGGGGAGAGAACAGCCAAAATTCCGACAACCCCGAAGCCTGCTTTTCGGAACTACGCAAGTCCGACCACGGAAGCACGTGGCCCACTATCCTGCCTCCAGGAAGCCTGGCAGCAGCCTGTGGGGTGGGGGGCAGCAGGCCTCCCCAGGTGCCCCCAGCCCGCTGGCCTTGGTGGCCAGGAGTCCCTAGAAGGGGAAGGACCCCCTCCGTCATCCCGGGGGATGCTGCCGCTCAGCCGGGCCTCCACAACGGGGCCCACTTCCCTCTTAGAGCGCCCAAAGCCCATTCTGTAGCAGTGGAGTCCTTAGTTAGTTCTGAATTTTTGCGGATGTAATTTCTCCTGTATGTGCTGAATCTACCACTGATCATTTTAATTGTCACTTCTAAAAGGACGGACTCCTTGAGCAGCCAGGCACTGCACAGTGTGGAGAAGCCCGGAAAGGTCTTCCGATGTCCATGGCTGGCTCTCCTCAGCCCACTTCCTACTGTCCAAAAGCTAAGCAGCCACATTTTCTCTTGCCTTTTCTCTTTCTCTCACCCTAAGCCTAACCCTCCCCTGCCTGCAGGTCATTCAGAAACAAAGCAAAACCCTATAAGCCGATGGAAAGGGGGAGCTTTCTGGGAGGAAGCTGGCTAAGGTTTGGAACAGGAAGGAAACGGGTACCTGCATATGGTTGGTCCATGCTCTTGAAAGCAGCATCCAGTCCTGGAGAGACCGGCATGTCACATACCCCGTTTAACTCACAGCACTCCATAGAGAGAGAGAGCTAGCGAGCGAGAAAGGGAGGGAGGGAGGGAGGGAAGGAGAACTGGAGTAGAACCAAAATCCCAAGACGGCCAAGGCCCTCCGGTCGCAACTCCACTGGCCTTTTAAAGCCTCTCTTTTGTCTCTTCGGCATTGCTGCTGGAAGCCATGAGGTCACTCTCTCTATTTTTACCCCATATATCATCACTGAAGAGTGTGATGGACACGGTCAGCTGCCGGGCGCTTACTCCACAGCCCGCCCCCTCCCAGAGCTGTGGCTTAAAATAAGGTGGCTCGTCCCACCCCACAAATGACACCGCGTTGATGCGCAGGAATAATACGGCGGAGCTCGGTGCAACACACAGTGCCATTTCTTGGCAATGTCCATTTCCCTGATCCCGTCGCTTGCAAAGAGCAGCCCCCCTTTCGCTTTCCAGGAGGGCACGGGTCATCCACGGGGCTCCGACCGACTGGCTGATGCAGCGGGAGGCGCAGCAAGAGGATCTCTCTCTGCCCCGATGCGTCTCCCGTGTGCACCCGCAGTCGGGCAGAGGAGGGGCGCTGCCTTGGCAGCCGGCCCTGCATGCGGTGGAGCCGGGCTGGGCTCCGCCTCGCCACCGGACCTCGCGAAGCTCTGCTGGGGCAAACCTTCCGTCGCGGCCCGGACCCGGTGTCAGAACCGTGGCAGCTGGGGTGACGCGCTTCACGCCACCAGGGCGGCAGTGCAAGGCGGCGACGGAGAAGCATCCGCGCTCCTCACCTGCGTGCATACTTCGATGTTGCCCTTACACACACACACACGCGCGCGCGCGCCACGAATGGAGCTGACATCATGCAGACAGCTACTCTTGCCCCATCTAGATCCATCTCTAGGAATAAGCCCACCAGAGTTACCAAGAGCAATTCCCTTCATGGGGCTCCGTTTCCACAGTCTCCGATCATCGGCCAGTGGCCACAATGGCAAGCCACGTGCTGGGCCCTCGCCTGTTGCCGAGGAGCTGCTGCTTCCCTGCATGCTGGGAGGGCTGCTGCTCGCTCTCCCCAGAGCTGCAGCTGTGCAGGACACCTTGCCGAAGGAGCGAGCAAGATTTGGTGCAATCACGCGAAGCCACCCAGGACAGGCCCCTGGCAGGGAAGTTATGGGGCTTTTATCCAGCCAAGCAACCAGGTGCCCTGTGGCAGCTCTCGCTTCAAGCAGCACAAGGACCAGAATCAGAACAGGAGGGGAGGGCTGCACTGCTCCCTCGTGGGAGTCACCAGGGCTTTGCAACGACGGTTACTGCACCCAAGTGTTCCAGCAGGTCGCTTGCCCCTCCCAGACGAGTGTCACGGATCCACCGGATCTTTCTTCCCGACAGCGCAGTCTGAAGTGACAGCATGCCCGTCGTGCATGTCACAGCCATGCAGAGCACGAAGGCTCGATTTATTAAGTGCACACCAAAATTGCCCCCACATGAATGCAGAACTCATCATGGGCAGTTGATAATCCTGGCACTGCAGGGGCTGCAAGCTGCCTCACGTCCCCCACACCTTCCAGAAGCGACTGGGATCTTCAGGCCCAGCCGCGCACTGCACTGCATCTTTGTGCCTGCAAAGGGGAGCCAGCCAGGTGTGAGGAACCATCCCTTCCCCACTGAATGTGAGCGGCAAGAACCCTCTGCAGAACAGGGCAGTGCCGGGGCCGTTCGCACAGCAGGCGCAGATGTGGCAGCGCTGCCCAGGCCTCGGCAGCTGCGCCATCTGCAGCCTGCGCTACATTGTGACCAGCCGCCCAGGCCGGCGGCAGTTCCGGTGGGCATTTCTGCCTAAGCCGCGGTGCCTGCGGAAGGCTGCAGCAGGCTGTTCCTTTGCGATGAGGTGAATGCAGGAATTCGTGTACGTGTGGACACGGGACAGAAGTCTTGGGGTTGCCGCAGACTTTGGAGTCAAGACTTTGCGGTCTGCGAATTCTGGTTCTGGAATCTGGGCAGGATTAGCACTGGATCTCTACACGTTTGGTTTTCCTCTCCTGTCTTTCGGTGCATTTCATGACATGATCTTTTCACGGGTAGGTACTGCCTGGTAAAGGAAATCAACCCTGTTCTGTCCAGGATGGCTCTACCCCATCTCCATGCCTTCCTGCGGTAGATGCTCCAAAGAATACTGGACCAGAAATGTCCAGGTGAAGATGAAACTAAGATCAGGCAGTGCTCTCACTCCCCGCAGCACACAGTGAGCAACGCGGAAGGCCACGGCTGCGCGGCTGGAAGGCAGCCGTGAGCGTTTGGAATTGCAAAAACCGCCACCATCCCAAACAGAAACGGGGAAAGCGGCTGCCGAAGTGGCAGTGCCTCAGCTCTTGGGTGGCATAAAAAGGGAAGAGACAGACAAATAAAATAAGTGGAAAATAAGAGCCCTGCCTAGAAAAGTGCGTAGCCTTTGCCCTGGTTCAATCCATTCGGGAGATTTCTATGAGTAGGATACGCCCGAAGCTGAACGGAAAGACAGCGACGACCTGCCACACAGAAAAGCACCATGCGGGCTTCTTTGGAGAGGCGCTGTGCCACGCTTCCGCACAGCGCGAGCACGGTCCAGCCGGATCGAGACTCGGGTGCCTCGCAGGGTGCGGGAGAGTTACACGTGCGCTCGTGTCATCGCCACTGAAACGACCTGGATTACAAGTGCGTCATGCTGAGTGCATCGTGTCCTAGAGTTTGGTCCCCGTTCACAGCCTTACCCATTAGCTGTAAAGAGCAACTGATGCTCTGTGGCAAGAATAAGTCAAAGCCGAAGGAGCGCTGGCAGCCAAAGCAAGTTTTCCAGGCTGATGTCACGGTCTGTGGAAAGCCACACGACTGCGGCCAGAGACGAAGAGCAGCTGCACGCTCTCGTATGTGCCCCGTGTTTCCTTGCTTTGTTTTAGCCTGTAATTTATTACGAAGGTGCCTTTGGACTCCAAAGCATTTCCAGTCTGTTCAAAGGCAGGTGTGTTACGGAGCACAGTCCGCCTGGCCCTAGGTGCCCCGGGGTGCCTTCTGGCACCGACACATCCCTCTTGGGTGGCTCCAGGCTGGCAGGAGCCTCCAGCACCGTTAATCAGAAGGCTGCAAGCAGCTCGTGCGTCTTTTCATTCTTAATGACTCTTCCATGGAGAGAGAAGTGGCGGAAGGAATGGGGGGCCTCATGGGAAGGTGACGAGCAGAAGAGGCCTGCTGCCAGCCCTCCATGCTTTTCTAGGAATGAGGCCCCTCGGATGCACCCTGTGGCCACCTGGCACAGAAAGCCCTCTGTGCACCCTAATTCTGGGGCTTTTCCTCCGGATCGCGCGCCCAACGGCCCGGCGCTCGCGGAACCAGAGAGAGAAGCCGCTGCAAGAGGAGGCCCCGGGGCGGGAGGAGGGAAGGCGAGGGTGGGAGGCCCCACAGGGTGGCTCCTGGCGGCACGAGAGGCCGGCCTCGGGGCCAGGCAAAGCGGCGTGCGGAAGGGCGGCCAGAGCGGGCGCAGGTGCGGAAGGGCAAGGCGGCCTCCGAGCCAGGCCCGTGTCCCAGTGCCGCTTGGCCCCCGTTTCAGCAGGACTGGCCCTGGCCGCCTCGGACGGACGAGTGTGGCTGTGGGCGCGGACCGTGCCTGCAGGTATTTTTACTTATTGATCAGTCTCAGAGGCTTGTTTCCACGTGCAGCTGCTGTCTGCAGACGCCGTGTCACATCTGAAGCAGCGCCGGGATTCACTAGCGCTTGTGTCAGCTCCTCTCTCTGATTATCTCCACAGCCGTGGATACTTCGGTTACGGCACCCTAAAAAATGCTCTGCGCGGAAAATCTGACTTTCCTTCCAACCGGACTGACGCTGCCTGTGAAAATGAGCCGTGATGCAAGGCATGGCTCAGCCGCCGCGAGGAGCTCAGATGGAGGAGAGCAGCTGCCTTGCGCAGCACTCGCCTCTCGTCCGTCTGTCCGTCCGTCCGTCCACGCATTACTCAGGAGAGCAAAATAGGCGCGCTCTAAGGGGGCTGGCATCTCTGGCAGGCTGCCCTCATTTCAGCCCCGAGACACATTGTTCCGAGAGCGCAGGAGGCAGGCAGCCGAGGCTCTGCCGAGCCAGGTGAGGCGTGCAAGGGGTCCCGACGGCACGGCTCAGGCGGTGGCAGAAAAACGGGAAGTCAGGGCCATGTGACGTCTCTGCCAAGTGCCTGGTGCAGGAGCGCAACACCGGTGGCATTTCTGCTTTTGTGCAGCCTCTCAAGTTGCCCCCCCCTCCAAGCAGAACCTTCTTCCATTGTGCTCGGCCCTGTACATGCTGTCAAAGGAAGGAGCCAGCTGGCCACTGAGGCACGGCGTCCTCATCACTGCCAGGAAGAGCCGAGACGACTCTCAGGGCACGGTGATGCCGTCCCCTCAGGACCGAGCCACTGGCACTCTTTGGCCAGCCGGGCGATTGCTTCTGTGCCCATGTTCCAAGTGAAAAGCACCCTTTCAGGCTGAAACGATGCCGCCCGGGCTGGCCAAGATGAGCTGTCCTGAGGAGAGTGGAAGAGACCGAGAAGAAAGACGGTGGGGGCCACCCGGACGAGCAGAGGAGGCAGCGATGCAAAACAGAGCGTTAGCGCAGGGCAGGCTCTGGGTTTGGCGGTCCCAGGCAAATGGGCTGTGGTGCCCCCTCAGCGGGGCAGCTCCTCCCCCCACTCACCATGCCCCCCCCCCTGGAGATCCATGGCAAAGCAGCGGGACGGCAGCTGGCCGGAGGGAGCACAGCTCACACCGCGGGCTGCCCTGGGCTGAGCCACTGGGCCGAGGGGCCAAGGCAGCAGGCCTGTCCCACGTACATGAGGTGGCCATCTTGCCGTGTTGCTGTCGGAGCCGAACTCTGGTGCCTGGTGTGCGCAGCCCCCCTGCTAAGCCTCCACTGTGATCTCCTGCCAGCCAGCGGGGACAGCTGCCTCCGGGCACTGAGGGCGGAGGAGCAGGAGGCCTGTGCAGGCAGCTGGAGGCTGCCCAGGGCCACCCACGGCTCAGGTCACTCAACACAGAGCCGGGGCGTTGGGTGGCCATGGCACCCTAGCAGGGCCGCTCCGAAGGCGTGGGGAGCTGCATCCCCGCAGCCAGAGCAGAATGCCAACTAGGCAGGGCGCCGCCTCCTCCTGGCCGGCCAGTGTGCATGTTGTTCTCTCTGTGCATTTGGTTGCTCCGCTTTGGCTCATCGGAGCTCTGGAGTGCGCTTGAAGCACCTGCCCAGGTGTAGCACTGCGGGCCCCAGCATTCCTGGGGTGGTGGTTGGGGCAGAACACGTCCCAGAGGAATGCACCTGCCCACCCGAGCCTTGAGCCCCCGGGAAAGGTGCGCGGGTCACATATGTGACGCCAATTCAAGTAAACCACATTTCTGCTTTTCTGAAACACGCCCCCTGGATTATTTCTCCGCCCTCGTGCATCGTGTTACTTTCTTTGTAATGCCTCTTCTTCTTGCACCCCAAACACAGTGTGGAAGATTGAGCTGCAGGCTGAGCACCTCAGGACTTGCCTGCTAGTGAAGAGGCAGAATCAGCCAGAGCTGAGTGAGACCTTCAGCGCTCTGTGCATGGGAATCCACAACCCCCACCCACTAGAAATGGGGAAGGGGAAGGGGGCGAGGGTTGAGGGGCTCTTACTGGCTTGCTTGGCTTTCTCCGCATAGCTGGTGGTGAGGTCTTCGTCCACGGGGTGCTCCACAGGCCCGACCATGGGGATCAGGTGCCTCTCTGCCCGGATGGCCCGGGTGGCGTGCGGCAGGAGCAGGGCCTCTGGGGAGGGCTCCCGGTCCTCGGGCTCGGGGGGCTGCAGCAGTGCCTCACTCTCGGAGAAGGGGGTGTCTGTGCGGCTGCCCGGCTGGCACATGATCTCCCTCTTGGCCACCCCGCTGGGGCCCTCTCCTCCGTCTCCGGCCGGTGCCGGGGCCTCGGGGGTGCTGTCGTACCCGCTCATCTCCGAGAGGGACACCTCGTCTGGCGGCTCACCGGCTCGGTTGTTGGGCCCGCCCGGGGGGGAGCGGGGGCTCTTCTTGCGGGCCCTGCGCTGCTTCTCCTGGGCGACATTGTCGGCGTCGCTGTCGGTTTCGGCGTAGTATGCCTCGCTGTCGGGAGGGGAGGTGAGGTTCTCCAGGTGGGGCTGGCGCTGGGGCGGCTGCTCGGCATCCTGGGCGGCAGGGGGGGCTGCTGGCTCGGGACTGCGCACCGGGGGGCCCCGGCTGCCCAGGCAAGGCTGCCTGGGGGAAGGGGAACGCTGGGCTCTCACACCAGATGGGCCACCACTCGCTGCCCTGTGGGAAGGAAGGTTGGACCATTGTCAGCAGGGCCGGGGACGTGCTCCTCGTGCACCGATCCCGGAGCAGTGACTGGGAACAGGCCAAAAAGAGAAAAAGGATGAAATGCAAGCGTTGAGCAGAGAATGAGCACAAGGGCCAGTGGCTGGCCAGCCAAAGGGTTTTCCTGGCCTCGGGACATTGTTTGGGAGCACCGGAACCAGCACAAGGTTGGTTCCTGCCAACCAAAGCCACGCGGGCCACAGCCTGGGGCTGCACATCTCTGCTCGAAGGGCCTGGAGCAAGTCTGGTGGCTGGCAATAGCCAGCTAAGATGCAAGCTGCCCTGCCCATCCCTGCCCCCTCCCCCCGCAGGGCAATCGGAAGAGCATCGGTGAGGGTGGCCAGCCTGGGACCGGTCTGTTCATGCTGCCTGTTCTCAGATGGCGGAATGGACAGCGATTTATTTATTTTGGCCTGGGGCCTCATCACCGATTCAACTCAATTTCTATACCACCCAGTAGCTAGAGCGCTCTCTCTCGCGGAGGGCAAATGGCCCTCTGCGAAAAATTCATCATTGGCACGATCATAAGGACAGACAGACTAGCAACACGAGAACCAAGCCTCGTTGTCCGTGTACGGCACTGAAGTGTGCACACCGCTGGCCTGCTGAGCCAGCTGGCGGAGGGAGGTGAGTGACGCGGGGGGAGGGGGCAGGGGGCACCGGGAAGCAGAGGGTGGGCAGCGCGGGGCTGTTGGCACTGGGGGGCAGCCGGAATCGCTCCGCAACCAGGGGCCACTGCCGCAGAGGGCGCACACGGGTGCGGGCGGCAGCGCCTGGGCGAACTGGCAGGGAGGCATCGCGCCCGAGTGGCTGAGAAGCACGTAGGCAGCCAGTGCGCGTGGGCCCAGATGAGGCTTCCCTCCTGGCCCCTGTCTCCAATGCAGCGGTGGCGTTTGCGGCACCTGCACCTGCAGCCACACGCAGAGGCAACGCGCGCAACACCACTGAAGGAATAAAAGCCACAGGCAGTTACCCTGTCCAGACGGGGGCGCAGCCGAGCCACCTGCTGGAGCTGCTGGGGGACACCTTGCGCTGCGCAGGCCACCCAGCCAGGGCCCTGCCCCTGAGGGGGCGTGCAGCCCCGTCCAGGAGCAGCTGGGCTCCCTCCAGCGGCTGGGGGAAGCGCCCACGGGCAGCATTTCAGCCTTGACGGACTGAGCTGCCATGTGGTGGCCCTCGTCCAGGCCAGCAATGCAGCCGGGAGCCGCTCAGCACATGCGCAGCCTCGCCTGCTGAGGATGCAAGGCGCAACCGAGCACTGTGCCATCCGTGCGCTGCTGCCTGCCCACTGCACGACTGGGCTGCCCCGCTCGCTGGTTTCACCCGGGCGCCTGCACCCGGACCGAAATGGCTCCAGGCCGCCCGTCTCGTGCAAGAGTGCCCGCTCGAGCACCTGGCCCCTTGCAGGGCGGGACGTTGGCTGCTGGGCTGAAGCTGTTAGGATCTTCCAGGGCCAGGGAGGGCCACCAACCTGGCTGGCTTGCCGGAAGGGCCCACCGTCACTCAACGCCTGCCCGCAGCCCATGCCAGTGCGGAGGGCCTTCAGCTGGGCTTGCGGGCGCCGTCTTGGCCCGAGGGACTTTCCGCAATGCGCCGTGCCAGAGGCCGCCCCTCGGCCATCTATCATGGCACCGAGGCCGCGAGCGCAGCTGGTGCAGTATCACACACGGGCAGAGCGATGTGCCGCTGGGCCGAGTGCAAGCCTCTTGCGCATTCGCTCCAGCGCGTCTCTTGCTATCGGTATCTTTAGGCACCAAAATAGCTAGTCGTTTTCGTGGTGCAAAGGAAGCGTTTGTGCTCTGGCAAACTCTGAGCTCTAATTTGTTTTGCGTTGATGGTCAGGATGCAGCCAGCGAGTGCGCACACACACACACACACACACACACACCCGCAGGCTGAGGACAAACTCATACAACTCTGGTTGCGGGTCGTTCACAGATCTCTGCTCAAGGCTGCCCTCAACCATGGCAAGGTGTGAACTGCCGGGTGGCGTTTCAACTGGCATCCCTACGATTCAGAGGGGGAAACACGTGTGTTTGCTTCTGCAGCTTCCAGAACGACCAGGACAGCCGAGCACTGCTCTGCGCACGGTGCTCGGGGCCAGCGTGGCTCTGCCAAATGCCGCTGAAATGCGTCACCGGCTTTCCGTCGTCCCTACAGAGGCTCAAGCCAGAACTTGCTCTGCCCACTGCATGTGAGAGAGAAGCTCAGCGGTGAAAGGCACAGGCTGTATTTGGCCTTTATTCATCTCTGCTGCAAATAACGCCTGCTTAATGCTGCACTTCCAGAGCCTTGGCAGCCCGTTTTGCAAAGCAGGTGCCCAGGCAGAGCTTTTGCTGCGGCCCCATGAGAGGGTGGCTGCTGCCGCAGGGCTCTCTGGCAGGGGCTTCGTGATGTCAGGATGCTACCACTGACGAGCACGCAGTGCCAGCCCGTGGAAGGTGCCCAGTGAGGGAAATGCCTTCCAGCCACCGACCTATTTGGCCTAAACGTGTCCAGGCTGGCACTCCAGCCCTCCCTCCAGTGTCGAGGAACCCCACCCGCCTCCATGCCTTCGGCCAGGGGCCCCCAGCACACGGCCTGGTCTGGCAGAAACGTGCCAGGCCTCTCTTGGCCTCCCACCCCCCCGAAGCAAGCACTGCTGCGTGTTGCCCCACGCCTGGAGATCCCTGTCCACACGGCCCAGCATCCATCACCTGCTCCCTCCTGCACATGCCAGAACTCCCTTTCTGGCACTCGGCCAGCCCTGCAGCCACCCTTCGCCGAGGGGCAGCAAGCACGTTGCTGCGCCTGCTCCAGCCACCCCTTCCTGGGGGCTTCTCCAGCCATGCTCCAGGACCTGCCGGGGTGCCCCCACGATCTCCAGCCAGCCCAGGGGACACCGAGAGAGAGTGAGCGAGAGAGAGAGAGAGAGAGAGAGAGAGAGAGAGAGAGAGAGAGAGAGAGAGAGAGAGAGAGAGAGCGCAGCTGCACATGTTACCTTCTGACCACGATGCTGAGGGTGCCACTGGCTGCGTCGATGAGCTGCATGGCGGCCGCGTGCGAGAGGCCCACGCAGGGCTTCCCGTTGACGGACAGGAGCATGTCGTTCTCCCACAGGCCCCCGCGGCAGGCCTTGCTTCTCTTGCGGATCTGGGGAGGGAAAGCAGAGGCAAAGTTGCAAGATGGGCAGGGCACCCGGCCCTCCACTCCGAAAGGGGCAGGCCAGCGGCACTGTCATGGTGGCACCGCCAGTCTGCATGGACCACGTGGTGTGCTGGTGAAGTGCGCAGGTCTGGGACTCAGGCGACCCGGGTTTGAGCCCCCACTCAGCCATGGAGCCGGCTGGGTGACTTTGGGCGAGGCACAGACTCTCAGCGCAACCTACCTCATAGGGCTGTTGTGAAGGTAAGATTGAGAGGAGTCAGAGAACGGTGTGAGTCACAGAAGGAAAAAATGTGGGATATCAAAATAATTACTGCTCAGAAGCCAGTCCCACTGAGTGCAGTGAGGCAGCCCCTCGGCCAAGTGAGCGTGTTCCCCAACTCCCACGTTGCAGTCAGGGCAGCTTCTAGGAGGGACGGTGGAGACTTGTGCGCACAATGCTGCTCAGAGCCACTGCGGCTTTGCAAAGGGTGCCTCGTGTCCGGCCAGAGCCTCCGCACGCGCCGCCTGGCCCCACGGCACCCCAACAGCTACTTGAGCCGATGCTCCCCACACCCAGAACGCTTGCTCTACTGAGACCAGTCACACCTGTGCTTTCCTTCTTTTTCTTCTAAATTTCTTTGAGCTTCATTTCATTTTTTCCACTGAGGAAAACAATACATTTAATCTAATAACAATAACTGAAACTAAACCTGACTGAGTAACACGCTTAAATAAAATTCGCCTGGGCTTCCGCGGACAGGAGGCCCAGACTAGCTCCGCCAGGACTCCCCGTCACCGTCGCCCCAAGCCTAGTCTGGCCCAGATGGAAGCTTCCCTCTCTAGACACACCCTGCTGCTGTCGCTGCCGCTGAGGACAGACGCGCCGCCCGGGTTGCAAGAGTCCACAAATCGCGGCACACAGCCGCACACTACCAGCCTCCATGCGTGGGAGCCACGGCCTCCTGCCGGTGTGGGGGCCTGTGGTCCCCAGGTCAGTTCGGTGCCAGAGCGCAAGGGCCTCTGCCGCCCGGGCACGTAGTCAGAGAGGGCCAGGTGGAAGCCCAGCCGCATCCAGAGGGCTGCAGGTTCCCCACCTGCGATCTCCAGCCAAGGCCCACAGTGCAGCTGGTTCTGCTCAGACGCAGCAGGGAGAGTCATGGGAGAAGGACTTTGGCCAGGCATTTCTGCAGATGCGAGGCCCACCCAGCAAGGCGAACGGGTGGTTGCGAGGGCTGGACTGATGGCCAGGAATGCTCCGATCCAGGGCAGCCGTGGGTGGGTGCTCCTCGAAAGTGAACCGCAGCCCGCCCCGCCTTTAGACTGGGGTCGGCCATCCACCCTGGCCAGGACGTGCGAAAGGGACGCCGGATGCGGTAGATCACACACTGAGGAACAGTGGTTTCTCTCCCCAAGATGGTGGGACCTTGGCCAACTCCAGAAAACATGCCAGGAGCTCTTCCTCCTTGAATCTGACATTCCTGGCTTTTGATCTGTCTGGATATTATCAATGTGGCAATTTGGGCTGCCACACCATCCATCAAAAGCGCATCATAGCCTGGCAACTGGCTGCCACAGAGTGTGGCCGCTCTGCAGACAGTGTGCATCTAACCATGTGCCAGCTGTGAGGAGGGCAAGGCAGCTCCTACCCCCAACCAGGCACATCGGCCAGCGTTTTTGGGGCCTGCGCATGATAGCACATATCACTACTAGCATGCTCCCCGCTTCCAGGTGGTGACTGTTTCAGGCGCTCCAGCGCCTCCTGGGGGCTCAACTCCTTCTAAAGCCAGGCTCTTCCCAGGGAAAAGGCTGAGCATCAAATGGGACTCACGGCATTAACGCCTGTACAGAGTCTTACTCCCCATCGGGTTTCTGGAGGAACCCAGAGCATCAGAAGCCTTCTCTGCAGACGGCACGGTGGGCTTTGCCATCCTTTCAGACCCCGTTCCAGCACAGTCTGACTTCTTGCTCCACACATGCACCTCTGCTGCCTGTCCCACTGCAGGGGAAGAAACATGCCTTCGACCTGGAAACAGATTGCCAGTCTATGACAGGTCATCAAAGCTGTCCTTTCCCAGCGTGCAGGAGGTCCTGCCACCGCTTTCTCTATTTACAGAAATCTTAAGAATCGAGAACTTGGGTTGGGAGGGGCCCAGGACCGTTTTGCAATCCAGGACAACAGGCTGTGCGGGATCCTAGGCAGCTCATGCAAAGCCATCCAAACCCCATGACAGTATTTTTGATATCTTAAGACTTGCATTCTCTGTAGATGTACAACTGCCTCAGAAACACGAGCAAAGCCCAAGAGTGAAACCCAGTGAAACGCCAAGCTGAGCATTGGACGGTGGTGGTTTCTGTAATTATGAGCAGGCCTGGGGAGCTTTGGGTGGGCATGCGGCATGTGGGCACAAGAGGCTGCCCTGCCCTGCCGGCTTTGGCACAGCTCAGCCATCTCCTGCCTGTCGATTGAAAGGAAGACCATTAGATGTGTGGAGATGCACCGGACTCAGCCCTCCAGGTCTGCCCTGTGAAGTGGACGAAGGGAGAGTGGAGAGAAAGCTGATCTTTTTTTTAAAGTCTGACCTGTCCAGGCATTTGTGGACCTTTGTCAGCCTCCAGGGATCACCTCCCAGCTTTTCCTCCGATCTTAAAATAGAAGCAGCCTGTTCCATCTGCCACATTCATCAGCACAAGTGCCATCATCCTGGCCTTTCAGTCTTTGCCCTTCCTCTGCCTTTACAGAAAAAAAAATCTGGAATGAGAACATGAAACCCGATAATCGGGCAACGGAACAGCGGCCTCTCCAGTTCCCGCGAAGCAGAGCACCCTTCCCTGTTCCACGGAGCACAAAGGCCGCAAAGGACAGGAGCAAATAAGCCGTCCACACGCCTCCATGAAATGCCATGCCTGGGGAGACGAAAGCACGTGTGTCCAGTCAAGAATGGGACTGGATGGAACCCAGTGCCCAATAATGGGCAAGAATTTATCCTTTCTTGCAGACTTTTCCAACTAACAAGCAAGCAAGCATTCGCAAGCACAAGGGTGCGCAGGCTCCCCGGCATCTGCATGGGGTGGGTGGCAGCAGCTCAAAGGAGTCCGAGGCGCACAGTCCGCCCCCAACTCTGCTGCTCTGGGCATGCCCACCCCGGGGGAGCGGCGTGTGACACGCTGCCTCGGCTTGGCACGGGCATGGTGCTTGGGGGTGGGAACCTGTGCAGAGCTGCGCCGTGCTGGGACGCCAGCGCCACAGCGGCCCAGTTCCCAGGCCGTCGAAGAGGATGGGAAATCCGTCATTTCCCCAGGCCTCAGGAATCTGTTCCCCTATAAAGCTGTTGCATGTATGAATGGCCTAAAATACTTAGCCCAGCCAATGCCGTGTTTGTACAGGCACAAACTGTGCGGAGCCAGGAGCTGCATGGAGCATGGCTCCAGGGCCGGGTGGGATGGCGCCCCTCCTTTCCTGAAGGTGCCAGCACCCTCCGAGGTCGCGCCAGGGACGGCTGCCCAGTGTGCAGCCAGGCCGTGCCAAAGACCCCTCCTCAGCCCTTCCACAGGGAGGGGACTGGGGTCCGGATGGGCGATGTCACCCCAGGAGACCTGCTGCCCTCGGCTCCATGGCCCCGTCTCAGGGAGGGGAGCAGCGCGAGGCCCCTGGTTCCCTCAGCCTTTCCTTTTCGTTTCCACCTGCTGCTCCCTCCCAGCAGCCTTGGCTAGCAGGCCGCACGGGATGCCTCCTCCGGCTGCAATGGAGCCTCAGGGCTGCTTTCCGTCTGCTCTGCCTGATGGCCTCTTCTCAAGCTGCTGTTTCTTGGGCCCGCGGATGGATGGGGAATTGCTGGCACCGGATCTCAAGGCCGACCCTTTCTCTGCATTTCCAAGCCCTGGAATGCTGGGCCTGAGACAGAGAGCAGGATCAGCAACCCTGAGTGTCCTCCGCTGCCCGGTCCCCTTCTGGATCCTGCTGTTCTGACTGGATCAGGAGGAGGAGAAGGCTGAGGGAAGGAGCCCAGGAGGGAAATCCACTCACGCCTGGTCTTCTGCAGAGTGCAAAAGCCTTGACTTCAGAGCGGTGAAATGCTGCTTTCTGAGCAGTGGGGTGCAGGCATGTTTTGAAGTGCGGGTGCTCCTCTCGACTGCCGTATGGGTGCAACCCCAAGGAGAGCCAACTGCGCAGGAAGCAGCCTTCCGTGGACGGACCGCCCAGGCCCCCAGGAAGCGGCCGCCCCTCAGTGCTGTGTGCTGTTGTACCTTGTTCCTGGGAAATCGATTTTATCCCAGGGATTGTGACGATCGCAGCTGTGCTCTGAAGGAACTAGGGCTCCTGGGCACGGGGTGTGTGGCAGGCGACGCCACGTCCCTGGTACCAAAGCAGCGCTGCTCTCCCCATAGCCGGGCTCCTGAACCCGTCGCTGCCGACCAGCCCTTCAGGAAGCACAGGAGCCGCCATAACAGAGGGTCTCTCATGGCCCATCAAGCTGAGCAGCCCAAACGGCTGCCCTGACGGATGGTCCCCATGGTCCCCTGGGGTTTGTGTTCCCCGGTGGAAGAAATCCAGCCAGATGATCAAGATGGTTTCTATCCCAGAGCCAGACCAGAAACCAGGCTGAAGTAGCTCCAGAGGCTCTGCATGACTCATGCACGCCTGATGTTGAGAGGCTAACAGTGCTTTAGTACCTCACCCAAGACTGGATGAGAGTTAACCCAATTCTTTTGTCTACACTTGGCATTGCTATCCAATGCTTGAACGTCACCTTCTTGAAGGAGGTCAGAAACAGGCCTCCTCAAACCTCTTCTCACCTTCTTTGCCAGGATGTCTGCACTATTTTATGCATTTATATGTTGGCGTTTATTTATGAAGGGGCGCTGCGCACAGCTGGCCTTCTTCCATTCTTGCAGCCATCCCTGGCTGCCGGTGCTTCGTCTCGCTCCTGGCTTCAGGCCCCACGGGTGCGCCTAGTCCCCTTTAAAGCCACCCAGGCAGGGAGGTGCCCCTGCATCTTGCGGCAGTGAATTGCACAGTCCGGCCACCCGTCCTACGCAGGGCGGCTTCCTTTGGTTCCGGCGTGCAGCTTCCTTGGAGGATCGCAGGCTCCAGCGTAAGGAGGGCTTCCCGCGCTCCAGCCCGGCATCATCGGAGCTGCACATTCCTCCACTTCTTCCGGCTCGTCAACGTGCTTCTCGAGGCGGAGTGGCCAGAGCCGCACGTGCACTCCAGGGGCAGGCGCATTGCAGACTTGTGCCAGGGCGGGAGGCGACTGGGCCTTTCGCCTTCCATCCCACCTGCAAGCAGCAGGGGCGGTGCCGATTCCCAGCAGCCAGACGGCTTGAGCGCCCTTGGGACGGGGCCGCTGGGCAGGGCGCGCTGTCATGTGGTGCGGACTTGCACTGCTTCCAGCGGGGGGCCTGCTTTGGGGGCAACGAGCCATCCTGGCACCCCGTGGCTTGTTGCAGGGGCTGCTGAACCCATGACGAGGATGCTGCCTTCCCACAGGAGAGGCCGGTCTCGCTGGGGGAGCAGACCGAGCAGCGAAGAGGACTTTTCCCCAAAGGGACTGGTGACTCTGTCTCCCTTTGGTGATCCTCCAGTTTGCAACTGGCTCTCTGGCTGTTCTCAGTGCCCCCACTGTTTCCACACTTGTCTGAGCCTCCAGATACTCCAAAAAGGGGAGAGCAACACCTCACACTGCCTTCGGGAACATCACTTTCCACGGCTGTCGAAAGAAAGGGCCAATGTAATCCTGGTGAGTTTGTGGGGGGTTTCCAGTAGGCAAATATCCAGGTGTCAAGCTTCGTTTCCCCAGGAACATGCAAACCGCAGCTGGGGGTCTGATGCCACATCTCAGCAACCATTGCTCACCGAGGGACGAGCCTTGCAGCATCAAGTGGATGCAAATGCTCCATGTGGCCACAGCCTGTCAGTTGACTCACAGCAGGCAGGGCTCCACACCGCACTCCCGCCTGGCTTCCCCGCATCTGAGGCAACGGTGCCGTGGCTTGCAGGTGCCATCACCTTCGAGCGTTCTCCTGGCACAGGACGAGCACTCCGGCCTTTGCAAGGGCCTCTCCAGCTGACTGCGCCACTTGACCCATGCCCAGGTTTGAATGCGCGTGAGCCTCTCCAAATGGTGAGGGAGGGAGGTGGGGAATCATTGTGGAGATGGGCGGCCTCCCCAGAGCTTGAAGGGAAAATGCCTCGTGCTGGGCAGTGCAGGAAGAGAGGGGCGTGCAGCCTGGAGCTGAGCTGAGGAAAAGCGGGGCCCACAGGACCCGGCTGAAGGGACGGCAGCAGGAGACCGGCCTGTCGCTGACCTCCTGCTGCTGCTGCCGCCGCCGCCGCCGCCCAGTCCTTGAAGGGCTTCTCCCACGGGCTTCATGCAGGCTGGGGTGCCCTGCACTAAGCACAGCCTAGGAAGCACGTCTGCCCCACAAGCCCTTCCGTGGCCCCCAAGGCTTCCTGCCCCCCCGCTGCCCGATTTCCTCCTCCTGCGTTCTGCAGGGCTCCCTCCCTTGGATAACTGGGGGCAGACGGCTCTTTCTCTGCCACCAGAACAATCTGCATCAGGATCATTAGAATCGCAGCATCATAGAACAGCAGAGCTGGAGGGGGCCCAAGAAGCCACTGAGCCCAGCTTCCAGCTCAGTGCAGGACTGCAGGTTGAGGCCTTCCCGGCAGGTGGCTTTTCAACCGGCTCCCGAAAGCCTCCAGCACGGAGGAGCTCCCCAGGTTACTGGCTCCATTGCTGTACTGCTCTAGCAGCCAGGAAGTGGTCTCTGCGTGCTTATACGCATGCGTCTGTGGGCATGTGACTCCCAAGTGCCAAGTCAGCATCACATGCAGCCATGAAGCCGAAGGCTGAACTTTGGGGCACCCTGGAAGGCAAAGACCTGGGGCTGAAGCAGAGGTCCCCCAAGGCTGAGCTCTAAGGCTGAGCTCAGAGGCATCGTGGCACAGAGCTTCTCAAGCCCAACTCAGGAGGCAGCCCAAGGGGACACCAGCACTGTGGTCTGGAAAGTCATGGAGATGCCCTGGAGAACCTGCCGGCTTGTGCTCCCCGATCCATTCCCTGGTGTAAGTAGTGCAAGAGGGCAGCCAAATGGGTTTCCAGCCCAGATCCCGGCCTGAGACCACACAGAAACGGATCCAGATGAGCAGCTTTACAAAGAATACTTGGAGCTGAGTAGCCACCACTTTCTTGCCCAGGAATGGAGGATTCGAACCTGAATGAAAATCCTTATATTTAAACTGTTCTCTTTCCAAAGAGGCTTCGGCACTGCCTTCTTTAAGAAGTTAAGGCCCACTTCTTCGTCCAGGGAGGCATTCATGACACCCGGCACCCATATTGCAAACCCTGTCCTGGCAAACTTCAGAAGCCAGGATGCCCCAGGATGCGGAGGACACATGGCATGCCCCTGCCCTCCACATCGGCAAGTTGCCGAGCTGAGTCCTCGTTGCCACGCTGCCTCGCCCCTGCACTCGCCCTGCCCACAGGAGCTCCCTCCTCAGACCAAGGAACTGCGTGGGCAGCATTTCCCAGCAGGACCCCCTCCCTGCAAGCTGCAGTCCGGACTGTCGCTGGGTGAAAAGACGAATGCGACGCCAGACTGCAGCTTTACCCTCACGGGGTAATTCTCCTTTGCACTTTGGGTACCTCCAGGGAAGGCTTTGATGGGGCCCCTGCCCCAGCCCGGTTCCCAAAGCTTTATGGGGAGCTTCGATGGAACTGCTTTCTCCTCGAAACCTCTCCATAGTTGCCACTGTTGCTTCCTGGGGGAGGCCCAAAAACAGAACAGCTGCATGAAGGCTTTGGACTGTTCATGCCTTTTGTCTTGTGCTCATCTAAAGAGATCACCAATTAATTTTATACTCACATTGAACATGCTCTGTAATAATCGATATCCAACATACTGACTACTGCTATTCATGGGATCGATCGGGGCACGCAGATTTGTTCCGATGTATGTCGTTTTTCGTGCAAATAAACCAATTCTGCTTGCATGGCCCTTCGGGCAGCCACTGCTGCACTCCGTGGATTCTTCCTTTCAAAGGACCATCCAGCCTCGCTTTGGCGGCTGCAACTATTGCCGCTGCTCTCCCCCAGTTCCAGGGGGTCACTTCTTAGGAAACTCTTAAACTATTTAAGAGTTGACCCGCAGAGATCCAAGTGTCGCTTGTACCACACTGCTATATTCCCTGCTCATGGGAGATCATTATGCCAAAATAGTGCAAGAGGGAGAAATAGCGTGCTCTTCCACGTACCCCAGGCAGAAGGAGCAACTATGACCACAGCGCCGTTTGCTTGCTTGCCTGTTCTATTCATTTTCAAATTTAGGGGCCCCAGAAGACACCCGGCGGGACGCGTTGGGATCGGCCCATCTGTGAGGATGCCGCCTTAAAGCGGCGCGCCGTTGCGCATCCGCGCGGGGCGAGTCTTGCGGAGGAGGGAGCGGCAGCGCGGCCCCGGCCCCGGCCCGGCCCCGGCCCCGAGGGCGCGCCAGCCATGCGCGACGGCGCGGGTCCCCGGGCGGCCGGGCGCGCGCCTCCCCCGGCGCATCTCCGCCCAGAGCAGGCGCGGCGCGGCGCGGCGCGGCGGCGCGTCCCCGAGCCCCGCTTCCCGCTTCCCGCTTCCCGGGGCGGGCTGGCCACACGCGGGGCGAGCCGCGCGGCGCCGCGTCCGCTCCGGAGCTGCTGGGCTGGGGCGGGGAGGCCCGCGGGGCCCCTCGGCAGCGCGCCGCCCTCTCCCGCGGCCGCCGGGCAGGGGCCGAGCCGGAGCGCGCGCCCGCGGAGCCCTCCCGGGCGCGGGCGGCGGAAGCGGAGCCGAGGCCGTCGGGGCGCCGCGCGGTGGGGCGAGGGCCTCGATCCTCGCGCAGGAAGCGCCCTCGGCCTGGCACGGACGGGGCAGCCCTGGCGGAGGCAGCGCGCTGCCGGCGCTGTCCGCGTGCTCCGACGTTGGAGACCCGCACGTCGGGCGACGGGGCCCGCGCAGGGACGGTGGATTTCAAAACGGGCTGTTGCCCCATTCAGAACAGCCGAATAAGGCCAGCTCGGGTCGTCTAGCTGACGCACGTGTGTGGATAAAAGGTGCTCTGGCGCCAGGACCTGCGGCAAGGGCCCCAAGGAAAGGGCTGGGGGGCCACCCGCGGGCCTCCCTGGCTCGCGCATCTCAGATGCTCCCAACAGTACAAGACTAACTGGGATTCTACAGCGTTTCGTTCATGCACGAACTCCGGCATCTGCATTTCTTCTCACTACCACTCTTTCTGTCCTTTAGCATTAAATGTTGAAATGTACAACTGGAAGCACTAGAAGTAGACATTTACTGAAAACACCATTTCAAAGCATGCCGACATGAACCCCGGCTGCAGGGCAGTCTGGAACAGCACAGGAGGCCCGCAGGCCACACGCTGCCCTCCCGCGGAGCTCAGTCCTCGGCGTCTGTGCTTGGAAATCAGCCACGCTCTGTTAAAACGGGGGAGCGCGGAGGACTGTGCCCCCGCTGAGGCACCAGCGCCCCGAGCAGCGGCCTCAGAAACACCTGCCTGAGCAGAGAGAGCCGTCGGACCGGTCCTGCCCGCTGCTCGGACGCCTGCCTGCCTGCCCGCCCACGATCGCCCCCAGTGGGGCAGGGCGCCTTCTCCTACCTTGGACACTTGAAGGGGTCCTTTCTGTTCAGAGCCCCCCTGCAGCCGGAAGCCCCAGGGGGCCCCTCCAGAGAGAGTGACCGCCACCTCTTCCTCTTCGGCTCCCATGGCTTCGGTGCGCTGCCTTTGGCGACAAATGCCCCTCTCCAAAAGCCGCTCCTAAGGGTCGTGGGGTTCCACTGCCATGGTCACCGGGGGCATCTGGCTTGCTCAGCCTTGCCTCTCTTTCCCCCACCCTTGTGCTCATGCACAGGACAGCTCAGTCCAGCAGGACCCACGCTCCCCACTCTTCTAGAGCCCCAGCTGTTGAGCCAGCGGATTTGATTCCACTTTTGGTAAGAGGCCAGAGTCTTTCTGCACATGCATCTTGTCAATCTCACCCTCCGTGCTCCCCCCACCTCCTGGCTGGCCATCGGCCCTGGATGTCTCACCAAAGTGTGGCTGAAAATAGCTCTCCTCCTGTCTCTCTTCAGAGCTGGGTCCCACACTTTTCCAGATGGGAAGGATTTAATTTAAGCATTGCAATAAAACTTGGAATTCCAAGGATCCCAGAGGCTTTCCTTTTTGTTCCTCAGCGACAGCAAAGACCCCTTGAGTGGGAATGCTGCCTCACTCAGAACCATTTCATTGCCGTCACGTAACGCAAAGTGCGGAAAGGGATGGGTGCCGTGTTTGCAAAGCCTTGACCACGTGGCAGCTGCAGCCATCGCAGGGGCCCGGGCAGGAGGCCCCGTGCGCAGGAGACGGCACGGCGAGGGTTGGAGACGCGCTGGCACAACCCTGGAGTTCCATCAGCTGCACTAACGGCATTGCTGAATGCAGCACAAAACTGGTGACAGTAGCAGCAACCCTGAACTCGAGACCAAGGCGGGGAGGGAACCAAAGGAGCACCGCAGTGATTGTGATGAACCTCTGCAAGGGTTGGACAAAACGCCAAAATTAAAATGTTGGTCATGGAGAGGCTGGAGGCCAAATATTTTCCCCAAAGGGCAGAGCCATCCTCTCTACTCATATTACACTGGGATGGAGATAAGCAGCTGCTCCAGGGATGGAACAGCAACTGTATTCCATGCCCGCTCCTCCAGGAAAGGGAGGAGAAAATACAACCCGATAAACAGAAGCAGTGTCGAAACAGCCAGTCGGCCTCCAGTGCCCAACCGGCTCTCCTTGGAGCCGCCTCGCCTTTTCAGAGCAAGGAAAACCTGCTGCTCCCTGGGAAGGTCAGCCTGAAACCGCTAGGCATTTGTGCCTCCACCTGTCCTTGGTCCTGCAGGGTGGGGGGCGGTCATTCCTCCCCTGCTTTGAGCCCACCACCTTGTGGGAATCCCCTCATGCAAAAAGCTCTCCACTGGCTCTAAACCTACTGAACTTGGCACTTTTATAATGCTTCCATGAGAATTCAGAATCTCCACGTTTACGGTTCACGTGCTTTCTCCTTCCAAGCAAGGCCCAGAGCTCCTTGCCACAGTCACAGCTGCAGAGATGCACGGTGCTTTCTGCAGCCTCGGCTGGGATTCCTTGCCCTCCCTCTGCAAAGACAGGCTGTGGTCAGTCCACAGTCGGCAGTGCTGGTGGCCTTAAATGAGTCCCCTCCTCTGCCTGCTGGCCCTAAAAGGTACTGCGAACAGAGGGGCCTCCTCCACTGGCACAGCAGTTACTCTGCCACACTGGACTGTCCTTTTCTCCCAGGCCCCAAATATAGCAGTGTGGCAGCAACAAGGAACAGAGTGAAGGATCTTGGACTGCGCTCATGTAGTCTGTGTAGCTGCTTGTCCATTTCCCTCATCTGTGGGTTAACATACTTATCTGAAAGCCAGGTAGCTACCAGGAGCTGCTAGAAAGTGTAAATGTAGCCACTATGTAAATGCTTCAATCCATGCCTTGCACTCAGCAGATCAAATTCCTACTTCCAGATAAATGGCTACATTCATAGAAACAGAGAAACTGAGTGAGTCAGAAGGGGCCTCCTGGGCCATCTAGTCTGTCCCTCGGCTCCAGCCAGTTCTGCTCACACATGCCCACCATGCGCATGTCCCGCCTATCTCATTCCACATACAGGAAGAAAGGCCCAGTAACTTCCTAAGAAAACCAGATGGGACTTTTTCCATTTGCAAATGAATTCCCAGAATCCAGATAGGGAGGCCATAAATAAGCTGGGCCACGTTTTTTGCTTTATAGATTTGTATTGCAGAGTGGATGATGTCCACCTTGGGTGAAAAAAGCATCTTGAGATCCGCTGGCTAAAGTTTGCCGGTTCAATTGTTTGCCTACATGGTTCAAACCAAAGCCCAGTGCTGTGCACCTGAACTCCTAGATATTTAACATGGAAGACTTGCTTAATGATATGGCCATTTAAAGTCCGTTTAAACTATTTTCTAGCTTTAGAGAACACCCGGACTTGAGAGCTATTACAATTAATAATCTGGCTATTCATAGAGCATTACGTTCCAAATGGGGCTAGTAAATGATTAAACCAAATTCTGGCTGGTGAAAGCAGTAAGACATCTTCAGCGCACAGAAGTAAAGATATCTTAGTATTACACATCCTGGGAGCATGAGAATTGATGTTAAGGAAATGGAAAGCCAGATCATTGGAAAATACATTAAAAAGAAAAGGGGCCAGAATACCACCATGTCTAACTCCCCTTGTGACAGGGATTAGGTTAGTAACATTTGGGTTAGTAACCCTGCAGGCGGCATCTGACTTGACTGAAAGTCTGGTTGTACAAACATCTAATAAGGAACAGTACATGCTTATGCATGGAGCCATTCTATAATTTAGAGCATAACAGATTCCTTGGAACAGATTCCTTAAATCAAAAGCTGACTTAAGGTTAATAAAGGCAGTGAATAGCTTCCCACCAGAAATGGAGGTATACTTCTCAGTCAAATGAGCCAGCACACAACAATGGTCAAAGGTTGAACAGCCAGGTTTGAACTCCGTCTGCTCCTAACCCAACCCAACCCAACCCACCCTACCCTATTCTATCATTATCTTCCCTCCAGGTTAAAAGCTTGTGTTTTAAGCACCTTGCACAAAGTTTCCCAACATCCAAAAGAAGGCTGATAATGACAGTAATTGATAGGATTGGGACCCAGCGGTTGCTGCTTCCTGCCTTTCAGTTGGGGCGGGAAATCCAAAGCTGCTACATTACCAAAACTAAGCTAGATACCTGACTGAAATGGATCCAGATATAGCTGTTGTAATATAGCTGTAGTAATGACTCACTTTACTGGGAAAGTGAAGTCTTATTCATGACTAGCTGATAGTAGGGAAGAACCTTTGGGTCCAGCAGCCCTTTATCAGGGCCCCTTTCATGGTTTTAGAACCACCCTCTATTCCAAAGAGACATTTCTTGGACTCAGCCAGGCACTTTTTCCATGCTGGATATTTTAAGCCAAGAGGAGCAAGGTAGAGTGGGAGAGGTGCGCTAATTCACTTTGCTAATTTCTTGGACCTCTATATGGAAATTCATACAGGAACACCTGCTGCACTAACTATAGAACAAAGTGTTTGCTGAGCCCACAATTTTATCCAAGCTTAGTCAGAAAAAAGCCCTACAATCCTAGCATGTCCGGGCCTTAAGGACTGCAGCTAGTCTCTTGTCCTGGCATTTCAGCATTCTTAGTTGGATATGAACTAAGATTGTAACCCAAAGTAATAGAAACCAACTCATCTTGTTGAGTTGAGGCAAGCTAGACACAACAGTGCAATTATTACTGTTGTATTTCATTGAGTATATGCAAGCAATTTTTATTATTTATTAACAGATTTATATGCCGCCCCTTGCTACAAGCCTCGGGGCGGCTCACATAATTCTAGGTGACTTTGTGGAACAACACAAAAATATTCAAATACCTAAATAATGTATAGATTTTTCTAATGGTGTATGTGCCATTTCTTTAATGTGTGCACACATGGAAACAGCTGACGGGGGTTTCTGGCTTTTAACTGTGTGCCTTTATCTTGATGAAAATATGTAAGCTGCCAAGTTCTGCACAATTCTTTCCCAGGCAGCAAGAAAATGAGTCTCGGATGTACTTGCACACAAGCCAACCAACAGAGCATCTTGCCGAGAAGCGTGATCCAAGCCACGATGGAGGCCTCCAGGCACGGCTGCCTTTTCTCTCCCTTTCCACAGAAAGGCCATTAAGGAAAGCGAAACAGAGCTGCCGCCCGATGCCTTCTCGACCGGCATCGCGGGAAGCCCCTGGAGTAAGAGCGCCCGCGCTAAGAAAGCGAGTGGGAGGCCTCCCCCCGCGCCGCGCTAGGCCGCAGCGGGGTCCCGCCGGAGGCTGGCGGGCGGCGGGCCGCGGTCCCCCTTCTCGCAGAGCCACAAGCCGCGCGGCGGCGGCGATGCCCGCTTCCCGGCAGGAGGCGGCTCGGGCCTCGGCCAGGGACGGGGCGGCCCCCGCCCGGAAATGCCCCTTGCCCGGAAGTGCGTCAGGACGGGCCGGAGAGCGGCCGCCGCCACTTCCTCGGCCTCGCCTCGCCTCGCCTCGCCCGCCCGCGCTGCGCACGCGCAGCTCCGTGCCCCGCGCCTGCCTCTGGGCGGGGCCGCCGAAGAAGTGAGGACGTGGCAGCTGCAGGAAGAGCAGAGCGGACGCGGGGAGTGCTTCCGGTTGAGCGGCGGGCCAGGAACCGGAAGCCGGGCAACGGCGGGCGGCGGCAGCCGGAGCAGCCGGTCCTGGTGAGTGCGGGCCGCGGGGCCGCCGGGCGGCCGCGCAGGGCCCTCCGTGAGCCAGCGGGGCGCCGCGCTGGAGGCCGTGGCGCTGCCGGGGCCGTGGCGCGTCCGGCCTCGCGGGCCGCGTCCCGGCTCGGCTGCTGCCTTGGGGCGGGGCCCGAGCGGACGCGGCGGCGGCGGCGGCGGGCGAGGGAGCGCTGGCCGCTTCTCGGCGGTCTCCTCCGCCGGACGGCTGAGGCGGGGAGCGACGCGGGGCCGCGGCCAGCAGGGCGCGCGGTGCCTCTGCGGCGACGCCGGGCTCTCCTGCTCTGCGCGGCGCCGACAAGCGTGTCCCCTCCGGTTTGCTCTCTGGTTGCGGGAGCGGGTTGACCGTGCGGCTGTTCGGGGCCGAGTTTCTGATCCAAGAGGCTTGGCTTTGCTTTACTTGCGTTTACTTTTTTTCTTTTACACTTTGCTTGGGCTGTATCTGAGTCACAGGTGACATGTCGCTTTACACGGTATGTGGCAGTGCTTATAGACAAGCCGCTGAATGTAGAACAGTTTATAATAATCTGGAAGACATCTTAGCTGAAGTTTTTGGTATGGGAGGCCTGTTCGTGGAGAAAGGTTTTTATCCACAGCTTAAAGCGATGCAGTTCAGGAAGAAGCTTTTTATCTCTTGGTTCTGCTGAACGTTTAACTAAGGCTTGACAAGGACAAAACAGAGGTAATGTGTATGGGCAGAGCAGGTCAAAATATATTTTGTCAGGATATAAACAAAAGGCTCTTATGGTATTGCAGGTGAAGCTGAGGCTGAGAAGTGGCTGCATACCTAAGGCTACTAAGTAAAACCAACGTAAAATTTGAGTCAGGTGCTTCCTGGTTCATAAAAACACACTGGCAAATGACAAAAGGGTTTCATTTCCTGTTTCAGCTTGTGACTTGCTTGATCGCTGTGTATTAAAAGTATGATTCCACTGGCACCCTTATAAAACAGTTTTTAAAGCTGATCTCTCTTGAGGCATATTTTATTCATTGTAAAGTACATAACTATTGTTTCTACTAATATGTCTCTTGTGTTGCTGTTGTATCTGAATCGAGGGAGGAGTGGCTGAATTTACCCTTGTACACACATCAGTGCCCATGTTTAATATTGCAATTTGCTGACTGGTATTGGGAGAGAAATGGAATATTTCCTGTTCTCCTCCCTCAGCACACCTATTTTGATTTTTAGTTGTACAGTTGGCCTTCCACATTCATGGACCCCCACAAAAGTGGAAAAACTGTGAATATCTCTAGGCCACCCCTCAACCTTCACTCTTAATACTCCTGACCATATGTGCGCTGGAGTGCTCCTCCTTCCCTCCTGTGTGATTTTGTGCCCACTGGTGTAGCTGCAGTGATGCTTCACAAGTTCCCTTTCTTTTTTCTCAATATACCGTATATACCAGCATATAAGGTGACAATATAAGGCAAGGTCAATATTGTGGGTTGTTCTCCTGGTGTTTGTTGCCCTGTATGCTGATGTATATGGATATTTTCATGCTCGCTTGTTCCACTTTATGACCATATATATCGGTATATAAGATGACCCCCAATTTTTGCTTTGCTCATTTTGGTTTTAAGAAGGGGCACAGTAAGGATGGAACAGGTGAATAGGAACATGAAACAAAACTTTTTGTCAAGAGGACCAGATCATGTCGCTTTTCCTCTGCTCTGTTGAGATCACCAAACAAAAGCATTAATTCCGAATCGTAGCTTTCAAAGTCCATCTCTCAAAGGTTCACAGGGAGTGTAAGCACGCACTTTACAATGCTGAGCTGCACACCAACCCTACAGCATAGTGGCACGACTTGGATGCTCACCTTTGTCTAGGTGCATACAGCTTCTTTAATACTTGAGAGCAAAAACAAAAGGCTAGTGAGCAAGAAGAAAGGCTAGTGAGCAAGAAGCATGCTGAATGAAAAATTGAACACAACGAATTTCAGACTATTGCTGAAAGTTTTTCAGTACTGCAAATGTTGATGCAGTTCAGGTGCTATTTGTTGTTGTTAGTTGCAAAGTCGTGTCCGACCCATCGCAACCCCATGGACAACATTCTTCCAGGCCTTCCTGTCCTCCACCATCCCTGGAGTCCACTCAAGCCCACACCAACCGCCTCAGTGACTCCATCCAGCCTCATCCTCTGCCGTTCCCTTCTTCTTTTGCCATCTATACCCTGTTTAACTTCATTTGCTAATTAGGATACAAAAAATAGGACATGTTTGTATGAAAGTAAACACTGTATGTTACCAGTATGACTTCCCATTTTTTTAAAGAAAAAAGTTGCTCAATTCTGGCATTTTAATTGCAAGATTAACTGTGCCCCTGAAAGGGGTATTATGGCCTCGGGTAGTTGGGATGTGGGGTGCTTTTTCAGGAGCAAGTGCACCACTCCGTCATGCAAGATGCGTCCTCTGCTCCTGGATTCACTGGGCCAACCCTTCTTGATGAGCTCACTTTAGCCTACTGGCTTACCTGTTCTAACTCAACAGCTATACGTGCCTTGTATACATCCATAGATCTCAAAAACTGAGCCAGGTCCCAAACAGCTGGCCCAGACAGCACACTGGACGTTCACAAGAAACTGTACTGTGAGCAGCTTTAAAGCCAGCATGATGCTAAGTGATTTGCCCTGAATGATTGTCCTGTAAAATCATCACAGCAGGTCTCTGTGGGTTCCAGCATAGGATTTACTGGGGAAGGCGATCACAGATCCCGAACTACACAGAGAAGCTGTGTTGAATGGCTGCTTCAGGATAAAATGGTGCCAGCAAAGTTGATTTTTTTTGTTGACCTCACTGCCATGCAGTTGGTGAGATTATGTCCTCTCGTGTGTGTCCAGCTAGTCCAATGCGGAATCTTATGTCACTTAGCCACCTCTTACCCCTTTCATCACCTGGAATCCACCAGAGAGCTAGGAAGCACTCTGGGTTCCACAACACTGGAGCAGGTGCTCAGGAGCAGTGATGCCAATGGTAGTCATGTTCTACCATTCCATAGTGCAGCTAGGACCTTGATAGGATTTGCCTGGTATTATGGATTTTTTCAGTACTGTAGGAGCAAATGAAATAGGACTAACTTGGCTACAAACGGACATCCTGGCACAGTCTAGGATTTCATGCCTCTCTGCTGTGACTGTTCTGTGCACGGCTGTGCCAAGCCAGCTTCACATGGCCATGGAGCCGAATATGTTGTACACTTCTGTGCCAAAGCAACAACTTTGTATAAGCTGGATGATCAGAAAAGATAACGGACCCAGATAAACTGCAGTGTTTCCAGTATATGCAGATAAAGGATTTTGCGTGTGTGCAAGTAGTGGCTGAGAATGCAGTTGACTAGGTAAGAAGAGGAAGTGAATTGACTTCAGTTTGTCCCAGTGAATAGTAGCCAGCAGTGCCCCAGTGCTCGCTTGTGTAAACCAGGGCGCCATTCATTGAATATACCCACTGGCCAGCATTCTAAGGAACATTCCGCCAACTTCCTTATCTCCTCTCTTTCCCTTGCAACTAGTGCTGTTTTGATTCATGGTTTCTTAACGTGTTTCTCTTTTTCCCTTGCAGGTAACAAATAGTTTGGGAGATGTGAACACAATGAGTGTAAACCAGCAAACTCACACAGGGCCACCTTATGGGCAGCCGCAAACTGGATATACAGGGTACCTGCAGACTTATGGAGGGCAGCAGTTCCCAGGTGTTCCTGCCTCTCAGTATGGTGCTTACAACGGCCCTGTAACAGGATATCCGCAGACTGGCCCCCCACAAGGTATTCTAAGGTGTCATTGAAAGGTTAACAGCTGACTTGTTTGTCACTTTTTGGATTATGTGCCTTTGTATCTTGCCTCTTTGTTATTCTCAAGGTGGTCCCAGCAAAGGTCAAGTACACATTGAATTATTCATCATTAAGTTTTTATGAATGTGTAGAAAATGTATTTAATGGTTGATTCCTTCATAATTAATAACTTGTGCATGCTGTTATGTCATAAATTGTTTGGAAGTATTTCTAGCTGCAGTGCAGTTTCACTGTTATGCATGGGACTGCATGTTGTGTGATGTTGCTGTTACCTGAAATTTTTTGATGGATCACAAATATTACATTATGGCAAGCATGTGAAAACCCTCATGCCAAATTTGGCCACCTGAGTGAGTGGTGCTAGACTCTGATTGTCAACCAAAAAATGTGAAGAAAGGTTTGTACTTCTTTGGCAACAGAACTTTCTGGAAGCTGATGAGGAATGGAGACAAAAATGTTGGTCTCCATAAAGCTAATTGTCAAGCAGGACTTCTACATTTTTAAATGGGAACACTTGCCAAAGGTAGCAAGCTTGTTGTATATTTATCTCTCTGTGCTGAGGAAAAGGCGTGCTTTTTCTCTTTGGAAACGTGAGGGTGTGACGTTGGCAGGCCTTTGTAGGAGAGCTGGTTTCTCCAGTGTTGCTTAGCGGGTTAAACTGCCTGGTTAGATCAAGGAGAAGAAATCAGATGTAGCAGATCTGCAGTGTGATGCCAATCTTTGTTAGCAGTCTATGCCTGGGAATCAGTAAGATTGTATTTGTGCTCAGATAGCAGTAATTGTGAAGTACTGTTGCCTTGACCCGGAAGGACTGCCCTTCAGTGTCTTCGCTCATTCCTGACAAGGAGTCCCAAAATAACCCTGCAAGATACCAGCTTTTCTCTCCATCTGGTCAGTCAACATGCCTAAGTTTGCTGGCAATTTAGAGCAATCGGACTCCGCAACAGTGTGTGTTCTGCAGTGGGTCCTCAGACTACGGCCCCCGGGCTGGATGCGGCCTGCCCCAGAGGGTTTGCCCTCGCCGCGTCTGTGTGGGCATGAGGCTTGCTCAGAAGGAGATCGTTTTGGACTCGCTTGGAGAAAATGCTTTCCGCGCCAGCAAGCCACTGCCTCGCCCCCCTGCCGTGCCTCGCCACGTGCGCCCCCCTGCCCCCTCCCCCCCACTGGCCTGCGCCCGCCTGCCAGCACCACCTTGGCAGCCCATGTCCACTGCCGGCACCTTTCAGCTGGCCCCCTGTTGAAAGAGTTTGAGGACCCCTGTTCTGTATGGCTTGCAAGCATGTATATTGCTGAGAGCTGATAAAACCAGCGCCGTCATGGACAGGTGACGTGATGCTCGGCACTAGCAGAGTTTGCTTCTGTCACTGCTCAGCCTCGGGTGGTTCCTGAAGTGCTGTTGCTCGTCCTCTAGTGCCTTAGCGAGTCCCTCTCTTTGTCGGCTTCTGTTAGGTGGAGAACTTCCTATCAGCATTTGAACATTGGTCCTGGCTTTTAAAAAAGCTTTCTGCTTATCAAAGGACAATTTTAATCGGTGAGATCCTGAAATGCTTAGTCGTGCATAAACCTAAGAGGCCGCCTTGTGTGCCTTCGCACTTTCCATAGCCAGTGCATCCAGTGTCCTGGTAGCACTTATTCTTCATATACGGACAAGAGGCATTTTCTCCAGGGTCCTTTCCAGCTTTGGAGGTCTGTTCCTCTAGTGGTTCAAAGGCAAATCACGTTAGAGAAAAATCAAGCATGTGCTCCAGAGGGTGAGCAGCATGTCTTTTACTGGTGGGTTTACTTTGAAAGCAGGTTTACCTGCCTGGAGATTTTAGGGATGTGTAGTTTAGAGGTGGAAAGAAGCGTGTGCCACATGGCACTCAGAAGCAAGTCCCCCATTTACCTGAAATAGCAGCAGGACCGTCAGGTAGCTGCAGAGCCTGCCTGGAAAGTATCCCCGAGCTTTAGTAAAACGAGTGTTTTCAGCTTTGTCTTCATGATATTTGGGTGCAATCGAATAAATGTACATTTAAAGGTCTACAACTCCCAGGATCCTTCCTGTCAGCCATGGTTGCTGAGGCATGATAGGAATTGCGGGATGTGCGACCCGTAATTGCTGGTGGCCTGGTGCATATGCCGCCCCATCACCTCTTGCTGTATTTGTGGTGTGAGACAAGTCCTGTTATTTACTGAATACAAGTGTGCGTCAGCTGTGAAGCAGTATAGAAATGTAATAAATAAGTTGTCCTCTGGATGTGTTTTGATTAGAATACCTCTCCCTCTTCCTCCCCCCACCCCATGTGCACGCGCACGCTTTTGAGTGCCATGTAGCCATGAAAACATTGTTTGTTCTTGGTTTCTTAATTGCCTTTGCATGTTCTTTAGTTGCATGACAACTAGGAAGGCGAAAAGTAGAACTTACACAATGCAATTACTTTTTTCAGTTCTGTTCTTACTGATCCATCTGTTGATCGATCTGTCTATATATCTTGTGTTTCTAGGTTACTTTCCTTCACTGGGGTTTCCTTCTAAGGGCTCTCCAGTCTCTCTCGATTCTGATGCTTCTTTTGCTCCTAACTTCATAGGTAAATGCTTTCCTTTCAGTGCTGGGTCTCCTAAGAAAAATACAATTTCTGATGCATTATTTTCTGTAACATATCATATTTCAACTAAATGTTAAGCGAAGTGATAGTTTGAGCATGGAGTTCTGATGCCTTTTTACACTTTATGTCTGCCCCCTCCCCCCCATTCATGGTGGTCTGTATGTCAGAGCTCGTAGACGGCTCATGGTCCTTACGAGTTGCAGCAAAGTGAGCGTGTGCAGCTGTTGCACACAAGTGGCTGGTGTGCATGCTTTTTCATGGAAGAATGTCTGTGTATCAGACCTGTTACCTTTGAAATGGCCCCTCCGATGGCCTTGGCGGCTGTCAAAATAAAAGGCAGCTGCAGGGGAAGAGTGGGCAGCTTGTGGCCTTCCCAGTCACTTGGCCTGAACTTGGCCATCATGCACCGTGGCCTGTGCTGCTGCAGCCACTGGGAGCTGTGGTCGCCGGGTGCTTTGACTGGTCTCAGCAGCCCTGGCCAGAACAGCTGGTGGAAAGTGATTGTGGGAGCTGTGGGCCAAACCACTGGGAGAGCCACAAGTTGCCCAGACCTTTAATGTTGGAAACCAGCCTCTTCCATAGTGTAAGAGGGTGCCAAAAATGTGCACACATTTTAAGAAAGGGAAAAGCTGTGTTAAAATTTTTATACACAGTATATGCCAATAACAAAAGATGAATACAAGTCACCTTTGACTTCTGCAATTTCACGAGGGGCTCTGAGTGGATCCCATCAGCGTCCAGACGCGTCTGATTGCGGCAGACTACTGCTTAATACCAACGCGCCCCCTTGCCTCTCTCTGCACGCCGTTTCCGTTTCTTCCCAAAGTACCGCCATCTTCTGAGAGATCGTCATGCTGCACATTGCTGCCATAATCCCATTCAACTTTGAAAAGTAATACATAGATAGCGTCTCTTAAACTTGTGTACATTTTTGGCACCCCTGGTATTAAGCGGCAGAGTGCGATCTTGTGCCCGCTTAGCCAAAGGTAGAACCAGCAAAGTATTCAAACTTATTCGAACACTGAACTTGCAGCCAGTGCTGCTCTGCCTGCAGATTCTAAAGGCTGAATTCATTCATTCCAGACTGAGCCAGCCTATTGCAGAGGCCAGTCTTGTTCATGTTGCTTAATAGGTGCAGGACGTGTGTGTCCCATTTCAAGCCATTCGTTCATTCTTCTATACTGCCTGATAGCCAAGCTCTCTGAGGGGTGCACTGCGATATACAATGCAGATACAATAAAACACAGTATAAAATCTCAATATAAAGCAGTTGAAGCAGCTAAAACAATTTCAGTAGAAATCTAGACTGGTTGAAAAGGTGATCTTTCCTGTCATAAGTATCCGGCAGTTTTGTCAGAAGTATCCGGCAGTTTTGAACTAGTACCGAGAAGATGGCCATGTTGTTTCCAGGGAGGCCTCAGTGGGGAGATCATTCCGTAGCGCAGACCCCGCCAGGACGGCCCTCTCCTTTGTCACTGCTCCCCGCAGAGGTGGCACGCAGACAAGGGCCTCGGGTGTAGAGGGCAGCATCTGGGTAGATCCAGATCTGGAGAGGTATGCAAGCAGGTATCGCAGCCCCAAGCCATGCAGAGATGCTTAGGTTAAAACCAGAACCCTCGGGGTTCAGCTGGAAAGCATATCGTGTCTGTAATGCAGATATGGGTTCTACTGCTTGTGCCCCCGCCACTGGCATTTTTTTTTCTTCTTGCATCCTCTATTTATCAACCTTCCTCCCCTCCCCGCTAGGCTACTGTCACTAGTGCATGCCATTCTCACTTCTAAATTTTGGTCAACTTATACCCGTCACGAGGTCGATTCTGTGGGCCAAATTCTGTGCTTCCAAACAAGTTATTTTGATTGTATGATGACTAGCATTTTTGACTCTAAAATGAAAGGCGGCTTGAAAAGCTGAACAGTGTAACCCTAATGCTGTTCTCAGGATGCTCTGCTAAGATGACTGATAATATAAGGAATCCCAGGATGAGTTCCTAGTGAACATTCTCAGGTAAGCCGAGATCGTGCAAGGCTGGCCTGGAGATCACTAGAAAGCCGTGCTCTAATAAGCACAACAAATTATTTCCCTTTTATCTATAATCATAACTTTTCTTGGAATCTGATTTGAAGGGGTTATGCTTTGAAAAGGAAGGTATGTGTATTATACAAATGCGCTGTGAGGGCCGTATGTGATAACTGCAGTTTGTGCTCTGAGTGCGTGCCTTACATTGTCTGTGCCAAAGCAGGCGTCTAACACAGTTCAGACTTTCCTTGTATAGGATTGCCGTTTTGGAACAACTAGTATATTACTGATATGCAGTTCAATGCTTTCAGGTTCTCTAAGAGCACCCACCACCTCTGGAGCATCTGCATCGACATCTGGAACAGTAGCCGCTCCCGGACAGCCTCTCTATAGTCAGTTTGGACAAGGAGATGTGCGCAAGGATTCCTGCTGCGACAGCTCCATTGTTAAGGTAATTCCAGAAACAGCCATCAGATTCTGACCTTGCCAGTATCAGTGTGGAGAGGGGAAACAGAGCATCTTTTTGTTATTTGTAAATAGTGTCTTGTAATTTCTTAAAGTTTTGGTTTGAGTTAATTTTTTCACCATTATTTGAAGTTGCAAAACAGCAACCTTAAAATATTGTAAGCATGCTCTATATTTGAGAAAATCGCCGATCCAAACAGTGGGGCCTGGACATTTTAATGGGAACTGCCAGCTATTAGTGTCTTGGGCTGTACATCCTTGAGAATCTCCAGCTTCCTCAGGTTCTGTCTCTGCTCCCTAAGATCAACTGAGAAGACCGTGAATTTCCATTAGTGCATAAAGTTTGAATGTCAAGGGCTTTTGGTTTTATCCCCCTTAAAAAGTTTAGTATCAGCAAACTTGGCCAACTCACTGCTAACTCCTAATTCCTGATAATTTATGAACAGGTTGAAAAGCATTGGCCTAATTCAGAACGTGTGGGACTCCACCAGTGGCATTCATTGAGAGAAATGGTCCTTTATTCCTACCCTTAAGCACCTCCCCCCCATTCCATGTCTGCTTAATGTGACAAGGGACTTGGTCAAAAGCCTTTTGGAAGCCCCAGTAAACACTCGCTAGTGGATCACCCCATCTTCCTGTTTACTGACACTCTCAAAACACTCCAGTGGGTGAGCGAGAGAAGACTTTGCCTGGCTGAAGCCCTGCTGATTCATTTTGCAGCAGGGCTTGACCCTCTGTGTGCTTCCTGATTCCATCTTTAATGACACCACACAGCCCTTTGCAGTGCAGATCTTCATTGGCACTTTACAGTTAACGAGCAGCTCTTGACAAGATCCCCCTGGCAAGATGAACCATAAGCCTCTGGCCATGTAAAGAGAGACGACGTCAAACTGGAAACGTCTGCCCAGTCCTTCCCTTTCAGTAGTGACCTGGGCTCTGCTGTCAGGGTGGCTGCTGCTGTTGGGAGCCAGCCAGAAAGACCTGCCTGCAGAGGCCCTGTAGCGGGGCAGCTCCTCCCTCCTGATGCTGCAGCGCAGGTCAGGGCAAGGCAAGGGCTCTTCCTCCTCTCCTGGGCCCCTCCCTTCACCGCTCAGTGCTCAGCTGGGGAAGCAGTGGGCGGCAACCCTGGCGGGCCCTCAAGGGCTCCCGCCCTCCATGGCCTCTTCCTGGGTGTCTCCTTCAGAATCCAATAACACGGGCCTTTGGAAAGTCCGCGAAGAGGGAGTGCCTGGCCCATGCACTTCCAAATTGGCTGCCTTTCTCTTACTCTCGAACGGTGATGCCAGAGTAAGACGCCACGAGTGGGGTCCAGTGTGAGACCTGCTTAGCCAAGATGCACGTTTTCCAGAAAAGTCCCAATTGAAAAGTCACACATTGGGCTAATTGGCACAGAGTCATTTGAATGGGAAGTTTCTTAGTTTTCATTGACAAATGCTCTGATGCCCTGGAGGGTGCAGAATTCAAGCCGCTGCACTCATAGAAGGGGTCATTTAGTTGACGTTTTGAAACTGACTGTATCTCGAGACGTTCACAAAATCCTTATACTGGTGGTAACGCCTAGTGGTCTTAAACATCTAAACGTACCTAAGTGCTTTGGTGGCAGAGCGACACCCTTTGTGGTTGGGCAGGCTGCAGCTGAGGTTTGTTTCTGGTTGCGTGGGAGGGAGAGCAGGCATGTTCTGTCAAGCTGTGCAGCTTAACCAGTGATTCACCGATGTGTAAAGAGGGACCCCTAGCCACCCCCCCGCCCCCATCAGGACTAAGGAGTTTTGTACTCATGCTAGCAGCCCATTATGACTTGTATTTAATCCCATTACATTCATAGTCCTCCTTTTTTTCCTTCTGGGAGAAACCTGGAGTGGCTTCCCTAGCCTTCTCCTCCTCTGCTTTACCCATTCCTGTGAGGCTGGCTAGCTAAGAGGCAAAAGGAGATTGGCAAGACAGCAGTAACTGCCCTTCCTCTCCTCTTTCTCAGACATTCTCCGCAGTTCGTCCCTGGTGCAGCATCTGCTCCCATCAGCCAGCCGGCTACTTTCCAGCAATATGGGCCGCCTCCCACGAGTGCACAGCAGCTGGCCAGTCACATGGCAGGAATGCAGATCGGCAGCGTGGCCACCTCTGCACCTCCCCCAGCTGGCCTGGGCTACGGTGAGCTGCTAGAACACTTGCGTGCTCTTGGCTTGCACGGGCTGAGATGCTCTGACGTTCCTCCCAGCTACTGCAGTTGCTTCTTAAGTTTGCAAGTAGTGTAAAATATTGAAGAACAGGTCTACATGCTGCAAACATTTAATGGTATCTTACCAGCTCAAGGCAGATCGGAAGCTCCTCCAGGAGCCTTTTCTAGCTGAGGAGCAAGAGCAAAGTGCAAATGAACACTTCAAATAAAACACAGGCATTGATTTCTGCATACTGAACAAGCATTCAGTCATGGTTTATTGTTCATGGAAAGAAAGCTACCCACAAAATCAGAAATGAAAATTGGGATTCATATTGAAAAGCAGGGACAAAGGCAGAGGTAGCCCAGGAAGATGCGCGTTGCTTTGTAAGGATCTGTAAATATTTCACTCATGGAAGTTGAAACTCTGGTTGAAGAGATGGTGATTCCATGTGGGAAACCAAGAGGGCTGAAAGACTTCGCTTGGCAGAGAATGCTGCCTTGTGCCAGGAAGGCTCTGCTCCAGGCACAACTCCAGGCAAAGAGGGTTCCAAAGGCAGTGGGAATTCTAGTCATCAGGTGTGCGATGGACGCGACTGGACCTTAAAAGAATTTGGGAAGCGCTAAGCACTGTTCAGGTCTTAAAAACTGAGCACGTACAAAGCAGCACTTTAAAACATTTTCCCCACGACACGAACTCAGCCAGTCCTTTATTTGATTGAAACCAAAGGCCATCACAAGGTCCAGTTACCAATACCCATGCCAGCAAAAATGATCATGGAAGGAGCCACTAAAATATCTTTGTTGACAAGCATTTGAGTTCTGCTTTGTCTTTCTTGAAGTACCCTGGTGCCCATAGTTCAGAAAAGGGCGAGAGACCCTTGGAGATGTTTTGGCAGAGGATGTACACATGCTGAGAGAGGGATAACACTTTGAACGCTGATTAGATGTGGGAATACGTTTAGCCACATACTCGCTTCTCTTCCTCAGGTCCTCCAGCATCAGTTCCACATGCCTCAGGAAGTTTCGCTGCAACCGGAGCTGGGCAATATGTGTCATACCCAAGCCAAGGACCACCGCCTGCTAACGTCCCGCATGGCTTGCCTCCCACCAGCTTGTCTCAGGGTCTTCCCGTAACACAGCCTGCTATTTCTGGCCCTCCCTCGGCCATGCACCTCCCACCTCAAGCTCCAGGGTTTGCCCCACCGCCGCCTCCTCCTGGGGTCGGAACTTCTGGCTACCCTCCCATGGCAGGCGTCTCGAGGCCTCCGGCAGTGCAGGGCGCACCATTGCCTGGACAAGCAGTTGCTGGGCTGGGTGCTTCCCAGCCAAATCATGTGACTTCACCACCACCTCAGCCCCTGATGACCGGGCCACCTCCTGGACCGCCCATTGCGGGCTTGCAAGGGCCGCCTTCCTCCCAGCCTTCCCAGCCAGGATATGCGCCGCAACAGAACGGTACGTTCCCAGCCCTTCAGTGGGGTGGGGCAATATAGAACCCTTCAGGCAAGGAAGTTTTGGTGGAGGGAGATCCTTTCCTTCCTTGCTTGGGCTGAAGTGCTGCAGACCTGAAGCCTGCAATATGTGCGTGGATTTTAGTCTTGGCAACAGTGGGTCGATGCGTCCGTTTCAGAGAGGAGCCCCACTTTGGCCTCTGGCCAGCTTCCTTCAGAGCACAGCTTGTGCGTTGCACATGGTGCTCCGTAGGCCCAAGGCTCTCGGATCTTGGTTGGCCGGCTATTGGAAAGTGGCAGTCCTTGGCTATCGGGGTTGATCCGTTCAGAGTCTATTGTGTCGAATTCCTGTGAATATTTTCTGCAGGGTCCTTTGGACAAAGTAGAGGCAATCAGCCGAACTATGGTGCAGCTTACGCTGGGCCAGCAAGCTATGGGAGTCAGCCTGGCCCACCACCGCCACCGAAACGTCTCGACCCAGATGCCATTCCGAGCCCAGTAAGTGACTCGCGCCCCTTTTTGAATCCAGTGTCCTGGTCGAGAGAGTGACTTGTGGAGACCAAAGCATGCCTCTTGGCAGCTTCTTCCCATTTGCACCATCTGTACTTACTCTTAGCAATCCAAGGGGCTTTTCATATGCCATCTCTTTGTCTGTGCTGGCAGTCCGGAGCACCTCCAAGGATGCGCTCCCATAGACCAATGTGGTGTGTCCCTTGGATCAGCACAGCGACAGTCTGCAGCCGTTCCTGCGATGATGCCTGCGGGAGAAGCATCGCAGGAATTACTCTGGACTGTATATCTGGGTGTCCGGCCCACACGCTTGTCTGCATGAGTGATCAGAGTGCGCTCAGGTCTATATAGAGAGCGATTTGTATTACTCCTCTGAGTGCATGGAAGGTGCTTATGAAATGGGGACAAGTAGCATATTTGGCTCATGGCTGACTGTTATCCAGTGAGGGGAAGTATTGTGGCACTTTGACCACTGTCTTTATGCACAGCACATGGAGCAGTGCAAGCTGAACTCTGCGGCCTGATCCAAAGAACTTGGCGATTAATCCACCACAGGGAGCTTTAACTGAAGTTCCGTGAGTGGCAGCCCCTGACGGCAAACTGAGCGGTGCTCCGAAGCAGTCTGGGACGGCAGGCAGATGCTAAGGGAAAGTCAGAAAATCTGCATGGCCCCCCTGGACTCCTGGGCGCATCTAAAATTGCCCTTTGCCATCCTGTAAATGCAGGACTGGAATGCCTGTTTCTGTAACACATGCAGGTTCGTTTGTGTTAGTACTGTAAAGCATAAGCATCAGTTCCAGGACCGGCCTACTTTCAGTCTTGGGGTGTCGCAAAAGCCACAGAAGTGCAGCTTCTGTCTGTAAAAGACAGTGGCACATTTGTTTGGGTTGCTGCTCTGATACGAAATGGTAAGAAAACTGGGCTCTGAGGAAGAGCAAAGAAGGTTCTCTCTCGCGATCGCAATCCAGTTCAGGGGGTTCTGTGAAGTCACTGTTCCAAGTGCCACAAGTTCAGGTGACGATAGTGGTGGCTTTTTCTCCAGAGTAGCTTGTGCTTTGTGCTGTCGCACTAACTTAGCTTGCGGAAGATGAAGATGCAGTCTTCTCGGCTGTAAAGCCTGAATCTGCTGCTTGGAAAGCTTACAGGTTTGTCAGTAGCTTTGCTTCTTCCTTGCTCTTCCTTTAAATGACATCTGAGGAGCTGCATCTCCTGCAGCAAGGCCTGGCCTGGAGCCCAGAGCGCTGCAGGGTCTATTTAAAGGATGGCGTACGCTGTCAAGTTGACCAAGGGGCAGTCAACCTAACCACACTTCCAAGAGCAAGGTGTGGAAATAGCAGGTCGAACTATAGCCGGCATTGTTTCCCTTCTTCTTGCCTGAACTGTTTCCAGAATGCGTATGTTTAACCATGATGCAAGCGGGGACAGATAGGTGTAACACTGCTTGGTACTTTTGTTTTACTATTTTCTCTCTCTTCCCTTTTTGTGGCAATTTTACTTTTTTTTCTTTTTAAACAATAAAGCAACTAAATGAGCTGCCACCTCAGCAGAAACCCAGACACAGAATAGATCCAGATGCAATTCCTAGTCCAGTAAGTGCAGCGTCTCTCTGTCTGCTCTTGTCTGCATGTTGGTGGCTGCCTGTGTGTACTGCAAAGCAATCTTCTCCTTTCTGACTGTTCCTGGTGTGAGTCCTCCATCCTTGTCCCCCCTCTCTCCTTCCACTCACAACATTGCAGTAAACAAAACAAAGCACCACAAACTGAAATCCACGTCACAATCAAGGGGCAATAGAAGCTTGGCATTTGCAGGAACAGATGATCAAGTTCATCTCTCATCCTGACATTGAGTCATTTCTACGCAAAGTATATTTGGGTGCAGGGGTTTCATTCGTCAGTTCTGGACCATGAATTATGGATTCGCCTAACCCACTGGGAATTCCTGCTGATCACGTGCTTCCGAAATGAACGGGGTTTTTCCCTGGAAAATCCACCGAAATGAGGAAACTAGAACATCCTGCTCAGTTGCATTTAGCTTGCATTATATAGACACACAGCCTATTCCTTAAAAGATTTTTTTTTTAAATTCATGTTTGGTGTGAAGTTATTTTGTCTTACACTTTTAAACAATCATCCAAGTTTAATTTTTGATGCAGAAGCAACATTCTTTTAATGTTTCCTCATAATATGAATTTGCGGGTGAAGATCAGAGGGAAAGTAGAGATGATAGATTAGCTGCTGTTAATATATCTCAAGCAGCAGGGAATTAAATATTATTTACTAATGAATGATGTTCCTTGACAATCTACTTTAAAAAGCACACTGTTTGTGATAAACTCACGAATGTCAGTTGCCTATTGCCCCTGCATTGCCATGTCTTGGGAACGGGCTGGAGTTGGTCGTGGCACTAGAACTACAACCGCAGTGATATCAGCTTCACTTGGTCGGTGGACTTGGGACAGAAGTTCTGTTGCTTGGCAGAGTCATTCAGCCTTTTGTAAGCAGTCCTTGCAGGCTTGTTTCAGCTCAGAATATAAAAGCATGGATGTCCGGGTCACGGGTGGCATAATACCAGTTGCCCGGAAGAGAGGGTGGAATATTTGAACAGGAAAGGGGGTGCCATGCTAGTATTTAAAAGCAATTAACCTAGAGCACGAAGTCATAGATTGTAAGCATTATCTTTTCCATAACTTTGGGGGGGGGGGGGGGCGGGGTAAGTAAAAACCTGTGATCTTAGAGCTGAAAAGTATTCCATGGTATCTTCTAATGCAGTTGTAATTCACTTTGCTTTTATATGTAGAGGCTGGAAGCAGAATTATTTGAATTGTGTCAGAATTATCTGAAAACCTGTAGGACAACTTCTTTGGTTACAGATAGTACTACAGTTAATAGTTACTCACTGCCACCAGTGTTCTAATTTTGACCAGAATTTCAAGGTAGCTTAAATTCTGAGCTGAGAAGATTGTAGTCTAAGTTTAACAGGGCACAATTGAAAGGAATAGCATGGGTGGAGCAGAAGATTTGTTAGCAAAAAATGAGGGCAACGCTTGATCTGAAAAAAGCTTTGCAAAATTCTCTTGAGAAGCCTTTTGCAGAAGACTGGATTGGCTTGACCAATGCAGGGAAGTATCTTCCAAGTGCTGGGGGATGCATGTGCCCAGCATGTACAGAGTGGATGCATTAAGGGGGGGGGGGGGGGGGCTGCCTTCCGGAAGGACTTTGGTTTGTTGAGGGGATCATTTCATCATGCAAGCCCCCACTTGCAGTCCAAAATTGTACAGTTCAGGCACAGGTTCTTCCATCTTGCTGAGAACTAGAATATGGTCTCAATTCTTAAATTGTTCCTGTGTCAGTCTTGGTATCACTCGAAATGCCTGGTACTTCATTTTTCACAAGAACCCAGGAGATTGCAAACAACAGCGTACAAAAATCCTACCATACTACTTAGGCATGGCACTCTCTGACCTTGTAACAACAGTTCCAGAGGGCAGATGAGGAGACGCACCCTTGGTCCCTGTGTCTGAGATGAATTCAGCCTTTCCCAGCTTGGTAACTGCCAGGTGCTTTGGGAGGCAGCTCCCCGCTGTCCTGGCCTTGGTCATACTGGCTGGGGCTGCAGAGAGTTGATGTCCCAGGTGTTGTGGAGGGCATCTCGGGGGGAGGGCTGGAGGAGCAGGCGTGACCCCTGAAGCACCCCTAATGTGCTGGCTGCGCCCCTGTCTTTGAGAGGGCTGTCCTTTTACCCCCAGCCCTGGAAAAGGCAAATTGATTTGGATTTAAACTAAATGTAGTGTTCTGTGTAGTGACTGATTGCAAATGCCGTTTGGCTACAGCCTGAGTTGTATGATCCCTGTTTCTGCGTAGGACCCACCACACTGCTAACCTGCTGTTTCCCATTCTAGATCCAGGTCATTGAAGATGACAGGAACAATCATGGGTCAGAGCCATTTGTCACGGGAGTCCGTGGGCAAGTCCCGCCCCTTGTCACGACCAATTTCTTGGTCAAAGATCAAGGTAAAGTCATGTTCATAGAGTTGTACAGTTCCTGCCTCGTCGTAACCCTGCTGGAGACCCAGAACAACATTTTCTCAGCTGAAACTCCCAGATAGGCTTGTGTGTGCATCTGCCCAGCTGGGAGCACTTCCACTTTTTCAGAACTCGCCTGTACTCGGTAGAAGGTGAGGTGCCTGGGCCAGGGTCCAGTGCGTGGCGGCTAGAGCTGACTGGTTAGTTCTGGGCTAGGCTTGGCCAGCTCTCACACGCCTGCATTCCTTCGGAGGATAGAGTTTGAGTTATCCCAGCCGACACCGGAGGACAGCTTGCCGTGTGTGTGTACGCACCCTCACACATGTGCACGGGCTCCTCCACGGAGGCTTGCCCGTGTGCAGAGAAAATCTTCAGAGCCGCTTTTCTGTGCCTGCCTTTGATGTTATAGTCTGCCTCAGCAATTGTTCTTGCCTTTTTAATTTGCTTTGATGCAAGATTTGATTATTCTAATTGTCTGACTTATGTTTCTTTTGTCATTTATGTGACTGTTCCTGTGGTATAGAGCCCGTCACTTTGGTGCTAAGGTACCTCTGTATTTGGTATTTCTTTTCAGGTAATGCAAGCCCCCGCTACATAAGGTGTACCTCCTATAACATCCCCTGCACTTCAGAGATGGCTAAGCAGTCTCAAGTTCCTCTTGCCGCAGTCATAAAGCCGTTGGCTGTGCTTCCCGCGGAAGAGGTGAGCTTGCTGTCGGGAGGGTTCAGCTGGCACAGCATGTGGCTTCTATTTCCATTTACAAACACGAAAAACAAGCAACTCAGGCAAATGAAATAGCAAGAAGGATAAACCCACGGTCCATTTTGCGCGCCAGTCTTCATGACCCTTTATTTCCATAGATTCAGTAAAGAAGGAGCCTCAGTCACGTGGGCCCCGCAGGTTCCTGTGCCTGATCAAAGGAAGGCACCATCCAAACATGGGGGGCTGAGATCACTTTATGGAGGCCATTCTGGGAGGCCAATTCTGCTTAGCAGTGGCTCTACTAGGCTCCACTGTTCAGGTGAATTCTTCCCTAGATTTGCTCTAATTATGTAAAAAGCACCCTGTTTATTAACTTTAGGTTGATTTATTTATAGCTGCTTAATAAATACACAAGGCCGCCAAAGCTACTCACAGGGCACCCATAAAGTAAGAAACTTCAGGTGCTCTCAGGCATGTAATTGCAGTGAAGGAAAAGAGTGGAAACTTGGGCTCCAGAGCTGAAGGTGGCATGGTTCTTCGAACAGCCAGGTGGGTGGCAGCAGGCTGCTCCTAGTCCAGAGCAGGCCTCCGAGGAGTCGCCCAGTGACCCGGCCTCAGAATGGCTGCACTGCAGCCGGACGTGGTTGGTCTGGCCGGTGGGCCTTGCACCCTGCTGCCCGCGAGGAAGGCACCTGCCTCTCTTTCCTCCTGCCCTGCAGGTGAGGCCTGGCAGGCCCAAGGGAGACTCCCTTGCCTGAGGCAGTGGCTCTGCGGCTGCTCCTCACAGGGAGCGGGGCTGGTGGGCCCTGCAAAGAAGGCCCTGGCCTGGCCTTTGGGAAAAGAACGTGGCAGCTGCTGGTCACGGTGGGTGCAAGGCAATCCACACCGCCTGCTTTCCTGTAGGAATGAAGGAAAAACTGAGCAAGGCAGTTTCTAAACAGGACTGGCAAACTGACTTCGATATGCAAGAGAATCACAGCCTGGGTTTCAGGGCACTGTAATGATGGTATTATGAGCCAAGAAGCTCTCCATGGAGCAACGGAATTTTCACTTGCAGATGCTGTTAAGCGAGTCAGTAATTGACTTAGCAATCTGATCAAGAGTTGCCTGAGAAGCCAGATCTGTATTGCAGGGAGAGGAGAAAGGCCGGTGGCGGCTGACCAAGAGCGCACGTCATGCAGAGCCTGGCCGTGCTGTTCTTTGTACCGCCTGGCAAGGCCTCCCAGTGTTAGGCGGCTTGCCTGGCAGCTGAGTCCTCCATCTGGTGGGGGAAGCAAGACACTCCGCACCAGTCAGTGCTTTGCAGTCGGAGGAGGAAGGTGTGGAAGCGAGACCGACCAAACGGACGTTCAGTGTGACTGAAAAGCCGCACCTGCTCCACAGAGAGGCTTGCTCCTGAAAGCAAGCGCGCACCTGAAGGCATGGGCCAGGGGCAGTTTGCTGCCTTTCAGACTCTTTCCAGAGCCTCAACTATGGCAGCACGCGGGATATTTTGTATAATCATAGGCACTGAATCTGTTTTTGCCCTAAGAATAAAGCTGGTGCTTTGTGTCTGCAGATAAGGTGCTCTTGGTTGTATTGAAGCAGGTTCAATGAAGTACTTAAAAGCTTTTTGTTATATTGAATTCTAGGCCTGATCAAGAACTCTGTATAACTAAATTTTAGGTACCGTATTTTTTGCTCTATAAGACTCACTCCCCCCCCCACCCAAAAGTAAGGGGAAATGTCTGTGCATCTTATAGAGTGAATATGTGTGTGCAGTAAGTCTGTCGGATGTGCAGCCCATGGGGAAGTGATGGGGAATGTGCCTGTGATTATGTGCCCGTTTGATTCAGAATATTTTTTTTCTTGTTCTCCTCCTCTAAAAACTGGGTGCATCTTATGGTCAGGCACGTCTTATAGAGCGAAAAATACGGTATTCGTTAATGTTCATTTAGGAAAGTGTCTTGTTCTGTGCAACAGACAGAACAAAGCGTTCAGTTTACAAAGCCGCACCTTAGCTTCTTGGTCCCCCAAAATGAGAGAACTAATCAAAACATCAAGGCACTCTGTAGACCAGGCCCTGCCTCTGTCTCGTCCCAGAGCTGTGCTTCGTGACAGATCTTCACTGTGACAGACGATTCAGGCGGTTACGCATACTTCCTCCCTCAAAGGGGGCTAACTTAGCGACCATAAGTGTTGTAGTGGGATTTTATGGGTTTTACCCTGCCTGCAGTCTTGCTCCACGAAGATCAGGGATTTGCTTGATGTAGCTTTACATAGCTGAGCTTATATTACAGGACAGATGGAGGAAAAGTGTGGCAGGCACGTTCACAGATAAAAAGGAGCTTGCTTTAAGGAGCAGAGATATCCAGATTTTCTTTTCTTTCCAGACTCCTCCTCATTTGGTAGACCATGGCGAATCGGGCCCCATCCGGTGCAATAGGTGCAAGGCCTATATGTGCCCATTTATGCAATTCATTGAGGGTGGAAGAAGATTCCAGTGCTGCTTCTGCAGTTGTGTCACGGAGGGTAAGATTTTTCGATTAAGGTAGCTAATCGAGGGTGGAAGTGGTTCTCTTTTTGCTGCACGGAAGTACAAACAAGATTATCCAATGTTATAATCGGGACAAATTCCAGTAGCCAATTAGTAATGTTTCAGTATTGATGATTACACTAAATTCTGGGCACACAATTGGGATGACCAAGCCAGTGGCCGGGCGTGCATCCCGTCTGGCCTGGGAGCAGTTTCCCTTCCTTTGAAAAATATGCGCAGATCGCCCTCCACTGAGGAGCAGGTCTGCATGTGTGCGACCATAGCATCCTATGTGCGCGTGAGCTGGGCATCCTCAGCCTTAGTGCAGTTGAAGGAGGTTCCCATTCTTCTGCTCCCCCGCTTGATACTGATTGAGACTGATGCTCGCTTGCTCTGCTGGACTGGGACTTGGGGGATCGGTGTCCCAGCCCGACTCAGCCGTAGCGCTCACTCGGTGGCTTTGGGCCAGTCACAGACTCTCAGCCCGGCCCACCTCACGGGTTGCCGTTGGGAGGGTAACACCGCGAGGAGGAGAATCTTGTCAGTTGCCCCGTGGTCCTTGTAAGAAGGAAGCTGTGGTAAAAGTGTCATATAGCGTTTTAAAGCAAACTTTTGACCTCTATGATTGAGATGTTCTGTTTAAAAGTGTATGGGCCATAATTATGCCAGTGATAAAGTTTGCAGAATAAATTGCAAATTAAGAAATATTGCACAATTGGCATTATTGATACAAGCTGCACAATGTATTTCCATTAGGTTGCATTTTAATTGCATAAACCAGGGGTCCTCAAACGTTTTCAGCAGGGGGCCAGTTGAAAGGCTGAAAAGGCGGTACTGCCGGTGCACGGGGCCAGTGTGCGCAGCGAGGGGAGGGGAGGCAGGCGCACGGGGCAGTGGCTTGCTCTCTTGGAGATTGTTTTCTCCGAATGAGCCGACTGCTGTCTCCCTGCACGCGGGGCAAGGTGGGTGGTGGTGGGCACGCACATGGACGTGGGTGCGGCGGGTGCAAATGGGCATGATGGGCCGGATCCGGCCCCCGGGCCTTAGTTTGAGGACCCAGGGCATAAACTAAGAGATACAATGCTTATGTTGCATATACTGTTGTTGCATTCAGCTGCCCAAAGCCTTTGGGAATGGGCTGGTATATAAATATTAAAATGAATGAAATGTAGCATCTTGATGAATAATGCATTCCCCTGGGATCGGACTGATGAATGTGGCCCTCCATGATCACATTGGCCAGGGGTAATTGTGGAGCTGAGCTACTTTCCGCATGCCCTGAAGCACTTTCTTTTCCCAAAGTCAGAGCACACTTTCTCAGCGATAAACACAGTTGACAAATGCTGAAGTAGGGATGGCACACATCCTTGGCAAAAGTAGCTGAATTTGGTGAACTGCAAAAAATAAAAAGTAGTTTGTTTGTTTACTTTGCATAATCTTGTTTCTACTAAATGATGGCAGAAAGTTTCTGAGTTTTCGTCATCCATTTCATTGCCTATCTAGGTCTTAAGTCTGCTGCAAAAGCTTGCTTTTTTAAGCAACTCTATGCTATTTTCAGGACTTGGGCGTTATGACTGGGAAGTACAGACATCCGCCTCATGCTGTATACATGTCAAGTTAGGCCTGGGTAGTTGTGATCATTGGCTGACCACAATGTCCATTAATACGGTGGTGCTCAGCTTTTTAAAGAAAGGCCAGGAGAACTGGCAGTGAGCAGATGGTGAGATATGAATGCCGTGTAATAAGAAATAATGCGTGAGACGGATTTATAGTTGGGCGGAGTACAAGTAGCAGGACCCAGGAGGTGTCCGAGGGACATCATTCTTCGCTGACAAGGGGCGTTCTCCGGGGTGTCCGCCAGTCCCTTCCTCGGGCAGCATCTGAGTAGCCCCAGGAAGCATGGCTAGCTCCTCAAGGACAGGGTGCCTATCTGAGTCCTCCTCTTTTCCCTCTTGCACAGTGCCATCCCACTACTTCCAGCATTTGGATCACACTGGCAGGCGAGTGGACTACTATGACCGGCCTGAGCTATCCTTAGGGACCTATGAATTCCTGGCCACTGCAGACTACTGCAAGGTACGGTTGCTTGTAGGCCTGGGTGAGCCTTGGGAGGGTGTCAGCCTGCGCCTGTCTGCCTGGGAGCAGCCCCACCGGGCTCAGTGGGGCTTCCTTCTGGAGAGACGCAAGTGTGGTTGCGCATCGGTCTCAGCCGCTCCCTGGTCCCTTGTGACACATCAAACACGGGTGTTGAGGCACAGGCGGAAGACATGCAGCACCTGCTTGTGTGGATCACTGGGAACAGTACTGCACATGGAAACAGAGTCAGTACGCAGTCATTGAGGACAACAAAGAAAAATCCCTCCAGTGTGTTGTCTGACTGTGAGAGAGGCAGGCAGCACCAGCACGTCATGCATTCAGTCAGTCAGTCAGTCAGTCAGTCATTAGTGAACTTCTATGCTGCCCCATTCACCGAAGCCTCAGGGCAGCTCACAGTCATAAATAACATGATATAAAACAGTATAATTTAAGAATAATTAATTCTATAAAACAGCCATTTCATATTGGAAAATACTCTGGATGTGCCCAAACTGTGGCGAATGAGCCCATCTCCAGTTGGGACCAGCTGCCAGCAGTCATCGTGCACAGCAAATTTCTGCACGTAGCTTTAGGCAACGATTCATAATAGGAAAACAGCAGAAAACATTCGGTTATTTTCATACCCTGTTACCTTGACCTACACCTCCAGGCTCAAGACATCTGCCTCCAGGCTTACCTTTACACACCCTGCCCAGGTTTCTTTTATATTTGCAACCCCCTTGTGTGTCTCTGATAGAACACAAGTGGCTGACCCTTGTGTGGTCATTGGGAAACTAAATCCTCCTCGTGGACAGCCGGCGCGGTGGTGAGCATGCTGGGCGGGAGCTGGGAGCACCGGGCTCCGGTCCCCCCTCAGCCTCTCAGCTCGCTGGGTGGCCTGCAGCTGCTCACGGGCTTTCGGCCCCACCTGCCTCCGGGTGTGTCGCCCATAAGCCGCCTTGGGCTCCTCACAAGAGGAAGAAGGGCAGGGTGCGAGTGCCACGTCGTCGTCTGTGTTCCGTGGTCCCAGCACAGCGACGCCTGGGATGCATGTCGGCAGCACTCACACATATGCTGACAAGAGGGGTTTTCTCTCCCTCTCCTACAGAATAACAAGTACCCCAACCCGCCTGCTTTTATTTTCATGATTGATGTATCCTATAATGCGGTAAGAAGTGGCCTGGTAAAACTGATTTGTGAAGAGCTGAAGATTCTCCTGGACTACCTGCCCAGGTAACTACAGACGAAAGGAGCACTTCAGAACCTGCACTGAGCATGGGAGGCATGCTTCCAAGGAGACCTTGAGCGATGCACTCTCTTGCTCAGGAATTCGTTCAGGAAAACAGTAACCTGCCTTGCGATAAAAGACTCGCAAGGTGGGAAGGAGGCATTTGGCCGTGGGATGCTCTGCCAAGAGTGCCACAGCGGCGCAGGCTGCAGAGCTCCCGTCTGAGCGTGTTCTGCTTGGCTGCAGGCCTGTTAGGGCATTCGTACAGCCCCTCCTCTTCCATTTGATTTAAACAGAAAAGGGGGCATGGAGGAATCCGCCATCCGCGTGGGCTTTGTCACCTACAACAAAGTTTTGCACTTCTACAATGTGAAAAGCACCCTGGCGCAGCCGCAGATGATGGTCGTGTCTGACGTAGCAGACATGTTTGTGCCTCTGCTTGAGGGCTTCCTGGTAAACATCAATGAGTCTCGCACAGTTTTCACCAGGTGAGTAGAAGCCAGCAAGCAGCACCGGGATGCATCCTGTTGTGGGGCGGTGATGGAATGCCGCACCTGTGTCACGCTCACCGCCACATTGGCTCAGTAGAGAGTTCCTGCCTGTGCTTGGCGAGACTTGCCTTGGCACTTCTGCCACTGCCCCCTCGTGGTCTCCAGTTCAGCTTCTCACGCTGACTCGACTAAGGATTCCGAGGTGAGTGAGCACAGAGAAAGGCCATGCTCCCTTTTGTAAAGTGGTCACTAAAAACATTTTAAACAATAAAATACTAGTCCTCAGACAGAGAAGAAGTCAAGGGGAGTAGGGAAAGGAAGCTAACACTTGTCTTTTCAAATCTTAGTAGTGTCTTAGATCCAGACTTGTTCCCACTGGCTAAGCTCACCTGGTGAATTTTGCACACCCTTTGATTTGAATTCTCCTGATTTGCAGCTTGCTGGACCAGATCCCTGAAATCTTTGCTGATACAAGAGAAACCGAAACTGTGTTTGCTCCAGTGATTCAGGCTGGTGTGGAAGCTTTAAAGGTTTGTGTAGGGTTCACCATCAGTCTAAATGACCTTCTTCCTGTCATTTCTCCATTTTGTGTTAATATAATGGTTTGGTTCATGTTATATAACATGGTTAACAAGCCATGGGGTTGGTTGCTGGGCAGGTGAGTGTGCACGCCGATTCCCACTGCCTGCTTGCTGCTGCTACATTTTGTCCTTCAGTTGGTTGTTGTAATGTCTGGATCCGGGACTCTGGGTTGTTTCAGGTCAGATATCATGCTGAGCAATCCAGGGACCAAGCATTCCTGAGCTGTTCATCTCTGTGGGAGCGGACCGTCACGGACGCTTGTGCCTGCTTGTTGAGTAGCCCATGCTTATTGATGGATGGTTATGACATGCAGACCAGGTCCATACGTACGATCCTCTTGTGAGCACTTTGCAACCCTCGAAGTGTTGAGAGATGGACAACAATGCAGGACAAAACCACGCTGGAAGTGGAGGCCCTCATTGGAGGCCACAGAAAGCTGGGGCACGAGATCTTGTGGCTGGCTGCTTGCTACCCTGGTCTGATCCAGCACTGCGAGCGGTATCCCTTCCCAAGAGAAGCAAATGTACTTCGCAGTGCGATCTTGTGAGATTACGGTTAATGCACCTCCCTGCATGGTGTATCTGTAGGCCTAGTTTTCAGCGCATCGTGAGGGCACACCCTGCAGCCAGGGCCGAGTGGAAGGCTCCAGGCTTTTGCGTCCCACGCAGCTGAAGGCAGCATGCGGCCAGGCTGTGGCTGCTTTCCTGGGCTTGGAGTGGGGCGCATCCCGCTCCAGCTGGCAGGTGCCTGCCTCACATTGGTTTCACGCTGTGGATTATTAAAATCAGGAAGAGCATCGCTTAACTATTTTCATCAAGCACTTGGCTAAACTGTACTTTAGGATTAATTTTAGGGTTGGGATTGTGCTTGTAAATTTAACCATAGTTGGATGCTTAGGATTTTATTCATGTTATATTTAGTCATTTTTGCTCTTATGTAGGTATGTATATTTAATGTCATTCTTTTGTGTTATGTGGAGGCACAACAAAATCTTAGTGCCACCACCACAGAAACGGATTTAATTTACAAGTAAGTGACTGCTTAGCTATAGGTTGCATTGCAATGTTACATGTTTCTTGATAAAGTTGGAAAAATTCTGCGAGTCCAGAGAACCTTGAAGAATACGGCTAGTGTGACGTTTCAATCACGTATTGTAAACAGCACTTCCTTTTTCCATCTAACAGTCTAGTAAATCAGTCAAGAAGTGGCAAATAACAAACACGAGCGTATAGCAAAATAGAACAGGCAAGCTCTGTGGGACTAGAAAGCTCCAATGCGTGCAAGATAATAGTGCACACATGAGCGTATGTGGATGTTTGGGCAGAGAAATATTGCAGTCTGTGCGTGTGGAGTCTGGACAAGGAGTGATGGTCACCATCTGGGATAAATAGTCGAGGTAGCCTCATTTTTCTTTCTTTAATGCGTAGCTTGTGATAAAACAATGTATGTATTAAGAATACATAATGCATAGGTGCATAATTCTTGCACAGGACTCTTCCACTGGACACTTCTTGTACAGTGAGGGCCAGAAGGGCTCTCAAGTGATTTGAAAAATAATCCATGATATGTTGAAATAATTTTTGGGAGCATCACTGAAAAGAACAACAGTCCACATTCCTGCAAGTTAGGCAAGGAAAATTCTTGTTTTTAGATTTCCCTTAGGAATAGATTTGTTCATAGAGGCCCAGTTATGGTCTGTCTGCAACACCGCATCTGCCATGCGGTGCCATGCGGTGCCCTTTGAGGCACCGAGCAGTGGCTGGCCATGCCTTCGAAGTTCTCGCATGCTGACGGACACACACAGCGCTCCTTCTTAACACATGGGCTGGTAAACAGAATCCATGACACCCTCTTGAGGGATTTGGCTAGATGCTGTTTCTTACAGTCTCTCGTCCTAGTCGAATTCTCAACCGTGGTGGCCACTGGTAATGAGCAGGTTGAACTTTGATCCCTTAAAAGGGCAGAAAACATTGTGCTCCGATCTGAGCACAAGGCGACAAAACACGTTGCCAAATGCATCCCATTCGAAGTGAGATAAAAGTCAGAGAGATGAAAATGAAGGAACTTGATTCCATGGCAGTACTTGGCGCTGTTGCAAGTACATCGCCATGTCTGCATTCACAAATCTGCAGGAGGAGTGAAGTTGAGGCATTTGAGTGGTTTCTCACATGTGTTAACTAAACACAAAAGTCATTGCCATTATCTCCTTAAGCACCGCTCCAAAGTGGTCTTAACCAGCTTGGTGGTCCAGGTGTTGGTGCAGCATGTGGCTCCGCTCATCAAGCCCAATGTGATTGTCAGTGGCCCGAAGGGCTACAGAGCCCAGTTTGGGCAAAGCCCTCGTGGCTCCTAGCCAGTGACAGCCTCATCCTCCATAATGCGTCTAATACCCCTTTAAAGCTCTCCAGATTGGTGGCTGTCAGGACACCCTGGCGTAGCACATTCTGTCGCACTGCCTGATACCACCGAGTCTCTCAACACAGAGCTTCACTGAATGAGTGTGCATTCTGGTAGATTATCCAGGTTGCCACACCACCGGCTATTTTAGGCGCCCTTTGTGTGCCCCACATCCTCCCCTGTTGTGTAAGAGGACCAGCCGCAGGCATTGTTGCTCCTCCTCACAGGGTCGTTGCTCTCGCTCCCGACTCACACAGCCTCTGTGTGAAGCTGCATGAAGGCACTGCATAGCTGCCCCCTTGCGGATGCCCCACGGACGCCTCGCACGTCTTCATTGAGCGTGTGGGGGGTGGGACGGCGTCCACAGCGTAAGGCGCTTAAGGCACTGCCAGTGAGTGCACCACACCGATCACGGTGAAGCGGGTGGACAAGAACGGGGCCTGTCTCCGGGCCCCAGGTGAAGCGCTTCCTGCACCAGATGGCTGTGTCCTGCCCAGGTAAGCAGGATGCGCCACGCCAGTCGTGATCAGCTAGGTAGTCGACAGGCACTGCAGCTGCTCGCCCAGGGGAGCCCCCTTTCCCAGGGAGCAGCAGGGTGCTTTTTCAGTGCCTGTTTTTGCACTGTAACTTAAAATAGTTTAAACAGTATGAAATAGTTTACACCGAAGCTTTCCCAAGTCTATGGCATTAATCCGGGTGACGTGCGGGCGCTGCATGGGATACCAGCTGTTAAAACGGAGGACTACCCAGTCTTCCCCACACCCTCCACAGTTCATGGGGCCTCTGATCCACATCTGGTCCTTGCAGTCAAGTCTCCCCATGCTCTTCTGCTTTGCGAGGGAGCACTCAGGCTCCCGAACAAGCAGGCAGACCCGCTTCCCGTGACTGACATTCTGGAAGTAAAGACACCACAAATGGCAGGTGGTGCTGAAAGCACTTTCTCTCTTGTGCTCTTTACAAGTTGCGTGATTAGGAGCTGAAGTTCTTCTCCCAGAGAGCAGCCTTTGGTGTCTTAACTCAGAGCCTCTGTGTGGAAGGTGGGCGCAGGGGAACTCGGAGGATCCAGAGCCCTTTGCCTGCCTCGTTTGTTCCTAATTGGAATTCTTTTCTATGCTTGCTTGCAGGCCGCAGAGTGCGCTGGTAAGCTCTTTGTATTCCATACATCACTGCCTATTGCAGAGGCCCCAGGGAAGCTGAAGAACCGAGATGACAGGAAGCTGATAAACACGGATAAAGAGAAGGTAGAGGGTCATGTGCTTCACGGCTGTCTTTGTTTTGTTTTCCTTCATCTGCTGATTTGCTTAGGAAATTTGTGTGAGGACAGTTGGCTAGTAGGACTGAAAGCTTGGTTGAAGGTTGCTCTTTGCTTTCCCCTTATCCCTTCTGGTCTCTCCCTGCTCTTCCTCCTTTATCCCTTCCCATTCCTCACATCTTCCCTTCCACATCACAAACACCAATACCTCTGTTTCCGCTGCCAAAACCTGACTGAAATTCTCAGCACCCTTCAGGGTTGATCTAAAGGGAATTTGGCAGTTCCGAAAGTTATATAGTTCCCTTTATGGGCTGTAGCCCTTGCTGTTGCATATAGGGGGGAAATAAAACGAGATATTTTGGTAGGAAGGTCAGCGATTAAGAACTGTAGGTTGGATGCTATCAGGACAAGGTGATTTCCTGACCGTCTCTGCCCCATTTTCTCCCTCTCCAGACCCTGTTTCAGCCTCAGACCAGCTTCTACAGCAACTTGGCCAAGGAGTGTGTAACGCAAGGCTGCTGCGTGGATCTGTTTCTGTTTCCAAACCAGTATGTGGATGTGGCCACCCTGGGAGTTGTCCCTTATCAGACAGGTGGCTCCCTTTATAAGTACACCTGTTTCCAGGTACGGTTTGTCTTAGCTTTTACTCAGTACGGGTTGTTAGTAGTCAGTAGTAGACAGGTTGGTCTCCAAGGAGAAAGCAGGGGTAAAGGAGCTTTCCACTGGGCCCTCTGGAGACTGGGCAGGTGGCAGCTGGGTTCAGCTCCAGCAGAACAGTTTTCCTGGGACCTCCTGCCTGATGCCGTCCCTCAAACCTGAAGGTTTGCATTGCCAAACTCCAGTTGAAATTGGTTTAGTAAGTGGCCAGTATACCTTTCTATCATGTATCACGAAAATGAAATGGTTACACATCTCTCTTACTTTATTTACATATTTATATGCTGCCCCCTTGCAGACAAGCCTCAGGGCAGCTCAACAGCAATAAATAAACAAATTCAAAGCAATTTCAATATTTAAAACTACTTAAAAACTGGCCTATCTCGAGATGAAAATTAAAAATACAATAAATATAATAAATATAAATTAACAATTAAAATAACTTTTAAATAAAAAGGTCTTCACCTGGCGCCGAAAAACAAATAACGACGGCGCCAGGCGAGCCTCTCTCATCTTTACTTGTTCAGGTGAATTCCTTCTGGTCAGGCAGCTTTTCCTGAATGAAATGTTGGGTGTCTGGTATTTTCCTTAACGTCATGCTCTAGGACAGTGGTGGCGAACCTATGGCATGTGTGCCACAGCGAGCACGCAGAGCCCTCTCTGTCGGCACACGAGCCAAGTGGCCCCAGCAGCTGAGCATCGGGTAACAGCGCACATAGGGCCCACGCACACGCTCAGAAAGGAGTGGGGGTGCCAGGCGATGATGTCACGAGCTGAAATTCATTAGCCGCGACTCATCCAAGCTTTCGCATGGCCAGTCAGTGTACTGCCAAGGACATATATATATTTGCTTGGACTGGCTGTGAGGTGTTTTTTCTAAACTAAAACCTCAGTTTTCAGGTTTTATTGCACTTTGCGGTAAATAAGTGGGTTTTGGGTTGCAGTTTGGGCACTCAGTCTCTAAAAGGTTTGCCTTCACTGGGTTAGGGTTAGAAAAACCAGGTGTCCTGGCATGATTTTGATGGTTGGAATGTGTTTAGAATGGGCAGAAATGTTGAACTGTGCAGAAAAACCTCAAGGAAGGCTTTTTCAAAATCGCCCTTCAATGGTATTTTACCCCTACATTAGGGTTAGGGGAGTGCAGCAGGGCAGGGTTAGGGCAGTGATGGTGAGCCTATGGCCCGCATGCCACAGTGGACACGCAGAGCCCTCTCTGAGCGACTGAGCCAAGTCGCCCCAGCATCGCCCCAGCAGCCGAGCATCGGATAACAGCGCACATAGGGCCCACGCACACGCTCGGAAAGGAGTAGCGTCGCCAGGCGATGACGTCCCGAGCCGCAATTCATTAGCCGTGACTCGTCCGAGCTTTCGCATGGCCGGTCAGTGGGCTGCCAAGGATATATATATATTTGCTTGGATTGGCTGTGAGTTGTTTTTCCTAAACTAAAATCTCAGTTTTCAGGTTTTATTGCAGTGTTGGCACTTTGCAATAAATAAGTGGATTTTGGGTTGCAGTTTGGGCGCTTGGTCTCTAAAAGGTTTGCCATCACTGCTCTAGGATTTCTCCTACTATGCATTTGAGGTATAACATGTCTAAAAAAGCAGCCCTGTCTTAACAAATGGCTTTTTCTAAGTTATATTAAAGTATCATTGTCGAAATGTTAGCTAGGAAGCAGAGAAAAAGGTCCTTCTAGACATAGGTATTGTGGTGTGTTCTGAGGAGAATTTCTTCTTTAAATCTACACAGCTCCATGATTTATATTGAACAAAACAGAAATTGGTGCCTGTACACTAAGGGCTGAGGAACCTCTTCCGGCGTGAGGGCCAAATTCTGTTTCAGGGAGGCTGTTGGGTCTGGCGAGGCAGGAGCAGACATGGGTGGGGCCACAGTGCTCAACATGCCAGCATGTTGGAGCAGTTCCGCCTTTTAGACAGGGAAAAACACACAGAAGGCCGGGAAAGCACTCAGTCAGTGGTTGGGTGGAAGGGATGGGGCCCGAGGAAGGAAGGGCCTGGAGAACGGGACGTGGCCCCTGTGCTTGAGGTTCGGTGCCTCGCATGCGTATGCTGGAGAGCGAAGACGGTGGTTCATGCCAGTTGTTGCGGCTGTGTGCAACTGTTGTTGTTTGAAAATGCCAGGTGGAAACGGATCAGGAGCGCTTCTTGAATGACCTGCGGAGAGATGTTCAGAAAGAGGTGGGCTTCGATGCCGTGATGAGAGTACGCACGAGCACTGGTGAGTATCTGGATACCGCATGTTTTGGGACCAGGGGGTGAGTGCCTTCTTCAGAGAGGGGGTGGTGCCAGCCTTGCTAAAGGAGGTAGGAGCACTGCCTCCTCATCACGTCCGGGTGAGGCCTGGCTGTTCTGAATTGGTGCTTGGGCTTCGTAACGGACTGGATGACAGCTAATACGCCACGGCTCAGTCCGGGCAGGTGGCGGTCCGGTTGTTGGGGGTTCTTCTGCCTGGCTAGGCGGTGTTCCACTTGCAGCTCCACCAAAGATCGCATGTGTATTTTGGGGGGCTCCTGTATCCAGCCTTGTCATGAGAGGCAGAGGTGGCTTTGGTGGCGCGGAGCATCCCTTGTCTAGTGGGGCTGACCGGCTGCGTCCCCATCTGAACGGAGGTCACCCGGCAGTCATGAGCCAGCCCCGGGAGCCTCCCAGCTGGACCTCTGCCATGTGCTGCGTGTGGGGCCGCCTGCAGCTGGCTCACAGCAGGGCAGCACGACCGCTGCTGGGGACTGGCCAGCTTGCTCTCAGTGGGCAGCTCTCGTCCACCTGCACTCACCGTTGGGCCTGGTTCAAAGTGCTGCTGTGAACATTCAGAGCTTGCAATGGCTCGGGGCCGTCTCACCTGGAGGACCGTCTCCTCACATGCACACCTGCCTGGACTTCAATGTGCCCTTCGGTGGTCCCTCTCTGGGAGCCCACGGGGGCTGTGCTGGGCAGCGGTCCCGCCGAGGGCCTCTGCTGCCATGGCACCCTTTGTGGGACGAGCCTGGCAAGGAGGCGGCCCAGTGCCAGTGTTGCGCTCTTAGATTCCCAGGCATGTTAGTGGTCCGTGTTCTGTTGTTCAAATCTGTTACTGTGTTTTACATCTCTGCACTGCTGCTAAATTTTATTCTGGTCTTTATTTCATCCTGCGGTTTTAAACTCTTGCACTGTATTCCATCGTGCTGTGCCTTCTGGCCTGAACTGTGAACCGCTCAGGGAGCCTCAGCTGCTGGGTAGGCAGCGGCGCAGTGCATCACAGAGAAGTGCGTCTTCAGCCAGTGCGCCTGGGCCAGAGATTTGGCCACAAACCAGCTGAAGTCCGAGGGCGACGACCGCCGGTGCCGGCAGCGCCCTCCGCACGCCCTTCCCGACGGCATGTCCTTTTGCCTCCTAGGGATTCGGGCCACGGAGTTCTTTGGCGCGTTCTACATGAGCAACACAACAGACGTGGAACTGGCAGGCTTAGACTGTGACAAAACGATCACGGTGGAATTCAAGCACGATGACAAGCTGAGTGAAGACAGTGGCGCGCTTATTCAGGTGACGCGGGGGGAGCCGCCGTCGTGCCTGGGGGGCCCTGAGCCACGCGCGCGCCTTTCCTCCAGCCCTGGCTTACACCCAGGAGCGTTTTGTCCTTTCGCACACAGTGCGGGATAAGCACTGCAGTTTTGCCTTGCAAGCAGTGAGGAGTCCGGCTTGCGGGGGCCCGTCGGATTTCCTCAGCTCAGGCCAGGTCCTTGGACTCCAGCTCGCTTTTTCTCTGCCCTAAGCCCACCTTCTGTCCAACGGCCCCGTGGGAGGAAGCGAGTCCAGGAGGCTGGCCTGTCCGCCCACCACCCTTGGGCGGTCTGCTTCCGCACTCGTGACTTGCGTGCTTTGGGCACCTTGCTCAAGGGAAGGCTCTGCTAGTGCTCCCGCCCGTTCATGGACGTGATCTTGGCTTACTTCGCCTCTGGCCAGGGCAAGCACCGGAAGTAAGGCCGTGGCGTGCAGGGAACTTCGTGTCCTTAGATACATGGCAGAGAGTACTGGGAATACTCCTCGCGGGAGTGGCTCCTGCGGGAACGGACTAAGAGCTCTGCTTCCGATTTCTCTCGTGCAGTGTGCTGTACTGTATACCAGCTGTGCAGGACAGAGGCGATTGCGTGTTCATAACCTCTCCTTGAACTGCTGCACACAACTGGCTGATCTTTACCGGAACTGTGAGACGGACACGCTGATTAACTACTTGGCCAAATTTGGTAAGTGATGACTTTGGGACAGCTTCCAGTAGAAGGCAGCTTGATGGGAAGCCTGGTGGGGTCGGTTTAAAGACAAAACCTGCCTGGACTCCATGCTGTGAAGATGGTTGAAAGGAAATGGACATCCCGGCCTTCCAAGTGATGGCACTGAAGGCAGAGTATGTGTTGTGGGTGGTGGATTCCCAAGAAGAACCTCCCAACTGGAGCTTGGCAATGCGCGATTTCACGCAGTGGCCGTAAGAGCAGAACATGGCCGGCTTTGTCGGCAGCTACAGCCTATGGCAAGTTGGTGCCATGAATCTCCCAGTACAGAGAGAACCTCTGTAGCCGCCACTGGCTCATTTATCTGACCGTTAATGGGAGGTGGCTAAAATAAGCCTCTGGAATTTATTTGTTGTGCTCTGTAAAGCTTGCAGCCTTCTTTGTTGTATTTACTGCAAGCAAGAGTTTGCAGAACTGGGCACATTATTACCAGAAGCAAAGCGCACAAGCTGTCCCCACTAGCATGGGTATTGTTTGTGTTGCGCATGGCATATTACAAGAAATCCTTGATTTGTATATCTTGTCAGAGTCATAAAATAAGTAACGTGCTTATTACAGAGAACTTCAGGCAGTGCAGGTTGGCTTCCTGTCCCGTTCTTACAGGAACGGTCCTAGCAGACGCTACTGCAGGGGGCTTTACGTGCGCCAGGCTGAGCCTGGGGGTGGGCTGTGGCAGCCAGAGGAGGCAGCGGAAGTCCACGGCGTCCTCATCCTGGCCTGGTGGATAAGAAGGGGGGCAGCAGAGGTGCTGCCTTCCCCTCATGTGCAGAGAACATGCTGAAGGCCCAAAGGGTGCCTCTCCTGCTCATTTTTGCTGCTCGTGCAAATGGCACCAGTCCTTACGAGCTCTGGGCCATTTTCACATCAGCTGATTATTGGGCGAATTTTATCCAGACTCTCCTCATGTGAGGAATGCTAGCCGGAGAGCAGTGGAACAACAGGAAACGTGAGCTGTTCACGTGGGTGTGTAAAAGTTGCTGCCCCCCCTCTCCGCAGCATATCGCGAAGTGCTGAACAATCCAGTCAAGACAGTGAGAGATACACTGATCAACCAGTGTGCCCAGATCTTGGCATGCTATCGGAAAAACTGTGCCAGCCCCTCCTCTGCGGGACAGGTAAGTGAGCCAGCTTGGTGGGGGGATGCTGGCCGTGCCGGCCCAGAATCTTGCAGTCGGCACTTCGAGCTCTGCAGCTGGTGCCCATGAAGGCATCCTGTCTGCTTCCGGAACAGCAGGACAAGAAAGCGGGCGGCTTGTGGAGACCCAGCTCCGCACTTTCAAGAGTTTTCTGATCTAGCCATAAGGATGAGGCTTTCAGACCATATTTGTTATGGTCACCACAAGACAATTGTGGTGATAGTTTAAAAATGCAGAAGTAGAAAGTGCATGTGCCTCCTGGAGTATTGCCCTATTAATCTGAAATAAATACTTGGGTTTTTTACATCTGCGCCAAAGTTAGTGGTAAAAATCATTATAGCATCTTGCAGTACCTGAAGCACCCAACACACTTGGGTTAGCAACATGAATATGTTCATCTTTAAAGTGCACAAAGACTCTCTGTTGTCATTTCTGCAGTAGATTAATGTAGCTGCCCTCTGGGAGAAGGTAGTGGTGGTTCTGTGGAAACTGTCCAAAGCTCACGGTAGCTGCAGTCCTTCCCCTTCTGCCCGCTGCCTCCTTCACGGGTGATTTCTCCAATTCCTGCTCTGTCACTTGCAGCTGATTCTCCCTGAGTGCATGAAACTGCTGCCTGTCTACCTGAACTGTGTCTTGAAAAGCGATGTGCTGCAGCCCGGGTCCGAGCTCACCACTGACGACCGCTCGTACCTCCGCCAGCTGGTCACCTCCATGGATGTGGCGGAAACCAATGTTTTCTTTTACCCCAGGCTCATTCTGCTGGTAAGTGTTTCTGTGCACAAGGTATTTAGCTACTTGAGCGTATTGCTCAGAGATGCAGGGAGAGTTAAAGTTGTCCTGTTCAGGTAGGCTCTGTGGTGAACTTACTTCTGCTGAAACTCGAATACATGATGTGTTACTGCAAGATGGGGGAACCGGGAACCTTGCCCTTCTTGGTGCTGATCAGGCTCAAGTCATACGATCTGGGTCACATGTCGTGGCTGCCCAGGGTTTCTGTAAACCCCGAGTGGTCCCGAGCATGTGGAGCTGCACACGCCAGCTGCCCAGTCATGCCCAGTGAGCAAAATGATCTGGGGATGACCAGCCCTCCCTTGCTTAATGTGAAGTATGAACTTGGAAGCCCACGTTGTTTTGAGAGACCCGTTGTTGTTGGCTAACAGCTTCATATTGTTTCTCCCTGCAAAAGTAGGAGTTCTTTGTTCAGGTATGCTGTGCAATCAAAGGACAGGTGCACAGCAGCCCCTGCTTATCCCAAGCGCTGCACCCCTGCGGCCGAGAGGGAAGGGGGCGGTAGCACAGGGCAGAGGCCTCTTGGCTGAAGTGCTGGGCTGGGTCCCACGGGCAGCCCACCCGTGTGGAAGCGCCTCGTGGAGCACTCCCTCCACCAGCATTTGGACTTCCAACTTGTTCTGCAAATGTGAAGGCTGCCAGCAGGCCTTCTCAAACTTAAGCTGGGTTTCTGAGGCTTCTGCAGCACCCCAGTCCGTGCCAGGTCCAGTGGATGTGTGCATGCAGAACTTGTCCTTGACTAAATGTTGTGACACTTGTGTACCCAGGAAGACAGTGACACTAGTTTTGTCTCTGCAGACCAAAGTAGATCTCAATAGTGACTCCTTACCAACAGCGATCAGAAACTCAGAGGAGCGTCTCTCCAAGGGTGACATATACCTGCTGGAAAATGGGCTGAATATATTTTTGTGGGTAGGAGTAAATGTTCAGCAGGGGCTGATCCAAAGCCTCTTTGGAGTCTCATCATTCAGCCAGATCAGCAGCTCTGTGGTGAGTAGGATCATCTGGGATGAGGAGGTTTGTCTTGGGGCATGGTCACAACTGATCTCTGCTTTTTGCAGAGTTTCTCCACAAGATCTGACACGGTCATCTTCAAGGGCAAGACTGTGTGAACTTCCAGGAAGAACGTAAGCCTCTGTAGTTCTTCCCCAGGAGTCAGAGTGGCAGTTTTGCAATGCTGCCAGTTTCCCATGAGGACTGATCTAGGAATTCCTCTTTGCTAGCTTTAAGCAGTTCAGCATCTTCACAATTTGGACCTGTTAATCTTTAACTAGACTGACCCATGTGCGTAGAATCCCCATAAACTGAGTTAAATAATTCCTGAACTGTTCTGAAGTGCTCCAACTTTATGTATTCCAGTGCGTGCTACCAATTTTGGACAATCCCTTTTCAAAGAGGGTACGCTCCATCATTGATATGTTCCAGTCTCAAAGATCACGCTACATGAAGGTACGGTTCTTGGTTCAGGTGGTGGATTTCTATCCCCGTTTTGTGTTCCTGTTAGATAAATTGGGGTTTGAGGGTAATACAGTGGTGGTCTCTATTAATAGTACTGTAGCAGCAGCTGTTCCGAAACCTCAGCATGAGCTCTGGCTTCCACTGTTAGAAATCAGCTCCTTGAAGGGTCACTGATCCATTGCTTTGGGAAGCTTTCGTTGTGCAAATGTTTCTTCCCAGGACAATTAGCTGCAGCTGAAAATGACGGTGCCTCCAGTAGTGCTTCACCTGGAAGCCACCACTGCAGCCTAACTGTCCAACTGTTCTTTTGTCTGCAGCTTATGATTGTGAAACAGGAAGACAAGCTAGATCTGCTGTTCAAACATTTTTTGGTGGAAGACAAGAGCATGAACGGAGGGGCTTCCTACGTGGACTTCCTCTGTCACATGCATAAGGAGATCCGCCAGTTGCTGAGCTAGGCCTGGAGTTCTGCTGGATCCCAGCACTGACACTTCTGTGTTTGCTGCCCACCTGATGAACGGGCCCAGCTCCTTCCAGAGGACACTAGCGAAACCTGTACAATTCCATAATTTTTAATACACTGCGCATCAACAGTTCCACCACCTCCAGAACCCTTTGCGAGAGCGAGAAAGGGCAGGCAGACTTGCAGTGTGTGTGCAGACGCATTAGTTGGTTCCAGGCCCAAGACCCGTGTCTCTTACTGTGCTTGGTGGGACGCTCCACGCCTGCCTGTCCCCAGCTGTCCTGTTGTAAGAAATGTCTTGAATTCACTGTACATGATTTGGCACTGGATGAAAAAGTGATTGCTCTTCAAAACTGGTGGCTGCTGTATTTGTGCGTGTGAACCAGATGGGGAATGGTCGGTGGGCAGGCCCTGCGCAGTCGTGGGGGAGAGGCTTGACAAGGTGGCCGGCGTTGTCACACTGCCGCAAGTGTTGGTGCAGTTGGAGCCACGTCTTGTCGCGGAATCCCTCGAGCTCTGAGCAGACTAGCGAGTAGTTGCGTTACCGGGGAAATCTCCGCTGGAGTATGTCAGCGACAAGCAGCAGATCCTGTGTCTGAACGCACAAACCTTGCCTTGGGTTTGTAGGAACAAGTGTTGCCACCACCCCATGGGAAAAGACGCTCCCTCCCTTGCTACCAACACCCTCTTGCTTGGCGTGCGTCGCCTCTTTCCACTCATATGCTCTGCTAGGTTTTGCTCCGAGTATCCTTTTAAAGATGTGTGTGCTTTTCCCCTTAGAAAGTACTATTTTATAACAAGGTGTCACAAGTGACATAGGACTATGCTTGGAGATTGTCTGAACTGCACCCAAGAAGCGCCACGTGGAAGAAGTAATTCATATCCGTAAGAAAGGTTCAAATTACACCATTGTGTAAGCTCGGACCCGTACCAGGCTTGAAGAACACCAGCCACTTGGTGAACAACTGCAGCGCTCAAACAGTTGTAAGCCAGATGGTTCTCACTGGTCCACCAACACAGGGAACCCATGGCAGGCCTCGTGCCTCAGACAAGCCGCCTTTATTTATGGCTGCCTTCTACAGGGGTGTAGGTGATTGGTTTGAGATTAAGGGCTTGCTAATTTTTCAAAAGAAAACAAATTATTTTTAAAAAAATACCCTGAAGTATTCTTGCAGTTCCCAGGGATATACTGAGGGAACAGCAGCATTGAAAGTTGAAAAAAAAAAACGGAGGGGAATTGCAGAGGCAGATGGTACATGAAACCTCATGTACATAACCAATTAAATAATCCGGGCGTGCCGTTTTCTTTCTCCATGACCTATAGAGTGTGTGTGTAAATGTGTTTTCCTCCTACTGCAGCTAGTTTGTCTTCCCTCTTGTTCCCCTTTCGTCTCAGAGCAAAGGGGAGTGTCCAAGAACTAGTGGATGAGATCTTGCAGTTTTTCGCGTGCAGATGTGGCTGAGATGCCCCCCACCCCTCCTGCCAAGTACACATTTGGTTCCCAGCCAAACCTCAGAGACCTATTACACAAGTGAAGATACTTGCGCCCCTAGAACCAGGCTCAACAACAAGACTTTCACAATACTAATTTCTAGAATATGAAAGGAAAAGAATCATAAGCATTTCTTCACTTTTTTCAATTCATCTTTTAATTTGTAAAGAAATAATTATATGGAGATGTATTTTATGTCATTGTTAGTAAATAAATACTGATTATTTTTTTCCAAGCCCTGTATTTTGGGGAGGGGAATGAACTGGTGTGCAGGTGACTCAATCAAGTTCCATAATAGCAAATAAAACTTATTTGCAATGCTATGTGAAAAGAATTCCATAAGGTGCTTCTGAGCTTGTACTTTTCTGACTAAACACATTTCAGCTTTCAGTACATAATTTCCCATTACAAATTGGGTGAGAAACATTAGCAACGGTTTGAAAAGCCAGTGTGTGCTAGTACCATCTTGAACAGAATTCTAGGTCTGTCTGTCCGTGTCCCCCACAGCCTGTTCCTGCAGGGCACTTAAGCCCAGGTTCTGATGGGGCTGCTCTGCTGGCTACGTTTCTTTCCTAGCCAGTCTTCAGTGTTGCCATTCACTTTAAGCTGGGAACACTGAATAATATTTGTGGGCAGCAGAAGCTATATTATCGTGTGTCAGTCTTCCAGATCACTTTTAATCCAGGCTGTCTCTTTACAACGTTGGCTGTCACTTCTGGTTTCGATCTCCATAATCTGGCTCATTATTCAGTTGCTCTTTTCCAAGTGCTTCTGTTGTTTGGCTCATGCTGATATTTCTTTAAATATTTTATCATGAAAGATTATCTTACTACCTTAATCCGTGCAGGCCTAGTGTGTTGTTATACTATGAGCAGGCAAACCCCTTAATGAAATTAGCAAACATTTATGAAAGATAGCGCTGCTCTAGACTCCCACTATATTCTTCTACTCACGTTCTAATACCTGTAGCAAGGGCAGCTACGTTCTGTGCGTAATCCCATCTACGCAGCACACTGTCACAAGTAAAATGCAAGCATGTCTTGGCAGCTTTGTGTACACTGGAAATTACCACTAGTAGAATCATTTTAAGAGAAAAGCTATGGATTTCGAAAGGCTTCAGGTTTTTCAGTGTCCCTGAAAAAGTATTGCAGACTGAACTCCGCTTGCGAATGATGCAATCAGATGTGCAAGAAAGGAAGTTGGTCCCATCAGAGCATGTCTAGAAGCACCCGATGACTGCCTGGGCTGGCACTGGCCATCGTCAGCCCAAGAGGCGCTCCACCAGCCTGTGCAGGGATGCAGAGAGTGCTGGGGTGTCCGCTGGCTAGAGCGACTAGCAGTTTGAGCTACGAGTCAAGATACCGGATTTTTTGCTCTGTAAGACGCACTTTTTCAACCCCTCAAAAGGAAGGGGAAATGTCTGTGCATCTTATAGAGCGAATGTGTGTGTGCAGTAAGTCTGTCAGAGGTGCAGCCCGTGGGGAAGTGATGGGGAATGTGCCTGTGATTATGTGCCCGTTTGCTTCAGGATTTTTTTTTGTTTGTTTTCCTCCTCTAAAAACTAGGTGCGTCTTATGGTCAGGCGCGTCTTATAGAGCGAAAAATACGGTATTTCCCCTTGGCCTTGGGTTAAGCCCTCTCACTCAGAGCCCCTATGGGCATAACAGGTGGTATAAACGTGACTTGCCTGTTTAGTTCTTAGGCTTATGAGGCATGAGTACCCTGTAAACGTGAAGTATGAAGTACTATAAGCCATTGCAGGATTGCTGAAAATATGAGCGGGCAAGTAAGTTGCAGTGAAGGTGCGAGATTGGCTTCTTGGACCTGGAAAATTAAAATATGTTAAGGTAGTAGATGAACAGGCTCAGAGCAGGGAAAAAAAATCTTACGTGATCTTGAAGATGGAGGCCGCTTGATCCCCTTCCTCCTCACCATGGGCTGTGCCTGCCGAGCGGTAGCCACCCATCCTCAAGTGGAAGAGCCTGGCCAGTAGGAGAGCAGGTCTTTGCTGGCAAGAGGCCTCTGCAAGAGACCAGGCAAGTGCAGCCAGCATGCCTCCACAGCACTCTGCGTCCGTCTGGTGCCCGGCATCCAGGAAAGGGGCACTGCCTCAGCTTGGAAGGCCCCGGAGAGAGCTCTCTGCGGGTCCAGAAGATGACTGCAGAACATTCCCAGCTCCTCCCAAAGGAAGAGCGGCCTCCTCACCATGGTAGCCTGGTAGGTAGTTACCCTTTGTCCCAAGGCTTCCCCAGGCATTCAGGTGATGCCCTTCCCTGTCACACAGCAGGAAGTGCTGGCAGTGCAGCCTTCCTGGGACAGCAGCCGGCTGGAGGGCATGCAGGCAGGCGAGCAGGATCAGCCAGTCAGGAGAGCAGGAGGCTCCAGGGGTCCTTGAAGCTGACTGCAAAGAAACAGGGTAGTATGGTTGAGGAGGTGGTGCTGGAGATTTCTGGAATGCAACAGTTCATGGAAGCATTTCCATCCTACATAGAGATTGGGACGATGTTGTTAGTCGCGAAGTCGTGTCCGACCCATCGCAACCCCATGGACAACATTCTTCCAGGCCATCCTGTCCTCCACCATCCCCCGGAGTCCACTCAAGCTCACACCAACTGCTTCAGTGACTCCATCCAGCCGCCTCATCCTCTGCGTCCCCTTCTTCTTTTGCCATCTATTGTTCCCAGCATCAGGCTCTTCTCCAGGGAGTCCTTCCTTCTCATTAGGTGTCCAAAGTATTTGCGTTTCATCTTCACTATCTGGCCTTCTAAAGAGCAGTCAGGGTTGATCTCCTCTAGGACTGACCAGTTTGATCGCCTTGTGGTCCAAGGGACTTGCAGGAGTCTCCTCCAGCACAATTCAAAAGCCTAAATTCTTCGGTGCTCAGCCTTCCTTATGGTCCAGCTTTCACAGCCATACATTGCAACTGGGAAAACCATAGCCTTGACTATACACACTTTTGTCGGCAGGGTGATGCCTCTGCTTTTTAGTATGCTGTCTAGATTTGCCATAGCTTTCCTCCCCAGGAGCAAGCGTCTTTTAATTTCTAGGCTGCAGTCCCCATCTGCGGTGATTTTGGAGCCCAGGAAAATAAAATCTCTCACTACCTCCATTTCTTCCCCATCCATTTGCCAGGAAGTGAGAGGACCGGATGCTCATGATCTTAGCCATTTTGGTCCTTTATCATGCCTATCTTTGCATGAAACGGTCCCTCCATATCTCCAATTTTCTTGAAGAGATCTCTGGTCCTCCCTATTCTATTGTTTTCTTCTATTTCTTTGCACTATTCATTTAAGAAGGCATTCTTGTCTCTTCTAGCTGTTCTCTGGAATTCTCCATTCAAATGGGTGTATCTTTCTCTTTCTTCCTTGCCTTTCACTTCCCTTCTTTCCTCAGCTATTTGTAAAGCTTCCTCAGACACCCATTTTGCTTTCTTGCATTTCTTTTTCTTTGGGATGGTTTAAGTTGCTTCCTCTTGTACAATGTTATAAACTTCCGTCCATAGTTCTTCAGGCACTCTATCAGATCTAATTCCTTAAATCTATTTGTCACCTCTACTGTATATTCATCAGGAATATGATTTAGGCCATACCTGAGTGGGCCTAGTGCTTTTCCCTACTTTCTTAAATTTAAGCCTAAATTTTGCAACCAGAAGCTCATGATCGGAGCCACAGTCAGCTCCTGGTCTAGCTTTTACTGACTGCATAGAGCTTCTCCATCTTTGGCTGCAGAGCACAGTCAATCTGATTTCTGTGTTGACCGTCTGGTGATGTCCATGTGTAGAGTCGTCCCTTGGGTTGTTGGAAAAGAGTGTGTGTGATTGTGGCTTGGAGCTGTACAAATCTTGAGGCTCCAGGCTGCTGTGTCCAAGGTCCATGTACTTGCCTGTGGCAGCAGGACACAGATTTTCACAACTCCGGGTGCGCCCCTGAGCGGACTGAAGTCTGGGGGTTCCCTGCAAGCAGCGCTGGCGCCCAAGAGGAAGGGCGGCCCGGAGCCGCGCGGCGGATCCACGCGCCCTGCGCTCCCCTGGGCCGCTGGCCGGCGCGCTCCGCCCGGGGGTCCGGCCCGCGGGGGCAGCGGCGGGGCGCCTCGGCGGCGGCGGCTCCGGCAGAGCCTCGCGCGGCCGCGGCCCGGGCCCGTCATGCCCCGCCCCGCCCCGCCCCGCAGGCCAGAGGCGGCGGCCGGCCCCGCGCGGAAGCCCGTGCGGCCAGCGCCGCCCCGAGGGCGCCGTCCAGGCCAGCCCACGCCCTCCGAGGCCCGGCGGGGCGAGCGCCGCTGGGCGGGCCGGGCCTCTGCGCGGGAGCGCGGCGACGACGATGCGGCCGGGCCGGCGAGGCCGCGGCTCCGTGGCGCGGGCGCTGGGCGCCTGCTGCTGCGCGCTGCTCTGCTGGGCCGCGGGCCGCGCGGAGGAGGGCGGCGGGCTGCCGGGCTGCGGCGGCGCGGGCGCGGCCTCCGCCTTCCTCCCGGCCGACCCCCGCGCGGGCCTGCCGGTGGCGGCGGCGGCGGGCGCGGGCGGCCCCCCGGCGGCCCCGCGCGGCGACGCGCGCCCCGACCGCGAGCTGCCCGTGCTGCTGTGGTGGAGCGGCGAGCTCTTCCCGCACTTCCCCGGCGCCACGGCGCGCATCGACTGCGCGCGCGGCTCGTGCCTGGCCACGCGCGACCGGCGGGCGCGGCGGCTGCGGCGCACGCGGGCGCTGCTCTTCTACGGCACCGACTTCCGCGCCTACGAGGCGCCGCTGCCGCGCCTGCCGCACCAGGCCTGGGCGCTCTTCCACGAGGAGTCGCCCATGAACAACTTCCTGCTCTCGCACCGGCCCGGCGTGGCGCTCTTCAACCACACGGCCACCTTCCGCCGCGAGTCCGACTACCCGCTCAGCCTGCAGTGGCTGCCCGGGCTGGCCTACCTGCGCCGCGCGCCGGCCCTGGGCGCCGCCGAGAAGGACGCGTGGCGGCGGCGCGGCCTGGCGCCCGTGCTCTACGTGCAGTCGCACTGCGACGTGCCCTCGGACCGCGACCGCTACGTGCGCCAGCTGATGCGCCACATCCAGGTGCGTAGCGCGCCCGCGCCGCCCCCCCCGGGGCCCCGCTCGGCTCCCGCGGAGGACGCGGCAAGCCCGCGTGGCGGCGGATGCGCCCGGGACGCCCTGCGCGGCCTTCGCGGCTCTAGGCTGGAGGTCCGTTGAAATGCCCCTTAATGCAAAGAGAGACTGGCCTGTAGCAGTGGCAGGATCAGGGCCGCCGGACACCCTTTCACGTGGCCCGCTCAGCATGCCTGTTAAAGGTGGGGAAGTTACTCACGGCAGGTTCTCTGCCAGGTGTAATCACTAATCGGAGAACTGATCAGTAACCAGTGTAATTCCCATCATTTTCCACTCGAGAAAAGCCCACCAGTTGGTTTTCTTAAGTGTTCATTAGCCAATTCCGGTTCTTGCCCTGTATTCAAGCACACCTTAAGCCGTTGCGCTCTAACTCCTCTTACGAGCTTTGGTACTTTCTTTCGTGGGCAAGGTGTATCCAGCTTGCGTTGCAGGCATAGCTCTTCCCCTGCTCTTGACTGTACAGGCAAATAACAAAAGCAACTTACTTGCCAATTCAGGCATGCCTGTGTCTTGCAGAGCAGACTTTGTATCAGACTGGCCATTTGTCCCTCAAAAATACTGCTTATTTTCTCAGAGAAGCGGCTTAATCTTGACACTGGTACTGTGACTGGAGTCACAAGAACAGCGTTGGCTAGTCACAAAGCGCTTCTGCAGCTTCCCCTGTGTGCATTTTGTTTCGATCATTTTTGGAGCTGTTGAGAATGGCTTGGAGAATGCAGTTGGGCAGAATCAAGCACAGACGGGTGCAGTTACCCACATCTACATTGTTCTGCCCCATTGCTCTGCCCCTGCCTCTTTGGGGCAGGAGGGATTTATGAGGAGGAACAAAATGCACGCACACACCTTCCCAAGCTGCCGCTACTGCTGCTTTTATGAGCATTTCTCACTGAACAACGAGGCACTCTACGAAGTCTGACCCACGAGTGTACGTATACCTGGATGGAGGAGATGGGCGAGCAACGTTTTTTAAAAGCTGCTCATTCCTGTCGTAGGTGGACTCTTATGGCAAATGCCTGAACAACCGAGAGTTTCCCAGCGCGAGGCTGAGCGATACTTCCACGGCCACAACTGAGGACTATGAATTCATGGCTCTCGTCTCCAAGTACAAGTTTCACCTGGCTATGGAGAACGCCATCTGCCCTGACTATATGACGGAGAAACTCTGGCGGCCAATGCACCTCGGGGCTGTCCCCATTTACCGAGGGTCACCCTCCGTACGAGACTGGATGCCGAACAATCACTCCATCATCCTCATTGATGACTTTGGAAGCCCCAAAGAACTAGCAGACTATATTGATTTCTTGGACAGGCATTCGGATGAGTACCTGAAATACCTAGAGTACAAGCGGCCAGGTGGCATCACAAACCAGTTCTTATTGGACAACATAGAGAGACGTGAATGGGGAGTGAATGACATGACACTGCCCAATTATCTGAACGGATTTGAGTGTTATGTCTGTGACAGGGAGAACGAGCGAGCTAAGGAAGAGGCGGCACATAAGAGGGCTCGTGGGAAATGGCCAGCTCCAGAGCCTCGTATCGCCCCGTTCACACACATGGGGTGTCCTCCGCCAGCCCCTGGATATGGAAACATTGAGGACATTCCTGCGGGAGACAGGTATTGGCGGCTGCCTCTTACTTCCATCTACGATAGCGCATATAAAGTTGTTGAAGTTCTTCATGTGTCGAGCCCCTGCTAAGTCACGTGTGCACTCTTTTGCTTTTGATTGGGTACTTGAAATAATGGAGAGGCACTCGGAGCAGTGAAATGAATGGGGCTGGTGCTTCTCTGGATTGATGGGGAAACGGAGGCTGGCGGGGCGCCAAGCACCCCGCTCCTCTTTGGAATGCCGGGTGTCTTGCAAGCCAAATTGCGTTATGTTCTCAGCTTTTGTCTTCCTTACGACTTGTTGGTTGCACTCATTTTATTCTACCTATTTCAGCTGGAAGGAAATGTGGCTGCAGGATTACTGGCAAAGCCTTGACCAGGCCGAAGCATTGACAGCTATGATTCACCACAACGAGTCGGATCAGGAGAGATTCTGGGATTACATGCACAAGATCTTCCTGAGGAGAACTCGGCAGCATTGACGGGCTGTTGAATGAATGAGGAGGGAAGTATGCACAGAATCAAAATGACAGTTCCAGGACAACTCAGAAATAATCCTGTACACACATGTGTGTGCGCACGCACGCACACGCGCACTCTGGCTCGGGAGACTACTTTTTCATGTGTCCAAGCAAAAGTCAGTTTCATAGATTTTGATATTGCTTCATTTGCTGCTGCTTCAAAAGGAGCAAACCTCATTTTGGGGCCAAAGAAAAGCATTTTGTGTTTCTACTTCTTCAACATCATCTTTAAAAAAATATTTTTTTATGTGTGGCAGTTACATGGGCAATTGGGCTTATTAGACAGTTCTTAAATTCTGATTTACCTACTTTGATATTTATTGAATGTGGAATTCTTCAAATGACATAGGTTTTTTACTCTCTACAGTGATGCATTTATCAAGCTGATAGTATAAACAGCTTGCATCAGGAGAGGATTGGAAATGCTGGGAGCTGTCGGACCTTTTTCTGTCTAAACACACGCAGACTGCTTCCTACGAAGTCCAGTTTTGTTAGACTTGTCCATTCTTTCTACAGGAAAGCCCCATACTGTATAAGCAAAGCCAACTATCCAGCAAGAGGCTTACAAACATTTTCTTTTGAAACAAGATATGTAGGATCAGACACAATTGGAAGCTTCTCTGATCTTCTAGCTCTGTGAGTGTAGAGGGATGGGATCAGCAGCGGGTTTGGGCGGAAGCCACGCAAACCTTGCAAAGGCTCTTCCCAGGCACCAGAGAGGCAGCCGGGCCGTTTTAAGCTGAGGCCCTGTGAACCAGGTTTTTGTGCATTTTCAGTTTTACGAGGTGGCCTGCACAGTTTGTGCTCCTGCTTAGAAGCAAGCGATTGTTCGAGGTGTTCTTTGGATAGCCATAAAGGGTTGGTGTGACAGAAGCAGCAAGGCTTGCCATGGGAGGACGCGGGAAGGGGTTGGGCTGTGGCGCTGAAGCCATGCACATTCCGGCGAGCATCTCTGCTGCTTTGGGGGAGCCATGTGGTGTTTCCATAGGCTTAGCTTTCAGAAAGCCTTTCAGGCTTCTGATCGGAAGTGGGCCATGGTGATAAAAAGCGACATACTGATGCTTTTAATAATAAGGCTTAGTGGGATGGTAAGACAATGGAAACTCTTATTCCACTGGATCGTTGTAATGGCATATAGGCGTTCTGTTTGTGAGGGCGACTGCTGATTCGGACCTGGTGAAAGTCAGAAGCATCTTGCTATGTTGCCGACATCCATTCTCCAATAAAGTATTTCAGGTTGTGCTGAACTCAAGTTTGGAAAGAAATCCTGGCTGATTTAATTTCAGAACAGTGCTCTATATCCAGCAGTGTGGGGACGGGATGAAATCCTTTCCTCCCAAGAAATACGAACTTGGCTGTCAGGCGCCGTAATAGAAACTTAATTAATAGGAGCTACATTTCCATCCCTTTCATTTTCTTGTAATTCTGCAAACTGGATTGATGCAGCGCTTTTGTGAGACAAAAAGAGAACTGCTGCAGGCAGCGGCAGTGTGCAGAGTCCCCAGCTCCGCGATCCTCCCTCGGCATGCGGCGAGAACTACGTCGCCCGAGAGCAGCCTCAGAACAGAAGAGGAGGCCTTGGGGGGAGCCGGGGGAGACTGGAGATGCCGCGATGCAGTGCAGTCTGGTGGGCTTCAGCCTCTTTTCCCCCTCCCTGAAGCCCCACGGTGGGCAAGGTTGATGGTCTGGCTGATTCGGAGGTGGGAGGTGGGCAGAGAGGACCTCTGAGTTTGGACGGTTCCGGCAGCCTATTGATTTGTGTCCTTAACTGTAATACCTTTATTAGGCCAACTCAGTTCACGTATTTTGCACATTTTTGTGATTTGGTTACACTTTTAAAATTTCAGATTTTCCCTCTGATGCTGCACTTCCACTTGCAGTTGCCTCGTGCGCAGCTGCTCTCATTCTTCAGCTGGTTTCCTTGCTGGGCGTTCACTGGACCATGCGGAAGACTGTGGTGCAGAGCAGGGACTCGTGGCCAGTGATGGGAGGGACACCGGACTGCCGTACTGGAAGCAGCCAGGGTGGGTTTGCGTCTCCCAGCACAAAGGCTGGGTCAAGGTGGGCTTTTCTCCAGCTGCCACTTAGCAGTGGTCATCCCGTCACAGGCCCTGAACTGCTTTCATCCCAGCTGGTCAGTGCAAGAACTATGAGTGTAACTTTAAGGAATGGTACCTCATCAATCTGCTTGCTTGCTCATTTCTTGATGTATTTATTTATTAGAATTGTTACAAGCTGCCTGTTAGCATCATTTCCCCCTGCTACTCATCACTCTTTTCTTTTAGATCTTCTTCTGTTGCGAGCCTTGGGGCTGGGACAGCATTCCGTGAGTTTTCTTTTTATTGACCAGTAAATGCACTTTCCTGTTTTGGACAGAGAAGATGACTGAAACGCTTTCACTATTCTCCACCCACCCACAAACTTAAACGTGCCCACACTGTACCTGCCAAGTTACTCTCAGGGTGTTCCAAGAATTCACTTTCTTCCATTGTACAGGACCAAAATTGCCATCTAGCTTAACCGCACCTTGCGGGTCGAGACCAGCTGCCCTGTGTCCTCTTCAGGGCAGACCAGAGTGTGCTGCAAAAGCAGGCAGCCCGTGGTCTGTGCAGGAAGGGATGTGCAGGGCAATCTGCAGGAGCACGGAGCGTTCCTGCTGCCCTTCCTGGCCAGTTCAGCCATGCTGCCGCTTTTTAATTTTGGAAAAACTCTGGCAGGAACCCTCTGGCCAGCCTTGCTTACACAACTGCAGCTAATTAGCTGCGAGACACCCAGAAGCTGGCCGTGTGACAGAGGTTGCACTGCTCACCAGGGTCTCCTGCATCGGTCCTTCCAGTGAAACGAACGCTCCAGTTGACTTTGCCCACATGCCCGGGTGTAAGTGGATGTACGTTTATTGGAACAGCGTTGCCTTGATGTCCTTTATCTAATGAAATGTATTTCCTAACTTAAATTGTTTGCACAACCTGTTGTGCGTTGACATCTGCAGATAAATTTGGAAATGGGAATCACAGCGACTGAGCAAAGTGCCTTCTCCCTGCCTGGCAGCTGCCTTGGGCCAGCTGGGGTCCCCATCAGGCTCACAGCTCGTGTTCCCGGGCCATTCGTGGGTAGCCAGTTTCTTGGCTGTCCCCCACGTCTCACTCTGGGAGTGGATGGACTATGTTTTAATCTGACAATCCCAATTCGTCGGGAAAAACCAAGCCCCAGAGGGCCTCAAATCCTGCTCGTGAGGGTTTCTTCCGCGTAATGGCTACACTCAGTGGATGAGTCAAATTTATTTTCTAGGACAGCTCAAGGACCTCTGCTGAATAGATGAGATTCATCAGGCATGAACGCTTTTAGTGATGTGATTGCTGAGCCAAGGTAGGCCGGGCTAAAATAAACTGTATAATTACTATCTGACCCAGACACTATCTCATTCCTGGCACTGGGAGCCACAAGGACACTGCAGAGGAGGCAGCGATGGGACTGCAGATGTGCCTTGTGCTGACGCCAGGCACCCCGGCAGGCAGGCAGGCACCCTGGCTTTCAAAATGCTCAGCAGTAGAGTCACGTAAGCCAGAGGGTCGGGTGGAACTGCCCCAAATCAGGGCAAAGCTTTCCTTCTGCTGCAGAAATAACAGGTTGATGTGTGGTTGTTGCTGTCGTTAGTCGCGAAGTTGTGCCCGACCCATCATGACCCCATGGACAACACTCCTCCAGGCCTTCCTGTCCTCCACCATCCCCCGGAGACCACTTAAGCTCACGCCGACTGCTTCAGTGACTCCATCCAGCCACCTCATCCTCTGCCGCCCCTCCTTCTTTTGCCGTCGATCGTTCCCAGCATTAGGCTCTTCTCCAGGGAGTCCTTCCTTCTCATTAGGTGGCCAAAGTATTTGAGTTTCATCTTCACTATCTGGCCTTCTAAAGAGCAGTCAGGGTTAATCTCCTCTAGCACTGACCGGTTTGATTGCCTTGCGGTCCAAGGGACTCGCAGGAGTCTCCTCCAGCACCACAACTCAAAGGCCTCAATCCTTTGGCGCTCAGCCTTCCTTATGGTCCAGCTTTCACAGCCATACATTGCAACTGGGAAAACCATAGCCTTGACTATATGCACTTTTGTCGGCAGGGTGATGTCTCTGCTTTTTAGTATGCTGTCTAGATTTGCCATAGCTTTCTTTCCAAGGAGCAAGCATCTTTTAATTTCTTGGCTGCAGTCCCCATCTGGGGTGATCTTGGAGCCCAGGAAAATAAAATCTGTCACTACCTCCATTTCTTCCCCATATATTTGCCAGGAAGTGAGAGGACCGGATGCCATGATCTTAGTTTTATTAATGTTGCGTTTCAAGCCAACTTTTGCGCTCTCCTCCTTCACTCGCATCAAGATGCTCTTTAGTTCACTTTCTGCCATGAGAGTGGTATCATCTGCATATCTGAGGTTGTTGATATTTCTCCTAGCAATCTTAATTCCAACTAGTGATTCATCTATGCCTGCCTTTCTCATGATGTGCTCTGCATATAAGTTAAATAGGCAGGGCGAGAGTATACAGCCTTGCCGAACTCCTTTCTCAATTTTGAACCAATCAGTGGTTCCGCGTCCAGTTCTCATTGTTGCTTCTTGACCCACATATAGGTTTCTCAAGAGACAAGTAAGATGGTCCTGTACTGCCATCTCTTTAAGAATTTGCCACAATTGGTTGTGATCCACACAGTCAAAGGCTTTAGCATAGTCAATGAAGCAGAAGTAGATGTTTTTCTGGAACTCCCTGGCTTTCTCCATGATCCAGCGTATGTTGGCAATTTGATCTCTAGTTCCTCTCTCTTCGAAATCCTGCCTGTACTTCTGGTAGTTCTCGGTCCACATACTGCTTGTGGGGACAAGGCCTGGTGCAGCAGTGCCTGAACCCAGTCCCCTCACCCACGTCCTGAGAACTCTTGGTCCCTTGGGGATGGCTAGACTAGACCCCTTGGGGTTCCTTGCCTGGGGCTTCTCTGCAGCCCACCCATGTCCTTCGGGGAAACCAACTTGATTGCAGCGTGTGCTCAACACGCAACCCAGGAATTGAAGCAACAGGGCGTGACCCCCAAGCACGGTCTGCCTCTTGCAAGCCCCCCTGCTTCCATCCCCAGAGCACACTGCCTGGGTTGCGGCAAAAACAGGATAAAAAGACTGGGAGGATGCAGGGATGAAACGGAGTGGAGAAAAGGCCGGCCAGAGTCTGAGCACACCCCACTGGCTGGTTTAAAGAGGGCGGTCCATTCGGGGCACACGCGATTCACAGCCTGAAGGAGAGGGGCAGCGCAGCCCTGCGCCGGGGCCACCAAGGCTGCGCCGGCCTCCATCGGCAAGGCTTGCAGGGTCCGGGCGCGTCCGCGGCGCCGCGCTTCGGGTGCGCGGAGGCGCGCGCGGCCCGGGAGGCGGCGAGGATCGGGCGCGCCCGGCGCGTTTCCCAGCAGCCGCGCGCGGGGCTCCGGCGGCGCATGCGCGCTTCGGCGACCTTCCGGGTGGCGCGCTCGAGCCGCTCCGTGGCCGCCCGTGGGCAGACCCGCCCGCGCCGCCGCCATGCCCGCCAGGCCGCCCGCGCACCCGGCCCTGCTGGTGCGCCAGGCCGTGCTGCGCGGCGGCGCCTCGATGCTGCGGCCCCGCCGGCCGCTCGTGCTGGCCGACCGCGTCCTGCGCGGGCGCGGGCAGACGGAAGGTGAGTGCGGGCGGCGGCGGCGGCGGCGGGACGGGGGGCGCCGCGGCCTCCGAGCTGCTGCTCCTCCGCCCGCCCGCCCGCAGCCCTTCCTTGCTCCGAAGTAGGGCTAGGCCCACGGGAGCCCGTTGCCTGCCGGGAACGAGCGGAGGGCGCCGGGCCGCCCCGCCCCCGCGCCCGCCCTCGGCGTGCCCCGAGACCCCCGGGCCTGCGGATGCCGCGGCGCTCGCACGCGAGGGGTCCCGGCGGGCCCGGGGACGCGGAGAGGCGCGGGCCCGCAGCCGGAGGGGGATCCCGCGAGCCCCGGCCCCGTGGCACCTGCCGCAGGCGCGCCGCTGCGCCCGGGGCGGGCGGGCGGGACACGCGGCCTCCCTTCCCCGGAGGCAGCGCCGCCGTGCAGTTGCGTCTGAACGGGGCTGCCGCGGGCATCGCAGGGGCAGGGCTGTGCCCGTCCAGAGCTGGAGAGCAGAGCAGCTTTGGGGGGCAGCATCGAAGGAACTGGGAAAGGCCAGACAGTGTCAGGACGTTTCCCTGGAGAGCAAGGTCAAGGTGATCCGCAGTATCGGATTCCCGATTGCCCCGGGTGGATGCGAACGCTTGGCAGGGAAGAAAGTGGACAGGAGGAAAAGTGAGCAAAATGTGGTGCCAGAGGAGAGCTTTGTGAATACCCAGGACCAACAGTAAGACAAACAAGGGGGTCCTGGATCAAATCTTGATCTAGAAGCCACACTTCTGGCTATGCAACCAAGGGTGGCGTTCGCCCTCTTGGCCACTGCAGCACACTGCCGGCTCATGTTCAGCCTGCAGTTAATCAGCACCCCAAGGTCCCTTTCACAAGCGCTGCTCTCCAGCCACTTGTCCCCTAACCTGTGCTTATGACACCTATTTCTATGCCCCAAGTGCAAGACCTTGCACTTACCCACATTGAACGCCATCCCGTTGTCTCCTGCCCACTTCCATAGTCTGTCCAGATCCTTCTGCATCTGGAGTACCTGCTCCTCAGTTGTGGCCACTACTTAGTATCGTCTGCGAATTTGATCAGCAGACTGTTCACCCCTTCTTCCATGTACTTAGTTTCATGTCTTTTTAAGGTACACAATTCTTTATCAGTGCAAAGTATTACAGGGAGCAAATGGAAGTAACATTCCCAATTCCAATGCAAGGTTGTATCATTATTATTATTATTAGGAACATTTTCATACTGTTCTTTACAAAAGTCTCGGATGGCTTCATAGATTGAAGTTGCAGTATGAACAATGCTGAGAATGCTTATGGTTTTACTGCCTTTTTTATTACCTGTGGTTGCTGTTCAACAGGTCTTTCACTGCTATAAAATACGCTTAAGTAATGGTGGTTTCTTTTCTTGACAGAGGCACCATGCATCACAGAGATGTCGGTAATGATGGCCTGTTGGAAGCAGAATGAGTTCAGTGACAAAGCTTGCGCCCAGGAGATTCAGGCATTCTTTAGCTGTGTAACAAAAGCAAAAGTAATTATGATCTGATGCATCTTCACTTTAAGTTTCTGGAAACTGGGTTTCCTAAATAATTTAGATGTATGATAACACTAGGAGTCATCCCTAATACTTTTTTGTATTTTTATTACTCCAATCTTGGGAGTGAGGTTCCATATTTCAATGGCATAGTAATTGCTGTTATCATAAGGTAACGTGAATGTGTGAAATTTGGCAACATTGATGATTTAACAAATGGTAAGCAGGAATCCTGGGGTTTCTGCTCAAGGCTGTAAAGTGGGATGTATCGCCCAGGATGATGCATGAAAGGTTGCACTTTATGGAATGTTAGTTGCGATGTGGATCTGTGACTCTCAGTGGGCTTATGCAGGGAGGCAACAGGTTCACAGCACTGAAGCAGTATTGAACACTTGACTTAGACCGTCCGTCTCCAGGGCAGAAGCTATTGACTTGCTGCTCACATCACGGGGGGTGGCGTGCCTGGCGTGCGCTGCAGGTCCCGCCCGGTGGGGCTGCCGACTGGAGGACAAGTGCCTCCGATAAATAATGTCGCTACCTTGGGTCGGCCTGCACCAGCTCTCCTTGAGCGCGCTGTGGATGGTTGGCGTGGCCTGCGCCCCGGCCGAGGTCTGGCCCGCCTAGCGCACCCCGGCGCCTTTCTGCGGTGGAGAGTGCGGAATGCGTCAGGGCAGTGGTGAGGGATCAGAGCGTTCTGCACACGTTGGGTCTCGAGCAGCGCGCTCCAGCGGTCCCGAGCGAGCGAGCGAGCGTGTCGCTGGGCATGCACAGCCCCTCCTGATCACGCATACCAAAGAGCGTGGCTTGCGGGAGGGGAATGTCAGCGGCTCCTTTGTAGTCGCCCGTGGCAACTCCCTTGTGGGCTGGCTGCTGGTTGTGGCAGCACTGGCACGGCACGTTTGTGCTGCAGCAAAGCGCAAAGGCTTCCTTTGGTGTTAACCTTTCTGAGTGAAAGCTCAGAATGGAAAGCGGCTTGCCGATCCTGGGAAGGCGAGTGCGGTTGCAGAGTGGAGAATTCGGGCATGCCTTGGGGGCCTCCAAGCTGCGACCATAGGCGTACCAGCACATCTGGTTGTGGACCACCCAGAGAGCGCCGGCTGCGGGACGTATCGGAAAGTAGCAAGTAGTAGTCAGACAATGGCAAGGCAGGAAGAGGCGCCTGCTGTGGCTGGTGAATGGGCTGCTGTGTTGGTCTGTCTGCAGTCTGGGTAACCCAATAGGTTATTTTCTGCAAGGAGTTTTCTCCTAGCTGCCTGTTCATGCAGGTGGGAATCTCGACCACCTATTTTCTCATGAAAGGCCTGTGGACCAACATGCGCCATGTCCCGCCCGACTGGGCTTCAGGCCCTGTCCTTGGTTGCAGTTCAGAGTGGGGTGCTCCGCACGCTAGTGGGGGACAGGGAGTGAATTTGTTCAGCAAATTTTCCGTCCCCTGGGAGACGCTCAGTGCCAGGCGGGGTGCTGAGACTCTCTCCGTGCCTGGAAGCTGTGGCTGGCCTGGGCTCAGGTCGGGTCAGGTCGGGTCAAGAAAGAGGTCAGGCAGTGGTCCCTCTGCCCCCACCTCCGAGTAGCAGCCCAGCTCTACAAGGGGGCTGCTCCTGCCCTCCCCGTGCTGTGATTCCTCCCTTGGCCAGTGTGGTGCTGCGGCACGGAAGGGCCCTTGCTGCTTCCCAGCGGCGGGGTCTGCAAAACCTAGTTGCATTGTGGGGGTGCTTTCAGGGATGCTTGGCGGCTTCATCTGATCTGGCCAGGAAGGGATGCCATGCTAGTCACAACTCCGTTGTCCTGTTATGAGACAAAGACCTGAAATTACTGTGATCTGTAGCTGCCGATGTTTCACAAATATAAATGCATGTAAAATATTTCAGAAATTGAGCTGTTCTTGGTTTTTAACTTGGGTAGCCCATTTTTTCCTAAAATCAAACCAATACATAGCAATATAAACACACCAGTCATTCTTAAATGCTGTGAGAGTTCTGCTGGAGCCGAACAGGGGGCTTCTGTTGCTCACTTGGGCTCAGGTGAAGCAGTTGAAAAGAAGTTACCGCCTTCGGAAGGGCAGGTTTGGCTTTGTGGAATATTTGACCCCAGTCAGGTAGAAGTGGACCAGTGAGCCAGCCCAGCTGAGAAGATGCACTGGGGAGGAGTCAGCTCTGGTTTCTGGCTTGCATGTGACTGATCCCACCACAGAGGCGTGGCTTGTGAGACCACCACCTGTGTCATGAATGACACGCTTCTCCTATGTATGTGTACACAGAAAAAGTCCTGCCACTTCTGGCACTGGGTGTGCCCTTAAGTGTAAAGTGGAAGTGGCCTTGAGGACAGGTGAAAACATATTTGGAGAAGGAAGGGTTGTCCTCACAATCACCCACAGAACAGTTTTCATCCTGTTTTTATCATGGTTCAGAGGCGATTGCCTATTTAATCAAGCAGCATCAAATCCACATTGTTTTAATATAAAGCATGCATACATACTGCAATCACGTTGCCAAGCCCTTTGTTTTACCAGTTCCACTTATTCTCAGATCAACATGAGGCTTCCCTGTTGCTGCTAGAAGACACAGGTGTCAACAGGGCACTGACTGGACATGAAGTGTAGTAAGCACACGTTCAAAGGGGGTCTCAAGGTTCTGTTGTCCTCATGGCCCGAGTTGTCCTAGGAGCCATTGCCATAATGTTAACCTGGTTAATTCTCATTGTTTCAAGTGAGACCAATCACTGATTTCTGACGGCACGGACCCCAGTCTATAATTGTCCACAGGTGGGTGAATATGTCATTAAATGATTGTCACAAAATTATTTGTGTTCTTTTCAGGCAGCACACAAGCAGCAAATCCTAGAAGAATCGCTGGGGCATTCAGGCGATCTCACTCCAAAACAGGTCAACAGTCTACTAAAGCGGTTTCCAAACATTACAAAGCTTACCTAACAGGACATGACTTCCCAAGTGCCTGAACGTGGCACTGATCCCGGCCGGCCGGCTGGCTGGTCACCTCTGGAGAAGACCTCTGTTTGTTTGGCTTGGAAACTGAGCGGAAAATGCCCTGCAGCATTTCACAGGGCTCTCTGACCAAAGTGTTGCAGATAAGACGAAACCCTGGAGTCCTCTTTGATATGAAGCTTGTTTGAGCAGAAGAACTGAAATGTTGCTTGCTTGTTATCTTCAACTCTTATGTGAAATAAAGTCTTTTAGTGAACCACCTCTCAGTGACAACGGCTGCTTGGGTGTGCATTGCAGTGGGATGGTCGTGTTCAATTATTGCTTATGGGACCAGCCCCCTTTCGGACGCGCCCGTGTCCAAGACCCCTGCCCCCTCCCCCACTGCCCCCGTGAGCAGCGGTGCCTTGTAGTTCGGACGACTCTAACTTAGAACGATCCAGAGTTCGAACGTGGGAGTCGAGATAAAAGCACTCCGCCGTTCCAGTGGTGCTTCTCTGTTCAAACTGCAAGCAAAGTGAAAAAAATGCCACCTGTTGTGTGCCCAAGCTGCCTCTCATGTTTTCAGTGCTCTTTTTCACTTTAGTTTTTGGTTATATATGAGGTGTGATCAAAAAATATGGTGAAAGTTTAAATTGTAAAAATTGCACTAGAAGACACGTTGCCATTAAGCCCCCTCAAAATGCCCCCTCCCTCTTCGAACGTGCGTATCCAGTCGATCTCCCTTGCCACCGTCTGGAGCCGTTCCGGAAGCCCTCTTCCGAGAGCTCCTTCAGCTGCGCTGTGGCGGCCTCACTGTCCTGAATCAACTCAAAACACCCCTCACGTCTGGCCCGGCAAGCGTTACGGTGTTCCCTCGTCCTCATTCGCTGGATCCGGCACCGTGCGACTTCGGACTCATGCCCAAAGTCCAAACGGGCACGAAAGGAGAACGATTTGAAACCAGACTAGCCCGACCTGTGGCGGCCTCCAGGCCCAGAGAGCGTGGCCGTGAGAGGCCACTGCTGATGCGCTTCCTGGATGGGCGGGCTGCCCGCTGGGATGCCTGGTCCAGAGGAGGCGCTCTCGGGAGGGACCGGGCACGCCAGATGCACCCCCGGCTGGGGCGCCCCCCCTCCCTCCTTCCGTGAGGCACTCTGGCCGGGGGAGCTGGGCCCTGCCTCCCCAGCCCTCACATGGGCAGATGGGCGCTGGTGGCTGTCCTCACGGAGCCAGTGGGCAAGACCGAGGCACACCGGCCCCAGAGCAGGCCTCTTGCTCGGCCCAGTGCAGGAGCGGCAGCCACCTGGCCGCTCCTCGGCCGATTCTGTGGGGCAGCCGGGAAGGGCTTTCGCACCTCTGCCTGGCCGTGGCCAGGCCAGCTGCGCTGCAGCATGAGCGAGCCATTTTCTTGCCACCTGCACGACAGCACAGAGCCTCGCACAAGAAAGGAAACGACCTGCCGAAGCAATTGTGCCTCGACTGCTGGAGCACCGAGTTCATCGATACCTGCATGCTTCCTGTAAGGGAAACGCTCCTCAGAGTGGCTTCCAAACTAGCCAGCCACTAATCAGACCAGCTAAGCAGCGCATAACATGACAGAAAACAGAAAGCACCAATATTCAGTCACCGGTCACTCGGGCAACTTCAGTCCGATGGCCCATGTACTGGGTCTGCTCCGAGTGCCTCCAACAGCTGGCAGGGAGCCTCCGAGCAGCCGGCACGCCACCCGAGGGGCACCCCAGCAGGGGAGGGCCCCCCGGGCGCCGTTTGCCCTCGCCGGCAGGGGCATCAGGCGGGGGCGCGGAGGCGGCCGGGGGCGCCCGCCAGAAGGAGAGGCGGCAGAGGCTGCGGAGACGGCCCGGCCCCGTCCGGCCAGCCCAAGCGGTCGCAGGCTCCGGCGCAGGTGCGGACCGCTGCCCGGCTCTCACCGCTGCGCTTCGCGAAGCAGGCCCTTCCCTGCGTCCGACCCGCGAAGGTAAGGGCGCGCAGGAGGGAGAGGGGGGGGGGCCCTGGCGGGAGAGCGCCGGAGGGGAGGTGGCCGCCGCGGGAGAGGCGCAACGCCGCGCCGGAGAAGCCCCGCCAGCAAGGAGAGGGAGAGGGGGCGGGCGGGCTCCGCGCGGGGGGCGGGCAGCCTCCGGGGGGCGCAGCCGGCGCAGCCACCGAGCGGGCCCCCGGCTGCGCTCGCCGCCCGCTCCCGCGAAGCCGGCTCAGGAGTCCCGGGCGCCCCAGCTCCGGCTGCGCCCTCCGCGCTTCCCGCTCCCGCGCGCCCGGCAGGACCCCCGGCGCCCCGCGGCCGCGCTCTCCTCGGCGGCGGGGGAAGGCGCGCAGCATGAGGCCGCCGCCCGCGGGCCGCGGCGGGGCGGCGCCCGCCCGGCTGCCGCTGCCGCTGCTGCTGCTGCTGGCCGCCCGGCTCGCCCGGCCCGGCCCCGCCGAGGTAGGAGGCGCACCCGGGGCGCCCGTTCGCCGGCGGGGGGCGCGGCGCGGCGGGGGGCGCGGGCCGGGCGCCGCCTCGTCCCTCCGAGCGCGGCCGCGGGCGCCGGGCGTCCCGCCGCGTGTGCCGCGTGTGCCGCGCAGCCGAGCCGAGCGAGCCGGGAGGCAGAGCCGGCGCGCCCCGCCGGGGCCGGGGAGCGGAGCGGGGCGCGGCGGCGGGGCGCCCGGGTCCCGGCGTGCCCAGGGATCCCGTTCGGACAGCATTTCTGCCGTGATGAAGCGCACTGGGGCATTCAGATTTCGGGGTGCTCAGCGCTCTCGAGCCAGGCGGCTGCCCGATCACCGCTCCCAGACGTGGAGCCCTTTGTGAGGGACCGCGGGCGGGGCGGGCGGGGCGGGGCGGGGGGGGTCTTCGCAATGCCCGGCTCGGAAAGACCCGAGCAGACCCCGCTCGCTCGAGGCTGCCGGACTCCGAGACGCCGCAGCTCGGCAGCTAAGCCTGCCGCGGGTCCCCGGGAAGGGCAAGGCTCCACTGCCAGGCGGCCCTTCCGCCTCCGTCCCGATTGCTGCTTGCGGCTCCGCAAGGGCTGTGGCACAAGAGGGGCGCGTGGCGGCTGCTTCGTATGCTTTTGGCACCCGCAAAAGACCTTTCCACTTGCCTGGCATTTGAACCATTTAACTCCATCTGCGATATTGCATGTTGTCTGGCACCACGGCTTTGCCGCTGTGCTGAATCAAGCACAGGTGCCGCTGTGGTTGTGGGTGCACGTTTCTGCTTGTGTGCGAGCAGGCGGTTGGGGGCAGCAGGAGGGGCCACACAAACAGGCATAAACGGGCTGTGCCACTGTGGTCACTTTGCCCAGTGCAGTGAATCAAGTTTCTACAATAGTTGTGATTGTGTGACGCGATGCTGGAGCGCACCTTCCCACTCGGCATCCAGGCATGCCTCTAGGCCCTGAGGAAAGCCCAGGGCTGCCCTCACCCAGGCAGACAATCCTCCAGGTAAAGCCAGGCCTGGTCAGCCCACATGAGGGGGAGAGTGGCTGGGCTCGCACACCACACGCGACACACACGGCATGCGACAAGCGGCTTGTCGAGCTCCGCGAGCTCAGCCTCAGCGGAGCATGATCTTGCTGGAGCCACGGTGGGAACCAAGGGCCCATCCTTCCCTGTCCATGCTTGTCCACGGCTTGTTCAGTTGTGTGAACCCGGAAGCGACATTTTAGCATGGTTTCTGCACTGCTGCCAGGAGCGAGCAGCTGCTGAGGGAGGCAACGCTCCTGCCGGCCCCCTCAGGTGGCCGACCTGCCCAGCGCCGCTCGCAGCAGCCCCAGCCCCATGCTGCCCCCCAGGGGCCTGCCTGCAGGTCTGGCATGGGCGCCCGCAGCCAGGGCCTGGGGGAGCGGCGCTGGGCGAGGGGCGGCCGCTCGCTGCAGCACTGCACGGATGCGCCACTGCCCACTTCTCCCCTGGGGGCTGTGCAGCACCTGGACTGGTCCTCAGCCTGGGGGCTTGTGGGGCGCGAAGCCCTTCCAGCCTGCAGGCTACGCAACGGTCTGAAGCCGGCCAGGTAAGGCACCTGCACGGTGGCCTGTGTGTGGCCCGGCACAACCTGGGCCGCTGGTGGGGCGGGCGCCTCCTGGGGGCTTGCCTCCCACCGGGCTCTTCCCGCAGCTGCGCCTGCGGAGAGGAGGGGAGAGGCGGGGCGGCAGTGGGGCGCTCGGTGGGCCGGCTGGTGACGGCGTCTCTCCCCACATTTCCTCCCTTCCCGTGCAGGTCTCCCCAGCGCCGCAGCCCAGCCAGCGCCACAAGCAGCCCTCCAGTAAGTGCCAGCCCTGCAGGCGGGGAGGGAGGGGAGGGGAGGGGGCGGGTCCATGGCGCTGAGGGAGCGGGTGCCCTGCAGGGAAAGGCCAGGCCAAGCAGCTTTGCCCTGCCCCACGCCCTGAGCCTCCCCCCAGACTCCCCCTCCACCCCCCACACAGGCCGCACACCCCCTCAAGCAGGAGACCTTTCACTTCATGTGGCACAGGCACAGGCCGGCTGAATAAACGTCAGTGATTTCCTACAGAATTAAAAAATAGATTTTTAAAAATTTGAATAGGACTTTAAATAAATTAAATAGGGATTTTTAAATTTTAAATTGGATTTTTAAAGAACATTTTACCGAAAATTAGTTTTCTATTTAAGATACATTATGATCCGGAGGTTATTCTTCTTGAAATAAGGATGAGTTTTTAATGATGTAGCACGAGGCTGTACACTCAAGCAAGGTTGGCATTTGTCGGTCAATGGATTCCACTGATCCATTCACAACGTCATGCTCTTCCGGAGGTTTCTGGAAGGTTATTGGGCAGTTTTTCTGTCTAGGAGATACTCTCTCAGATGCTTGAACGTAACCCTTCTCTTCTGCTTCCAGCGGCTGGCCCCTGTGCGATGGAGGACTTCGGGTACTACAATGGGTCACTGGCTGTGACGGCCTCTGGGTCGGAGTGCTTAAGCTGGTCAGACTTCCCTGAATACACGCAGCAGTATCCAAACCGAGGGCTCGGGAATCACAGTTTCTGCAGGAATCCAGATGGCGGGGGGACGCCCTGGTGCTTTTACCAGCTCTCCTCTGGAGCGATCGGCTGGGCCACCTGCGACTGCAGCCAGGGTGAGTCCCAAGCGCTGCCCTGCGGTTGCTGCTCGCTCTCCTCATCCACAGTGTTTACCTTTATGCCCCGTGCCTCCCCGCCCGCTTCTTCCCCTCCAGCATCCCTCAGGCGGGCAGGTGGTGGTGCTCTGAAGGCCACCCGGAGCTTCCCGGCCCAGTGCAGGCAGCCTGAGCCCTCGTCCCCCAGGCCGTGTCCGCCGCTCTGCCCGCCCGCCCCCACCCCCGGCTCTCAGCCGCTGGCAGGCAAGGAGCAATTCCTCTTGCGTGGCGCCTCTTTCCTACATGTTCCCGCTGGCACATCGATCAGCCTGGCTTTCCCTCTCGATTTAAACCAGCCAGTGGATGTGGAGACCAGGCAGAGCTTCCTTTTTCTCAACAGCAAGCAAACATAGCCGGTTTCGTATGGGTTGGAATTGCCCTGCATCGGATGCAGCAAAGCCATCAAGCACAGCTGCCCCACGGTCCGGCTTGGGCCACAGCACTGGAGTCACGGCCTCTGCTGTGATGCTCTGCAGAGCCTTCACAGAATCATAGAGTGGTAGAGTTGGAAGGGGCCAAGAAGGTCATTGGTCCCACCCCTTTCTGTTGCAGGTCATCATCCCACACAAGATGTTCATCCAATTTCTTTCTGAAGGCCTCCAGTGTGGGAGAGCCCATGGCCTCCCCAGGCAGCTGGTCCCACTGTCGCATTGCTCGGACAGTGAGGAAGCTTCTCCTGATGTCCAGCCTGAACCTGGGTTGTTGTCACTTGACTTGATCATCCCATGTCCTACACTCTGGCATCAACAAGAAGAGATCTTGACCTTCCTCCTTGTGGCAGCCGTTGAGGTCCTTATAGAGGGATACCATGTCCCCTGGCCTGCCTGCAGAGTTGGGCCCGTCCAAGTTGGCCACTGGCACCCTGAGCATGGCCCCCACCGACACGGACTAGGTAGCCCCCTTGGGAAGGGGCCTGCCGATGCCATTCTTCCGAAGGGGCAGCCTTGCCCCTCTGCCTCTCAGAGGCTTCTGGCTGTGCCGACTATCCAGATAGGCAGTGCTTGGGTGAATCTGTCACTCAGGGAGTGAAAGCAATAGGACAAGTGCTTTAAATAAGCTGAAATTAATGAACGTGCTTCCGAAACAATGAGAGTGCAGAACCCTGTGGTCCTCTTAGTGTGTACGGTGGGTTTCAGGCCTTGGGCCTTCACAGGCAGCCACATCAGCCGTGTTTATGACCCGGCCACTCATAAACGTGGGATAAAAATTGTTTTGGCTCTTCTTCTCCTTCCACGGATCACTTCACACTCCAATCCCCAAAGCAGATCACATAATCTTGGGTAGAATTTAGTGGCAAGGATCAGTTCCCTGCATTCCCACAGAATTGTTTTAGTCATTCCTGGTAGGAGGAGCGGGGTGGAGGGTAGCTGTTGTTTTACTCCTCCTGGAGGAAATATTTCCTCCAAAAGTCATGCAGGGTTCTGAAGATTTGGTTGACGCAGTGCTTGTGGCCTCTGTTTTGACAGGGGCTGTGCGGCTGGTGGAGGGTGGCCGGGTGGAAGTGCGCCTCGGCGGACTGTGGGGCGCTGTCTGTGGGGATCGCTGGACAGACGCAGACGCCAGCGTGGTCTGCAGGCAGCTGGGGCTCAGGTAGGCATTCTCGACATCACCAGGTGGGACTGAAAACACCAGGAGCCGGTCACTTGTCCTGGGCAGACCTGGGAAGGGGCCAGCCAGGGACGGCCCTGGGGGCCTTGTGCCGGACACCACGAGGCCTGTGGCGGCTGCCGCGAGGATGGAGGAAGGCTTGTGGCTGTGGCACAGGAGAACTTGTCCTGGCCCCTTCGGCCGTGGTGCTGCTTTGCGCCGCCTTCCTGCCAGCCCCACTCCACCCGCTAAATCCTGCCGTGTCTTTGTGGGGAGACATTCCAGAACCACCTTGAGATGGCGGAGGAGGGAATTCCCGGGCAAAACAGAGTGCGGGCCAGAGCTGCACGACGCTTGGGTGCACTCCGGGACTCTCATGAGACATCCAGGACAGGAGGGCTTGTCCGGCTCTGTCCTAAAGTCGGGCGAGAAGCGGCAGCCGGCGCTCGCGTGCCGTTTTGTGCCACGCCAGGTCCATCGCTGCACTGCCAGCAGGGCTGCAGGGATGCCCACCGGCTCGCCCTTGCCTTGGCGAACATGGGGGAAGGGCCTTCCCTGTTCCTGGCGTGAGAATCAAGCCCACTCCCTTCACAGAGATGGGCAGCCAAGGCGGCCATTTCTCAGAATGCTCTGCTGCATTAAGCGCCATAGAAGTTGAGGGATCATTGCATATAACCTAAAAATGGCTTCCTGATTGGAAGGTTACATAACGGACTTTCTGGGACTTGAGCTCCTGGCACATTTGCCCATTCAATACTGATGCATCTCGCGGAGTGTGTCTCTTTCCTTCCTTCGGAAGACCTTTGAGTCTTCCTCCGTGTGTCATGCCTGGGACCATCATAGATCGGCCTTCATGGGCTATTGAGAGAACCACGATCGTCATCGAAGCATCTTTTAACGGCTAGGTGGGCTGGTGACTAGAGGACTGGTGGCGAGATGGGCCAAAGACAGTCCAGTCGGACAAGCCCAGAGCGGGCTCTCGGGGGGAGAGCGCAGGTGCCAGAGCGCTCCAGGGGCAAGCGCCTGTCACAGGTGCCTCGCCCAGCCGTGAGCAAAGCAGAGCAGGTGCCAGGAAACCCAGTGGCTGCATGTTCTGTCTTCCACTCTCTGGCTCAGTGAAATCGGCGCAGCCGGGAAGGAGTGCTGCACTGGGTTGGGAGCAGCACACGTCCACCTGCAGTCCGCAAACTGCCACGGGGATGAGAAGACGCTGCTGCGGTGCCGTTACCACGAGGGCTCCAGCCCCTGCACCCAAGGAGCCGCGGTGGCAACATGTGGCCCACCTGAAGGTAAACCGGGAAAACAAGTGGCTAGCGACCACCCAGCACCTTCAGCCACGTGGCAAGCGAGAGACAATCGTTTTAACAGAACTGAGCCGCGTGCGGCACAGGCACGCTTCTCTCGCCCTGCTCCTTTTGGTCAGATGGGTGTTTGAAGCGTCTGAGGAGCCTATTACCCAAAGACGGCAGTTGGACGAGGGCCACAGGCAGCCGCACTGCCTGTTTCATGCCGCGTTCGGTGCAATGGCAAAACTGTCCGCAGCCTCGCTTGTGCTGGGTGATAAACCTAAAGGAAGTCACAAGGACGAGCTCACTGGCCGTGTGCAGAAGTCTGCAGTCATGTATAAAGGGTGGCTGGTTTTGCAATCCAAACGCGTGGGGTGTGGTGCGGACAGTCCAGGCCGCTGATCCTGCCTCCTTGCCCTGCGCCCCATCGCGTGGCGCTCCAGCCCGGCTCCGACATGGAGCAGGGCTGGGTAGAGGCTGTCTGGGGTGATGGATGCACGGAAGTCGGGGGGGGATTTCGCTCGCCTTGATGCGAGCATCGGCACCCTCCCCTTGTTACACCTGAGAGACACACACACACAGCAGTGCCTCTGCTGGCCCTGGATCGCCGGGAGTGCTGACCAGTGGGTCGCCTCGGTTCCTGACCTCAGTGGGTCTGGATCTGACTTTAACTCATGCCTCCTCTCAGAGTGATGGGCCTCGGGCAGCTCTTCTTCAGCCTGTACAGTGCAGAAGAGTGGCGTATCCCCCTACAAAACCCGGACGTGCCCCCCCCCCCCGCCTCATTAAGCCCCGGTGTGCCTCCTGTGTCGAGAATGAGGCTTGGTTTACTTTAATCAGAGGGAACGCGTGTGGAATGGCAAGGCCTGAGCCACTGTAAGCAGCGCGTTTCCTCGGGACTCAGAAAATGGCTGCATCATTAATGCTTCCCAAACGGTGTTCAAGCGGCTGCTTTGCTTCTGAGGGAAGTGCAGGTGTGTGTGCTCCTGATCCGGAACATTCTCCAAGCCTGATGCAGGCAGAGCTGCTTTATGGGAAGAAAGTTTGCACAGGCATGTTAAGCTCAGTCTAAAGTCCACGCAGTGTGCGTGGTTTTTAAAAATATCTTTTCTAGCGAGAAAGGTAATGAATGAACAAGAGCTGTAAAGGCAGAACAGAAGGGTGCCAGCTCATGTCCTCCCTGGATGCTTCCCCCCCAAGGTGTTGTTTGCTGTAATTTAAAAATATGTGAATAAGGTGTGGACAATGTAATGCAAGGTTACCTTCAGTTCAGAGCCAAGCGAGCTAAACTGAAGACGTTATGGCCGAGCGCAGCGCCGGGAAGCCGGAGGCCGTCTGCTTGGAAGGCGTGTGCCGTGCTTTGCTTTGCGTGTCCTGCCCCTGCAGCTGCTCCGGCGCGGAGCGGGGGGGGGGGCGCAGCCACGAGGGGCACTTTGGCGGGAGCCCCTTCTGGAGGAGCCCACTGGAAGGGCGGTTGTTCCGAGCAGTCTGGACCGTGCCTGATTTCGCCGGCTCTTTTCCCCATGTGTTTGGTCTCACAATTCTGGAGAACAGGTGTAGGGTCTCCGCTTCGTCTGGTGGGGGGTGAGCAGAGCTTTGAGGGCCGAGTGGAAGTCTACCATGATGGCCGCTGGGGCACCATCTGCGACGACCAGTGGGACGACAGAGACGCCGAGGTGGTCTGCAGGCAGCTGGGCCTCGGGTGAGCTGCCCCCGGGTGGGCCGGGCGCCACTGCCCCGATGCACGGTCCCCGCGGGGTGCCTGGGGTCGCCCCGCCCTCACAGCGCGCCTTGCTTTCTTCCCCAGCGGAACGGCAACGGCTGCCCCATGGGCTCGCTTTGGGCAGGGCGCGGGCCCAGTCCTCCTGGACGAAGTGCAGTGCTCGGGCAACGAGCTTTCGCTGGACCAGTGCAAGAAGGATGGCTGGGGCCAGCACAACTGTGACCACACTGAGGACGCTGGGGTCACCTGCGGCCCCTCTGCAGGTAGAGGTACCCCGTGTGGCTCGGGGAGGACACGGGCCCCTTGCAGGCAGGGCTGGCGTGTGCTGCGCTGGGGCGCCTCTCCCTTGCCGGCTAACCGTCGGGCACTGGGGGTTCGCATGGGGCAAACGCTGCCTGCCGCCCGCCCGAGGCAGCCGTGTCCGGAGTCCGGCCTCCTCCCAGTTGTCTGCATGCAAAGATCTTTGCATTGATGAGGAGCCATGCACGCCGTCGGAGGACGTGCAGCGAACCGGAGGCTCTGGGGCCTGAAGCTGCCCCCTGCTGCTTTGCCACGAGGCCTCGGCGCTCAGAACTGCGGTTGGATTGTGCCCACCAAGCTCCAGTGGGAACCTCCGTGCCTGAGGCGCTCAGGAGTGCCTGGCTCTGCTCCTCGGCGTGAGGCGCCCGAATTCCCACTCGGACGCCGAGGGAGATTTCTGCGAGGCAGCTGATCAGGGCGGTTGCGGGCGCCCCACACGGTGCAGCTCCAGGAGGAGGGGGCGGGAGGGGAGGGCCTGTCGTCTTGACAGTCGGTCTGTGTCTCTCCTGCCCTGACAGACGGTGCCATCCGGCTGGCAGGAGGCCAGAGCCCGAACGAAGGCAGGGTGGAGGTGTACCATAACGGAGTCTGGGGGTGTGTGTGTGATGACGGCTGGACAGGGATCAACACACAGGTGGCCTGCAGACAGCTGGGTTTCAGGTAAGTGGAAAGAGAATAATGTTTTTTGCAAGGGATTTTCGATTGTCCACCTGTGGGTTGCTTATGTCAGATCAGGGTTAGCACAAATCATGATTTCCAAACTGATGTGAAAACCTGGTTTCCATTTCCAGCTTATTGGCTAGTCACAGGCCACGATGTGTTAGCTCAGATATGATGCCAAACCAGCTCTGACGTTACTGAACTCTGCCTAGGTGTGATATCTAACTCAAGTAAAAATACTATGCGTAATTAATTGTTAAAACCGATTTTGGCATCTTCACAATCAGAGAGCATTGTCAAAACTAGGTGTTACTTCTATCTATTTCCATCAGTATAGAAAGGAACATCTGGAAGATTATGGCAATGTTTTCTACTTTATACAAACCTTGACATTTCGTCACAAATACAATTTAAAAATATGCTACATCTCAGAAAGAATCTCTCAGAAAGCTTTGCTCGGTACTTCAGTGTTAACAAAATGCACACAAACCTATGCATAATAATATGTAAAGGTATTTATCATGTCATCAGTGTGGCACAGCACTTTAAAAATTATATAATTAAAAGAAAGGGCTTACGATCCAAAGGGCTTATAGTCCAAATTTTACCACAGAGGGAAGTGGAACGTACGAGGGAAGCAATTGGTAAGGAACAAAGGATTCCTGTGAGAGCCAGTGTGGTGCAGTGGTTAAGAGCCTGGGACTGGGACTCAGACGGCCTGGGTTCGAGTCCCCGCTTGGCCATGGAGCCAGCTGGGTGACTTTGGGCCAGTCTCAGACTCTCAGCTCAACCTACCTCACAGGGTTGTTGTTGTGGGGATAAGATGGAGGAGGAGAATGATGTAAGCTGCCTTGAGCCCTTTGCAGGAAAAAGACAGGGTATAAATTGAATCAATCAATCAATCAATCAATAAATGTGTTCTGTTCTGACCTATCGTAAGCTTGCCTTTAGGTCCCAGATGCCTAAATAAAAATTGCATTGATTTTAAAAGCCGGATTGACTGAGAAACTGTGCGATACATCCCCCAACACACTTCCTTCCTTCCTTCCTTCCTGCCTGCCTGCCTGCCTGCCTGCCTGCCTGCCTGCATTCATTTGGCCCCATACCAAAGTTCCTGAGAATAGGACCCTGGGAAATGCGCCGGCAGCACCTGGTCATTTCCTGATCATGCTCAGCTCTGCTCTGGTGGGCGCATGCCAGGGGCCACTGACCCCTCCCGGATGAAGGCCGGTGCACCTGCAACGGAGCCCCTGAGCATGGGCCCCTTGGTGCTTCTGCTTGCTTCCTCCAGGGGTCCTGCTGGGCTGGCGTCGCAGGGGCAGTTTGCGCCCGGCCCGGGCCTCATCTTGCTGGACGACGTGGCCTGCACTGGCACGGAGGCGTCGCTGCTTGACTGTCCCCACAGCGACTGGGGCCAGCACGACTGCTCGCACGAGGAGGATGTGGGGCTCCGCTGCTCCGCCCCAGAGAGCAACGCGATCGCTGGGGAAGCGGAAGGTAACCGGCCGTGGAGGAGTCTGGATGCTGCAGCGACATGGGAATGTGGCATGGGCACATGCGTTCGGCCCACGGGTTCGCTGTGGAACGGCCCTTCTGCACGGCCCGGTCCCCGAGGTCTCAGAGGCAGGGTGCTCGTCACTCGGTCCCTTCATGCTGAAGGGGCCATGACTGCAGGCAGCCACGTGGGCTTGCATGAAACACGGGATGGGGGGCTTTGGCGCCCCCAGGGGCACACAGGTGTGGGCTGCTGAGCCCCCCCCCCCGCCCTGCCCCACTACTTCAGCTTCCGCGAGAGGGCAAGCGGGACTGGCACCTAACTGCTCACGGGGCCCCAGCCCACTTCCCGTCCTGCAGGAGAAGGACGAATGTTTAGTCTTTCAGAATCGCCTTCAGGGGCTTTCCCCCCTTCCCCAGGACATTTTGTTCCTGTCGGTTCTTCTGATGAAGCCCATCCTATTTTGAAGTTGCTCAGGAACGTTTCCCAGTACAAGTTTCTGCACACTGTTTGCTTGTCGTTTTGCTCTCTCTCTGTCTTAAATTATGGCCTGTGACCCGCAGGGATCCCTGTGCGGCTGGTGGATGGGAAGAGTGCCCAAGAGGGGCGTGCTGAGGTTTTCCTGAATGGGCAGTGGGGCAGCATCTGCGATGATGGCTGGACAGATGGCGATGCGGCCGTGGTCTGCAGGCAGCTGGGTTACAGGTAGCGGAACTGTGAGATCCTGCTGGGAAGGAGGGCAGCACTCCTACAGTCGGTGGTCAGCTGCTAGTTTGCCCAAGGATGCCTTTAGAGGGGCCAACAGGATGAAGGCCCTGTCTCCCGGCCCTTCTGCCACTCCACTGCCAGATGTGCTGCTCACTGATAGCACTTTGCCTCAGGGACATGGACTCATACAGCAGTAGAGCTGAAAGGGGCCGGCAAGGCCCTCAGGTCCAGCCCCCTGCCCGGTGCCGAGCTCCCAGTCAAGGCGCTGCTTTCATATGGCTGTCCAGATGCATCGTGCTGCCTCTGTGTGGGAGAGCCCACCACCTTCCCAGGTCAATGGATCCGCTGCCAGAATTTCCAGGTACCTAGCTGGGATCTGGCTTCCTGCAACTCGAACCCATTATCCGTGCCCTGGACTCTGGGATGGCTGGGAAGCGAGCCAGGCCTTCCTCTTTGTGACACCCTTCCAAGCATGTGTAGAGCGCTAGCCTGTCTCCCCTCAGTCTTCCCTTCTCAGGGCTAAACATGCCCAGATCTTTTGATCTCTCTTTATAGGACTTTGCTGAGCATCTTCATTGCCTTCCCTGGAGCCTTTCCAGTTTGTCTGCATCTTTCTTAAATTGTGATGCTCAGAGCTGGATGCAGGACCCCAGATGAGGTCCAACCAGGGGTGAGTAGAGGGGAACTAGTGGCTCACGTGATCCGGAAGTGTGCCACATCCACTCCAAAATAGAACGGGCCTTTTCTGCAGCTGCATCACATGGTTGGCTCATATTCAGCTTGTGATCTACAGAAATTCCAAGATTCTTTTTGTTCATCATATTGTTCAACCTGCCTTGTAGTTTTGCCTGTGGGTCTTTTTCCCTAGGTGCAAAACTTGGCATTTTTTCCTGTTACATTTCATCCTGCTGTCAAGATCTTGACAGGCTGGAGTGCTGGGCTGAAAACAACGTAATGCAGAATCTTGTTTCTGACTTCCAGCGTATTGGCCGTCTCACCCCAGTTTGTATCATCTGCGGATCTGACCAGCGTTCCCTGCACTTCCTCATCCAAGTCGTAACTGAAAATGATGACGCTCACTGGGACCAGGACTGGACCCTGCCTTGGGCTAGCCCACTCGTTCCCTCTGCCCACCTTGAGAAGGTGCCATTGATGAGCACTCTCTGAGCCGCACTGTGGACCCCCTGTGGACCCCACCCCCACCTCGACTGTTGTTCCATCTTGCCCACTTTTAGCTCGTTTGCTAATCAGGATATCACAGGGCACTTGTCAAAAGCTTTGCTGAAGTCACGGTATGATGTCCACAGCCTGTCCACAGACCACAAGGGAGCCAATCGAAAACCGAGATCAGATCGGTCTGGCAGGACCTGCTCTTGTCATTGCACCGTTTTCATGGTGTTCGCAGATATATTGCTTTATGATCTGCCCTGACATTTTCCCAGAGATCGATGTCAGACAGACTGGTCTGAAGCTCAAGGTTGGATGTCAGAAAGTACCCTCAGGGATGGGATGGGCTTGCAAGGGAGGTGGTGGAGGCCCCATCATGAGGGTGTTCAAGGAAAGATTGGACAACCACATGCTGGGGAGCCGGGGGTCAGACTAGATAGCCCAGGAGGCCCCTTCTGACTTGATTTGCTCCTGCTTCCAGCTCTCTTCCACTGCTCCAAGTGCTTCACCCCTCCATTTTCCTTTTCTTCTTTGCTCCACTTCTTTTAATCCAGAGGCTCTTGATGGGCCTGCTAAGATCAGCCTTTCATCTTTCTGTGCCGAGACAGGTATCTTTCTCGTAGGATCTCTCCCCCACTTTGTGTTCCCTCTGTTCTTCCGGAACAAGTCCCATACCCTTCACCCGCTCACTTCCAGCCACGGCAGGCATCCCACCAAGTTTCAGTTCCGCGTATCAAGTCGTGGCTGCGTTCCCGTCTTCAGAGTCCAAGTTCGTGCTCTTTGCTTCTTGTACTCTGGGCATCAGTGTAGAGACACCAAAAGCTACTGCTCTGCAGTCTGGCCTCCTTCCCATTCTTTCGGAAGACTGTTGCTGGGGACTGTGGAAGCTGGTCTCCCTGTTGCGCTGTCCCTTGAGACGCCCAAGTTTGGGGTTCTGCTTAAAGCCCTCCTGTGGCCAAAGACATACCTTCCTCCCTGTCTGTGCGAGGTGCAGCCCACCTGCCAGGACATGTCGCCTGTGGTCCCAGAATGCAACTCTTTCATGCCAGCACCACTTCTGTAGTCAGGTGTGTGTCTGGAGCATCCTCCTTTCCCTTTCTCTCCCTCTCCCAACCACTAGGAGGCCAGGTGAGAAACCAATTTGGGCCCCATCAGCTTCCCCAACCTGGACACACGCCCCAGGCACTGGGCGGTGGCTGCCGCCATCCGGCATCAGGTTTAGTCCTTGGGAGGCTCCACTGCAGTGGCTCCTGATTGAGGCCGCAGATTTTCTTCTTGCAGTGGCGCTGCGAAGGCCAGGACCACGGCTCGCTGGGGCAAAGGACACACCCCCGCTCACCTGGCCAAGGTGGAGTGCCGTGGCACTGAAGGCACTTTGCAGGAGTGCGCTGTCCAGGAAAGCCGTGCACACAGCTGCTGGCATGGCAAAGAAGCCGGAGTGATCTGTGACTTTGTGGAGGAAGAGATCCAGGCAATCGGGAATCCAGGTATTTCATTTCATCCCAGAAGCTGAAACTGTCCGAGTGAGTCACAGGCTATGCATGAATTATCTACCATCTTTAGCACTGAAAAATTAAAAACAATTTTAAACACAAAAGAAGAGTTAACTATTGAAGCCACAGGTGCAGGAGAAGAGTTAATCACGAGTGAATATGGGGCCCCGACAAAACAACTGATGTTAAAGTCCTGCCTGGGATGAGGGGGAGGCCCTAAGCCGGTGTCCCAAAGATGGCAGCCCTTGGACACAGCACTTCATATAAAGGGTTGGAGCAGGACTGGGGGGCGATGTGGAGTCTAACAGGCAGTGCGAAAGGGCCGTGATGAGATGTGCTTAATTCTTCTGGCTTTTGGCAGATGCAGCGCTCAGCATGTGCGGACTGCGGTTGCTTCACTACCGCAAGAAAAGGATAATCGGAGGAAACAAATCACAAAGGTACCCTGCTTGGTGCTTGTTATTCAGGGGCCGCCTGTGTTTGGCTTACATTTACTTCCAGGCAGCCGCCAAATGGTTGCAGCTTCCTGGAACGGATTTGCAGCTCAACGGCCCTCCGGAGGTTGCCATTCTCCACCTAGGTCGTGAAGCACCTTTGCCAAACCCCGGAGCAATGAGAGCTGTGCCTGCTTTTCTGTGCTGAGGTGCAAGTGCCCTTCAGCAGGGGGCGGTGTGTGAAAAGAGGGGCCTGTGCCTGCTTTCCTGACATCACTGAGGGCTGGGGAGAGGCTGGAGCTGCAGTGCCTGGGTGCTCCAGGCCGCTCTCCCCGCGTTGAGGCCCTGCCTTGCAACACGCTAATCAAACAGGTTTGAAACCCCCTTCTTCAAAATGGGGTCTGCATGCCCCAAATGCTGCTATGAGCATGCAATGCCTTGGGACACGGATGGGAGCCACCTGAAGGCTCGACAAGCTCTCAGGCTGGGTGGGGATGAAGACAGCGGTGGCCCAAAGGGAGATGGCTCGTGACGCCGGGAAGCCGGGCAGCCTCCGCTGCAGGGGGCAGAGGCTGCAGCAGCCCGGCCTCACTCCGTGCCTCTGCCCCGCAGGAGGGAGCAGGGCCCGGGCCAGAGCGCTGCTGGGCGTCCGTGGGCGGCACCCCATCCTAAGGGTGGTCCCAGCAACATGGGCACGTGCCCCTCTGGGGAAGGGGTTCCCTACCCAGCATCAGGGAGACAGAGATTTGCACAAACGTGTCGAGCAGCTACTCCACGCTGCCTTCCTCAGCAGGGTCTTCTGCGGGAAGGAAAGGGCCGGCAGGGCCCTTCAGGCAGTGCGGGAAGCTGTGTGCAGAAGGGGGGGGGGCAGGCCTGGTGCAGCTGCAGGCCATGGGCATGATCGCTTCCCCGCGAGCATCATGAGCATCATCACAGGCGAGCTGAGCAGGTGGAGCAGCACGGCCCTCGTGGAGAGGAGCGTGCCCTCAGCAGCGCCGGCCCTGCCTCTGCCTTCTCTTCCAGGGGTGGGTGGCCATGGCAGCTCTCACTGCGCCTGAAGGGCTTCCACAGAGAGGCCCGCCTGCTGTGTGGGGCCACGCTGATCGGCAGCTGCTGGGCACTGACGGCCGCACACTGCTTCAAAAGGTAACGGGCGGCTGCAAGAGGCCCGGGGCGCACGAGGGGTGGTCACGATGCGCGGGCATCTCAGCCACAAGCCTGAGAAATGCGCTGCCCACCCTAAAGCGCCCTCCTGAGCACAGGGGCCGTGCAGCTGGCTGCGTTTGTGAGCGCGGAGGGGCAGAAGCAGGTGCTGGTGCAGATGCGGCTCTTTGCACAGCAGCGTTAGTTCAGGAGGCCCCTGCAGGACCCCTGAGCACAGTGTCCAGCCTGCGTTCCAGCGCAAGGGAGAAGCGGCTGGCCCTAGGCGGCGTGCCTCCACCGACGGGTGATGGCCGGCCGCTCTTTTGGCTGCCAGGTTTGGCGTGGACGTGCGGCGCTACCTCCTGCGCGTGGGAGACCACCACACGGGTGCGAGGGACGAGTTCGAGCGGGAGCTGCCCCTGGAGAAGATCATCCTCCACAGGAACTATCAGCCCAGCGGCAACGACAACGACATCGCCCTGATCAGAATGCGGGGCAGAGACGGCGACTGCCTCTCCTTCAGCCGGCACGTCCTTCCCGTCTGCCTGCCTGGGAGGAAAGAGAAGGCGGCCGTGGACAGAGGGGCCTGCTTCATATCTGGCTGGGGGGACACAGGTATGTAGTGGGCGGGGGCCAGAGCCCCTGGCTGCCTTTGCGGGTTCTCAGACGGCTTGCAGAGGCCACACCTTTGTGAAGCTGTTGGTTGGGGCCAATGGGAGCTGGAGTCCAACAGCATCTGGACAGGTTTCTTCTGTTAGCGCTAGAGACGTTACTGCTTTAGGAACAGAAGTGACGTGTCTGTGCACCCAGTCTTTGGCTTGTCGGCGAACGGGGGGGTGCGGGGAGCTGGGCTGGCTGCTCTGCCCCCCACTCACTGCCTTTTAGACACCGGAAATGAAGTAGCTAAACTTTCAAAATGTTCTGGGCGACTTTCAGTTGTTCTCTGTTAAATGTCTAAATACTCAAGCAGAGTTTTGAAAATCAGGGCCAAAATCTGTGGGTAGGTAATATTCCTGAATAAAAGGGAAAGAAAACAGAAGCAGCTGGATTATTTATCTAGCGAATTTACCTTGTCAAAAAGCAGGTTCACTTTCCTCTCCAATAAAGTTCGTTGGGAGCCAGGTTGCAAAAGTGCTGTGTGGCCACGACGCACCGCAGGTGGAGGCTTGGAGCGCCAGTCTGCAGCCTCATGTGGGGCTTTGCAGATGTATTCGCCCCCATGGGCCTCGGCACATTTTGGGGCGCTACAGCTCTGGGGAATGGAAAGGGATGCGCTTGGTACTGCTGGCACTTGATGGTCACCAAATGCCCAGCACTGTGAATGCGTTACATATTTTCCTTCACAACAGTGAAAAATTCCCAGGCAGTGGGTGGTTGCGATCTCAGTGCCACGTCCCTGGGCGCTGCTGGAGAGCATTTCAAAGCAGTTCACATCACAAAAGTCAAGGAGGTCTTAGAAGCGTCCCAGCATAAAGTTGTGCAGAAGCACCAATAATTGTTGGGGTATTGAAAATATTCCCCAGAGTGCTGCTCAAGCCAGCGCTGCGAAACGGATAGAATGTGGCTTGACCGCAGCTCCCTCTTGAGGCGGCCACCACCGGATCTGGGACTGGGTTAGGAGGGCTCTGGAGAAGCCACGAAGAGGCCAGCTGTCACTCTGGAAGAGTGGGGAGATCCCCAGCGGAGATGGGGGGAACTCTCCGTGGGGCAGCTGTGACCCAGGCGCTCTGCGGAGGTGGGCTTCCTGGAGGAGCAGCGAGAAGAAAGCCATTCCTGAGGTACCGCACACCAAAAGGCATGGAATGGGCATGTGGGAAAGGGTTCCCCAGGCGCCTGGGGCTGCCCGGGTGGCGGGAGGTGCAGAGCCACCAGCCCACTGCGTTGCGAGCTGCCTCTCCAGGCCGAAGCACGGCCGGGGCCATGCCCCATCTCAGGGAAGCATTTTTTCAGCAGGGATGGGGAAGCTGGCCAGGACGGAGGGTGTGCGAGGTGGCGCCCAAGTGAGAGCGGCTCCACTGGAAGGCCCGTCTTGGTCTGCAGGGGGCTGGGACTGGGGCAGAGCGTCACCCTCCTGCTGGACGGTGGCTCCAAACACACAGCAGAGCGAGGCTGGAATTACAGGACGAGAGCCTGTCTGTCTTCGCCTGCCACCTGACTGAGAATCTGTGACGAGACCTGAAAACTGCTCTAAGTTCCACCAAAGATCCCCGTCCAGCTGGACTGAGCTGCAGCAGTTTTGCCAGGATGGCTGAGCAAACCTTGCTCAGCCCAGAGGCACTTGGCTGAGAGAGGCTTGTGCAGGAAGACTGGCAAGAGTGTTTCTTCCAAGCACTGACTCAGGGACGAATGCTTAGACTCCAGCTTGGTTTTGTTTAATTTTCTGCCACAATAAAACACTTTGCGTCTCCACAGCACTTGGTTTCTTGTGTACATCAAGTAGCAACAAGGCCCATTAAATCAATTTCTATTCCATAGCCCAACTCAACAAAATGTAACAAAGTCGAAAGGGCATGAATACTGTTGCAAGGCACCGTGTGTAAGAATCAACTGTTTTGTCAACTCCGTACTCACTGGTATATTCGAGAAACGTTATTTTGCATGACAAAAAAAGGAACCCAAACTGGGTTACAACTAGCATGGCTTTAAAATGAATGACAGCTGCCACATTAAAATGTGCATCGTGTGAAAGCATTGCGCTCACTGGGCGAGAGAATTTCTCCTGCTCACGTCCAGTTGAACAGAATAGGACTTGTTTGCTTGCTGTGTTGAGTGACACCTGTTGTCTTCTGCTGTTGTTTCAGGAAGGTCGTATTCAAGGATACTGCTGCAGGGTTCAGTTCCCCTGCTTCCACGTCAGGTGTGCAAGTCCCGTTACGGAAGGAAATTCACGAGTCGCATGCTCTGCGCTGGAAGCCTTTCGGAAGAGAACCGGGTGGACAGCTGCCAGGGAGACAGCGGGGGTCCACTGGTGTGCCAGAGGTCAAGTGGGCACTGGGTAATTCTAGGGATCACTTCCTGGGGCTATGGGTGCGGACGGAAAGATTCCCCTGGAGTTTACACAAAAGTCAGCAAGTTTGTGCCCTGGATCAAGAAGGTGGCCGGACCGATAGGAGAGGGTCCAGCCCAGAGGTGAGCTCCAGCTGCCTTGCCCAGCAGCGCTGGGCACCCTTCAGTCCGCCTTCAGTCCGTCCCTTTGTGAGCGTCCACTGTTACATCCGTACCCGAGGAAGAGCTGCTTGTGAATAAGCAGACTTGGTGGACTTGGAGGATTCCCTCCTGGTGGGAATGGGCAAGTGAGGAAACCCCTGTGCTTGGTGTCTCTGTATTACTGTGAAGCCCCCTTGCTGAAAGCCACAAGTCATGGCAAAGCAACCCCCCCCCCCCCCGCTGCTCTGCAGGCGCAGTGGCAAAAGGACCAGAGGCAAATCCTGCCTCTTGCTCTGAGCTGACGGTTCCATGATGCATCCGATGGCGCTGCGGCTCATGCTGTGGCAGAGGCGAGCTCTCAAGAGTTGTGGGATTGCACAGGCATGTGCTGAGTGGACATGTTGTTACTGCATAGCTTTCGTTGTGTTCACATGTGCACTTTGGGGCTCAAGCAGGGCTTCTGCCGTCTCCCCGCCACCTCTGCATGTGGTTTCCCATGACCATCTCCGTCTGCACTTGAGTTGCCTGAATTAGCAAAATGTGTAGTCGGTATCGCAGAGCATCATGGGCGTTTCAGAAACGCCGGCCCGTGTTTCAGTCCTCTGCTTGTGGCAAAGGATGCTGGGACTGGTGCAGGAGCAGGGGGCCGCCCTAGCCAAGCGCTCTGTTCTCTGCTTTCACCTGAAGAACAAGGTTAGGGTTGATTTTACCCTACTCACACCTTGGATTGCGAGTAGCTTGGTCTGCAAGTGTTTTGCAAGATGAGCAAAAAGTTTTTCTAAATGTTAACTTGATAAACGAGCGATGTCTTGCAGTACGAGTATTACACGTGCTTTGCCTGCCAAGCATCATGTCACAACTGAGCGCCGGATCTTCTCTCTCTCTCTCTCTCTCTGCGGGTGTGAGTACAGCATCGTCTCCCCTTCCCTGAGCACGTCCGCTTCAAATTGTTGTGATTAAAAAGAAGTTACAGAACAGATTAACCTTATTTACATTTTACCTTATGGGGAAACTCGCTTTGATATCCAAGTGCTTTGGATTACAAGCATGTTTCTGGAACGAATTATGCTCGCAATCCAAGATTTTACTGTATTTGGAGACTGTCCGAGTCAGTGGGATGCAAGCAAAACCCCCAAATGTATTTTGTTTGCTCAGAATGCATCTATTTACACTGCCATCGGTTTGCAAGAAGCGGAGTGCCTGTTCCTCCCATTTGTCTCAAACCAAGTGCACACTCGTTGGCCACAGGGAGGTAGGGTTCTGAAATAAATATGGCTCGGGATCTGTAAACCTTAGCTCCCTGGGTGTATTTTCAAGTAAATGTTCAAAGAAGAGTCCTAAAGCTCAACGCAGGGGTTGTGGAACTCCTAATGAACCTCCCCCATGCGGCCCTTCTGTGTGCGTATCCCCAAGAGGCCGGGCAGCCAGCCATGGAAGGCTGCAGGTCCTGGGTGGGTGCTGCTGGCTCCCCATCTGTCCAGACTGTTCAGAGGCACTTTTAAACAAATTATCTTAACCTACTTAGCTCTGGGTTTACCAGTCCGCTATTTGTCAATTTAATTGTGTTCACTTACCGTATTTTTCCGTGTATAGGACGATACTTTTTCTTGAAAATATTTACCTAAAAATGGAGGGGCGTCTTATACATGGGGGGCCAAGAGGAGAACCGCGGGCATGCTTGGCGGGGAGGCGGGAAGGTGGCAGGCAGGTGCACGCAGCAGCTTGCTCACTCAGAGATCAGTAAAAAAAGTGGGGGCACCCTATACATCGGGGCATCTTATAGTCGGAAAAATACGGTAACTTTCTTAAAAACACAGCGCATCACTCCAGAACCCTTCAGGGCTCTAATGTGGGATGGAGATCTGTGGAATTAACAAACACTGCCTAGGACGTCATTGAGAACGTTGTGCGCACCAATGCGCTGCTCTTCAGCTTGCAGAAAGCTGAAAGAGAACTCGATGCAACAGCTCCTTGCTCCTTGGAAGGCCGGCCGAGGGAGCTCAGGAGCGGCTCCTGCAGGTACTGCTCTGTGGAACGCTGATGCTGGGAGCAGATTTACTGCTGTGTAGCAGTGCCTTTTTCTCTCCCCTTAAGCTGAACTTGTGTGTTTATGAATAAAGCAAGTATGGCCAAAGATGTGGTAAGTCTTCAGTGCTCCGTGACCCTGGTGGCCGCCCAGTGTTCCATTGCTCGGGGAAAAGGAAGCCTCCTTGATGATAACTATGCTAAGATTCGGGCATCGTGCTGTCCTTTCTAACCCAGGAGCAATGCCTGTGAATTTAGTGGCACTTAATCTGAACGGACTCACCTTTACGTCACCTTTCACCTTTAAGTAAATATGACTTCTGCGAAGTAGAAAGCATGCCTTTTGTCCCCTGCCCTGGAACCATTCCGCTGCAGCAAAAGGCACTGCCCAGCTAGACCGGTGCCACCACTGTTTTGCATCTGTAGACAGCTTCATCAGCCGCAGCAACTAAGACACTCGTCAACAGTAATCTCTCTTTCGGCCAAGACTGTGGCTGGTGTAAAGCCGCATGGAATCATTTGCTAACATTCTTCCATGTTCAATTAAATTCAGCACAATCTCCTCCTCTCCGCTGTAAAAAAGGCAAGGCACAGCAATTACTGAATTGCCTGCTCTGCATTATTAGCATGAGGTGTAATTACAGCTGCCAATGTTAATTGCTATCATCTTTTCTTCAGCTAGGATTTGCTTTCCAGGCAGCCTGGCCATGCAAGAGACCTTCTAACTACTAGAGAACTTCAAGTCTAGTTAATGAATCTATCCCTATTGAATGGACTCTGAGATTCTCTTTGGGTGATTGAACAGATGGCCCAAGGATCAAAGGGAAACACTTGGGGTTTTTTTGAAAAGGAAGACTAGAAATGTTTTGAAAATACAAACTGTTTGTTGCTCCTGTGCTATAATATGAAGGTGCCCTCCAGGTGTGGCGGGTGAAGTAGGTGGGAATGGAGGGGCAAGGAAAGGCCTCCAACGGCCCCTTCTTGCATGTTCATCCTTCAGCGCCTTACTGATGAGGGCAGCCCAGCACTCTCCTCTTTCCAGCAACGCAGGAGCATTTGGAAATGCAGAGAGCTGCCACGCTTAGAAAGGATTTTGTCAGTGCAGCAAAACTCTAACCAGACTTCTACATATAAAACCACTGCCCCGCAGTCTGGTTTTGGCCTCCTTGATGAGAGTTCCACTTGGACTCTTTTAGAGGGGCAGCAACATAATTTATTATCCGGGACAGGCAAAGCTTGAAGCAGATTCCAAATTAGCAGGGTTAAATTGTAGCAGACTGACTACACCTCAGTGATGCTTACCAGGAATCACAGAACTTGGGGCTGCCTATGGAGGCTTCAGGCTGTTTAGAGTCTGAACTTAAGGAAGTAGTGATCTGTCTTGGTAACAAATGAGAAAGAATTGCAAAATGAAAACTGTAGTTTGCCACATACGGGGAACACGGAACAGGTTTTGAGAGTCAAAGCAATCTCATTCACACATGCTTGATAGTAGCTTGCCTGATAATAGAATTTACTTTCAAGTAAGTCCACATAGGTTAACAGCTGCATTTCTGCATATACTTTCAATTTTTGACTTTCCCCACTGATGTCTCTCTATGGCAAGAGAGGTTCATCCTCTGCTGCAACCTTTAAAAAAAATACGTAAAGTCCTCAGGCCCACAGTTCAGCTTGGCTATCTTTGTTTTCCATATGCCTTTGTTCAGAACTGTTAAGGCACAGGAGCTTTCTCCCTGGCAGACGCTTAATACACAAGGCTGCTTGTCCAATTCTGTATAGAATTTCATGGCTGCTCTGGGAAAGATGCAAGAGCGCTCCATAAAAATAAATGGAGACGCCCAGGATTTTGCCCTAGCTGCGACTGGGCAGCAGAGGGAACCCAAAGCCAAAGGCAACGTTAATACAACGACGTGCTCTTTCCCACATGACTCTTTATTTAGTTTTAAAATAAAGCAAGTGCAATGCTCCTGTGTGCACGTTAGTGGCCTGCAAGGTTTCTGCGGGCGACAGAGCCCTATTCTGGGCTGGAAGGAGGTAGCGGTGGGACCGGCATTAGAAGTACATCGGCCCTCGCCAGAAAACAGGCGACACTGACAGCTCCCCGAGGACTGCGCCACTGCTCCGATGCAAACGCAGCAATTCCCGAGCTGACCAACGCGGCCGCCCCTCACGCTCTGCAGGCCCCGCGCCTCCGCTGAAGCCCGTCCGGGATCGGTGCCGGACTGCACGGGTCCGGGTGCGCGGCATCCAGGCGTCGAGCCTGTTTCCGCGCTGACTCTCTGCGGGCGCCGCCCGCGCCTCACCGCCCGGGCCCGGAAGGAAGGGCCGGGGACCGCCGCCAGCACGCCCGGCGCGGCCGCGGGCGCGGGCGCGGGCGCTCCTCCGGGGCCCCGCTTTCTCCCGGGGGGGCCGCGCAGGCGCCGGAGCCCGATCCCGCCGCGGCCCCCTCTCGCCAGGCACGACGCGCCCCCGGGGGCTTCTCGCGGGCGCCCCGCCGCGGCCGTCCCGAGCGCGGCCCCGCGCCGGCGGAGGAGAGACCGGCCCGCCGCGCGCGGAGGCCGACGGGAAGCCTCCCGCGCCGCCTCTATGGCCAGGGCGGCGGAAGCCGGAAGGCCCGCGGCCGGAAGAGGGCTTCAGCTGGCGGGGCGGAGCCGGCGCCGTCTCCGTCGCTCCGAGGGAGGGAGCTGCGCGCGGGGGGCCATTTTAGCGCCTGTCCAGCGACGGCCGAGCGGAGGGTTCGGCGCGCCAGGCCGGCCGCGGTCTTTCTGGAGAGGCGCGGACGGAGCCGCCGCCGCTGCCGCCGCGCCGCCCCTGCCCCTGCCCCTGCCCCCTCCGGCGCCGCCAGGCCCCCCGCGATGGAGGGCGCCGCCGCGAAGGGGCTCTAGCGCCGGGCCCGGGCGCACCGCCCCGCGGACCCCTCGCCCCGCCGGGTCTGCCGCTTCGCCCGCCCGCCTCGGCGGTCTCCGCGCCGCTCCTCCCCTCCGTGAGCCCCGCGCCGGCGGCGGGAAGTCGGCGCGCGGCGGGGCCTCGCGCTTCGCCGCCCTTCGGGGCGCCGGCCCGGCCGGCCCGGGGCGGGATGGCGCGCGCGCCAGGCTGCCGCGGGAGCCGGCCCAGCCGCGGTGCTCCCGAGGGGCGCGGTGAGCCGCCCGCGCCGGCCGCCCTCGCGGGCCCCGCTGCGATGCGCGCGTCGAGCGCGCGTCGGCCTCCCCCGAGCCGTCCGGCGGCGCCCTCCTGCGCGCCCAGCGCCGCGCCGCCTAGCCGAGGCCCGCGCCCGCCCGGCCCGCGATCCCGGCTCGCCGCCGCCGCCGCCGCCGCGCCGCCGCCGCCTGGCCGCCGAGTGGGAGATGGGCGAGGCGCGGGCGCGCTGAGCGGCTGGCCCGGCGCCCCGCCGCCCCGGCCCGCGAGAGCGAGAGCGAGCGAGAGGGAGAGCGAGCGGGAGAGCGAGAGCGAGAGCGAGAGGGAGGGAGGGCGCGCTTCCGCCTCGCCGCCCGCGCGCGGGGATGGAACTCATGTTCGCCGAGTGGGAGGACGGCGAGAGGTTTTCGTTCGAGGACTCGGACCGCTTCGAGGAAGACTCGCTTTGCTCCTTCATCTCGGAGGCCGAGAGCCTGTGCCAGAACTGGAGAGGATGGCGGAAGCAGTCGGCGGGGCCCAACTCGCCCACCGTCAAGATGAAAGGTGAGCGGGTCCCGCGCGGGGCGGCGACCCTGCGGCTTGTTCGCGGGCGGGCGGGCTGCACGCGAGTACTTGTTGCTCAGGCGGAGCTGCGTCCGGACGAGCGACCCCTTCGCCCCAGGCTCGCGAGGCCGTTGGAGTGGCCTGCTTCAGCGGTGCACCGTTGCTCGGAACAAGAGTGCTGACGCGGAATGTGCGGAAGCGTCACAGCGCCGCAGGGCAAGCCTAGTTGTGGCCTGATCAGGTAGAAGGACTATGCCTCGCTCGTGCGGTGGCTGCTCTGTCTTGGCCGAGGGTTCAGGGGGTAGTTCGGGATGATGGGACCACTCGCGAAATCGCTGCGCGGCGAGCGGCAGCGGCCCCGCGACTGCGCTCCTACCGAGACTGACAGCAGAAGGTAAGCAGTGCGGGCTCCGCGCTAGCCTTTATGCAGCCGGCGTGGCTTTGCTGAAGCGGAACCATCCTTTGCACCATCGCCGTGGGATTCGTGTCATAGGTCGGTTGTTTGCTATGTAGCTTCTCACTAACAGAAGTGTGTCCTACAGGGTGGTATAATAAATGATAAACAAGTTTCTATTAATCAGAATACTAGCATGATCCTATCTGTCCATGATTGGAATATTGGTCTGAACCACATAGATTTGGGGGAAAAACCCTTCTGCAAATTGCTTGTTCCTGTCATCCAAGTTTCTTTCAGTCATCTTCTGGGTTAGTTTAGTTTGCTGGAGCTCACTCTCAGGACCTGACAGAGGGCCGCTTTGCATGTTAAGCTGTAGCAAATACCTGTTCTGCACCGTAGGTGGAGTTCACAAGCAGCCCTGACTCCCTGCATCAGATGCATGATATTAAGAGCTTTGGTCAAGCATGTGCATTGTTTTCACATGGAAACAATTTACATATAGCAACAACTTGCTTGTGTTACGCAGGCATGCTTAAAATGTTTGAAGCAGCCCTGTGCAGAAGGGGTGGAATTTGCAAGCAAGTCACAGGATGTTACTGGAATTCCACCGCTCATCGTGATGTCCAAAGTGGTGTCATGAGGATCTGTGTGTTCTGAGCCGGGAAGCAATACGCTCCCTCCGCTGCCAGCCCTTGAGCCCTACAAGGCCACCCGTCAGACTGCATGCCCGGCCCTTGGCACTTGCGAGCAGCATGCTGTCCGGTGAAGCGTACCTTCAGGGAAGTGTGGGCTGGGGCTAGTGCCATTTATCCTTGCAGCAGTCCTTATCCTTCGCACTAGTCTGGGTTGAAATAATGACAGGTTTGCACGACACGACAGCCTATTGTGGGTCAGTAGCCACAGTGGACAGTCATGTCATTTGAAGTGAGGCCACTAGTCACAGGTGGCTTTTTCCTGCAGGTCTCCCTGAGAACCTGTGGGCTCTTCTAGGGCTGTTTTACCCAGCATGGGTTGTTATGCCGACTAAAGCAGCCTACTGAGCAAGCACTTGGTAGGGAGGCGGGTTTTTTTGCCTGCCTTAACCTGTCTCCACTGGTGATTGCCCCTCTGAAACGCCCAAATTGCCCATTAGAGGGCTGTCACTGGCTGACCATTCCTTTAAAAAAAACTTCCAAACGTGCACAATACTTTTGATGATTTGCCTAGATGGACTTGCAAAAGTGTGGCAGTAGTCCGTTTTGTGAGGCACTTTGGAGGGGATGTCACAAGCTCTCGGTTTGGAGATGGTTGTCATGGGCAGTCTCTCCCACTTGTCCGCTCTAGCCGATTCAGATGAAACTTTATGAGCAGTCTTTATTTAAAACTTAAGAAGTTAGAAAACAGTATAAATCAATGTAGTGTTGTTCTCTTTGAGATGCGAGAGAAGCATCTGCCCGTGTAAAGCATTGAATACAAACTGAGGCTTCCACTCCTCTAGCTTCAGGGTGGCTCCTGCTGCTTGAGAGCTGGATGGTGGAGATGCGGGACACTTTGTAACTGGGCTACCTGTTTTGCCTGCCATCTCCACAGAAGGTCAAGGAGCTCTCCTGCCATCTCTGCCCCTCACAACTCTGAAAGCTTTCCCTCCTTTTCCAAGGTGGGCTCAGTCTCACGCAGTGCCTGAGAATCTTCACTAGATCACCTTGAAGCTGGATAACCTTGAATCTGCCCACCTCATTCATTCATTCATTCATTCATGTATTTATTTATTTATTCAGAATACTTATATGCTGCCCCATTCGCAAAGGCCTCTGCTCCACCACCACCTCCTCAGACCTGGATGAGTCTGTATGAGCAGACTATAACATGTGAGAATGGGACCTCATATCTACAGTTGTTCACAATCTCCAGAAAAATGGCAAAAGGGGAGGGGAGTGGCAAGCCAAGACATGGCTCACCGTCATGGTGGAAAGAGGAGGCAAAGCGGCTTCAGCCATCCAAGTCCCCTGGGATGTCGGCTGGAGGACTGAGGGGGGCGGAGGGGGGCAGTGAGCCAGGCCACCTGTTGGGTGCACTGTGGCTTGTTCAAAGGCAACCGGCACACACGGCTTATTGCCATGCTGTGCTGCTGTGTGAACCTGCCAGGGAGAGGCATGGCTGGGCAGAGGCTGGAACCCAGGTCTCATCCTAGCTCAGGTCTGGCACTGCTGCATTGCTTTGCTCACAGATTTCTGAAAACAAAGTGGAAATACATAATACATGCTATCAAGCTGCAGGCTGCAAGGAGCCCTTGACTGGAGCAGACCTTCCTGTCAGCAGACTTACCCCCACAGTGTGAAGTAGCTCCTGAGGAGTCTGATTAGGTATCAAAGCTTTCTTAAATGCCTGCAAAAGGACACAAGCTCGCAGTCCTGCATGGCTTCTGCAGCCTTGGAGAAGTAGAGCCCAGTGGTGGCCAGGAGCACATGCTTCTGCTCATCCAGCCCTGAGGAATGAACTTGGGCTTTTCCAGAGCAGCTTAAGTCTTCTTACGGAATGCTGGCACCGGTCCAGAATCATATTCAACTTCCTTTGTGTCTTAGCACTGCATTTTGTGGTGCTACAGGTAAGAAAGAAAAGGATAAAGTGGGGAGAAACTGAGCCGGAAAGCACGAAAGGAAGCTGCCCGCCTGCCTGCCTGTAGGGTGTTTCGTGCCATCAGATGCAGAATGGCAGAATATGGCAGTTTCAAGGCAAAGCAGAAACCGTGGAGTAATCAGATTATGTCAAGCTACCTTTGACTTAATTTTGTGCTTGTCCCTAGGCCAGGAGCATATTCCTCAAATATTGTAAGACATTCTTCAAAAGTATCCCTTCATAAACTGTATGAATAAATTTTTATTTTTTGTTTGGCTTGGATGAGAGTGTGATTTGGTGGAGGGCTGTTTCTGGTAGTGCAGTTGAGATTATGCCAACTTGCATGGTCAATGCTGAGTGCAGGGCCTAAGGGTGATGGGGCTTGAGCTCAACCTCTGGAGCCGGAAAAGGTCCATGCTGGCAAAACCCCTGAGCGCTGTTTTTCTGGAATTGTATGAAATGCAAAACGAGCAGGGGAGCCCCCAAAGTGGGCAGAAGTGGGGCATGGCCCTCTGGAAGCCGTGAGGCTTGCTCTGCCTTGCTCTCTGGGCTGCAGGCTCCCCACCCCAGTCCTGGCATGTTTATTTTACACTTATTTGCCATGTTTATTTTATCTGCATTTAGTGTGTTTATTTCATGTGTATTTACTCAAAAAAAGCTACAAAGTCTCTTACCAGGCAAGCAAATTCGGATGAGTTTGTCCATGGGCCTTATATTGGGCTGGGATCTGGAATCCTTCCTCCTGGTCTCACTCCTGAAAGGGCCGTATTAAGGCTCTTCCTGCTTTTATAATAGCTACTTCCTTCATTTAGAAACAATAGTAACATATCCCTCCTACTAGTGGGCTTTTAGAGTGACCATATTGGTGCTACTGTTACCTAGCAAGCCAACACTAAAATTCTGTAGTGAGTTAACTGTGTTACTGTTGTGTGGCTAAGGTTTGGACTTGTTATTAATTTGCAGTGAGTGTATGTTTGTCTAAAGTTTTGCTAAAAAAGTGAAAGAGGCACACACATAAAAGTAGTCTGGAAAATAATACAACCAATAACCTCTGGATTTCTTCAACTGCATCAAATGCAAACTCAAGCCCTTTTACGCACATGCTGCCAAGCATAAGACTGTGGACCATGTGGCCCTCTGAGGTTTGCAGTGTGCAGCATCCCACTGATGTGGCGACCAGATCGCTCTTGACAGTTGTGAATTCACAGGCTGTCCGCTTCCAGCAGATTGTGCGACTTGTTTTTTCCTTTTTGGCTTGTGTGCTGCAGGGAACGCGGAGGAAGGAGTGTTGACTTGGTGCGGAGTGGGAGAGAGCCCCCCTTTAATAATTCAGCGGGCTGGGGGCACTTTGGGCAGCGCACGGTGTCTCGCTGTGCATCTGGATTTGCAGACACTCAGAATCCGAGCACCCCGAACCCAGGCACAGCAGACTGCTTTCCTCCCTTTGCCTATGGGGCGGGGGAGGGGGCCTGTTGGAATCAAAGAGTGACTACAAATGGAGGCTGGGGACTGAGCCTGGCCAGGACGAGCGCACTTGTGTCAGTAAATCCTATGCGTCTGCCACCGTGCTGCACACGTGCTCTGAAGCCGTCTGTGAGCGATGCAGCGCGCAGAGGCGGACTTGCAGTTGGCTGAAGCTTTGTGTTTTAGCCTCATCCTCACCCGTCTTTCCTTTCCAATGAGCGTCATGGTGCATGAAGAATGCACTGGCCTTGAGCATATGGACTGTGGAATTGGCATTGTGCCAGTGCTTGATGCCAAAGGTGGAGTGGGTAGTGGCATCAGGTGGTGCTGCAGAGCCGGCTGCGATGAGAAGGCCACTGCTTGGCACAGTGGTCTTAGTGTGTGGAAAGCGGTGATGGGGGGGCACATTCCCCCCAGGGCCCCTTCCCAAGCAGGCGCTTTTCTTATTTCCTGTTGATGGGGCCCAAAGCATGTTTGCTTGAATGACACAGATTTCGGTGAGTTTTAAGGGTTAGAGACACAAGCTTTGTTCTGTTTTGTTTCTCTGAATAGAGGGCAATGACGGGGAATCGTCAAGATCTACCTTGTGTGTGCACTTGAATGGCAGAGGGAGCGATGGGCAGCCTCTCCTGTTGCATTGGCCTATTGTGGACTGTTTGGATTATCCGCTCCGTCGTTGGGTAACCAGAGCTATCCTGAGGAGCTGTTTTGATTGATCTTCATATGTTCTTCATATATTCTTATGGTCCACTTTTAACTGGCAAGTAGTTTCAGAAACTCGATGTTTTGTCTTGCCCCACTCCACCAGGAATATCCCTGAAGTGGCTGTATCTTTTGATTAAGACTTTGGCTTCCCTGCCTCGGCTTATCACTGGGCCTGCCTGTTGCCTTGTGCTTGACACTGGTCTCCTCCGTCCAGGTTAGGGGCTGCTCTTGGTCACTCCTGGACCCTTTGCACAGTGACCTCCTCTTCCCATGTGGGCTGCCTTGGGTTCTCGGCATGCCCAGACAAAGCGGCTGTCTCCCACAGTTGCTGAGGCTAGAGAGGTGCGGTGCGGATTTTTATGTCAATTGCATTTTGAATTGTCTTCACATCCAGTATTAATCTGTGGAGAAATCTGGAGTGTAAGATCGGCAGGAAAATGTTTGCTTAGTGGAGTTGGACAGGCGGGCTGATTGTTACTTTGGATCGTGTTCTTGGAAGTGCACCTTAATGTGGTGAGGGAGCTCAAGAGTCCAGAGAAGCTGAGAGCAAAGCCACTGGGCTTTCACTGATCCCGGCTGGGTCAGCAAGGGGGGATAGTCAAGGTGGCGATGCCAGGCAACGAGGCACCCGCCGTATTCACTTCCGGAGTGAGTGTTCCATCAGGACTAGGCTTCTTCTGTTTCTTCTTCAACAGGTTTCTTCTGTTGCTTGCTATCTTTTGTTTTTGTTGGAAGTGTTTGTAATTGTACCTTTAAAAAGCCTTTTTTTTATAAACTCTCACCCATCTTGGACTCCTTTTATCCTTAGGGTCACTTGCCCTGGGAACTGACTTATCATTCTCCTGAGTTTATTGAAATTGGCTTTCTCAGAATTCAGAGTACATGTATGCCTAAGCTCCTTTTTTGATTCCTTTAAAATCAAGAACTTGAGTATGTTGTGGTCAGTTTCCTCTAGAATTCCCATAACTTCCATTTTATCCACTACATCATCCTTACTAGTCAGTATGAATTTGAGGATAGCCAACCCGCTAGTTCCTTCCTTCACTTTCTGTAGAAGAAAGTTATCTTCCATGCAAGACAAGAATTTCTCAGAGGGTGTACTTTGGTAGAGTGTGTCTCCCGACAGATAAAGGGATGATTGAAGTCCTTCATTACAACCACATCTCGCTTCCTTGAAATACTGGAAATTGGCTGAGCAAAAGCGGCCTCCTTATCTTTTCCTCGACTGGGTGGTTGGTAGTAGACTCCGCCTGTTCCGTTTCTTTTATTCCATGACATGTTTATTTTGACCCAAATGCTCTCTGTGGGGCTCCCAGGCTCATCTTCCTGTATTTCTGCACAAGGATAAATGTTTTTAACTTATAATGCGACTCCACCGCTTCACCTATTTCTTCTGCTCTTTTTGGCAAGTGATATCCTTCCACTGCTATCTTCCCATCATGGGAGTCATCCCATCAGGTTTCTGTAATACCTTTCAAGTCATATTTGCTTTCATGCATAAAGACTCCAAGTTCATTCTTTTTGTTTCCCGTAATCTGGCCCTTAGGGTAGAGACACTGAAGCCCCTGTGCTCTATGGTCTGGCTTCTTGGGATGCTGCAGGAGCTCTTCTCCCAGTTATGGTGCACAAGCCTTCATCCCCCGTCACCTCCAAGTCCACATCTCCCCTGCCCCCCACCTCCACAGGATTCAGTTTAAAGTCCTTTTGAGGAGACTCTTCATGCTGTGGCCAGCTAGTTCTTCTTTTGGAGTGCCTGGGGAGATGGCCATAACTTGGCGGAAGAGCATTTGCTTTACCTGCAGAATATTTTCTGTTTCTGACATCTACAGGTAGGAGCACAAGCTGCAGCCTGACTCCAGCAACCTTCCATTGAGGCATTTGGCCGTGGCTCTCACAGTAGACAGCACTGGGCTGGGTGCCATACATGGCCATAAAACTGTTTGGCATGGCTTTGGCCAGGTGCTTGCCTGCCTATTTCAGTTTAGTAGCTAAAAACTGCTTAGTTGTAATCTTGCACCAATAGATCATTATCTGGGTCAATTAGAAAGAGGAAAATATGACTGGCTCTCCTATTGCATTAAAGTTGCTCACTGCTGGCTTAGCCCTGACCAGTGAATGCCATTTGCAATGTGAAGGTTTAAAAGCTTGTTTGGAGAGTATCTGATTTATAAAAGAATTATAAACTTGTGCAGTAGATGGAGGTGATGGATGCTGGAGAGTCATTTGCCTTTGTCTGGTGTCTTGGCAAGTCAAAACAGTAGCCTTTGCATTAGCTTATGCTGGACTGAGTAACATGCTAACAATCTAGAGAAAACAACTCCTTGGAATGCAGTGGTGCCTTGGCTCACGAACAAACCGGGTCACGAACAAACATTTCATTAAAATTCTGACTCAGGTCACGGAGTCCACCCTGGGTGGCAACCGAAATCGCAGCCGTCTCCCCCCTGCCCCCGAGTGGGGAGATGGCCGCGATTGCAGTTGCTTTCGTGCAGGGAAGGTGTGCGTGATCACAGGCGCGCTGCTGCAGGAAAGACGGGCACAATCTCGGCCATCCCCCCCCCCCACCAGCACGATCCAGGCCATCTCCCCACCCCCAGCGCGCCCCGTTCGCGCCCGTCTCTCTGTCCCCCAACATGCCGTTTGTGACCGTCTCTTCCTCCCCCAGTGTGCCCGCGATCTCACCCGTCTCTCCCCACCAGGCATGACAGGCGCCTGCAGGCATGTCGGGTGCGATCTCGGTCGTGCTGGGGGGCGGGGAGATGGCTGCGCTTGTGCTCGGGGTGTGGGTGGCGGGAGAATGCCGGGATCTTTGTTGTTGTCACTTCAATTTTTCTGATTTAAAAAATGGTTACAGAACAGCTTAACCTTATTTACATTGAACCTTATGGGGAAATTTAACTTGGCTCACGACCAATTTGGGTCACAACCAGAGTCCTGGAACGGATTAAGTTCGTGAGCCAAGGTACCACTGTACTCAGTCAGCAGCAGATCATGGGTTAATTAATAACTGCAAGCCACTTTCACTTTCAGTCAACAATCTCAATAATAACAAACCATGACTTAACAATTGGGTTATTTTAGACTGTAAACAATACATCAGTCTCAGTTTGCACATCCTGCGAACAGCTTTTGATCATGGTGATGGGAGGTTGTTTTCCTAAAATGGAAGTAACTCACAGGAAGTGTGCATTCCTGAAGACTGTGAGTTAAAGAACTTGCCGTTTGTTCACATGTGTGAAGGAGAACATTTTCTTCTAGGTCTCTAGAATTAGAGAGTAAAGCTCCTCTTTGCTGTTGGTGCTAATACAAGTTTAGCCAATGAGGGTGTGTGTGTGTGTGGCGGGTGTAGCAGCATGATACATAGTTTGGTCTTTGTGAATGTTAGTAGTTGTTGCATTTAGGGGGGCAGGCTTGCATTGTTTTCTATTCTTAGGGCCACAATAGGATTTTCGCTGAAATTCCTGAAAGAATATGGGTCCTAGAGGTTGTTGACGCAAGTTAGGCATGTTTCTCTGATTGTGGGGCTGGGAGAAACTTTACTGGTTGTGTCTTTTTGTGTCAGTAGTTTATTAAATGAAACAGATGGGTGATTGCTAGAGAGTCCTTGGGACTGATTTATGCAGACTATAAGTTGAGTAAACAAACAGACAAAATGGTGAGCCGTGCACTTGTTATCTTACAGGATCGGTGCGAACTGTGTTATCCGTGCTTTTTTCATGTAAGGGAAAACTCCGGAAGCCCTTCTGTTTAGTGTTTATGTGCTAGTTTGATTGCACAGTTCAGCTGACTTGTTCTAATATGCCGTGCTGTTTCAGATGGGCTGGTGATCCCATTGGTGGAACTATCGGCAAAGCAAGTGGCATTTCACATTCCCTTTGAAGTGGTGGAGAAAGTGTTCCCACCAGTGCCTGAGCAGCTGCAGCTTCGCATTGCCTTTTGGAGCTTCCCGGAGAATGAAGAGGACATCAGGTAGGATCCTCTCGCCTTGGAATTTCTCTTGTTTGAAATAGATGTTGCTTCTTTCACATACGCCATCAGCAATACTTCTGTAGGTACCGTTTTATATACTGTTCAGTCCCTTTCCAATGGACAAACATAATAATTTGCAATGGAGTCAGTCCATTATACCTGGATTGACTAAAATGTCACAAAGTAATGAACAAGTTTTTGAGTTCCCCAAAACTCTCCTTGGAAGTTGAACAAGAAACTACATTCTTGGGTATTATTATTATTACATTGCATTTAATTAGATGGATATGATGAAATATCCAAATACTTTGTAAAATGGAATGAAAGAGGTGCTGTGCATACTTAGATAGGTTAAATAGTGCTTGGTGCAGAACAGATGAAAGTTTGAAACAGAGGCTGTTTGCAGTTTGGTCATGGTTGCACCTTGCTTTTCCACAGGAAAAAGAGAGTAAATTTGCCCTCCATCTTGGAGAGCTCATCCTCTGGTAGTGGTCGGCTTACAGGGTAGAAGGTCTGCTTGGATGGTCTGTCCCACGACACTAAAGAATCTTTGGATTCTTGCTCTTGAGTTTTCTTACTGTTTCTGCAGTTGATCTTTTCAAACCCTTGCTGGCCTCAGCAGGAAATGATGCAGGTGTTTGGCAAGGTCAAAGAAATTCTGTCTTTTCTGTCATTGCTGCATTTGTTCAAAGCCATCCAGTGAGCTTTTTGTACTTGTCAGAAGACTGTTTTTGAGGAGGAGAACTGGGCCAGTGGATGACCTACTGTGACCCGTTTGCAAGTAGATTTGTGGATAAAGTCACTTGCTCAGACTTAAGACTGCCGTGAGGGCAGGATCGTCTGACGTAAGTGTGCCACCTGCTTGCTCAGTTCGGTTGGGCGCGTCTCAGGTGGGGTGGTCTGAGGACAAGGGCACAATTGGAGAGTATGTGGCCTGCTCCATGCATGTCCAACCCTTGTCCTTCCTGGGCAAGTATAAGCTGCCCAGTAGAACAGCTAAATGGGTGACAGGAATTGCATGCCTTCTTCCATAAAACTGTGCCCCAGCGTGATCAAAGGAGGTAGTGTTGAGAAAGTTATTAAAATAAACTGTTGATCCCCTTACATTGGGTAATTTCTGGCTAGTTCCCAACAGCCTGTCTCACGGTAGGGTGCTTAGCACATGATTGCCTTTCAGCTCCAGGTATTTCTGGATGAAAGGGGTCATCTGGGCCCAAGCTGTGTGAGGCTGGGTGGTCTTGGGCTTCTGGTGCTGTGCAGCGTTCTAGTCAATTTGTTGTGTGTTCTGCATGAATTGGAATGTTACATTTCTTCCTCTTGTGAGGCTCCCATGGCAGCTCGCACAGCTAGTTTTATTCTCACAACAACCCTGTGAAGTAGGTTAGGCTGAGAATGAGTGACTGGCCCAAAGTCACCCAGGGAGCTTCATGGCTGCGTGGGAACCAGGCTCTGAGTCGCTCCGGGCCCCAGTCCAGCACTCCTCGCCGTGCCACCCTGGCTTGCAGCGGGTGAGACCAGGCTGTGCTTTCTGACACAGTCTGTTGAGATGCTGCACTGCAATGGGCCAGGTGAGACTTCGCCACTGGGATGCAGTCCAGGCAGGACAGAAATGCTCCTAGTTAGAAGAGCATCTCGGGACAGCTGCACGGCCCCTGCAGGATGGGGAGGAGGTGCCCTCCTCTTTGAATGCACGTTGTCGCGTAGACATACCTCTGGGCCTTGTTTTTAATAGTTGTGCTGATTGCTGTTGATCCACTTTGGTGACTTTTTGCTATTTGTTTTTTTATTTCTTTATTGTTTTATAGTATTTATTCTGTTGGCTGCATTTAACTTTTTTAGAAGGGCTTTTTGTGCGGGGGGGGGGTGATTTTGTTCTTTGACAAGCAGAAGATAGCAAGGGTGACCAGATGGGAACCTGGATATTCTAGAGACCAAAGAATGTTCAGAGATGGAGAACTGGTCTGTGGTGAATTCCAGGTTGCCCCCCCCCCCCAACCGCTGGGCCCTGTGTGGGCCATATGGCATCAGTGGGAGTGGGCCCCCTGTCCCATTTTGCCTTTCTCTGGGCTGTCTCTTCTTGCTTTAACACAAAACTAAACACAAAACACAAAATGGCAAGCTTGGGCTGGAGTGCCACCACTCTCTGAAGATAAATGACCCAGGACGTGTTGCTGGTTGGCTTCCCTGAAGAACATTTAACATCGGAATGCCTTGCCTCTTCCAGACTATATTCCTGCTTGGCAAATGGCAGTGCGGATGAGTTCCAAAGAGGCGAGCAACTCTTCCGGATGAGGGCTGTCAAAGACCCGCTGCAGATAGGTAGGCTCTTTACATCTGATCATCTCATGTTGGCATGGAACGCGGTGCAGGTCTTAGCTCAGACTGACAGAGACCCTCTGCAGCATGGTTTGGGGCGGGGGGAGGAATTTCTGAGCGTGGGTGGTGTGGTGGGTGGTTGTCCAGTTGTGCTAGAGCGGCGGGGCTTTGGGGGAAGGAGTTGGGTAAAGTCCTCTTTGCCAGCTCTGCCCCTCAGTAATAAAAAGGAGGAGATCCTCTGGACCCAGTTTTAGTGCAGCGGAGTCTCAGACCCTCTGCTGTGTTCGCTGGTGATGTGCAACCAGGAAGGGATGTTTGCTGTGCCCACTGCACTGGCTCTGCCGTGCGGGGTATTTTTGCCTTCACTGCAGTTATCCAGAGAGGATTGCCAGAACGATCCATGCATGTTGGTGATGTTATGTTTGCCCCGGTTTTGTTGTATGCTTCCTCATTGTGGCACGGCTCCACATTTATATTTGTCTGTGTAGTAGTGGTAGGTTAGAGCCCACACTGAGCTTTGAAGCATGCAGCGCATCGTGGAGTAGCACTGCTGCCTGCTCCGCCCTCACGCCTCCTGGCAGGACGGCCTCCCAGGACGGGCTGCTGGCAGTGCAGCTGTGGATGCAGCCGTCCTCTCTGGATGCCCACACCCACCCAGAGCCCTCTGGCATTGGCAGGACAGGCTGGATGCCAGCCTCTCCGGGCTCCAGCGTTGCGCTGGCTGCTGAAGACATTGCTGTTTGCGCCATTCGAGCTGAGTGGCTGGTTCTGTGTTTAAATTCTGCTTCTAGGTTCTGTTTCAGTGTGAGGTTGGCGTGCACGCTGATGATCCGTGCCGCATTTTGCATTGGTTTTAGCTATGGTGTGAGGTAATAGATAAGATATGGGGATAAAAAAACACAAGCATGTTATCAGTTACTCAGAATAATATTTAACCAGTTACCAGCTCCTTTTGAAGAGAACAGTTCTTAAACCTGTGAAGTGAGTTGTTCTGTCTTCTTTCTGTTTTGCTGTGTCAGCGACCTTTTGATATGATGCTTCACAGTGTCATGGAGAGCTTTCCAAGACTGAGCGCATCTCACTCGATCGGGAGTAGATGCAGCTTTCATCTGGAGCAGGAGGGCTCTCGGTTAGAATGGACACAGAACCACCATAGCGGGCAGCTGGGCTGCTGCTCCCAGGGGAGTCTTGGCCACCTAGTGGAAGAGCCTTCAACACAGCCTTACGCAGAAGTGGGGAGGCAGTGACCTCTTTCAGAGAGGGTGCGCTTGCCGCTGGAGAAGGCAGTGCGATGTGGGAATATAGTGCCTGTAATCCCACAAATGTGGGTACAGTTGACTGTTGCCCTTTGAGGTGAAAAAAATGCTCTGTGAATTGGAGCTTCTTATTCCCAAATCGAGAGCTATTCATACTTTTCATGATATTCTGGAAGTTTAGCATTTTCTGCTAACCACATTTAATGAGGGAAACCTCTTCTAGAGATGGAAGATGTCTGTTTCCAGGGAATTTTAGTTATGCCCTGAGCAATTGAGAGTGACAGACGAGGGGAAGGATTTAACAGGCATTTTGAGCAAATCATCTATTCTCCCAGCCATAGCTATTCCACTCTCTGAATTCAACGGAGTGCATGAGAGCATGAGCTCAGCTGAATCTGCTTTGCTTTGCTTTGCTTTGCTTTGGTGCCAAACCACAGTTGAGCCCTCAGTGCATACCTGGGATGAGCACAATGAAGTCTGACTTCCGCATTCCGCGTCCTTCCCTGCCCACCTCTCATGCTGTGTGAGAAGGACCACAGCACCTTTTTGCTTCAGTGCAAGTCCTTGACTTGTCAGTGGAGCTATTGATGTGCACCGACAGCACATCATCAGTTAATTAGTCCAAGATTTGCTGCTGCAATCTTGAGTTTCACTGTCTTTTTGAATATTCAGCCTCCACCTGAGCCAACTGAGGCTTGCTGTTTGACATCTGAGCCAGGACTCTATAGGTTAATAATATGTTAAACAACCCACAGTTAACCTGACTACTAATTGTAGTAGTAGAAACTCTGATAAGTTCTCAACAAAAGTTAGACAAAACTGGAGAACATCCAGAATGACCCAGTGGGAAAAGCAGCAAGGTGCTAATGTGCTAATAAGCATTCAAGATGTAAAAATGCCTAGTTTTACTACTTGAAGTATTCTAACCCATTTCTTCCCTGTTCCCTATATTTGGGCCTCCTTCATGGACTAAGCAAAAGACAGGGACAATAGAACACATGCATGAATTTTTAACAAAGCATCTTGGTACAGAATTTTAAAATGTACCCACAGCATTCACTCTAAATGGCATTTTTTTTTTTTACATCTTAAGACTTTGTCTCTCCTTCCCATTCAGATTTTTGTCAAGTCAAAACATTTTGAAGAGTTTGTTGTAAGCCATAATCTTGGGTTCATACGTAATGGCAGACCAGGTTTCATGCAAGACATTAAACGATGCAGGAGCTGTTCTCCACATCGCGTGGGCGAAGCCGCGCTCAGGCTTGCTTCCACCGCTGCGTGCAGGGTGAACAGTGGCTCAGTGTTCCCCGTGAGCCTAACAGGTGCACGTGCACACAGTCGTCAGGAACTGAACGAGTCCAATCATTGAGTGGCTGTCAACAGGAAGCACTGAATTACGATCCCATCGGATGAGGGGCCTTCTAATCCTTGCTGTTGAGCCTTCCTTTGCTGAAAGCCTGCTTCCATTCAGGAAATCGAACAGGAATTGTGGCTGGCTGAAACATGGCACCAGGCAGTTCTGATCGAAACAAGGCGCCCTGTAGATGGTAGCAGCTGGAATGAGTCGTCCACTAACGATGTGTTTGAGTCGCAGCATTCTTTGTGCGTGTGTCAGACAATAACCTTTGCCCTGTTCTCTGGCAGGTTTCCACCTGAGTGCCACTGTGGTGCCTCCCCAGATGGTGCCACCCAAAGGCGCATACAATGTGGCAGTGATGTTTGACAGATGCAGGATCACCTCGTGCAGCTGCACCTGCGGAGCTGGGGCCAAATGGTGCGCCCACGTGGTGGCCCTCTGTCTCTTCCGGATACACAATGTATGAATCGCAGCTGTCGTCCTCGCGCAGATAGTCTCAGAGCCCAGGTGTTCAGTAATGGCAGGTTCTGTGCTGGCTTTTAGCCTTTTTTATTCAAGCTTGAAATGAGGGCGACCCTCAGGATTACGGTTCAGGGTTCCCCTGGCTGTATTAAGGAGCTTTTAGTTCCACACAGAGTAAACAGAAGTAGCACTGAAATGACCGTGTTGGTTAGAATAACCAGAGATGAAGGTTGTCACAGGAAAAGGCGATTGTCGTGTCCTTCCCTAGAAAGCCATTCAGTTTGCGAATGTCAGAGCTCCGGTGCGGTGCAGCGGTTCAGGGCTGGGCTGCGACTCAGCAGGCCTGGGCCCGGGGGCCTGTTCAGCTGTGGAGCTCACTCGTGGCTTTGAGCCACGCATTGACTTCGGCCTCCCACCTTGCAAGGATAAAACGGAGAGCGGGAGGGTCACACATGTCGCCTCGGGGGAAGAGGCACGATACGAACGACAGATGGATTAATAGCTGCTGGAAGCCGAAAAGCTTTGGGGCTGCAGAATCCCCCGGCTTCCATTGCAGATCCCACTAGCTGCTCAGGCGGCAGCTCTCCAGGCCGGTGCCCCTGCGCTTCACGATCTCCCCTCCCCTCCCCTCCCAAAACAGCCACGGGGACGTGGGCACGTGTTGGCTGTGGCCTGTGCTGAGAGGCGGCAGCGCCCCAGATGTTGCCTGTCCAATGTGCTGAGCCGGCCGCTGAAGAGTTTTGGCGGGCTTCCTGTGCCTTCCGTGCAGGCCCTTTCCCACGTGTCCTGTCTTCCCCCTCTAGGCATCCGCGGTGTGTCTGCGAGCGCCTGTCTCAGAATCCCTGTCTCGACTGCAGAGAGACCAGCTGCAGAAATTTGCACAGTACCTCATCAGTGAACTCCCCCAGCAGGTAAATGGAGGCAGAGGCGGGCCCAGAGAGCCTCGCATTCGGAGGCGCATGCGCCATCCCCGCTCTGGGTTTGTGGGCATGGCTTCATTTTCATACCTGGCGACTCGGAATTCAGCACTCCCTGCCGTGTGTGGGCATGGAAGTGGGCCGGGCTGCGGAGTCTGAGCAGAACATGACTGCTGGATCCGCAGGCAACAGCCCTGGTGTGGAGCAGGGGGACCGTGCCTTCGAGCACTCAGGCGTGGGGTTGCACGGCCGGACTCTGGATGAATGTCCTTGTATAAAGCCCCCTGCTTTTATGTGTAGGGAACAATCAGTGGGGAAAAGTATTTCTATGGTCAGTTGTAGCAGATCCGGCACAAAATGTCAAGTGTTACATTATTTGGACTCCGTATCGGCAGCTTGGTCAGCCAGATCATCGCAGGTCTTGTACTTCAGCCTCAGAAATCAGCAGGACAAGCATTCACTCTGCCCATCCAGTTTCTCGCCCCCCCCCCACTATTTTGTATTTTACTGTTGCTTTTCTTCTGTTTGCATTGTACACTTTTAATTCTGTATTTTAAAACCTTTTGTTACCCGCATGTAAGCCAACAACCAAGGTATGTCAGTGGCAGGTAAGAAACTGCCGAACACTTAAAAAGCTGTCCTACAAAGCAGCCGTAACATTCCTGGGTTGACATTTCCAAAATCCCACAAGGCAGGCAGAAGGGACTAATGGTCTTGCTGGTTTTCTCCTGGAATCAGCTCTTGTTGTGCTTAATAGTGAACTGAGCATAGAGCAAAGGGGGAGCATAGAGAAGAAGGGCGTCCTCTAGCTGAGGCGCCATGGCTGCGCGTGCCCTCAGATCTCAAGCAGTTTGGGCTGTGAGGTTGCAACTGGCACTTTGAACGGTGGTCAGAGATGCTCTAACGGCCAGTGAAGCTCTCTCAGTTTTGTTTTGCTGTTGCATGTCGGTGTTGCGATGTTACTTACTGTAAGCCACGCTGAGTGATTCTTAAGGATTAGGACAGGTATAATACATGCATGCAAATATTGGCAAAATAGGATCATTCTAGAAGCTCCGCTGTACAGTCAGGCAACTGGTCTGAACCTGTTGAAGTTTCTTTCACTGTCTGACCTGTGAAATTTGCTCAGTTCTCAGATAATGAATATTTGCTTTTTCAAAGCAAGGACCTACTTTTTGTATTAATCTGGCCTTCCGTCCTTCCTTCCCTATGCTGCCCCATAACCCAAAGGTTCTCTGGGCAGCTTACAGTGCTTTAACAGAAACTGTTACAACTGGTAATATAAGCTGTTGGTCAGACCTGCAAAACTGAAGTTACCCACCTCAGAAGCATTCCAGCATCAGTGTTCAACAAATGAAATTCACCGGTCTGCTTAAATAATGTGCACGTGCTGCTTCGGTATACGGTGGCCTGCTGCTGTTGGCCAGTTCGCTCGGGCAGCTCGCATCAGCAGGCGGCTTCACCCAGACCACCCGTCTGCTGGTGATGCGACCGAATCCGTCTCGCAGGAGAGCCGCTGCTTCTCTAGGGGCAGCTTTGTTATCAACTCACCAGTCAATAGCTTTCTTGCATTTAGATACTTCCTACTGCTCAGCGTCTACTGGATGAGCTGCTGTCTTCTCAGTCCACTGCCATCAACACCGTATGTGGGGCTCCAGGTAACTTTAGCAGGCCTTTTAATTTTAATTTAAACAATAACATTGCTTTTGAAATGTCAGGGCACTGCGTTCCGTGGTTTTAAGCAAGGGTGGGAACAAGTTTTGTACATAAAACGTCCGGTTGTGTTGTTGGTTCCTAAGTGGTGAGAAAGGTAGCTCTATTTTCATTGGGACCTGCTTTAATCTATTCTATAGCACCTCCAGGGGTAGAGTGCAATGTATTCTGCTTTCAGAAAGAGATTTGGAACAGCTTTCTTTCTGGAGCACAGCTAAGGCTCACCGTTCTGCAGCCCTGAGCAAAGGGGAACGTAAAACATTTCCGGCTCCTGCAAAAACGTATCTGTTTTTTCTTAAGATCCCACTGCTGGTCCCTCTGCATCAGACCAAAGCACCTGGTACTTGGATGAATCTACATTAAGTGACAACATAAAGAAGACCCTGCACAAATTTTGTGGTCCCTCTCCTGTTGTCTTTAGGTAAAACTCTTTTTGTCTTGATTTTCCTTTGCAACTTGCGGTGCTGCGCGGAGCCAGAGGTGGCCTTGTGCCTCCTCGTTTGGCTTGTCCAGGGCTTGCTTGGCATGCCAGTTTTCGCAGTCCCGGGCAGGTCGCACAAAGAGATGATCCGCCGAGCCCTAAGTGGATCACCGTGCGTGCTTAGCCAGCTGCTGTTGAGCAAGTGGGTTGCGCGTTGTGTGCGCACACCTCCGGGTTGTGATTTCTCTCTGGGCAGCCCCAAGGCTAATGTTTGTGGCTGCTTCTCTTGCAACGGTGGCACATTGCGTTGTCTTGTGTCCTCAATCAAGAGTTTGCCTAGTCAGTTGAGGCAACATGTTGATGATCGACAATGGCAGCCGAATGAGCCTGTGCTCAGAGACCGCAGTGGCCGGGCTCGCTCCTCAGGGGGAGCAGGCATCCTCTTCATGGCTGCAGGGGGGTCTCTGCCTGCCCCAGTGCTTTCCGTGCACAAACGCTCCCCATTCACACAAAACTAGCATGGCAGAACCCTTTGCCTCGCTGAGGAAGGGCTGCCTCCCCTTGACCGGCTCTCTGGGGGACAGTGGAGGGCTCCTCCTCACTCGCTTTGCACGGAGTCGTAGGATCGGGGAGTTGGCAGAAGGCCCTCTGGTCCCTCCCCCTGCTCAGTGGGGCACCAAGGGAAACCAGCCCTCTCAGGTGGCTGCTCAAGTGTCCTCGGTACCTAGAGGATGCTCTCTCCATAATGGTTTGTAGAAGTGGGAAAGAAAGAAGGTGCAGAAGTACGAGCCTCACAGGTTCGCCTCTAGGTGGGTGAAGGTGGAACAGAACAGTGACTGGGGTGTAACTCCTGACCCACTCAGAGTAATACGTTTTGATTTATTAACTTGCTCCTTTTTAAAAGCTTGCTACCTGTCCTGGGATTTTCTTTGAACCAGGAGCAAGCAGTGGTTCAGGGTCTGCCCTGCACGAGCCCACTGGCCTTGAACAGCCCGCGGCTCGCGGCTCCTCCCTTGCAGTTCCTTCCGGGGCCTCCTGCCACGAGGGGTGCAGAGCGGCCTGTCTGTCCTTCACCCTGTGCCTGTCGAGACTGTAAGAGACATTCTGCACCTGCAAAGGCGGCCTTTGGTAGGAGAGTAAAAGGCCCCTCCAGTGCATCGCGTCAGTCTGGGTCCATGGATGCCCGCCCTGGCCATGCAGGCTCCTGCCTGGCTGCGCCTCGGTGGAGCTCTGCCAAGGAGAAGGGGTGGGAAGCTGAGAGGGAAGGCGCCAGGTGATCAGCGCCCTCACCAGGACAGCGGATTTGGCCACCCACGAGGCGGTGCCCACGAGTGAAAACGGCCGAGCGCCTACGTGCGTCTCTGCCAAGATAATGCCGGGAGAGCCATTCACCCAGATTAAAGCTCCAGTCGAGCATCAGGCTTTGCTGCTGGTGCGGGCTGTCTCCAGACACAGATCATCTTGGGGAACTTGGAGGTGCCGATGGTGGAGACTTATGGCTCCTACAAGATCAAAACCTCCCCCTCCCGTGCAGCCTTTGCAGAGCAGAGTCAAGTGGGCACCGATCTAGTAGCTGTGGGAAAATGGATCCAGCAGGTGCTATTCCGGCGAATTGCCCCCTCTCTCCTCGTTCTTCTTGAGAAAAGCGGGGGAGGCGTTGGTCGCCCCGCAAGTGAAGAGAACGAACGCGCTGCTCTGGCTTCAGTGGTCCAGAATTGAGGCTCCTGCCTCAGCGTGCTGGCAATAGCCCTGGACGAGCTCCTGCTGGCCACTCATTGTGCAAAGGGGCACTGAAGGCAAGTTTTGGAGCCGCTGGTTTAATCTAGCAAAATGCACATGTGCAGCAGTGCATTTTGTAGTGGGATTTGCAGAAAGCAGGAGGAGAACATTTGTCGCTAATCTCACATTGGTGGGTAAGATTCTGAATGTAACGGAGGCAAATATTGCATCCAAGGACGATTAATATTGCGTGTGTTCTTAAGCACACACCTGAGTGCCTGGCTTTGGTGTTGCTCAGATGCCGCCTCTCGTTATTAAATAGGAGGATGGAGGGGACGAGGCCTGTGAAAGGACTTTTCTAGACGCAGGATTGCCAGTTCTGTGACTCTTAAGCATCTTGTGTTCCCTTGGTGGCGTTCCTCCCACCCCTCCCACTTCTCAAACTTCGCAGTGATGTGAACTCCATGTATCTCTCCTCCACTGAGCCTCCGGCCGCTGCTGAGTGGGCCTGTCTCTTGCGCCCCCTGAGAGGGAGGGAGCCCGAGGGCATCTGGAACTTGCTCTCGATCGTCCGGGAGATGTTCAAGAGGCGAGACACGAATGCTGCCCCTCTTCTGGAGATCCTCACGGACCAGTGTCTGACGTACGAACAGGTACTACTTTCCGTAAGACATTTCTACCCTGCCCAATTAAGACTTCTCAGGACGGCTTTTGGAAATTGTTTTTTTCTCTGTGTTCGACAAGCAGGGGCTTGGCAGCGCAGCAGGGCGCCCTGGCCGGCTACGGAGGGATCTGGTGACAGACCCTCTGGCCTGACGGAGCATGTGCTGCTGCACCGCAGTTGGGGCGAGCGCCTCCTGCTCGGAGAGTGTGCTGCGTCTGCCGGCATGTGTTCAGAGGGAAGCTGGGACCTGACGTGTCGGCCCCTCTCTCTGCAGATCACAGGCTGGTGGTACAGCGTGAGGACCTCTGCATCCCACAGCAGTGCGAGTGGGCACACCGGCCGCAGCAGTGGCCAGTCGGAAGTGGCCGCCCATGCGTGCGCGGGCATGTGTGACGAGATGGTCATTCTCTGGAGGCTCGCGGTCCTGGATCCAACCATCAGCCCCCATCGGTAGGCGGTGAGGTCAAATGGCCCCGAAGGGCATCCCGCAGTGTCCCCGCCCATGAGCCTTTTCTGTCCTTTTCCTTGTACGTGTGCACCCTTTTCTTCCCTCTCCGTTGAGGTGGTTGCTCGCCCAAGACATGGGTGGGGGGGGGGAGATGGCTGTGCCATGCTCCTTGCCCCCTGAGCCCCCCTCGCCTCGGCTGCCCTGCACATGTCTGGGGGTGATGGGCGGGGCTTGCGTTCAGGTATGCTGCCCAAAAAAAAGTCACATGAATAAAAGAAAGATGGGGTTCTTTCATGGCTCCGGTTCAAAATGCTCTCTCGCTTGGAGTGCCAGATTGGCAGAGGGTGGATGTGTGACAAGCACAGCGCTGCCAAACCCCAGAGCCCCACCCCCTGGGGGAGGGAGGGCCGAGCGGCAACACCTTTGGTTCGGGGCACTGGGGCCGCACCAGAACCGCCTGGGCAGCTGAGTGTGTGGCCCGCTGGCTGCTGGGCCGGCGTGGCAGAAGTGGCTCTGTGTGGACGGCGGCGACCTGAGGCCGTGTGCTGTGCAGTCCAGCGTGCAGGCAGCCGGGTTGACCGTGCAGCGTGGCACGGGGCTCGCGGGCAGGTTGGTGAGGAGAATGCGTGAGGAGGGCGCGAGAGTTCCCAGGGCTGGGAGGCGGGGTGAAGCGCTCCGCGCTGCTCGGCGCCCCTCCTCGCCCCTCACGCGCTCGCCTTGTTCGCCACGCTAGGCGAAGAGACCTGTGCACGCAGCTGAGGCAGTGGCAGTTGAAGGTGATCGACAACGTCAAGAGGGGGCAGCACAAGAAGTCCCTCGAGAAGCTCTTCCAGGGGTTCAAGCCGGCGGTGGAGGCGTGCTACTTCAGCTGGGAGGAGGCCTACCCCATCCCGGGCATCACCTACAGTGGCTCCGACAAGAAGAACTCCTTCTGCTGGGTGAAGGCCATCCAGCAGAGGAGCTGCCGGCCGCAGTGCGCGGACGCCTTCTGCGAAGCAGGCCGAGCCCAGGGCCCCGAAGCGGTGGGGACAGGCCTGCAGCTGGGGGACCGGTCACGCCTCTCCTCGCAGGAGCCGGCCGTGCGCCCCAAGGAGCTCGTCGGAAAGCGGAAGGTTGTGCCCGAGGGCCCCCAGCGGGCTCTGAGGCGCCTCTCCGCGGAGGGCGAGAAAGGCGCGTACAAAGCAGCGGTGGCCAAGGGCAAGCTTCCCGCGGGGAAGAGTCTGGCCAGCAAGCACAGTGGGAAGCGCCGCATGAGCAGCGAGGACAGCTCCCTGGAGCCGGACCTGGCCGAGCTGGCCCTGGACGACAGCAGCCTGGCCCTCGGGGCCGAGGCCAGCAACACGTGCAGCTTCCCCGAGAGCCCCCAGGGCCGGGGCTACAGGGATGCCTTTGAGGAGGACGGAGGGGTGTACTTTTCCGAGGCCATCGAGCCCCCGCTCAGGAGTAGTCCCTCCGCCAAGAAGGTCCCGAAGGACCCAGGGGGGCGAGGCGGTCGAGGGGGACGATGGCCTCCCTTGCACGGAGCGGGGCCCCGGGGGCCTGTGCCTGAAGCCCAAGGAGGCGGGGGAGAATGGGGCGGCTGGAGGAGAGGAGGAGGAAGACGACTACCAGGTGTACTACCTGAACCCCCGGGAGGTGGCCAAGGAGGAGGATGAGAAGGCCGAGGGGGAAGCGGAGGAGGAGCAAGACATCTTTGCCGGCATAAAGCCCCTGGAGCAGGAGAGCCGCATGGAGGTGAGAGGTGCACGCGCGCAGGCACACTGCAGCCGCTTCCCTCGGGGCTCGGCGGGCGGATGTGGCTTCGGGGGAGGCAGGGAGGCTGGCGCGCTGCTTGCGCCCGAGCGGCAGGGGCTGCCGAGCCAGGGGTCCGTGCGCTCCAGCTCAGGACTTCTGCTCTCCTTGTGTGTGTATCTCCTGCCTGCCTACCCAGCCTACCCACTTATTACACTTTCATACTGCCCAATAGCCAAAGGTTTCTGAGGGTTCGCAACCATTTCCAGCAATTTGAAAACATAAAATACTGGACAAAGATTTAAATGCTTACATTTAAAATAGAAATATAAATCGAATGTAAAATGAAAGCGCAGGATAATAGAACAGTGGTTCAAAGTTTTAGTGCAAGATTAGTACAGATATGAGAGAGTGAAACCAAAATTCCTGGAAAAATAAAAAGGCCCGCTGGGGGACAGCAGCGCCGCCCCGGGCCTTGCTCGGCTCAGCGTGCGTCTCCGGCCACTCCCGGTAAGGGGCTTGTGTTGGGCGGGCTTGTCACTGAGCGGCAGCACCACCAGGCTGGAGGCGAGCTGCTCAGGCTGCCCGGGGGGGGGGGATGGTGCCCAGGCCCCTCCTCAGCTCACTTGCTAGTCTCCCTAACAGCAGCCTACCTCCCGCTGCCTGTATCCAAACTAAGAGGAGCATCAGCTCCCCCCCCCACCCCGCAATGATTCAGGGTTCCTGAGCGCGTGTTCCAATGCTACAGGGAGGCGGAGAGCCCAGCCTTCGGCATGGGGCAGGCGAGATTGACAGTGCTCCCCTTCCCCCCCAGGCTGCCCCCTTCTGCTGTAGGCTGCGGGCGTCTAGGGTGCTCCGCCTCTGCGCGGGGCGGACAGGGCAGCAGAGGCGAGCATGAGCATGCCCCATGTGAGAGCCCCTTGTCCTGGCCTCTGGCCCGGCGGCCTTCAAAGCGGGAGAGGCAGGCAGCCTCAGATGGCGGGTAACGGCCTCCCTGCCCCAGAATGCCGATCGCTTCTCTTTGAGGAAAGGTGCAGGACGTGACCCATGTGGCTCGATAGCGGCATGGGCCATTTGGGTGCTGCTCTTTGGTCTCGGCATGCCACGTGCCTGTTAGCCGTGCAGCAGCTCTGCGGCGTGGCCAGTGCCGCAGGAGCTCGCCACGCGTGCAGAGTGCTGCCACTCCTCAGAGACAGCTCTTTCGCAGCGCGGCAGGGAGGACCTGCCCTTGGGCTTGAGAACAGCTGCTGGCCAGGCTGAGGCGGTGCGTGGCAAAGCAGAGGCTGGGTCGAAGCCGAAGGATGTTCTCCGAAAGTTCTCGGGCGGCTGAGGGGGGACTGGCCGCTGGAACGACATGCCCAGTCCGCAGTCTCCCGCGCCTGTGCCGGCACCTGTGTCTGGAGCTGAGGTAGCCACTTCTGTTCGTAGAGGAAGTTGTTGAGATGCTTCTCCCCTCCCTCCCGGCCCCTCAGTAGGAACGCAACTCCGTCCCGTCCTGGAGAGAAGGAAATGAGAGCCCCTCAACGGGGTCTTTGGAGAGCCTGGCCTGGATCTGTTTGCTCAGCCCCTCTGCCCCCCGTTCGATTGCTGCCGTTGAGCACTGAGTACTGGTGCTGCTGGGGAAAGGCAGGGCGTGTGCTGCTTTCAGCTGTGCGCGTTCGCTTCCAGATCCTGTTTGCCTGTGCCGAGGCTCTTTACGCGCACGGTTACAGCAGCGAAGCGTGTCGCCTCACCGTCGAGCTCGCGAAGGACTTGCTGGCCAACCCTCCTGACCTCAAGGTGGAGCAGCCGCCAGCCAAGGTACAGCCCAGGCGAGGAGGCAGCCTGAATGCGGGCGCGAGCGCTGTGCCACGTGGCTTCCCACGTGGGCGAGCTGGCGTGGCGTGGCGTGAGATGTGGGTCTCGGAGCATGGGTATTTTATCCCCGTGCTCTGCGCTCGAGATACTTAAAATTACGTTCAAAGAAAATGTGAATGGCACAACCCTGTCTACATTATACACATTTGCATATCTTTACATATCTTAACTTGCTCTTACTGAAGCCCCATCTGGCTTTATGATTTCATGAGACATTGTGCACATTCGAGATTATCTCCCTGTATGGAATCTAGAACTATTCATCAAAGGCTGAATAATTAGGATTGTGAACACTGCACTCCTGTTTGAAATTGCAGGGCACGACACCGCCCTGCATCCCTAGCAGTCATGATTTTCATCTTTCCTGTAATGAATTCTGGCTCCGTGCAAATGAAGCTTTGTTAGATGGCAAAAGAGTAAATGAATTATTTGCATCAGTTTTTACTGAAAGGGCTTTTGAAAGGGACGTAACAAAGTTCTAGAGTTAACTGTCACATTAATATTTAAGTCACTAGACTGAGCTATCTAGATGTAAAATGACTGATTTACTAAAAACATTCAGTGCCAATAAAATAAGCCTTCTTGCTGAGGTCAGAAAAGTAGCTTATGAAATACAAGGTCAGTTAGTCTAATTGTCTCTTCAGGATATACTGGGGGAAAGCATTATTGAAGAGAATTTTAATTATGCCGGTGAGCAGGCCTCCCTGAAGCAACAGCAGGGCTGTGCCACACCAGTGACTGGCCTGGAGTCATTTTGCAAACCTTGACTCTGCCTTCAAGGTGGTGGTATAAGCAGCGTTTCTGTTTCTTAGACGGCATCGACACATTTGCAAACCCCTGAAAAGACGGGGTTCTTTGCTCCACTGGAACGTGGAGCTTAGCTGGGACCATCTCTCGTTGCATGGGATCGAAGGCGTTTTCTCTCTCTATAGAACTAAAGCTCCCAGGTGGAGCCAGGCCAGGCTGCGCTTACTTGAAATCATGGTGTGCGTTGGGGGTTGATTCCATGTGCCCCTTGTTCTGGGCTGAACTCTCCTCCTCTGAACTGCTCATCCGCAGGGAAAGAAGAACAAAGTGTCCACCAGCAAGCAGACATGGATGGCCACCAATACACTGTCCAAGGCCGCTTTCTTGCTGGCTGTGCTGAGCGAGCGGCAGGAGTACCACAACCTGGCCTTTCGGATCGGCATGTTTGCCCTGGAGCTGCAGCGGCCCCCTGCCTCTACCAAGGCTCTGGAGGTACATGGGATTCTGAGGCCACACGCGCCCCCTTTTCTGCGGGCATGTGATCAGCCTCTCCAGGATCTGTGGCATTCAGCCTGCCTGTACTCAGAGCAGATTGTGTGGCCAGCAGGCCTCGGCGGAGGACCTGAGCTGACGCCCTGGTCTCGCCATGGCTGCTCTGGTTCAGAGCACCTTGCCTCCAAGGGGGCTGCTCTCTCGTTGGGCTGGCTCCCTTTCCAAGCTTTCCCCGATGGCTTGAGGCTGGAAAGGGGTTGTCTGTGCTGGCGGGTCATGCAGTGAAAGCGTGGCATGGATCCGGGCTGCCTCTGGCCACTTTCAGGAAAGGTGCAAAGGGCATGAGCATGAGGGGGAGCCCAAGAGCCCAGGGGCCACTGCTCCTGGGGAGCCTTTCCCTCAGGCTGCTCGGGATGCTGCGTGGCCAGGGTGAAGCCTGTTGAGTGCTGGAGTTGGTCAGTGGCACAGACTGGCTGCTGTTCAGAGGGCGTCTTCCCGGATGGGCTAGGACTGCTGGGTCTCGCCTCCCCTGACACCTTCCTGGAGGGGAAGAGGCAGCTTTGAGCCGCTTCCCTTCTTCCTTAGAAGGTAGCAGAGCATAGTTGAGGACACCTTCACGCTTGGTGCCATCCACTGTTTTTGTACAGGAGCATGCTTTGTTACCCTCAGTATGCCTACAGATGGGTGTTGTTCCCTACTCTTCATCAAACAGGTGAAGCTCGCGTACCAGGAGTCTGAAATTGTGGCCTTGCTGAAGAAAATTCCGCTTGGCTCTCATGAGATGAGCACCATTCGGGGAAGGGCAGAGGAGCTGAGGGAAGGGACCCTGTGTGACTATCGGCCGGTCTTGCCTCTCATGCTGGCCAGCTTCATATTTGATGTCCTGTGTGCTCCAGGTAAGCCCCCTTCAGGCACACCTGCAAGAGGCAAGTCCCGGGCCAGTGCTTCGGGAGGGGCCCCAAGGCTGATCACGCGCTGCTCTCTTGAGGTCGGCCTTCCCTGGCAGCCCCAGAGAGGCCAGGAGAGCCTCAGCACCGGCTCCTGAGCGTCGCAGGGCCAAACCCTGCCCAGCACCAGCGAGCGCCCTCTGCACCACGGATGAGCCCGGCTCCAGGCAGCAGGCAGCGGCAGGGGCCTGAGCCTGGCCCCGCGAAAGCAGCTGGAGGCCTGCAGCCAGCTTTCCCAGTGGAGGCCCTCGGCTGAGGTGCAGTGCTGCAGGCTGTCTTCCCCAGCCTGGGACCCTCCAGGTGTTGTAAACTAGGATGCCCATCAGCCCCGCCATTGGCAGTGCTGACTGGGGCCAGTGGATTCCTTCTGCGAGCCCCACTGGTTGGCAGTTAGAGAAGAGATCTGAAGTCCCAAACATCAGGAGAGCACCAGCTGAGGAAAGCTATTCTAGGCAAAATTTATTTATTTATTTATTTATTTAAAAGGTGGGTTATTTCAGGGACTCTGTACTGAACTTCTGCTGCAGCAGCTTCTGCACCATTGAAGCACCAGAGTTCTGCGCTTCAAGGGGTGGCTTCTAGGGGCTGTGCCACGAGTTCCGCTCCTGAGTTACCGGCATGTCATATCCCTAACCTTGCTAAACCGATTTGCTCCATTTGGAGGAAACGGCTCTCACAAATACAGAGTGTTCCAAATATGGTGAGGGATCTGACCATTTTTGTGGCCTTATAAAAATACTTGATCGTGTGGATTTAAGATAGCAGATCTCTTCTGGAACTGCCGGCTGGGGGAGCCTGCTGAAGGAGCCCCGTGATCATCCCCCCTCTCAGGGGAGACGGCTGCGGGGGGTGGGGGGCTCTGCTGCCTCTAGTTCTGCCTTGCATGCCTCCCGGAGCCCCCATGCGTCTCCTGACTTGGGGAAGGGGCGGGGCAGGAGCACCCCCGGCATTGCCCTGCTGGAGGTCCTCCGGACTGCGAAAGGCCTGCCTGGGGGTGCTGGGCCCCCAGCCCGTCCCTGGGGGGTCTGCCCTCTGGCTTGCAGGGCGGAAGGGAGCAAAAGTCCCGACATGCAGAGGTGGATAGAGCTTCGGCTAGCAGGGAAAGCTTTGTGTGCAACCCTGGTGGATCTCTGAAGTTTTGCTGGCCCAGGTAAGCCTTACCCTCTGTAGAGCTGGCTGATCCGCCATCCCGTCCCTTTCCAGTGGTTTCTCCTACCGGATCCAGACCCCCAAGTCGTAATTGGAATAATGAAATGCCTGGAGACGAGGAACTGGGCTTTGAAGCGGCGGTGGCTGCCCTTGGTGAGCTGTTTGCTTCTTTGCTGGGTGAAATCGCTCCCCACTGACGAGGGGGCCGGGCCTTTTGCCGTCTCGTGGAGCCCTTCTGTGCACACCGGGCTCCGTTTTCCTAACGCTGGTGTGAGGGAGGCATCCAGGGTTAGGTTAACCCCTTTTATTGCCCAGAAAAGCAGGGGTTCTCGCTGGCAGTGCGACTCACTTCCCTCCTTTTGGTCAAGACAGAACTGTCTGCTCACATGTGGAAAAGGTTCTTTCTTCCTCGCGCTGCCTTGCTTCTGCTCTGCTGCGCAGTGGCATAACGGGGGCGGAGGAGAGGCTGGGCACGCACAGTTGCTCAGAGCTTGGTGCTGCCAGCACCTGGGAATCTGTGTTACCTTCAGAGGATGGGAAACAGCAGCGAAGAGCAGGTGGAGTGTGGGGCTTGCAGTCGCTCCTTCCAGCACTGGCGCGGTTCTTTCTCGCGTGCTGCTGGCAGGAGGAAGGGCAGCCGGCCCCCCCGGCACAATGGGAGTCCTGTGCCCCTCAGCACAGAGGAAGGCGCGCCATCATGGAGCGGGGCTCTGGCCGGCCTGCTGGCCCGATCGAGGGTGCATGGGACCCGGAGGGGGCCGCTCAGCCCCCCCACGCTGCACCCCCCCCAGCGAGTGGCAGAGGTGTGTGTGTGCGGTGGCCTGGGTTGCGTTCCAGGGAGGCCTGCAATGCTGGCCTGGTTCTGGCCTGGCGCTGCAGCAGTCGATTGAAACGCATGTAGGTGGGGGAGACCGCAGGCTGGCTCGCCACTGCTGCCACACGCGGTGCAAGGGTGCGCTGGCTCTCCTTTTCCGCCAGTGTGCTTGAAATGGGGGGGGGGGCTCTGGTAGCCCAGAGGGGGTGTAATCGCGTGGGGTTTATGGGAAGCGCTGCCTGGATAAAGGTTTGGCTTAGCTTACAGAAAATAATGTAGGAGTTCCTCTTAAGTATGAAGGGTGACGTGTTGGAGTTCGGCTCTCTGCCTTGCAGGCATGAAGACGACGGTGAGCGAAGCAGAGCACCCTCTGTTGTGCGAAGGCACCCGGAGAGAAAAGGGCGACCTGGCGCTGGCCCTCCTGATCACCTACAAGGACGACCAGTCGAAGCTCAAAAAGGTCGGTCGCACTGGAAGCCGGGTCTTGGCTCGTGACACAGGTCACGTCGTAGTTTGCTCAGAAGATTGGGGGAGTTGTTCCACTGGGGAACGCTTCGTATGTCTTCTAGGTTAGAAAAGACTGAGGGGGAAAGCTTTTCCGAACCTCGATTTATACCTTCTGTCTAGGACAGTGGTGGCAAACCTTTTCGAGACCGAGTGCCCAAACTGGAACCCAAAGCCCACTTATTTATTGCAATAAAACCCGAAAACAGCCAATCCAAGCAAATATCCTTGGTGGTGCACTGACTGGCCGTGCACTTGTTCGGACGAGTCGCGGCGAATGTGTCACGGCTTGTGGCATCATCGCCTGGCACCACTGCTCCTTTCCGAGCGTGCGCATGGCCCCGGTGTGCGCTGTCATCCGATGCTCGGCTGCTGGGGCGATGCTGGGGCCACTTGGCTCGCACGCCGACAGAGAGGGCTCTGCGTGCCCGCCGTGGCTCGCGTGCCAGAGGTTCGCCACCGCTGGCCTAGGATGTGTTGCGAGGGGTGTCCTGATTCCATGAGGACACTAGCAGTTGCGACGCATGCTCCAGCCCACGTGTTTCGGCACTGCCCCTCGAGGGGCTTGCTGGACTTTGACCCGCAAGCCGGATGCCGGGCAGCCTCTTGTTGCTCTGGCAGCCACACGCACAGCTTGTGCCAGGCTGAGGAGATGCTCTGCAGGACCACAGGGCAGAGGCGCGGGCGGGGCTTTGTGGGGGGGTTGGGGGCAGCCCTCCTCACCAAGACTTCAGATACTTGCATCAAGCCCTCACAGCATCCGCCGTCTGACAAGCAGGCTGGACTGGGAGGTGGCTTTGGGCAGGTCCTGCGCGTGTTTGGGCAGGAAACCCCCCCCCCCCACTTCTGGTGCGCCCTGCCAGCTGTGCTGGGCATTGGCCGAGCACACGTAGCAGAGCACCCGGAAGGGTCCTGCTGTTGGCCGCCGTATCCAAGGAGAAAGCCAGTGGCTGCAGTAGCCTGTGCTGAACGGTGTTCAGCCCCCTGGCTTCTCAGTCTGCGTCTCTGCGTTTGCACGCTCCGTAGTTCAGGTTTATAATTTGCATGCAGCAGTTTCACAGTTGCTTCCGGAGACTGTAGATCAAACTGATCTCCTCAGTCCCGATTTAACGGTGGGATTCTTAATACGCTTATAAATTTCATGAACGTAGAAGTGTGGAAGGGAAGGCATGGCCGAATGTCACGGTCTTCTTCCTGTCTTTGGAAAAGGGCCTGATTGACGGCTTATTTCCGTGTTGGTATCTTTGGTTGCATCTTGCTCTTCCAAGAGCTTCCTTGTCTTGATGCTAATGTCCCCATTCTCCTGTTCTCTGTTTTAAAGATCTTGGATAAACTGTTAGACAGGGAAAGCCAGACACACAAACCTCAAACCCTAAGTTCGTTCTACTCATCCAGCAAGCCAGCGGTGGCCAGTCAGAAATCTCCTTCCAAGCACGCTACCCAGCCAGCTGCACCCGTCCAGCACCTCCCAGGAACATCTGTCACACAGCAAACAGGGGTCCCCCCCGCAGTCCAGAACAACCCTTCCGAACCCTTCATGGAGAAGGGCGCCCAAGGTACGAACCGCGGCCCCGCACGATCGCGGCTATCCTTTCGCTACCAGAGAAGAGGGAACCGTCTCCCCGTTTGCCTGGGTATTCGCTCCAGGCTGACAGGTCCTCAAAGAATGCTCTTCCGTGGCTTTTTCTTCAAAACCCATCCTGGGGTTTGCCATGGGCTGTCGCTCACTGAACCCGCACAGAAATAATGAGCGATCTGCATTTTCCTTATCTTCAGGGGACCTCACTGCAGCACATGCACCCCTCCCGTTTGCTTCATCTGGGAAAGAGAGGGAAATGGTGCTGGAGCCTGTGCTTATCTGTTACCGTGTGGCCACCAGTCTGTCTTTCCCCTGTAAAGAGGTCAAGCCTGGATAGGGAGTGAAAGCAGACAGCGGCCTTACACGTTTCTCTCCTGGCATCCCTGCCTTTCAGAGAATCCTCAGAGACCCCCGTGTGATCCACCTGTGGAATCCAGTGTCCTAAAGCAAGAAGGGAAAGTTCCCAGCCGGCTGGCTCTCGGAAGCAGAGGTGGATACAACGGAAGATGCTGGGGCTCCCCCGTCAGGCAGAAGAAGAAGCACACAGGTAGCCTGGGATGGGGTCCAGGGGGCAGTGGGAGCAGGTCACTCGCTGGTGGTCTCATTCTTCATCCCCACGGAATGTGGAGGCACGTTCCTCCACACGGAGCTCTCAGCTCTTTGATTGTCGTCATTATGAATGGAATAAATGCAGTGAGTGTCCAGGTGCTGCTGTTTGTATCCCCACTCCTTGTCACCTTCAGAACGTCTCCCCCGGGCCATCTAGTCTGACCCCCGGCTCCGCTCACAACATGCCCACCATGTGCATGTCCAGCCTATCTTTGAACACCCTCACCGATGGGGCCTCAACCACCTCCCATGGAAGCCCATTCCACACCCTCGGGGTCCTAACTGTCAGGAAGTGCTTCCTGGCATCCAAATGGAACCTGGGTTGCCTGAGCTTTGCTCCGTTGGAGTGCGTCCTGCCTTCCTCTGCAGGGGAGAACAGGTCTCCACCCATCTGCATGTGACATCCCCTCACATACCTGTATGTTGCAAACAGATCCCCTCTGAGCCTTCTCCAGGCTGAAGAGACCCAGTTCCCTCAGTCTCTCCTCATATGGCATCCCCTGCAAACCGACCACCAACCTTGTGACCCTATGCTGCACTGACTCTAACCTGGCTATATCCTTCCTATAATGAGGGGCCCAAAACTGAACACAATGCTCCAGTTGCGGGCGCACCAGAGTCATGTAGAGTGGTAGTAATACCTCTCTTGATCTAGAAGCCACACTTCTGGCTATGCAAACAAGGGTGGCATTCGCCCTCTTGACCACCCTATCACACAGCTGACTCTTGTTTAGCCTGCAGTCAACCAGTACCCCGAGGTCCCTTTCACAAGTGCTGCTCTCCAGCCACTTGTCCCCTAACCTGTACTTAAGACACCTATTCCTATGCCCCAAGTGCAAGACCTTGCACTTATCCACATTGAACGCCATCCCGTTGTCTCCTGCCCACTTCCATAGTCTGTCCAGATCCTTCTGCATCAGGAGTACCTGCTCCTCAGTTGTGGCCACTGCTCCAGTTTTAGTGTCGTCTGCGAATTTGATCAGCAGACTGTTCACCCCTTCTTCCATGTCATTGATGAAAAGATTAAACTGGATCGTCCCAGGACAGAGCCCTGGGGGACCCCACTTGTCATGGGCCGCCATCCTGAGGATTCCCCACTAATTGTTACCCTCTGCTTTCGGTCAGTCAACCATGCCCTAATCTACCGGACAGTGCTTGGTCTATCCCAAAACTCCTCAGTTTCTCCACCAGGATATCTTGGGGCACTTTGTCAAAGGCCTTGCTGAAATCCAGGTATACCACATCCACTGCATCCCCTCCATCCAGCCACCTTGAAACCTTGTTGTAGAATCCCACAAGGTTTGTCTGGCAGGACCTGTTTTTGCGGAAGCCGTGTTGTGTGGCCGCCAGCCTCCCTTCCCTATCTAGCATCACTAGATCTCTCGCTATGATGAGCCTTTCCATTGTGTTTCCTACAATGGATGTAAGTCTCATAATAGCGAGAGATCTAGTGAAATATCAGCGAGATAATAGCGAGATCTAGTGAAATATATTAAAAAAGGATATTCCCTTGTTAAGGAAAGGAAATATCTCAGAGAACAGGGCTAGATAGCTCTTTCATGCCCTTCTTGTGAGCAGAGAGATTCAGCTGACTGTTGCCGGAAACTGAGCACTGGATGGAACAGGTGTTCGGCTGGTTCACTAGGGCCAGTCTCGTGAACTCGCTTTCTTTTGTCCTTGAATGAGGCTCATGCATAAGTATCTATGTAAGGACGAGTTTGCATCAGATTTCTTTGTGAGACCTAAGTAGAACTATTTGGAACCAGGTTGGCTCCTGGTTTTAAAGTATTAGAGATAGATTGGTTATTCCTCCAACACTCCTGAGATGAGGGTTATATCCAGGCTCTCCAGGTTCTCTTAAAGCATATTCCATCAGCTCTCTGCTGGAGCAGCATCCCCAGAAAATCTGGACTCTGCCCTCCTGTAATCCATTGGCGATGCTGACACGCAAGACGGTCACCCTCTGGGTCGTCAGCGTGGGGCTTGGCGTGCTCTGCATTCGCTTACCCACCGCCCTGTGCCGCTGCAGGAATGGCCAGCATTGACAGCAGTGCCCCGGAAACCACGTCGGACAGTTCCCCCACGCTCAGCAGGAGGCCCCTGCGTGGAGGGTGGGCAGCCACCTCCTGGGGCAGAGGGCAGGACAGCGACAGCATCAGCAGCTCTTCCAGCGACTCCCTGGGCTCCTCCTCTTCCAGCGGAAGCCGGCGGGCCAGCGGAGGTGCACGGGCAAAGACCGTGGAAGTTGGCCGGTAAGCACAGCTTTTTCCGAAGCTGGGCACTGGTTGGGGATCGTGACCTTGCAAGGCTGCCCACACCGGAGTTACATGAAGAAGTGGTTCTGTGGGGTGGCCGGTCATGGGGTGGGAGCTGGAAACGTGGCTGGAGCACTCAAGACGCTTGCGAGCTGAGTCGGCTTCCCCTGTCATCCCTTGTAGTTCCTTCGTTAAATCGAGTGTGTCCCTTGGCTGAGTGTTAAGGTGGTCAGTGGCTCTCCGTGAGAGTGGCATGTCCCTGCAGGCATTTGGCGCCGCCTGAGCCCTGGTGCCCGCTGGAGCCGCAGGCTGGCTCTGGGCTCCCGTCTGGCTTGGATTTCCACGTGGGGTGAGCCGCGTCTCCTCACGGGTGTCTCCCTTCGTGCTTCTCAGGTACAAGGGCAGGCGACCAGAGAGCCACGCACCCCATGTCCCGAACCAGCCCTCGGAAGCGGCCGCACACTTCTACTTTGAGCTGGCCAAGACAGTGCTCATTAAGGCAGGCGGGAACAGCAGCACGTCCATCTTCACCCACCCGTCCTCCAGCGGGGGCCACCAGGGGCCCCACCGCAACCTCCACCTCTGCGCCTTCGAGATCGGGCTCTACGCGCTGGGGCTGCACAACTTCGTCTCCCCCAACTGGCTCTCCCGGACCTACTCCTCCCACGTGTCGTGGATCACAGGTGGGGGCAGGGGCTGCCCAGGCTGTCATCGCTGCCCTGCAGTGTCCATGGGGAGGTGGCCTCGTTGAGCCCTGACGGCTGAGAGCGCGTGGTCTCCGCAGCTGAGGAAGCTGCTGCCGTGAAGGAGCACCTGGCAGGGGTGGCAGTGTGGCCGAGCTCCCGCTGCCCCACAGCGATTTCGTGGGTGTGAGCCAGAGCGGGAGGAAGGCGAACACTGTCAGGATGCTGCTCCCCTGCGGTGGGGGCGGGACGTGCCCAGGACGGAGCGGCAGTGTGGGGCTTGTCTCAGGCACTTGCTGTGCCTCGGTGCCCCACCGCCCTCTCAGAAGCGCTGCTGTGCCGATTCCTTTTGCTCGGTGGGGCGAGTTGCCCCGCCAGCCCCCCGGGGCCAGCTCGCCCTCTGTGGGTGTGGCAGATGTGAAGGGAGGGCTGCGGAGAAGGGGCAGGGAGGGCATGTTCCCCCAAGGCTGGAGGAGGGGCCCCTCCCCACTTCGCTCTGGGCCGCAAGAGCCTCGCGAGGGAAGGCCTGAGAAGGGCAGGCGGTCCTCCTCGTGCCGGCCCGGCCCGGCCCGCCCGCCCCCCCATGGCCCGCATCCCCTCTGTTGTCAGTGGGACACACGAAGGCAGAGATGCCTGGGGATTCCTCGAGGGGCTGGAAGGCCATGTGCGGACCCTTCCTGGGTCCTTGACTTGACCTTCCTGCTTTTCCCGGAATCCCAGCCTGTGCCTCCCCGTTGGCCTCCCAGCTGACGGCCCCCCTCACCCCGCGTGTGCTTGTGTGTACGCTTGCCGGTTGGCGTGACGCTGCCCTCCCGCCCATGCATGTCCCTGCCATCAGCCATTTGCTAGTCTGGTGAGCCCACGGGACTCTGTGTGTCCCCCCCCCCCCCCCGTTTCCAGGGCAAGCCATGGAGATTGGCAGTGCGGCCTTGAACATCCTGGTGGAGTGCTGGGACGGACACCTGACCCCTCCCGAGGTGGCCTCCCTGGCCGACAGGGCTTCCAGAGCCCGCGACTCCAACATGGTGCGAGCGGCCGCCGAGCTGGCACTGAGCTGCCTGCCGCACGCCCATGCCCTGAACCCCAACGAGATCCAGCGGGCCCTAGTCCAGTGCAAGGAGCAGGTGAGTGGGCGTCGGGAGGGGCCTGGCCAGGCGCCGCTGGCCGGCGTTTCCCGCCAGTTGCACGAGGGCAGACAAGGACGGACCCGGAAGGCCTGTGGTGCCCTGTAACTTGCTCGGGTTCTATAAATGTCCTTTTCCCCCGGTTTCCACAATGCATGCAAGATCTGCATGGCTGTACTCCAGCACCAAGGCGTGGCTTGAAGTTGGCAAATTACTCTGAGTTTAATAAATAAATTTGGTTGGTTTCCTTTGTTAGGCTATATTTTCTTAATTCTGAGGACAACAATGTTGTTACATGCATTTTTATATTTTACTGTAAGCCGCCTTGAGACTCGGTGCTGGGGTGGCACATAACTGGGGACATAAGCAAGCGAAGCAGCGCTGGGCTGCAGTGCCCCCGCTTGGTTATGCTCGGCTCTGAAAACGTGGACAGGAGGGGGCTCACCAGGTGACTGAGGAACGCCAAGCTGCTGCCGCTCCGCCTGTTGGTTTCCTGCACAGACCACCTCATGTTTTCTGTGGGGGCTCTGGCAGACCAGCATTTCGTGGGAAGCACTGGATTCGCTAGCGTGCGGAGTCCGGCTGGGGGGCGCCGAACAGGCGTGCACTCCCCTCAAAACGCTTTGCACACCTGCCCTTGCACGGTGCTCTTCCGCGAAGGGCAAGAGCGCCCGGCCACAGAGGCTGCTCCGCAGGGGGTCCGCCTCTCGCCTGCCCCCGGCCCCCTCCAGCGTGCGGAGCCGCCCTGCGGGCTGGGCTGCCGGTGCGCACGTGGCCCGGTGAGGCCTTCCACTTGTGTGCGACGTGACCGGTGTCACCTCTGCTGCTGCTACAGGATAACCCGATGCTGGAGAAGGCCTGCCTGGCGGTGGAGGAGGCAGCCAAAGGGGGCGGCGTCTACCCGGAGGTCCTGTTCGAAGTCGCCCATCAGTGGTACTGGCTGTACGAGCAGACGGTGGGCGGGACGCTGGCCCAGCGGGAGGGGGCCACGGGCTGCAGCGCCGGCGGAGCCCGGGCCTCGTGCGAGGTGGTCCGCGGACTGGCAGACGCTCGGGCGGCCTCAGAGCCTGCGACAGTGACTGTGGCGGCGGCGGCGGTGACAGCGGCGGCGACGGTGGTGCCCGTGATCTCAGTGGGGTCGACGATCTACCAGCAGCACACCATGGCGGGGCCGGCGATGGCGCACGCCCACGGGCAGGGCCTGCACCCCTACGCGGCTCTCCAGACCCACATCCCGTGCAACCCTCAGTACATGGGGCACCCCATCCAGCACATGCCTCGCCCCGCAGTCTTCCCTGTGCCGGGCTCCGCTTACCCCCAGGTACGTCCTTTTCTAGGGGCTGGGGATTGGGGGGTACGGCCCCTTCCCTTTCCCCCATCCCACAGATGCTGCAGCCGAGGCGAGCAGGCAGGTGGGCAGTGCAGGTGCCGCGTGCTGAAGTGGTTGGAGAGCGAGGTGGGGAGCGGCTTGGCAGAGCAAGGCAGGCCGCTGCTTAGAGCAGCCGCCCGGAGCAGCTTCGTGCTTCAGTGGATGCATTGCTCTGGCTGCCCCATTCACATTAGAGGCCGCATTTTGTGTCACCAAGGCTTCCACATGGGAGTGTCGATGGTACTGTGTGGATGAGTAATTCCACTAGTTAGCCTGACGGTTTGCTCAGTGTCGGGACAGGGCTGGGGTTGGGCCCGGAGTGGCCAGTGTTTTTAAGGGACCGTCTTTGCCAGTGAAGGTGAGTTAGTGGGGTGGAGTTTTTCATGCAGACTTCTTCTTGAAGAAGAGTTCTGCACCGCCTAAAGCATACTTCGTATGCTTCCTCCAATACAGGAAACAAGAACTTTTCTTACTCTGGTTCATAGGGAGGTGTGAGAGGAGCAGTTCAGCATCCTCCCATTATCCGGTACTTTAATTAAATACATTAATTTAAGGTATTTTGCTTAGTGTGTCCCCCTCACCAGAGGACGTGGGTGCTGGGCCTTCAGGAGGCAGGCTGTGCTGAGAGTGGAGGTCGGGCATGGCCGGCTGACCCTGTCCCCTTCCTTTGCAGGGTGTCCACCCAGCATTCATCGGGGCGCAGTACCCTTACTCGGTCACGACCCCCTCGTTGGCAGCTACAGCCGTGTCGTTCCCCGGAGTGCCTGTCCCCTCCATGACGCCGATCGCCGTGCATCCCTATCACGCGGAGGCAGGGCTCCCGCTGTCGTCCAACGTAGCAAGTGAGTGCCCCTGCCGGATGAAGCACTGGAGAGATTTGGGGCGCGGTGTCGTCCGGGTGGTGCTATGCGACTGTGCATCTTTCTTCACTGGATTGACGTGAAGGCGCTCGCAGCTCCCTGGGCGCCTGAGAACAGCCCCCGGTGGGTGGGCGCCAGCCCGGGCCTCCTCCTGCAACCAGGGGGTGCTGCGGGTCAGTGCGGGGAAGAGGTCCTCGGCCACACTCAGTCCCGTATTCACGGAGTGGCTTCCCTTTCCACCCGCAGTGCACTGCAGCCGGGACTCTCTCCGCTTCCCTGCCCTTCTCAGGTTTCACAAAGTGATGGGCAAATAGGTGGAGCTCTGGTGAGGGAGGGGACTGAGCACTGCCCCCCGCCCCCCCAGCGGGGCATTAGTGCAGCAGATCACACTTGTTCCTTTTCCTCCCCTCTGCGATGCCATGCGGGGCACCGTGTGCGTGTCCGGCCAGGTATTCTGCCGCTCGCCCCCATCTGCAGGGGGATAGGACAGTGCGGCACGATTTGCCTGTCGTGGGCTGCAGGCGCCTGAGAAGCCTCTGGAAGCAGGAGGGGGCCAGGCAGGCTGCCCCAGGGTTGCCGGGAGAGTCCCATGGGCCGGAGGCCTTAGAGCCCCCAGCCTGTCGCGCTTCGGTCGAGCTGGAGGCCCCCGCCTCGCCCCGGCGGCCGCACAGCCGGAGCACCGTCGCCACCCTGCCTCAGCGATGCCCCTCCCCACTGTCGTTTGCTCTCCAGTCGGAAGCGTACACGCCGGGTCGTCATTCCCCGCCCTTCAGGGGGCCTCCCTGACGAGCCTGCCCTCCCAGCCCGGCTCCCTCGTCACGGGGGGCCTCCCTTCCGAGGACGAGCAGCCCGTGAGCCCGCAGGGCCTGCACCACCTCCACTCCGCCTATCGAGTCGGTAAGCACGGCTTACTGGGTGCTGGGCCGCGTTGGCTGCTTTTGGGGTGGAGGGTGGGGGCCTGCTCCCTGGCTGGGCTGCCTGGGCAGGCTGCTGCGTGGGGAGAGCTGAGGCTGCCTGGTGGCGCTGGGGGGCATTGCCTGCGCGAGTCCTGTGGCCGCTGGGGCACCCTGCCCACACGCCTGCCCTGGCAGGGTGTCCCTGTGGCTCGTTTTTCTCCGCTGGACGTGAGGAGAGTGGTCTGGGGCGGGTTGGAGCGCTCACTTGGGCACGACTGTCGCATGGCAGCCCCCCCTCTGCAGGGGGGCGTGGTTGGGCTGCTGGCTCCCGGGCTCTTCTCCAGCTGATATGGCTGGGGGCGCTCCTGGCGCTGGGCCGATCGCTCAGCTCCCGGTTGCGATCTTGCGCCCCGTGCCGGCAGAGGGGCAAGTGCTGGCCAGCCCTGGGGCTCGAGGGCGCACAGTTGCCCGCAGGACTCTGACGGTGCTCGCTCTCCCTCTCCCTCTCCCTCTCCCGCAGGGATGCTGGCCCTGGAGATGCTGGGCCGCCGAGCCCACAATGATCACCCGAACAATTTCTCGCGCAGCCCGCCCTACACGGAGGATGTGAAGTGGCTTCTGGGATTAGCTGCCAAATTAGGTAAGGGCACAGAGAGAAATCCGCGGGTAAGGCCAGCAGGGAAGCTGAACGCAGAACAGCAGAGGTGGGAGGGGCCAGGCAGGCCCCCCCCCCGCTGGCGCCACCCCGCTCACTTTTCGCAAAGTGCCGCGAGCTCCGCTGGGGTCCTCGTATAGCACGGCTGCCTCGTGCCTCCACGCGCTGCCCGCACGCTCCCTGGGCCAGCGCTTGCCTGCGCGTGCGGCACCAAGGCTTCCGGCACTCGGCTGAAGGCCGTCCTGCAGAGCAGGTCCTGAGCAGCGTGTGGCTGTCCGGGGCGTGAGCTAGGACTCCTGCCCACCCTCGCTGCTATTGCACTGCTGAGGCTGATGGGAGTTGTGGGCAGAGGTTGCGAGAGTCGGTCTGGGGGCGGATCTCTGCCGGGACTGCCTGGGGAGCCTGCCCCATCCTCACAGGGCGCCTGCTTGGAGGGGCGCCTGCCCCCTCACCAGGACCAGTCATGGCAGCCCTGCCCCTGCTGAAGAGGGCTGGCCATGGGGTGGCTCCCGGGCCTCCCAAAAGCATCCCCGTTCCTGCGCAACCAGGCCTCCGCTCGGCTCGGCTCGGCTCGGCTCACCCTCGACGCCCACAGAGACGTGGGGGGCACATTCTGGCAGGCGCCCCTCCCGGCTGCAGGCCCAGCTGCCCCCCGTGTGTGGGGCTGTGCCAGCCCCTCCCTCGGGAAGCCCGTGCGGCCTGCGCCCCCTGCCACCCCGCGGTCTGAGCTGCCCCTTGCTTCCACAGGGGTGAACTACGTGCACCAGTTCTGTGTCGGCGCAGCCAAGGGCGTCCTCAGCCCCTTCGTGCTGCAGGAGATCATCATGGAGTCCCTGCAGAGGCTCAACCCGGCCCACGTCCACAACCACCTGCGCACGCCGGCCTTCCACCAGCTGGTGCAGCGCTGCCAGCAGGCCTACATACAGGTACGTGCGCCTTCCCGCCGGCCCACTGGCCGCCTGGCGTTTCCGCACTCCCTCCCTCAAGGGGGCCGGCTCCGTCTCGCCAGTCCGGAGGCCCCGGCCCTGCCTGTCCAACGCGGAAACCAGGCTGGCGCCCAAGCACTTGCGGGCGGGTCAGTCAGTCAGAATATTTACTGAACCTGTTTGGAAGCTGCCTGTTAGCATCACACTCACTGGGCAGTTGTTAAATAAAAGTGCCAATAAGTAGCATAAATAAAATAATGCAATTAAAATATAATAAGTAAGCAGGATAAAATCAGCAAGCCTCAAAACCTGTGCGGATGCACATAAAGGGGGGCAGTGCAGCGTGCCGTCCAGTGCCGTCTCCCAACTGGACGGAGAGGGGGTTCAGCACCAGCAGCACTTCCGTCTTGTCAGGATTGGGCCTGCGCTTATTGGCCCCCAGCCAGTCTTTGAGTGAGTCCGGACATCGACTGAGGACCGAGGCTGCCATGCACGCCTTGGCCGGATGGAAAGGGGTGGGCTGAGGCTTGGCAGCATGTTGGCGCCACCTCCGTCCGGACGGCCTCTCCCCAGGGCACGGGGAGCAAAATAGAGCCCTGTGGTGCTCCAGTCGTGGCCCAGAGACGCCGCCCCCCTGCCCCGCCATCTGGAGAAGGTCCCCCAGGCAGGGGTGGGCACGGCATCGGGAGCTGCAGAGGGGTGTCGGAGAAGTCATCCCACGGGGCAGCTGAGCCGGTCTCTGTCCCCGAACCAGACCCGAAATCCGGCTGAAACGGATCAAGAGGGTCCGCTTCACCCGAGAGAGCTTGGAGCTCCTGGCGGCCACCCGCTGGACCCCCTGCCCAGGGAGGGGACATGGGCCGATGGCCTGCAGTTACTCACGTCGAGGCCTCTGGGTTAGGGTTCCCCGAGTGGTGGGACACGGCTGGCGCCACCCCCCTCTCAGGGGGAGACATGTCTGGCTCCAGGGCCCGGGCAAACTCCCTTCCTAGGTCTCCCAGGAGGCCAGGCTAGGCAAGGATCGCACAAGCAGGTGGGGGCTGGACTTGGCCAAGCATCTTGCCATATCGTTGGGCTGCAAAGGACCGGGTGGTGCCCCGGATACCTCCAAAGCAGCACCGCAGTCGGAGCAGGTGGGAGCGGGCTGCCGAGGGCCCAGCGGCTTCTCTTTCGGGGCTATCTCTCCGCGCCTGCTGCTCTGCTTAGCTAGTGCTGTGTATCTGCACCCCAACCCCCGGCCTCTTAAATCGGGGGAGAGGGTCTTCCTTTCCCCTTCCGGTTTGTCCACAAGCAGAGGTCTGGCCTTCAGCATCGCTTGTCCTCAGAGTGCCCCAGCCGCATGCCTGCAAGAGGCTCGTGCGTCCCGGGCGGGCCCCGCTTCGGGGCTTCACTGGTCGCGTTTCACTGCTCCTTGCAGAGATGTCGCGGCAGCGTGCATGCTGCCAGCCGTGTCCGTGGAGGCACTTCCGTGGCCGGCCCGGGGGCACCTTGCCCCCTCCCCTGGCCTGCCTCATGTGGGCATTGCTGAGACCTTGGGGGGGGGGCGTGCCTTGGCTCTCTGCGAGGGGGTGGGGGGGTGAAATGGCCGGGGCCATGTTTGCCGGGGCTTCCGGAGGAGCCCTCCCAGGCCGCGTCCTTCCACATGCTTTTCGCCTGCCTGGGTCGTCATGGCGCCAGTGAGGCTGCGCAAGACGCGCACCACCTCAGCAGCGTCTCTCCGGCCTTCCCTTCCAGTACATCCACCACCGGCTGATCCACCTCACCCCGGCGGACCACGATGACTTTGTGAACGCCGTGCGCAGCGCCAGGGGCGCCTTCTGCCTCACCCCCATGGGCATGATGCAGTTCAGCGACATCCTGCAGAACCTGAAGCGCAGCAAGCAGACGAAGGACCTGTGGCAACGCGTGTCCCTGGAGATGGCGACCTTCTCTCCGTGAGGCGGGAGGCGGGCTGCTCCCCGGCCTGGGCGTGGCCCGCGCCCTCCTTCCCAGCGGGCTCCCTTTGGCTTCTGCTGTCGGAAACCACTGCTCCGGTGTATTTATGCCATGACATTCCTCTTCCATGCAGCTGTGGTCGTGCTCCAGTCCCCTGTTCTCTCCTCCCTGGCAGGCGGAGCCCAGAAGGCTGTTCTGGGAGCGCGAGGAAGTGTGCGAGGCACGTGCCCGTGTGAGCGAGGGCGGCACTGCCCGCTGGATGCTTGGTCGGTGCTTTCAGCCCTTCCCGTGTGACGGATGATCGCGTGTGAATGCATGTTCAGGGGAGATGGTGGAGCCTGTCTCTTTAAAATATTTATTTTGGCATTTATAAATATGTATACTACTTTCTATAAGGTTCTAAAAACAGTCACTCATCACAGGTCAGGGGTGGCGGAGTGGTCTTTGCACACCCGGATGTCTCCGTCGCCCGCCCTTCCTGCAGCAGTTGCGAGGGGCCGCCCGGGCTGACGCAGACCGAGCTCCCTTGGTGGCCGCTGCCCATGTGCCCCGGCTGGCCCGCCCCACCCCGCTCGAGCCGACCGGCTCCAGGACACTGGGGGTGGGCGGGCTGCTGCCACTGCTCTGCTTAGACAGTGGCCCAGAGGACCGTGTCATCGAGACTTCGTAGGATGTTCTAGCCATGGCGGTTCTGAGTTGTACAGTCCTGTTAATTTGGCTTTCCTGTAATCGATTTCTTACTCCTTGTTTCAGTTTCCAGATTAAAACACTCATTTTCTTAGCCTGCCTCTTCTCCATACTTCTGCTGATCATGCCGAGAACATGATCAAACCTGGAACGAAGAGTGCCAGCCCCTTCACGCAGACGCTGGTCTCCGAGCGGCAGGGTTGCCGGCTCGCCATGGAAGCACACAGCCCTCCAGCCAGAGCGCGGCCACGGTGGGTGGGGAGAGGGAGGGCGCGCCTCGTCCTGGCAGGCTGGGCGCCTGCGCCGTTTCCAACAAGACGCTTCCGGGAAGCCCGGGCCGGGCACGAAGGCGACTGCGCTCACCACTGGGTGTCCCCGGGCAGCTGGGTTCCGCTGCGGCTGCTGCCTGTGCCTGGATCTCGTGCTCGGGTCTGTGGCTAGAAGGAATAACCCTCCCGAGTGTGTTCCCCCTTTCAGCAGTGATCTAAGTCTGTGGCCATAACAGTCTTGCTTTGTGGCTGTCCGATTCATACAGTTGCCTTTAGTAGGGTGCAAGCTTTCTGGTGCTCCTAGGACTAGTCACTGCCTGCCCATTAGCCACACCCTCTGGGATGCTCGGCCCACGGAGGCCAGAAGCGGCTCCCGCAGAACGGCCCTGTTGCAGCCATTGCGATCCTTTCTCGTGCTCTTCTCTACATGGAATAATGCTGACTGTTCACACTGTTTCCTCTCCCTGTATAAACAGATGGGGCCTGCCTTGAGGGCTCCCCTCCCCTCCCCTCCCCGTGTGTCCTGCCCGCCCACCTTCTGATGAAAGGAGGCGGCTTTCCCGGATGTGATGTGTTGCTGGCCTTTCTCGGGGAGGCCTGGCTGGGGGTGGCGGTGGGGAATCTTTCTTTCTCAGTGGGTTACTTTGGGGTGCTGCAGCACAGGGCTGAGGGTGGAGTGGCAGCCGCCTGGGGGAAGGCTCCCCAGTGAGCCGCGGGCCCGGTCCCGCGTTCTTTGGAGGCTGGGAGCCTCTTCCTTCCGATGGGTGGCAGGGCCACGCAGGCAGCCAGTGGGCTCAACCAGGCTTCCTTGCAGAGCGCACCCGCGTGGCCGCAGGGCTGGGGCGGGATTGCCCGCCCCGTGTCGGTTGCTGAGGGGGACGCACTGTCGGGAGTGGGTCAGGACGGCCCGTCTGCCAGGCCGCTCTCCTCTGGCCCCGTGCCTGTGGCACTGCGCACTCGCGATGCAGTCAGGGCTGGTGCTCCGAAGGTGGAGGAGCTCGGCGTGGCACTGCCGTGGACAGCAGTGGCTGGGTAGCGCTGGACTGGCTGGTGTGGGGAGCCGGGCTCGGGAGCGCTGTTCTGAGCAGGCTGGCTTCTTTCCGTTGGGCTGCATGCCAAAGGTTGCGCCACTGGGTTTGCTTCCGGTGTCGTGGCCACTGGGTTTGCTTCCGGTGTCGTGGCCACTGGCTTGCGTGGCCTCACAACTCATTTGCAGTTCCTGTGAAGCCACTGGGAAAGTTTGCACACTGCTTTGAAATAGGGAACCTCCAACACGCTGATGATACCCAGCCGTGCGGCTTGTGGCCACCTGACCCCAAGCAAGCAGGTGCAACTGTTGAGCTTTGTTTGATGATGGGCTGCTTGGGGGTGAGCAAGCTGGAGGCCGGCCCAGACCAAGCCGAGGTGCGTCTGTCCGTCGGGAGCATGGCCACCCGCCCTGGAGGGGCCGCCTTCCCCCGAGGACCAGGTCCATCGCTTGGGAATGCACCTGTGTCCTTGATTTTCCGGTCGTGGCAGTGGTGAAGTGGGTGCGTGGGTTGTGCTTGGCGCCCCCTTCCCGCGTTGGTGAGGGGGCGACAGCGCCCGTGTGCTGTGCCGCGTCACGCGCCGTCTGGAGCCTCCCCGGACGGTGCCTGGGAACTTCCAAGGATGCAGACGGTGGCAGCCTGGCTGCTCAGCAGTGCATGGCGCTGGAATCCTGTTATGGTAAGGAAAGCCCTGCACTGGCTGTGAGTTCCTGTATGGTTTCGGTTCAGAGCGCTGGCTCTAATCTTTAAAGCCCTAGACACCCCAGGGCCTGGCCTGGCTATGGGGTTTCCTGCTTTGCTTTAACCTGCCTCATTGCAGACGACAGGAGAGGCCCGTGAAGGGACACTGCGACTCCCAGAGCCGTTTGTCTGGCCCGTCAGAAGGGGCTTTCTTCCGCGTCTCTCTCAAGATGTGGAGAGCCTGGAGCACTGTCTCTCCTCGCCTCCTTTTGGCTTTTAGAAAGGGTGTTACCACGCATCTCTTTCATTTAGCCTTTTAAGTTATGAAGTTGTAATTCTTTCATATTTCACTGTGTCGCAAGTTTTTTATTGTTTTAAGATGTTCGTGTTGGAAATGGTTGTGCAGTGCCTTGATGGATTTTTAGCAAGCAAGGCAGTATATAAATGTTTAATAATAATATATTTCTCTTTAGAACAACTTTTCCATTTCAGCTTCTTATAATCTAGTCCTAATATATGTCAAATTAATTACAAAGCAAAGCAAACCAGTGTTATTTAACACACGCAATGTATTAAACATCTTTTTAAAAACCCATTTACTAAATTTATATCCCGTTTCTATTAAAAATAGTGCTGAAGGCAGCTAACAACAAAAACACAGATAAAAAACTAAAGTGTAATTAAAACACACCAGCTAACACATCTACTTTAGCGAAACAAGTCAGTTTAAAAGCCAGAATCCTGTCGAAATAAAACTTGTTTTCCTTCTCAAGGAAGGTCAACAGATACGGCACTAACCTAGTGTTTCCCTGGTAGTGGACCAGTTAACGTGAGGTAGTGGGTTGTTTGACCCACAATGAGAAATGGTGTGTGTGGCCATTATTTTGAGTATGTAACCCACAACTGGTGGCTGCAGTATCTTGTCCCAACGCAGCCCTTGCTGGTCGAGGGTGAACGTTACCTGAGCACGAACATGGGGTCACGCGAGGCTCTGTGCCCTTGCCAGCCCATGGCATGTGCACGAGGACAACCCATTGCCACCCGGACTTGTCCCGGTCGAGGGGGCTGCATACGCAAAGGGCCGCTGCACAGGCTGCCGTTTCTCGTGGGTTGGGTGACCAAGAGGGAGCTCATCTCGTCATGTGAACCAGTCGGTCCTTCCGGAGCGGCATCTGAGAGGTGCCCCTCATGCAATGCTCTTGCAGGGCGGGCAGAATGGGGCCAAGCACCTTTCATCCTTAGCCAGTCCACGACCGACATTAGACCTGACGGAGAACTTCAACAGCTTCGTTGGAGCCACACAGGCAGGAGAACTAGCATTAGGTGTTCCATCTCGACACACATCCATTCCACTTTCTAGCACTTCGTGCCCTCTTGGCAACGTTCTTTGCTCCACTTTTTGCAAAGGAAACCAAATCGCTGGCCCATTGAAGTGGAACTAAAGAGGGAACGTGGGAGGTGTGTGTTTAGTGTTTGTCCCACTAATTGGCTAGCCATTGATTTATTCCATTAGTTGCACCGGGGCGCGGGGGGAGATGGCTGCGGTTGCACCCGTGTTCCCTGCCCGAGGGCGCCCGTCTCCCCCCACCCCTCCGCACGATCACTGGGGCTGGGGGGGAGGGAGATGGCCATGATCTTTGTTACTTTTTGTCACTTTGCTTCAAATTTTTGTGGGTAAAAAAAATAAGTTGCAGAATGAATTAACCTTATTTACGTTGACCCTTATGGAGAAATTTGACTCGGCTCATGACCAATTTGGGTCACGGCCAGAGTCCTGGGACGGATGGAGTTCGTGAGCCAAGGAGCCACTGTACTTTTGTAATAGGAGAAAAACCTGAATCTTTCAGTGAAGGGCCATGGCACGCAGCTGGCATTGGTTTAACAAAATCTGTGCATCCCGGGAAACAGCCCTCACAAAAGGACCCGGTGACGTGTGTCCAGGCCCTTGCAAAATGCGCCTCTGTAACGATCGCAATAGCACGAACTGTCAAGACCCGTCGGCATGTGTGTATTTTGATGATTTGGCTTCAGGAAAATCTTTCCTTGCTTTTGGGACTGGGCACTATTTCTTCGTGCTGCCAGACACACTTCTCCCCTGGCAAATGTTAATTGCTGTGGGGCGACTCCTAGTCTGAGCATGTTAGTTGGTGTGGAGGTTGAGAAGGCACAGCTCTACCGTGCCAGGACAGCCACGTTTTTTCCTTTTTCTCTGAAGATGGAAACCATCCATCTTTGCTATCAGTATCTTCTCCAGTACCAGTACAATGTTTTATGAATTAATTTCATTTACTAAATCGCTGCTGTTGTGACAGGTCTGCAGCCACCCTTGCCAACATGATTAAAGGAGATGGCATGACCCGATGCCATTTCAAAGGGGAGACCAACCTCCCAGAAAAGGCCAAGAAACCCTGCGGTGAGTCTTTAATCCCGGGAACCTCTCGACAAGGGCTGTAGGGGTGCGCTGCTCTGGAAGGTTCAGGTCGTCTTTGCCCCTCTCACTATGTGCCAGTTGAAAACGTGTGGTATTGCCTGATCCTGCCTAGTCTTGGAAGCCCGTTAGACTCCGGATGGGAGACGAGTCCTGCTTGAGCCCGAGGGTTGGACCCAGTGGCCTTCTAGGCCTCTTCCAGCTGGATGGTCCTATGCTGGGAATGTTACATTAATTTAAAAGTAGCACTCAGAGCAGCCATGGAGCAAAAAAGGGGAAAACATCGCTCGTATAATATTCCCGCAGGAACTATAGATCACGCTCCAAATAAAGCACCCTTACGGGGAGGGGGTGGCAGATGGCGCGCAAGCACCCCAAGGCCCACATGCTGTTCACCCAGTGGCCACTCTGTGGCCCCCTTGGGCCCCCCAAGCCCCCCCCGCCCATGTTCCTCAGCAACAGCCTCCGACCTGGGGACAGCCCTTGACAGTCTTGTGAGTTTCTCCAGTTCCTGTTTCAAAGCTGCTCAGATTGTTGGCGATCGCTACATTTTGGGGAAGTTGATGTGCTGTGAGCCTGTTTGCCCTGTGATCTGTCCCGATTCACCCCGATCAGCATCGTGGGCGCCCTCACTGGGGCCTGGCGGTGTGGGAGATTCCCCTCCCCATCATGCCGGTCTGCATTCTGCCGCCCCGTGCGATTCTGGCGGCTCACATGGAAGCTGGGGGTCAGGGGCCCTACGGGCAGCATTTCTGGCTTGCTTGCAGTGAAGGGGATTGGCCACGTCGGTGTCGGCCTCCCAGTTCTGAGATGCCCCTTGGCATATTTACAGCCTCTTCTCATTTGAGTGACCGTAAATAGTCTAGTGTACTCTGCCGTCCCCCGAAGGACCAGCTCGGCTGTGCCAGCCGGGCCGTACGGGGCTGGCAGTTCTCTGTCTTTCCGTGGGGAGCCTGCATCCCATTCAGTCTTTATTAACTCATCGTCCCTTCGCAGAAGTTTCACCTTGGGAAATGCCAGGGCAGCTTTCCGCCCCCAGTGCGAGGGCCCGGCAAGCGGCTCCACACTCTGCCCCTCCCGGGGGTCCTGGCCAGGACTGTGCGGGGAAAGTGGAGGGGGACATTTTTCCCCTCCCACAATGCTCAGGCCTGGGACATCCGTGAAGCTGACTGGGGGGAGCTGTGGGGCAGAGCACAGGAATTCTCTGCCCCAGGACTTGGCAAGGGCCGCCAAGCGGGATGGTGCGACGCGTGGGCCGGAGAGATCCAGGAGGGAGGGGGCCGGCTTGCCCGCATGCGTGCGGAGCACTGGCGGAGCTGGACTTGGGCCTGCTGTGGCACAGCTTTTCCTAGGCTCCTCTCCAGCAGTGGCTTGCCCCTTTCCCACGTCTGCAGCCCTGCCCCCTCCGACGGCCGCTTGACCCTTGCACACGGCTGCTTCCTGCTGCTCTGCTGAGCCTCTCTGGCCCAGCCCCCGACAGGCCGGAGCGGAAGCCACGGCCTTGTTTGCAGAGATGCACAACGATGTGCTGCTGCTCGGTCAGGCAGTGAGGTAGCAGAACTAAGAACGGCCACGAGCGAGAAATGAGACGGCGCACGAACGGACGCCAGGCCGCGCCTTTATTTCGACAGCATGCCCAGCTGCAAGAGCGGGGGGTTTATTCTCATCATTCAATGTGAATGGCATTGTACATGGATCCAATGCGGGAAGCAGAGCACTGGTGTCTCTCTTCGGCCACAGGGCTAGGTATGTTGGCTCCATTTTTGGCTAGACAACACTTCCCTCCGCAGGGGGACACATGGCATGAGACATGACTTGGTCCGTACTGTGTATTTACAAACATGGCAGTTCACCGTTCCAAAGCAGAGTTGCGAGGGCCCAGTGTGCCCCAGGCGGGGCTGAGCCCATGCTCCTCGCTGCCCCGGCGAGGGGATGGGGGCCAAAGAGCCTCCCCGGCAAAGCCAGCAGCTGCCAGTCCCCAGAGGGCCGGCATCTGTCTGGGGCGGATGCTGAACCTCCCTGTAAGGCGTGCTGGAGGGACAGGCAGGCCTTTGGCTGCCTTCCACTCAAGCAAGTCGTCGCAGCAAGGGAGCACAGATCCTCAGTGCGGCCTGGAGGCAAGCCGGGGGCGCAGCCGACATCCTCCGCGGCCATGCCGGGCGGAACGAGAGGGGCCTGCGCAGAGCCGTCCGTGCTGCGGACTGCAGGCTCCGGCACCTCACGGCTCAGCCTGTGGCGACGGGCTGCAGGCAGCACGGCCTCCCCGCCATGGGCACAGGGAGCCCAGCCTCCCTCGCCTGCTACCAGTAGAGCGGAGGACTGTCCCCTCCCGAGGGCGCCCAGAATGTCCAGTGTTCCGTCACCCACTCCCGGCGCTGCGAGGTGGCCAGCAAGGCGATCGAGGCTGCCCTCCGGGAAATGCACTCCGCTGCCCACCGCCAGCAAGGGTGAGGCTGCCCCCGGACCGCCGGGAGCAGCTGCCCTGTCAAGACATTCACGTGCTCGCTTCCAGAGCACCTGGACATCCGTGGGGAGTGTCCCCGCAGCCTCCACCTCTCTGCTGCCTCCTCGGACGAGGGCAGTCCTGCTGATACGCAGAAGTGCACGGTCTGTGCGAGTGCGAGCCCGCTCTGCACCTCCTCCGGCTCCCTGCGAGAGGGGGGCAGGGGTGTCTTTTTCCGAGGGCTCCCGTGTCAGCGTGTTCGGCGGCGCTGGCGGTCCTGGGCCTCAGCTCCAGTGGGAATTCTGCAGCTCCTCTCGGAGCCACGTGGGAAGCGGCTGGCCAACCTTGTTCAGCAGCTTGGAGAGCTCCATGTTGTAGTCACGGTAGAAGTCTGCCAGGAACATGCGGGACTGCAACAGTGCAAAGAGAGACGGTTTCAGCAGGAGGAGCAGCAGCTCTTTCCCCTCTTAATTGTGATACTGAGCTTTGTCACACGTGGCATGGAGAGGATCCCCACTCGGCTACTCACGGAGGGATCCATGTCTCCGTATTTTCTTCCTTTACTTTTCCCCAGGCACTTGGTCTTCCCTCCTTCCAGCACTTGGCACCAAAACCCCTTTGCTTCGTCAAACCTGAAAAAGCGTGTTGGTTGTACAGAGCACAAAGTGGGCTCGGGAGGCATCGTGCAATGGCTTCCCAGGACAATTCTGCCGTCCTGCCAGGGCATGTGGGCGGGCCCTTTGGGCTGCTATTTTGCCCCCTTTCCAGAAAAAAGAAATACATGTTATCTTTCTGGGGAAAGCCCTTGAAGCCTGGGTAAACGACTGGGCATATTACCCTGCTAGGGTTTGGTCCTGCCATTTCACTTTTGGGTTTGGTGGTGGTGCAGCCTGTCTTACAGGCACTTGCATTTCAAAATGATACAAAGTTCTCAGAAGTGCCTCCCTGGCTGAACACAGACTTGGACGTTGGCGCCCTACGAATCATGTTGGGGTGAGTCTTGAGAACGTGCCCCCCCAGCACATGCTGCCTCAGCAAGCCCTGGGGGGGGCGGGTGGATTGGCTGGCCTTCCCTCTTCCCCTCACGGACCCAGCTTTGCTGGGGGCTTGGCTGGGGATGGTACTTCAGCGAGCGGCAAGATCTTTCCTGCGCAGAGGCAAGATGGCAAGCAGGGCAGGCCGCGCTGGTTCCCGCTCCAGCAAACTACGATGTCCGGGGTCAGGCCCAACACCTGACCCAGCCCTAAATGAGGGAACCCCCCCAGCACACAGGCACCCCTTACTTGAGTGCTTGCGTATAATTGAACAGTGGCGTGATGCCCAGGAACTTCTGAATGTTCTCCATGATGGAAGTTGGGCTGTGCCGGAGTTCCTGCCCATCCACAACCAGAACCTGCAAGGAAAGCGAGAGCCGCTTGACACAGCCGACGAGCACCCCAGGCCCTCGCTTGGAGAGAGCAGCTCAACGGCAGCCTGCCTCCCCCACCACAAACGATCCACAGTACCTGCCCGGGGGGGAAGTACATCAGCCACCTCTCCAGGTGGACGGCATAGAGACCGGGCTTCAGGCAACGGCTCTGCAGGTCGTGCAGCTCTGGGGGCGCTCCGGGCCCGGCAGAGATGATCTGGTGGAAGGTGTAGTTGAGCGCCACAGGGTCACTGTGGGCACGCTGGTGCTGCAGGCAGGCCCGGGGGCAGAGGGGAAGAGCGGGTTAGGCGCCAGCTCTTCTGCGCTGGCTCAGCAGTGGGCTGGGCCAGCCCGATTCCCCCTGCCATTCCGCCGGCCAAGTGCCCAGGGAGGTGCCACCGCCACAGCAAGGGCTACCTGATACCAGGAGTGGGCTCGGTCCGCTGGGTTCGTCAGGATGGCGATGATCTTGGCCCGTGGAAGGAGGGCTGCGGTTCGCCTGGGGACCACCTCTGCGTCGAAGTAGTTGGCACTCTTCTCAAACATGAAGTCTGTGCTGGCGTTGGAGGGGATGGGGAAGAACTCCATGTACCTGTCAGGTGAGGAAAAGCGAGACGGCATGCACAGCGATGCTTTGGCTGGACAGCGGAGCCCCGGCACCCGCTCTGCTGCAGGGCTGGAGGCCTGGCTGGCCCTCAAAAGAAGCCCCCCTGCACAGTGCCTCAGTCCCGAGGACGTGGGCAGAGCATGAGTCTTACCAGTCGATTCCTTTGTGATAATTGGGGCCATTAAAGAACTGGATCTCCTCATAGGTGGATGGGCTCAGGAAATTGCTGGTAACCGCGGGGTGCATGGACAGGAAGAAGTGCACGGCCGTGGTGCCTGCCAGGGAAGAGTGAAAGCAGTGGGGTCATAAAGGAGGGCCAGAGCAACCGGGCCATTTCAGAGCGCAGAGAACCACCTGCATCGGGCCTGGGCCAGGGTTGCCTCCTTTTCATCTGCTGAACCCGGGGGGGGGGGGGGGAGACAAAGTCCGCCCCTGCGTCCGTCACCCTGGCACGCCCCACCGGGGAGACCAGTGAAGGGGACCGGCTCAGCCAGCAGAAGGCTTCTGGCAGAATCACGTCGCAGTGGAAACAAGGGGAGGAGACGTGGGTACCACTCAGGCGCACGGCTCAGTGAGAGCATCGTTTGGAACCGGACTGTAGCCGGGCCTTTTCCAACAGATGCAGACCTGAACGCGGAGAGGGGGCTGGGGAGCGCCAGGGACGCTGGCTGGGGCAGCGCTGCCTGGAGGCCAAGCTCTCGCCAGGCGAAGGGTCAAAGCGGAGGCAGCCCCCCTCTCCAGGAGGAACCACCCCGTGAGCAGAAGGGAGGATGGGGACGGGGCCCAGAAACTGGGCGGCAGCAGTAGCTGCAGGGAACACTGACAGAGCATCTTTTGCACACACTGCGCAGAAAGAAGGCGACAGTCGACCACTTCTGCACCTCCTTATCTTTAAAAGCTTATGATGAAACAATCCAGAACGAAGCAAGAGACAGTGATGGAAGACGGAGCCCAAGATGGAAGGTGTCCAGCAAACGCCAAGGACAAGCGGCGGCTGGTGACGCAGGTCAATCAGAGCCTCAGGCCGAGGTGCTGGCGTGGCCCCGGGGGGAAGGGAAGCCTGACGCTGCACAGCACCGGCAGCTGGAACGTGCAGCATTCCACGCACGAACCGAGGCCAACTGGAACCCGCGAAGCAAGAGGTGGAGCAGCCAGCACTGCAGGACAGTGTGAGCAAGCGAATGGAATCGGACTGGCCGCACTGGGACATTTTCATTCAGGCGAACACAAAATGCCTGAATGGAAATGCCAAACTCAGAAGAAACAGTGGCTCCAATACTGAGGCAAGATGCAGCACAGGCAGGAAGGGCTTGCAATGCAGGATCTGACCAAACTGTATTGAGCAGAGCATGTGAAAAGCCTGTCAAACTAACCATTATTCAAGCCTACAATCCAAGAGCAGACACTAAAGAAGAAGACATTTATTTATTTAAAACTTGTATGTGCTGTCCCCTCTTGCCTCGGCATCTCCGGACGGCTTACAACAAATTGAACAGTTTTATGCCGGTGTCCAGGAAGGAAGAGCTAACACGCCAAGACCAAACATGCTGCTAATCCGAGGTGACTGGAATGCAAAAGCAGGAGACAAGACAGAATTAAATGATGTAGAAGAATTCGGCCTAGGGGTAAGCAGCAAAGCAGGTGAATGACACCCAGAATTCGGCAGAGTTAGCAGTCTGTTAATTGCAAATACGTGTTTCAAACAACCACTCAGCCAACCGTACACATGAACATCACGAGACGCGGCAGGTGGCCCTCTGCTGCTGCTCGCTGTTCTGGCCGGGTGCCTCCTCCTTGACCGGAGGCGGCCTGCCTGCCTGCCTGCAGCAGCCCCTGAGGAGCTTGGGCAGGAGGAGGCCTTGTGCCCGCCCTGCTTGACGGATCCTGCAGGCAGTGGGTTTGCCGCCATGCCTATGGAGAGCAGGACCAGAGGGCCCTTTGCTCTGTTCCGGCACGGCCTTCCTCGTGTTCTTACGACCAGCACAGCAACCAAAGAGATTGGAAGTGGGAGATGGAGAAGCCATATTCTCACTGCCAGAACAAGATTAGACTGAGAGTAGATCGCAGTGGTGACCCTGAATTGTCAGAAATGAGAGTACAGCTGAAAATGACCACTAACAGAAGCATAGTGCCAAAATATAACTTACCTTAAATAACATTACAAAGGGTTTTAAAATCCACATTTAAAAAAGATTTGCACTGCTGACTGACTGACTGACTATGCAACAGAAGAACTGTGGACTGTTAAGACAGAAGAGGGAGAAACAGAATCGTCCCCCAGAGGCAAAAGTGTCAGGCAAAGGTGTATTTTGCTCCCCATCTATTCAATCTGTACACACAACAGGAAAGCTGGATTAGGATCAGAGTAAGGAGTGAACATGGGCGAAAGACATGCCAGCAATTTAAGATGGGCAGACGACACCATCTTGCTGGCAGAAAGCAGCAGCGACTGGAAATGATTCCTGATGCGAGTGAAAGAAGAAAGTGCGAAAGCAGAGCTGCAGCTGAGGATCAAGACAGCAAACATCACGACTACCGAAGAACTGCAGAACTTCACTGTCGACGGGAGAAACGGAAATGGTGCAAGATTTGGCATACCTTGGCTCAGTCATCAGTTCCAAGGGAGAGTGCAGCCCAGAAATCTGAAGAAGACTGAGCCTTGGAAAGGCAGCAGTGAGAGAACTAGAAAGATCATGAAGTGGCGGCCGAGGCCAAGCTTGTCCAGGCGACTGTATTCCTTTCACGGATGAGTGTGAAAGCTGGAGAGTGAAGAAAACCGGCAGGAAGAAAGCTGATGGATTCAAAACACGGAGCTGGAGCAGCGCTTTGCGAGGACCCGGACTGGCAGAAAGACGGGCGCTCTGGTCCTAGAGCGTCTCTGAGCGTTCCCCGGAAGCAACAGTGACACAACTGGGGCTGTCATGGTTTGGGCGGATCATAGGGAGACAAGACTGACTCACTGGAGAAGCCGGTCCTGCCAGGGAAAGTCAAAGGCAGGAGAAGAAAAGGAAGGTCAAGTAGGAGGTGGATTTTCTCCCTAAAGGCCTCGAATTTAGAGCAGCGAAACGAGCAGCCCGTTTTGGAGGGCTTCAACTGCAGGGTCTCCTGAAGTTGGAGATGACGGACGGCGCAGAACAGCAGCAAACGAGCCTTTAAGGTCACCATTGCGCCTTTCGCGCATTTTCTTTTGCAAGCACAACCATTTCTGTTGCACATTTTATCTCTGCCTGGAGGGCTTAGAAATCATTATTAGATGGGACAGATTTCCCAGGGAAATTCAAAATCACGTGCCCCCGTTTCTGGTGGTGAACAACAGAGAATCGCCTCCCCAGACCAACTGCCTTTTCTCAGAAAGATCGAGAGCGGATCCTTCCCAACCTAAAGGAACGCTCACAAAGCAAGGCAGGCACCCGGGATGGAACGCCACCTTCCGATATTGCGCACTGAAATCTCTAACTGTGTGTGACAGACATCGGTAGTCAGTGTGAAGCATTACCAGTCTTTTGTGGACCAACAATGAGGAACTTCGGCAGTCGGTCACAAGTCTTCTCTTTGGACCAGATGTCCTTATGCCGCTTGTCATCACAAGGGTTCTGTGTGAAACAGCAAGTCAACCGTGAGACTGCGGGGAGCGCATCACGTCACACGCATCAGCCTGGAGCGCAGAGGGGCATCCGTGTCACCAGCCACGGCCTGCGAACAAAGTGTTTTTCTAGACTGCCCATGCTGGTGATGGTGGTGGGCCATGCAGGGTCCTTGGGACGGGCCGTTTAACTTCAGCTACTTCCTTCTTAATAAAAAAAATCTTGCTTTCCATTGGTAGAAGTGGCAAGTATGTCAGAACGGGCAAAAGTATTTCCTTTTTCTAAACTGTCATTAAAAGCACACACAGTACAAGCTCAGCGTGTTAATAAACGAGGCAGAGCAGTGCCTGGGCCCTGGCAGAGGTAGCCAGGAGCAGGTCTGCCTCAACACCGGAGACCCCGTGCCCCACACTGAGAGGCCCCCGGAGAGCAGCTGCCCTGGCACTGTGCTGAACAAGCGGTGGCTGAGCAAGAAGGGACTTCCGGGCTGCGGGAGGGGGAGAGCCGGACAAAAATGCTGGCCCACTCAGCTGTGGAGAAGCAGGCAAGCTCCATCCTCGGGACGGAAGAGAAATCCTGCTTCCCTCGCACAAATCTGTGATGTGACCACACGGGCAAGACTGTGTCCGGTGCTGGTGGCCTTACCTGAGGAAGGACGGTGTCCGGCTGCAAGCAGTGCAGGGAAGGGTGACAAAAAGATCGGGACTGAGAGAGAGAGACCGGGACTGTTCAGCGCAGAAAAGGCCGGGGGGGGGGGGGGCAGAGCGGCAGAGGTGCTTGAGAGAGTGCGTGGGGAGGGGCAAGCAGAGGGGGAGGCTTTTTCTTCCTCTCCCGTAACACTTGGGCCCAGGCTCCACCCAGGAAACTGACTGGGGGAGGCAGAGGAAGCCCCTACACACTGTGAGTCTGCCATTGTGGGAAATGGCGATGCTTTAAAAAGGGCCCGGAGAGATTCCCGAGGGAGGCGGATCTCCGTGGCTACTAGCCCTGCTGGCCATAGGCACATGCCAGTTGCAGAGGGCAGAAGAGGTCTTGCATCCCTCCCGCTCGAGGGATCCCGTGGGCAGCTCGTCCGGCAAGCCGTGCAGGGTGTGATCCAGCACGGCTGTTCGTATGCTCTACTGCATGGGTCCTCAAACTACGGCCCGGGGGCCAGATCCAGCCTGCCGTGCCCATTTGGACCTGCCCTGCACGTGCATCCGCCGCCGCCCACCTCGCCCTGCGTGCAGGGAGGCAGCGGTTTGCTCACCCAGAGAAAACGATCTCCAAGCGAGCAAGCCGCTGCCTTGTGCACCCGCCTCGCAGCGCATGCCCACCCCCGCCACATGCGTGCCTCAGTGCGTGCGCCCACACATGCTGCCCCCATGCCGGTGCGTGCACTCCGCCGGCACCACCTTTCCGGCCCGCGCCCAGCACCGGCAGCTTTCAACTGGCCCCCTGGTTAGAGTTTGAGGACCCCTGTTCTACTGTATCCTGAAATTCCCAGAAAGGCTGGATTCTGTGCAAAGGAGCCGCTGCTCCCAGCCTCCCACTACAGGCAACTTTGGGACTGCCCTGCCGCCTCAGGCCATGCCTCCGCATGCTCCTGACCCGCAAATCTCAGAAGCAGCTGCGGGGATGCAGGCCAGCCTCCCTTCTGCACCTGCGGAGCTGGGCTCCCTCTGCCCAGTCTCCTGCTTCTGTGGCGCTGTGGGCTGGCCAGCGGGACCGCCCCGGACCTGCCAGGGGAGCTCGGAACGTGCCTTCTCACCTGCCACAGGGGGTTCTTCTCCTGGGAGAATATTTCAAAGTACTTCTTGGCCAGCTGGATGGGTGGCAGCGTCTGGAGGCGGAGGTTGGTCCAGCACTGCACGAACTTGACCAGGCTTTCGAACGTGTAGAGCCCCAGCCGGTCGTTCCCATAGTTAGACAAGTGCGTCATGAAGATGCTGATCTGGACAAGGACGGAGAGGGGGCGGCTAGTGCCCATGGGGCAGAGCCGCTCAGCGAGGCCGCCGATGACACACCGGCCTGCCTGGGGCAGAGAACTGGGAGCACCCTTCTCTCCAGACCCCCAGCTCCAAAGCCGACGTGGTCCTGCTTCTTGGGTGCATTCTTGGGAAATGTGCCCGTCTCTCCTGCCCTGCCATTTACTGTGCGCTGCAGTTATTCCTGCCTTTCTATCTAAAACAATTGCAAACAGACAAATCCCCAAAAGGACGGTGCTGCGTTCCCCCACGTGCATTAAGCCTGCGATCCGGCATTTGACGTGGGCTGCCAGGAGGCCTGGAGGACGAGCAGGCCAAGGGGAAGGCCTCGCACAGCCCACGAGGCTGCAGCCACCGGCCTTGGCTCCGGCCTAACCGACTGCGCAGCCTCGGTGGCCCGCGGTGCAGTTAGCTGCCACCATTCCCGTCGCACAGCACTCCAACGGAGTCCAGTGCGCGAGAGGAGAGCCGTAGGACGCAGGGTGGCCACCGAGCGTGGCGCTTGCCACACCCCCCCAACCGTCCCCCGTGCTGCTTTTGCCCAGGCCTGCGACAGCCCAGCCCTTCTGCGTGCTCTGCTTTTTCTGGGGGTTTGCTCCAGTGTGAGCTAAACCTGAGGCACCGATCCAGAGGGAGACGCAGCAGCTTCTTAGGTGGGTAAAAAGTGGAGCTGCGAGAGGAAGAGGCCTGCTGAGCAAACTGCAAACAGCGGTTCTCTGGGGGGCGATGAGCCTGAGCGGCCTTCAGCTGCCTTCCTGGCCCCCACGGGCTTCTCTCTCGCAATCCACCCGGACAATGAAGAGCTGCAGCGCAAAACCAGCGGCAGAAGCAGGGCCCTGGGCAGCACAGGCCAGAGGCCAGCCAAGGCTACACCGGAATTCAGGAAAGCCCCGACGGAGCAGGACACCTTCATGCAGTTTCCTGCCAGGAGGCGCCGATGGAGGCAAGCGAAGGTCCCATGGTGGGGCCTCCCGGCCGAGCTTCTCCGCTGGCAGAGATCAGGCAGCTCCTCAAGGGCAGGGAGCCGGGGCCACCCGAGGGCTTGGCCCAGCTCCCTTGGGAAGTGCGCGGGGGGTGCCGACGGGGGCGCGGAGCAGCGCAGCGGCACTCACCGGGTTGAGAAGCACCGTCAGGAACAGCTCGCCGCCACGGATGCTCTTATCGAGCTCTTTGGAGCCGCCAGGGTACTCGTTGTAGAAGATGGTGTGCGTGAAGAGTCCGCAGGTCTGCCGGGGCAACACCTGGGGGAGCCAGAGGAAGAAGTGAGGCTGCAAGCGGCTGCAGGCCCCACGGCGAGGCCTCCCCGGTGGGGAGCAGCAGGAGGGGAAGCAGGGTGGGGGCCGCCCTGTGAGGGGCGCCAAGTGCCACGGGGCCCAGAGGGGTCTGCGGTCAGGGAACGACGAGGGCGGGGGGGGAAGGGAAGGCCCTGCAGGCACAGGATGGGTGGGCTCCGTAGGGGCCTTGGGAGGGCTGGGGGTGTCCCAGGCAGGGCGTTCACGGACTGCTCCTCAGCTGGAGACTTGATGGCACAGAACAACAAGTTCTCGGGTTTTTCAGGCCCGCGCAGGTGCACGCATCCGTAGGGCCGCAGCATAAACACATGGCTGCATCTAGAACAACACGGCATCCAGGCACACGATGCGCCCTGGAAGTGCCCTGAAACACCACTCCCCAAAGCCCCGCTCGGGAAGCGCTGCCACGCCGCTGCCCAGCCCTCCTCCGCTCGGGCAGTCGCCTCCCTCGGTAGAGAACCCAGCTGGGCTCCCACGTGGCAGGAGCGTGCAGAACCTCTCTCTGTCCAGCCTGTTAATTTATGTAGTGGAATTACTTCCCTAGCATGAGGCATTTTGGACGAGGCAACTGAACAAGCGCGCAAGCCTGGGGAGGGGAGGGGAGGGGAGGGGAGGGGAGGGGATGGGGGCCGCTGCACACGACGTGTGGATGCCTCAGCAGGAAGGATGAAGCCCGAGGGGGGGGCGCTCGCCACGCCACCCCCAGCCCTGCCGCGACAAAACCAGATTTCACACTCACTTAATTGGAAAGCTTCCCGTTTCAAACCCCACAAACTGGACTGAATGACGGCTACAGGGGACTGTCTTTCTGCCAAGCAGGTGACTTGGAAGGGTGTCAGGAAAGAGGCGCAAATGCTCAGCACATGGGGGGGAGGACTCGCGAGTGGGGGCCACGCCAGAGAACAGGGCTGTCTCATCTCACCATGATCCCATTATGGATGAACCCTCGGCGATACCGGGCAGGCCGAAGGTGGGGATACTCCTCCGTGCTGGTCACCTGAATGCCCCAGACTGCCTTCCATGCTTCATAGAGCTGGGTGTGGACAGGGTAGACGCCCGAGTGGTGGGGAGCCACTGCGTAGCCCAAGTCTGTGGGAATCCCGTGTTCCTACGAGCAAATCACAGAGTTTCGTATCTCCTTCTGGCGAGAACCCTGCTGAATGAAAGGCGGGGGGATCTGGCCACTTGGCTGTGGGGCGGGGCAGAATCCAAGCACACGGAGTGGCGGCAGGAAGGCCCAATCAGTTCGAAGGAGGGTGCCTCGGGCTAGATTTGCAAATGGCCGGCAGTCTGTGGAAGGGGCGAGGCCCTCCGGGGTCCGTGCACGGGAGGCGCAAGGTGGTGAGCAGCCTCTCCAGGCCCCTCCGTGTCTCACGGGCCAAGCATCAAGCCTCCACCGCCCCCCAGCACATTCTCAGTGAGTTGCTCCTTACCAGAGCAAACTGCTTGTTGAGTTTCATCTGCTCAGCCAGCACAGTCACGTTGTGGAAGAGATGCGGCTGCATGTGACTCCACATGTGGGGGAACCACCAGAACTCCTTCCTGTGCTTCAGAAGCATGTCATCACCCTCATCCTCCTCGTCTGTACCTGGGAGGAACATGGGAAGCCCAAGGGAAGACGCAAGTGAGGAGGGAGGCACCCTCAGTCTGGGAAGACACTAGACCGGAGAGCAGGCACGGCGGTCCCCCTGCCCCCCACACTGCCCTAATCCGGGGTGGGTGGCTCTCCCTGCCCCGCAAACACCCAGGGACTGCCCAAGAGCCATCAGGAGCCATCCACTTCCTGGGCCGGACCACCTGAGTAACACTCCTCCACAGCAGAAGTGAGGGGTCCCAGAGGGCCTCAGCCGCTGGAGAAAGGAAGGAATGTGGCAGGAAGCAAGGTGAATCGCTTCTGATCCCTCGCACCAGTAGGGAATCCCTACGCTCCCCATTAAAAAGCAACTGCTGCAGTTGCTACCTGTGTGAATGGAGTCCATCTAGTTTGGCTGGATGTGGCCGACAGTGCAGGAGTGGAGAGCAAAGGGAGCTTACCTGTGTGGTAGAACTTGCCAGAGAATCCCAGGTTGAACGTGAAATTGGGGACCAGCGTCCTCAGCTTGTTCTGAGTGTTCAAGAGCGCCTGTCCGTGGAAGGGGGGAGAGAGGCTGTCAGGTTCTCACTCAGCTTTGATTGCTACAAGGAGGCATTTAGAGCCCACCCACCGTTGATTTGGAATCGTGCTGAAAACACACACAGCAGGGGTAAAGTTGCCCTTGGTGGCTGCTGGCAGGGCAGCACGCATTGTCTGAATATGGAGACTGGGAATATGAACAGTCCACTGCATATTGGTGTTTGCTGAAAACTGGCAGAATCCCTTTTCGCAACATGAAAATTATCGTTCCACATTTCTAAAGAGGGTTCATCCACATTGTCAAATATTGTGACAAAGAAATTGTAGTAAAAAGCTGAACTGTTGAAAGAACAGGATAACACACTATTTTAAAGGCTAGAAGGCAATACTTTCGAAATGTAAAGCCGGCATTACACAAAGTGAAAAGTACTGCATGAGAAGGCAAAACTCCCTGGAGAAGACAGTCACGCTGGGGAAAGTTGACGGCAGAAGAGGACAGACTTCGGAAAGAAAGCCATGGAGCCGAGCGCGTCGGCCCTGGAGTGGACATGTTGGTCCAGAGGGTCACCCTAAGCCGGAAGTAACTTGATGGCTTGGACTGGTGAACGCCACCAATCCCAGACTAAAGTTCATGCCGCATCTTTTCTGTTTGGACTCTTCGGACTACGTGAAGGGGCCAAATACCGTATGTCTCCCCAGGCATGGCAGCACATCTGGCTGCTTTATCTGGCTCAGCGTATGTGCAAGCCATGCGCCAGCACGAGGAGTACGACACTCCTGGCTTCCACAGCCAAGAAGGACGGGCGGCCAAAGGCCTCTGCAGTGCGGCCGAGGGAGGACTGCCTGGCCACGACCGGGACAGCCCGGGGGCCCCTCTGCTGCCCCTGCACTCCCCGGAAGGAGTGACGTCGTGGCACCTGCACTAGGCATGTTTCTCGCAGCTGGGGCACATGCAAATGGACACAGCTATTGAAACCAAGAGCATGCATCACTCTCGCTTGCTCTCGTTCTCTCGCTCGTTCTCTCTCTGAGAGAGAGAGAGAGAGAGAGAGAGAGAGAGGGAGAGAGAGAGAGAGAGAGAGCGAGCGAGCGCGTGCGCGCGTGAAAGGAAGCAGACCTTTAAGTTTCATTTGCTTCCTTGTCAGTTTTGTAGCCTAATTGTCTATGTGACAGGTGTGCGGGTCTGAAAGAGGAGAGATACCTGAAAAAAAGAGATGGACTGGACGGGGGTCCTCCAGATCCCTTAAAAAAATCAGGGAAGAGGGGGGGAGCAGAGGGGCTGCTGCCTTGGGGTGCGCCTGGGCCCCTGAGCCTGATGGGGTGGCCCTAGTGGGGCAGGCACCCTCCACTCCATTCTTCCGCCACAGTCCTTCGCCGGGTGGACTCTCCTGTGAGTTAGCGCCATCGAGGCCAATGCGAGTATGGCCACTGAAGAGAAGCTGAGCAAGAGGTTGAAGGAGGAACCCAGGAAGGCTGGAAGCCTCCCCACAAACTCTTTCAGGGGAGATGGGAGGGAACGGGACGATTGCCAGTTGGAAAGCAAGAGAAGCCATGGTGGTGCCGGGAAGCTGGGCGCGCAGGTGATGCATCTCAGACTTGCTGCTGCCCGGCCAGTGTCCCGACAGCCCTTCCTCTTCCCCGGCACACGTGTCTCTGGGGATGCGATGTGTGCAGGCAAAGACAGGCCTGCCCTGACCGGCGCCTCTCCAGGGCAAAAGCCACACTCACTTCCTCTCCCACTTCTGCATCCTCTGCACACAAAACTGGGCAGACGCCAGGGCTGGGAGGGGGGCCAGAGGCGGGTGGATGACCCTGTGGGATCTGGCTCATACACACCCAGGGTCGAGCGGGGGCACGTTGCTGCGGCACACTGGCCGCCCTCCCAGCACAGCGTGTGGTAGTGCAGGCCATCTCAGAGATGGCTTGTCTGGCACGGATGAATGTTGCTTGCCTTTCTGGGTTTCTTCCTGGTAAAGGTAGTGCTTTTTTACCTGTGCATTTCCCAGGTATGGTACATCTGAGCATTACCTGCTGGCTTGCAACTTTCTATGAGCCCCACAAGCTTCTTGTCCCAACTCCTTAATAACAGATCCCAACATTGTATAAAATCACTTGGTATAAGCAAATTATGAATGCATGTTAGACACATTTACATAATTTGCAAAATTAGCCAAGTTGCAGCCCAACACACAACACCAGCGAGAGGTGCCCTTTCCTGCACCATCTTCCTCCAACCGTCACAAGCTGGCTCTCCTTGGGAAGGCAGGCGGCAGGATCGCCAACACCCAGATGGGCTTGGTGTTGGGCTTTAACCTCTCCCAGGTTAAACATCAGGAAAACACACCAGCTGATGCGTTTCCCCTGAGAAATTCCCCTTCCCTTTTTCCTCTGGGAAGTCAACAACAAGCCCATGAAATTATCTCTTGCGCTAAAAATATGAAAACTGATTAGTCTCCAGAGTCCAGCAGACAAAGAGCCTTTTGGAAAGGGTGAACCCGAGAGCGACTTGCCTTGCCAGAAATTCCGCTTCATGAATCTCAGATTATTGCTTGTTTCACTCACCAGGCAAAACCTATTTTAGAATGAACCGGTTAGCGTTTGCTTCTGCTTTGGCTACAGGAGACTCCTGTCTTTTCTGCTCATGAAAATAATAGTCCACAATGTGAAGCTCTGGCTCTGGCCTTGGAGGCCCCAATGAGCTGGCTTGCAGGAAGGAAGCCATGCAAATGTTGCGCCAAATAAAGGAACCTATGAACAACGGCTGCCTGCTACAATTTCCTGGCAAAAACCATTTTAACTCCTTGCCTGGCTTCGAGGACTGCCCTGGCGATTTTGGTATGGGTTCTACTTCTAAGCACAGGATTACAGCTGGGATGCTGAAGACCTGGAGTGCAGCCAGGGCCCTAGGCCGGTCTCGAACAGTCTTAAAAAGGGATGTGTGGCTGCAGATTTCTGCTTCTCCTGCTGCATCCCTCGTGGTGCTGCTTGACACAGCAGGTTTATCTCACGTGGCAGGGACCCGCAAACGGGGCTTAGGGCCAGCCACCGCTCCTGGTTGCTCCCATATCCCTCTGAGCATGTAGAGAGCTTGGGAAAGGTGTGGCTGCCTGGGAAAGAGGAAAGCGGAGGCACGACTGGGACACTGCCATTCCTTCCCCAAGACTGTCTGCCCAGTTCGCCGGGCTTGCCAGAGGACTCTGTGGGAAGGAGGGGTCTTCCCTTTTGGCACAGGGCCCTCTCCTGCCTTCTCCCACCCCAGCACCTGAAGTGAAGCACTGCCGACCCCACCCTTCCCCAAATTCTCTGCGATATGCCAAGACTTCGGGAACGGGGACCTCTGCCCTGAGCCTCCGCGGCCAGGAGGGCCACCCTGTAGCATCACCTGGCCGTCAGAGTGGTGGCCCGTGCAGGTAGAGACGGTCTCTGGGCGGGGCAGGCGCCCGTGAGGAGGCACCCCAGCCTCAGACCCTGAGGGCCAGTGCAGGCCAGCGAAGTGCTCAATGGAAGCCAGTCAGACCAAGTCTCCTCTCTGCACTTCATGCTTTTAATTAAAATTGTGCCCGCAAGCCAGCCCGAGTCACCTCTCCCCCAACGGGGGGCAGCAAATCAGACACTAGCCGCACTGAAGGGGGCTTGCCCACGGGGTCCAGTCTCACAGGCATCAGCCCTCATGCCATGACAGACGAGCCCCAAAGCGCCCTCCGCCCCATTCACCACCATGCTGAGAAGGGAAGAGCCACGTGCAGCCCGATCCCGCACAGCTCCCTGCAAATACGGCGGAATGTGGCCCCAGCAACTCTGCTGCGGTGGAACTGGTTTGGTGCAGAGACGTCCCACGGGGTGCAGTGGCTCAGTGCTGGGCTCTGACTGCAGGCAAGTGAGACTGGCCTCCGTGCCAGCGCACGGGCCACCTGAAACTCACCCTGGGCACCAGAAGCAGCAGCCGTACAGATGCCCACCCCCCCACGCCCTGTTTGTCCTGGCTGTGGACCCATATCCTGCCATCTTGGCATCCCACATTTCGCAGTCCCCTCCTGAGCTCAGCTTGCCACTGGCACGGAAATGCAGCACAGTGGGATGCCAGGACGGTTGGTCTCTTCACACAGCGGCCAGTCATTGGGGGCAAGCACAACCCTTTTAAATGAGGGCTTTTGTGCTTGGCTTCTCATAGTGCTTCCAGAGCGTAGAGGAGAGACAATGCCCAGACCAACGGAAGGGCAGAGCAGGGCTGACTTGGGGCTGCCCTTCCACATGGCGGCAAGTGGCAGGGGTCAGCAGTGCTCCGATCCATCAGCAGCAGGCTGCACCCGGGGCCAGATGCTTCCTCACAAGCCCCCAACCTGCCCTGCCCCCCCATTACCTCCACGTCAGACACCTTCATGCGTGTGCCCTCTTTGCCCACAAAGATGTCGTCGATGTCCACGAGGATGTAGCGGTCCAGGGACAAGCAGAGGCGCTTGCCGGTCAGGTACGCGATCGCGTCGACAAAGATGAGCTTGTGCAGCCAGAAGCTGAGGTTGTTGCCGAAGAGGACCCGCTGGATGCCGTCGTGCAGGCCGAGGTCCTGCACCACCGTGGCGTGCAGCGCTCTGTGGGTGGTCAGGTGCGGGATGGACTCGGCGGATTTCGTGCTGGCCAGCAACACCGGCTCGTAGGTCGTGTGGTTGGACTGGAACACGGTCCAGTCGTCCCCAGGCAAGGGGCCCTGCTCCACCTCGTTCGCCTGGGTCACGTAGAGCAGCGGGGCGCTGGGGTTGATGTGATAGTCCCGCAGGCCCAGGTTGGAGTGCAGGAACAGGGGAAAGCCCTTGAGCTGCGCGCTCAGCAGGCTGTTCTCGTTGGCCTTGAAGAAGCCAATGATCCCCACGCCATACTCCACGCAGTACTTGTCCAGCAGGTCCCTGTTCCAGGTATCCAGGTTCACGTACTTAAGGACGTTCTCGTAGATAATGAGGGCGTAGCGGCCATGGTCTTTGTCGGTCAGAGTGGGCATGTCTCCCTTTCCTGGGGCAATCTCCGTCCGATATTTGAACCGGCTAGACTCCAAGATGGCCACTATCTCCTGGCCCAGCTGGGAATAGATGCTTTCCACGAAGACCAGCACCACGGGGTCCGTGCGCGAGTTGTCCACCGATTTGGTGACCCGCCAGCTGGCCTGGGGCTGGACGAGGGCCCGGTGCTGGCTGCTGCAGTCGCCGAAGGGCAAGGGGGGCGGCTCTTTGATTTTGGGGCTGTTGGTGACGTAGTAGGCCAGGAAGCACATGGAGACCAGGCTGAAGGCGATGAGCAGCAGGATCAGCCTGTGGAGCTCCAGCTGCCGCACGTGCCTCACCACCTTCCACAGCTGAATCATGGTGAGGCGGGGGGTCGGCCCTTCCTCAATCCTGGCACCGACTGAGCCGCCTCCGGTGCCTCCGCCGCCACCACTGGAAGAGCCAGTGGCGGCTCACAGGGCAGGCGTGCAGGCTGCAGAGAGGGCTGGCGCAAACGGCTGCGGGACTCGGCGCCCAGCGATCTGCCATTTATCTCAGGTGACCATGGCCTTCCAGTCCCATCGCTCCTGGTGTGCTGCCTCTCCTCCGCCTCTCCACTGGCTCAGACGAGCCCCGGGAAGGAGGCGGGCCACGTGCCGCTCGGGGTATCTTGCTCCGACGCGGAGGGCTGGTGCTGGGGAGCGAAAGCAGAGGCCCGCCACAGGCTGATGAGTTGCCTCAGCAAGCTGGCTGGTTTGGCAGCCACATGACGGACTCCCTCAACTGGCAATCTGGAAGCAAGAAAGAAGCCATTCGTTAAAGGCATCACCCGCGGCCTCTGAGTGCTGGGCTGCGGCACTGTGCAGGGGCGGCCCAGTCCGTCAGAGTCGCGCCCGAGGTGGTGGAGCCGGGGGGGGGGGGGGCAGCAGCGGACCTGCCCCGGGTGGCCCCAAGAAGTGCTCCAGACAGCCACGCCCTTCTCCGGACGACTGCTCCCCCAAGCCCGCTACCCGCTTCCTGCTCCCCTTCGACGGACGGCACCCCGCGGTCACGGAGCCCGCTCAGCCCTCACCAGGCTGTCCCGGCGGGCCTGATGCCTCATCCCTTTGGACAGCCCCCCATTTATCTTCCCACTTCCACATGCCTCACGGCTCCCTTCCTCCTCGTCCCTCAGGAGCCACACTCTGGCTGCGCAGCACCGCAACTCGGGCCCTGAGCCCCTTAGCACCCACGGGACGACCGTCGCTGAGCGTTCGCCTCTGCCCTGGATCTTTAAGGTGGGCTTGGAGCCGACCAGTTCTTGGCAGCTGATATAGTATTAGACTCCGCAGGGTCACATGCTGAGTAAGACGGGGTGAATTAACAGGTCCTGACCCAGGGAGGTACCAGAGTTCCTGCACTGATGTGCAGTTCTGCAATAGTCAGAGATGTTCTCCAGGTTATGATGCCCAGCTGCAGATGCATCCTTGCCCAGCACGGTCTGCCCCTGCTCGGTCTCACGGGAAGCGGAAGCAAGGTCTTCTGAAATGGCATCATTCTCAGAGCTCATTTCACTGCACAGTTAGAAAATGCATGATTTGATCTGATTGGACACAGGGAAAGGGTCCTTTAAAAATTCCATTTGACAGAATGTTATTAGGAGATAATCTGTCTCCGATGTTATTGAAGTGTGCCACTGGGAGAGTTTTTGTTGGAAAATATTAGGCAAATGGAGAAAGAATACCAACAGAAATAAAAAAGGGAAAGAAATGTAGGTCAATATTTTTCCAGAAGTGTCCAATGACTACAGACTTCACACCCCAATTTGCAAGGATGCCTAGAGCATAAAATCTTAGTTGAGATGAAAGGAAACCTGACAGGGTGCTCAGGACCGTGGAAAAAGCCATCTTCATATGGCCACAGGCAGAAGCAAGCCACTTGTTTGAAGTTAATAGTGCTGTTAATAGTGCTGTTTTGAAGCAGAAACCAGCCCTGATCCAGAAATAAACCCTCTTTTAGCCACATCACTTTTCCTTATTCTAACATGGCAGGATGAAGCATAGCAGTCTTAAACAGGCTTGTAAACAGATTACAGCAGGGGTCCTCAAACTTTTTCAATAGGGGGCCAGCTGAAAGGCGGTGGTGACCAGCGCAGTCCAGTGAGGTGGGGGTGCCTGGGGGCTCGGGCTGGTGAGGCAGTGTCGGGCGTGCATGGCGGCGGCTCGCTCGCTCGCTCGGAGATCTCCCAGCGAGTCCAAATCATCTCTGAGCGAGCGAGCGAGCCACCGCCTCCCCGCCCACACTGCGAGGCGGCAAGCACGCGCATGGGTGTTGGGCGGTGGCGCAGGCCGGATAAATGGGCATGGCAGGTCGGATCTATCCCGTGGGCAGTAGTTTGAGGACCCATGGATTTAAATAGAACAGCTCCCAGGAATCCAGACTGGAAAGCTTTTCGTATACGAATGGAGATGGCCCCAAATATGTAGAGATGGGGCAAGTAATTTTTCCAGGGAGCAGACAGATTCCATCAATTTCCTGTAAAGCTGACTTGATGCCACCACTGTTTTTAGAAAGAGGAGACCAGCAAGCGCTACTTGCCGCAGAATGGCACAGAAATGGCACAGACCAGTGCCTCCGAAGTACATGCAGTTTAACTTGCCCTCCGCGGCAAGTAAATGAAGAGGGACCCTCCCCCCACCCCGTGCTGCCTGAGATTAAGGACCCATGTTTCCAAGTATACTCAGACCCGAACATTTCTCCTTTTGGAACAAAAGTATGGCGGCACTCCTGGCACTGATACGTTTCTCCTCAAAAACCGAACCTTCCACTTGGTTGACGGGGCAGCAATTCCTCCTCAGGACAGAAACTCTGGAGCTACCGAAGTCAACTGCAGAAGGCAGCTCAGATCCGCCATGGATCGATCCCCTCCACCACACAGTTTCCTTCGTCTTCGAGACGTGCTTTGTGGGCCCAGCCTCATGGCGATGATTTCCCCAATATTAAAAATAGGGACCAAGGGGCAGGAGTGCGCTTGAGCAACCGTGTGCACGATGCACGCAAGATCTCTCATGCGGCGCAAAGACATGGTGGCAGAGCTGAACTGTAGCGAAGTCTGCACGAAGCGCTGCTGTCCACGCGGTTCAGCCGGGCTCCTTCGCAACTCTTCCCTCAAATGATCAGCAGCCAGGTGGCTCCATTGCTCCAACTCTGCCAGCGCCTCCTTCACAAGACGACCTGCTGGTATCAGTATATAAGGCCCATCTGCTTAAAATGACCGTTTGCTGTTCAGCAGCCAGCAGAAAAGCCCCGGCCAGGCTGGCCTCAGTCGTGGGCACGGCAAAGCAGCGATGCCCTCGGTGCCTCGGCAAAGCTTTCCCCACAGCCCTGCCTGCCGCAGACGAGGGAGCATGGCGCGCGCACTCCAAGGCTCGGGTGGCCTGGAGAGGCTCATTCGCCCTCCTTTGCTGCGGACAGAATCTGCTCAAAAGCTACGCTATCCTGAGCTCCTTCAAGGCACTTTAATTCATCCATTCATTAGATGGTCCTTGCCTACCAAGAATCTCTGTGTTGTGTAATTTTAAAGCAAATTCCTGCACTTCCACAGACAAACACGGGGAGCCTCCCGGCTGCTAAGAAGGCCCCAGGCGTGGCTTGAGCATTCAGACTGGTGGCTGCCACCCCTTCCGGGCTGCGACATCCATAGTTTTCCTATACGTGGCCTGAAGAAGGACTTCCTTTGATCTGTCCTCAGCCTCCTACGAGGTTTGAATGTTATGGGAAAGGAAGAAAATTGTCTCCCTCTCCAGTTTCTCCACACCGTGCATTATTGCAACCCCCTCCATCTGCACTGCTTTGTGACGCTGCTTTAAAAACGCTTCTGGGCATCTTCTCTGAAATGCACACCTGGGCTGCGCACAAGTGGACCCTCACCCCACAACCCTTTCCTTGGGATGGAGGCAGCAGTCTGCATGTCAAACCCAGCAAAATGCTCTTTGGATTAAGAGGGGAAGGCAGGAAGGATCCCTCCTGCAGCTTCGATCTGGAGCAGCCCTTCCTGCAGAAAACTCACCGAGTCAGAGGAAGGGGCCACCCACAGCACAGCCCTGACCCCTAAGCAGCTCACATTTCTCCTCCGTGTAAGGACTCATGGATTCATTCCAGGCCTGGCCAAATCCCTTTACACAGACTCAGTCTTTAATCATGGCAAAGCTTTGAACTGCATTGGCTGAAAAACCAAAGTGCTCTGGCAGGAATTCAAAAGCATTTCTTCTGAAGCAACAAAATAAGTGTTCTGCTAATTTGCAAGCAGAACAGATGAAGCAAATCCTACCTTATTCTCACCAGAAGGGCACACGCTAGCGCTCTACTAATTGGGCTTCGGGGTGGGGGGGGGGCACAACTCTGACTGCTGTTTTGCTTCGCCAGGGAGAGAAAGTGGCCACACATGGCCGGCCGAGGAGAATGACTGTTCTGAGAGCCACGCTGGGAAGGCAAGGGGCAGGGGAGGGGAGGAAGGGGCCCGGCTGCCCCGCACCTGGGTGGGCACTGCCTGGTCACCAGGAAATGTGCCCTTTTCACGCTGTCCCGTGCTTCCAGTTGCTTGAAGGCATGAACATGACAAAATAAGAAGTCAGCCTGGAGAACTTAATACACCAAGGAAAATAAGTCCCTCTGGCCTGACTGATGCCCAGCGAAGATGAGCTGCCTTTCGCAGCACCAAAGTACGAGGAGTAGAATCGGTGCTCCTTACATCCAATCAGATATGATTTCCAATTAAAAGATACATATAATTCTACTCCTGATGGAATTAAAGAGAAAGGATTCAATGTTACTGGGCAAAAAAACAAAAAACAAAACAAAACAGACTGAGCCGCAGTCTGCAGGTTGCGGGGAGAAGTTGGCCAGAGATGAGAAGATGAGAAGCTATAATTTCCACGCTTGAGCTTTGATGCATTATCCCATCAGTGACACACACTGGTGTAAGCTGCTTATTTCAACCAGCAAGAAATGCGGAAGAGCAGGATGCTGCTAAGGGGAACAGCAGCAGGCACCCATTCTCACAATCAAAATGCTTTTGTGGCCACCGACTAACCACGCTGTCTAAAAGTCCAGGTGCATGACAGGGAAACAAATGTGAGCAGAGAGCTGCATAAAGGGTTGCACTGGGGCACCGGAGAACGTGAGCGGAGATGTTTTAACAAAGCTCTAAATGAGAAAAGGAAGGGCAAGGCACAGAAAGGCGTCTCTCTGTCCAGCTGCCTCTTGCTCCCACACAGGCCCGCATGCGCACGCGCTCACCTGCCCCCCAACAACCGTGGAACGGCTGCTGAGTCCAATGTTGTCCAGGGAAGACGGAGGAAGTAATGCGGGGGGGCAGCTGTCTGGGAGGCGCTCTCAGTTCTACCAGGCCTGGACTGTACTCCTGGCGAAAAGCCGAGTTTTCCACAGCCCCGGGAGGCCTCCAGCGCAATCGGGGCAAGGTGCTGCGCGTCACGCCCTGGGGGCCTTGCTGGAGCTGAGCGCCACCCTCACCCTCACCTGCCCTTTGTGGGCCCCTGTGAAGCGCTCCTCTCCAGGGACCACAAAAGGCAGCCGGCGGGCAAGCAAGGGGCATGGAATGGGTCTTGGGAACAGATCCGAGCCCTGGAAGGAACAGGGCCCCCTCCTTGTTGGCCTTCAGGAAAGCCCGGAACGCCCACCTGTTTTGGCTGGCTTGCTCCTGAACTGGATTTTTGATTAGCAGCTTTTTATTTCATTTCAAGTCTGTACCAGCCAACAGCTGAAGCTCTCTGAGTGGTTCACAACAGCATATTAAACACATAATATATTAAAACATATTAAAGCATCATAAAAATTACAATACAAAATTTAAAACCAAATTTAAAACAGATCAAAAATTATAATAATTAGGAGAAACTCTTAAAATCGGTTCAAAAAACTAGCAAGCCCAGCAGACGAATGGAATGCCCTGGGTGGTGCTGAAAAGACAGCAAAGTTGGAGCCAAGCAGCCCTCAGTGGGGAGCGTGCTCCCTACGTGGGAGCCACCACTGAAATTCCCTTCTCCTTGTTGCCACCATCCGAGCCTTCCTCAGAGGTGTCAGCTGCAGGCAGGCCCCAGAACCGGCTCCCGCCTGGGCAGACGGAGGCTGAGAGAGGCCTTTTGTTGGGTACCACAGCCCCAAGCCTTGCAGAGCTTTATCGGTTAAAACCAGCACCTTGAATTGGGCTCAGAAGCAAGCTGGCAGCCAGTGCAAGCGGGCCAGGATTGCTGTTATGGGATCAGACTCTACTCCCTGCTACTAGTCCGGCTGCTGCATTTTGTTCAAGCTGCAGCTTCCAAACAGTCTTCAAGGGCCGGGTTAGGGTTGGGGTAATCCAGCTTAGAGTTTGCCCCTGCACAGATCGCTCACAGCAGGCTGCCTCCATCCAGACACGGGTGCAGCTGAGTCACCAGCCAAAGCTGGCACTGCGAACCACTGAAACCACCCAGGCCTCAAGCCACAAAGATGGCTCATGAAGCACAAAGCTGCACGCTGTAGTCGTTTACGCGTGGACCGTGTCTGCTGGTGTTGTGGTGGACAATTCTTGCTTTAACTGAATAAATTTGCTTTGCATTGCAGTAGTTCTTTTCTCTGATGAAAAAGGCTCCACCTTTAAAGCAGAATTAAAATAATTTTAAATGACTACATGTGAACATTTGGGAAGTGACATTTTGCTGCCTGAGATGGAGTGGCAAACAGACTTACCCCTCAAAAAAAAAGAAAAAGAAAAAAAGAAAAGTACATCGTATTTGCACGATTTTAAAGGAACATCAGTATCCACATACATCAAAAGAATATATGCTTAATTCTCCCACCAAATTTAATGGGATTTACAAGTGCTTTATTTGGATGAGAGCATGATTCTAATGATTTGAGGTCACCGAGGCTTAGTACCTTGGTCACAATAGTCAGGACAGGTGGCTAAAGGAGAGCACCTTGGATTACAGAACCCGTCACCTGCCGCCCAGTAAGATCCATTCAGCCCCCTGCAGTGCCAAGCTACGAGCAACATTCTCTGCCACATTCTTTCTGCTAAGAACTAAATCAATACTGAAGCCAAGGAATTAAATCCAACCCGTTTGGTGACCCAATTAACTAGTTTTATTTCTTGATCGATTTTCACAGTCCTCAGCGTAGCGTCCATCTTGGAACTATCCTCCAAAGCACGGAACTGGCGCATGCTCAAGTCTAGCTTTTCCAAAGAAACAGTTTGCCTTTTGACTAACAGATGACAACAGAAATATTACAGGCACCGCTCGTGTTGTTCTGGCCTCTCTATAAAAGGGGAGTTTGGAAAGGCCACATTGTTTTTCCATATTCATTCCCTATGACAAAGAAGTGAGATGTGAGTCTTCTAGCAAGGCTTACTCGACTGAGGGGAGGGCACTGCTAACACATACCTGGGGGTCGCCTTTTGCACTGCTGATCAATCCCCCCGGGACACTTCTGTCACCTCCCACTCAGAAAAGGAGCATTTACAAGGGAGTAAAGGCAACTATTTCTTTCTGTGTAAGTGACAGATGGCACCAGTGAGGGAAAGCTTTGATAAATCATTTTCATGATCACACTAAGAGCCAGAGCAGGGATTATTTGATATTTTTAAGCAACATCTGGAAAGGAGGCAGTGAAGGGAAACGCAGACTTGCTAACCAAGAACAGCGATACCTTCATACCAGGTCTGGGAGGTCTGCTGCTGGCCATGCTGCCTGGCAACCTTCACATCATGAACCCAGTCTGTTCTTTCCATGTTCACAAATTTCCTTCTGAGGGTTGCAGAGTCAGAAAATGGCGGTCTTGAGTATAGTTTTACATATCTTAAATGCAGTTAAGTTAAATGCTGGGAAGCAACCAGACTTCCAGAGAGCAAGCAAACGGGGAGCTTAAAGGAGATTGGTCACAGAGGTTCATAACATTACTCTTTTCTCCCCTTAGTATTTTTTCTTGTAGCACATTCTCATTTACGGGTAGGGCGCTGCTGTTCACCTCCAGAGAAGACGGGAGAAAGCACTGGTTGCCACAAGAGGACCAGCAAGGTAGAACAAAAAAATGGGTAGACAATATGGACGGCGGGGGCTCTGCAGCTGGGGTGACCTGCAATGCTTGTTTCCTGGCTTGAGGTCAACGTGGCCCACGCATGCAACTAGTGCGAGCCAGCAGCCACGCTGGAAGAAAAGGCGGGAGCACCAGAGCAGCCAGAGTCCACCTCAAGGGAGTAAGAGAAGACTTTCAGACAGAGCAGAGGAACTGCAGCAGGACGGGAACTAGAAGGGCAACAGCAAGCTGAGCAAGCCAGAAGATGAAAATGCTGAGGGGAAGGGAAAATGAGGGGGGAGCTCAGTGCACAAAAACGAGAGGAACTGGAGGACGTTTTGCACCTGGGAATCAGTGGAATGGTGGAACGGCTTTCGTTTGCTTGGGGGTGAGGTGGGAGGCAGCCTGCAGTGGGAGAACTAGAAGCCACCCTGTGCAACACTGAGCAGGAAGCTAAAGGTCAACCGAGCAGCATCAATAATACTAAGGCTTGCAAGAGCAATAAGAGAAGTGTTAGTCGTGGGACCCCGTTTTTTAAAAAGAAATTCTCAGGGTACAATTACAATTCGTTCCAGCAACCAACACTCCCATCTTTTCAGAGCCCTTGTCCAAGTTATTGTCAATTCCATTCTCCACTGGTCTTGCTAGTGACCACTTTTAAAAATGGATACTTTGCACAATACAGAAATAATTAAACTCAACCACACTGCTCCTCCACCTGCAGGGGGCAATTGCTTTCGGCCCGGCGTCCGGCTCTGCATTTACTACTTCCCTCTGTCGGTCCCCAGGTCAGGCAGGGCAGCAAGGTGGAGGCGAATGTGTGCACACTGAATCGTGGCAGGCTGGAAGGACAATCAGAGCAAGCTGGTGACTCCGTGGGCCATGCTGGGCTCCTTCCTGTCTGTGTCGGGGGGCGGGGCAGAGCCCAGTGCTGTGGGAGGCTGATGGGGGCACCCATGAGCTTATAGGGAGGAGGAGTTCTTGCCAGGCAAACAGAGGTTTGCTGTTCTTGCCAGGCAGCTCTGGCACAAGGTCACCTTGCTGGGTCTGACAGCGTAACAAGCCAAGCTGAGCCACTGGACGCTCGTGGGTCCTCAAGGTGGCTTGTCTGTGGAATGCGACCCATTGCGGCTAGGTTTGCGCAGCCCTAATGGCAGCAGGCTGTAAAGAGACCCAGTGAAGTTACAGGTAAGGCAGGCATGTGTGCAAAACCATGATTTAAGTCTAGTCTTACTGGCTAGTGATTTAAACCATGATTTAAGCAGATTTGGATTTAAATCAGTTTGATTTGAATCAAATCCACCCTGATTCAAAGAGAAAGGGTAGGTTGAGGAATAAATTTTGGATGAATTCTGAAGTATTCTATCTTCTCTTTCAGATTCACAGCTGTGGATACGGCTTACAGCTCTTTTCATACCGAGTTCCTCTGCAGAAGGCTGCTGCTCTGAAAGCCAGACATGGGCACATGCACCAGGAGAGACCCAAAGCCCATCTGCTGAGCAAGCAATCAGCTGTTATTCATGTCTCCAGGCAACAGGTCCTCTTCAGCCTGGAGTATACAATCCACGGCTGGAATTACGTTAGTGAGCTCCTTTTGGACTGCAAAGTGTTCTGCAGCCTTCCCTGTCCACACTCAGAACCACGCGGTGAGACAGATATTTATTCCAGCTTTGCAAAGGTGGAACAGCCATGGCTGTGTCAAATGTCTTCACCCTCAGCACAACAGCAGCATCCTGATGACAAACTCTGTAACTTATGATAAACAACATATGATTATTCTTTCTACAATATTTCTGGATACATCTTTTATTCCTAAAACAAGTAAGATTATGAGTCAGGATTCTGACCGACCCTTTCCAAGTATCCCTCGGCAAAAGGATCGGAAGTGCCACTACTTCAAAGAAAGAAACCACTCACCATCGTGGGGAAGATTCCCTGCAATATGCTTCTTTATGCCACAGTGGAAGAGAACCGGGTTCAAAGGGTGCTCATCTCCCTGCCTGCCCGCATTCAGCAGAACCAGGCTGGACGTGTAAATATTTGTGCAGCTTTCCAAAGCCAGGCTAATGATTACAGTGCAAGGGACCGTTTGGGAAGACCTCAGGGCGAGTTTACCGAATGAGCTGGTTTGCATGACCTGTCAACTCGCCTTGGAGGCTGCTTCATGCAGGAAAGATGGAGCCAGGAAGGGGCGTGTCTGGGGAAAAGGCTCGCTCCTGCCCCGGCCTGCAAAGCAGTGCACGATGACGGAACCCAGCTTCGGCTGCAAGACACACGGCGCTGCATCCATGCTCACCAACAGGTGGGCGGCATTCAGATAACAGAGCCTTTCATGTTGCCCAAACAGCAGTTCTCATATTCCACCATTAACTTTATGGGATGTACACTGGAGCACCTTGCGTTTGTGAGGCGCCGCTGTGCCCAAATTTTTCTGTGAGACAGCGGCTGATCTGGGGACATATACATCGGTCCCCCAAAATTCACGGGGGCTGTGTTCCTAGAGCACCTGTGAATGGTAAAAAACCGTGAATTCGGTGCTGGGTGCCGGCTGCCAAGGCGGTGCGGGTGGGGGGCGCAGGCTGGGCTGGGGGGGCGCGCGTGGCAAGGCGGGGCACGGTGGGGTGGGCGCAGGGATCGTCATCTCCAAGCGAGTCCAAACCGATCTTGCAAGCAAGCCGCTGCATGGAAAATTCTGTGAAAGACTGAGGCCGCGAACGCTGAACCGCGACTTCACGGGGGTGACTATGGCACGAAATCCTCCACGCTTGCCTGCGGGCAAGTCCCACGCGCGTGCGAGAGGTCATGCGGGAGGCACAATTTCTGCTTATACAGTGAGCCCAGGCCACAGGCCACCACCACAGCAGCTGCAGGAGGCATCAGAGCGCATGCTGCCCCATCAAGCGGTTGAGATGCGTTTGGCGTTTGTGAACAGTGAGTGCATTTTTCAGAAGTGCACGTTTAAGAATAAATCACCCAGCTCAACACACCTGTGCACCTGTGGTAGGTGTGCAGTGAAAAACAGCCTGAAGAAAATCAGGGTGGATTTCATTTAAATTGCTAGTCAGTAAGACTAAATTTACATTGTGGTTTTCTCCATAGGTACAGGAACTTCATTAAAACATTCCCAGACTGGGTCTCTTTTAGGGCCTGCTGCCACTGTAGGGTTTCTGCCCCAGGGAAAGGATATTATGGTAGATCTCAGGAAATACACAAAGGGATGCAAAGACTTGGGGGTGTTCTGTTCAAAGCCTTTCGTTTTCACCAACCCCCCCCCCCCACCACAACAACACACACACACCTGGTTTCCTGCTCCACTCCCACCCCGCTTCTCTGCACTGAGCTTTCTGAAACTGGAGCTTCAGAGGTAAGGGGTGGGCGCCGTGCACACAGATTTGCAAAGCAACAGAGGGATTGAGGTCTTTTTCTCAACTCTGCATGTTTATTTTGTAACATTTTTGCTGTGAAGAGGCGGCATGTGATCTCTGCAGACACCAAGCATCTGAGATAGTATCTCATAGACAGAAAAACTGCCCAATAACCTTCCAGAAACCTCCAGAAGAGCATGACATTGTGAATGGATCAGTGGAATCCATTGACTGACAAATGCCAACCTTGCTTGAGTATACAGCCTCGTGCTACATCATTAAAAACTCATCCTTATTTCATGAAGAATAACCTCTGGATTATAATGCATCTTATAACTACAGGAAACTATCTTTAGATACATTTTTCCTCAAAAAGTAATTGATTTTAAAAATCCAATTTAAATTTAAAAAATCTGTTTTAATTTCTTTAAGTATTGATTTTTATTCAATCTGATCAAGATCTTCTGCTAGGGACCCCCTCAAACTCTTCCTGAGGAAAGAGCAAATGGCAAGAGCTGGGGAGTGGGTACCAAAAAGGATGGGGGAGCTTTTACTAAATAGATTCTGCAACACATAAATCAAATAGACTATATAATCATAAGTGGGATATGGAGAAACTATATTATCATTTCTGAACAAGGTTGGAAGAAGACTGTAGCAGTGTCTATGAGCTATAAATATATTTTAAAAAATTGGAGTGAAGCTGGAAAGGATCCTAATGGCAGCACAGTGCCAAAATATTTCAATAGCAATTCCTGAGCCATCTAATGTCTGTATAAAGGGTATGTTTGCATTACTGAACAACTGTGGACAGAGACTTTATTAGGGAAGCATGCAAAAATACAATTCTTGTAAAAAAGATGGGAAAAAAGAGCCCAGATTGATGGCAGGAAAAAATCTCACAATTACTAAAGAAAGAAAAGAAGCAAACGTAAAAGCAACATAAACAAGGTCAAAATCCTAAATGAAACTTTTCCGTGATCATCAGGAGGAGACTAAACACCACAAACAAAAACCGTTTTCAATGGCTGGTGAAGTGAGAGCTGTCCTGAAAGCAGGTGGGAGGAATTAAGCACCTGGAGAATAGGGGCAGCGACAGGGCTGTTTCAAGCTGCAGCCACTGAATCCGTCCAAAGCCAAACAAGGGCATGCCGACAAACATGGGAAACAAAAGAGAAGCCTACTGCCTGGAAACACCCAATAAAAATTCTCATCCCAGGAAAGGGAATGTTAAGGCGCGCAGCAGCTCCAGGACTGGAGCACTAATTTCCCAGGCAAGCAAAGTGACACCCAAAATGTTGAAACAAAGAGTTTCATCCTATGAAGTTTAAAAGCTTCCTGTTTTGTTGTTGTTAGTCACAAAGTCGGTCCGAGCCATAGCAACCCCATGGACAACATTCTTCCAGGCCATCCTGTCCTCCACCATCCCCCGGAGTCCACTCAAGCTCACACAGACTGCTTCAGTGACTCCTTCCAGCCACCTCATCCTCTGCCGTCCCCTTCTTCTTTTGCCATCTATTGTTTCCAGCATTAGGCTCTTCTCCAGGGAGTCCTTCCTTCTCATTCGGTGGACAAAGTATTTGAGTTTCATCTTCAGTCCCTGGCCTTCTAAAGAGCACTCAGGTTGCATCTCCTCTAGGACTGACTGGTTTGATCGTCTTGCAGTCCAAGGGACTCGCAGGAGTCTCCTCCGGCACCACAATTCAAAGGCCTCAATTCTTCGGCATTCAGCCTTCCTTATGGTCCAACTTTCACAGCCATACATTGCAACTGGGAAAACCATAGCCTTGACTATGAGCACTTTTGTCAGCAGGGTGATGTCTCTGCTTTCTAGTGATAGGACTGGATGCTGTCTAGATTTTCCATAGCTTTCCTTCCAAGGAGCAAGTGTCTTTTAATTTCGTGGCTGCAGTCCCCATCTGCGGTGATCTTGGAGCCCAGGAAAATAAAATCTGCCACTACCCCACATTTGTCAGGAAGTGAGAGGACTGGATGCCATGATCTTAGTTTTCTTAATGTTGAGTTTCAAGCCAATTTTTGCACTCTCCTCTTTCACCACATCAAGAGGCTCTTTAGTTCCTCTTCACTTTCTGCCATGACAGTGCTTTCATCTGCATATCTGAGGTTGTTGATATTTCTCCCAGCAATCTTAATTCCAGCTGGTGATTCATCTAGCCCCGCCTTTTGCATGATGTGCTCTGCATATAAGTTAAATAGGCAGGGCGAGAGTATACACCCTTGCCAAACTCCTTTCTCAATTTTGAACCAATCAGTGGTTCCGTGTCCAGTTCTCACTGTTGCTTCTTGACCCGCATATAGGTTTCTCAAGAGACAAATAAGATAGTCTGGTACTCTCATCTCTTTAAGAACTTGCCACAATTTGTTGTGATTCACACAATCAAAAGCTTTAGCATAGTCAATGAAGCAGAAGTAGATGTTTTTCTGGAACTCTCCATGATCCAGCGTATGTTGGCAATTTGAACTCTAGTTCCTCTCCCTCTTCGAAATCCTGCCTGTACTTCTGGTAGTTCTCGGTCCACATACCGCTGGAGCCTAGCTTGTAGGATTTTGAGCATCACTTTGCTAGCATGTGAAATGAGAGCAATGGTGCAGTATTTATTGTTGTGAGCCGCCCCAAGGCTTGGTTGCAAGGGGGCGGCATGCAAATTTGTAAATAAATAAACAAACATCCTTTGGCATTGCCCTTCTTTGGAATTGGAATGTAAACTGACCTTTTCCAATCCTGTGGCCACTGTTGAGTTTTCCAAATTTGCTGGCATATTGAATGTAGCACTTTTACTGCATCATCTTTCAGGATTTTGAATCGCTCAGCTGGAATACTGTTGCCTCCACTAGCTTTCTTGTTGCTCAGACTTCCTAAGGCCCATTTGACTTCACATTCCAGGATGTCTGGCTCGAGGTCAGTGACCACCCCATCGTGGTTATCAGGGATGTTAAGGTATTTCTTGTATAGTTCTTCTGTGTAATCTTGCCACCTCTTCTTAATCTCTTCTGCCTCTGTTAGGTCCCTGCCATTTTGGTCCTCTATCATGCCCATCTTTGCATGAAATGTTCCCTTCATATCTCCAATTTTCTTGAAGAGATCTCTGGTCCTCCCTATTCTATTGTTTCCTTCTATTTCTTTGCACTGTTACAAAGCAGAAGAAATGACTCCAGAAGCACTAGACCACAGATTTCTAGTTCTGCAATACGGAGAACTTCCTGTCTAGAAAGCAAGGAAATTTCCATTTGCTTCACAATAACGATCAGTTTGTTTCTGTTTATGCCCTAACATATAAAATACATTTATAGATAAAAACCAGGCTATAATAATCTATGCTTCTTTGGAACAAGTCCAAAGGACTGGAGTTTCATAGGGACAAGCAAGAGACGCAGCAGGTGGCTTCTTAGATGTAGCCGTAACTGCAGCTGCAACCAAAGTTGCACCCAAATGCAACTTTTCCTGCCTTAGACTAATATTCTTAGGATTTGCAATAAATTGACCTCAAATGCTGGATTAGAAATGGAAGTTCCAGAGATGGTATTTTCTGTATAGGAGGCAATGCTGCATCTTGTCATACCTCCTCTCCTGCATTGTGCTTCATTGTTGTTTGTGTTGATGCAGTGCCTCAAATTTAGACTTTAAGAGGCTGATCTGTGACTAAAGAGAGGAGACACAGCTCTGACTTAAAACAAATTACAAAGAATGAGAACACCATTCCATGAAGTTTTACAAAATTAGGCATACAGTAGGCTGGGAGCCAAAGGCAAGAGCATGAGAGGTCCAGGTAGAGCAAGACAAATCAAACCAACGCTGTGACACGCAATTGACGTAATTCCATCTGAAACAGAAAAGACGGCCAATTATTCTGTCCTTTCACATACCTAAAACAGCCCTTGAACAGTCCGATGCAGGGACAAGAAGGTACAGGTGTGTGGGTAAATGCTGAACAATTCCATGAATGAATTTTGGAGGGCAGGTTGGTTGAACTAGATCAAGATTATCCACAGCAAAAAATTGTACAATAACAATCTGAACTGAAATCCTGTCCCTTGACAGTAGATACTGAAGGGCTGGCTGGTGTGATAATAATGACTGAAGAGCACTCCACCTATGCTTCAAGGTACTCTTCATCCTTTCACATGTGCCCAGAATGATAATTTCAGCCCATGCATTCAACTGGCAGCTCACCTGAGCCACAGCTGCAGCACCTGGCACCTCCCTTTCTACTTCTGCCCAGAGAAAATGCTTGCGGCTATAGGTGGAAGGGAATAAAAAGCATACCATGAGGTCCCAGGCCACCTGGGACAACTGTCTGCACTGGGATGGAAGCAAATGGGCACACCTGAATAATGGGGAAAGCAAACGCCTCTGCCCCACTGGCCCAACGGCGAGTCAGCTCCGAGGCCATCCTCCTGCCATGGTGCCTCCCTGCACTGCAGGAGGGCTGCACTTCTGTGCCCCAGGCTGGTGCGGTTGCCTTGCTGCAGCGCGCTGTGGCCTGCCCACACTCCACCTCTTGGGTACTCCAGAGCTAGCCTTCAGGATTCTGGGTTATAACTGCCGGTTCTTTAAAACAAATTAACAGCAGAAACGTGGACTATATACAATGAAGCAGACCATGTAGATCAGGGAATGTTATTCTAAATGGACACCATGCTTGCTTTTATTTACTTAACTTTCTGGGCCACAATAAAAATATGCTGCACTGTTACTCAGCATTGCTGAGTAACTTGTTCACATCAAGAGGCAACAATGCCTCTTCAGTCCGTTTCAGTTCCAGGGAGCAAATCAACAAAAGGCAAGAAGGGCAACAGGGCCGGTTGTGTCTGTGTGGCACCGCAAATACCGGTCAAGTCAGAGCGTGAGGCAGAAGGCTGTGCAAGAGCAACACAGACTGGCCCACTAACCTACTCCGCAGCTTTAATACTTCAACTTCTACAAACAGAAAGTATTTTTGAGCCTGAGTGATGAATTTTAAATAAAACCATGGAGCAGTTTGCTGGTTTTGATGTGACAGGCCAATATGAATACTTTTTGGAATTGTTCCAACTGAAGATTTTAAAGTAGAGAAACAGAATTGTTTTTACATAAATATCAAATTGGTAAGCTCTTCCAAATGTTTACATTTTAGAGACCTTCTTGGAAGAAAACTGCAAACAGAAAATCTGGGGACGGAAGCAAATTCTGCTTATTTTTTTTAACGAAGGCAATGAAGTCTGTTGAGAATCAGAAGCCGCAAGTGAAATCAGAGACAAGTGACTTGAAGGAAGCAGAGCCAACGAATTAGCTGCAACCACCGGGAAAAGAGAATGGCACACCAAAGAGGAGGCTGTGCACGGACAGAGAGACAGGAAACTCTTCAAGCAAATGGATGCTGAAGCCCATCCGGTCGTGTGAAGACGCAGATGCCTCGATAGAAACAAGGGCACGTTCACAGGCAAAGCCAGAGATGCCAGCCTATCCAACCACATTACATCGTGTGCGCAGGAACATGGGGCTGTGAATCTACTCGGCCCGATCCACCCTCCGGTATTGCACAGTGCCTCGCAGTCCAGCTCCATCTCGTAAACCTGATTAATCTGGTGCAAGCAGCCGCAGGTTGGCCTGCGTGATCCCACGGGGGCTCCGTGCGAGGATGGCAGGTGATGGTGTCTTCCCAGGCAGTTCTGCACCCGAATGGCCAAACTTTCCCAGTGCGAGGAAAAGCAGCACTGCTTCCCCGGGATCGTCCCAGTGAGGAGTAAGGGGTGCCAAACGAGGCCTCCTATAATGGTCTATGATAAATCCCAAGAAACGACTCTGAATTAGCAACTCTGGGAACAACCTGCATGACGGATGAACCCCTCCATGCAGGAAGATCCCAACACAGATTCGGCCGCACCAGACTGAGGAGGACTTGAGGCTGGGGAGCCAGAACGCCTGGGTGCCGCACAACATGTGGCGGCCGGAGTGGTCCCTGCCCACTTGCACTGCCATAAGCACGAATTCTTGCTCGCTTGCTGTCTGAGGAAGAAGAAAGGAAGATGCAGGCACGGACCAGTGTGGTAGCCAGTAACAGGGGATGTCAACATAATCTTCTCAAAAGTTTTTTTCATGGTTTTAACGAGAACACACACTGAGCAATACATTTGTGCAGAAGGGCCACAAAATTATCCCCACCCCACTGGACTCGACCTTACTTTCCATTTGCAAAGTGACAGCAGAGTTAAGCAGAATAATTCAAATTTAATTTGGGGAAGAAAAATAATTACAGACGCATACAAAGATCCTAAACCACAACACAGAAACCAAAGAAAAAACAGCAAGTGGCTGCTCCCTACAAGAGCAACACTCACAGGACGCTTCGCATGAGGCAAGGCAAGGCAGGGTAGGCGCCGCTTAATGACTGGCACTTTGATGCCAGCTTCTCAACTGCCGCAAGGAAAACAAGCAAGGCCAATTCGACAAAAATGCAATTGAGTTACAGCCCCTGGACAAAGAATCGCGCACTTACCTTTCCTGTTAACCATCCAAGGGTGCCTCACCTCCCAGAAACAGAGGCACATGAAATCGGGCGGAGGGGAAATGCCTTCTCAGTACATTTTAAAGATCGCGGGTGGCCAGTGGAGGGAGCAAACAGGCCGGCGGCATTCATGCTCCAGCGCACTTGCTCGCTGGTGCAGCTTTGCAGTGTGGTCCCCAAGACCTTCCCACAGCTGCCGATTTCATCCAGAGCTTCCCAGCAGGACACAGCCAGCCTCCCTTTCAGAGCTGTCTCACTGACAGCCATTCTCCTGCAAGTGAAATGTCAAGAACCAAGCAGGGGCGGTGTTTGGAAAAGGAGGGGCATGGAGGGATCAGAGATTCTCACCATCCATCAACCTCAAAACCTATTCAGCAAGCCGCTTGAATGGAGCTGGCATTTTGCTCTCCATGGTAACAGGAGATGGGAGGAAGATGGGAAGAACACAAACGGAGCATGTTGAGAACCATTCTGCAGAAAATGGCACTAAGAAAAGGACAGGAACATTCCCAGCTTTAGCCCATCCGCTGGTTAACTGACGGAGGAGAAGCAGTTTCCTTCGGCCTCTACCCTCTCCTTTCTCCACAGCAGGATCACCTGGGATTCAAGCAAAGCACTTCCACTTCAGGGAGCAGGCACCAAGTCAAGCTGCTCCTCGCGGAAAGCAGGCTACTCCTTCTACCCGTGACCCTGAAGTGGGGGCACGGGCACGATCGATTGCTCCACGCTCATGCCAGGCCGGGGAGAAGAGCCCACTTTCAGCACCCGGAGGGCAATGCCTTGGTTCAGTCAGGCTGAACTGCGCCTGCTTCCAGTGGAGCTCCCAGTCCTGCCCTGCGCGGCCAACCCACACGAATGAAGTTCCCTGGACGGGGCAAGTGCGGCAGCCAGTCCATGCCAGCGGCCAGGATTCCCAGGGCTCGTTTTGGGCTTGGCTCGGTGTTTGCTGGTGCAATGAACAAAGAGCGGGAAGGGAAGGGGGAGCCGCCCCAGCCCCGCACCGGCTGACCCAAACTCACGGGAAGCATGCGCAAATCCGCTCAGAGGCACCTCTGACTCTTGCTTGGAAATGGGAAGCTTTGCCATTAACACCTGAGCAGGTGCCCTTGGCTGCACGCACACGCTCAGTCTGGCCCGAAGAACTGAGTTCAGGGGTGAGCAGCTTGGCACCTCTGACCACACGTTTGGCTGGGCTAGCTCAGAGGTCATGTGTTCTTTGTGTGTTTGCACCCTGCCTGTCTTCCTTCCAAGGAACTCAAGGTGGCTTCCATAATTCTGCTGCTGCTGCTCTCAGTCTTATCCACACAACAGCCAAAGCCACGCGGTGAGCTGCATGGCTGAATGGGGATCAGAACCCACATGGCCTGAGTCCCAATCCCATGTTCTTAACCACCGTGCCACACTGGCTATCCAAATGGAAATCAGGGATTCCCAACTATGGGAACTGTAGTCCCAACTATCTGGAGGGGACTAGGCTGTTTATTCCTGATACAGCCCAGAAAGCTGCCGTATTTTTCCGTGTATAAGATGATACTTTTTCTTTTAAATATTTACCTAAAAATGGAGGGGCGTCTTATACATGGGGGGCCGAGAGAACTGCAGGTGTGCTGGGGGTGGGTGGGCGTGATGGGGGGGGAGACTGGTGCGGGCGCGTGTGGGGAGGCGGCAGGCGCGCAGCAGCAGCTCGCTCGCTCGCTCAGAGATCAGTACGAAAAGTGGGGGGCATCCTATGCATGGGGGTGTCTTATAGTCGGAAGAATACGGTACTCAAGGTGTGATCCGGTGCATGTTTGGACTGAAAATGCTGCTTTGCCTCCCAGCAGCCCCTGAGCAGCTTGAGTTTTGTCCCTGCTTATACGGGCACAGGGTGGCGCACAGGGCGTCCTGGGTGCAGCTGGAATGCAGCACGCAAAGCAGATGGAAGCGCAGCGAATATGGCCGCCACACCATGTTGCTGCTTGAGCCCCCGCCCCCCCGGACACACCTTCTCCAAATTTTCCCTTCCGCATTCCAGCCACCATAACTATTGGGACCGAAGTCTGAGTTTTGCTCATCCTACAATATCACATGATAACGTATAAAATGTAAAAGAGCAGAAAATGAAAATAATCTTGGCAAGGTTCGCTGCATTGTAGAGATCGAAAAATACAACTCCACATGTAGAAACAAAGCACGACGACTAAACGGCTTGAAAAAGTGAAAGGACACAAAAGGCCACAGGGCGAACACCCGAGCCCGTCTGGGAAGGCCGCTCTGCAGCCGGGACGCCACGGCCCAAGCGATCCTGCAGTGGCCTCCCTGGAGCTCCTGACCTGCGGCTGGGCACACCCAGAGAGGTGCACACAGGACTTGTCCGTGCAGTGGCTTTCGTGACTGGGGTGGCAGCAGGTGGCTGAGCTGCCTTCGCGCTTGGCCGGGGCCTGGGCTCAAGCAGCTGCTCCCTGAGGCATCTGCTCGGGCCAGAGAAGGGCTGCGGTGCAAGGGGAACGGCCTCACAGGTGGGACGGGGACACTTCACGGGATGGATCAAGCCCATGAGCTGAAGGCTCCCCGCCGCCAGTCCAAGATCACAGTCCTTGCATTACTTCATTTCTAATCTGCCCCGTAACTAACCTTCTCTGGGCAGGTGAGAAAGATGCCCGTGCAGCCGAAGAAGTGCCGCTGAGCCACGCAGTTTGGGCGGCCTTGGTCTGGCTGCCTTTTCCACTGCGAAGAGCAGCTGCCAGCTGCTGTTTGGTTCAGGGCCGAACACGCTGGTATTCAAGGAGAAGGCACACGAGAGTTCATCACATGTGCAGGAGGACCGTTTTTCTCCTAGGCTGCCATCTAGCAGGGCTGCTTTTCATCGAGTGCAAGTCAGCCATTCGTTATGGGAGTTGATAAATTAGCCAGATCCCTGGCAGAATGGAAAAGCTTCTCAAAAGGCAGCTACCGTCACGACACTTAACCCCGAGTTGTTCAGAAAGGGGAAAATATTGGAATCACATGTTGTTGACCTGTAGATTCTGCATGAGTGCTAATAATGATCTTTGTTGTGCACCTAAACTGCCTGCACTGGGTGTGCGGAAGGAAAATGAGGGCCACGACCAGCCCACTCGCGGGGAGGAGGGTCACGAATGCGAAGCACGTCAGGTGCCTTGCCAGCATTCCATCCTCTGCTTTTTAAACCTGGACTGTTCAAAGTTGAGACGCAAAGACGGGGGGGGGGGGGGGGAGAAAAGAAAAGAGCCCACAACTCAGTGCATCATTAAAATCAAAGAAAAGACATTATGTGACCGTGTGCTTTGATCTCACACACAAACAACAGATTTCTATAGAATGGACGTCTCCCTTGTTTAATTTTATTTATTTCACTTTCATACCACCCATCAGCCCAAGGCTCTCTTTATAGCAACCCTTTACAGCATTTCTCTTGCTTTCATCTTTTAAGAACCATGCACCATTCTGAACCCTCACGATAGGAATAAAAATTACTATGGAATTAGGACTGGAACAAAAGCACTCACAATCTGAACTGGAATATGTTTGCACTCTAGTTTTGCATGTGGCTTCAGACACCAGAAGAACTGGGTTCTTCAGAGCAGCTACTGACGCTGGTTTGGAAATTCAGAGGCATTTCCAGTCCTTCCTTATTGACAGCGGATTCCCCTGTGTTTCTGCTGCCACGGTGTGGGCCCCTCCTCCCGAAAATTATAGCGCATGGATGTGTGCCTGCATCGTTGCAAAAATGGACGGTCAGCCTAAAACACAGCGACACCTAAAATCACACCTAAGAAAATGGATATTTTAATTGGATAGGGATGTTCAAGAGCCAGTGTGGTGGTGCCGTCATTAAGTGTGCTGGACTGGGACCTGAGCGATCCGGGTCCTAGTTCCCACCCGGCCATGGAATGTGCTGGCTGACTTGGGCCAGCCCGCTTCACAAGTTGTTGTGCAGGTAAGATTGAGAGGAGGAGAATCTGAAAGCAGCCTTGAGCTTCTTGGAAGGAAGAACCCTAACCCTCTCCCATGAAGCTCGCCGGGTGGCTTCGGGTCAGTCGCTCGATTGACTAGTCCAGCCCACTTCACAGGGCTGACATGGGGGTAAAATGGAGCTACGCATGTGAGCTACCTTGAGTTCTTCACAAGAGGACAAAAGGCACAATATAAACGCACTGGAATGATCATGAGGATAAAGGAAGCCACCTTGCATTCCTTGCAACAGAGGAAAAAGGTGGGATACAAGTGCAATGCCATACGCCCTCCATGGGGAGAAATTGCCATTTATTTCTACTCTCTGCTTGCTGTTCTTTAGCCAGTTACTGCTCTGTGAGAGGAGTGCCTCTCTTATGCTTTGACCACTGAGTTTGCTCAAGAGCCGTGGGTGAGGGGCTCTGCCAAGAGCCTTTTGGGATTTCAAGCCAACCATATCTACGGGATCCCCCTGTCCACACTCTCAAAGGATTCCAGCAGGTCAGCGAGACAGGACTTACCTCTGCGGAAGCCACACTGATTCCTTCTCAGCAGGGCTGTCCCTCTATGTGCTTATGGATTCTGTCTTTAATAACACTTTCAAGCAATCTACCTAGAGCATAAGTTAAGCTAACTGGCCTGTAATTTCCTGGACCCCAGCCCCCCGATCCCTTTTTAAAGATTATTTATTTATTTAAAGTTTTTATATGCCGTCCCCTTGCTACCTAGCCTCGGGATGGCTCACAGACGTAAATAAATAAAACACTAACAATTACAATTAAAACCTGGAAACATACTGGCTGCACAATTAAAATATATAAATATTAAACATTATTAAAATACTCTTTGAATAAAAAGGTCTTGGTCTGGTGCCGAAAAACAAGTAACGACGGCGCCAGGCGGACCTCTCTGGGGAGCGCATTCCACAGATGGGGCGCCACAGCAGAGAAGGCCCTGCTCCGGGTACTTTGCTTCCTGATCTCTCTCACGGAAGGATCCCAGAGGAGAGCCTCTGCTGCCGATCTCAAGGGCAGGCAAATATGGCCGCAGATTAGTGTTATGCTGGACATTCTCCAGCCTCTGGTACAAAGCTTGATCTTAAGGTCATGTTAAAAATTTTGTAAGAAGGTCAGCAATTTTGTATTTGAGTTCTTCCAGAACTCCAGGTTCGATACCATCTGGCCCAGTAATTTATTAAATTGCAGTGTGTGTCAATACAGCTGGGAGTTTCACCTGTCCCCACTATCTGCCTTAGCTCCTCCAACTTCCTTCCCGTAAACACCAGTTCAGGAGCAGCTCTCTGCCCTGTATCCTGTGCTGTGAAGAAAGAGAAAAAAGAAGTCTTTCAGCTTCTCCCCAACCTTCTTTTCTTTTTTTAGCTCTCTTTTAACTCTACTGTCATGTGATGGTCCAACTGTTTCTCTAGCTAGTTTCCATCTTTGATATACTTTTTTTTTTAAAGTGAAAAAGGTTTAAAGCTAACATATTAAATGAGCAAGCGCACGGAGTCTGGGAGGGGCATCAAAGAATGCCAGGCTCACCTTGCACAGCACTGACACCAACCGGACACACCGACTGGGCTTTCAGGAGCAGGAGCGGGACCCAAGTGCCTCTTGCCTGCCTGCCTGCCACATTCCGTTGCCCTGGACCATCCCTTTGCGGCTTTCACCCACAGGAAGCATTGTGGGAAAGGCACCGCGAGTGAAACAGTAGGCACGCACATTCGAATGTGGCCTGGCACAGACTGCACCTCTACTGTGCAGGCAAACCGCTCCCTGTGGATCCACAAGCTGCTCTGTGGGCACACACAACCCAGGCAATTTCCCCTGGCAGACACCACACGGCCCCATGGATAATTCTGTGAGCTGCCCTATCCTCGGGCTTTGGGCATATTTCCTCCTCCATCTCTAAAAGAAACAACAGCCTCACTGAGCACGTGCAGCCTCCCTGAGCGGTAGACAAGCAGCAGCCAAAGGCGCCACGATGCTGGTGAGGAAGAAGCGTTCAAGGCGTTATAAAACGAACCTGCAAAACTATTCCAACAAAGAAGAGCAGGACCGCGTGACTTTGGTCATAATATCCTGGTGTAATCCTTGCACAGTCATCTTCCCACAGTAAGACTGTCTTTTCTCCCACATATGAGAGATGTGTGTGCCGTTGAAACCAAGAAGCAGGAGAGGGTGCTGGCCTCCCGGGCGCAAGATACCTCATGGTATCATGCCATCCGGCCACTCGCCCCAAGACCCAGGCAAACGGCTGCTGAATCCCACCGCCCACTCCCAGCACAACGCAAAACACAACAAGGGTTCTGTTAGATTAGTAACTGGGATTCAAAGTGGGAAAACTTTACGAAACTACAATTCCTGTTATCTCTGGAGAGAAAGGGGGTAAGAAACAGCAGGCCTGGAACCGCTTCCTGAAAGAGTCACTCAACAGGCAGAGTCACAGTTGTTGAGCCCACGGCGTCTAATGTGAAAAGATCCTCATTAAACCCTAGAGCCCGGCCAGGCCTCTAGCAATACCAAAGACTGCATGTCTTTTATCGCCAGGCTCAAAATATGTTGTGCTTCTAGTACGTCATGCATGGGGAGATCCGAAGAGGCTGTTCACATTAGCAGGACCAAACCGAAGCATCGAAATGGTGCCCCACCCATGGCTTTACATGCATCCCAGCCTGCACATTCCAGTAACCAGAATGGCTGTGTGTGACTCGACTGCTTCCACTAGGAGCAGGAGAGACCAAGCAGCCCAAGAGACTCGATTCTCAGGCGGCTGTCCATGCCATGCGAACTAGGAAGTCTGGCTTGTCGAAGGAGAGTCAAGCTAGTGTTGCCAGTTTGTGTGTCATGGCAAATATCCCCTTGGAAACCATCAATAAAACCAACACAGGTTTTCATTATGTGACAACAGGATTCCCATCACTTGAAAACCGGGTCTTTGATCCATGCATGTTCAGACATGAAAATCCCAAGGACAATGAGATCTGAAGCACCCGCATTAAAGGGCCCGACCCACATCTCCTACAGACTGGCCAGCATGGTTCAGTTCACGGCATACTATAAAGAGGAAGCCTGTATGAATCATGAACATGGTAACATGGTTCACCATAGAAATACTGAAAATGTTACCCAAACGCCCCTGCAGAACATTCCCGGAGATGGTGAAGAGCTGGCTTTTCAATAAAAGCACAATTTAATTTTAGCATTTAAGTCTGGAAAAATGAATACAGAGAACACATTTGCAGAATGATTAACTTCATCGGGGTCAGGTTTAGGAATGTAATCTAGTCAAAAACTCTTTTAAAACGTCTTGTATTTCTGCACAGTACAGTCCAAATGCACGACTATGAGCATCACTTCGACAAAAGCATCCAGCAGCAAACCCGGCACAGGAAGCTCCCCCATACACCTTATTCTTCAGGACAGGCAGAAACCTCCCTCCCTCCCGGTCTACCTTGTCCCACCCTCAGCGTGCTATCTGTTTCTCGTTCTTGTGAACTCCAGGAGAGGCACTGAACAAATGTCTGAGCGATGTTATGGGCTGGGCAAGGACAAAAAAAAATGATGCTTAGTTAGAATAAAAGGGCAGTAAGCCTATTTTAAAAGTAGCGAGTAGGAAACGGAACAGCGGCAGACAAGAGTGTGAGGTCAAGTCAGAGGGATTCTTAACAGCAAAAATAATTTAGCTGAGACCGATTCAGGACAGCAAGTCAACAAGCCCAGTGCTAGCAATGGGAGAGAGAAGTTAGGCACGCACTGATGAAACAGAAGGGAGGCTGCAGGAATGATTGCAGCAGATGAGCGGACTTGTGCTAAATCCGATACGAGACAAAAGATGTGAAAAGGAGAAGGAAGAATAAACAGGAATAAAAGAATAGAGAACAGGAGCAAAGGTTGCCTCGGTAAAGTCCAATTACACTAAGACTGTATTCCCACAGGGCCAGGTGGGTTACCTTCAGAGGCACGGTTATCACAGTAAGCCCCTGATTACCCCAGGTGTTCACAAGGAACATAACATGATGTGGGAAATCAAGAGTTCACAAGGGGACACTAATGGCACCTCTTGCAACGCTCTGTTTCTCCACAAGCAGTTGACACATCTGGATACACCCGAACAGACCCTCAGAAGCCTTTCAGAACTGGTGCATGCAAAGTTGTTTTTCTGACAGGCGTACTGGTCTCTTCCAGCATCATAGTGTGGAGATTTCCCAGAGTTCGTCTGTCATACACATGGTTCAGCCAGACAATTTCCAAACTTCCCTTCTCATTCATACACACTTGGAGAATGCATTTACTTTTAAGTTTTCATTAAAACTTTAAGTAACTGCACATCTGAAAAATTAAGCCTGGCCATCTGACTTTTTCACGAGAATTTTAATTAACTGAAAGATCAATCTTATGTGAGGGGGTGTCACATGGAGATGGGGAGAGGCCTGTTCTCCCCTGCAGAGGAAGGCAGGACGCGCTCCAATGGAGCAAAGCTCAGGGAGCCAAGGTTCAATTTGGATGCCAGGAAGCACTTCCTGACAGTTAGGACCCCGAGGGCGTGGAATGGGCTTCCACGGGAGGTCGTTGAGGCCCCATCGGTGAGGGTGTTCAAAGATAGGCTGGACATGCACATGGTGGGCATGTCATGAGCGGAGCCGGCTGGTGCCGGAGGTCAGACTAGATGGCCCAGGAGGCCCCTTCTGACTCGCTCTGTTTCTATGTTTCTATGTTTCTTGGTCAAGCATTTCTTAAAGCCTTGGTGGTTATTAGAACAAAAAGATGCTTTAACCACCACAGGTCTTATTCTTATGCCACTAAAAAGCAAATTAGTAAAGTGTTATTATGAAACACACTTAACTTTTCTTACAAATGGAATAAATTATAGCTTTTAACAGTTAGGCACAGCTTCTATAAAATGTGCACAATTCACTGAACAGTTCTTTTCTTTGGCTTTCATCCTGGCTTTCCAGGGTCCAACTTGCAATTACAAAATGTTAAAGATCAGGTTAAAAGAGTGGTCTTTGCTGCTGACACGGACTCCTATTTTGCTCTGACAAGCCTGCAGCTGTGGCCAGTGGCCGGGAGGCAAAGAGCTGCGGTGTTTCTTGCCCTGCTCCAGCTGCCGCACGTGCAGGCACCAAACAGCACTCGCTCCTGTCCCTGCAGCATCAGCAAGAGGGGTGTGCGATGACAAAATACAAAGATATGTTCAACAGTGCACAAGTGACAAGCAATCACCTCACATGTCAATCCTAAAACAAAGGCCATTATTTTACCTCATAAATATTTCCAGTAGAAGCTCTGGAATCTACACTTGCCCTGAACCAAATCGACTGAAAGATGGGCAGGGAGCACACATCCACACTGATGCAGAATGATGTTAGAAGCAAGGATTTGGGTGAGAGGGGAAGCTGCGCTGAATGGAGACTGCCCTGTGCAGGAGTTTGAGGAGAACCACCCAATTAAGACACCCCACACAATTTCTCGGTCCAAATAAATATAAATTCATATCAATGACACTGTCATCCTTGTTTTACTTTTAAGGTTTTCTTATAAAACTGGAACTAGACCAAAAAGAAAAGCAAAGAAGGTACCCACATGGTCAGCAATAGCAATCCAGAATTGCACAGAGTCTTTGGAAGCCACCGGTGCTAAAAAGAGAGGAGCCAGAGTCCTGCACAAACACGCAAGAGCCCAGTGGTGAAGGACAGAGAGCACCAAAGAGGAGAAATGAACCAAATAAGCCAAACACAGGGTATGCCCACCCCCTTTCCATCACTCCCTGACAAGAAATTATCCAGCTCCTCTGGATTTTCCTTTTTAAACTCCGCTCATTAGCTTACTTGATATGTACAATTTTGTTTTAGACTGAATTCTGGATATACTGGTTATTCAAGTTGCTTCCATTCCCTGTCCCAATACTAAACATTTAAGTAAGAATAAAGACCAACTGTCTTATCCCCATGACTTTCCCTAGACACAGCCAGAACATGAGCAATGAGAAACTCTCTGCAGCTTTGATCCAACATTGCAGAACTCAGAATCGCTCCCACCGTGATGGCAAAGCAGCAGCTCCTCGGAGTGCCCCCCCCCCGGCACGGCTTCTGTGGGTGGTCCAGGGCCCTCTGCAACCTGCTCTGACTGAGGAGGCATGTGAAGGAAACTCCGAACACATTCTGCGACATGTTTGCCAGATGCTTTGAGCATAAACTCTCTCACATCTCCTGTAAGGTGAGCTGCTAATATTGATTCACTGTCGCCTACAGCTATGTCCAGATGGCTACCTTGTCCCATGCAGGAGGACAGCTTTGGCTGCAGACAGCTATTTATCCAGACGGGACAACTCTGGCCCGCCACTCATGCACCTGATTCTTGCCCCTCCTGGTTCATTATACTAGACGGGGGGAAATGGCTAAATTGCATGCGCAGCCACAAGCCTGGTCCCCGCCTGGGAAGGGGAGCATCCCCCACCCTGGGGGAACTCTTGCGTTGCATCACTTTGTGAGCCTCACACATGGCTGCACGTCCAGTCCTGAGGCAGGCGCCCACCCACCTTTGCTGCCACATCCTGCGGTTTTCAGGAAATAAGAAGTTTTAAAAATCTGCTGCCCAATTAATTGGGAACACCGTTTTATTGAAAGCTTTTTTGATGGCTTACTGTATATACTGGCATATAAGCAGCTCTGTGAAACCAAAAATAGCAAAACAAAACTTGGGGGCCATCTTATATACCTGACACATGATAAATACCAAAAGCAGCCCAAAATATCATGCTCCTCTTATACACAAGTGGCCTTCTATGCTGGTATATACAGGACCTGCCTGTAGGTGGTACCTGCTTTACCAGTGCTACTCTTTGCATCAAACACTGGTCACTGCACTGACACTACAGGCATCTAGGCTGCAACACATGGTCCAAAGTATTCTGCCTGTGCAGGGGGCATTTCAGTCCCCTTGACAGCCCTCCTCCACAATAAGCACATGTCTGTCAACTCAGGATGACTGTCATGCACCTGATGGAAGTGGATTCTAGTACACAAAAGCTCATGGCGTAATAAACCTGTTCCTCTTAAAGTACTATGAGACGGCTGGGTTATGATAAGCCTGTTGGGTTTTCACGCCTGGTTTTGAAGCAAAACCACTCTGGTGGATGACCTACGCTGGAAGACAACAGGGCAGGATGCCGTTAATTCTCCTGGAACTTCTTGAGGCTTTTCTGACCACTCACCACAGTGTATTTATTTATTCAAAACAGTTCTACATGCTTGCTACAATCCAAGGGCTCTTTTCCACTGGCACTTTGTTGAGCAATTCCACTCCAGTTTTGATGGCCGACTCTGGTCTGAGGGAACTACTGCTTAACTACATGGTGCTTGTGCCAAGCTACCTGCAAGGTTCTACTGTGCCATCTGTGCTTTTCAGTATCAAATTGAAAATGTGGGCCGAATGCAACAGAAATGTGAATTATGGTATTATTAAGCTTCCAACAACACAGCATTTTCTTTGCTTGTCTCACTCTTGTGGAGTCCAGAATGGATGTAGGCCCATTCCTGAGGCACAGGGACGGACTGGATGAGGGCTCCTGACCAGGGGAGGTGAAGGGGCTCCTGCTCTGCACCTCACCTGCTCCTCCACTGACAGTCCTGAGGCTCCGGAGGGGGCTGCACTCCCACCCAAGCAGCAGGCCCGCCGGCATGCCTTGCAGGGCCCTCCCAGCCCCAGGCCTATGCGGGAGCCCCAACGCAAGGCATTTCTTACCGGATCGGAGCAGCTGCCACCTGCACGCAGCCTTTACGAAGGGGGCGAGAACTGGCATTACACTACATCCTGCTAACACCCAGAGTAGGGGCTGCAATGCGATCAGGCACCACTGTCGGGGCAAAGCCCTGTGCCACGGGCCACGCCTGGCCGGCATCCTGCATCCGACCCGCCACCGGCCCTTCGTCCATTCCCCAGCATCAATCTCCCCTCACCTGCAAGGTGCCCGGCCGACCCGGGCAGCCACGACGCCGCGCGCCTCCGGGCGCCGGAGCCCCCGTCCAACGTGTTCTGCACGGCGGCGCTGCAGACCGGCCCCCGGGGGCCACCGCTCGCTCCCAGCGCACGTCGCGGGGCCACCGGACCGCGCCGGCCCGTCCCCGGGGGCGGGAGCGCCCCGTCCGCGGCCTCGGGGCGACCCGGGGCGGCTCTCGGGGCGCCCTCCCCGGCAGAAGCGGCTCGGCGGAGCGGCCGCGGCTGCGAGCCCACGGAGGGCCGCGCTTCCCTCCCAGCCCTGCCGGGCGTGCGGCGGCCGACGTGGCCCGGCGACTCCGGCGACTGCGCCGACTGCGGAGCTCGGTCGAGCGGACCGCCCGCCCGAGCCCCGCCCCGCCCGGCCCGGCCCGGCCCGGCTCGCGAAGCGCTGCGAAGCGCCGGCCCGGCCCCGCACCCCGCGCGCCCCGCTGCCCGCCCGGCCCCGCGGCCCGCCCGGTCGGCCCTCACCTGCGGCGCGGAGGCCCGCAGCTCGGCGACGCCGCGACCACCGGCGCGGCCCGCGGGCGGCTTCCTCAGGCCGCGCGCCCGGCCCGCCGCCATCTTCCGCGCGGGACGGAGCGAGCGCGAGCACGCGAGGGCGGGCCGCCGGTGGCCCCGCCCCGCCGCCCCGCCCCCGGGGCCCGCTGCGGGGGCGCCGAGCGGGAGGGCCGGGCCGGGCCGGGCCGGCGGGCGGCGGGCGGCGGCCCCGTGGAGGGATCGCTGGCTGGCTGGACGGACGGGGCGGCCCGCGGGAAGGGCGAGCGCCGTGCCCCTCCGCGCGCGGGCGTGGGCTCTCCCCGGTGGCCGCCTCCGCGGCCTCCCTCCGCGCTCGGCCGATGCGCGGGCGAATCCGCGGGCGCGGCTCGTTTCCGACGCGGCTGGAAGCGGCTGAAGAACGAGCGGCGCGTCCCGTCCCGTCCCGTCCGGGCCGGGGGAGTCTCGGTCGGCGGGTCCGTCGGGCCCGCGCCGGCCAAGCGGCTGCCCTGGAACTGCCCGGAGGGTCACGGAAAGCGCGGCCCAAGGGCAGCCCCTCCGGGGGCGCGCAGGAACCCGGCGGCCCCGGGGCGCCCCGCTCCCGCCTCGGCCTTCGGCGCTTCCTCCCGCGCTCGGCCTCGCTCGCCGTCCGAGAGCAGGCGGCGGGCGCCCGGAGGCCTCGGCCCGGCCTGGCCGCGGCTCAGAGAATCGTCTCCGGAGCATCGACGCGGCCAGAAGGCCGGTTGCAGCGGACTGGGTTTTCGGGGAAAGGGGCTGCAGCAACCCCAGGATGCGTCCTCTTCGACGGCCCCGGCACCCAACGCCATGAGACCGACCGGCCAGCGGAGGGCCCCGAGCCCCCTCTCCGAGGTCGTCGCCCCAGCCTCGGGGAGGCGGCCAGCCCTGCGCCGGCCGCACTCACTGCACGTTGGGAGATGGGGGGCCGCGGCTCCCCAGCTCCGGGTCTGGAGCCGTTTTCTTTCCTGTCGCTGGGAACCCAGGTAGACTCATAGGACTGATCTGCGCAGGAATCACAAGTAAAACTAGGTGAATTTCTGCAACTTATTTTACGGTTGTTAGTACAGTGGTAGCTCAGCTCACGAACGCCTCAGTTTGGGTCGTGTACAGAAATTGCATAAAAACTTTGCTGCAGGTCTGAACTCTGCATGGGGTGGGCATCGTGAGCGCGCCTGCCCTCCCTGCCTGGGTGTGATGCCCACATTCCTGCGGGGGGAGATGGCCGCGATGGTGCCCGAGTTCCCTGCCTGGGCGAGCTGGTGCCCGCCTCCCCCCCAGCACACCCGCAATCGCGGCCGTCTCCCCCCAGCCCCTGCATGATCGCTGGAGGAGGGAATGGCCGCGATCTTTGTTGGTCTTTGTCACTTTGCTTCACATTTTTGTGAGTAAAAAAAATAATTGCAGGATGAATTAACCTTGACTTGGCTCATGACCAATGAGGGTCACAACCAGAGTCCTGGCATGGATTAAGTTCGTGAGCCAAGGTACCACTGTATATTGAAACTCTTGTGATTCTTGCTAAGTGTCTTTTGCTAGCTGAAAATCTGGGCTATTTTCTATATACGCTGATTATATTGAAAATATGATTTAAAAATTAAAATGTTTAGATTCTGCAATTTAAAAAAAGTGTGGTTAGAATCTGAAGGCTGAAAAATCAGACATTTAAGAAATTAAAGTCATTCTGGGTTTTACTAGCACTTTCTAGATGTGGGAGGGAACTAAATCCTGATTTTCAAGCATGGAGGCTGGTTAGGCAAGGCAGGAGTGCGAGAACCCCTCCTCCGTTTTCAGACGTGTTGCTCCATACCTGCATCTCTGGTTTTGTGAGACAGTTAACAAAATTGCCATAATACGCGCTCTTAACATTTTTGTTTTGCCTTGTAGGATTTGGTTTGCTTGGAATCATGAAATATGAAGCATTCTTGTTCTGGGGTAACTCGCATACCCAGGAGTGAGGGAAAATAATGTACATGAGTGGAATGGGCGAGGGAAGAGCCTGCCCAGGTCTCCGCTGAGCGTTGGGTACATTTGTGTGTCACACCAACAGCCAAAAGCATGTATTTACCTGTCGCAGGTATAGATCAGTGAAGGTCTTGGTGTGAGAAAGAGAGCAAGAGGTTTGTGTAGGACCATCCAGCTAATTAACAGGTGAAATGAGAGATTTCTGTGGGAGCTTAGTCATCAGAACCCCATATCCAATACAGGTCGAGGCTGCCTGTCCTGTCCTGCACTGCAAGGTGCAGTGCAGAAGATGCTTAAATGGGTGCCAGTTCACCGGGACCATCCTGATCACTTTATGGGCACAATTCTGACATGAGATGGAGAATGTGTGTGGTGCATCCATCACCCCCCTCAGACTTTTCACCTGTTAAGTTGCCATTCTCTGCACAGCCCCGCTCTGGCTCAACCAGTTGATCTTCCACAGGTGCAGACACTTTGAAGTGGTCGGGGTGAGCCAACACACAGAGAGCATGTGCCCAATGACGTGACAGCTCATGGGCTTGTTTTCCTGCTGAGTGTGCTCCTCTGGCCATTCAGAACGTCTCCCACCCAGCTGTGGAGAGGCCTCCGCATCTCAGGATGGGCAGAGAGACAACCCAGGAGGAAAGTGGGCGGCGGTGGGTGAGGCATCCCAGGTCTCTGCTGATAAGCTGGTGGCTGAATCCTAGGTTGATGACCTAGGGCAGGGGTCCTCGAACTTTTTAAACGGGGGCCCAGTTCACTGTCCCTCAGACAGTTGGGGGCGGACAGCGGACTATAGTTTAAAGAAAGTATGAACGAATGCCTATGCACACTGCACATTAAAAATAATTACAATTAAAATAAATTTTAAAATTAATTAAAATTAGAAAAATTAAAAAATGTTTGCTCCACTCCCTCGGGCTGCAGGAGAAGCCCAAGATGAGCTGGGGAAGAGCATGTCCATATTCAAGGGACAGAGCTACAACACAACCTAGGCACTAAATATAGTATTTTGCATAATGCAGCTGATTGCAACTGGCATTTACAAAGAATGAAGCACAAATACTAAGAATGTATTTTTAATACTTTTAATGCCACTCTTAGTATTTGACGCAAGTCAGCCCAAAACAATTGCCACAATGCACAATGGCTGCATTTGGATGCAGAGCTAATGACTGCCATATTTTAAGTGCTACCTTGCCAAACCTGGTACTGTCCAGATGAGTTGGACTGCAACTCCCAATGGCCACACTGGTTGGGGATGATGGAAATTACAGTCCTCACCACCACCCTGGTTCCAAGGGAGCGGGAGTGAGAGAGGAAGGCTGCGAGGAGGGAGGTATGGACTTCTTTCCGGGGCGAGGGGAGGGATGGAACTGGCTGGTTGAGTGGGGTGCCTCCTGCCTCTCCCTGCCATGGGGGCAAGAAGCATGGGGGCCGCTTGACAGCCGTGGCTTGCCCATGGAAGGCCCTGGCTCCTGCACCTCCGCCACGACCTTCCCTGGGCAAGCTGCCGCCACTGTCAAGCGGCTGCCCCCAGGCTCGGCGAGGCAGCCGCAGCTTGGCCCACAGCCCAGGGATGTGGCTCACTTACTTTAAAATGCATTTAAGAAGTTATATTTTTCTTACCTTCAATCCTTTTTCAGTGCCTTCATCTCTCTCCTGTTTCCCGCTCCGTATGCCAGCTCAGTACATGCATGCAAAGGGAGGGGGGAGCCAGCACACGTGCCGTAGAAAGGGGCTCTTGCAATTTGGCTCCCCCCCCCCCGCATGCATCTACTGAGCGGGAACGCGGTTTCAAAGGACGCCTGTACCGGCTCAGAGCTTTTGGGCCCTCTCGCAGATCGTTTTCTCCGAGCGAGTCCAAAAGCTGAGGCAGGCCGAATAAATGAGCATGGCAGGCCGTACGCAGCCCGCAGGCCGTAGTTTGAGGACCCATGATCTAGGGCACTAGCAGGAGCCGGTTGTATGCCAGGACGTTGCAATACTGTATCACAGTCGACAGCAGTAAAACCAGCAACACTATCAGCCACAGAAACAACAAGGGCAATCCTAGCAGAAGGCCTGAGGAGAGGCTGCGGTCCCAATGCCCTCTGGAAAGCCTGCGGTGTTGGGGCAGGAAGCACCCCAACCCTGCAGGTGAGGCATGCGCCTGATGCATTAGAAGCAGAGAATCGGCCAGGGAAGTGCGTGGACGGTTGGATGGCGATTCAGCTGGAGGAGCACAAAGAGACTGTGGAGAAGCTGGTTGGAATATTTGCATCTGTCTTCACTGCAGAAGGTACAGGACAGATACCTATGTCTGAACTTAGGTTCTCCAAAAGGTGGCCTAAGGAACTGAAGCAGGTAACAGTGATAAAACATAGAGTTCTTAACTTTATTGACACTCTGAAAATTAATGAATTGCTGGACCCAAATGGTACCCATCCTAGAGTTCTGATCTTCCACGAAAAAATAATGTAACATGCCCCTAATATGAGCCTTTGTACAGGAGGACTGGAGAATGGTGAATGTAGCACCAAGTTTTAAAAGGGAACTGGGAGACTCAGGAAAGTGCAGGTTAGTGAAATTGCGCATATTCTGGAAAAATGGCGGAATGGAACACACAAGATAATGCAGCAAGTATGAAAAGGGAGGAGAGCAAAGGTCCTATGTCACTAACCTTGTGGAGTTCTAGGATAGTGTCCATAACTGTTTAATTGTCAAACTGTTTAATTTGACAAAGATGCTCACCAAAGACTCCTGAGCAAGCCTAGCTGACTTGGAACAAGAGAATTCCTCTTATGGATCAGAAATTGGTTAAAGAATATAAAGCAGAGAATAGGAATAAATGGCAAATTCTCCCAGTGAAGGTATGTAAACAGCACCACAGTAAAACGGGCCAGTGCTTTTCAGCTTATTCATAAAGTATCTGGAATTAGCAACGAACGGCCAAGTGGCCAAATTTGCTGGAGACACCAGACTATTTAGGGTAGTTAAAACCAAAAAGGAGGATATGGGGAACTCCTGAATGAACACCCCAGCCTGGAATAATGGGCACTGAAACGGCAACCATGCTGCAGTGCTTCTTGTTGCAAGCCGTCAAGTCGGAGCTCATTTCTGCACGGTCCGCATGGGTGTCAATTCAGATGGCTGCAGGCGGGCGAGGCAAGTTCTCGGAGGCGGCTGCTGCCCACGGCTTGTGGCTCCTGACGGCTCTGCCGCCTCCAGGATCAGAGGCAGGATGCTGGGGACACCACTGCAGGAGAACGTGGGCAGGCAGACGCTGGCGTGCCCGTGCCCTGCTTGTGGGCTTCCTGTGGGCAGCTGGCTCAGTCTAGACCTGTGGGGACGGGCGAGTCTCCTGGGTGCCCCCCCCCCCGCCTGTCTCCTGGCCATGCGGTGCGTTTGCCTCTTCGGAAGTCTATATGCAGCTGAGTGCCGGCGCTGCGTCCCCGACGGCTGACGGGCACCTGGGACTGTGGCAGGAGAGATGGGCGCAGGCTGGAGGTCTCGGCCAGTTGAGAAGCAAAAATAACTCACGTTACACAGGGCCGAGCAACACCACAGTAAAGCACCAAATCCTCGCTGTTTGGGCAGTATCCCAGGCCTCGCCCAACATCCTTCCTTTTCGAAAGGCAGTTTCTTCCCAGCCCCCAAAGACCTCCCCCAAGTGCCAATTAACAAGGAACTCAACATGCAACGTGTATTACGCACATTCGAGAAAGCAATTTTCTCTGAAGCGCCCATTTCCCCAGCGGTTTGGAAAATACAAGAGTGCTATCCAACTGTTTGCACCATTTAAATGTTATTTTATTAAATATTTTCAGTTCAAGGTTTCATTGTAACAAAGCTCTGAAGGTCCTACTGACATCCAGGAAAAAGCCTACCTAACATGATTTCAATTATTTCTCTTGTCATGCAGAGTTTTGCATCGAATGTCTTCTGTTTCCTGTTGAAAATGTGATACAATATTCTATAGATGCTTGCATTAACCCCATAAGAGAACACGAAGAACACGAAAGATCGAAAGCTGTGTTTGATAATGGCCATACCAAGCTAAGGTTCTCGTTAAATTAGAACAGGTTTTAAAGATTGTGCAAAAAACAAAAACTCCAACTCAAACTGTTCCAAGAAAAAAAAAACTTTTTGAAAGATGCAGATACTTAATACAGAGGATTTATTATTAATCTTCAGATAAAGAGACAAGGAAAGATCAGGCCTAAAAGCATGCAGAGGTTGTCTCATTTTAAAAAGCTGCATAATTAATTCCCTGTTCCCTACTTTGTGACTTTATTATTAAAAACCTGAATAAAATTGGCAAGGCTTTTCTCTGTTACCGTGCTCGCTCGGTCGCTTGGTGCCAAGCATGTTCTACAGCAGACGTGCGGCACCTGTCCCTCCATCTGAGGCGACCTTCCCGCTGCCGTGCCTCTCCAGGTCGCTCTCGCCGAGGCGGAAGAGGACGGAGAAGGGGTGCACAGGCAGCCTTTGCAAAGGGCGAGCCCCGTTCCCTGCATGGAGAGAAGCGATGGGCAGTGCTGCGGGACAGGCGGCCTCGCGTTCGCAGGAGCCTACTCCCGGGTGTCCCCTGCAAAACAAATGCGCTTCTTCCCTTCCGTCCCTTGGGCTTGAGTCACGGGCTTCGCTTACACGCCGTCAAAAGTCGCCTCCCGGCTCTTCTGCTTTGTGCTCTTTAGGCAGCAAAGGAGGGACCGCGTGGCCCCAGTTCGCAAAGGCGGGGCCTGGACATGCAAGCAGCCCCTCCCGGGTGGGCTGCGGAAACGGCAACGGCAACGGCGCCAATCTGCACTAGGAAATTCATGGGAAGGCTTCTGTCACGCTCGGTTTGGGAAGAGGACGAAGCAGAGCCCAGAGTGCGAGCCGGTCAAGGGTTCAAATGCAGGGAACGGGGCGCGTGGGCTGCCCTCCCCGGCAGCAACGGGACAAAGAGGGCGGACGCAGGGCAGGCCCCCGTCGTGCGGGGCGTGCGCCGGTTCAAAGGTTCTTGGGGGGCGCGGCCAGCGCAGGCTGGGAAGGGATGCCAAAGCACCACACTGGATGGAACTGCCCGAAGAAGTCAAGCCACGCTAGCGGGGAAAGCGCGTGCCCTGAAGCTGCTGACTCCTGCCTGCCGGTTTTGTCGGAAAACGAATCCAACTGGGAGACCAGCGAGCCCCAGTTACAGGGGTGCGTATATATTTCTCTCTCTCAGTATAAAACGCAAACTAAGTTACACGCCACACAGGAAGCAAACGCTCGTGTGTGCACCTCTTCAGGGCAGGATGTGACACAAAGCTTTCAATGGTTTCTTAAGGAGCACATATTCTGCAGCACTCTGGATCCCACCTACTCTAAACAAGAAAGAAAAAAACAGACAGACAGACAGACAGACGCCGTTCATGTACTCTCTCCTGCCTAACTTCAATTGTCCTTAAACCTGACCCTTGTCAGCTGGCTGCACACCTGTGTCAGAGCAGGTGCATCCGCACAGCGAGTCCCCACGCCGCACAGCAAGTCCGCTTGTCCTCGTCTCTTCCAACGTTCTCGCGCATTTCTGTGCAGGCTGTCAGCAGGGCCGACCGGCACATCTCCACCACTGGCACTCGTGCCTGAGTCAGTCTGCCGGAAGGAAGAGGGGTGCAAAGATCCTCCTTCCATCTTGCCCCCTTTCTCCACACCAGTGCAGGGGAGCCCCACCCCCACGTCTCACCGGCCGAAGGTGGGGCAGAGCCTGGACATGGGGGGCCTCGTGCTCTTGCCGAGTGCTGGTCTTTGTGCTCAGCCACACACACCGCTGCTGCTCTCCCTCTCCCTCTGCTCCGGTTCTGAAAGATGCACCAAACCGCTGCCCATTCTCCGCCCTGGAGAGGAGGCGCTGGACACTCCGCCATGGATTCTCTCTCTTCTATACAAACAATATGGGTTTCTCTTGAGGTTGTAAGACACCTTCGTACAGCAGAAACAGACACGATGGATCCATGGAAAAACAACAGAAAGGTGGCAGCGCCCCGAGCATCAGGTGCATGCAGGGTTTCGTGCATTTGGCTGCTGCCGGTTTGTAATTCATATTTTTTAAAAACGTCAAAACGAACATGACCGTCGCTGTCATTCAGGTACTCCAGAGCTGCTTGCTGAGAAGATACTGCCCTCCCGCTGTGGATCTCCGAAAACTGCTGCAGTGAGAGAAGGGAGAAGGCTTGAGGAGGGGAAGACCAGCGCGGCCAGATCGGCCGGACGGTTTCCGCCGGATGGCTCGAGCAGCTATGCCTGGTTTTAATTTGGGATCGTGATGGCATTACAGGGACCCCCCCCCCCAGAAATGCAAACAGCACGCCCCCTGCCCCCGTGGTTTGCCACTGATCCTGCCAGGTGCTCAAAGAACAGAGGAAGCTAGAAGAAAACGGGCAGGTCAGAATCACCCACAGGGCGAGGCCAGTCCCCGCTGTGGGAGGGTCAGGGTGGCAGGTGACCAGCGAAGCCCCCCCGGCCCATTTCAGCCCAATGCAAATGCCAGCCGGACGCCTCCCGGGCCAGATCCAGCGCTGACTGAGCCAGCTCCTGTTGGGGAGGGCCCTGTTGGGACTGGCCTTGCTAAGCCACAGTGCCATGGCTTGCTTGGCCGCGCCAAAGGGGACGGGCAAGGAGGGCGAGAGCAGCAACCTCGGCGAGGAGGGGAGAGAGGAGCTGGGAGCGGGGGGGCCCCCATCATCACGAGTGCCCCGCTGCAGCTGTGCCGTGGGGCATGTGCGGGCCCTTCTGCCACGCCTCTCGCGACGCAGGGCGATGGCGCCACTTCCCTGGGGCCCAGAGGGAAGGGGAGCGGAGGGCATGGGCCCAGCCACCGCCGGCTGCTCGCCCACTGGCCTGCCCGGCGGGGCGGAGGCTGCAGCCCACTTCCGAAGTTGGGACAGAGGTGAGCGGCTGGCTGGGCGGCCTGCCAGAGCAGACCCGATACCATCGGGCCGCTTTGTGCTCGACTGCTGACAGGCTCACCGGAGGCTGAGCCGGAACTGGCCCAGTCCCCTGAGCACGCCTGGCCCGGCCAGGCCTCCTGTGTGCCCGCCACGGCTCGCGAGCCCTGAGGGCCGTCCTCCCGGCCTGCGTACCGTGTGTGGCTTCACTGGAGCGGTGCTGCTGGGGCCCCCGAGCAGTGGTAATGCACGTTCAGCCACTTGCCGTCGCGGCGGTGCCAGACGCGGGTCTCCTCGGACTGCATGGTGCGGGGCCGGCCGTGGCCGTCAATGTACTGTGTCAGGCGGATGTAGGCGATGCAGGCTGCGTCGTCGCCAATCACGTGGACGTGCGGATTCAGGATGGTGGTGTGGATCGGCTTGCTGTTCTTGGACAGCACTGGGGAGACACAGGAAGCGCTCAGAGACGGGACAGCTTCCTGGGGTTCCTCCCTGGCTGCCTACCACACAGGCTGCCCGCCCTGGCCCCACAGCTCTCCTTCCAACCCCCTCAGCCCACGATGCAGCACCCGCCCCCCCCACAAGCGCTCCCGGCCCTGCTGTCTCTGCTCCCCAGGCCCACGGCCAGCAGCACTGGCCCCCTTCCTCTCGGGCTCTGCCCACCCAGCTCCGCAAGGGCAGCGCTTCCTTTCGACGTGGTGCATGTCACTCTGGAGGCTCCTCAGAAGAAATGAACGGCTCCCTCGCTGGGCCACCAGGCTGGAACGCCACCGGGGAAATGGGCTACCAAGGAGCAGGACGGGCCGGGCCTGCCCTGCACTTCCATCGACTATCCTGGGAATGCTGCTGTAGGAAGGCATCGTGCCAGCCCTGGAGCAAGCAAACCGGATGCAGTCACCTGTCACCAACGCTCGGCCGGCTCGGTTCATCTGCAACTTTCCCCATTCCTACATTAATAATTCGCTCTGGCACCCATAGGTGCCTGCAAACGCCTAAACACTTTTAAAGGGTTTGCTTTTTTCCTGCCCTTTAATGCACTTTTGTGGATTTGTATGAAATGCGCACCACTTCCTAGCAATTATCCACCAGCTTCCACAAAAGCAGGCCATATCCAAATAATATCCATTTGAAGCTGGCACCTCTGGGCCACCCGTTCATATATTGTGTGGTACTCAATCCATGGCATTATCGGAGGGGTCTAGCCTTCCAATTTTGTGATATCAGTTAAGTGTTAAAAGAGCACAGAGAGCACATTTATGCTAACCATTTGTCAATTCCCATGAAGCAGATAAATCATGTAGATCAGTGAATATTAAGGTCTATTTCAGAACAAAATGTATGCATATAATAACCTCCTCCAGACAGAGGTGAGCGCCAGACACTGCCAAAACATACCCTTGAAAGAATTAGCTGCGCTGCACAAGCGGCAATCAGCTGAGTTAGACAGTCTTCGATTACAGCAATGCTGGGTCCCCAACAGTCACAAAATATTATCATCGTATTTGCTGAACAGGACACAGTCAAAGATCCATCAACACAACAGGTGGTCACCAATGCATCAGTCCACTGATTCGGCATCTCGCAGAGGTGCCTGCAGCAGCCTCCAATTCCCAAATTGCCCAGGGGTCAAGAGGGGCTGGGGCGCCGGGATCAGTGCATACAGGTTGCTGTGGCTGTTTTGAGGTGGCTGCGTATCAGATTTGGCATGATCGCAAAGGCATACATGCGTCCTTATGCACTGGGAAACCACCACACAAGAGGAAGCCGCGGAAGCGGGACGCACAATCACATCAGCACTGCTCTTTGCCGTGTTTTATCAGCATGCAGGTCTGTGCTGGCAGGATGTGTGCGTGCATGGAGAGGGGGACGAGGCACCGATGGACAGGACACTGTGGCAAACTGCACACACACCTTGGAAAAGCAAAGCAGAGCAGAGCAAAACAAAACAAGACAAAACACAGGACAACAGATGACTCCTAAGACATGGTTCCACTTCAAACACAAAACCAGGGCATTCACAAGTCCACATTCGGGGAAGAAATCCAGATGGGGAGAATGTCAGAAGCATCCCTAATCAAAAGGAAAGTTGTTCAACAGGATAAATGTATCATCAATTCCCCACTGACACCTAGTCCAGTGTTGGCCTTGAACCCCAAAGAAAACTGTAGTTCCTGCCTACCTAGGCCGACAGGGTGAAGGGTCATTTTGGTGTTGCCAGTTATCTACCACTCACAATTCTCAAAGTAAAACTTGTGGAAGTCCATTCCCTCCACGAGGTTTCCCAGCGCTTCGGGTTCAAATGAGGTCAGTCCCGGGTCGCAGATCTTCCTGCAGCCAACAGAGAAATCCCGTCTCATCGGCAGCTTCGCCTCATGCCCTCGTGGCCATCGAGGGGGAGGGCAGCCCGTTGGAGACCCCCCTGGCCAGGGCGACCAAGTGTGGCGGCTTGCAAGCCCCGGGCCAGATGGGCCCTGCCCACCCCCCAAGAAGGGCCCAAAGCAGCAGGAGCCGCCCTGGGGGCGCGCTCTATCCCACCCCTCCCCCTGAAACAGACGAGTGCTTTTCGCGGCTGCATTCGCTGTGACTGCCACCGTTCAGAACAGAAGGCCAAAGCGAGTATTATTTCAATCAATCGAGGTTGTTTTCTTTTTTAAAATCCATGCACCTTGCAGGCAGTGGAAGTTCAGGACCAAGACAGGAACATACACGTTGCTCAGTGCCGCTGTCCTGAGCCGAGCAAGGCCACGGCTGCACACTGGAGCCCCCTGCCCCTCTGGGGGAGGTTTCCTTTGGCCCAGCAGAGTTTCCACGATGTCCAGTTCCATCTCCACTGGAGCCCTGCTCAACCCTCCTTACAGCACGGCAGCTAGAAACGCCAACACACCTTCGAGTCGATCTAATAGCTTTCCAGAGGACAGTCTCTGTCCACAGAGCAACACAGTGCAGGAACCTGAGACGGGCGGCAGAGGCCCTCCTCCGGGAACCCTCCAGGAAAGATGTTAGGAGACAGAGGCCCTGGAGCAGGGCCTTCTCTGTGGTAGCGCCCCCACTATGGAATGTGCTCCCCAGAGAGGTTCACCTGGCGCCGTCATTATATGTTTTTCGGCGCCAGGTTAAGACCTTTTTATTTAATCAATATTTTAATAAGTTTTAATATCGAATTTTATTAATGTATTTTATTAATTGCAGCCAGAGTGGGTCGTCAATTTATGCTTTTAGCCGCCCAGAGACGTCAGTAATTGGACGGCATAGAAATTTTATAAATAAATAAACCATGCAGGATCACGGGCTGAACGTGCCACATGGGAGCCTCCCCAGATCCGGTCGCTGCTTGCTCTGGCTATGGTCCTGGCTCCTCAAATGCAAGACTTTCAAAGAGACCCTGCCTGTCTTCCTCTGCGACCTGGGCGACTCTGCCGGAGCGACGCTCTCTCCCCCGGTTTGCTTATCCCTGCTCTGTGGGGAGGCTGCTTAGGCTTCTGACACATGAAGTGGGCCAGTCAGCAAGGCACTGCCACAGGCAACAGCAAGGGCCGGCTCTGCAGGAACGTGGAGTGGAAACACTCCCGCTTGCATGCCTGCGTGTGCCCATGTGCGCACATGGGTACATGCATCTGAAACAGAACGCGCTGATTTCTGCATCATGACAAAGCAAGAACCACGGCTGCGAAACCGGTCAGGCCTGGAGGAACTCAACCCCGACTGCTCCTTAGAAGGCCAGATGCTGAAGATGAAGCTCAGATACTTTGGCCACCTCATGAGAGGGAAGGACTCCCTGGAGGAGAGCCTGATGCTGGGAACGATGGAAGGAAAAGGGAGAAGGGGACGCAGAGGATGAGGTGGCTGGATGGAGTCACTGAGGCAGTGGGTGTGAGCTTGAGTGGACTCCGGGGGATGGTGGAGGACAGGGAGGCCTGGAGGAATGTGGTCCATGGGGTCGCGATGGGTCGGACACGACTTCGCGACTAACAACTGCGATTATCACTGCTACAACTCTATTTCAATTCTGTATCATCCACTAGCTGAAAGTCTCCAGGCAGTAGCTCAGGTAGTCTTTAGTCTGGCTTGCAATCACCAATTTGCAAGTATAAATCCAGGTTCTGGCTCTTTCTTAATGGGCCAGAAGGCCAGAATTCATTTGCCGCACTTGGGCCTTGTTGTCTGCTCCTTTGCATTAGCCCCGGAAGGCCTGCTGGCTTCCTGCAGAGCCTCCTCTGCCCCACGCACTGGACCAGCCATGTGCAGAGCCTGAAGGCCGTGCCCGCAGCCACCCCCCCTCCCCGCTGGCCACTTACGTGTAAGCATCAAAGTCCCCGTTGTTGATTGCTTCGATCAGCTGCTCTGTGATCTTGATGATCTCCTGCTTGCGCACTGCGGGCGAGAAGAGAGACGCCGCTTACCGCCTGCCGCAAGCCAGCGCCCCCTCAGGGGGATCCGCCGAGCAGGAGCCGTCCCCTCGCCTTTCGGGCAGCAGCAGCAACAGTGGTCTACTCGGGAGGACAGAGGATGGAGTCTGGGGGACAGGAGGGGCATGGAGGGGGGGGGCAGTGGAGATCCTGCAGCGCGGACGGCCTGCCGGTGCTCCGGTCCAGCGAGGTTTCGGCACCGGGGCCAAGGGCCAGACTGCTGGGGGTCCTGGCACACCGGGCTCCTGATGGAAAAGACCGACTGGATGACACGGTGCTGTGGGGGGTGGGCAAGGAGGCGGTCCCGTGGCGACATAACTCTGGTCGCCCAGTGGCAGGCGCAAGCAGGGGCGGCCGCCTGGGCTCGCGCACTCCCGTCTCCAGCGCTTCCTGCCTCTCCCTCACCTTCCTGCCACTGCGCCCAAGTCCCCATCACTTCAGGGTGAGCCGTGGCTCCCCCCACCCCCGGAGCCATGCGCAGAAGCTGGCTGGCAAAGCACGGTTCATTAGCCACGGTCCGCAGCGGCACGCACACCGCGAGAGACCACAGTCAAGGGAAGGGGAGGTGCGGGGAGGTCTCCTGGGTGTGAGGCCTGCGCTGCGACTCACAGGCCGCCCTTCGCAGGGGGCAGCTGCAATGTGCCCACCCTGGACCACGAAGGTGGCTCCCTCGAGTTTCCCACACTTAAGAAAGCAGCCAACAGAGTCTGTGGGAGCACGGGTGTGAGTTCGACACCCCGCCAAGGCAGCCGAGGGAGGACCCCGGGACAGGCAGCAGAAGCCGCTGCCATCCCGCTGCTTTGCCAGAATCCCGGGGCGCTCCTGCAGCAAGAGGCCCTGCCCGAGGGGGCTCCTGAGCGCATCTCGTGGGCTCCCTGCAGGCCATGCTGAGGCCTCTGCCGCCCAGTTTTCTGTGGGCCTGCCCTGAGGCACCCACACACCGCTTCTACCCGCAGTCACGCCACGCCGCGCCTCTGTGCTGCCCCAAGTCCTGCGCTGGCACGGGTTGCGGGAGAGCCGCTGGCACAGGCGCCAAGCTTTCCCAACTGGCAGCTGCGCAGGCGCACAGAGGCAGAGGCTGGGCCACGGCTGCAGGGGAGACGGCCGGGCTTTGGCACCACGTGGAACGTGGATGCTGGCCAGGCATGGTGGCCCCCCCCGCTGCCAAGGGCCTCTCTGGGGGCTCTGTGCCCACCCCACCGCGTTGCCCGTGGGTCAAAAGCAGGCTGGCCAATGGTTCTGACGCCTGCGTCAGTCCCAGGCTACAGCGACGGCCCAGCAGAGGGGCATGGGGACAAGGGCCCCACACGCGTCCAAAGCACTGCATGGGGGGCCCTAGAAGCCGTTCTGACGGGCGAGAGACATTTCCATGGACAGAGCAGGAAAAGAGGCTTCGCGGGCTCAGGGGAGTTGATGAAAACATCCTTTTTAGAGGCTCTGAAGCATGAACTACTCAGGCCATCAGCGAAGAAGGAAGAAGGAAGAAGAAGAGGAGGAGGTTAATTAAGCTCCCACGTCCCGCCAATTTGGCTGGAGTGCAGGGATCCTGGCTTTGCTGGAGCTCAGGTCCGGCCGGCCTTCACGTGAACCAGCTGCCCTCCACCCCTCCCCCTGCCAGCCTGCGTGACCGACAACCATTTCCGGCTCCACAGGCTCCCAAGCCTGCTCCCCAAGACTCGGCGCTGCCCCTTCTCCCCGAGGACGTGCCACATGGTGCTGATCCAGGCAGGCAAAAACGGGAGGTCCACAGTCCCGCTGCAGCTCTGCCCAGAAGCCCCGTCCCTCCTCAGGGCTGCCCGGAGCACCAGGGAGCACTTGTCTCCCTCTACAGACATTCGTTCCTGCCGGGGCCGTGCCAGTGGAGTGAGCAGGCGCCACTGCCACCGCCTGCCCCCAGAGGCACGCGCACCGACCGTGTGGCCGAAAGTGGACCGTGCTGCTGCGCGCAGCCACCTCCCGCTCCGCGAGTAGCACTGGGCAGGCGCCAGGAACGCCGAGCCTCGAACCCACAGATCCACTGGGTGGTGGCGAGGGGACTGCGTGGAGGCGCCGCCGTGCCCAGAAGTCTTCTGGAGCAAGAATGCCTGTGGTCGCGCAGCCCGGGCCAGAAGCGCCCCTGCCCCATGCGCTGCCTCCTGTTGGCTTGGAACGGCTGCCCTTCCCGTGCACGGCGCCTCACCCACGAGCCATGAGCACGGAGCTCGCAGGAAAAGCCTCTGTGGGGTGTAGGTAGGGGCAGCCGCGCATCCCCCCGCTAGCCCAGGGCAGAACGAGCCCTGGCCCACCAACGGGCTCAGGTGCTCACCGATGGCCCTGCCCTCGCTAGCCAAAATGCAACGCAAAATGCCACGTGGACTCGTCGTCTCCCTGCGTTTTTCCCACTTGCACGGGACATGCTGCTGTGGTGACCGGTGGGACCTGGGGCTGTATTTTGAGGGGAGACGCAAACGCACGAGAGCTCTCCCCTCTGTTTCCCCCAAAACGGAGCTCTGCACCATCTCCATTTCACGTGGGTCCCGGCAGGACTGGCGGCTGGCCCAGCCGGAGCGAAGGTGCCAGGGCTGCAGGAGCGGGACAAGCAGGCCCAGATGTCGGGCGCTGCTCCTTCCCAGTCCCCACGGGTCTTGCCTGAGTCAGCGCCGGACTGCACCCCTGCAGCCAGGCCCTGCCTAGCCAGCGTCAGGTGAGCTGGAGGAGGAGAGGGCCGGATCCTCCAGGGGCGGCCAAGGGAGCCGCTCCGCCTGCTCCGGCTCAGAGGCGGGGCACCTGCTTCACGCCTTGCCAGCAGACAGGCTCCCGGGAGACCCTCCGATTCCGCAGGTCTTGCCTCCTTGGAAAACTGCGAGGGCCCTTCTGCCGCCACAGCAAAAGGGGGAGCAGCAGAGGGTCCGGCTGCAGGTAGAAGTTCCATTACAAAAACAGTCCTATCCAGGACACAGGAAGTTCAGAAAGACCCCACTTCATGGTATGTTCTAGCTGCCAAGCTGCCATCCTCTCCTATCCTATCACCTACCCACTGAATCCCTTTTCCGCCAGAGCAATTCCATTACGATTAGCTGAACGTGACACGACGACCAACTAGCATGACTGGACGCATCTGACAAACGCACGGCCTGCCGAGAGGCTTCCTCGGCCGGCTCCACAGAAGCCAGAGGGAGCTGCCCCCCACCGTGGGGACGCAGGCCGGCTCCCGGAGCTGCTCCGAGCCAAGCCTGGCAGAAAGCGGTCGCTGCGAGGGGGGAGCAGAGAGGGAGACACGGGGGGAGCAAAGGTCGAGAAAAGGTGCACGCAGCAGGAAACCAGGGCTACTTTTTCTACTCTGCTACTACTGCGGATCAGTGGCTAACTTACATGGCAGACTGTTAAGTGCAAATGGAACTACTGGAGTTAGGACAGGCTCCGACTGAGCACGATCCAACTCCACTGTTTGCCCTGGGCTGTCCCAGGCAAGGAGTTTCTCTTCGCAAGACTGGGTAGTGGTAGTTGCTGCAAAACAAATGCAAGCGTTAAAGTAAAAATAAAACCAGAAAGCAAAATAAGGAGTGCACTGAAAACACGAACACATGCAAACACACACACGAAATCCCGGAACACGCCCCACACCCTGCTCCCGAGTCTTGGGGCCTTCCTTGGAAGAGGCTCCGCAGGGGGGCGGCAACGTGGAGGCCGGCTTCGCGGCCAGGCCTGCCCACGAGGAGATGTCGTTGGCATCGTCGTGAACGAGCAGCACAACGAAAGCGGAGGAAGGATCGAGCAGGCCGTCCTGCACACCCCAAGCCGTCAGCAGAGCCACGCCCGAGGGACGTGCGTGGGCATCCCCGGCCCCACACGGCAGGGCTTCCAGGCCAGCTCACAGGTCTTGGCAGCAGCTCCACTTTCCGGGAGAAAACCAAAGACTTGGCAATAGCTTTGCACTGAGAACCTGCACCCCATGGCAGGCATCCGTCCTCCAGAACCGTGCTGGAGCAAACCAGTACCTCTTCGCCAAAGCTACTTCTTAGCGGGATAGTCCGGGAAGGACGCTGGGGAGTCGACAGCCGTGCTCAAGCGGAGCAGGACCAGGCCTGGAGAAGGCCTGGGTGGGAAACGTCCTGGGAGCACTGCGGGCGCTGCCTCAGTGACTCAGGAGGAGTGAGGAACAATTCTGCCGCTGCTCCGCGAGTGATGCAGGGCGCTGGAGAATCCTTGAGAGGTTCCTACACACGCTTCCCGTCTCCAGGCAGCAGACAGGAACTCCGAGTGGACACGTCTGGAGATGCCACCACGCCTGCCGGCCTCATCCCTGCGAGGGCTCCGTGCAAGGCGCATTCGTGCCAGCCCTGCTCAGCGGGTGCTGGGGACCACGCGCAAAGCAGTGCGGCCAGAGGAGCACGGCCTTCGTGTCCTGGGCGGGTCCCACCCGCTGCGCCCGCCTCGCAGCTCCTGCCACCTCAGTGCAATGGGGCTCCAGGCGGCAAAACGAGTTGTGCAAAACTGGCATGTTCGTTGCCTTGTTCTGCAAACTGGCTGCTTCAAGAGCAGCTGAAGGGAATCATGACCCAGGATGGACACCCCGCTCACAATCACAGGGCGGGCAAGGGAAGCCCCACGGAGGGGCCTCCAGCTGCCTCGGGCTCCCCAGCAGGGAGCGGACAGGCCGTGGTGGCCAAACATGGCTCCTGCTTGCCCGGAGCCCAAGCCCCGTGTTCCAGGCAGGAGGGATTTTTCTCCAGCCGGGCAACCAGCAAGAAAAGAAAGCGATCGCTGCCGTTTGCCCCGACACGGCAGGGACACAGCCAGCTCAGCCCCAGGACGCTTTCCGGCCGTGGGACCAGGGCCAGGCTGCCCCTGAGCAGACGGACTCACCGCTTAGGCAGAGCTGGGGGGCGTGAAAATGGAGCCACCCCAGAATCCTGTTACCGGCTCTGTTGTGGCACCGGCCGACCATGGTGCCAGCTATGCCCCCTCACAGGGCTTCCTCCCTAAGGTGGGCCGTGCTCTGCACGTTAAAAGAAAGCCCGACGCCACTAAGGAAATTTGCACAAATGGCACTTTTTGCACAAACTGGAAGCAGAAAACAATGTGGATCTAGCGCAATTTGTGTGGATCATGGTGGAGTGATGTGATTTTCCATTTCCAGTCCACCCATACAGTGCAATTTGCACCAATTTTCTTTCTGCTTAAAAATGGTCCAGCTGTGACCCGCCATAAAGACAGAAGCCCCCGAGAAAGCCGGGGTGCTTCCAAGCATCCTCCTGGATGTGGCCAGGGAGCCCAGCCTCCCTCCTGCAGAGCCTCCTGGCAGCGTCCTCTGGCCCGAGGCCACTGCCTGGGAGGCCAGGACCGGGGGGGGGGGGTCAGCAGCCCTATCGGCTCGGGGCCCCGAGACTGACCAGGGCTCTGCTGAATGCCTGCTCAGCCAGCCCCAGGCAGCCGGAATACTCCAGCGGAGCCCTGCTCCTCGCTCCTGGGCTTGGCCAGGGCACGCTGCCTGCCGCCAGCCTGATGCTGCGAGAAAAATGCGCTCGGAAACTCCCACGTGCTTGCTTCTCGCGGCCGGGACTTGAGCAAACAATAGCGGAGATCTTGAGGGGGCGCTGAAGGCACAAAATGGGTGCCTTTCGATAATTCTATGAAAATAGCCTTTAGAGATCTCTTCAGCTCAGCCCTAGTTTTTCACCTCCCTCCAAAGAGCCACTTTGCATATGGTGCTTTTTCTACACGTGCTGGAAAGGCTCTCAAGTCGGTGCATGAACAGTCGCTTGCGAAGAAGGTGCGCTGTGCCATCTGGTCCATGCCCGAGAACTGGAACCGCCAGCCAGGATTCGCAGCCGATTCTCTGCACGGGCGTGTGGAGAGAAACGCACCTCCCTGCGATCGCGCCTTGTGTCACTGGGCATCTGCTTTCACGGTTGTCTCTGCACTAGTGCTTTCCTTACAGGAAAGAAACCAGCCACAGGAACCCTTACGGGACGACGCTTCTAGTGCACCCCCTCTGGCAAGGGCCACACTTAGGTGCCGAAACAACACAGATCACATCAAGAGTCATGTGCAATTGTTACACAATCACAAAGAAAGAACTGGCATCTACCAAAGGAAAACAAGGGATGATGGTGGTTTCATTTTATGGGGTGCAGGAGAAGAGAAAAGGGGATCTCTCTGGGAACTATTTCATGAGCAAGGAAAGAAGTTGACTTGGAGTAAAAACTCGAAGTCTTGGAATGGAAATCATTTTCTGGAGCGATGGTTGCAGAAGCAGAGGAGGCAGAAAATGGGAGGGGGGTGCCAAGGCAGGAAGCGGGAACTGGGAAAGACACCCCTGGACTTACTGGCTGAGTAACAGAGCGAAAGCTGGGACCCCACGGACTCGGCTTGGGTTCTGCTCTCACAGGGACGCCGTCCTTCAAGCACTGAACTGCCATCCCCGCTGGAGAGAGGGGGCACTTGCAGGGCAACAGAGTAAAGGTGCCCACGCACACACAGCCACACGGAAACAGAAGCAAGAACAACGGACAGTCCGTAAAAAAAAGGAACGGGCACGGCAAAGCAACGAGAACATTCTGCACAAAGATCTCGCTGGTGAAGCGTGCCAAGCTGGCCTCAGGCGGCTTCCCCGCACAGCTGCTCTTTCACCCAGCACCGGAAGGTGCGCCACGCTTTCCCGTCTGCTCGATGCCCTTGCTAGCGCTGAAAAGCACTCCTTCCGGAGCACGAGGAGTCCAGCAACTCACTCGCTCCAGATTGCCGGGCCAAGTGGTCCAGCTTCAGCCAAACCTGGCACTGCCCATGTCCCCGGCAAAGGGAGGTGTTTGCGTGACCCTGGAAGGGAAGCGCTGCCCCCAGGCTTGGCCAGCGACTTCAGCGCCTGCTTTGCCAAAGAAGGAATGCCATTCTCAGGGAAAGGGGCTGGCCGAGGCCCCTTCGGCGCCCTCTCCCTGCAGCTCCAGCCCTGCGGTGGGCCTTCACAGTTGCCACATGGTCTGAAGACGTGGCCTCCTCTTAGCCGCTTTGGAGCATCCCTCGAAATGTGACGTTGGCATGGGTGGGGCATGAAGCCAGCCACTTCCGGTTCAGGGCCCTGGCCGAGCACTGCCCACTCCGCGGGCCTCCAGGGGCCCGGTTGCCGCGGCCTTCACGGCTCTCTGACGAGGGCCCGCTTGGCCCGCCTCGCCCGGAGCGCTCTCTCCCCAGAGGCACATGCCCCAGCAGCCTGCTGCCGGCTGCGCTTCGCAGCATCCCCACGGCACCGCTTTTTCCAGCCATTACTGCGTTCCTTGCCAAACAACTTTCTCCTGCAGAAGCTCAAGTGTGCACCTCACAACGGAGCTGACATGGCATGTGGAGGAAGCCTGTGCAAAGGGGCAGAGGAGCCGACCTTCTCACCAGAAAGGTGCCCCTCTTTCGCTGCTCCTTTAGGTCGTTTCCTTGAGCAACCAGAAGGTGCAGATTCTGCCACCGGCCACTCCAGCAGTGGGGTGAGACGCGGCGGGCCGAGGACTCTGCCCCACACGGACTCTGCCCCACACGCAGCCGTGCCCCACCGGCCAGCACTCTCACCCCCTGCTGCTTTCTGCTGCGACAATGGGGAGGGGACAGGACCCCTTTCAAGGGGCCGGATATGGCCCAGCCCCCCCCCCCCCCCAGCCACTGCGGTGCTGCCTGCTCAGCGGCTCGGCCCCTTGGAGGCACCGTGCCAGCTGACTGTGCTGCGAGGTCAGCTCACAGCTCAGGCCGAGTCTCCTCCTGGCAGGACCTTGGCACGGCGACAGCGAGTGCAGGACCCGGCCCCTCCCAACCCGCCGGATCCCTGGCAAGACCGGCTGGTTCAGGTTACGCAGCTGTGGAGGCTGGGAAGAGCCCGCTCCCTCGCCCGAGACACCTACCCTTCAGGTCCTCGTCTTCTGTGGTGGTGTTGCAGCTCTCCGTGGAGCCCTGCGGAGTCGGAAGGAAGGGGGAAGGTCAGCGTCTGCAGGCCCATGCGCGCTTGCCTGCCTCCTCACGAGGCCAGCCACGGGGGAGAACGCGAAAGGCGTGCCCCCCCAGCTGCGCTAGCTGCGGACGCGCCTCCACGCCGGGCTGCTAGGCCTGAGGGGGTGGCAAGTGAGCCGCGGGGGCTCAGACAGCCTGGCTCTGGTGCCCCTGGCCCAGTCACAGGCTCTCAGCCCAGTCTGCCTCACAGGGCTGCTGCTGTGGGGATAAGATGGCGAGCAGGAGAAGGAGGAAAGTCGCTTGGCGTTTGTTACAGGAAAAAAGCAGAACATAAATCTGATACAGACATAATAAATCCATCAATGAATCTCATGGCCCCCAGACAGCATGGGGTGGGGCAGGAGGGCAGGACAGTGCGGGCTTCGAGCTCTGAGACTGGGACCGTGTTGGGACCCCGAAGCTCGGAACTGGAGTGCCAATTTTTAAGTTACTCCTGAGCGAACGTTGCATTGCGCCCAGTGGCAGCCAGGCGCCCGTCCGTATCCTGATGCGCTTGAAGCGTGGCAGAAAAAAGTGGGCGACGGGAGGGTGACACCGGAGGCGGCGGCAGGAAGCCACTAAATTCGAGCATCTTGTAGGCAGGCCTGACCCCTTTTCTTTCAAGCGATTTTCCCAAAGGGGCCTCATGCGAGGGAGAGGGCGGGATACCAGGCACACGCCCTCATGCAGGAAGCGCTCTCTGGGGCGGAGGGGGGCGCAGGCAGCAACATGCTGTGACTGCTCATCCAGACAAGCCCCCCCACCCCCCCCCGCTGGCACCATGTGGACCTCCCCCTCCCCCTCCGGGATTTGGGAGAAAAGGGGCGTCGCTCATCCCACCCCCAGGATCCTTCGGCCGCTGGTGGCAAGAAGAGCAGAGCGCACAAATGCCAAGCCGGGAGATGTGCTGCCCCATGGGACACTGCCGGGGGGGCAGGGCTGCTGTGCCCCCCCGGGACCCAAGGCACTGCCCCAACCCTCTCCCGGGCATCATTGCTCGTGTGCGGGGCTCATCGAACGCGTGAGCCAGAAATCCAGCTGGCGGAGGGAGGCTGCGGGGGCTGGCAGAGTGCCCGGGGGGCCCACACAGACCAGACCAGACCAGACCAGACTGCACCCAGCCTGCTCGCCCGGATGCCCCCTGGGAGGCTCAGCGGGGGGCAGGGGAAGGGGGTGCGCCCCGCATGACGAGACGGAGGTCCTGGCGAGCCTCTCCTCACCTTTATGCCATCGTTAGCATTGTGGACGACGGTTGTTTGTGGTTCCTAATTGAAAGAGGACAGAAATAAAGAATCAGATTCCCACTCCAAGCATTTCTCCCGCTGGGTGGCGTCTGTTGGAAAAGCAAAGTGACAAACGAGAAGAAGCACAGACACCTCCGTCCTAGAAGCTGCTCTGAGTACTCGGCACCAGCTCCCCCCGCAGGACCAAGGAAGGGTTCTGGAAGCGACAAGCCCCATTGCAGTAGCCAAACCGCATGGAGACAAAGCCATACGCGTGAGCCTCTCCACACCCCAATTTAGCTCGTGAACTTGGCACAGCATGGAAGGCATCTAGTAATGCTCAAGAAAAAGCCTGATTAAACCCTGGCAACTAACTAGGAAAGGTGCTGATTAATTCTGGGCAGCCTGCATTGCGCCCTGCGGTCAGAACAAAGAGCCCCGAGGTAGGGCTTTGTCTCTGGGTTTCCTCCACAGGACCTACTGGCTTTGTTTCTCTCTCTCTCGAGGGACATTCATTACTTCCCCACAAAACTGGCAGCTGTAGCACTCTCTCAGTGCAGCATCACACACAGGGTTCAAACAGAATTTCCGAAATGAGCAGCTTTCCGTAAAAATAGAAGGGGGACGGTTGAGCATCGTAAGAGTTGAAGCTCAGGGGACCAGGGTGTGAGGGCATGCAGTGTGGAGGGGATTCAGATCATGAAGTATCCCAAGAGGAGGAATAAGCCTCTAAGCACGAGACGGAGTGAGGGGCAACTATCCAGTCTCCACCAGCCCCTGCTAAGCCCTGGCACTGGCCCCACTGCCGGGTGCTTCCGGCCCGGCCCCCACCCCCCGCCACCCGGTGCCGGCACTGCAGCTGCTGCCCCTTAAGCTGCATGGTGGAGCCACCAGGCCCTCTGCTGAGCAGCCGAGCGCACAGGGACGTGTGGGTGCTGCAAGGGGAGAGCCCGAAACCCCCAGGGCCAGCCGGGACCAGGAGGGACGTCCTCCCTCCCTCCCTCCCCGTCCTGGAGACTGGACGCCCCTGAGCAGCCCGTCATCGCCCCCTCGTAGTCGCGCATCAGGCGGGATGACTGCGGGGCCGCCGGGCAAGCTGCAGGCCCCCCACACGGCCCCCGCCCGCCCGCCTGCCCCGCTCCCTCGCACGGGCCGGAGCGCGGCGGTCCCCGGCCAGGGCACGGGCACGGCGAAGCCAGCACACAGAGCAGCACAAGCAGCATTCTGGCGAGCCGGCAGTCAAGAGCACACAAGGACAAGAAATGGCTGGGAAGGTACCATGGCCATCTGCACTGGGGGCGCGTCTTTGGCTGGGCTTACTACACTGGCTTTGCTGTTGGTCTGTGGCTAGGACAAAAAACAGACGGTTACTTCCCCACTGCCCGGCTGGGCAACAGTCATCCAAACATTGCATTCCTATCGCTGCCAATTCGCTCATCAGCTCTGCCCCCTCCCCACATCATCCCTACGAGGGAAGGGGGAAGAAAGGCAGGAGCTGCCCGAGCGTCATCTTCTAAGGCAAAGGTATCTCCAAACACACATGGAAGATGAAAGAGGACTGGCAGGAGAGGAGGAGATGGAGAGACGGTTGGTCCAGAAGTGAACCGGCAGGAAACGACATCGCCGAGGCCAGAGTATGAACGCAGCCAGGGCCGTGTGTGCGCGTGTGCCCGTGGTGAGCACAGGGCAAGGGAACACCCTCAGACGAGCCCCACGTGTTGGATAAAGCACGCCAGTTGTCGGGCTTATTCAGAAACTGTGAGGCTGCGGCGGGATGAAGAGCGGCACTCGTAAGATCTTACTACGTCTCTACTGCCCCATTCCCACAGGCTCTGGGCAGTTTACAAGGAATTAAACCAGCAGGGAGTAACGTTGACTAATGCAGCATAATAAATAAAACTGACATGAGAACTCATCTTGGAAGGCCTGCCAGAAGAGAGGCGTTTTTAACTCCCTCTTAAAGACGGGGATTCGGAGAAGCCGAGGGTCTCCCCTGGCAGACCATCCTGCAGCGCAGGGACAGCCGCCTGAGGAAGTCGTCCGGGCGGCTGACAGTCACCACAGAGCAGCCCCTTCCGGAGATCATCCCCAGAGGGTCTTCACAGGGACGAAGGAGCAAAGGTGCTCCTGAAGGCAATGTGGGCCTAAGCCATGGACATCCACGGCAATGGCCTTCAAAGCCCTCACCAACACCATGCGCAGCATCCAGGAACACGCTGGTGACTCGTGCAAAGGCTGAAACAGGTGCGCTGTGGCCTCTCCGTGACGCGCCAGAGACCAGCCTGGCTGCCACCGTCGGCAGCTTCTGGAGGGGCCACAGGGCATCCCAGGAACTCTCCCAGGTGGGCTGGGGAGCCCAGTGCGTCACTGGCTTCCCCACAGGACCACCTACTCTTCTGATATGGGCTATTCATGGTCAAATGAGCCGGAGTCGAAATCTCGCGTTTCCTCCCTGCACTTTCAGATCCCATCATGCTAAGCCGTAATGGTGCTGGCTTGCTGGCTGGCTCAAGGGCACCGGCTGCGTTGCTACCGCAGGGTGCCAGGCTCCCAGAATATGTGTTGCCAGGAAATACATGCCCGGCTTCAGAGGCCTGACTAGCATTCAGATGCAGCGGGAGTGTGCAGGCCAAGCTCGGGAGGTGTGTCCAGCGAGACTCAGACTGTCCTCGCGTGATCCTCCTCCTTGGGAAAATGCACCCGGGGCAGCACAAGCACCAGGCTCCGGAGGGAGCAGACCAGAGAGACCACTTATGCAACCACCCAGAGAGCTTTGGATAATGGGTGGTACAGAAGTTGAACAGCAACAGCAACGACAACTTGCTATACAACCAACTTCAGCTGCGCGGAGTATCTGCGGTGAAGGAGACGCAACACTATCCAGAGGAACCGGGCAATTTGAAGTGGGCAGGCCTGCAGACAGATGCCGGCGGCACAAGGCGCTGGCTCGAAATGGGAGGCATGGATCTGGTTCAGCCCTGCAGGAGGCAACCCGGGGCTCTCCAGGTGTTTGGGACGACAGAGGACAACCCCCATTATCCCCAAGCAGCATGGCAAATCGTAGGGGTGTTGGACTGTTTACCCATGATGCACCCCTGACACTGCAGCCATTTTGCTTTCCCGCAGCAGAAGCGAGCTGCTTAGAGGTGGCACATGTGCCAGGGAGAGGCGAGGCAGCCATGTTCTCCGGGACAACTCTCTGCGCCCGAGCGCCTGGCAAGCACTCCCAGCATTTGGGGGTGCTTGCCGGAAGCCGAGCCCCACGAGCCACGCAGGGTGCCCCTCCTGCCAGCCCACTGCTGTTGCAGGCAGCAGTGAGCAGGGGAGGGGGCTGGCCTCCAGCGATGGGGCCTGGCAGCGCCCCCTCCTGCGCCCGGGGTCCCCCTCGATGGGGCCGGCTGCTGCTTGCACGGCTGGGCCGAGGGGCGCGTGTGGATCTCCTCCTGACTTGGCTTGCTCTGCAGGACCAGGCCAAGCGCCGGAGGAAGCCCAGGGATGCCGGCGGGATGGAGTCCAAAAGGATCTGCCTGGACCCTACAGGCGCATTGCAAAGGAACACTTCCCTGCAGGAAAGTACTTGCCCAGGTTCAGAAGCCAGCGTGGGAGGCATGAGACGCCCTGAACACGGGCTGCCCACCAGGAGGAGGTTAATGCAGGGAAATCCGATCGTCGGTTGACCATTCCACCCATACAGAGCCTAAGAGCCGTCTTTATACGCAAGCTGTGCCAGCCCTTCTCTTGCTGCTCCACTGAAAGGAGCTTGTGCATAACGCTCCCAACTTGTGGATTGTCTGGCCAGCCTTCTGCCATGTCCCTGCAAACCTCGCCGTCAGAAGAGGCCCCCTCCGAACCCCTCGCAGCAGACAGCGGCTTCCACAGGAAAGGGCTCTGCAGGCTCAAGACCCGGACTTCGATGCAAGAATGCTCCCCACTAAGACTGCAAGAGTCCTCCCCACTCCTTCCTCTCCAGCAGACTCAGGTGCGGTGAGACGTCAGAAATTCAGCCCGGTTATGAAAGCTCAGCAGCCTACAGATTAGCATAAATCAAAGCAGCATTCTCCCTGAAACATGGGGGAACCCTCTGCCGAACGGAAAGAGCTGGCTGCCAACCCTTCCTGCCCTCCCTTCCCAAAGAGTTCATGACTCCACCCCTGGGTGGCTCCTGCTGCTTGAGGGCTGGATGGCTGGAAGACAATCTTGAAGGCCCCTGGCCTGCTCACTCTGCCGCCACCCCTGACAAGACCAAGCAGCCCCCCACCTCCTCCCGCAAGCGCTGAGAGGCCTCCTTCCTTGCCCAAGGCACCCTGGCTCCCGTGCTCTGCCTGAGCACCTTCACTCGGTCACGTGGACACGGCTCAGCTGCCCCCCCTCCTGCCCCTCCGCAGGATGGACGGGGCTGTCTGAGCAGGCGGAAGAGTGCAAGAGCCAGGTGCCTGCTGGGCAGGGGAGTGGCAGGAGGTGCCCCGAGCGGGGCCGGCTGGAGCCGGGGCCAGAGTAGGTGGCCCAGGAGGCCCCTTCTGACGCACGCTCTTTCTATGTTTCTCTGTTTCATGACAGCTGCGGACACGAGGTGGTCAGAAAGGGCTCTACTGCCAAGCTGCCATGTCAAGATATCCACTCGGTGCTCCATTGTGATTGCTTTAAAGTCTCCACTGAGGATTTTCTGCAGGAAATCTAAGATTGCCTGAACATCTGACCCCACCTCCACCTACAACTGTCCTTTGCCAAGCCATGAATACCATCCAGGTATTGCTGTGCACCTTGTTGGCGGGACGTCACTAGAAGACACAGGAGCAGTCAGACCTGCGCCTGAGCGACTCCCGCGGTATCAGGTGGCCTCCCTCTCGCTGTCTAAGGAAGCAGCAGGAGTGGGAAAGGAAGCTGTCGCCGGAGGGCAAGCTCCCAGGACTTGACCGGGGAGCCTCGATCCACGTGGCGCCACAGCCCAGGATCTGCCCTCTGCTCTTCTGCCCTCACGCATGCCAGAGGCTCAGCCTGGGAGGGCCTGACGCTGGGGGCGCTGCTGCAACCGACCATGGATGGGTCTGCTTGGAAAGCGCTGGAGGGACACCAGTGGGGCACTTCCAGCAGGACATGGCCCCGGCACCAGCAGGAGGCAGGGGAGGTCAGGCTGGAGGACCACAGCTTGCCCCCTGGGAGGAGAGGTGGAAGCCCGTCGGGCCCCCTTGCACTCTGGGGGTGGCTGCTCTCTGAGATTCACGCCGCAAACAGGCCAGCTTGACTCCCTGGTGGTGGCCTGGCTTGGCAGGCACCTTTCCTGGCCACAAACACAGTTCCCTCTCGTGTTAACTGGGGCAACATCCGGAGTTCAGGACAACACGGGCCGGCAAACAGAGTCCTAAGTCATCCTGCTGGGGATTCTGGACTGAAGTACTGGATCCGTGGGCAGGTGCATCTTCTGGCCACGGCACGAGCTGCCACAACTCTCAGACTGGAACAGCGCCCAAGGAAAATGCCACTGGCAGGGCCACAGAGAAGGACACCTCTCCACCCTTCTTGGAGCAGCTCAGAGCAGAAGTGAGCTTTTCAGCCAACACCAAACTGTCTCGGGAAAGCGGCAGAGGGACAAGCGCCATGGATGGGGCACTACAGCCGGCAAAGCCCTGTGAGGAAGGCGGAGGAAGGTTTTGGGAGGCCACAGGGGAAAGCCAGCGCCTGGCGGATGGAGCATGGCCACATCTGCCCCTCTACTTTGCCCTCAGGAAGATGCGGAGAGGCTGTGCCCAGGAAACGAGGCCAAGCTCTGCGGGGACAGAGGCTCTGGCTGGAGGCCTGCCCACCTTCTCCAGCGATAGCGGATTTTCCTCCTGCAGCAGAGGCCGGGAACTAGCTGCTCAGAGCACTGCACAGCCGCTTCCCAAGCCCTGGCCTGATCCTCCGCAACCCCCAGAAAGAGGCCTGGGATCCTTCTGCCACACCCTTCTGGCCTCCGCAAGTTTCTCCAGTGGCCCGAGCCAAGCAGCAATGCCACGGGGCCCGGCAGAGGCCGCAGTGCTGCTGCGACCGCCCAAAGCAGATGGCGTGAGTGGGGCTCCGCGCTGCCGTGGGGGCAGGGGCATGGGCCCTGGGGAGCTCGCCACACCTCGGCACTGCACAGCGTGGCGCAAAGGCATGTCCGGCTGGGGAGGAGCGGCATGGCTTTCTCTACCCACGAAAGGCCCTCCCTTGCACTGCCACTCAGAAGAGAGCGTGGGAAAGGGGGCATTTGAGCAGGAAGGACCCCCCCCCCACACACACACACACAGCACCTGTGCTCAGGGAAAGAGCCCAGAGGCGGCCCTGGCCAGGTCTGGCGGCCCTTTTCCCGGGTTCCACCGCAGGCGGCCTGCCTGCAGCTGCAGGGCGGGTGGGGGGGCAGGCGCTTGCCCCCCCCTTCCCCGGCACAGAGCAGGCAATCACAGAGAAGGCAGATCGCTCTTGGCAAGCCCCTGCACTGGCTGCATGCAGACAGCTCTGGGTATGAAGATCAGGGGTTGAGGGATGTGCGAGCCCACGCCTGGCCTCGGCCCTGCTTCTACACGACCAGAAAGCGGACCCGGGGCAGAAAGCCCCCGTCCCTTGCACAAGTCAGTCTGGCAGTAGGGCAGGGAGCCCTGGCCCTCCGTTGCTGGGACTCCCAAACCCACCAGCCTGGCGAATTCGCAGGAATGATGGGAGCTGGGAGTCCAGCAACACCTGGAAAGCAACAGTTCCCCAGTCCTGCCCTGCCCTGGAGTTTTGATTCCGCTTGACCCCAAAGAAGTAGCTTTCGCAAAGGAGTTTGATGCTGGGGAAACCGGGGCCAGGATGTCCCTGGAGCAGCAGGGGGCCTGAGCGCGGGAAGGGCGTGGAGCGAGATCCACTTCTCCAGTCTATTCCGTCTCTGACGCACCCCAGAGAGAACACACAGTCAGATGAGGAGGGAATGGAGGGGAGCGCAGCCCGGTACGTGATTAATGCCAACTCACATTGGGATTAATGCCGACCACATTCTCGCAGTTCTGGCGGAGGGTGGGGCGAGGGAGGAAGGAGAGAGGCAGACAACGCCACGGCGGCAGCGGCAATGACAGCAGCAACCACAACTCTGGATCCGAGAGCTCTTGGGAAAGAATCCCCGCGGGGGCGTGCGAGTTCACGGCCGCCGCGAGCCCAGGCTGCCCCTCCAGGGCGCAGGAGAGCCGCCCGGCCCCAGCGAGGGCGGCTCTCGTGCCCCTTCGGCCCTCGGCCAGGGGACGCCCAGGAGCCCATGTCCACACCAGGGTGCAGAGACCATGCCTTTGCGGCCAGAGGGAACGTGCGCACGACCGATCCAGTTCCTTCCCGCAACTCACTCGAAATCCAGAGCTGAATTTAAAGGTGTCCAATTGATGGAAGCAAGCAGAGCCCTCGCCAGGGGCTTCCTCGGCAGCATGACCTCCTGTGAGGACATGGCCCTTTCCGAGCGCAGGATGCCTCCCTCCCCCCGCCCCCAGCCCAGACATGCTATGTGGGGTGATGAGCACAAGCCGGACGTGCATGGCATGGGGTGGTGAAGGCACAGTTCACAGGCCGCTGACCGGAGCTGCTCACCATCAAATGCACGCTGGAGCTTGACTTCCTTTTCTGGGCACACCATTGAAGGAGGAAAGAGAAGGAAAGAAGTGGTGAGACGCGATGCAAAGAGAAGGAGGGCGCCTGCGGGCCAGCGGGCGGCTGCAGCCAGTCACGCTCATCCAGGAATGCGGCAGCCTCGCAGAAACGGGCTCCCCCGGGACCAGTGACCCCAAGCCAGAGGAGGAAGCCCCAGGTGCCACACTCTGGGGCCAGCAGGGGAACAGCGGACGCAGCCAGCGTGACAGGCGAGCGGGGAGCCAGCAGGCACTTCCCTCGCCAGCCGGCTCCAGCCAGGCTGGCCGGCGTGGCCGAAGCGCACGCAGAGCCCACCGAGAGGCTGCACACGCCACGCCACCACTGCCGGCTTAAGATGGGAGCCACGGGCAACAGACATTGGTGCTGCGGGTCCCGCCTGCGGGGCCCTGGTCTCCCTGTCCGGCTGCCCAGACTGGCACGCGGCAACCATGGATGCCCCCATTTAGGAGAGGGATGCAAGAATCCGCTGGACGGGGAAGATGGGCTGTGGTGTCGGACATCCATCCAGCCCGACAAAGGGCGCCTGCGATTTCCCGAAGGGAGTCATCCGGCGGCAGCCCCCCGGAAGCCCCCTGCTGCCTCCCGGCCCGGGCCACCAGAACTCATGCAGGCCCTTGCGCTCCCAGAGCCCAGGAACATTCGCGAAGCAGAAGGAGCCCTGCGAAGGCCATGCGCTCCCACAGGGGCTGGGTGGGTCAGGCGCGGCGGCAGGCGAGGGCAGCCCCACAAGCGCAAGGAACGAGGCGCTTGCTTCGCAGGAATGCTGGGGGCGGCACGTGGAGTCGGCAGGGGCCCTCTCCCCAGCGCAGCAGCTGTGCCGGCTCCGCGCAGGAGCGTGGCCAGCAGCACCAGCGAGCCACGTTCTGGCCCCCAGCGCTGGGGCGAGGGGCAGCATGAAGCAGCTGAAGCAGCCTGGAATGGGGGCACAGCATCCCGGAGCGATTCTGGGCCGGGAGAGAAAGACCTAAGGGAGCCACTCATGGAGGCTGGCGGGCAGGGGCGGGAGGGGGCAGCGATGGGGAGAGCAGGGGGCAGCAGGAGGCGTGCCGGCCCCGTGCCGCACCCCCTCGCTTACGTGCCCAGGGATCCGGGAGTGCTGCACAGCTGCACGCAGGCGAGGCTGCTTTCCCTCCCTTCCGGGTGGCTACTATTGCCCTTGGGTGGCTTCAGCAGAGAAAACGGACCCCCACCTGTGCCCCCCCCCCATGGGGCCAGTGTCCTTCCTAACCAGTCCAACTCCAAGCCAATTCCTTCTCCTGCTTGTCCTTCTGGGGAGCACTCATGAGGCAGGTGGCCAGAAGGGGGCCTTCAGTGGCGGGGCTGCCCCTGCGGATACTTTGGGGAAGCTTCCTGTCGGGGTGCTTGAGATCCAGGGCCATCCAAGCGCTCAAGCCCCTCCTGGGCCTGGTGGGAAGGACAGCGTCTCGTGCTGGGACACGCTCTGTGCTTCCGGGGTGGAAAAGGCATTGGATAGGCTTGGCCACGTGAATCAGAGAGCGCAGCCCTTGCAGGTCATGTCCGGACCCGCAAGCGCCTGTGGCATATCCGCATTGCATCGACCTTTTGCCCTTCCTCAGAGGAGCCCGGAGGAGCACGCATCCCAGCTGCCCTTCAATTCCCACGCGTCTCACAATCCCATGAAATAGGTTCGAGTAAGAAGCAGCACTTGGCCCAGGATCACCCAGCAGGCTGCATGGCTGAGGATCTTTTCCCACCACAAGGCAAGGGCGGGAAGGCACTCTCTGATCTGAGGAAGACCAGGACAAGGGCACGTCCTCCCTGCTCCAAACTTGGCTGCCACAGATAGAGGAGGAAGGAGAGCTGCTTCGAGATGAAGGCCAGAAAAGTTGCTACTGGCCCTGCACTTTTTTGAGGTGTCTAAGCTTACTGAAACCAAAGGGACAATGGTCCTGAGAAATCAGTGATCTCTTACATTCCAGCTTTTTAATATTAGAAAAGGAGGGCTTTCTTCTTTAGTTTTGGTTTCCACCAGGACCACATTGCCTGTTCTTCAAATGAAATATCTATCCACTAAACAGATTCTGAATTCTGGATTGGCACACGGGAGACAAATATTTCTGCTTGACAGAGAAAGCAACATTCTGTTGGTAACTTGGACTGAACTAAGAAAGAAACTGCCTGTAAAGGCAGCAGATAAAGAAAAAAGGCGCTTCAGCCCATCTTCAGATGGATTACTTAGTTGTAATCCATCTGATTACAACTAATTAGTTGGGGGATTACTTAGTCCCCCAATAAAACTGGGGGACAAGAGGTTGGAGGAGGTGGGAACAGATGCATACATTGCTTTCGGATGTTTAAAGCACTTCACACAGATTATCTTGTTGTACGCAGAGAACCAGCTAATCAAAATACCCCACAGAAAAAGTAAAATTTACAGAGTTCTAGAAAATCATGCACCTGCAATCCCTTTATGAACTTTTATTTCTGGACTTGATTTAGCTGCACATCAGTTTTTCTCCTCGTCATCCCCCCCACACCCGCCCCCCGTAACTTTCCCTCTTTTTGCAGCAAGGTCTAAAACCAGCAGTGATGTTACAGAAAAGCACAGAAAACAGGATTCTTAAGTGTGAAGTCTAATTATCCCAGGAGAGGGAAGAATTTGTCTTACTTGCTGTGAGAGAGCATGATGGTTGCTGCTCACAATGTGCCAGAGCTGAGAGGGCTGCTGTACCCCGGGCATTTTTGAGGTCTTCCTTTTATAGGTTCGCTGCAAGTTGGAGACGACTTGCTGGCCCCACAAGAGCAACTCCAAATGCTCCCAGGAAAAGGAAACGGCGTGAGGAGTGGCACAGACGTCTTTAGAGCAGCCAGGGGTATCGGCCTCGCATGATGCGCTCAGCCGTTATGGGGCATGTGACATGTCCCAGCATCTTGTGAGTGAGTTGTGTAGACGAACTCAAGAAAGCCCTGCCTGCTCAGTGGCCTGATCAAGAAAACCTGCACAAGTATGTCCAGTGACAGGCAGATGGACTCCAGGGAGTCAAAAGCACACGCACCAGTTCCAAAGCTCAGCACTTGTGCATTTAGACATGTAGAGCCCAGCACAGGTGCGCAGCTCTTGGTGGACACCTGCTCCACACAATGCTCCACCGACAATGGAGCCAACTGGCTGCCTTTTGGGATCTTGTTGGATGGGGAATTCCTTGCATGCAGGGGAACTGAACTCCAGGCGTTTCGGAGCCCATCTATGCTCAAAAGACTTGGCACTGGGGGCTCTGGACTATTTCAAGCACACTTGGAAATATGCACACTAACAGTGTTTCCCTCCTTCCTCAAAATACAGAAGTTGTCTCTGCAAAGCCAATTCCTACACTTAATTTTCTTCACTCTTGTGCCGATCCCTCATTGATGAATTCTGGAGTCAGACAAGCTGACGGCTGCCCGGAGGAGACGGTCCTGGCTGCAGCCGCATGAAGCGCACGGACAGTGCCCACGAGCAGACGCCTGGCTCTCCGGCCAGCAGTGTCCCTTTCGCAAACCCCACGGTGCTTGGCCAACCTGGCTGCCCAGGCCTTTTCTTCAGCTCTATACAAAGGCTTGGGAATCCCCTTTCCTGTTTAAACTAATTACACACCCGCACCCAATAGTACACCAAACAACCCGAACAACCCCCAGCCTTGAAAGTTTGCTCACTATGAAACATTGTCCGCTAAGGAAGGTGGAATTTCTAACCCCCATTTGTAGAAGGAGCCCTCAAGGCACCTGTCCAGACCGCCTGCAGTGACCACAACTGCGACAACTCCACCGAGCAATCTAGTGAAATCAAAAAGCACGACGCACTCCGGAATAGGTCGCGGGAACCAAAGGCCGCTTCCTTGCTTCACGCGACCACCCGCACCAGGGCTGTCTGCAGGCGGCTGTGCTGGCAGCAGGGACGCTGCTGGGGAGCAGGGCACGCACGGTCCGGCTGGGCACACGAGGGCATTTTCTCGCCCAGAAAGCATCTGGGCCTCTGGAGAAGGCCACTTACTCCCGGGGAGCAGACTGCAAGGGAAGAGGGTGGGCGAAAATCCAAAACCTACCTTTACTCCATCTGACTTCTTGTTCAGTAAGCTTTTGGCAGCTGCAAAGAGAAACAAGAGAAGTGAGTGAGCTTCCTTTTGTTAACGCTTGTGCTCTTCCCCTCCAGTTCCGTCTTCTGGAAGTGAAAGTAGAGAGTTCTCGTATTGCCTGAGCGGCTGCAAGAGGCCAGGCCAGATCGCTGTGTTGGTCTTCTGAGCCTGAGCCTGAAATCTCTCGTTTGCATCGCATTCCCCTTCACTGCAGCCACCAGTAAAATCCGACGAGGCAACAGAAAGCGCTCCTGAATTCGGACTGCGGGAGGTGGCCCTAGCGCCCAGGGAAGCAGGCCGGGGGCTTCCTCAGGGAAGTCCCCAGCAGTGGAAACGCCCCCAGTGTCCTCTGGCACGCGTGACAGGCAGGCAGGCAGCCAGTCACAAGTTCCTGCTGGGGGTGCGCGTGGCAGAAGACGCGGGAGCCTTCATTTGCAAGCTTTTTTTCACACTTATGTTTTCCTGCACAATGAGAATTTGGGACCGATTACAATTCTGGCTGACAAACGCCAATGAGGAATTGCAACATTAGTCCAGGCGGACCTGGCTGAGTCACGAAGAATCACCACCACGGATAACACAGAAGCAGAGCGAGTCAGAAGGGACCTCCCGGGCCATCTAGTCTGACCCCCGACTCCGGCCGGCCCTGCCCACGACGTGCCCGCCTTGTGCATGTCCAGCTGGTCCTTGAATAGGATGAAGAATGGCGCCGCCGATGGCAGGCTGGAGGGTGCCGTGCGGCCTGCCCGACGGGAGGCAAGCAGGGAAGGGTCCTGCGACTGGAGCCGCATTTGCTCGCAGACCTCGAGAGCACCTTCCCCTCGCAGCCTGTGCAGCGGGTCAGGCTTGCTGAACGAGGAGGGAGGGGCAGAAAGTGCGGGAAGAAGGGAAATCCTACCTGAAAAATTCCGAGATACCAGCATCGTCGTGAGGATGGCACCCTAAAAGTCACACAGAGAAGCCGAATGGAGCTCTGAGCCAGCACTGGCCTCCGCATCACGTCAGTGGATGTGCCCATTTGCTGTGGCAATGCCCCCGGGTCCAAGCTTGCTGAGAGCAGCTCTCCCCCCGCACTAGGGCAGCGCTCTTCCTCTCTTCCTGCCGCGGGCAAGTAGGAACGCCCTGCGCACCATCCAAGGCCCCCTTGAGGAAGCGCTCTGACTCCAGGCGCTCACTCTGGCGGGGACCCAGAGGCCGTGCCATGGTCCGCACCGCCGTCTGCGGGAAATCCAGCTGGGGAGAGGCAAGAGGAGGCTCCCCCCAAACCCACCTTCAGCTTTCTCCTGGCGTTGAACTTCCGCAGGCACTCCACGGTCTCCTGCCTGTGCATCATCGAGGCCACAGTGGAGCGTTGCTGCAAAGGCAGGGGCGGCATGGTGAGGCTTCCCCTCTCTCGCTCTGCCCTCCCTCACACATGCACACAGGTGCCCACTGCACACAGGTGGTGCTGACCACCCGCCTGTGCTCGCCAGAAAAGCCTGCAGGCCGTGGATGAGCCAGGGGATGGCCACCCCCAGGGGCTCGGCCCAGAGGCGGCCCTGCGCGAGCAGGTGGCCCCAGGCAGCTCCGGGGCCTGTCGGGTGGAGGGGGCAGGGAAGGGCGCTACTCACACAGACCCAGGGGTGCTTCAGAGCCTGGTCAGCCGTGATGCGCTTGGCCGGGTTGATCGTCAGCATCTGGTTGATTAGGTTCTTTGCCTCTGGAGTCACTGTGTCCCACTCTGGAGAAGGAAACTAGAAGTAGGAGAGCGAGAGAGAGCGGCCCTTCAGCGTTTCTGGGTCCCTGTGGCGTCCTCTTTTGCTGCAACCTCTCCTTTTCTGGCCAGCAGCTTTGGGGCACACGTGAAGAGCATCCCTTTGAGGGGGAGCTCCAAGCAGACACACGGGGCAATGCACCGCATGGCTTTGGGGAGCCCCCTCTGCGAGGTGCAAAGGCAGAGCCGTGCTCCACTCTTTCGGCTGCTGCAGCCGAGTGGCAGGTGTGAGGCAGGAGCGCCGGCTGGTTCATGGGCATTTGGCTCGCTTCACACAAGGACTGGAGTGGCCTCCTTAGCCCAAGCGCCACTCCTCCTAAAAGCAGTTCAGAGTTGCATTGCTGCAAATGTGGTAGAGAAAGCGGAGAAGTGGAAGGAAGGGCAGAGGGTGTCTGCTGAAGTCGGAGTGCCTCCTCTGACTGGTGGCTTTCGCAAAGCTTTCAGGCAGGGACAGCCCCTTCCTGCCCAAGTCCTGCATCCTGGGACCCCCTGCAGGCACAGCCTGGACCCTGCTGGCCGCTGGGACCTGGGTGGCACAGGCAGAGGCCCCAGGCTGGAATGCCGGGCACGCCACCGCTCGGAGCACCGGCCCCCGTGCCCGCTTCCCTCCTGGAACAGCGGAGCCCAGCCTTTCTTCCCTTTTTTCCACCCAAGGAGAGCCGACGCGCCAAGAGGCTTCCCCCATAACTTGCCCCCCACTGAACCCTCATCAGCTGCCAGGCGCACTTGCGCAGCAGGCCGTGTCGGGCCAGTGGGAAGAGCTGCCGAGCCGCACGCTCCCCTGACCGTGCAGCGGGGTGGGAAGGGCTGCTCCGCGGGCATCCGGACGGTGTCGAGGCGGCAACAGCCCGGGGGTCCTGCGGGGGCGGTGCCGGGCCGCCTTGGCCAGCGCCGTGGGGCGAGCGAGACGGACCTGCCAGGGGGCCACCAGGGGGCGGCAGCGGCACAGAGCCAGGCTGGAGCGGCGTCCTTCGCCCCCGCAGGCACCCCGCCATGCAGCCCCGCTTGATGAGGAGAGTGTGCCGATCAGGACTGCCCGCGGGCTCGGCTGGCCCCCCGCCCCCGGCCCCCACAGCAGAGCAAGAGGCCCCCAGGCCCGCCCGGCCCGCCCCAGCCAGCGACTCACGTCGTAGGCTCCCGCCTTGATCTGCTGGTAGAGCTTGTGCTGGTCTTCATCCCAAAACGGGGGGTACCCAACCAGCAGGATGTACAGGACGACCCCTGAGGGGGAAGAGAAGGGCTGCAGTTGTGCCGCTGCAGCCGCCCGGCGTGTGCGGGGCTGGCCCGCCACTTGCCGCGGGCGCACAGGCCGCGCAGTCCCCAGCGGGCCGGCTGCCCTTGCCCTGAGCCCACGCCCAGAGCAGAGCGCAGGAGTGCCCGGTGGCCCCCGCAGCCCCTTGGCCCGCCGAGCCCGTGCCAGTCCGGGTCAGCGCAGCGAGGGCCAATTCTGCACCAAACCCCGAGCCCAAGGCCCACGATTAGCACCACACAGTCTTACCACACGCCCAAATATCCACTGGCTTTCCGTAAGGATCTTTCCTCAAGACCTCGGGGGACAGATAGCCAGGCGTACCAGCAAACCCTGTAGAAACAGGAGTGCAGAGACTGAGCTTCTTGAAGTAAAGCTGTCATTCTCACGTGAAGCTGGCGCGTCAGACAGCATTTTAAAGACCGTGTCTTGCAGGAGAGGAAATTTTAAGGCACTAGACCACCCATGACGAATCACATGGGACGGCATCCCATTAGCTGCAACACCATCAAGCCACGTCGATTCCAGGAATGCGTTCAACATGTTCAGCCAGGACTCCCAGCAGAAAATATCTGGTGAATCCATTACTAAGAACACGCAGAGACCACCTGGAAACAGGAAACCATTACGATGCCCGCCTGAGGAGACGGGAGCAAAACAGATGCAACGATGCCCCGTTTCTACGCGAGCCTTCTGCATGCATCGTCCCCGGGAAGGGTGGTCCCGAGAGAGCAGAAGCCTAGGATCAGAAGTTGTAGCACCTGTGCAGCTCATCCTGCAGACCTCCAAGGTGGGTGATGGGGCATCCGCTTACTCGAGCGGAGGGATGTCCCACCTGGGGGATCCCTCGTGCAGCGCTGTGGGTGGCGTGGAAGCGCTGTGGGCAGGAGGTCCCAGCACTTTTCATGGGGAGGAAGGAGGCAAGCTGCGCCGTCCACACGGTTGTGGCGGGCGGGACTGTGCGTCCGAGTCACGTGGGGAGGCTGCGGGGTCCTGCATGGGCAGCCGGAGGGCCTTTCGGCCTCCCTCCTGCAGCGATCACCTTCCGCGAAGCGGGCTCCGTTTCTGGTCAAACTGGGCAGTTTTGCCTGGCAGCCGCATGCCGTGGACGACGGCTGCGTGAATTTGGATGCTTGCACGTGATGGGCGAGACCCTCCGTCCTAGGGGTGGTCAGGAGGCTAAGCGGCTCCTTCCGCTTGGGCCACGGCTGCCTGCTGAAAGTCCTCGGTGGGCGCACAAAGGTGGCTGCTCCAGAAAGGTCAGGAGGAAAGGGGCACCTGGAGACCCGCCTGGACCCGGGGGAGAGGCGGCCTCGAGCGCACTCACCGAACCAGGCCTGCTGCTCTCCCTGCACTTCGATGGCGAGTCCGAAGTCGGCCAGCTTGACAGCTGCGCCCTTGCACTTGCTCGCGAGCAGCAGGTTCTCCGGCTGGAGTGGCGGGGGAGAGAGAAAGGGGGGGACATTCTGGTCAGCATCTCCCCCTGCAGCCCCTGCTCCTGCCGAACTCTCCACCCCCAGTCCTTCTCCAGCGTCAGAGCGATCAACCGCTTGGCTCCAGGCTCCAGCTCGGGGGCACATCTGGTCGGGGCCCAGGCAGCTGAGGGGAGCACTCCGGCCCACGAAAAAGGCCTGGCCGGTCCCACAGAACCGCACTCAGCGATACCGGGCATCCAGGTGCGAGCCCCCGGGCCACATCCCCAGCAGACAGTGGGGGCCGCCGGTCCCACACCTCCTCCAACCCGCATGTGGCACCCTCACGGGGAGACTTCAATCCGGGCAGAGGCAGCCAGCTGCAGGGCTGCCCCCCAAGCGTGCCCACAAGGCTCCTGGGCATGGACGAACGAGGCGGGGCCTGTGCAGCAGCCCGCTCCACCTGGCGCAGTCTCCACGACAGGGAAGCAGGTGAGGTGGGAGAACCGCCAGCGGGCAGGACCGGCGCACTGCGATGCCTCCATCCGTCTGGAGTCCCGCACCGCCCTGGGGGGCCCTTCGGCGCTCCCTGAATGGTGCTCAGGCCTGCGTTGGCGACACGGAGGGGTGGGTGGATGGACAGCGATTCCCTGTGCAGTCGATCGCTGCCCAAGGTCAGCCCAGCAGGCCCCATGGCTCATGCAGCGCATCGCCTCCGGCTGCAGCAGGCAGGAGCGGCACCCAGGCGGAAGGCTTTCCTGCCACTCGAGTGCCGATCCAGTGCAAGGGGCGCTGGCAGGGCACTCTCTCTGGGCCAGGTGCTCTTCCCCCATGGCTGGGGTGACCGCCGCCCCCACTCTGCTCCGGCTTCACTGCTTATGATGGACGGTGCTCCTTTACACATGAGCATGACGCACACTTGGGCGAGGTCAGGAGTGGCAGGCTGGGGCGCCACGCTGTGCCCACATCGTTCGCCCCGCAGAACTTTGCTGGGCCACAGCAGAGACGCTGTGGGGAAGGAGCTGGGCGCTGGTTCCCATGCAGCCATGAAGCTCAGGGGTGGCTTAGCCCAACCACCCTCGCAGGGTTGGTGTGAGGATAAGACAGGAGGAGGAGGGCTGTGCAGGTGGCCTGCAGCTCCTTAAAGGGGAAAAAGGTGCAAGGCCACAGAGGAGCACACCTCACCAGCGTCCTCCTATGGGCAGCGGGCCGTCCTGTACCATGGACCCCCTTCGCGCTTGGCAAGTGCCGGCTCAGTTCCCGCGGATTCAGGACTGGCGCCCACCCCCACAGCCTTTGGGGTGCTGCATTAAGAAGGCGCCCACCCCCCACCTTGCGCGCTGGGCACCTGGCACGGCGGCCCCTGAGCTCCCTCCTCTGGCTCTCCTCCTGGGCTCTCGTTCAGAGCTGCTCGGTTGCCGGACGCCACATGAGCCTCCATCCAGAAGGCCGCCTGCCTGCCATGCCGTTCATCAGGGCCGGGGAGGCCGGGCACACCAGAGGCTGCTGCATGTCCAGGGGAGGCCACAGCACGCCCAGGCACTCGCCAGCCCCGTCCCGGGTGCATCATGCACGGGCATCTAAGAAGCGCGGCAGGATTGAGGGCACGGGCCTGAGCCGGAGCTAATCCTTCCTCCATCGGCACAGGCCGCAAGCCGGCCAGGCTTAAGCGGCAAAAGCACCCGTTGGTCTCTGCCACGGCAAGCGACGGCGTGGCGGGGTTTTGAAATGCAGAATACGGAGGCCGATCCATGCCGTCCTCCCGCCACACACATGCTCTCTGCCACAGGGGCTCCCCGCTGCACGCAGGGTTCCCTGGCCACACGCTGCCTCCCACCACCACCGGACACTGTGCTGCTTGTGGAAGCCGCCGCCGCCAGGCTAATCTGATTACTCTGCACAGGCCGAGCCTCGCTTGTCCTTCGGGACCCAAACGCCAGAGAGCTCCGCCGGGCCGCTGCGAAGGCTGGGCAGCCACAGGCCGTGCTCGACCTGCCATGGAGCGCCTGTGCAGCGGCCACCGTGCAGCCCCCCATGCCCCGGGCAGGGGCAGCCCGCCAGGCTGAGCCTGGGGCAGGCAGAGAGCTGCCTGGGAGGGCTGGCCGCGCCTCTTCCGTAAGGGGCTGCCGCTCTGCTCCCTCCTCTCACTGCTTTGCACCCTCCTGGCTCAAAAGCACGCGGCTGCCAGGGGAGACGCTGTCAGGCAGGCGCTGGGGCCTGGGCAGGGCAGGGGACGCGCCCCCCAGCAACGGGCCGCTCCATGCCGAGCTGCCTCTGGATTATTTGGGCTGGAGGAGAGCCTCTTCTTGCATAAGACCAGGGGTGCGCCCCGTCTAAAATTAGGCACATGCGCCTGGTGAACTGAGACCCCTCCTGATGGGCCAAACGGGGTCACCCACGATCCCAGGAAATTCTGCACACACGCCCAGTTCTGAATGAAGCCCTGATCTTGTGGCTGCCATTTCTATCCCAACGCTCTTGGGTGGGTCACAACAACTCCAAACCACAAATACAAGATGACAAAATACAGTATAAAAATTTGGACATCCAAAACGTAAACCAATATAAACAGTTAAAACCATTTAAATATGATACCGGAGCTGATAAAAGCGGCTTCCCTAAGCGCCCCACCAGGTGCTCCTTCTTGGGAACAGGTGACTGCCTGACTCTAGTTCTGAAGGAGGGACCGCGTGAGCAGCGGGTGTGTTGCCATAGGGAGGCTGCTTCACAGTCAGAGGGGCACTACAGAGAAGGCCCTTCTTCCTTGGGCATCCCTCACGTAGCACCTTGAAGACAACGCAGTAATTGCTAGAAGCCAGCATGGACTGCTCAAGAAATCCTGCCAGAATAATCCCATTTCAGTTTTTGACTGGGTAACCACCCAAGTGGACTGTGGGGATGCCGTGGACAAACTCTGGCTAGACTTCAGCAAAGCCCTTGACGAAGCCCCACGAGATCCGGGACTGCAGGCAAAGCCCTCTGAGGAGACTGGGAGGGCCGGGCAAGTTCCGCCTCAGGAACACTGAGGTGAGAGATGGCAGCACCCAGTGTGTCCCTGCAGGGCGGCCACAAAGAGGCCGGACAAGATGTCTTCTTGTCCATCCCAGAGCGCAGGACCCGAAAAAATGGACTTAAGGAAAAAGAAACCAGATTTACACCAGACACCAGGAAGCTTTTCTGCACTGTCAGAGCAGTACGATAATGGGACGCACGACCTGGGAAAGCTGTGGGCTCCCTCTCACTGGCGACATTCAACAAGCGTTAGAACAGTCATCTAGATAGAAAAATGTGACTTGCTGTCCTGCAAAAGCCAGCTGGCACCCTCCAACTCTAGTATTCTAGGACTGCATGAGATGTTTGGGGTTTTTTCTTTTGTAAGCCTGCCTGAAGGCTTTTAAAATAGAAAGGTGGGTTAAAGGTCCAGCCAGCAAGCGAACTGTGAGCACACAAGCCGTCAAGCGCTGCTCATGCTGAAAAGCCGGTTACATTCCACGCCTGAGGAGTCGTTCCACTAAGACAACAGGGTTCTGGTTCTCTGTTGTTTTGGGTTCGAGTGCCACATGCAGAGTCATATCCCCAGGAGGAGTCGTTAGGACCATTACCTAATATTGGACTCCATTATCTGATTCTGTAATTGCTTTTGGATATTCTGTTGTCAAAATGAAAGCCGATGCTTTTATGCAACTCCAAAGTTGCCAAAACGCGGCTGAGACAGAGAGCGGCATAAAGACAGTGAAGAACCAACTGGCTTCCTGGCCTGAGGCCATCAAAGGCTGTCTTCACCGACCGCAGAGCCTCTGGAACGGCCGGACTGATCGAGGGTCTTCCTGATCAAACACTGCCTTGAACCCCTTCAGAGAAGGACTGATGTCTTCCAGGATGTTGCAGGTATAAAACCATCCAGCACACAACTCTCATTTTGGCCAGCCTGCATTTTTAAGGTTCTCACTTCTCCAAGTCTAGAAATCCCTCAGAAAAGCTCTCGCATGTAAACCCAGAAGCACAGCCCTCTTCACAGCCCACTTGCTCTGTTCAAGGCTCAGGGCCCGCACCACGCCTCCCCCATGCAGAAAGTGCCGTCAAGCAGCAGCGCCCCGTGGGCCGCAACGATGCAATGCCACCCTGCACAATTCGTGCACGCCGGATGTGGGAAGGGTGGGCACAGCTCCCGCAGGGAGGAGAATGTGAGTGGAGCGTGGAGGCCAACACGCACCTGCAGCGCGGCTCCCGGCCTCCAGGACCGGATGCGCTGGCCCTGCAGGGAGGGCTGCCTGCTGCAGGCAGCGTGGCCGGGCCTCCCCCAGGGACCTGTGGGCCAGGCTGCCGCCAGGCTTTCCCCTTCTTTCTGCTCCCACAAGGTCAGGAGAAACGCTCCTGCTTGCTTGGCCACAGGGAGACTCCTGGCAGCCCTCGGCTCTCCTTTTGGGAAGTGGCAAGAGAGGCCAAAGCCGGACAGGCAGCCGAGCGCAAGCGGCCCTCTGCGAGGAGCGTCCAAACACCGAGTGGCCCAGGAGACGGCTGCTGGCCCCGGGCACAAGAGAGCCCCACTCCAGCAGGCTGAGCGGATGCCGTTCTGGCAGAAGGCTCCCTCAAGCTGCACAGAGCTGCCGCGTCACCCTTCCTAGCAGCAGGCCTCGCTCGTGCGTTGCACAGCACTGGAGGGCACGAACGCAGCCAGCTCCCACCGCAGGCCACGCTCAGGCCTCCTCGAAACAGAGGCGTGCAGCGCTGCCCCCCCGCCGCTGCAGGGCAAATTTCGGTTTTCCCCAGACGCAAGCGGTACCTTTAAATCTCGGTGTACGATGTCCTGCTGGTGAATATGGCTGACGCTCTCCAGGATCTGGTGAATGCAGTGGCTGCAGGACAGAAAAGGCAGGGGAGCATTACTCCTTCCCGCTTCTCTAGGCAATGGTCACCAAGGACACGGGGTTCAAGGGTTCGCAACGGACGCACAATTGGAAAGTGTGCATCCCACGGGGCCCCCTGCAGACGCGGCCTCTGCTCTTCTGCAGAGTGCCGCAATCCCAGCATGCTTTGCCGTCTCTCGCTGCAAGAGGAGTGCACCTCAGCCCCACGGGGTGCCTGCTTCAGCTGCCCATGGGGACCAACAGATGACTGCCAATGTCACAGCACTGGGGAGAAGGATCCGTAGCAAAAGGTCTCGCAGGGTTTACTCAAGCAACAGCCTCCTTCCCCAGGGTCAGGCTGGGGACCTGCCAGCCCAGAGAGCTCCCAGCAGCAGCAGAGGAGGGCTCACTGGGCCACGCTGTGCGGGCACAGACGGGCAGGCACCCTTCAGTGCGTTCTCGGCTCCCTGCTTCCAACCTCGAGCTTCCCGAAAGCCCGAGGAAATCCGCCGCCTTCCTTGCCCTCTGCGCTGCAGTGCGGCAGCTGATCACCCGCACCGACCACGCCAGGACACCCGACTCGGCGTGGCCGGTGCTTGTGGTGGCAGGCGCAGATTCCCAGCATCTGCCTGCCTGGCAGGGGGTCTGGGCCCCCAGGGCGCAGCAGCAGCGTGCGAGCCAGCGGGTGAGCTGGCCCAGGACTGCCCTGCGCACTGAGGAGTGCCTGTGTCGCGGCGGGAAGCGTGCGGCCCCCAGGCTGCCCCTCGGCCATTTTGCTCCCATGGGGCTGCGAGGCCTGCCCAGCGTGCGCTTGCCGCAGGCCCCCGACAGGAGGGCTGGGCGGAGGGCAGCAAAACTCCTCTCCAGAACGTCTTTCATCAGTGGAACGAAATACCATTAGGGGGAAAAGCTGGTCCAGGCGAGTTCCTTGGGAATAACAGTGGGGCTGCGGCACAGGGGAGGTGCAGAAGCCAAAGGGCTGGCGACGGGGGAATGTCTTCCGCATCCTGAGGACAGAGGCCGGGCCGGGAAGGAGCGAGGCACGCCGGTCCTTGCCATTCATCCTGTTGGCTGGCAGCCCAACTCACTCTGGCAGGCCTTGCAACTCTCCCCTCCATCCCAGAACAGGAGGGAAAAAGTTTTGCATAATAATGCGAACAGAGCCAAATCCACTGCAGGAGACTTTCTGGCCAAAAATGGGAAAAGTGCTCTGAGTCCCAGGGAAGGTGGGATTGGCACAAGCTCCGCTCTTGCTCGCTCGCTCGCTCGCTCGCTCACCAGCCACTCGGCCTGCTCTGGAATGCCGTTCTGGGCAGCGGGGACCGGCTCGCAGTGACTCAGGCAGGGCAGTGTCAGACCCGCTCAAAGCGGGGCAGGGGGGAAGCCGGTCAGCCGGGGACAGGACTGCCCCCTGACATGGACAGGGGCTGGCCCCACAGACTCTTGCCCACCTTACTGATTTGTTTATTATGCTTCCATACTGCCCCATAGCCCGTTGGGCTCTCTGTGCAGTTTACAAAATTTAAGAGACGTACAAAAACAATCTAGAGTCATGATTAAAGGAACAACAGACAGTAAGACCAATGCGGCAAAATGCCAGAGGCTCCACCGTCTGGTGTGGTTCCAGCAAAGGGGGAGTGTGGGGAGAGGGGCTGATCTCCATCTCCCCTCCAGGGAGCAGCAGGGCTGTGAGAGCGTGCCTGAGGGCCGGTGGAGCCACCGTGGTCCCTGGCTCCTCTGCTGAAGCATCTTCCACCCGGAGTCCCGAGACCCAGAAGGCCTCCTCCACACAGCATGTTCAGAGGCGAGCGGAGCCCCAGAGGTCACGGGCCGTGGTGAGACGCTGTGGCCGTGGGAGGCGAGGGCAGATCGGGACTCCTGCAAGTCCTTGTCCGCCCCCTTGGGCCGGGCTGCAGGCCTGCCCACGGCCCTGCCCACCAGATGGCTGGCACGAGGCCCCCTGGCAGCCCTCCTCTGGCACCGCATTTGTGGCACGGGCCCAGCTGACTCGTGCAACCGGCGCCAGGCTCTTGAAGCAGCGTGGAGTGGGCTCCACGGCTGGCACTGCTTGGCAGGACAGCCAGCCTCAGATCGGGACTGCCAGCTCTTGTGCTGGGGGAGCTGGGGAGGCGGCTGGCCTCGTGAAGGGGCCCAGGCGCAGGCTTCTGGAGCGCCACTGGCTGAGTCGTGGTGAGGGAGGCATCCTCAGCCGCCAAGCCAAGGGACCCCAGCGCTCGCCGGGGGAGGGACGATGCAGGGGAGGGAGCTGTGGCGAGGCTGCACGCGCCCCCCGCTGCCTCGGCTGCTTGAGCATCTCCTGCCCGCCAGGCCCGTGGGGAGCCGCTCCCAGAGCCGTCCCAGGCAGGCCGCTCTCAGATCTTGGACCCGGGCTGTGGACACAGAAAAACCGCGCCGGTGGTGCTGACCCTTCCAAAGAAGAAGTACTGCTGCGGAGGTTTTCGAGCGGGCAGCTGGCGCCGACCCCGGGGCCCTTCCCTCGCGGCGGTGGAGGCCCCCAGAACACGGCAGGGAGGCCGAGGGGACCTGCGTGGGACCGAGCGTGGGGCAGGCCATGGGGGCATCGTGGCCCCTCGGAGCGGTGCCGCCCCCCTCGGTGAGGACGAGCCCACGCCCCGAAACATGCTGGGAGGCGTGCCCTCACCTGGCGTCGGCCTCGCTGTAGTACTCCCTGGCCACGATGTCTTCGAAGAGCTCTCCACCGGTGACCCTGGAATCAGACAGTTCGGGGGATGAGGCACCTGCCCTCCGCTGGGGAGCCGCCGGAATCCACAGGCCCAGCGCACAGCAGCTCCTTCCTCACGTTACCCCAAAAAGATCCCATCGCAAATCCCACTGGCCGAGGCCTCCCATAGCCGGGGAACCGCCGGAGGTCACTCTGAGGAAGGAGCCACACGAAGCGCACGTGGCTCCAGCAGCTCAGGAGCAACTCCAGCCAAGCATCAGGGCACCGACCGGCGGAAACCCAGCTCAGCCGCTGCACTGCCAAGCTGAGGTGTTCTGCAACTTCGGACTCTGAGCAAGGGGCCCAAAAATCAACGCGGAATTGCCCAAGGATAAGCAGGCAGTCTGGAAAGCCCTCCAAAATGCAGGCCTCATATCTGGAGAGCAGCAAAAATGCTTCTAAGCAAGAGCAACTCTTGGTAATGGGAAAAATAGCATTACGAGGTTTTCCCGTCTACAAAATCAGGTTACGGTAGCTTAGTTTTCATTGCTGTCCAAGTTGCTTCGTACCCGATCACTTTGGGTAGAAATGGAAAATAAGCCAATACAGGTAATTTCTACAGTCATGCACAACTTTCTCACGAGCGCACACATTAGGTGCTCAGCGCTCTGTTCTGCCCCTGCTGCTCCAGAAAAGCCACCCCGCGTGAGCTGGTGCTGCTCCTGAGTTTTCAGCCAGTGCCATGAAAGGAGACAACGGCGGGCCATCAAGCCCAGGGGCGGCCCCTGCATGACGCCCCGCTAACACCACTCCCCGGCCTGGACCAGCCTTCCCCAGGCAGCAAACCACTCACAGCTTTCACTATTGCAAGCGGCGGGGGCTCGGCCATGTCCCTCTGCCCAGAGGGGGTCCTGATACAATGAAGGCCACAGGCAGGCATCTGCCGCAGTGACTTGCCCGAGGCGTCTGCACCCGGTCCGGCCACTGTCAGTGCTGCCCCCGGGGCGTGTTCGGCCTTTGCGCTCGCAGCCTGCAAGGAGGGCCGGGCAGGCACCGTGCTGGCAGCATGGGGCACCTTTGCCGGCAGGTGCCATGGCTGAGCTGGTCAGGTGGCCAGGCAGGTCTGGGCCTGAGCAGGCCAGGGAGCTCCTTATGGGCACCGATGGCCAGTTCACAGTTTGCTGGGCTGGGTTTTCACAGCTGCTTGCAAGATCTGCCAAACTATTGTACGCAATGTTTTGAAATTTCAATTAGAAAATGAAACAGGTACTTTTAACCAATTTCATTTCATTTGTTTGCTGTTATTTTGCCTTTTAATGGTTGGAATATTTTAATCTACGGTCTTACTTTGCAAATTGTTTTTTAAGGACAATCTGGTCACTCAGCATAATAAATGGCTAAGCTAAATGAAGACCTCGTCAGGGCTGCATGGTGGCGGCATGTTTTCAGCCCAGAGAGTTTCAAAAGTTATCTGCTTAAATGTGAACAGCCAACTGAACCAAACTGAAGGGCCAGGCAGGAAGGAGAGCAGCGCAAGCGGCCGTCTGGTTAGCAGCTCCCTCCGTGGCCTGCGCGCGTCTGTCAGGGATGAGGCAGAAGAGCCAGACTCACAGATCGAAGATGAGATAGTGGAAGCCCTCCTCCGAGATGCTCTCGTGGAGTCGCACTGCAAACAAAAAAGGACACAGATGCAGGAGACCGAGAAACCCAGCGCGCGAGGCACGATTCGATCCCTTCAAGCCAACTCCAGTGAGAACCAGGACCAAGCGCCCTCACCAAGAGTGCCCCCCTCTGGAAACCGAGTCTCTGGGTTTTGTTTTCCAGAGTCCCCATCCTTCGGGGCGGCTCAGTAACGGGAAACACACAAACACTTGCAGGTGGTTGGAGCAATCAGAAGGCCTCCAGGCACACTCTCGAGTCCGAAAGCCGGCGAGGAGAGAAGGGCCAGCTGCATCCCCATGTGGCAACAGGAAGCTGAGGCTGGGAGAGGCCTCCTGTGGAGTCCACGGCTGACACGGGAGCCCAAGAGAGCCAGAAGCTTCCTGACTCCCAGGCTTGGGGTGCAAGCAGGTGGGGAGCAGGAGGCCCACTCAGGCTCGCTCAGGCCCAGCTTCTCGCACTCCCAGTGCTGCGGCTGCAAGCCAGAGCAAGGGCTGAGGCCGCCCTGCCCCGGAGCTGGCGGAGCAGGAAACAAGCCAGAGGCCCTGGAGGGAGTGTGCTGGGCAGCTGCGCCCGCGTGGGGTCGCTCGCAGCAGAAGAGGCCCCTGCCACGGTCAGGGCCGGTGCAACAGGCTCCCCGCGGCAGCGGTCTCGCCCAGCAGCCGTCGCATGGATGGAGCTCCTCTCCCCCCGCACTGAGAACGAAGCCATGTGTTGCATGACTCACGGAGCCGCGGCACGGCTGCTTCCCCAGCCCGGCACAAGCGCCTGTGTCCCCTGTCGGCCTGGGCCACAGCATGCCGGAGCAGCCGGAGGAACCTCCCCTCCCGCACTTGCTTTGCCAATTCCCCCTGTGGGGCAGCAGGCGGGGGAACAGAGGGGCCCGGCCAGGGTGCTGGGAGGCACTTTTCTTCCGGTTCCCCCCCACAGGGGATTCCCCCCACCCGGAGCTCTGCTACCAAACTGGAGCAGCCAACACGGCCTGCGGGCAGAGGGGCCACCAGCCTGCAGCCACTTCCCAGGCCAGCCCCGAGGCAAGGGGGAAGTGGGGCAGCATGCAGCCTGGCCCCGAGGGCTTCTTGCCTGCCTCCTGGACCCGGACCCGGACGTGGGCAAGCGCTGCTCCTCGGAGGCAGGAAGGCTCCTCCGCTTAGCGCGGGGCGGGACAATGGGTCCCGCGACAGGCGGTGCTGCTGTTCCCGGGCCCTGGGACTCTGGGGGCCGTGCGTGGCGCCAAGCAGGCCTCATGCGCATCCCTTCACCGCGGTGCAAGGGTGGGCACTCCTCTGCTGCCACGCATCCCCGGCCACCCTGCTCCCACTGCAGCAGGGGGCCACCTCTGAGCTCACAGGAGGGAGGGAGGGAGGGTGGGTGGCCGAGCGGAGCCTCCCTGCCGGCAGCACTCTGCATGGCAGAATTAACACACTACAGCAACCCCTAAAATCGGCGCACCCTGGAAAACATCCGTGGCGAGGGACATGGGCTGGGCGGGGTGGCACGTCCCGGCACGGGGCCTCGGCACTTTTGCTGTGCCAGACGCCCCATCCGTTCGCACCGTGAAGCCACGCCGCACAGTCCAGCCCACGGATGCACCGCCACCAAAACTGGGACAGCCATGCTGAGTCAAGTCACTGCTGAACTCCTTTTGGTCAATTAAATTTGTGTCTGAGCTGATGATGCCGAGTTCTTTCCTAAGAGTGTTGCTTTTCTTCCAAGTGCCCACAAAACCCAGGGGCGCCGAGGCACCACAGTGGAGGAGTTTCCTCGAGCCTGAGCCAGGCGCGCCCCACACCCCAGGGGCCCACAGCACGGGCTCCACTCCCAGCCGAGGCGTGCGGAAACCACACGCCGCTCGTTTCATGAGAGAACCTGCTTCCTGATTGCTTAAAAAAAAAGGCTTCTAAACTTAATATAGTTGTGAAGCGGAGAGCCCTAGGAATTCACTCTTCGACAAATAATCCCTATTTAAATTGCTCAGTTTCTGAGCATCTGTTCAAGCTGTTTCTCTTTCTTAGGTTTCAGCTTTTGTTTACTCTGATCAAGTGTGGATATTTTGTGTGTAGTAAACAAAAAAGAAAAAGGAAGAAACATCCTTTCCTTCACCAACACACTGCTGTGTGTTTCAACCCCGCGTTTTCCTCGGCCGCAGCCAGTGGCTCCAGCAGGGCCGCCGCCTTTGGCTGTGATGCCCAGCGGACATGCTCCCTCTTCTGCTGGGGCAATGTGGTTTGCACGTTTGCCGTGCACAGCTGCATCACAACCACCGTTCGGTGGGCACAGATGAATATCCTGGCGACGACCTGGGCCTGAAAAGATATTGCCCACTCTGCCCATACGCAGGCGAACGGATGCATAAAGCGATGCACAGTCAGGTCAGCTGGGTTGCAGAAGGCAGCAATGAAAGCTTTGCAAGAACACTTGGAGAGTCAAGACGAGCCAAGGAAGAGCGCTTTGGCGCCTCTATATCCAGCATGGCTTGCACCTTGCAGACTACAGAGCACTCCTTCTGATGCAGCAAGTGCTGATATATATCTTTACACACACGGAAGAGAAACAAAAAGACTGCACGAAAATGGTTCTGCCTGGAAGTGAGACAGATCTCCTACTGTCCTTTGCATCTCGCAGCTCTTTAGCCCAACTGCTCAGACGCTCCCCTCTCTTCCTACCACATACGTACATCCACGTTTGCCACGTCACGCATTGGTTAAAGGGGGTTCTAGATAATTAGGCTTAGAGCCAGGGAAATTTAGGCAGCCCCAGTAAACACCAGTCTTTAAAAGACTAGGAGTCCGTCTAATTCTTTCCCTTCTCCTCTTCTCTCACAGACGGACACGGGGAGCTCTTGGGGACCTGCAGCTCAGTGTTCCAAGTAACAGGACAGCAAAGCAGCCATGGAAAGATGCAGCAGCTCCGCTTCGGCCTGCTGGACTTCCCCAGAAAGTCATGCCAGGGACTGCCTGGGAAGAAAGCTAGCCGTGCAGTGCCGGCTTTGCCTTCTTCGGTGGTTTCGAGGAAATGGAGACTGGTCTGTGTCTGCAGCGCTCACGGGGGGTGGGGGGTGCCCGTGCCCCCAGAGCCCCCTTTCTGGCATCACTGCTCGGCAGCCACAGGAGCTCCGGAGTCACTGAAGAGCCCAAAGCTGCACAGAGACGCTGAACCGCTGAGACACTGCTGGCAGCGAAGGGACTGTGGAGACGGGACCGCGGAGTGCCCAAAAGGCTCAATTGCTCAGTGTGAGAATTATCCAAGATAAACGGGAAAGAAAAGGAAGAGGGAAAATAAGGACAAACAGAGAATGCGCCTGAAAGCACCAGCCACAGAGCTTCACAAAAGGGGAAGAAATGGAAAGTTGGAAGAATTAGCATTCTTGTGAACCTTAAAAGGCCAACTCTTCCCCTTCCCCAGGATGAAATTGTTCCATTTACTTAAAAACCCTCCCAAACTGATGCTCACTGATCATCCTCTTAAAACGTCCAGGAAAAGAAAACGAAAACTTCCGCAAGCAGATGGCCACGGACCCCTGCCCCATCTTCCCCACTGCCATGGGCTGCCCAGGAAGTGCTCTCGCAGAGGGGGTGATATGACACCAAGCCGGGGAGGGAACGCGGGACGACTCGTTCACCCTGCAAATAGCTGCCGGAACAGGACAATCCAGCCTTCTGCCAAGCAGCTGCGACTCCATTCCAAGGTGCAGACATGCAGGGCAGGGGCTGGAAAGCAGCGGAGTGCCCACTGCCCAAGGCACCAGAGCGGGCAGGCCCCCGGCCTCCCCGCGCAACTCCAGGTCCACATGGGAAAGGCAGACGGAAAGCGGAGGTCCAGGGGGGGGGGGGGGCTATCAGAGGAACCAGGGACATGAACCGAAAGCACACCGAGCGCCAGATTTCCAGGCTCCTCTTGACAATCTTGCCCCTGAACCCATCTCAAGGGACGCCTGGAGGCTATGCTTATTTATGGTAAGCCGTCCCAAGACGTCCTGCAGGGGACGGGATAGAGAAGCTTTTCAGAAAACAAACAAACAAGCAAGCAAGCTCAGGGGAAAGGTCTTTTTCAAGCATTCGAGGGCTGGTAAGAGATCCTTGCCCGTACTCTCTGCTGTGGCGCATGCGCTGGGCAGCGGTGATCGCGGGAGAATCACGCAGTGACTCCTTATCGGCAGATGCTCAAAACGGGGTGCGGTGGGACGAAGTCTCATCTGCCTCACACAACTCTTCAACGGGCCCGACACGACTGAAGCGACGCTCGGGGTCTGCAGACTGGCACGGCTCAGGGCCAGTCACGCTTGCCGACCGGAGGATCTGAGGTTCTATCCCGGGATCCCTGAACTGGCATTAGCAAAGGCTGCTCTCTCAGAGCTGCTGCCAGTGCTAGGCACCTTGTGATAAGAGGCAGAGAATAAGCCCACTGCTCAGAAGCGGAAGCCACTGGGAAGAGCCAGCGCTCGATCCCCCGGCTGCTCGATCCCCCCAGCAGCCAGTCGCCTGGCAGAGAGCCCCTCAGCATGCCCTTGTCCTTCAGGCAGAGGCAGCGAGGGGGCAGCGGGCCCATCCGCCCAAGCACTTCCATGCCCCCGAGCACAATCTCTTAAAAGCCACACGGGCACCCCAAATATACCGCTGGGTGTGCACCTCTGTGAGAAGGAAGAGGCCACCTTTGGTAGGAAGGCAAGATCTGGCCAAGGTGCCTGGGCCCTAAACCCGCTCCCCTCCCAGGCCTGACTCACGGCTCGGGGTGTGTCCAGGACTGCCGACTGGTTCACTCAGGGATGCCAGTGCTTGCCTCTTGGAAAGTATTGGGTTTTGGACCTGGCTTTGAACCCTCCAGAAGAAATCCCAGCATCTTTTGGATTAGTTCTGGAGTCCTGGCATTCTTTGACTTAAAAATCCAACCAGCTCATTTCTTCCATGAATCTTAGCAACAGACAGAACCAGCCACGACATGGCAGATGAATCAAGGTCGTCGGGGTAAGAAATGAAGCAGGAGAACAACTCGTAGAATTTTGTGACGCCAACAACCTGCTAATTGCAAGCACATCCCTCAAGCAGCCACTCAGACAGCCACACGCCCGGACTTCACCTGACAGTCAATACAGAAATCGAACAGATTGTGCAACTGAAGGAGACGGTGGAGAAAGGGTCTTCCTGCTGCCAAACAGGGCCAGGGCAGTCTGTGGCTGCGACCATCAGCTCTTAATTGCAAAAATCAGAGTCATGTTAAACGAAGGAGCAGAGGCATAGCGCCAAAATGTAACTTAAGTCACATCCCTGAAGTATTTAAAGTCCATACAGAAAACAAACTTGCATAGCTCAACTTAATTGTCTGTGAACCAGAAGAACCGTGAGCTGAACCGCGAGCAGCAACACTCTTAGGGAAGGATGCCAAGAGACAGTTCCTGTCGCGGCAAGAATGAAAAGGCCTGCATGGATGACAGAAGCTGCACTCGCAGCTGACAGGACAGGACAGGACAGGACAGGGAGGAAGCAAAGGAAAAGGCGGCAGAAGAACGTTCCAAAGAATTCCAGCAGAAGGTCAGGCTTTGCTTTCTAGGCCACAGCAAACCCTTGACTTTGTGGATCACGAGGCGCTCTGGGTCGTCCCGAAAGAAATGCGGGTGCCCCAGCATTGGCTGTCCTGACCTGCATCACAAGCGACAAGCTACTGGTCGGAAAATGGAGGACAGAACGGCTCCCACGGGATGCCTTTTATCTCCCTATCTGTACAGTCTGTGCACAGAATGTATCAGAAGGAAAGCTGGATTAGAATCGGGAGGAGTGAGCCTTGGCGGAAGACGCATCACTGGCTGAAGATATGCGGATGGTGCCGTATGAATGGCGGAGGCAGCAATGACTTGGCACGACCCCTGACAAAAGTGAGAGTGCCCCAGCAGGACTGCGGCTGAATATCAAGCAAACTAAGATCGTGGCTGCAAGAGAATGGCAGAATTTCCCTGTCAACAATGAAGAAACGGAAATGGTGAGCGATTTCACGTGCTTCAGAGCAGTCATCAGTTCAAAGGGGGACGGCTGTGATGCGTGTGTACATCCATATTGGCACCACAACCCTAAAATCCCAGGCCTGCGTGCCCAGACCATTTTGAGAAGACCTGGATTCAAGAGGGAAGACTTCCTGGCCTGGGGCTGCTCTGTGGGAGAGGAGGGATGCTGCGCATCCGGTGGACAAAGGGCCGGACTCGTCCCCTCAGGCAGCTCTCGCCGCTCAACACGTCTCTTGATATGTGGCCAGGCCCTGCTCCCCAGTACTGGCTACGTCCTCGTCCTCGTCCTGCCTGCTGGAACAACAGGTGGGGTTCTCAGGCCAGGGCTTTGCGGCCTGCACAGTCCGGCACAAGAGCGAGAGTCCAGCAGGCTCGATGGGGCGACTCCTGCATTTCCTGGGAAGCAACACCAGCTCGGGGCTCACGCTCTGTGCACTTCAAGAGGCCACGATGCTGCGGGCAGGACTAATGGCTCTTCCGGGGGCACATAAACCAGGCCAGCCAGCAAGCAAATCAACCCATAGACATGTGGCTCTTCCGGGGGCACATAAACCAGGCCAGCCAGCAAGCAAATCAACCCAGGACACGGCGTCCTGCTCGTTGCCACGGAGAGCTTGTGGGAGCCGGAGGGGCACGCAGCAAGTGAGCGCAGCAGCTGCTCGGGGCCGGCCTGGGGCTGGGAGACTGGGCGGTGGGTGGGGCGGCAGCTCCCTCCAGAGTACCTGGCCTGCAGCTAGCGCAGCACCGTGCCTTCCCTCCAGATTATTTTCCGCAGGCAGAAAACTGCAACGCAACGGCGGCGAGACACCAGGCAAGCGGCATGTGGCGCCCGGGAGAGGGAAGGGAGCGAGGCGCAGGGCTGCAGCCCCCAGGGACACCTTGCTCCAGCTGGGTGGAGACGAGGACGGGTGCTCCTCCTCAGACACGCGGCCCTAGCGAGGCAAGGCGGCCCGCAGTGCAGCAACGGGAGTCCCAGCCGAGGCTGCTTCCCTTCCGTGGACGGGCTCCTCTCCCCGTCCTGGATGCCGCACCACAGCGAGCGAGATGCAGTCAGCAGAATGGCACGAGAATCTTGTGGGCAGGCAGCCTGGCAGGCTAAGCAAATGGCACTTTTGTTCGAAGCACAGCTTATTTTCCCTCTTTTGTGAATTCAGGCTGAACTGGTTCCCACGATCCAGCCACTTGCTTTCAGTCCTCCAGCACACGCTCCAGCTGGGTAATTGTCCCGGTCCCGGCTCCTCCGTGTGAGAGGAAATACAGCTGCTCACAAGATGAAAACCATGGAAACCTGGACCCGGCGCGGGCGGTGCTCCAGAGAGTGGCTCCAGCGAGTGGCGAGGGAATTTCGAGAGAGGAACCGGAGATTATCGGCGGCCCTTTATGCAGAAGCCTGTGGTCAAAGGGCTGGGAGCTGGCAGCGGAAGGCACCGCACCAAAGGCGCCCGGAGCATGTGAATGCGGCCCTGGGATGAGTGCCCGGGGAGAGGAGCCAGGTGGCAGAAGTGAGGGTGGGTCCCAGGGCGCAGGTGAGGCACGAGGGGAGGCGCCGCGTCCCTGCTGGCTGAGGAGCCTGGAAGGAGCGACAGCAGCTCCGTGCACGGGGGGCCGCTTCACACGGGCGGTTCTGCCGCGGCACAGGGCCCTGGCGGGAAACGCGGCCGGCCCTTCCCCAGCCGTGAGCGCTCACCCTCGTGGCAAGCTCAGGGCTCCCGGGCAGCCCTTTCAGCCCCTTCCTGGCCTGCCTTACTCCTCTGCACCGTCTCTTCCTACTGCCTTTCCGGAAGTTGCCTTATGCCGAGCTGAGTCTCCAGGCCGAAGCCTCTTCTTTCCCAGGACAACAGGCCTGCTCCCCAGGGCAACCCCTGGACACCACCTGCTAGAGACCCTTCCAGGAGGCCCCAAATCAGCGCAGCAATGGCCCCCACGACCAGCCCCCAAGGCTTCTTGGAAAAGCGCCACAGACCACCCAGCCGAGAGCCACCTGGGAGTCCCACACAACCCGGTTCAGGCTTTGAGGGAAATCATTCATCAACTTGCAGCCTCACCTCAAACTCTTTCCCACCCCAAATGTTTCCACCAGAAAGGGAGAAGAAATCGGGCCTTCCCTCCCACCTCTTGGCCCCACAGCGGCCGGCGAGGAAGGCTCCTCCCGCTCCAGGACCGGCCCCAGCCTGGGCGCACTGGCAGATGCGGCGGGGTCTCGCCAAGCTCAGGAGTGATGCCGGTGGCCCCAGGGAGCAACGCTCCTCCGGGGTCTGGCTGCCAGCTCCCACCCCAGTGGTGCGCCAGGCCTGGCCACAGTGAGGGGCCTTTCTCAGCAAGGGTGGCGAGTGGCTGTGCTGGGCCGGCCGGGGGCTGTGGGGGTGCCCCGGCTTCCGCAGGAGCATTTCCAGGCTTCCCTGGCTCCCAGGGTGTTTCAGTGCGCCTGTCAGGGGAAGTTTTTCATTGCAGGGTCGTGCCCACAAGGAGGGCGCCACCACCTGGTCCTGCCCAGGTGTTAGGAGGGGGAGGCCCCTGCATGCCACACAGTGCAGGAGGGCAAGCACACAGCCTTGTCTGCCAGCGGCCCAGACTAGCGGGGCAGCTGCTCTCGCAACAGAAGGGTGGGGGGCAGGCTTGCTCCAAAGCCCCTCGGAGGGAGCCTGGATGTTGCCCCTGCAGACGCCTCTGGCCAGGGCTAGCAGGGCAGGTGTGGAGGCTGCAGCAGGCGGGGCAAGCCAAGGGGCGATCCAGCGGTCGCAGCAGCCGCCTCCTTCTGCTTCCGGGGAGGGCAGCGGGCCAAGAGGAGGGATGCGGAGCGGGGGGCAGAGAAGGGGCAGCTGGGTGCTGCCTCGCTGGGGAAGAGTCCGCCTGCCCGGTGGGAAGACGGAAGCACCCCACGCCCGAGACGAGAGCTCCCTGCCCGTGCATCTGCCTCCCAAAACAGGGCTGGCACAGCAGCCGCAAACCCCCGCCCACCGCCCGAGAGAAATCGCGAGCCAGCTGCAGGCCTGCTGCAGGCCTGCTGCGGGGCACTCACCGATGTTCGGGTGCTTCAATAGCCGGCATATCCGAGCTTCACGTTCCAGTTTCTGGTGGTCTGAGGAGAAGAAAAAGAAAGGAAACATGAGCTGACGAAGTCTGCTCCAGCCCTCCTGTTCCTGCTCAAGAGCCTGGCAGCCGCCTTCTCCCACTGCGGATGTTGACCCCAAACCGGCAGTGCAGGGCCGTGCCCTTGCAGAGAAGGCTGTCCCCAGCTGTGCGGGGGAACGTCACAGAAATGCGGCTGCCCCCCCGCCCCCCGTGCAGGATCTCTGCCGGTGCAACGCCCTTCCTGTGCACCGAGAACCTGCCGCATTCACTGCACTCTTAGGAGTCTGTGCCACAAGTGTGCGAGGAGGCCGGCCCGGCACCCAGCCCAGGGCACCCAGCGGGTTTCATGAGTCGGGATTTCAATCCAGCTCTGCCCGTCGGGGGAGGGGGGCAGGCAGGAGGCCCGGTCCAAGGCACAGCGCTTCCAGGTGAGCCTCCGTGCCCCTCCTGAGCCTCTGGGCAGCTGTTCCAAGGCCTCGCTCCACACAAGCCAGCTGGACACTTGCAGGACTCACTCCATGGTGCTAGAATTTGTGCGCAGAGGAACAGTCCTGAGCAGGATCAAATTCCACCAAGCCATGAACACGCACTGCAAACACCTTGCTCAGCCCGACCCCCCAACAGATGCCAACACTGATCTGCAGCATCTGTTTTTGCAAAGAAAAAGAGTCCGAAGGCGTCTTGCAGGAGGGAAGCAGTCGGCGCCTTCACGAGATCAAGAACATTTGGGCAAGAGTGGGCAGACCCAGACTGAGGCTGCTGGAGTCGTCCATGGGCAATGCCTCCCTTGCGGCTTTGCTGTCATGGTGAGGGGAGCACAGCTGCACTGGACCTGGGCCCCGGGAAGACTGAGCAGCGGCTGCACTTCATGGGGCGGCTGTTGCGCAAAGCACTCTCAGTGGAGAATGAGAGCAGTTCTGCATGCACACATCACAGAGCATCCGTAACCTCTCAAAAGCAGCAGCGCAGGACTCTCTTTGGAAATACACACTCCCTTGCTTGGCAGGTAAACGACACAGAGCTCCTCAGGTAGTCCCACTGCATGACCAGCTTCCCAAAGTGGGGGAAGCCATAACTTCTCTGAAAGGCAAGACAGCAGTCGGCATGAGGCCCTCGCCCACGGCTGCCAGTGGACAAATAGCCAGACCTGAGACAGGGGGCAGCTTCCCATGCCTGGTCAACTCACCCATGTGACTGATGATCTGGACACATCTCAATCCAGTGTCGGGGCTGGCTTTGCATGGAGGCTGCTTCGGCCACCCTGACCCTTCCCCAAATGGGACAAGGGGCATGCAACACTGTTTGTTTTCTTGAGCTGTGGCAGGCCGGGACGCGGCCCCTGCCCTGGAGGCCCCTGCCCGTGTGCAAGGCCACTCGGAAAAAGCGGAGCTGAGAAACGGCTGCGCGGCCTCGTCACCTCAGGGTTCCTTGTCCCCTTTGCTCTCCAACATCCGCGTCAGCCTTCCAGTTCCCATCAGCACAGCCAGCAGGCCAGTGGCCACGAATGCTGGGAACCGCCATGCCGAAGAGCAGGGGACACCAGAGCACAGAAGGCCGCAGCAGAAAGGCATTCGGAGACCTGCAGTGAGATGCCAGCGAGGTACTGAAGGACAACGCAGGCAACGCTTTTTTTTTTTTACTAATGGTGGGCTGGTTTTCTACATGAAGCGGCTATTTCATCTGGCACAGCATTCATCCACCCGGTTCTGGATACAAAGCGGAGTATTTTTCGGTTGTGGTTTTTCTTAATGTGTATACATGGAAAAGTGTATGGCGTTATTCTTCTGCAATAGTAAAATATTCCTGTGGAGAGGGGACTCCGAGCCCACGACATGCTGTGATTGTACAGATTTTGTTGGATAAATGAATTCTTGCGCCTCCTGTGATTGTCCTCCTCCTCAGTTACCACACACGTCTCCGGAAAACCCCCAGGCGCAAATGCTCCAGCCATCGAGCAAGCAGCTGGACACGCCTCTGGCCCTCCTGCAGCACTTCCGCCGGGTGCCCAAGAGGGTTCCTTGGTACAAGCATGAACTGAACGCGCCATCGGGTCTGAAGGCCAGGGAGGGATCACGGCGGGCGGTCAGGCCTCCAAAGCAAAGGGCTTGCCCTCCCTCCGCCCACTGCTCAGGAGACACAGCGAGGGAAGGCAAGGCAGGGCAGGGCAGGGCGGCTCAGCGCCTCAGCCCCGCCGTGGCACGGAGGGCACGGGGAGGCGGGGGCGAGGACGTGCCGCTCGCGCTCTCTGTGTCCCAAGAAGGACATTCGTGGCGGCAGAACAGCCATGTCAGTCCCAGCAGGGTTGTCATCTGGATTAGGCGAAAAAGCACTGAGGCAGCAGCTTCTCCGCAACCCTGAAAAATCGGACGCGACGTTGGCGTGTGGATCGAGGACACGGGCGGGCGGGCAAAGGTGCCAGAGGGCCCTGTCTAGTCACCACGCATCAGACGGAAAAGCCATTTGCCGACTCAGTGATCAAGTCCCCTTCCAGCCGCAGCAAAGAGAGACAGAGGCCACGGCTGGGCAAGGTGAAAACAAAGCCGGAAAGTCAGCAAAGGACACGCGGCGTTACTTGTGCCAGGCAGAGCAGGGCCAGCCTCTCGCCACGGCGGTGGCAAGCAGAGAGGTGAGGCCGCTTCCTGGCCTCCTTCCCAACCCTGGAGGGACTGCCCCCGGCCCGGCCCGGACCACGGCCTGCTGCCTGGCTTGCGGGCTGCAAGAGCACGGCACCCCCGGAGGCCCCGGCCCCGGCCACGCACCTGGCCCTTAGACACGGCTCGGGGGAGCAGTCTGCGCACCACTGCAGCGCAAAGCCCGACTCCCCGCTTTCAGCACAGCCGAAGTCCCCATTCATACGTGCACGGTGAAAGAGCTGCTCTCCGCATTGTGCATTTGTGGAGACAGACTTGGGTGCAGAGCTGTTATATGCATTACGCAGAATGCAAAAACATGTCAGTGAACAAGCAATTTAGAAACCCTCACTGCAAACAGAAAACTAGCTCTTCAGGACGGAAAGCGGGCTAGAGCAAATCCTCCCCGCACCCCGTGCTCTTTGCCCGATTAGGGTAGGAGCACCCCGGGATCACGAAGCATCAGCTCCTCACTCCCCGCTGCCTCGCAGCCCGACCCTGCAGTGGGGACCCCGCGCACCACCCCTGCCCACACTGCGAGAGTCTGCGCCCCAGCGGCCCGTCTCCACCGCTCCTGGGGCCATGGCGGCTTGCTGCCCGCCCCCACCGGTGCAGCTTCACAGAGGCAGACCTGCTGCAGCAAAACGGGGGGAGAGAGGGGCACGCAAGAAGCAGGGCCTCTTATGCAGCTGCACCCCACATCTGGAATGCGCCTTCCTCTCTTTTTGGCACCAGGCAAAGATCTTCCTTTTGAAAAAGAAATGTGATAAGTATTCGCCTAAGACCTTGGTTTTACATTTTTTGCTGCATTTTACTGCTGTTTTTAATGTGTTGTGGTTTTTATTACATTTTTATTGCGTCTTTATCTCATGGTTGTGAGCTGCCCACAACTGGGTGGCATACAAATGCTTTAACAAATCAACGCTTCAAGCCGATCTGCAGGCCCTCCACTGGAGCCCAGAGCCTCGCAGCCTCCGCACGCACTGCTGCTGCAGGTGGCGCCTGCTCTCCGGCCCGCAAGAGCCTGGGTCCTGCGGCTGAAGGGGCCCCGCGGCCTCCACGCTTGCAAGGGGGGTCCTCCTCAGGGCCGCCGTGCAGGGAAGGACGCAGGCCGCCGGGAGCGTGGGGGGTGGAGAAGACAGAGCCGTGCTGCAGGCCACCAGCCAGCCAAGGTGGGCAGCTGATGGGCTCGGAGGCGCGGCAGGCATGACATAACCAGCAAGGTGCCATCGGAGACGTAAATCAAGAGCAACTGCTCTGGGAAACCTGACACCCTCCGGGGCGACCGGAGGCGGGAGACGCAGGCCAGTGCCGCACTCCGACATGTGCCGCGGACACGGGGCCCCAACCGCTGTGCTCAGAGATGGCCTCGTCCAAGCGCTTGCCCACACGCACACACAGCTGGCTGCCCACCAAGAAGGAAAGCACTCCAGTCACAAGGCACAGGAAACTATTTCTGGTCGGGGGAAAGAATTCCACGCTGCTCCGTCTCCAGGGCAACAAAACAGGCAGACCTGCACACAGGCAGGGCTCCAGCTCGCTCCGGCTGCGGAGGTCTCTGCCCGGAGCCTCCACGCTCCGGGAAAGGTCAGGTAAAAATGGGCCTGGGATCCCCACCACTGACTCCCTTGGAATGCAGACAGCCCAGCTCTCCGGACACTTATTCCAGTGGCTCATGTGACCCGCGGAATGCCCAGCGGCCGCAGGCTCCGGGACGCACGCGGGCAGCTCGCCCGGGAGGCCCACCCCACAGCCCAGGCCCGGCTTCCCAGAGGGGCCACTGAGGCCGCAGCGTTCCGCAGGCTCCCGTGCTGGGTGGTGGGGACTCGCGCCCCACGAGGCAGCCTGCCCTGCAACATGGGCTCGCTGCCTTTGCGCGGGGCACCAGCCACTCTGGACCGAGTTCAGGGACCACGTGGTGCAAGTCGCCACTTCCTTCCGCAGCCGCTTGCTGGCCGTCTCTTCCGAATGAGCTGCCAGGGCCTGGGAACGCCGACGAGGCTCACGCCACAGGTCGGCAGATCCTCTGTGCTGCGCAGGCCACAGGCCGGTAGCGCCTTTCCCTCGGCCCTTCGCTGGCTTTAGCAAGATCGACCTCAAGGCGGTTCTTCACCTTCATGTCTATCAAATGGGAACTGACTGCGGAAACTGCCTGGAAGCTGGTGCAGCCCACTCGTCCGCTGGGACGCGCCTGGGCAGACACATCCCGTCTCCATGCCTGGCACTGGGCCTGAGGGCCCCACACAAAGTATCCTCCGGCAGCCATGCCAGAGTGCCCCGGGCGCACCCCCTTCTCCCCTTCCCACGTCCGCGCAGAGTTGCCCAACGGCTGGCTGATGCAGAGGAGAAGCTCCCCGGGCAGGTCCTGCGCCTCGTGGCTCTGCCACCCTCCAGCTGCGGGCAGCACAAGCAGCAGGAGCAGCTCCTCCCCAGGGCGGCGGCGGCAGCAGCAGCTCCAGCGGCCCTCACCGCCTGATCGCTCCCGGCCCGGCCAGTAAGTGCCCTGCCTCCCGGGCAGGAATGGGCAGGACCACAGAGCTCACCCGGGAGCTGACATGGGCAGCCATGCTCCACAGCTCTCCAGAAGGGCCCTCTTGAGTCCAGCGAGCGGTGTGAACACCGTGACTCAGTGGGACACCACCTGTTAGCTGCTGGCATCACCTGCAAGGTTGAGAAGGGCACTCAGTATTTTGTTAGCTGCTCTGCTATCCTGCTTAAAGGAAAATGAGATAGAAAGATTGATACTCAAGCAAAGGAGATCTTAAACTTATGACACAAGGCCTAACCTGTAAACTGATCCGGCAGCTGAGCCTATGAAAGCAGGCCTGGGTGGAGCTGCAGGCTGCCCTCCTTGGTTCGACTGAGCTGAGAACTTGGACCAGCCGTCCCTTGGCCCCTCCCCGCTTCAGTATGGTGGCCATCCCATGGCAGGGCGCATCCTCTGCAGCGCCCTCAGATCCACATCAGACTGAGACTTATGAGCACCCCAAGTTCTTGCGTCACTCATGCCAGGCAATGGAGGTGAAATGCGCCACACTCTAGAAAATGTGACATAAATGCTAAACTGGAGATGAGATCAGGAGAAGAAATAGCGGTCCCTCGATGCTGCTCGATCTGTGATGTTTCTTCAGACAGAGGAGGATCCACAAGCCGACCCTCTGTGTGCTCATCCGACTCAGAAAGCGCTACTGGCACGGCAAGAGGGACACACGAGGCCATGGCCATCGGAAAGGAAGCCGAACGGCACTCTGGGGAGCAGATCTTGGATAAGATGCTCTTAACATTGTTAAGATGTTTGGGAAGAGCTTTTTAACAGCATTGATTCTAAACAGATTAAAAGCGGTTGTGTGATCCGTCCTCGGCAACAACGTGTCCAGCAAGAACTGCTATCTGTAATGGTGATATTTGTTTAATATCAATACCAGGAATATGCAATTGTGCATTTCATTCATGTTTTCCAAAACATTTCCATGCTTAAGGGACAAAGAAGGCGCTCGAGGCAGACTGGCAGCCTTGCGCAGGCCCAGCGGGCAAATGCATCTTCACTGATGCCAGAAGTACAATTCTGACTGCAGAGGCAGCATGGCGAAAAGAATTTTGAATTTTTAAAGAACAAATTTGGAAGCTTATCATCCCTGAGCACTGTGCACAGGAAGGACAAGCAGTTGCTCAGCAAAGGAGGGGCTAAGTTCCATGCGATGTAACAGCCAGCGGTAGTGACCCTGAAGTGGCCTGCTCCCCCAATCCTGACCTCTTCTGGGAGGGAGACTCGCTTCTGCTTAGGGTGAATGTGATTTAAATAAAATGATTTAAGTTGCAACTGAAATCACCTGTCAGTGAGACCAGATTTATATCATGGTTTTCTACATAATGTGCAAAAACGAGGTGTCCTGGCATATTTTGAGGGTTGGAATGTGTTTAGAATGGGCAGAAATGATGAGCTGTGCAGAAAAAGCTACTCAAGGAAGCCTTTTTCAAAATCACCCTATTTTCTATGGAAATTTAGCCCTATATTAAGGATAGGGGTATGTATCAGGGTAGGGTTAGGGCTACAAAAATGAGGTGTCCTGATATCATTTTGATGAATAACCAAGTCAAGTTGCAAGAACCCAGCTTCTGGCTGGGCATCAGGAAAAGCTTCCTCGCTGTCAGAGCAACAGGACAGTGGAACCAGCTGCCTGGAGAGGCCGTGGGCTCTCCCACACTGGAGACATGCAAAAGGAAACTGGGCAGCCACCTGTGTGGAAGGGGGCAGACTGGTGTCCTGCACCAGCAGGGGCTTGGCCTGAAGGCTTGAGTGGGCCCTGCTGACTCTACTCTTCTGCGATTCTGATTTTGCACACATGCCCCCGCTGCCCCCCTAAATGAACGCAGGAGCGATGTCCCGCGTGGCAGCACAGACTAGGCTAGGTGCACTGCCCGCACCTTCCCAGGCGACTGCACGCACGTGAAGCCCCCCGCACCCTCCTGGGCAGTGACCCTGCGCTCACTCCCACAGCAATCGTGTGATCTGGCGGCACCACCACGCAACGCCGCTGTCAGTCCCTCTCATCCTGGTGCTTTCTTCAGACCCGGTTTGTGACTCTTCAGGTTTGTTTTTTTAAACACGGCGCAATGTCAGGGTGGACTGGCAACGCCTGATGCAGACTTTCTAGGGTTAATCTGCCTTTAATAATGCACCCCTGCATCATTCTTTTAATCCCTCCAGCTGCTGGTGGGGGAGATGGCTGGGCAGCATGCACATCCCTAACAATGGATGGGGGGGTGTCCACTTAGAAGACTCCCAGCACAACCAGCCAGAAGATGCCTCAGGGCCTCCCACCTTTTGCCCCTTGGCAGGCCTTCTGCATAAGCAACCAGCTGAATGGAGCAGCACAGAAATGGAAGGCTCTGCCTGTGCTCTGCCCACCCTAAAATTCGCCACACGAGGCGGGACAATTGAGCATCACAGCTGTGCCTGAAGGCGCCCACGGCAGCCGAAGTGCCGACCACTGCCAAGCAATCCCCAGCCAGACTTCTAAAGCACTGGATCCGTGGCGTGAGGAACAGAAGGGCCCAGACACAGCGGCAATGCCAGAAACCACGCGTGTCAATCCAGAAACCCGCAGCAGGCCATGGGATTCCCCAGAAAACCAGCTGCCAGAAGACAGAGTGGGAAGATCTTCCAAGCAGCGGGCACCAATGTGACGGAAGCAAACTGGAAAATGTTCCTCGCTCGACTGCTGGAAAGTGCCCTGCCGCACTTGAGGTTCTGACACCTCTGCTGTGAAAGACCGGAAGTGCCCTGGGCCAGGACGCCTCGGCCGCCACTCCGAGCCCAGGGAAACTGCATCTGGAGATAACGCGTCAGAGAGGGAAGGCAGCCGGAGATTAACGTACTTATCGCCAGCGCTTAAATCTCTCCCTGGCTCCTGGTTACAGGCCGATGGCAGCGACAGGGCTAAAATAAGCACCGAGGCATTACCAGTGACTCACCGCGTGGGCAGTGACGCCACTGGGGATCAAATGCAGACGGCTCCCTGCCAGGGGCGAGCGCTGCTCGACACAGACGGGCCCTGAGGTGGGAACACCCAGCACGGGCCCCTTCCCTGCGCTGGCCTTTGGCCGGGAAGAGGGCTCGGCCCTGTGCACCACAGCTTCTGCACCTTCCTGGCCACGGCTGCACAGGGGAAGCTCAGCTGCTGGCAAAAACCTCAGCAGACGCGGGCAAGCCTAGTGCAGCAGCCTCTGAACGAGCGCACAGGGCAACAGGCGAGGCACAGCAGGGAAAGCACCGGCGGACCAGCCCCCCTTTCCCAGCACCACGCGCACTCCTCAAACCGCGGCATGCTGGTCCAGAAGCTGGCGCAGACCGGAAATCAGCCGTGGGCGACGGCCAGGGGTCAGCTCCAGACCAGGGGGCCTCTCCCAGGCTCTGGGTGCAGCAGCAGAGGGGGGCCGGCTGATCCTGCGCCAGCTCCCAGCAGCAGCATCCCCCTTTCCTGAGCATGGGGCATCAGGCGCCCGGGCACAGCACCCTCTCTTCCTTTCCCCACGGGTGCGCCACACATGCCGGCAGTCACTCCAGCAGTGCTCGCTTCCGCAGCCCCGTCCAGCGACTCCGCTTCCCCTCCACCACACGGCGAACGACCTGCTGCCTTCTGGCAAGGGCAGAGAACCAAGTGCCCCCGTCCTCCGCCTGCCTGGGGCTGCAGGGGGCGGGGCAGCCCTTTGGCTGTAGCAACTGCAGCCCTCAGCCCGACCCTGGAGGGCCTCTGAAGGGCGCAGTGGCCACCTGACTGGGATGGATGGGTGTCTTCTGCTTTCTCCAACCACGGACATGATTGAACCTTGGCAATGAGAATCCGAAAGTCTCTTGCTTTTCCCAAATCCAATGAAAATGAGGCTTTTGCAAAGGACAGCATATAAATATCCTAAATAAATAAATACATATTATTATACTATCAGGAGACATTCCTTAAATTGAAGCGTACATCTAGGGCAAGGGTGGGCAAGTTACAGCTGTCCAGATGTTTCGGCCAACAGTTACCATGATCCCTCATCACTGGCAATATTGGCTTAAGGCTGTTGGGGGTTATATGCCAAAACACCTGGAAGACCAACAACTTCCCCACCACTCATCGAACATATATTCAAGGCTCAAAACCTTTCCAAACAAAGCACACCAAGCCATCTTGCTATATTCATTTATTAACAGCCTCTACAGACAGCCTATAATTCGGTTCTCAGGGTGGAGGACAGCAGGAAACGAAGCGCAACGCAGTATGAAAGCCGAGCCAGCAGAGGCAACAACAGTTTCAGGCTAAAGCTGATTTAAATGTGTCACCTAAAGTGAAAAGCTCCTGCTGTCTGCGGATGCGGTGCTTCTAGATCAGCAAGTACTCGAGTCAGGCAGAGATGGAGCCATCTGGCCCGCAGAAAATACCCATGTGCATGTATTCGCTATTTGCTTTCAGAGGAATGAGCGAGGGCGTTTGAAGAGATGGCCATCTTGAGCCTAATGCCCCTACAAGGGAAGGACGAAGTCCCCAGGCAAACGGGTGAATCAGATTATTAGAACTGCTCCTCCCTGGGCTGCATGACTAATGCATAGCGTTTGAAGTAACACAGCAGAGTGATTAAAAACAGGCATGCATTTCAGCAGCAACAGAGCAAGATAAAAACTTGTCGTCTCAACAGCTGATCCCGCACCTAGAATGCCTGGGTTCAGACAACATGATAGCCCACACTCGAGGGCTGTGCATGGTTTGAACTTGGCTTGTTGCTGAACCACAGGATGCTGCTGAATCGGGCTGTTAGAGCCGTCTCAATAAAAAAGCGCTGGGTTCAGACAGAACGACAACCCAACTTCCCATGGTTCAACAGCAATTCAGCCCCTAATGGTGGATCTTGTCGTGAGGCCAGAGCACTCTTCCCAATTACTCACACAGGAACAGGCAATAAAGGCTTAAAGCCTTTTATTCTAAACAACTTCAAAGACACGCAGGCAGCGGATAATAAAGGAGCCATTAGTGGCAGTCCTAAACAACGCAGCTGCTCCCTCCTTTCTGACCTATCTCAGATTTCTGACGCACTCTTCACCTGACGGGGACGCCTCTCCCCACGGGGGCCAGATAAACTCCTCTTCCCCCTTCTTTGACTTGCCTCTAATTGGCTCAAGCGCCAAAGTCTTCTCCTCAGCTGGGCATCCTCCATGGCAACGGGCTGCCCCACGGCCTGCAACTTGCTCTATCTTTTTGAGGAACGCAGCTCCGCTGAGGCTGGAGAACTTCATCAGAGTCAGGTGGCCGGGGGGGGGGGGGCCTTTGTGCCATGGGCACCAAATAGAAATCTTGTTCTGAAGCCTGACTCTCACTGGGAGCTTCTTGCTCTCTTACGAGTCGTTAGGCAAGACCGACTGTCACGTTGTCTAAACCCGGCCAGTTAATGGGAAGACAAGCCTGGCACAGAGAAGCATCCGTGCTCTGAGTCGGGATGTCCCTGCCCAGCAGCTCTCCCTGCAGGACGGGCGCCGCCCCCGTCCACCACTGTGGAACCCAGTTTAGATGATGCTGTTTGAGGACGTCCTTTCCGCGCCTTCCCACGTGGCTCTCTGCCATGCTCCCTTCCGGGTGCAGCAGCTCCGCTGAGGAGGGCTTGGGGCTGCCTTGCCTGATGGCCCCTCCTTCATGAGCAGAATTGATGGAATGGCCAGTCCTGTCCACAGAAGCGGCTCTTCCACCCTCCTATTGGCTCAAAGGAAGGATGTTCCCAAACAGAGAATGATGGGTGCCCACTGCACCCCCCCCCCATCATGTAGTGGACATCCCACTGCAAAAGCCGCCTCACAAACAGGCACAGGACTGGGAGCCGCCCTCCACGCGGCTGTTCCAGAGCCAAGGGCCGGAAACACGCCAGGGCTGCATTCGCCAAGGGAGGCTTCCACCCTGGATGGCGTCAGGGCCTCCTGCCAAGGGCCGGCCGGCCGGTGTGCGGGATGTGCCGGGCAAGTGGGGTGGCGATTTCCCACCCGACCACAGCAATGGTGGAGTTTCTGGCTGCTCTTTGCGCTTGGGCTGCCCTTGCCCACCCGGCTCCCTGCCTGACTGGAAAGGTGGCGCCCGGCCGCTCGCCTGTGCCATGGCCTTGCCGTCTGCGTCGCTGTTACTCCGACTCTGCTGCCGGCCAGGAGATGACAGAAGCGGCAGTGGCCAGGTGGCGGAAGCAGAAAAGCCCCTGCCCGCCCGTTGCCCCAAGGCATCCGCACGCAGCACCTATAGACGGGGAAGAGCCGCACGCCGCCTGTGCGTGACGGGAGGTGCTGGCGCATTCCTCTGAAGGCCGCAGCACCTGCTGCGAGGGCGAGGAACCCGTGTGCCAGAAGCAGGTGGTGGAAACCAGAACTCTGTGTGGAGATGGGGCTCCCTTCTGGAGAAAGGAGGGGAGCAGAAAACTCCCTCAACTTATTGATTTGTAACTTCATCTTCCCAGAAGGAAAAAAAGTTGGGAGAAAAGACAACAGCCTGGCTCAGACGCATCAATGAACCACATCTCAGCACTGAAGACGAGTTTGCACCGACTTTCCACTCGCTTTCTTCCATCACATCTGCAATGAGATTGGAAGCATGTACCTCCTTGAATCAACCTCCTTCACACCTTCTTCACAGAATGATTTGCTGGGCTTCACCCTTTCCTGCCATACTCCAGTAACATAGCTGTACAAACATGCATACATCCACTAAAGCACTACGTAACACAGCATATTAGGGAAAATGTTTGCAAAAAATACTTTTGAATTTTGCATGTGCAAAAATTATGTGTGCATATGAAATGCTGGATAGATTTTTCTAAAAATTGTGTTGTGCAGAACTGGGTACCGTATTTTTTGCTCTATAAGACTCACTTTTTTCCCCCTCAAAAGTAAGGGTAAATGTCTGTGCGTCTTATCGAGCGAATGTGTGTGTGCCGTAAGTCTGTCAGATGTGCAGCCCATGAAGTGATGGGGAATGTGCCTGTGATTATGTGACCATTTGATTCAGAATATTTTTTTCTTGTTTTCCTCCTCTAAAAACTAGGTGCGTCTTATGGTCAGGTGCGTCTTATAGAGCGAAAAATACGGTAACTGCTGGCAAAAGGAAATCAAATGTCACTCTTCAAATGAAACTACTTCACGTTTCCTAAATTAAGTACACGCCGTTAGCACTCCTCATAGGAAGAGAGTCTTCCCAACTGAAATAAACTCTTCCCAGCTTCTCGGTCCAACTAGATCTCCCCGAACCCCTCTCCTCGCAACACCGCAGGAACAGAGGCAGTGCCACACAGATGCCGCCACCTGCCTTCGCCTCGCCTAGGTTTGAGGGTGATCCAGACATCTCAGGAACTACTTGCAGAAACTCCCTCTGGTCAGGCACAAGACAGAAATCCACAGGGTATTATGCACAACTTGCTTGCTTATAATATTGGTTTGGTATATTAAAAATACAGTTTATTCAAACAATTGCCAAGTCCCTTTACTTTTATAGGTTTTTAATTTAACTAAGTTATACATAATGCATTTTATGTTCCTAACATAACGAAGTAATTTGAGATTTGTGTTGAAAGAATAAGTATTGCATATTTATCCATTTTCACTCAAATGCCTGCTTCTCTCTGTAAAAGGCCCTTGGGCAAAATTAAATCACTTAAGTATTGTGAGCTGACTATTGGAAACCATATTTGCATATCGACTGAGGGCAAACTCAGATCCTGGAATTCTTTGCATGGAGCACTGGCAGGAACGCTCTGTTGGGGCAGCAGTGAAATCAAGCCTCTTCACCTTCCTGCATCCACACATGGACTGCGAGGGTCCCTTCAGCGAGGAGGGTGGTGGCTGTGGCCGAGTCGTCCTTTGCAAGTGAGCACGAGAGCGCGATGCAGGCAAGGTCAAACACTGCCTGCTGGAGCTCCGAGACGGTCTCTGACCATGCAGGCAGCACAGGAGCGGGAGCAGAGCGCTCATGCTCACCAAAGAATCAGTGGAACTGGCCAAAATAGTCTATCCAAGCGCAGGCACTACACACGTGGCTCTCACAAAGGACACAGGGGCCCCCAACGTTCAATCAACATGTAATCTACCCTGGCACAGCCATTCTGCAGGTAATGGACCGGCCTAGCATTTCTCCAGGACACATGCAGAACCAGTGACAAACAGGGAGCCGGGCGGCCACCGCGGGGTCAGAAGGGCTGAAGTACTAACAAGCAAAAACATCCTTAATACAGGAAGCACCTCAGGACTAGGAAAAATGCTGGCAATCTCTACTGAACAGCCCATTCCCGTCTTTCTCTGTGCGCCAAATGCCGGCACCCGTGGCTTCCTCTGCCTCGTGGAAGACAGGGAGCAGCCCGGGCACCACTGCTCCTGACTGGAGGCCACGTGTCACGCTGATGTGCAAAGGTGCTTCCCTGTCTAGACAGCCATCTAAAAGTGCAGTGTGTTGCACCAAGTTATACTGAAGGTTTGTTCTCAAATGCTTGTTGAGTTTTATACCCTTCCTGATTATACTTTGGTTTTGCCCAGGCATCAGAAGTGTTTCCGTGTAGCTTATTTTTGGGTAGCTTCTTCCCTTTCTCAGTGTGAAGCTGGACTGCGATTTCCATCCCCCGCGACAGACCATACAACCACTGATGAGACCGGCAGCGCCACACATCTGGAGGGCACCAGGCTGGAGAAGGCTGTGACTGCATGCTTCTCTCACCTAGGCTGTCACTTAACCACCACTCTTCCGACGACTGAAGCAGCAGCACCTCCTGTTTCTGAGATACAGCTTAGAGGCCAACCCTGCTGAGGTTTTGCCCAGTCAATTATCTGGGAAATGAGAGAGACTTAACTGGAGGAGGAGGGCAAGAGAATTTCTGTAAGCAAAAGAAATTAGATTAAAGTTTTGAGCTTGTGAGTAAATTGAAAGGTGCTGCGCTCTATTATGATTCTCCAGAGTGAAAGACTCTTAATTACATAAAGCCATTCCAGGGCAAGATGCTGCTTTATGTGCTTATAGAGCAAAGTGCAGATCAGCAGTTGTGGTTGTGCAGGTCAAACACGAGGGGAGCCACATGTGAAGAAAGCTGCAGATCAGACACGTTTCCTGCATTGAAGTGCTTGACACTTTTTATTTCTAACCTTTTGGCCCAAAGAACCCAGTGAGTTCCGCACTTCAGGGATCCAGCCTGCCCCGGTTCTTGTGCAGCAGCCCCTGAAGCTCGCCCGCCGGACTCGAGCGCCCCACCTAGGGGCGGGGGTGGCTCAGCATGGCCCACCTCAGCGCGTGTCCTGCAGGGGCACCCAGGGCCCCGCCACTCCAGGAACGCGCCCTCAGAGCCGGGGCTGCTCCGTCCAGCCTGGCCTCGCCTGGCCTCCCCGTGCAGGGTTGCGCCTCGGCTCCCGCCCTCCCCTGCGCAGGCAGCCACGTCTGGCAAGGGCTGTGCACCACCGGCACCTCTGCGGCCCTCGCCGGCTTGGCGCCGGTCGGAGGCACGTCTGGGCCCAGGAGCCGCTTGGGCAGCACAAGCCCCTGCCCGCCTGCACAAAAAATAAAGGCAGATACAAAAAGGTGCGTGAAAAGGGGGCACTGCCCCCTGGCAGAGTCTGAGCTTTGCTTTTGGCAGTGGACCGAGGAAGGAAAGCAAACATCCCCAGAGAGCAGGAGAGGACCAACTGGCAGGATGCAGGCAGATGGAGATCCATCCTGGTCCCCTAGCGCAGCCCCCTTCCGCTGCCGCCACGGCCACTCTCTGGCCAGCGCCTTCCCTGCTCTCCGCGCGTGGGTGCGCTTTGCCGAAAGAGCGGGATTGCCTTACAAGGCGCTGAGCGGCCAAGAGGCACCCCCACGCGTGCGCCAAGCCCTGACAGCAGCTGGATTTCGGGAGAAGAGCGGCCCCTCCCAGCCGGCTCTCGCTGTTACAGCCTCCACGCCTCTCTCCGGAGCAGTGCCGGTGCAGGCAAGACGCGAAGGGTGCGCGGCCCCTCCCAGCCAACCCACTCTGCGCTGTGAGAGGGGAACAGGTGCTCCGTGCGCCTGCTTTGTGCAGAAATGGCCGCACTCATTATCACCCGGGAGGATTCGGCACATGGATTAAAGTCAGGCATTCCAGGCAGTCGCGTGGCGTGGGGCGCATTTTTCAAAATGCAGCGTGAGGAGAATGGGGCCATTTGCACTCACCGTTTGGCCCGTGTTCGAGCCCCGGAGAGGAGCTACTCTCCCCCTGCTTCTAGAGGGGGTCAGGGGCCCAAACCAGCCCCTCTTCGATGAATGGTCCCTCCTGAAAGCAAGGCAGAACAAAAACTCCTTTGGAGCTGCCAGGCTGGCGCGCAGGAAGGGGGGTGGTGAGGCTGCTGCTCGCTCAGACAGCGCCTGGGAGAAGCTTGCCATTTAAACGACTTGCACATGCAAGCCCATCGCTGTCCCTCGGCACACCCGGGACCAAGCTTTTAAGCACACTGGACTGAAACAGGCCAGTGTCTCCGGGCTGCCCACAGCAAGCATGTGCTGGGCTGTGGCCCACGGGCTGCGCACTGGCCGTCCCTCTGCTGGCAGCCCCCTGGGAACAGCGCTGAGGAAGGGCCTGCGGAGCCATGCGAGTTCGAGCACAGGCTCCGCGAAGCCATGGGCGCCATGCCCTGCGACGCTCTGCACGCCCTTCGGCTGGAGCACACAGTGCCAAGGGGCAAGAGAGTGGAGGCCAACCCCCAGCATCCGCCACAGGGGAGGGAAGGAGTGGCAGAAGGATGCGAGGGCCGCATATGATGCCCCTCAGGTTCGCCACCTGGAAAGCATTGGTTTTTGGTGGGACACGTGCTCGGGAACGTCTTCTGCTCCAAGAGACAAAGCAGATTACAACTTGGAAACACCACTTCCGCTCTCTCAGTGGCGTCTACAGGTATTCCGCATCCATTCTCCAGAGATGACAGAAAAAAACTACGTCAGACCATAGTCATGCTAGTGGGAAGCACCTTGGGAATTTCTGCAATTACAGTCAAAGGAAAAGATCAGCAAACTGCCACTTCCCCTTCAGAGATTTATCCGGAGCAACTTTGAAGCTGCTCAAATAGACATAATTTTAAGTACAAAATCACATCCTACCCAGTAATGCCTGTTCTTGGAATCCTGCAACTGGGGAGGGATGCCGGTCTCCCACCGCTACATGGAAAGGCAGCGGGAGTGATAGGCAGAGATGAGAATGGGGAGAGCAGAGTGACCCTGAAGGAGTCTTTATACCAGGATACAAAGCTTTGGAAATCCATCAGCCTGAGCTGTTTTCCCTGGTTCAGAATCATCTGCCACTACCTCTTTCAAATGTATCTGAAATCATAAATGCTAGGTATGTTTTAGGATCACACTTGAATTCTCAGCATTCTGACAAGAACCTGGAACCATATACAAGAAGGGATACCAGCCCTGCGTGGTATATTTTGAAATCTGTTTGTTCCTGAACTGACACCAAGTCCTCTGCGGTCGCCTCGGGACAGCGGATCACGCACCCACAAGTCGCCAGCATGTTAACGCTCGCAGCCAGACAGAGCAAGGTGGCCCTCTGTGGCCCCCAGGATGTTCCTGGAGTACCTACACCCATCATCCATGGTTACTGACCATGCTGGCTGGTGGTGATGGGAACTGGGAGCCCAGTGGTGACTGGAGAGCTGCAGGATCTTTTCCCTCAGCTGGAAATGGGGGAAGGATTCACAGCTTTGGAGCACTGCGGAAGCACCAGGATTATCCTGAGCATCATTCAGAATGCCGAGGTTTTTCTGGAAAAGGGCTGCCCTAGTCAGACTGGGCAACTGCCAAAGGAATGCAGTACAACTCAGTTTGGTTCTTACAGACAACGGAAGTGGCCGGAGATGCCTGGAATGAGGAGCAGCTTCCCACAGGCTCGGGGGGCAGCTATGTGCAGCTCCACCGAGCCTTTTATCATCCCTGGCAGCTCTGGAAGGACGGACGGATGGACAGACGGACATGCAGGGCTTAACCCATGCCACGGGGCACAGCAGTTGAGTTCCACCATCACATTCAGTGGATTTCTTGCTTTCAGTGCCTGAAAACTCTGAAGCGAGCCTTTTGCGCTACATTCTGAATGGCACAAGAAAGCCAACAGGTGCAGCTTTCAAGGAGACAGGATTTACTTCAGCCCCCATGGGACTCCCCTCCAAGGCCGTGAATGCTTAGCCTTCCGGCTTCTTCACGCTCATCTTCTCAAGGGTTCCATTCTCAGTACGTGGACTAACTTAATGTGGACCTGAATGCACACAGCCAGAACTGTCCCGAAAAAGTGTTGTCCAAAAGTGTTCTTAGCAATATTCAGGATGGAAGGCATGACCTCAGCAGACTTCATTTCAGTAAACAGGGGACACCAAATGGCTTCCGACGTCGGCGTGGCACACTTGAGGGAATGGTGGCTTTGCACCAGGAGTCCCTTGCTTTCAATCGCTGCTCAGCTGCACATTAATTGGATTGGCTTCAGACAGGTCATCCCCAGCCCTGCAAGGAAGGCCTGGCTGAGAGCAGGTAAAACAACAGGAAGGGCAGAGAACCGTCATGTGGGGAGGGGGGGAGAACTCACCCAAACATAAATCCGTTGAAGAGGGACCTTCCTTACTGCATGCAGACATTTCTCCTGGGTGCTGATTCAAGGGGCTACTGACCTCCCAAACTTCACTTCCATGCCAGCTGGCATGTACTGATAGTTACGTGTTTAAACAAGCAACCATGCCCCACATGCTTATTTTGGAGAAAAAGTCGCCACGGGCCCCTGTGCAAAATCCATACCAGGCTCTGGACAGGTTTCTGGTTGAACAGCTTTCTGTCCCTGGCACAGCTGCTTACAGCAAGCACCCCCTTTAAGGGCAGCCTGCAATGGGGGAGGGGGGCAACTTTCTGCAGGAAACCAGCATCAAGCCCAGCCTGGGTGAAGAGCAAGTTGCAGGGCCGGGCCGGGCCCCACACATAAGAGCCGCCGGGTCGAGCAGGACTAGCACCGCTAACATACTCTTGCTTCGCTGCACCGTCACCAAATTACAAGGCAAGCTTCATGCTCCTTCCCCACTTCTTCCTAGCATTCAGAGCAAGCTGAGCAATGTTTTTATGTAATTTCAACTTTCTAGTAAGTTGGAAGTAACTTCACCATCCTGGGCCATGCCTTCAGTGACCACCCCCAGCCTGGTGGCACCATCATGCACGCATCTTTTGGAAGGAAAGGGTATTAGCAAAGGGTTTCGGAGCCACTGTGACATTTTCAGCACGATCGCTGGCCGTGAACAGTGTATCCCAGGAAGCAGGTCCTAAAAATAGCCTCCTGAGGGGGCTGGGCACGGGGGCGAATCGGTGGCCCAGGCCAGCTGGCACCCCTCCGACATTGCCAAAGCAGGGCTCTCAGTAGTCTTGCGGAGAGGAGGAAGTGGGAATGTGAGCCGAGCCTTTCTAGCAGGCTTTTTCTAAGGGAACAAGGCCATGATTCTGAACAGTCCATTGCAAGGGGATTTCAGGGCAGGCGCCTTTCCGGCCCCGAGAGAAATGCTGTGCAGCGAGTTGCCCCCCCCCCCCTGCACCTCAGGTCTGAACCAACTCCTGCAGCCTCTGCACCATCTCTGCCTGGGGGGCACCTGTCTCCCCAGTGCTCTCAGCGGCAGGAGTGGTTTGCCGCTGCCCAGGAGGGTGTCGGCCCCTTTACGCAAAGGGGGCAAAGAAGCCCACGAATGCAGCTTGTGCACACAGCCCCTTTCCAAGATACGGGAAACACAGCAGCGAAAGAAGGGGGGCGCCATGGAACCCAGAAGATTGCCGCTAAAAAACAAAACACCAGAGAAAGAGAGAGGACAGGAAATGAAAAGGGGGGCCTTGGGCGCAGCAGCGTTTCCCAGGTCCCGAAATAGCCGCTGCTGTTGCGATGCCTTCCAGACAGAGCCACCAGCGCGGACGGAGGTGCAAGGAGGCGAGTCGGGCCAGTGAGCCGCCATGCCAGCGGCATCTCCCAGCCACGCTCTCCTCCAGGGAGAACCTCCGCGCGCCAGTCCTGTCCCCGCAAGCCTGCTGCAATAAAGCCTGAGCCACGGAGGCAGGCGGGCCCAGGACACGCGCGCTCCGTCCTGATTTGCATGGCCCCCCCAGCGAGCAGCTGCATTGCAGATGAACCTTCTTGAAGTGGACACACACACTGTGAGCCCAGCCGAGCCGAGCCAGCAGGGTGCCACATGGCACCGAAGCCACAGGACGACTTTTCCGACGGGGGCACGGCGACGCGGATCTCGTCCGGACCACACCAAATGCAGGCAGGCAACCGTGCGCACGCCCCGCCACCTCCACCGCACTGCTGCGCCACGCCCCCTGCCCCGCAAGGCCGGGGGGCACGCAGCTCTCTGACCACAACCGCCACCAGTTCACAGCACCAGCGCTGGTTTTCAACCGGTGCCCCAAAGAACGCAAGGAAAATCCATTTCTGCGTCAGGGCTGTCAGGAGGTGTGTCTCAGCAAAAGAAGGATGTAAAGAATAAGGAAAGGCATTAGAGCAGTCTCCCACCACTTGGTGCCCGCTCTGGGGGTTGTTGGACTACATGCCCCATCATCCCCTGCCAGTACAATCACAATTTGCAATGTACATGCAAGGATTCCAAAGCAGATTAACAGGCACAGATGCTAAATGACTATTTTGCCCCAGTGTTCTCCCCAAAGCAGGACGGGGGAGATCCGCATAGGAGATTAGATGAGGCCGGGGACTTGGGGGCACAGATTAGAGTCACCCCCCTTGAAGTCAAGGGGCTCCTCAGGGCATTGGACATTACAAAGGCGCCAGGCCCTGACGGGTTACACTCGAGAGGGCTTAGAGAGTTGGCAGGAGTTCTCTCACGCCCGCCGGCCTCCATTTTTGAGGCCTCGTGGAGAACGGGAGAAGGTCCAGAGGACTGGAGGGTGGCATCGGTGGTCCCAATTTTCAAAAAGGGTAGTAGGAAGGACATGGGGAATTACAGACCAGTTAGCCTTATGTCCATTGCAGGAAAAACTATGGAAAGGCTCATAATAGAGAGAGATCTAGTGATGCTAGATAGGGAAGAGAGGCTGGCAGCCACACAACACGGCTTCCGCAAAAACAGGTCCTGTCAGACAAACCTTGTGGGATTCTCCGACAAGGTTTCGAGGTGGCTGATGGAGGGGATGCAGTGGATGTGGTATACCTGGATTTCAGCAAGGGCTTTGACAAAGTGCCCCAAGATATCCTGGTGGAGAAACTGAGGAGTTTTGGGATAGACCAAGCACTGTCCGGTGGATTAGGGCATGGTTGACTGACCGAAAGCAGAAGGTAACCATTAGTGGGGAATCCTCAGGATGGTGGCCAGTGACGAGCGGGGTCCCCCTGGGCTCTGTCCTGGGACAATCCAGTTTAATCTTTTCATCAATGACATGGAAGAAGCACACATGGAGCACACATGGAGAGCCAGTGTGGTGCAGTGGTTAAGAGCGTGGGACTGGGACTCAGAGGATCTGGGTTCTAGTCCCCGCTCGGCCATGGAGCCAACTGGTTGACTTTGGGCCAGTCACAGACTCTCAGCCCAACCTACCTCACAGGGTTGCTGTTGTGGGGATAAGATGGAGGAGGAGAATGATGTAAGCTGCCTTGAGCCCTTTGTAGGAAAAAGGCAGGATATAAATCAGTAAATAAATGAATGAATGAATGAATGAATGAATGAAGGCGTGACCAGTCTGCTGATCAAATTCACAGATGACACTAAAACTGGAGCAGTGGCCACAACTGAGGAGCAGGTACTCTGGATCCAGAAGGATCTGGAAAGACTGTGGAAGTGGGCAGGAGACAATGGGGTGGTGTTCAATGTGGATAAGTGCAAGGTCTTGCACTTGGGGCATAGGAATGGGTGTCATAAGTACAGGTTAGGGGACAAGTGGCTGGAGAGCAGCGCTTGTGAAAGGGACCTCGGGGTGCTGGTTGACTGCAGGCGAAACATAAGTCAGCAGTGTGATGCAGTGGTCAAGAGGGCGAACGCCACCCTTGGTTGCATAGCCAGAAGCGTGGCTTCTAGATCGAGAGAGGTATTACTACCATTCTATATGACTCTGGTGCGCCTGCAACTGGAGCATTGTGCTCAGCTCTGGGCCCCTCATTACAAGAAGGATATAGCCAGGTTAGAGTCAGTGCAGTGTAGGGCCACAAAATTGGTGGCCGGTTTGCAGGGGATGATGGGGTATGAGGCGAGACTGAGGGAACTGGGTCTCTTTAGCCTGGAGGAGACTCAGAGGGGATATGGTGGCGACATACAGGTATGTGAGGGGGTGTCACATGGAGGTGGGGAGAGGCCTGTTCTCCCTGCAGAGGAAGGCAGGACACGCTCCAACGGAGCAAAGCTCAGGCAACCCAGGTTCCATTTGGATGCCAGGAAGCACTTCCTGACAGTTAGGACCCCGAGGGTGTGGACTGGGCTTCCATGGGAGGTGGTTGAGGCCCCAACAGTGAGGGTGTTCAAGGATAGGCTGGACATGCACATAGTGGGCATGTTGTGAGCAGAGCTGGCTGGAGCCAGGGGTCAGACTAGATGGCCCGGGAGACCCCTTCTGACTCATTCTGTTTCTATGTTTCTATGTAGGGAAATGTCTGGAGAAGAAAGCTGTTGTGGAAAGGACTTCCTAATGAAAGAACATTTCAAAACCACCTGCCTAAAAGGGGTCTGCTTGGATTAGGGCATCTTCTCACTAATTTCAAGCCTTCTCAAAAAGTGCCAGATGCCTTGATCAGAGGATTGCTTCTTCCCTACAGTCTTACATTTTAAAAAACCAGGAAGGAAGAGGGAGATCATGCCTATGTTTACGCACAGTTTGCTATAAGCTGCTGCCCGGAAAGGGTCCCACGCTTTCTTTCATGATGACGCTGACACAGCACAATGGGACTTCTCTGCCAGAGGGATGCCTCCGTGTGTCGGAGGGCTGATCCAGCACCATCCGCCTCCCTGGCTCACTAACCCAGTACTGGTGTCCAACCCAGCGCATAACACGAGCAGCCAAGGGACAAACCTCATGCCCATACACACACTCCGTCAACGGCCAACCATCCACAGGTGGCTTTGACCCTTCCGTCGCGGGAAGTTTCCCCTACCAAGCAGAGCTGACACCATGGCACAGGATGGCTGGCCGCTACCTTCGTAGCAGCATCTGCCTCCCATCGGCCTCCAGAGTCCAGTGATCGCTCCAATACACAAGCGACTGTGGAACTTTTGCCAGCAAGACAACTTGCAACATTCTTGGAAGGAAAGGGACACTTTCAGGAAAGGCAGCTGCAAACAGAAGCTACCTGCAAGCCTGTAGCTCCCAGGCAGGCTCAACTGTCAGCAGTGTGCTGGTCTCGGAACAAAGCAAGGCCCTTCATGCACACACACGCAAACACAACTGCCAACAAGAATCCCCCAGACGGCTTTGGGCAAGGCGCACTTGTGGCTACAGCCCTCCTGTCCGAAGCTTGGGACAATCATGAAGATGCCCCCGCGGGACTGTTGCAAATATTAAAAAAGGATAATGAATGACCCACACTCAAACATGCCATTCAAGCGCTGTCATAGGATCTGCTAAGAGACAACAAGGCAGAGGGTCTGCTTGAAAGACTCTCAAATGCAGAAAAGTTTCCCAACTCCCTTTCTCAACAGGTCAAACTGGTAGGTGCATGTCAAGCTATGGAACTGACACAAGCCCACAAGCACACAGTCTTCTCACAGCACTGCAGAGATCTCTGCTCCTCTGTTATTACTCAAACACTCTTCGCAGGACAGATGCACATCGGAAGGGCCCTCGAGCTCAGGAGACCAGGGCTGAGGCGGCCCTTCCATGGGCCAGCGGTTCTCATCAGCCAGTCGTATCCCCTCTCTGGAAGCCCCCGGACAAGAAGAGCCTTCCAGAGTCTGCTAACGATCAGCGGCCCGAAGGCACCATCCCTCTGACTAACCTCTGCCCTACTGACGACGCTATTCCCAGCTCCCACAAGCCCAGTGGAAACCCGAGGCCTATCATCCATGAAATGCTATGCCCTTGTGACACAATGGCACAATATCAGAACAGAGCGGCAGCTGCACCGAAGCAGAAGCACTCAGCATATCCAGCGAGTGCTGGAGGCCAACACCGCGGGCAGAATTCACGGGACAGCCCTGCCGTTCTCCACGCGTGCGCCCAGTAAGCGCCAGCGTGCGCAGCCCTGCCCAGGCCATGCGTCGCTCTTCGGATCGGAGGCATGGCATCCAGGCCCCAGCAAGAGGCCAGCTGGCCACTCCACCACAGCAGCAAGAGATCCCTCAGGCACACGTGCACCCACCAAGCGCAGAGAACGAAAAGCAGAAAGACCAGGGAAACCTACATCGGGGGGCAGGCCGGGCTGTCAGCTGGCCGGCCACTCGACTGCTGGCCAAACACAGTCAAATATTCGATGAAGCAGAGCACGAATCCAAGTAGTGGTACCGGGGGGGGGGGGGGGTCTGACCACCATGGCAGGAGTGAGCAGCCCTGCTCCCCACTGTCCTTTGTGAACCAGAGGCTGTCCCTTCTCCACAGGAAAGGCTGCTTCCTTCTTCACATGGCAAGAAGCACTCACACTGACGCGCCAGACTCCTGGCAGCTGAAGGCAGCCCTTCCAGGGTGCAGTATGATGAGTCGGGGTGATCTGGCTCACTAAGCCTCTGAGAAGAATCCTTGTGTTTCCAAGGATGGTTTTGCACAGCTACAATGGCTCAGAACAATGTTTAGTACACTTTGGGAAACGGTTCTGATTTTAATATATTGCTATTGTTTTCCAGTATTTCAGTATTACCTTAACCGATTTGGTTCGCTGTTGGTTGAAAAGCAGTCCAGCATCAACCCCACTTCCAGCAACTCTCCTGCAAGAGGAGCAGAGAAATTTCCCAGCCACTGCTTTGGATTCTTGAGCAAGAGATGGCAGGCGTGGAGACCAGACACCCCAGGAACGCTACTACGGCTGAGCACGGGCATCTGGCCTTCTTCAGGAATTCTTAACACAACTCAACTGCAGATTATTCATCTCCACATTTATATAAATGCCCCATCACAGGCATTCTCTGGGCAGTTCACACACAAACGCAACCGTAAAAGAGCGCAAAACTGCTTACAGCACAATTCTGTGGCCCCAGGGCTGCCTCCTGGGGCCACAGGGCTTTTGGAGCCCAGCTACACAGCGAGGAATTGGCTCTGAGCCCACTGCTGGGGCTTTGTGTTTCCTTCCCACTGCAGGCTGCAGGAGCAACCCTGGAGATGTGCCTGTGGAGGAGGAGGCAGGCCTGCCCTCGTGCCCCAGGAGGCCACACATGGGCAGAGCGAGCTGGCCATCTAAGGGCCTTTGCAGGGCAGGAGGAATGCGAAGGGACCTGGACTCTGCCCTCCCCGGGATTCTCACAGCCTTCTGCATTGGAGGGCTGCAGGCACCCAGACTGGGTTACGCTCTTCAAACAGAACTGCAAACATGCCATTTTTATGGTTTGTTCGTTTGTTTGTTCCCATGTAACTGCCTGGTGATTTACCTATAGGCATGACGCCTATACAGTGAAATGAAAAGGAAGGCGAGACTGTTTTTCTTCTTTTATTGTGCTATGAAATAAAAATATCCAAAACGTTAATAACAAAACCACAGACTTTTAAATGGAGCCACTTGGACTAAGAACACAAGTTATGCACAAGTCCTGGTTGTACAGAAGGCCTTCGACCAGGGAAGGGGCTCTCTCGGGCGGCCTCTACCCTTCTTTTGCCTGGTGCAGAACAAGCCCTGCGGGAGGGAGCAGAGGCTCAGCCGGGCACCCGGAGTCTGAAGGCTTGAGAGCAGCTGTGGGCCAGCCTCCTCCATGGGCCATTCTGGCTGCGGTGGGTCAGGCCAGAACAGCTGGAGTGCCCCAGGATGTGCACTTGCCTCGGGGTCAAGCCGGTCCGTTACGCTGAGCCAGGCAATGGACTGGGATCCAGAGCGGCCCAGGGACACGGGGGTCAAAGCACTGATTCCACTGAACATGGCAGCCACATTCTGAATCGGGGGCAGTTGCTAAAATGCTTTTGCAGGCATGTGGTGCACGGGGGTTGGTGTTCCTCGGCTAATGATGGCCGAGCTATTTCCACACAGCTGTGCTGGAGAAAAGACTCCTGGAGTCACAAAGGCTGATCCAGCCTCCAGGGCCCGTGTGGACCCAGCAAATGTCGTGGCTGCAGACCTCTGCCTTTGCTGTTCGGTCTCAGCTAGAACCCCGTTCATGGATCACTGCCTTGTCGTGGCGAAGGGGCTTGCGTAGCTCAATGAAGCTGTGAGCTATGCTGTGCAGGAGCACCCAAGACAGACAGGTCATAGCAGAGAGCTCTGACAAAACGTGGTCCACTGGAGAAGGAAATGGCAACCCACTCCAGTATCCTTGCCATGAAAACCCCATGGACAGTACCAAAAGGCAAAAAGATATGATGCCGGAAGATGAGCCCCTCAGGTCAGAAGGTGTCTAATGTGCTACTGGGGTAGAGCAGAGGGTTAGTACTAGTAGCACCAGAAAGAATGAAGTGACTGGTCAAAGCCAAAAGGACACTCAGTTGCAGATGTATCTGGTGGTGAAAGGAGAGTCCGATGCTGTAAAGATCTATACTCCTTAGGAACCTGGAATGTAAGATCCATGAAGCAAGGCAAGCTGGATGTGGTCAAACAAGAGATGACAAGACTGAACATCAACATCTTAGGAATCAGTGAACTAAAATGGACAGGATTGGGTGAATTTAATTCAGATGACCATCAGGTATACTACTGCGGGATAGAATCCTTCAGAAGAAGGATTCATGGCAAGGATACTGGAGTGGGTTGCCATTTCCTTCTCCAGTGGATCACGTTTTGTCAGAGCTCTCTGCTATGACCTGTCCGTCTTGGGTGGCTCTGCATGGCAGAGCTCAGAACTTCATTGAGCTACACAAACCCCTTTGGCACGACAAGGCAGTGATCCATGAAGGGGGAGCCAGGATGGCACCTGCACGAATTCAATCTGCATAAAGGGAGAAGCCCACCAAGGGAGTGCCATTCGTTCATTATCCACCTGTTCAATTGAATTAGGCCAGAACTCAACTAATTTAGGAATCCCAGTGCTCTATTCCCCTATTAGTATTCTAATCCCCTTTTGGTAGCCACTCTTGCTGGCAAAGGTAATCCTAGACTTGGCTTGATACAGACAGGACAGACAAACAGCAGGCTGAAATCCTGCCTGCCAAAGCACATTTATAAAATATACAGCGTAAACTGAGAAGTAACTTGTACACCAGGCTCTTTGCTTGTCCATGCACCATTCTCTGCCCCAGGCAGCACCGTTTCTTTGTGAGAGAGACTGTGGCAAGGCTGCTCCCTGCTCAGAGCCCACCTGATTCCACGCCGAAGTCATTTTCTGCACTACTGACATAGTGAATGTCCACTCACTATGTCCCAAGATACAGCAAGGTCAGGAGCTCTGTCACGTAATCTCTTCTGTTCCAGTAATCTTCTCCAAATTAATTTATTCCAGCAATAAATAAGAGACTCGAGCATTGCGACGTGCATCATCTCACAATGCTGCTTATAAGCAGGTGATCAGCAAGGGAGGGAGGGAGGGAGGGAGGGAAACAGGGCAAGAGCCAGCTGGCACACAGGCAGGATGCAGGTTGTGACATCAGCTCACCATTTGTCCTCCCTCCCTCGCAGCACACACGCCTCTCTGCTGCAAGGCTGTGCACGAAGACACCAGCCGCGGGCCTCCGGGGCCCTTCAGCAGGAAGGAGCTAAGCCCCTCCGTCCAGCAGCACCACTGCTGCCCACGGGCCCACGTCCTGCCCTGTCCTGCACAGCGATGCGCCAGCCAAGTCCACAATGCGCAAATCAGGGAGACGGTACTGCACCAGCTCTGCTCCATCGCTGCAGAGCACTCGCCTGTTAGCATTCCAGCTGCCCGTAGAGTTTGCTACCAATCATAAAGGGGGTAGGCAGGGGGCGGGGGGGGGGCAGGGAAGAAAAGCGCCCTCCCTGTGAGCAGTTCTGGCAGACAAACCACCTGCCCCCCTCGTAGAAACCAGGCTCCGTGGAGCGCAAGCCACCGGGGTGGACAGCGCGCTTCTCAGCATCCAGACAAGCCCCCACCCCGCCTGCCAACGAGGCAGCCTGCCTACGAAGCCCCCTTCCCTGCAGCAGGCCTGCCTGCTCCAGCTGCAGTGCAGTGCAGCGGCCCCTCGGGTCCGCTCTGGCCGCAGGAGAGCAGAGGCAGCGTGCCCTGCTCCTCACCACACTCGAGGCAGGGCAGGCCGGGCAGGGCCGGCTCAGCTGCACGCAGTTCCCTTCAGGGAAAAGGAGGACTGCAAGCAGAGGGGGGGAGCCCTGCCCCCCCACGGCACAAACCAAGTCTCTGCAGGCCAGGGATGGATGCAGCTGACAGCAACCGCCGGCACCGCACAGCACCTCACAAGCCCCGCAACACACTGAGCCAAGTGCAGGCATCGCTCCAGAAGTGGCAGAGCCCGAAGCCCCATCGAGAAGAGAAGAGAAGAGAAGAGAAGAGAAGAGAAGAGAAGAGAAGAGAAGAGAAGAGAAGAGAAGAGAAGAGAAGAGAAGATGGTGGCTGGCACGAAAAGTGCTATGCACCATCCTGAAGGGACACCAAGCTCCCTTAGTGGGACACTTCCCAAAACTCAGCCCTGACTGAGGCAGTTCCTGCCGATATACCTATGACCGGGGCAAACAGTTTCGTGGGCAGTGGGAGGCACAGCTCAGGATCCAAACCACCCACCGTGCCTTTAGAGCCAGCGTCTGGCTGCCGCCTCTTCCCCTCCCCTCCCCTCCGCCTCCACAAAAGGCACCCCCTTCTGCTCGCTGCCACCGTGGCCGTCCCCTCCCCACCGCTCTGCCACTCCAAGGAGGGAACCAGGGGAAGGGGCCTCGGCTGAGGCACGTTTCCCACCTCAGCCCTCGACCAGCCAAGGCCTGGTTTAGAGCATTTGGACCGTGCGCTTTGAGCCTAAGTTAACCCCATTCACAGAAAGAGTTGGTCTGTTTCCTAACAATGGTTAGCTGAAAAAAACCCGCAACTTTAAAGCTGCCAGTGTAGAACTGACACTGTATTTAATCAGTGTTACTGTGTCATGACATGATGGATTTTTAGAAATGCAAACTTTTGCCACAGAAATAAAATGTACTAGTAGAAGATTCTCCAGCCCAAATTGCTGCCCAGTTAAAACCGAGGTGAAGAGGGGCACGGCCACTCCCGCCTGGGCGCAACGTGAACCCCCAACTGCCGCCTCCCTCCCGCTTTCCCCACGGCGCTGAGGCGCATAGGATGTCCTGCACGGTGCAGGCCAGCAGCCCGCCCGGCCAGGGCTCTTTGTTCTGGCTCACATCGTCGGCTCTTCCGGATTTTCAGTGCATGCGCTTTGGGTGTGTGTGTATGGGGAGGGGGTATTTCCAGCCCTGCTGTGACACTGTGCTTATGCCCCACCTCACATGCTTGACACATCTGCCACCCCCACTTTACAGAAGGAAGCAGGGAGGTGCAAGAGACAGGTTGCCCAACGCGCAAATTCACGGCCAGCGATGACCGGCTTAGCTCACGCGTCAGTCGCTCCGGCAATGCTGTGCCCAGCGGGAGCCACCTTTAAGGACAGTCGCACTTCTTGTGCGATATGATGAGCCAGCTTGTGGGGCCTGAAATTGTCCTCGTCCGGCACTTCTTGCATTCAGCTCCACAAGGCTTCGGTTGTCAGCAGGCCCCTGGACTGGCTTGTGCCAAGCACCCCCCCACCCGCACTTCGCATGGCAGCCCCCCTGGAGTCCTGCGGAGGCAGCCACTCTGGAGGTGCCCAGGGAGGAGGGGCTTCCCGAGACACTCTTCTCAATGAAGTTCACCCCGCGCCAAGTCTGCAACCACAGGTTTGCCAAACAATTTGTTCCACACAAACATTTTGCTAGCTCCTTAACAGCACAATATGGGTGACTAAATATCCCTTTGCATGCAGTGCATTTCCTTTATTGTTCCATGAAAAGACCAACTTTTCATAGGCTCCAAATTGTCCTTACTGCCAGTTTTCAATATCAGTGCTACATTAGTAACTGACAGCTTGGCTTAGAAACAGCAAAAAGAGCCACAAATTATTGCTTGCACAAGAACTTCCGATAGTTAGCACAATAGTTTGCATCTATGTTGAACATCAGCTCATTAAAAAGAGGTGATCCAGAGCTCACCTCCTGACTGCCCAAGAGGGACTTGGTTCCCTCTACCCAATTTCCCCTCTCGAGGCGAAGTCACGCCGGACGTGCCTTTCTGCAGCCAGACATTACGTGGTGCCATCTGGTGTCCCATTGCTCGCTTCCAGATGGTTCACAAATTTCAGAAATCAGTAGCTCTTCCTCTGCCAACACGGAGTTGAAAGCCAACGTGCAGGTACCGGAACCCTCGGCTCCACTGCAGAGCACTGCAGTGGTGCTTGGGCAGGCCCAACACACACCTGTGCACCAAACACAGTCGGCGTGCTCTCGCTCTCCCAGGAGGTCTCGCAACCCGTGAGGGTGATGGGAGGCAGGCATGCAGCCAGGCAGACCTGCCTTGGAAACCAACTCCGTTCCTTGGTCTAACGTATGCCTCCCTTAAGAATTTATTCAACTTCTTACGTAATTTCTGTACCACCCAACAGCCGAAGCACTCAGGGAAGGTTCTCAACTGCACATTACAGAGGCATGGTCCCAAACCGTGCAGAGCTGTATAAGTTAAAACCAGCGCCCTGAAATAGGCTTGAGAGCAAACAGGCAGCCAGTGCAAGCGGGCCAGGATTGGAGTTATGGGATCCAAGCGTTTTCCACAAGATGCAGCTTCAAGGGGAGCCCCACTTGGAACACAGTGCAGTCATCTATCTTAACAATTCCCAGAGCAAAGATCACTGAGAGCAGTCTCTCTCCGTCCAGACAGGAGCACACCTGAGCTACCAGCTGAGGTGGGCAGAAGGCACACTGAATTATTGACGCCGCCTGGGCCTCGTGTGACACAGATGGCTCCAGGAGCACCCCAAGCCACAGGCCGGCCCCTTCAGTGGGAGGGCAGCCCCATTTGGAACAGGTTGCATTCCCTCCACTTGGTCAGGAGAACCACCCACTAATAGCACCAGTCTTGTCTGGACTAAGCGTCAGCTTGCTAGCCATCCTCTGGTCGATAGTTGCAACCTGGCAACAGTTTCGCATGTCCACAGCCTCACCTGCTGAAGATGAAAAGGAGAGATACAGCTAGCTGTGTGTCATCAGCCCACTGATGGCAACACACCCCATAACTCCAGATGGCCTCTCACAGTGGTTTCATGTAGATGTTAAATAGCACGGGGGCAAGAATGATCCTTGAGGAACCCCACAATGGAGGATCTAAGCGGCAGGACAATATCCCCCAAGCAGCGCCTTCCGGAGCCTGCCAACCGAGCAGGAGCAGGAGCACTACCGGGTGGTGCCTTTCACAGCCAGCTCAGACAGTCGCCCAAGAGGGTATCAAGCAGCCAAGGCTGTCTCCGCGCCAAACCCAGGCTCGAGCCCTGGCTGAGATGGATCTAGATAATCGGTCTCATCCAAGAGTGCCTGCAGCTGGCTGGCTGCCACCACCTCTCAAGAACCTTGTCCAAGAAGCAGAAGTTCACCTCCAGCCTACGTTTGTGGAGTCCTGCCGGGCCCTTTCTTCAGCAGTGACCAGGGACCACCTTCTCGTGGAGAAGCGTTCATCACCTCCCTGGCCCAGCTGGCAGCGCCCTCCCTGCTGGCTTTTATTAGCCAAGAGGGAGGAAGCTCCAGTAAGGATGCGGCCATGTGAATCTGTCCAAGCAGCCTGTAGCCAGCATGGTGAGGAGCACGGCCCTGGGACTCAGGCCGTCTCGGCGCTAGTGGAGCTAACAGGGTGACTCTGGGCCAGTCACAGACTCCCAGCCCAACCTACCTCACAGGGTTGTTGTTGTGGGGATAAGACTGAGAGCAGCAGGAGGAGAATAATGTGAGCTACTCTGAGTTCAAAAAAGAAAGAGGCGGGATACACCTCTGATAAAAAAAAGAAAGAAAGAAAGCAAATAACTAGAGAAAGCAAATAGACCAGAACTGCTGATTTTTGATCATAACAAAATACGGTGGTCACAACAACAACGAGGCAACTACTCTGTTCCCTTCTGAGTGTCTCTGCACCTGGAGGGATGTTGGCCCAGACATCTGCTGCATTCTCTGATGCTTGTGCTAAGGGGTGCAGGTGTCCTGCTTGCAGCTGGACCTATTTCACAATGAGGACTGTGGACACAAACTAGAAGGAGGGACATAAGGATGTCCATAGGAAATGGAACCAGATTATGATTTCAGAAAGCTACCACAATGGAGAAGATCAAGCGTTCAGGGAAGCCATAGTCACAGAGACTAAGCTAGCAGAAGATGTACCCACCAGTGCAGGGTTCACAGCAAACTACGGAGCAGCATTTCCGATGCAGGGGAAATGGGGTATGGGGCACCCACCTCGGCCAGTGGGGCTGAGCGAGACACTGTCCAGGGTCACGTTTGCTCCGGTGCGTTCGGAGCCTGACCTGCAGCCCCAGCCTGGCCTCCAACGGCTGCTCTGAGGCACTGTCATGGAAGCAGAATGCCTCTTCGGTCCCCGGGAGCAGCGTCTGATCCAACGAGCAAGCCCTGCCGTGTGCCGTCCGCCTCCAGCACAGCTCCCCCACACATGGAGCTGCAGCGCCATGCTCGCCAGCCCTCTCGTCCGGCATTTTTGTTTTGCTCATCCTCATTCCACGCGTGGCACCTGCAAGTGCTCAGGCAGGTCACGTGATCGTTGCAGGATCACGCCAGGCACGGCGGATCGTCAACGCTGCCTGGGCACCATTTGCCCGACCCATGGCCAGGTGCACCTTGCATGTTTCTCCACACCAGTGCAGGAGGGCAGGTCGGAGGGCAGACTGTCTCCAAGGAGTGCAGGGGTTACCCTTAGAGCCAACTCGTGTGCAAGGGCTGCTTGACTCTTAGCAAGCCCCCTTCCTTGGGTCTGACAGCACAACCCCCACACCTGGAGTTGTGGGTGCAAAACTGCCCCCTACTGTGCCAGAGGGTCCATAAGCCACAGCTGGCTGGTCTGGCGATGCCAAGCAGCCCCCTGGCTTGAGTGAGCTCCCTGCCCTGGTGGTCTGCACGGATTTCAGGCTCATTAGTTTGCCCTCTGCTTGGTTGGCAAACACGGATGGCCTGAGTTTTGCTGCAGCTCAACAGCTGTCAGGGTACTTAAACTCTTATGTGATCACATTATCTACTGATTTGGAGGCCATACCAATGCAGTGACAGATATTTATTTTCCTGATCCATCGACGTTTTTGTCCTGTGATCCCAAACTGTACTTTTGCCAAGGGGAAATTCTGCAGTTCGCTGGACAATCAGTACATCGTGGAGGGTCGCGTGGAGCAGCGCCGGATGACAAGCCCCTCGCACACCACCCGCGGTCCAAGCCAAAGCCAGGCTAGCACCGTGCAGGTTCTCCCACATCAGGGGGCAACTTGTCATCCGAATCCAGCACAGAGAAGGACAGCGGAGGCGAGCAGGGGCCTGTCCAAGGAAGGCCCCACCGCCTCAGTCCTCCTTCCCTTCTGTCTGCTGCTCGCCCCAAATGTGCCATGGCCAGAGGGGGCACATCCCTCCTGCTGCCACAGGCCTTTTCCTTGTGTCTTGTTGGCTGCTCCACAGCCAACACATTAAATAAAGGCTTTGCCGGGACACCGTTCTCTAATTCTCTTTTTTCAGCATCTGCCACTTCCCCATCCCCTCCCCCCCCTTGCAGCCTTGCCTGTGCTCCAGATCCATGTGCTGCTGCTTCTGTGTGCCTCTTGAGTTACCCCCAAAGTTCTTTGCATAGCTGAGAAAGATGCCACATTCATTCTGGCCCCACCAGCAGCTCCTCACTTGGCTGCCATGGCTGGAGGTCAGGTTGTTTTGCCAGGCCAGAAAAGTGATGGAGGCAGCCTCTCCACAGGCCGGCGGGCACTCCAGTGCCACGAAGGCACCAGGCATGCGGAGAGAGGACCAGCCGCTCCAGGAACTCACAGAACGACCTGCACCTCGCGTGAGTGCCTGGCAAACCAATCATGGATGAACCGTGGGGAAAGCAACAACTCGTCCTCTGGGTTGGAATTACCTGTGAACCAGGTGCTCTCTGCCCTTATTCAGGATTCTCCTCCCTTCCAGTGTTCCTTCCCCTCAAATTGAGCCATGAAATAAAAATACGCTTTCATGCCACTCCTTGTTCTTGACTTTCCCCAGAACAACCCTTGAGTTCTATGGAGCTTTTCATTTTACTTTTGTAACTGGTTTCTATGAAAGTTCTATTAACTCTGGACACACTATTCTTTAAGTTCTCTCTCACTTGTGTTACTGCTTCCTCTTGCTGCCGACGGCAAGGGCATCCTCTTCTCCTCTTTGTAGAATCAGATCCTGAAAGCTGCATTTAAGTATTAAGATGCTCATTCTAATCCCTTGCTCTGTTCGCCACCACAGGAGCACCACTTAGACTCTGCTTACAGCCTAGGCTGCGCCTTCTCCCCTGAATCTTTCTGTGAATGAGCTACACTGGAGACAACGAAAAGAACGTGCAGCACGGCATTACCTACTTGCAGGTAACTACACAGTAAATGAAAATATTCTCAGTCTTTCAGAGTACCGGAGGAAGACATTCTCCAACAGGGAACTGAGCCAGAAAAGACCCGAACCAAATTCACAGCACAGTGGTTCCTCTAATGCACACTGCGGCACACCAGAAGTCGGGTCCACACCTTTATCTGCATTAATGCTCTCTGATGATAATGCTTGACATGTATACATTTTACTTAAGGTAGGAGAATCGAGCACTTCTTACAGAAACCTTAAGCAGACAGTTCTCTGCCTTGCTTGCAGAAGAGGATCATAGTCCCACAGAAAAATGGGGTTGGAAGGGACCAAGAAGGCCATCGGGTCCAACCCTCTACTGGTGCGGGACACCAGTGCACACCAGCCCACTTGGAGGGCTGTCCAGTGTCGCCTTGAAGGTCTCAGGTGTGAGGTCAGTGCTGGGAGATCAGTGCTGTGCAATCATTAAGAGGGGCTGGTCAGGGCTTGGGTGAGCCAGGGCTAGTTGCCCCACTGGTGACGTCTGGCAGCTCAGCCAAGCCCACCTCACACGGTGGCTACTGCAAGGATAACAGGGAGAGCAGGACAACACTGTGTACCACCCTGGGCAACTTGCAAGAGGGAGAAAGGCAGCGCATGCATGCAGCATAATAGCACGCCAGCGGCAATGAGGCTACGGGGAGGGACACCAACCTGCGGCCACAGCGAAACATGGACTGGGGACCTTCTGGTACAGAGCCAGTAAGCCAGCCCTCCCTCCACAGAAACGACACTCAGCACGGAAATGCCTGCCTCTCATGGCTGCTGGAGCGATGTCTCTGCTGTGGAGCTGCCTGAGAATGGGGAGGATGCTCAGGCCCCAGGCGGGAAGCAGCACGCGGACGGCTGGCCTGGACAAGCAGCCAAACACTGCGGAACATGCTCCTCATGACAAGTGCATTGGAATACAGTTCACCTGCCGTGTCTCCCAATGAACGGCTCTGTCCAACCTGCAGGACAGTGTCTTGCAGGAATGGCCTGTGGCACAGCACAATGAGGAGGGCTTGAATGGCAAAGTGCAGGAGGAGACACACTGTGTACGGAGTCCTCCAGCCCACATGACTTTGTATACACTTTGTGACGTGCAAATATGTCTCCGTGCCAGAAAATAACACGTGCCACAACGCCAAATTACATCACAATCACAAGGGCTCCCATAAAAATTGACATTCCACAGAAAATGAGCAGCCTTCCCAGATACAATTCCTTTGCTTTTGCTGGAGAGAGAAAGAGAGAGAGAGAGAGAGAGCTCTTTCTGAAAGGCGCAGAAGTGCTTTCAAGAGGCACATCTAGGCATGAAAGCGATGCATGCACTCCAACAGCACTGCCCATTCAATCCGACATATGCTTCCTGAGAAGTAGATCCCACTAAGCTCAGCAGAGCTGTGCATCTGTTTCTATGTCTTTGCAACTACTCACCAAAACAGCACTAAGATTGCAATCCATGCATGTTTAGACAGAAGACAAGCCCTAGGACTCCTAGCATCCTGGCTAGAACTACTGGAAGGCGGCAGCCAAAACATCTGGAAGGCTCCAAGTCATTCATCCCAGCTGTACACACTGGGACTAAGCCTCCTTGTGCCTAACGGGGAATATGCACACGACTGCACAGTTGGCATTTTAAGGGTGTGCTGCAGATGAATGGATTGGCAAACAGTGCACTGAGCAAAGGAGATGGAATATCGGGGCACAATCCAGTCCAGCATGTTTGGGTGCAATCACGTTCTGACGCAAGGCAGGCCTACAACTCCCATGCTTCAGCCACACGGGGCTCTTTTCAGTCTAAACATGCCCCCTACGTCTCTTAACCCAGTGGGCAAAACATGGTGATATTCCAGGACCCAACACACAGCGCAAGGCATCATTCTGGAAAATGAGGCCATTCTGATCGTCTGTTTGGGACAACGCAATGCAAGCGTAAAGCGAAATAAACGCTGCCCAAAGACGCCCCTCTGGAGCTTGACACAGCCCACAAATTAAGCATTTAACGAAGCGCTTCCCCACCAAGGACCTGCAGGGGAACTTGAGCAAGGCCAGAACCTGGACACTCACCTCTGGCTGACAACTTCTTGGTATTGATGATCTTCGCAGCATACTCTTGCGATGAAGACTTCTTCACACACCTGCGGACCACTGAGAAAGCTCCCCTGGAAGAAAAAGAAAAAGGCTGAGCCTGTGAAACTGTTAGGAAGGAAGCCGGCATTAGGATGAGGGGCTGCATTACAGCCTCCTCGAATGAGGCAGACACATGTGCAGATGGACCTCCACAATCCCATCCAATGGAAATAAACCCCCGAAATAAAACACAGCCGTGGCCTCCGCGGCCCTGGCTCGCCTGCCTCCCTTTCCGACTGCGAGCCAGAGGGCAACACGGTCCGGGGCGAGCGAGCGGCGCTGGAGCAGCCGCTCAGCCGCTCAGCGCCTGCGGAGGGAGACGGGCTGCAGCAGCGCCCAGCGCCCGGAGCCTGGGCGGCGGGCGGCGCGGCGCGGCGGGGCCTGGGTGCCGCCCGGCGGGCCAACGTCCCCGCCGACGGCGCTGCTCCGCGAGCGCCCGAGAAGCGCCTCCGCGCCCGCGCCCGCGGCGGGGTCGGGCCGGGCCGGGATGCGCGAGAGGCGCCGCGGCGCAGCGGCCCGGGGCGCGCGGCTCGCGGGCGGCTGCAGCCTCGGCAGGTGCGCGGCAGCCGCCGCCAAGCCCGCGGCGCGCCGGCATGTGCCCGGCCCCGGAGGCGCGCGCCCCTGGGCGCCGCGGCCCGCGCGGATTGCAGGGGGCGCCGCGAGCGGCAGGTGCCCGCGACCGCTCCCGCGGCCGGACTGCCCTTCAGCGTTCCGCCGCCGCACCGGGAGCCCGTTGGCCGGCCGGGCGGAGGCGCGGGGCCGGCGCGAGCAGCGTCCCGCCGGGGCTGCACCGAAAGCCCGGCCGAGGCGCGCGGGTCCCGCTCCGGAGTCCTCGAGGCAGGTCCGCAGCGCGGGCGCGGCGGCGGCGGCGGCGGCGGCGGGGGGGCGGGAAGGGAGCGGCGAGGGCTCGGGGGACTTCCTGCAAGCAGCTCCCGCGCAGGGGCGCGGAGCGGATGGCGGGCCGGGCCGGCGGGAAGCCGAGCCGAGGCAGCCGGGCGAGGGGCAGGTGGCGGCGGCGGCGGCGTCCCTGTGCGGCGGGAGCTCCGCTGCGGGGGCTGCGCAAAGCGGAGCGGCGGGAGGCGGGACTGGCGCGGGGCGATCGAGCCGCGTACTTGCCGAGCTCCTCGTACAGCTGGTACTCGTCGGTGAAGCGGGTGCACGTCGCCGGGGTGGCCATGGCCGGGCTGCGGAGGCGCGAGTGCTCGCGGCGGACGAGGCTGGCGCGTCGGCTCGCTCAGCGCCGCCGCCGGGACATCGGCGTGGCGGCGGGCGAGGCGAGGCGGGGCCGGGCCGGGCCGGGCCTGGCCGGGCCGGGCAACTCCTGCGGGCAGCGCCGCGCTCCCTGCCGCCGCCGCGGCCTCCGCCTCCTGCCCGAGCGGGAGCTGGCGCGCCTCTCCGCCGCCGCGCCGCGCTGCGCACAGTCACCGCTCCCAGCAGGCGGAGGAGGAGGCGGCGTCTGAGGCCGCGCGCCCAGCACCGCGAGATCTTCCTCGGGAGGGCGCCCGCCCGCCCGCCTGCCTAGGTGTGGCCGGAGGAGGCGCCGGGGCGCGGCGCTCCCGCGAGGCGGCGAGGCGGGGCCCGGGCGTCGCCTCCCGGCGTGCGCGGCCTCCTCTCGCGCCCGGCCGGCCGGCGCGGCGCAAGCCTCCCGGCCGCGCTCCAGGCGCCGGGGCCTCGCGCGCTGCTCGTCCCCGGAGCACTCGGGGCGGCGGCGCCCGCGAACCGCCTCCCGCCTCCCGCGGCTGCCGGTCCGCGCCCAGGTCTCCGCTAGCGAGCCGCCGCCGCCGCCGCGGTTTGCGGACGGAGAGTGGAGCTCTGCCCGCGCCGGAGGGCGCTGCCGCTTCGCCTGGGCAGATCGCGCGGGAGCAGCTCCGCGTCTGAGCCGCAGGGAGGCCGCCCGCCCGGGGCTGCGTGCGCGGAGGGAGCGGCCCGGCCCGCGGCGGCCTCAGTCGGAGGCGCCCCGCCAGCGGCGGCTCCATCGCCGGTCGCCCTTGGCGGCGTCGGGCCTGCGCGCGGGGAGACGCGCCCCCGGGCAGCCCGGCAGCTCTGCGGCAGGCGCGGGAGACGCTGGCGCGCTTCGTGGAAGCGCTGCCCTGCGCCAGAGGAAGCCTTCGGGGGCGCCCCGGCAGATGCGGCGGAGCGGCCGAGAGCGAGCCGTGCCAAGCTTGGGCGGCAGCGCGGCCGCGGGGAGGCCTCCGCGGGGCGCCCTTCGGCGGCCGGGCCCGGACGCGGCCGGCCTGGCTTCGCGCCCCTTTCCCGTCCCTCTGCACAGCCGCCCCGCGAGGTAGGCCAGGCTGAAGGACCGCCGTCGCCCGCCGGCTCCCCGCTCTAAGGCAGGAGGCAAATCGGGGGGGGGGGCTTTCATGCCCCCCAGCAGGGCTGTGCGTAAGCTCTTCAAATACGCGCTAGAAAACAGTCGCTCTGAATTCCTAAATTTGTGTAGCCGCTTCCTTCAAAATGTAAGTAAAAGCATTGTTTTTTAAGGAAACAATGCTTTTTAAAGGGCAACAGAACTTGTTTTACTGTACTGCTGACGTTTTAATTTACTGTTGTGTCAATGTGTATGTGGAAATTGTTTTTACCGCTGAATGTGTAAAACTGATACAATGTTTGTTTCTAGTGATAGCTAGCTTGGATGCCTGATGTTTGGTAGAAGAGCAGCATCTAAATGTTTAATAAATAAAGCTTTTAACTAGATGAGCATTTCAGGTTCCAGGTGGTCAGGAGCAGTGGGTAGAAAGGAGCAAAGCTGCAGTATTACTTTCTGTTCTTGCCCATAAAATACCCTCCCTGAGACAACGTGTTCATTAATACTCACATAGCCCGCAATCACCAACTTCTGCTAAATATTATTGTGCCGTGATTTAAGTTTTAAATTACCTGCACTAGCTGAAATCCATTCTTCTGGATTTCATTCTTATGGAGAGGCAGTGTGGGGTAGTGGGTAAGAGCATGGGACTGGAACTTGGGTGATTTGGCTTCCAGTCCCCGCTCAGCCCTGGAGCCCCCTGGGTGAGGTTGGGCCAGTCACAGACTCTCGGCCCGAGCTACCTCACAGGGTTGATGCTGAGAGGAGGAGGCAGAGAAGGAGGAGAATGATGTAAAGTGCTTTGAATTCACTGGGGGTGGGGGGGGCGGGATATAAACCTAAGAATAAATAAATCCTATGCTGATTCTCACCACTTGGGGTAACTTTCAGTCAGTCAGGAGCCTTTCATGGGGAGAGTCAGCCTTGCCCAAGGCCGCTTTGTGTCTGGAATCCAAAAATACCCCAGGAAGATCATTTCTTGAAAAATCTGTAGCTATGGCGTAGTTCTGCAGCTGGAAAGGAGCATTCGGATTACACAGACACTGCAAGGGACGGCTGCAGTGCCTCTGTCTGTAATGGGACAGCGCAGTTGATCTTGCTTGTAAAATGGAAAGCTGAAGAATGACACATCTCACTACATAATAAAGACCGAGGCCTTTCAGAGCAGTCTTTTAGGTCTGTGCTGCGTGTCAGTGCTGGACTAGGAGGGAGTCCTGGGCTAAGCCCAGTCACTCACAATCTTCACCTCCATCTCATTCCAGGCAACTCAAGTCACATGATACGTGGCCTTAGATAAGAACAGAAGAGACGCTCTCCTGATCAGACCAGTGGTCCAACCAGCTGCCCGCAAGAACAGGATGTGGGCAAGAGCATCGCCTCTCCAAACTGCACAGCAGCTGGTACCTGCAGACATGCTGGCCTGCAAGGGTGCTAGCCAGTCCAGCAGTCTGCCCACTCCCACTCCAAAGCTGTTCCGACCTGTGGCCGTCACAGCTGCCTGCAGTAGTGGAGCCCACGGCTGCCCTGAGTCACAAAACACCCAGCGCGTCTGCAGGTGGGGGCGCCTGGGAGGATTCTCCTGAAGTATTTCGGCTGAGGGGCGCAGACAGTGATGGCAGCTGCGCCGTCGTCCTTTTCCACAGCGGAACAGAGTGACTTTCCAGCCACACAGAGACACTGCAGTGGCTCTGAAGTGGGGGGGGGGCAGCTGCACAGGCTTTGCTGCCCTGGAGAGCTCTCCCCAGCTGGCCCCGCAGGGGCTGTGAGCCCTCGGTCCCACAGGCAAGTGATGGGAGGAAGCAGCTGCCACTCCCGTTGCCCCCGGACCGCCGGAAGAGGCTCCTCCCGCGGCCGGCACGCCTCCGGCCTGGCGAAGGGCACTGCCTCCTCCCACAAGTCGAGGTGCAGGAGCCGTCCGCGTGGGGAAAGCCACCCTTCCCCAGCAGCCAGCAGAGGCCCTGGTCTGCATCTGCCTGAGGACAGCGTGGCTGTTCTGCCACTTCCCTTGCCAGCCAGGGCTCTCCCTCGGCACGTCCCTGGGGAGCAGCGCGCCTCCGCCCGGGCACCCCCGAGGCAGGCACTAGACAGCAAGGCAGTGTGGCTGGGCTGTGGCGCAGGTTGCGGCTGCAGCGTTGCTCTGGACGTCCACGTGGGGCCAGCGCCTCTGAGGCCTGCCCCGGAGTTGAGGCCTGCCCCTTGATGCAGGTCATGCTCTGTAACATGTCACAGGGGCAGAAGCTGAGGCCCAGCCCCGCAACTGGGGAGTGCTCCGGGGGAGCAGAATGCCAGGCTGGTGGCTGGATCTGGTCATTCGCAGGCCCTGAGCAGACGGTTGAGGGTTCCCAGAGGGGCATGCCCCGTTCCCATGCTGCCAGCCCCCTAGCAGCTGGCCCTGGGTGGCCGCCTGGCGTTTGGGTGGTTCTCCTCCCATCTGGAGAGTGGAATCCGCTCTTCAGAGGCTCAGCGACTGATCGTTCAGCAGATACAGCGAATGGAGGGCAGGAGGCTGCTGCTCATGATGTCCGCGTTTCCTCGAGGGGTGGGATCGTTGCATCACCGGAAACGTGCTTCCTCCGGCTGCAGCCGTCTGCGCACTGCTCTGAGCAGCCGGCCGAGCTGGGAGGAAGGGGGGCGCACCCTGTTGGCTCATCTTTTTCTGCACAACCATCCGTAATGAACTCGCTCAGTGTGCAGGTCCTTTGGAACTAGAGACACTGAGGGGAAGCAGTGCCCCTTCTGGCAGTGCTCAGCTCCTGGCAGTGGAGCATGGGCCTGCACCTCCATTTCCAGTGGGACCATTTGGGGGCAGGGCTCAAGGCTGGTGGCCCGACCCACTCTGTTCCTTCCCAGGGGGTGGGAGGTGCCCCCCACTGCCCCCCCTTGTACCTCTTGAATGTGAGTCACTAACGGAGGAGCCGAGCTGGGTCCTGTGGCTGCGGCAAACAGGAGGGACTCCAGGTGCCGATTCCTGCACTAGAAGGGTGACATTGTTGAAGTTCTGGGTGAAAAGTTCAGCGCTCATTGTACACTTTTGTGATGAACTTTACATAAAGTCTCTCTTGCAGGAATGAGAAGACAAATATTTAGTCTTGCCCTTAGTACAGACCTTCAGTTCCTTCCCAGGATATGCCACGGTGGTTTGGCACCCGAATTGTGATGTTAGGAACATAGCCAGTCCCTCCAGTGTGGAGTGCAGAAGGACCCGGGGAGAGGAGAGGACCGCAGCCCAGCAGTCCTTTTGGCTACCCAAAAGGAGGAGGCGAGGGTCTGAGTCCTTTCTGCTTCATTGAGTGCTGGCTGCACTTTCTCTGTGTGAAAGAAACCCAGACCCAAGCCTTCTGCCGCTTGCTGGCTGCATCCAGACAGACTCCACTGAATAACATTCAGCTAACCTCCTCCGCTCATGTCCCATGTACACATATCCACGAGGTAGCTACTCATGAGTAGTCCCTGTGTGCCTCCATCTTCCCGTCAACTGGGGGCAGGCATCCCATCAGCCCCCTGGCCAGGCCCAGTCCGGCACGCACCAAGCCTGCCTGCCCGCCGAGCCCTGCGCGCCCCCTTGGCTGGCCTCTCGGAGAGCCGCCGCTTTGCCCCCTGCTGCCCACAGGGGCCTTCTCTGCATGTGGGGACACGGTGGCGCTGCAGGAGCGGCAGGGCAGGCTGGGCAGGGTGCCCCACATGGCTGCCCCAGCGCTGCTGTTGCTGGAGGCAGCCCCAGCCCACCCTCCCGGCACGTGCTCCCCAGGGCCCCCTGCCACGGCCGCTGCCTGGCCGATGGCCCACCTTGTGCACCACCTGCCAGCAGCCCACTGGCTCCCTGCCCCACCGACCGCTCGTCCCGTTCGCCCCCAGCTGGTCGCCCGCCTGCCCCGCTCTGCCTCACACACCATTGGCGCTTGCCGAGATGCCCCCTTGAGCAGCGATGCCGGGCGCTCACCTTGGAGGGGCCTGCTCGCTGCCCCTCCCCCCTCTGTGTGGGGCTCGTGTGCTCCCACCGGGGTCCCACCCCTGGGGGGGGGAGGCACACCTGCTGTCCCATCCCCACCCTTTGCATGAGGCTTGTGGCTTGTCCCCACAAGGGGCAGGATGTGGGGGCCACAGGCGAGCTTTGCGTGAAGCGGGGCTGGGGCAGCCATCTCGGTGATCGGCAGGTGGTGGGCGAGGCAGGAGGCAGCCAGGGGGCAGAAGGTGGGCCACTGGCCAGGAGGGGAACCGGGGGGGGGGGCAGCATGATGGCCAGGTGCTATGACAGAAAGCCCTCCAAAACTGCCTGTCCTTCACAGCCCTGACCGGCTCCTGAACTCAAGGCTGGGGCCATGAGAATCATAGAACAGAAGAGATGGAAGGGGCCATGAAGGCCATCAAGTCCATCCCCCTGCTGCTGCCTCTTCTTCCTCTTCTCCCTTCAGCTCTGCCCAGCACAATTTCTACTCCAGTGAGCCTTCCCTTCTCATGATGTGCACAGGTCCAGCAGCCTCAGATCCAACTTCTTGTTTGCAAGACAAGTTATGGTTCAGTTTGATCTACGAGCCCCTTGTTTGTCTTTGCATTGGTTCAGTCAGAAAGCTTTCCAGAGCCATTCTGAATGCATCGATTTTCTTCCTAAAGCTGCCTTCACAGTCTGCCTTGCACACCTATAAATAGTGATCAGGAATACACTCGTGCAGAGGCCTCGGCCTCCAGTGGACGGTCTGACGCCCGATGGCCTTTCCTAGTTCCTTCACTGCTGTCCTCCCAGGCTCAGCCTTCCTTTAATGTGTTGATTACAGTCGTCATTTGCAAGTCTCTCTCTCGTCCTCTCCAGCAGACGCACTTAAAACATTAGAAGCACCGTTCTTTTATTCAACCGCAGGGCTACAGAATGGGATAAGTGAAAGTAGTGTTCCCCTTGAGATGTGGGAGAAGCAGTGATGCTTCAGGGCTGAACAGCCAGAATGCTGGACGTTGGGCAGTCGGTCCATGCACTCGGCCTGTCGCCTCTACAGGGTCCAGGGACTCGGCTTCCGTCTCGCCCCCACAGCTCTGAAAGGCTTCCCCGCTTTCCCAGGGTGGGCTGGTTCTCACACTGGGTCTGAGAGTGTCCACCAGGTAGCCTTGAGGCTGCCAAGTCCTCTGCTCGCTTGCCATTCTGCTGCCGCCCCCACTCCAAATTGGACAAGTTTATCTAAGCAGAGTACGATGAGTAAGAGCCAAACCCCCATCTACATTGGTCCCAGTTTGGATTCATGATCAAGCCGAGGCATGCAGAATAGTTCACAAATGCCTTTTCTGTTTCTGACCTTAAATTTGTGCAGTGCTTTTGTAGTCACGAGTTTCACTTTCTTCCTGTCCAGCTGCAGTCTTGCTTCTTCAGTTTCTTTGTTCACTTTCACTGGGAGCAATTTCAATTCATTCCTGCTTTCTAGCAGTCAGATGAGGGTTGCGGTTAGGAAAGAGAGAAAACCGAGGGGAGAAATGCTCCAGGCTCCTGCTCAGTGCAGGCTCCAAGTTAAAGCCCTCCTCTCAGGGCTGTCCAGTTCCATTTTGAATGCCTCCTGTGTGGGAGACATGCAGCCTCTGGGGGGAACCGGTTCCATTGTCCTGCTGCTCTAACAGCCAGGAAGTCCTTCCTGATCTCTAGCCGGAATCTGGCTTCCTGCCACTTGAGCCCATTATTCCATGTCCTGCACTCTGGGATGACTGGGAAGAGATCCTGGCCTTCCTCTTGGTGACAGCCCTTCAAGTACTTGCAGGGTGCTCTCCTGTCTCCCCTCGCTCTCCTCTCCTCCAGCTAAACATGCCCAGTTCTTTCACATCTCTCCTTACGGGGCTTTGTTTCCAGTCCTGGGATCAGCCTTGCTGTCCTCCTCTGACCCTTTCTAGCTTTTTTGCATCTTTCTTCAACAGAGGTGCCCAGGACGGCGCAGTGTGCCAGATGAGGTCTCACCGGGGGAACTGGTACGCCACCGGATTTGGGAGTGATGCTTCTATTAATGCAGCCTAAAATAGCATTTGCCTTTTTTGCAACCACATCACCTTTTTTTTTTTTACTCCTATTCAGCCTGGGATCTACGAGAATTCCAGGATCCTTTCCACTTGCAGTGTGGCTGAGCCAGTATTCCCCATCTTGTAGGATGCATTTGGGTTCATTTCTTAGGTGCAGAACTTGGCATTTGTCTCTACTAAATTTCATTCTCTTAATTACTCCCATCCCAATCCACACATTCTTCCCTTCTGAATAAACAATAGCTCAGTTTTTAAAATGTTGAGGTGGAAAATAACAAGCCTGCTTAACCCCTTTTCTGGGTGAAGCCATTCAATTTAGACTGAGCCAGCTTTAAGAAAACAGATACTCTAGCCAAAAACTGCAGAAGTGGGTGGGATGAGTTGGCATACTAACATTCTCAGAGAATCTTGGCAGTCACCAGAGTAGAATAAATAAATTAATTAATTGGCAAACACACCATCCTGTTTGCCTTGAAAAGGAAGATTTGGCTCCGGGGCACAGTGGTGGAGAGACAGGTCCTGCAACTATTTACAGAGACCAGCTCAGGCAATCTATGTTGTTCAAGAGAAGCTCCGCGCGGCTCTTGCGGACACCTCTGCTTATCAAGCTCTTCGTGACCTGGGTGAAGCAGGCAGCATTGTATCTTGCTCAAAAGCCATCATGTCTGGCTTAATAAAGCGGGGCATGTTCCAGGTGCCTCAAGAACCTCAGTGGTACGGCTTGTTGGAAGGGGAAGCCATCCTCAAGTAGACCACAGGCCGATGTTGGGTTGTCTAGGGCTGTTTCCCCCTCCAGTAAGCCGTGCTGCCTGGGTTCGAGTGACATGACGAGCCACTTGAGTGGCTGAATAGGCGAGCAGAGCCTGGCACATGCTGTGGCTTAAACAAGCAACGGCAGGTTGGCTTGTTCCACCCGCCCCCATCTGGCAGCAGGCCAGAGGGCTTGGTTGTCATGCAGACAATGATGGCAAGCCTGCCAAATGGCCAGGCTTACGGCGCCTCGCTGGTGCCCCCCACCCCATCCTCCCAGGGGACATGGCCGAAGTTGCTCCAATTCTTGCTGCCCTTTCAAGCTCACCGTGGCTTTCTTCCCCGCCAAGCCTTTTTGCCGGGGGTGGCAAATGCGCCTCTTGAGCCGGCTTTGCTGGTCTCCGTTTGGACAGCCATGAGCAGCCCCTTCAAAGTGCCCAGCGGCATGTTGGATGGGCTGTGTGCGGCAGCCGAGCATTTTTCTCTTCATTTTTGCAAACAAAACCACCCAATTTTAAAACTATTTTTCCCACAGCTTCCAGTCCCCACTCATCCGTGATGCCCACAAAGTGGCTTTGGGCCGGCCACAAACTCTCAGCCTAATGCTGAACGAGAGGATTCAGAAACCCTCTCCAGGACATGCATGCTCTGAATGCATCCGTGCTTTTCCTGCCAGCTCTCCTCACTGTCCAGCTTGTGCACCCATCCTGGGAATATGGTCGTGTGGATGGCCTGGCCCTGGTCTCCACTTGAAGATCTTCTCTAGTTCCTTCACTGCTGCCCCTCCAAGGCTCAGCCTTCTTCGAATTTCTGTGCTACACTCCCCTTTGAATGGATGGCTGAGCCAAGGCATGACAATCTTTCACAATTTTGATTTCGTCATCGTTCTTCATTTCTTCAAAGTCCTGTAGTTCCTCTGTAGTCGTGTTTCTGTTTTCTGGATTTTCCGCTGCAGTCCTGCTTTCGCACTTTCTTCTCCGCACAGTGTACGTGCTTGTTTTCCTTCCTTTCCTGTGCTGTCGCGTGAGAAGCAGCTGCTGGAGCACTCGACTCCCTCCAGCTGAGGCTGCAGCCCGCTGCGTCTTTCTCCGTCAAGACGCCCGATGGCTTCCAGCATGGCCGGCTGGGGAATGCTGCAGGTCGTAGGGTTTTTTCATGCCTGTACATGTGTCAGACTATGCCCTATAAAGTTCCACAATCAAAACTGTCAGAAAGACATGCCTTGGATTTGCTAATCCATATTCACCTGATCTTGCAGAAACATCCAGATTTCGGCTTTACTGGGAAGCTGCTCTGGCACAAAATGGTGGCGAGTGTTTGAGTTGCGTTAAACGCTGCCTTGCTGCTCAACTGCCACGAACACCCTTGTGGGTCTGTACTAGGAAATGCTTCTCACAGCCCACCAGATTCAGGAGAATGATTGGGAGCAGGCATGTAAGCTCGGGAAGTACGGCCCTGGCAGGCTAGTGACCTCTGAACCTCAGAAACATGGAGCTTCTCTTCCAGCTTGCTTTAAGCACTGCACACCACATCCTGCGTGGCCTCACCTGCGTGGCCAGTGCGGCCTGGTGCTCCGAGTGCTGACTGGGGGCCCGGGTGCTCCGGGTTCTAGTTCCCACTCAGCTGTGAAGCTCACTGGGTGACTTCGGGCCAGGCAGGCGTGCACAGCCAGGCACGTACCTCACAGGGCTGTTCTTGTGAGGTCAAAAAGGAGCGTCACAATCTGTCTGGGGTTCCTCACAAGAGGAAAAAAGGTGTGCTAGAATTGCCATGTAATGAGAAAACTTACGAGCGAATTGGGTTCAGGATTCAGGGTTTAGCACAGCTCAGTCACAATGGAAGACTGTCCATAAATAATATCGTCATCCAGATCTTCATTTCATGCTTATTCCCCCCTCACAAATGAATTTTGTACTAATTCATCTTCCAAAAGTTTTTATAGGTATTTTGGTTTTTAAAAATTAACTGTTGAAGATTTGTGTACATCTTTGTCCCATATGATTTAGAAATTCCCTATTAATGTGAAGATTTGGAAAAATTGATTAATTCTGGCCTGCATTTCTGCAGCTTACAAGCTTCAATAACCTTTTCTGCACTGTAGCAAAGCTTCATTTTACACTTTTAGAAATCACCAATGATCAAAAATTGGATTAACAGCCTTTTAGGTAAATTGTACCCTACAGAAAAGATAAATGAGAGGATTGTGGTACTTTGCCACCGCGCTTTAGAATTGGTCTTTAATTAAACATTAACATTTTGTTGGAGACTCACCCATGCACAAAAGATCTGATTTTTCCCTTTCTTTTCAAAACAAAACAAATTTTATTCTAAAGATATGAAAACAAGGCTGGAATTTGTTTTGTTAAAGTGCTGGGGTGGAAAGTTGTGTCTCTGATGGTCCACAATTGATTTTTGGTTGATATTCACAATATTGATTAAAATCCTAGATGTTACAGCAAATCATTAGGCACTGACCCCCCTCCCCCCGCCCATGCATCCAGCCCATCCTCGCCCAGAGCCCTGCCTGGTGGCCTGTGGCTCGTGTCCGCAGCCGTGGATGCTGGGTGCGAGGGTGGCAGCATAGGCTTTCCCGGCCTGAAGACGTGAGGTGAGGTTGGCCGGGCTGATGGAGGGGAGGGGAGGGGAGGGGGGGGAGGGGAAGTGTGTGGAAGCCCTGCATCTCCCCGCTTCCCGTCCTGCTTGGGCCTGAGCGCAGAGCTGTCCAAGGTCCCCGAGGCCCTCCTGCTGGCTCTTTTCCGAGTGTGGAGGGGCTGGCGCAGGTCATGCCGGCAGTGGCTGAGGGGAAGGCTGGTGGTCTGGCGGAGCTCAGCCGGAATGGCGCCCGTGGGAGTGTTGAAAAGGGAAGGGGCATAAAAGGCCAGGAGCCACAAGCTGCAAGGATAAAGCATGAATCCTCCGTGCCAATCGAGTGAAAGACAAATATTTGCACCCAACCACCACGGCTTCCCACCTGGTTTCCAACATCACTCCGCACTTAGCAATGCCTTTAGTAGTTTCTTGCACACCCCGGGCACTGACATTTCATTTCCCAGCCCTTTTGTGTAATTAAAACCAGCACATGGTTGCAATATTTGTGTGCATTCTGTTGTTCTGTTGACAATCCCAGTCTGACATCAGATACACCACCCCCCCGCCGCCCCAGCTTAGGATGAAGTTACCTTAAAATGTCTTTTGTTCTTCACTCAGTCATAAAGACGTTCTACCTTGCAGTAGTAACCAGTCGTGCTAACCAAGCACTTCTAATCACAGTGCACAGTTGAACTATGGAAGTCACTTGCACTGGAAGCAACCATGGCCAAGGAATGGTAAGAAAATATGGTATGAACCGCAAAAAGAGGGAGGATTGGATAGTCCAAAAATTAAATTATAGTATGAAGCAAATCAATTAAGATACATACCAAATATCATATTGCAGCCTGAAAATAATATGGGCAAAGATAGAACAACAGTAGATTGAGGAATCTCTTTTAACTCTGATGATAAGATTGTAAAAAAGATTTTAAAAATAGAGTGTGAGTTTGGGAGAAGCACAGGGAAGAATTTATGCCAGCAATCTCACCAAAGGGGAGCCCTGTCGGGTTTTGCAGCACATGCCTTTGTCCTCGGCTTCCTCCAAGGCCACCTCTCCCACCCCGGTATGACTCAGTGCAAAGCCCTCCTGATGCGGTTCTTCTTGTGCACATACTTTCCTGCTCTGGCGAGGTGCAGCTGATCCCTCACCAGCAGTCGGTTATCCAAATAGCATAGTCCGTAGTCCCAGAATCCGAGTCTCTCGTGTCACTGCCATTTTCCTAGCCAGTCATTCACCTGGAGTATTTTTCCTTCCCTTTCTGTTCCTCTTCCAAAAAATGAGAGGAAGGATGAGAAGATGACCTGGGCTCCGAAGTTCGTGAGTTTCCTTCCCAGAGCCTCAACATCTGATGGGATCTCTGTGGCTCCACTTAGCAGCATCATTCGTTCTCACGTGCATTAGAAGAAAGGGATGGGGCTGTGGGCTTTATGAAGTTCGGCATCTTTTGGCCGCATCTCTGACCTGAGCTCCAGGGAGACATCATCCCTGGCGACTCCATGGGACATTGCGACGCACTTGGGTTCCAGCCACCTCCACAGGGACCCTCCCGCAGCGAGTGCTCTCCGTTTTCCTTGGGCAACTGTCCATTTGCACAGGTCCTATGTAGTTCCTCCTGGGCAGGCTGCCCACGCCAGTGGGAGGAAGTGACCACTGAGCGCCAGGGGTCCCACTGGGGCAGAGCCCCCGAGTCGTCTGCTCCTGACGGCGACCTTCTCCAGGGAGTTCCTCCTTGCTGGCTTAGCTCAACTCAGCACTCTCCTGCTCCGCTTAGGCTGCAGTTGCCACTCCATCTCTGGGGCTTCTTGTCATTCTTGCAGCTTCTCCGTTCTGCCCACATGCTTTTCACTTCCCCTTATTCTTTGGAGGGTGCTGCTCAAGCACCCTCGCTTTGTCTTCTAACAGTGTCACCAGTTTTCGTTTATTGTAGGAATATACCATGTTAGTCTCAAAACGGAAGACAAAAATTGCACCCCCTTTGAAGGTCACTATAACTGGAGAATCCTTTTGATCCATTGTGTGCTGTACAGTATGAAGGGGGAAACTGTCAGTCTCCTTGGCATGCCATTACGTGCATGAGCTGCTGCCTTGAGCCGATCCATTGAAGTTTGACTTCTGTCTCTTCCCAGAATGGGAAAAATGGCTTGGAAGGTATTTAATTAAAATTAAACACTCTCTTTAGTTTTTGCAGCTTACTTTTTTCTGCTTTCTCTTCTCAACTCTGTTCTCATTCACAAAAGACATTTGTGTGCACAAATGACACTATACAGTGGGACCTCGGCTCACGAACTTAATCCGTTCCAGGACTCTGGTCATGACCCGAATTGGTTGTGAGGCAAGTCAAATTTCCCCATAAGGTTAAATGTAAATAAGGGTAATCCATTCTGTAAATACTTTTTTTAATCACAGGGAAGACGGGCACGATCGCAGGCGCACTCGTGTGGCGGGAGACAGGCACGATCATGGTCACCACCCAGTGTGGAGTGCGTGAACTGAGGCAATTTTTCTCTGAAATGTCTGTTCGCAACCCAATTTGGTCGTGAACTGAGGCGTTTGTGAGCCGAGGTACCACTGCATAATCTGCACATGCATCTCAGCCTGCCACATTCTCCTTTTCCTTGCTCAGTTTTTGCCTGGCTATATGTACAAGTTGACCCTGCAAAAGGGAAAAGGTGTTTGGGAGTGGAACAGGCTCTTGTTCAAGCCAGAAAGTCAGGGGCAGGGTGCCAAAACTCGTGGCAAAATTCAGCGCGCAGTGAAATCGTTCCTCCAAAAGTACACTGGACTTTTGCAATTGCACATGAATGTTGCAGTAGCTGAACTGAGAAAGGGCGGTGTGCTTATCAAAACAGAGCAAGCAGGTGCGCAAGGACTTCCACCTCCACGTTTCCAAGGAGAACCACTCCTGCCTGACTATCTCGAGGCCACGTTTGGCTGCAGCTGGTTTCCCCATCCTGGACTGGGACTTGTTCTGCCTTGGCAGGCACGGGACAGCATCACACTGGAAGAGGACCTGCCCTGCAAAGCCCCTGAGCCGCCAGATTGCTCAATGAGCAAGTTTCTCATAGAAGAACTACTTCCGAGTGAAAATGTCTAGTTGAAACGAAGCCATTGCATTTTCTCGGTTTTTGCTTTATTTAGAGCAAGCCCCATTCAGTTCAGCTATATTTATGCCTAGGTAAGTAGATACGGAATCACTGCTCGAAGGGCCGTCCTCGCTAGAGAGCACCGGCTAAGACAGGGCTCAGCAACCCATGGCTCCAGAGCCGCACGTGGCTCTTGAACCCCTCTGCTGTGGCTCTGTCGCTCAAAACACGCGCTGGCACGGCTGCCGATCTGCGACACGTGCCGATTTACTGAGCTTTTCATGATTTACTGAATGTTTTCCCCCGATAGGCCAACCATGGATAAATCAAAGAAAAGAAAAGTTTCTGAAGAAAACTGAACGTTTAATGGTACGTAGGTAGATTCATTTGCTTTTACTACTGACGAACTTTTGGGGTTTGCTGTTTAATGCATGCAGCCCTTTAGCACTGACTTTGACTCTGCAGGAAGCTGTTCTCCTATTCAAAATATATGAAAGGAGTCCTACTAGTTTATAATGTAAGATTAAAAATAACAGTTTTTAGTGACTGAACAAGAGCTGCAACTAAATTATAGTGAAGATATAGATCTACTTCCTTGTTTGAAGAAGATTCTTATAGATTCTTATAAAAATTCCAGCAATATTATTACATTGGAAGAGGGATGTTTGTTCAATATTTCGCCAGACTATTATTTAGAGATCTAGTGATGCTAGATAGGGAAGGGAGGCTGACAGCCACACAACACGGCTTCCGCAGAAACAGGTCCTGCCAGACAAACCTTGTGGAATTCTATGACAAGATTTCAAGATGGCTAGATGGAGGGGATGCAGTGGATGTGGTATACCTGGATTTCAGCAAGGCCTTTGACAAAGTGCCCCATGATATCCTGGTGGAGAAACTGAGGAGTTTTGGGATACACCGAAGCACTGTCCGGTGGATTAGGGCATGGCTGACTGACCGAAAGCAGAAGGTAACCATTAGCGGGGAATCATCGGGATGGCAGCCAGTGACAAGCGGGGTCCCCCAGGGCTCTGTCCTTGGCCGATCCTGTTTAATCTTTTCATTAACGACATGGAAGAAGGGGTGAACAGTCTGCTGATCAAATTCGCAGACGACACTAAAACTGGAGCAGTGGCCACAACTGAGGAGCAGATACACCAGATCCAAAAGGATCTGGACAGACTATGGAAGTGGGCAGGAGACAACAGGATGGCGTTCAATGTGGAGAAGTGCAAGGTCTTGCACTTGGGGCATAGGAATAGCTGTCATAAGTACAGGTTAGGGGACAAGTGGCTGGAGAGCAGCACTTGTGAAAGGGACCTCGGGGTACTGGTTGACCGCAGGCTAAACATGAGTCAGCAGTGTGATGCGGTGGTCAAGAGGGCGAATGCCACCCTTGGTTGCATAGCCAGAAGTGTGGCTTCTAGATCAAGAGAGGTATTACTACCACTCTACATGACTCTGGTGCGCCCGCAACTGGAGTATTGTGTTCAGTTTTGGGCCCCTCATTACAGAAAGGATATAGCCAGGTTGGAGTCAGTGCAGCGTAGGGCCACAAGGATGGTGGCTGGTTTGCAGGGGATGGGGTATGAGGCGAGACTGAGGGAACTGGGTCTCTTCAGCCTGGAGAAGAGGAGACTCAGAGGGGATATGTTGGCAACATACAGGTATGTGAGGGGATGTCACATGGAGATGGGGAGAGACCTGTTCTCCCCTGCAGAGGAAGGCAGGACGCACTCCAATGGAGCAAAGCTCAGGGAGCCAAGGTTCAATTTGGATGCCAGGAAGCACTTCCTGACAGTTAGGACCCCGAGGGCGTGGAATGGGCTTCCACGGGAGGTCGTTGAGGCCCCATCGGTGAGGGTGTTCAAAGATAGGCTGGACATGCACATGGTGGGCATGTCATGAGCGGAGCCGGCTGGTGCCGGAGGTCAGACTAGATGGCCCAGGAGGCCCCTTCTGACTCGCTCTGTTTCTATGTTTCTATGTTTCTATATTTGTTGTATTGCAGAAACTCTACTTACTGTATGAAAGTATCAATTAGTCCTTTTTTTATTCAGGCTGACAGCTGACTGCATCCTCCAGTACATGTGATAAAAGGATGAGGGCACACAGAAGCAGATGGCATTTTTGGTTAGCTGCAGGTGGATAATTTAAGTTCAGCTTTTTATTTCATAAATACGAGGAGGGTTCAAATAGACATGGAGTATTTTATTTGAAAGTAACCATCAACCCGTCTTTTTTTTTAGGAGTTCAAAATGTTTTTGTTGCATGCAGAAATAAAAATTTGTTTTCTCTGTAGCAGTTCATTGATTTCATAAGTGCAACACACTATCGTATTTTTATACATAGCATAAAGGTAAAAAACGATATATGCAGTGTTACCTTCACGTTAGATGTCAAACGGTTTTGCGGCTCCCGGTGTTTTCTTTTCTGTGGGAAACGTATCCAAATGGCTCTTTGCGTGTTAAAGGTGGCCGACCCCTGGCCTGAGAGGATGTCACCAAAGGAGGCCTGCAAACCCCAAGTAGGCGCAGCCCTCTATTGGATTGCAAAGGGCGCCCTCTACTGGCCAAGTGATGCCTCAGGCTGGGTCCGAAAGATCAGTCCTGGGCTGCTCTTTTGAATGCAGGCAGTCCCCCTTGTTACAAATGAGCTCCGTTCCTGAGAAATTTGAAATTAATCTTTAAGTCTATTTTGCATGCAAGTCAGATCACAGGTAGCTGGCCTTCCGTATTTAGGGGAGTTAGGGGCACAGGACCCCCATGAAAGTGGAAAGACCACGAGCATCTTTAGGCCCCCACCCTGCCCAAACTCGCCAGTGCCTCCTCTTTGCAGAAGAAAACGCTGGAGAGGTTTCCCTCCATGGATAGGTGGGGCAGGAAGGGCTGCTTCCGAGGCCTCCCTCTTGCCCTTTCCCCTTCCTCTCTCTCTCTGCTGCTGCTGATTTTCTGCAATAATTCTTTTTAATCAAAGTGGCTTTATGGCAGTTTATTTGTGCGTTCTGGGAGTGTTTGCAACTTGGATATTCATAACTTGGGGGCTGCCTGCACTCATAATTGTGGAAGATTCACACTTTGGATTTCTTTTAAGGGATAGAAGAGAGGCGTGGGGCCTGCAGGGAAACTGCAGTGCAGCTGTGCACATGTCCAGCCCTTCTGCTCGCCCGACACTCCATTTCCCACAGTTTCCTCTCCCTCTGTGGGGGCTGCACAAGTGAGCACAGGCCCCACCGACCTGCTCGTGGCGATCAAAGCCCTCCAGGCTCTTTGGCTAAGCTCTTCTGCAGGCCTCTGGCACTACGCCTCCCTCTTGTTGGCAGGTGAGGCCACAGCGGCTTCTGTCCGGACAAAATGACATGGCTGTAAAACAGCTTCACACTGAAGGTGGGATCCTGATCTGATCAGGAAGTCGTGCTGCGAGCCGCACTGCTCAGGAATGCCTTCCGATAGGCTGCTGTTCTCCTGCCCTGGACGTTCTTCCTCTCCTAATCCATTTTACCTTTTTGTTTTACTCTCATGAGCTTCCAGCAAACTGCTGACATGACCACCGCCCTCCAAAGTGTGAACCTAACCAATAGGTCACAAGAGCATCTTGTACGAACCCCATCTTCGCGGTGCCTCCAGGGGCCACCTACATGCTGCACGTATTTCCGTCATGTCTGAATAAACTGTAAATGTTGTAGAAATAGACTTAAAAATAGAAGCATTCACTTGAAAAAATACCCAAGAGGGAGACTGGAAAAACAGACACATGAGAACCGAATGGCCTTCTTGGCCCCTTCCAGTTCTACTGTTCTATGAATATGCTCAAAGGATTCTGATCCTGGACGAAGGATGGGATAGACTTACCACCACTGAGCATACTGAAGGAACCCTAATGAACAATACCTCCTCTGCCCTTTCCACTTCCTCCCCCATCTACTACTACTATCTATATGGAGCAAAAAGGAAAAAGAACATTTTGCAAGACAAAACGGGAACTATCTACAATGCAATCTTTTGTGGCAGGTCTCACCTGCTATGCACACAATTTCAAGCTTTGCAAAGACCAGAGCTAGAAATATTTTGAACAAGAGCCAAGTTTTCAGCCGGTGCTGAATGTCAACATGGGTGCCTGTAAACTGCGGAATATGGAATGCTCTGTTTAAAGCAATGTGTAGAAGCGGAGGCATCACATGCCTTGAAGGAGCCCAACGACGCACATTCAAACAGTGCCCGTGCACACGGGCTCAGCTCCTAAAGCGAGCATTTTTGTTCCACAGCCATGACGTGTTGAAACATGTCAGGGAAGCGAGCAAATGCTGCCACCAGAACCTCAGTCAGAGGCAATGTGTCCGCAGGACAGCCAGTTAGATGGATCTGCACTTCCCTTCTGAGTGGCTCTGTGGAAGGATTAACGTGGATTTGTGTGATTATGCAAGAGCCGGTGCAGAACCCCTGTCTATTTTTAAGGCCTCTCTGCATCCAAGTCATTTATCCTGCTCTGCCCCTTAGCCAAAGCGAGTCATGCTGCGAATGTCATAGTTGCATCATTCTGCAGGGGCCGCCTTTAAACAGTCCCAGGAGCAGGCGTGAGCACCTGCGTGGGGACAAGCCCTGCGTCGTCTGCCAGCGTCTCCGGCCGGGCCCTCCTGCAGGCGCCAGAGCGCCAGCACTTAGCCGCTCCACAGAACAGGCCCAGGCGCTCCCCCTCCGGGCAGTTTGGACCCCCTGCTGGCAAAGGAAGCACTGGGCCACAAGTGCTCTTCAGCGGTGTTGCCATGGAGGGAGCCGAGGGAGAGGGAGAGGGGCCCCGCGAACCGGTGCTCCTTGTGGCTCCAGCCTCTTTCAGCCGAGGGCTGGATTCTGGAGATGTTCCTGCGGCTGCATTCCAGGGGTGGGCAGGACCAGGGGCCAAAGAAGGGGGACAAGATGCCCCAAATGCCACCCCACCTCGGCTTGAAGCTCTCCTGCCAGCAATGAATCCTTTTGACCTTTTAGAATGGACAAGGAATCTTGCCCCAAAGCCAAGACCCACCGCATGGAGAGTGGCCAGGGGGAAGGGTAGAGGCCTGGGGAAGGGGTCAAGGTCACCTGAGGACCCCCAGAATCTGGATGGGACCCCATGAGAGCCAGGCGTGGCCTTGTGCCTACGGTTCTGCCAGCCCTGCTCTAGCAGTCCTTGGGCTCTGCCTGGGAGCACAGGCTCTGTTAAGCCCTGGGCCATGTTGGACCCACCTCAGGCTTTCCTTGGAAGGCCCATGGCGTTTCTTCTCTGGACCAGCTCCCTGCCACTTTGGGGCTCCTGCTGCAGGGCCCCCCATGCCAGCCACATGCCCCAGAGTCCCAGTGCAGCTGCAGCAGGGTGGTCTGTTTCCCCATAATGCAGAGCAGCCCCAGAGGAAGTGTGGGGCAACCTGCCTGCATGACATTTCCCCTCCCCACTGTTCATGAAGTCCAGTTGTTCCTCCACAGGGGGGATGTCGTGTGAGCAGGCCAGCAGCGAGGGGGGTGGCTTCACACACTTCCCCCTTCCCTCGCCAGGCCCTCTCCTTGCCTCTCTGCAGCCTGGCAGCCACCAGCTTTCCATGGTGAATTGTCAGTAGCATGGCAGCTCTTCAAGAATGCCGATTCCCATGCATCGAATTTATGTTGTGAGCACCGCTGGGTGCTGCTGCTGGTGCAGTTACCACGGAGACCCGCCAGATGTCACAGGAAGCTCAGCAGAGGATCCCGCAGCTGCCAGTTCGAAGACTGGTAGGACTGCTTGATGCGCATCGGTTTTGCAAGCAAGGGAATCTGCTTGATTCCCGACTTCGTGCGGGAGTCACAGAAGTTTTCCCTTTTATCCATTAAATAATCAAGGATTATTAAATAATCTAAGGATTCTAACATGCAGTAAATAACACCAAGTACTTTTGTTTCCTTTAAATATTTTTCAAAAGGAGCATATTTGCTCTTGTTCCAGCCTCGCACGCGGCTGGGGGAGCCCCAAACTGTGCAGCCATTTTCGAATCCCAACCTTATTTAGGCCTCAAAAGCGACACCGAATAGCCTTGGCGCAATGCAGGCCGCGAGCACCTCCCTTTCCCGGGGCCACGGCACAAGCGGGAGGCGGAGGTGCCGCGGAGGCCTTGGCAGCTGCCCGGCAGGGCTGTGTCGGGGGGTTCCTGAGGGCCACAGCAGTGCACGCCTCCTGCAGTGTGAGAGGTGAAGGCACGGAGAGGCTGGAGGTGCAGTTTGCTGCTGGACGACGCTTGGCAGGAAGGGCAGCGGTAGCTTTCGGGGCCACGGGCACTCCTTTAACGAAGCGGCCGCAGGTGAGTGGCTTTCCCTGCGCTCCGCTCCGCCCTGGCCTGCACCTGCAAATGTCCAGGCTCCAAGTTATCTTCTTAAGAGCTGCCCATTCGGTCCAGGAGCTGAGGCGGCGTGGTTTGCGTGTGTGTGGAGTTTCCCGCGTGTGAACTGCTGTGGCGCGGCGAGGGCTCCCCATTCGCTAGCGACTGTGGTGGACCGATGTGGGAAGGGAACACCTCTTCCTTGTGAGATCACCTTCTGATGTGAGGGACAGCTGCACAAGGCATGTTCCTTTGGCATAAGCAGAGCATCTCCAGCGCTTCTCTCCTGCAGCCAGCAAATCTCATTGCAAAGCAGCAAAACAGAGAGGAAATCGATCAGATTTCGTTCTAAAGCGGGAAAGTGGAGGAGAGCGTTGGGGGAAAGATGGCAGCAGAAATCGGCTCAGAACACGGAAGTGGAACTCAGGAGGTCTGGAATTCGGTTCCCCCTCGGCCATGGAGCTGCCCAGCCTGCCTCACAATGTGATTCATGAACTTATTGGAGTGATGCTGATGGGAAAAAATAAAGATCCATCCTAGGACTGAGGAGGAAGGAGGGCGTGTGCTGTAGGACTAGTGAGGGGGTGAAGCGTGGCCCGGTTTTACCACGTGCCAGTGCCGGAGAAATCCGAACAACGCTTATGGGAAGGAGCAGGCCCTGTGTGTTTACGTGGTGCTCCAAAGGCTGCCAGGTCCCCTCCTTGGAAGCGGCTGCTCTTGCCTGCCAGAGGGGGGCCCTCCCAGAGCGCCCGGAGCTCGCTGCCTCTGCGATGGGTTCCGGCAGGAGGCGCGCAGTGCAGCGCAGCGCCCGAGCCCCATCCGGAGGGCGGGACCTGCCCTGAAGCGCAGCGGCTTAATCCGGCACGGAAGGAGGCGTGTGCCTGTGGCTGGGGGTGCTGGAAGGCGGCATCCCCTCCCAGCCCGTCCAGGGTAGTCGGCAAACCATCACTGCTGCTTTCCGTTCCCTGTTCAGACCCAGCGGCTGGCGTGGCCTCAGGGGATTTACTAATTGCCATGTCAACATGCAGGGACCACGAAGGCTTGCTATGCCGGTGTTCCACCAGCACCCAGCAAATCGCTTGTATTGCCCAGCGTATGGCTGCATCCCGTCCCTTTGATTCCCCCCTCGGCTGCTCTGCGCCTGCGTCTGTGGCAGGGTCTTCCGCGTGTTCATCCCCGTGGCAGCCATCAGGGTGGCCTGGCACCAGCTGGGTCTGCAGCTGTGCTGGAGAACCCCCAGCAATGGCCCTGTGGGTGTGGGAGCCGCGAAATGCTGCCCTTATTCCCTGCTTTATGGATAGCTGGAGGCAGCCAGAGAGCTCTGGCTGCAGGGTGGAATAGAAACGAGCAAACAAGCAGCCACCCCGACTGACCCCACTGCAGGTGGCCCTCCGGGAGACAAAGACAATATAAAACCCGCTCCGGATTCAGACGCCACCTTAAGCTGCCGTGTGGCCGCCCTTGCTAACAAGGCACCACACTGAGCAAGCCCAGCCAGTGCTTGGGACTGTGTTGCAAGCCACAGACCCCTCTGGGGTCAGCCATGCAAAGGTGCCCCGGAAGCCAAGCAGGGGAAGGAAGAGAAATGCCACAACTCCCTGGCAGTGAAAGCCAAAAAATCACTGTGGAGAAAATGATGCTTGTAGCACCGGAATAGCTTTAGAAACATAGAAACATAAAAACTGAGCGAGCCAGAAGGGGCCTCTCTGACCATCCAGTCTGACCTCCGGCTCCAGCCGGCTCCACTCACGACATGCCCTCCATGTCCAGGCTATCCTTGAACACCCTCACGGATGGGGCCTCAACCACCTCCCATGGAAGCCCAGTCCACACCCTCGGGGTCCTGACTGTCAGGAAGTGCTTCCTGGCATCCAAATGGAACCTGGGATCCCTGAGCTTTGACCCATTGGAGTGCGTCCTGCCTTCCTCTGCAGGGCAGAACAGGTCTCTACCCATCTCCATGTGACATCCCCTCACATACCTGTATGTCGCCAACAGATCCCCTCTGAGTCTTCTCTTCTCTAGGCTGAAGAGACCCAGCTCCCTCAGTCTCGCCTCACACAGCTTTCCCTGCAATCCGACCACCATCCTTGACACTGCACTGACTCCAACCTGGCTATATCCTTCCTGTAATGTTTAGCCCAGAACTGAGCACAATACTCCAGTTGCAGGCGCACCAGAGTTGTACAGAGTGGCAGTAATACCTCTCTCGAGCTAGAAGCCACACTTCTGGCTATGCAACCAAGGGTGGCATTCGCCCTCTTGCCCTCATCACACTGCTGGCTCATGTTTAGCCTGCAGTCAACCAGCCCCCCGAGGTCCCTTTCACAAGTGCTGCTCTCCAGCCCCTTGTTCCCTAACCTGAACTTATGACACCCATTCCTATGCCCCAAGTGCAAGACCTTGCACTTATCCACATTGAACGCCATCCTGTTGTCTCCTGCCCACTTCCATAGTCTGCCCAGATCCTTTTGGATCTGGAGTACCTGCTCCTCAGTTGTGGCCACTGCCCCAGTTTTAGTATCGTCTGTGAATTTGATCAGCAGACTGTTCACCCCTTCTTCCATATTGCTGATGAAAAGACTGAACAGGATTGGCCCCAGGACAGAGCCCCTGGGGGACCCCGCTTGTCACTGGCCGCCATCCTGATGATTCTCCACTAATGGTTACCTTTTGTTTTCAGTCCATCAACCATAATGCACTGGACAGTTGTAGGATCCATCCATCCTAAAACTACCCAATTTCTCAACCAGGACATCATGGGGCACTTTGTCAAAGGCCTCGCTGAAGGTTTGGTTGTGAGATTGGCCCTGTCTCACTTGTTGTTCAATTGCCTGGCAGTTTGCGTGGCTCGAGCGGCCCTCCACGCCCTGCTCCTGCCCCAAGTCGAGATGCATGTGCCAGGAAATGGGCACACAGCCTCCCTAGCCGAGCCTCTGGGCATAGTGCCTTGTGTGGGTGCCTACCGCAACTACAGCTGGGTCTTGGTGCAAGGCAAGGGGGGCAGACATCAGTGAGTCATATGCCGTGACATCTGTGATCAAGAAGTCATCTTTCTGTAGCTGGATTCTCCCAGGCTGCCTTCATAACTGTAATCACTACTAGAATGAAATGCTAACCAGGCAAGGACTTGGTTACGCACGTTACTGGAAATCTGAAAAGGAAAACATAGACCAGAGCCAGAAAGTGCAGCTGGGATGAAGTATCTGTTTTCAGGATCTGCATCTTGTCCCACATGCCTCCAAGGAACAGCTCCCTTCCCGGGGTTCATTTGTGGGTCAAACACTTTTGGAAGGAAGCAGCCGGCCATGGGTCAGTGGTGCAACGGAAGCGCAATGCCCTTTTCTTTCATGGATCAGTCTCCTGCCTGCTCAAGTGGAGCTGGAAATGTGGGTGTAGCAGGAATACGGAGGGCGCCACGGATGGGGAAAGGTGCAACCTTGGAAAGCATGGTGGAAGTGGGTGGGAAGCAGGCCTGGCGCATTTCCTTCTCTCCGTTCTATTTATAGCTCTCGCTGCAGGCTCAGTAATCCTTGTTGGGTGCCCTGTATGTGTCTCACCAAAGTGTGATGAACTAATTTCCGTTCTCCAAAGTGGTTAATTGAGCAGGGGGTGGGGAGTCCACCCCTGCCAATTCTTGGGGATTACTTCGTAACCCAGCAAACCATTCAGCTTTGCTTACAGACAAGCTCTGGGAATTCTGGCTTGCAGCTGCAGGATTTCCTTTAAAAAAGTGCTCGGGAAAATCATTGCCACGCCCACGTTGAATCAACTGGCTCCGCTCACCTGTAGACCTGTCCCACGGCTCACATCCTCTTCTCTGCCTATGCAGCCGCAATCTCTCCTTGGTCATGTTTCGGGAATGTGGCTGAGAGCAGCAGAGATCAAAGCTCCGTGGCAGGGATGGAGGCAGCCGCGGCAGCTTGCCCTCACTTGTCTCGGTCGTGCGGCCGGATCGGCTGTGCCTCCTTTCCTTCCCCATCACTGCAGCGGCCGCTCTTGCCGTGACCTGGCCAGGGGGCACCTTTCCCCCATAGCTCAGCCCTGCACAGCAGGGTGGCGCCATGGGTAGGGAAAGGTCCACACAAGGCCTTTCATGCAACAGTCTCCCCCTTCGTTCTGTGGGCAAAGTCAGTGGAGAGCACCAGGAGGCACTCGGGAGGGGCAGCCACTCTGAGTGGCCGTCCCGGCAGGATGCAGAGAAGAGCGGGGCCAGATTCATCACCTGCATTTGGAGGTGTGATGGGAGCCCCGCCTGCCCCCATCCCTGGCTCAGGCTTTGCTTTGGCCCCGGAGCCGTCCATGCAGCAGAGGGGCCAGCACCTCCCTGTGACTCTGTCAAGCATCGTCCTGGGCAGAAGGAAGAGCCGGGCGACCAGAGCGAAGGGCAGTGAAGGGCAGTGTCCCGAGGGCTCCCCTGCTCTCATCCCCTTTTGTCTGCGGTGACCTTTCCATGGGAGGAGTTGCATAACAACAGGAAGAGGCTAAATACATTCCATGCTGCCCTTTCATTCTGAGTAACTGCCATCATGCTAACAAATACACTCCACTAACACAAACAAAAAAGCCTGCTTGATGCGAAATCCCTATACCTCCCCTTATTGATGGTGGGATTTTTGAACCTCCTCTTCCTAAAAAGTAGCAAGTGTTGAAAGAGCACAGCTATCCCATTTCCATATCCGAATCAGTGCACTAGTTTGGCGGACACACAACTTGCAAGCAGCTTTGGATTTGCGTCCTCTGTGACGGTGGCATGACTGGTGGGTGGCTACTCCTAGCATTTCCCATGGCCTTGCTTTGCCGTGTAGCAGCAAACCCAGGCGGTGCTCAGGAAAGGAACGGCCAGAGTTGCACCAATGACTGGCGAACATTGTCTCCGGTGACTCTGAAAGGGGTTTGCCTGACATTTTCCCCCAGGAACTGCACGGAGGCTCAGCGCGCAGGTGGTGGCGGCAGTGCACTGCCTGGGTGGACGCCGTCCATCATGACATGCAGTGCGGAAGAGTCTGGACAAGCACGGGCAGCGGCCAACTGGCACGGCCGCAGCGATGGACCGGCTGGCTGCAAGTCGAGGCGGCTGGAGCGGCTTTTCCCAGGGAGTGCCTCACAACCAGGTCTGAGCAGCCCCTTATCTTTTTAAGCATGTGGCCAGTTAGCAAGGAGGAGGAAGCAGGTGATGCCTGCTAGCTGACCTTGCTTGTTCTTCTGGACCCCGTTTTCAGATGGCTTCAGTCCACCAGCACCGTGCCAGAAAATCCAGCCAAGTGGGAGCTCTGGGCTGATTGCTGTAAATATCAAGCTACCAAAGGTGAACAGAAGTATTCCACGTGCCAAAGAAGAGACAAGTGCACAGATTTGGGGACTGCCTGACAAAATTTGGTTACTTATTCAATTTATATCCTGCCTTTTTCTTTTTGAAGAACTCGAAGCTGCTTACATCATGCCCCTCCTCCTGCTCTCCATCTTACCCCACAAGAGCCTGTGAGGTAGGTTGGCCTGGGAGTCCGTGACTGGCCCAGAGTCCACCCAGCCGGCTCCATGGCTGAGCGGGGGCTGGAGCCCAGGGGGCCAGCGTCTCAGTCCTGCACGCTCAGCCACTACCCCACACGGGCTCTCTGTCCAAGGCAGCAGTGATGACAAAGGAAGGCCTCCATCATAGACTCCAGCAAAGTAGCTGCAAATATAGAAGCAAGAATGCTTGAAATACGGACTTGGATTTGCACCAGGCCCGCTATGATCCTGGAGAAACGCACGGATTAGTGCAGAGCTGGTGGGCTGACAGCATTATACTTTTGAAAGTCAAGGTCATGCCCCAAACAGTTTCATACAATTATCGGGCACTCGGCCTAAACGCTGGCTAGAGTGCGACTGATCGAGAAGAAAAGGCAAAAGCGATATTGCGGTGGGAGCCCTGGGGAATGTGCATAGCAGTCATAGAGTGCAAGACATGGATCCGGGTCCCACTGGAGCCACTTCTGAGAAATGAAGTGGGACGTGCCCAGACAGGAAAAGGGGGCGATATATATCTCTAACTAAGAAAAGCAATACAATTAATATAATAACAATAATTATAGCTAAACATTACTGATTAATGTTAATCAATGTATTGTTTAATTGTTAACCATTAAACAATACATTTATATCAGTGCTACCTCCGCCAGGACCAGCAACTCTAGTTACTTAGTGTAAGATCATTTATTCATTCAGGTTGTCCCACTTCCCTTCCAGAAATGCACTGACTCTTGTGGTGGTTCATACCCCTTTCCTGTTATTAAAATATATTCAATAAAAGGTCTCCAAATATTTCCAAATTTATTTGCACTTATCACACCTTTTCCCATTTAATAGAGAATATTTTGTCAAAGTGAACTAACTACATTTACCTAGCTGCAGATTTCAGTGGTCAAAAGTATGAATCATGCCCCTTCTAGTTTCTCATATTACAGGATTTCCCTTTTTTAAAACGAAAATCACTCTGAACCATAAATTCACCACTAGCAAGCTGCCCAGGGTGCCAGCTTTGCGCACTTGCGTGAGTCACTCGTTCTGATGGGGCGAAAGGGCTTCTTTGGAGCATCGCTGCTGGTCGACCTTGACTCAGCACAAGGTCAGCTCTGATCCTGGGTTACGCTTTCCACACGCTTGCATTCCTCACTGTGTGAGCATTTTCCGTAGCACAAACACACCCTTGTTCGTTGTCTGGCTGTGAGAGAGGCAGGCAACACCAGCAAGAGATTTTATATAAGAACAGATTTTTGATTGTAGTTACACACTAACAATAGCGTGTGAGCCCATTTCCAATCGAGACCAGCTGCCACATGTGCTAAACCTGCAAGGAATTTATAGGCTTAGCTTTTTCACTGATTAGTAACAAAAAAATCATAGCAGAAAACATTCGGTTACTTTTGTATGTGGCTATCTTGACCTACACTTCCAGTGTAAAAACATTTGGCTCCAGGCTTATCTTTACACATTCTGACTTTCTTGGCAAAGGTTTATTTTATATTTTCGACTCTTGTATCTTTCTGATGGAACCTTCAATAGCTGACCCTTGTTTGGTCATCAGGAAAAAAAATATTCTTCACCTGGAACTGAACTTTGATTCACCTTTGTCCTGCACTCTGGGGACTGTGAAGTCTCCCTGGTTCACATCCCGCTGTGTAATTTACACTTAAGGTGACCTGCCATCCAATAATCCTGGGACTTGTCTGACTCTGTCCGTTCAAAGTGCCCCCTCCCCCATTTCAGCCTCCTTCCTTGTTATGGCTTTCTTTCCAAAAACCCACCTGGCATTAGAAGGGGCTTCTCAGGCCTGCCTAGTAGTCATGTGGGCCTGTGACGAAAGAAGACAAGGAGGGTAAGCCCAGGTCATCTTAATCTCTTTTGAGAGCCGAGAGTCCGAGCTAAAAGTTCCAGCAAGCAGAATTAATATCCATCAAGGGAAAGGATATGGGTTTTTATGCTGGATTAAAATTTTAAAATGCCTAGTTCTGCTGGGCAAAAACCAGGAGGCCGAGCATCGCCGTCACTGTTCTGTGCCCTCTGACTTATGCAACCCTGTGAAGGAACAGCTCCAAAATGCCGTGTCCTTCAGAGCATAAAGTCAGGACCGGGGCTTTCTTTATGGAATTGAGCCGTATCATATTTACTCCTCCTCTCTCCTCCAACTTTCCCGAGCATGATTGTCTTCCCCAGGGAACATGGCCTTTTCACGATGTGCCTGAAGTAGGGCAGCCTTCGTCTCATCATTTTTGCCTCCAGGGAAAGTTCTGGTTTGATCTTATCCAAGACTTATTCATTTTCCTGTCAGGCCAAGGCATGCACAATCTTCTCTTCCACCACCATGTTTCAAATGCATCCAGTTCTTCCTGCCGGGTTTCTCCGTGGTTCACGTGAGGTTTGTGCGCCATTGCCTGTCACTGCATGGCTCTGTCTACGCAGAGTGGAGGGAAAAGGCTGACCTGTGCCATGAGCCGGGGCTCCTCTCTTCACACATGCAAAGCCACAGGCCTTTCTTGCAACGTGTTCTCCATCGACCAAAGTGCTTTCCGGATGCGCAAACAGCCAGAAAGCACACCTGAGCATGCGCAGGGCCGTCCGCTGAACCGAAGCAGCATGCGCCCCCAGGAACGCTCCCCGTGAGCATGCCCGGGCACCGTCCCCTTGGGAGGGGCCTTCCGACAGTGAGCACAACGCCTCTCCACATGCTGATCCTCTAATTTGTCTGCCTTCCTCTGCTGACAAATGTTGGGAAACTTTAGATAAATCCTGGTGAGAAAGGGTTGCTTATATGTGCCTTTGTGCTATAATCTCATATCTGCAGTATCCCTGTGCCTCTCTCTCAGAAAGCACCAGAATTCCAAGCCAGGCTTCTGTGAGCTGTTCCTTTGAACTTGGCTCACCTGAGAGCTCTCTGTTTGCCCAAGGGGTGCTCCCAAGCAGGTCCACCCCTGCCTGTTCTTGTGCTAACAGCAACAGAACTGATAAGGCAGGCAGGCAGGCAGATTGCAATCACCCCCTTTGCATGCCAAGACCCACAATAATCCCTGCTCCTCAGCAGTTGTTATGCTAACCTCCTGTAGTCAATTATTAGGTCCCCTCTGCAGATCTCTTACATTCCTTTGCCTGTGCTCCCATTATCTCATCATCATCTGCCCTGCTGCTGTGTATGCCACACAGAACCTATAAAACACTCCGTATATGTTCTAAAAGCTTGTAGAAGGTTTCAGCCTCTGCCTGGCAGTGCTGCTTATAAGGGCTGTCTTTGCAGAGGGGATCTGAGGGCTCAGTCTGATAAACTGTGGAGGTTCATAATGAAATCCGTCTCCCTGTGGAATCCAAGTGTACGCTCCTTGCGACTGGAACCGGGACTCCGACACAACGCACCACGGGGTCAAGCGCTGTTCCCACCTCTTCTGTAGCGGAGAAAGCGCCTTGCTCCCAGCGGCCCACATCCAAGCCCCCTGCTGCACTGCAGCCTCTGCCTCTTCTCTTCTGGAGGCAGCCCTTGAGAACGAGAACCCAAAGAAGCGGTCTTTATCACAACCCACACGCTGAGTCTTTCCTGCCCCTTCTTCTCTTCTCTCCCCACATGGAAAGGCAAAAGGGTCGCGTGGCCCCTTGTCTGGCTTGCGGGAAGAAGGGTGTTCGCTCGTCTCTCTAGGCTAGCCATCCAGTGATGGCTCTTCCACTCTGAACCAACATATTCTACATGAAGCGACATCTCTCCTTCACACAATTCACACATGAATATTTGTGATTGAATAGGGTGAGGTTGTGGGTTCCAGTGTGCACATGTCAGGATCAGGGCCTGAGTGACCCTGCAAGCGCCTTCAGCACTGGGAACACCGCTGCAGGCACTGGCGGGGAACACCGGAGGAGCAGTTGCGTGGAGGCAATTGGGGGCCCCCGTCGAAGGCTTCCCGGCACTGCTGCTCTTGGCCACAGCAGGGCCAGTCGCCTCTTGCACGCTGGCTCAGCATCACCATGCCTCTCAGAAACAACAAGAGCCCCTCGAGGAGCTGGGGCTGCCCAGCACAGTAACCGGCCCCTGTCTCGAGAGCAGGGCTGGGGAGTGGAGCTCCGTCAGGTCCCGGGAGCCAGAGGCAGGAGCAGTGCTGCTTCGGGGAGGGGCCAGTCCTCCCATCACCTCCACTCTTCAAGATGGCCTCAAATGATTCTGAAGGAAGAAAAGATCTGTGTAAAAACAATGGGGTCACGAAATGTTATGGGGGATGAGTGTCACCCAGCAGCTTTGTCATGTCCTCTGGTGCAGATGGAGCCCAGCAGGATGCTTCTCAAGGAATAGGGCAATATTTGCTGATTTTGTTTACTGTATTTCTAATGATCCCGATAGCCTGGAACACCAGCTGCCGTTCTACCCCGGCTTGCAGTGGGAGAGCGGTGCCTGGGAGTGGAGCCCCCACCCACTCCAGGACCCGCCCTGACGCAGCTGCGCCTCGGAACGTGGCACCAAGCCAGGCTGGAGGGCCACAGGTACCTTCCACGGCCTCTCCTTGGGGGAGTTCATGTGCCATCTGGACCATCTGGCACCGGTTGCAATGACTCATGCAATATTGGCTCATTTTAACTGTCTAGCTATTTGGTGGTCCAGTTGTGAGTGATTCGGGTGTGACCAGCATGTTGTAATACCTGCATTTCCCTTGTTTTTCCAGCTCTGAGGCTTCTCTTCTGCCCTCCAGCCAGCAGCTCCAGTGGCTGGGCTCTGCAGTTTGCGGTTGAGCAAGAATCCCTCCTGGTGCGGCACTGCACACTTTTGGCACAAGTCAGCACTAAGCCATTCATGGCCACTCCCCACGGGCAGCAGCAAGAGAGCAGAGTCAGACCCTGTGCTGTGCTTGCCACCGGTCCCGAGCGGGTCCTTCTCATGGCAGAACTGATCTGAAGATCGGCTAACTACATGATTTCTACATATGTAAACATGAAGCACCGCAGGCCATTCAACTGTCTGAAACGAGTCCTCACATACGCTGCCTAATAAGCCCGATGTGTTAGTAGATGATGGCCTCCTCCTCACATTGCTTCGGGAAGAAGGCTCAGAGGATCCCCCATCTGAGATACCAGCGTTCGGGCCCGTATATTGGAATTTGCCAAAGTCACAGATGGGAGAATCGATCTCTGAGATCATTCCTTTCATTACAAACATCAAGGCAATGCAAATGACCCATCATTAGCAGGACTGGTGATGCAGTTGGTTATGAGCGATGGATGGGACGCATCAGCAAATCTCCAAAGAGTAAACTACAAAGATCATTTTCTGCCTTGTGAAGAAGCAGATGCAGGGGGAGACCCTGGGAAAACATGCCCTCGGTGGCGCCACTGCCCCAGGCCGAATTGCCAGTTGCCGAGGAGTCAACTTCTGCAGAGAGCGCGCGGTTGGGTTGCGCATGGAAGCAAAAAAGAACTAGGTCAGTCGTGAATCATCTGGGATCAGTTCAGTTGACTCATTGTGGTGTCTGTTGATTACATGTACTTCTCGGATGACTTGGGCTCCCTGCAAGACTCCACTGAACAGCTCAAGCTCAGAGAAGCACACTGCTGCCCTACATTTGTGGAAAAGAAACAAACAATCGCATACCATAAGAAGGAGAAGCTTTTGTGTGCTATTCAGAGAAAGAAAAAGGAGTGGCTTTTGATCTGTTCAGGCTTCCCCCCTTTTTTTGACAGAAAAAAAACATAAATACAATCACAACAATCATAACATAACATACCAAGAACACAATAATTAAAAAAGAATAAATGAAAGAGTGCACCCACCACCTCGGAGACCAATACTGCCATCATACACATACTATAACAATTAATAATATATAATATATTTCAATTATACCCATATCCCCTCCAGGAATTCATATAATCTTGATTGGGTTCACAGCCTTTGCCTTCTATCAGTACTGCTTTTACAAAATCTCCCCAAATTCCATTCTATTCATGTGCTTTCCTTAACCAGATCTGTTCAGGCTTATCCCTAGCATGCCCTGCAGTGCAGCCTGTCAAGAATAGATTTCAGTCGCTGGCAGCGCAGTGGGAGTGATCTGAGCAGGCAAGACCTTTTGCTGCAGCACAAGCTCCTCGCAGCTGCAGAAAGAAGGCGGCGCCATCTCAGGAGAACTGCAGCTTGCCCTTCGCACCGCACTGGAGCTGATGCGCTTGGATGGGCCCTGACTTCCCTCCCGCGCCTCCCCCTCTGCTTGCTGCGTGTTGGCTGGCAGCCCCCCCACACCCCGAAGGGGCCTGCATGCACCTGGCTGTGCATCCTCGGCCGAGAAGGCAGCCAGGTCCTCAGCGCAGGAGGAATTGCTCCACATCAAAATTGCCCTGCCTGCTGGGATGAGTTCCCTCCCCATCCAACCCCCTCCCTACTCTCTGGCTGCCCCTCTCCAGGCCATGCCTGGGGATCCTCAGAGCCGGGGCTTCCCTTTTTCACAGCAGCTGCACCTGGTGCCAACACTCACATGCAGGATCCCTTTCCTGCTCAGCCGCTGCTGGCTCAGGTACAACTACTCTCGCTTTAATACTAACTTGCAGGTGGGCAAGATAGCAGTCACAGGAAGCCTGGGGGAAAGTGACTCCATGACACTTGGGACAAAGGTGAACTGCAGCCAAGCAGGCGTCCTGGACCTCGGGAAAGCCAGCTTTAACAAACTTGGAACAGTGATAAGCGAGAGACCATGGCAGCTCACCTGTAAGGGAAAAGGAGTCCAAGAAGGGTGGGGAATCTTGAAAAAGAAGATTCTTCAAGCACAACTGTGAAGGATTCCCACAAGAAGAAAGTGTGGAAGACAACAGAGGAAACCCACGTGGCTCCACAAAGAGCTAAGTGATGGCCTGAAAGGGAAAAAAAGGTGGTGGAAGCAGGGCCAGGCCACAAAGGACGAATATAAACAAATAGCAAGGAATTGCAGGACAGCATCAGGAAGGCTAAAGCAGGAAAAGAACTGAAGATAGCGAGGGATGCTAATAACAACAAGAAAGTCTTCTTCAGATACATCCAAAACAAAAGGCATGTGAAAGAGAAGGCTGTCTAGCTACTTAAAGTGGATGGCAGAGTGATATTAGACGACTCATAAAAGGTGGAGGTGCTCAGTTCCTACATTGTCTCCGTCTTCTCCCACAAGAAAATCTACAGCAAAGAGCTGAAAGCAGAAAGCGGGAGATGGCAGCCCAAGATTGACAGACAAATGGCCAAGGAATTCCTAGATGGAATAAACATGTTCAAAACTCCAGGGACCAATGAACTCCATCCCAGAGTCATAAAAGAGCTCATGGAGGAACTCTCAGAACCACCAGCTATGACTGCCGATAAATCTTGGAAAACAGGGGAAGGGCCAGACGGCTAGAGAAGAGCTAATGTTGTCCCCATCTTCAAAAACGGCAAACTTGGCAACTACAGACCAGGGTTTTTTTCCCATCAATCCTTGAAAAAAAATCTGGAAAAATTATTAAATCAGTCTGCAAGCACCTCAAAGAAATTGTGGTGATTAATAAAAGCCAACATGGATTTATCAAATATAAATCCTGTCAGACTAATTCCATTTCATTTTTTGACCAGGTAACCTCCCAAACAGACAGAGGGAGCACTGTGGACATAATCTACCTCAATTTTAGCAAAGCTTTGGACATAGTGCCCTACGATATTCTGTAAATTAGCAAAAGGTGGACTACAGCCAGAAGGGGCCTCCCGGGCCATCTAGTCTGAGCCCTGGGTCCAGCCAGCTCCACTCATGAAATACCTACCATGAGCATGCCCAGCCTATCCTTGACTGCCTCACCGATGGGGCTTCGACATCACCAAGGCCCTGCTTGTTCAGCTCATGGGGCTCAGTTCCTGGCGAGTGCCCTACAAGTGCTGGGAGTGCCCCCCAGAAACTTGGACTCCAGGCAGCCACAGAATGGGCCGGAATCTGGCAGCTGAGCCAGGGAACCCAGTGGATCCCCACCTGCAAAATGGGTTCTTCACACATTCCCCTTCCTGGGGAAGCCTCCCTCCCAGGAACCAAGGTCATGAAACCAAAGGGGCCGAGGCCCGCAGTGTGGGGAGGCAAGGATAGTCCAGCGGCCAGAGCACTGGACTGGGGTCTTGGAGGTCTGGGCTCTGCTCCCCTCTTGGCCACCAAACTCAGTGGGCGACTTTGAGCCAGTCACTCCTTCTCAACCTCATCTGCTTGACACGGGTGCTGTGATAAAAAGATTGAGGGGAAGAGGAGAATTCTGTATGCCACCTTGATTCCTTAAAAAGAAAAAAAAGGTTGGCTATGGATGTTAAAAAAAATTTAAAAAATGAAATTAAAAGAGATCTGCTGGACTGCTGCCTTTACCAGCCCCGGAAGGCATTGGCGCCCCTCCAGCGTGTCCAGGTGCGGGGTGCCACCGGTGCAGGCAGTAGTCCTGAAGTTCGCCACACTCGCTTCACACGCAGAAGAGGAGAAAGATGGAGGGCGGGATGCAAGCTCAGGCAGGCAGAAGTTGACGGGCACAACAGGAGGTGCTCTTTCATCACAGCACCACAAACGTTGGCTCACAGCGTTCATGAGTGGGCAGCAGTACAAGGAATGAGCCAGTCTCAGCACCTCGTTCCCCACAACGAATCTGTTTCTGGATACGGACTGGCAGCTAATAAACAGCACGCGCTGAAATAACCGCCGCCATGATCCCCCACAACCCCGACTGGGAAAGAGCAAACTGAAGCAAGCGATCCCAGGAGATCGTTTTGCTCCCACAGAGGAAAGCGCTGCTGTGGAGACACTATGTGCCGCCTGCGTGTGTGCAATGGAAGACGGGGCAACTTGGTTTCGGAGGTGTGCTGCCACCACCGCCGTGTACGCACCCCAGAAGCAGCACCCAGGAAAGAACCCACTCTGGAGCCGCAGCTGCAGAGTCCCGCGGCCGCAGGAAACACACGGCCTGCTAGGGAGGCGCTGCCATCTCCCTCGGGCAGGGGGGCGCAGGACACTGCCCAGGGGGGCGATGCCCTGCCAGCAATTCTGAAAGCAGCGCAGATGAAATGGGTGCACAGAGAGGTGGGTGTGCGAACGGGCGTGCAGCCTGCGGGAAGGCGTGGGGGGACCATGCCGTGCAAAGCCTGGCGCAGCAGAGCCCAAAGCCGCAGGTCCCACGTGGCCGCCACTCCAAGGGGCACTGCACTTGGGGCGGCAGTGCAAGAGCACGTCTGGCTCCAGCTCTGAAAGCAAAGCGGCACCAGCAGCAGAAGTCACATGCGCTTTCTGCTTCTCTTTCGAGTGATTCCCATTTAAGGAGGTCAGTCGCAGACTCACATCACATCAAGTGAAAGATCTCTTCCTTTTTTGACCAAGTAATAGGAAGGCATTTCTTTCGAAGAGGAAGAGAAGTTATGTCAGTGAACTGCGGAATGCCTGGGAGCCTCAGCACGCAGGCCGGATCTCGCAGCGTGGCCCAGAGCCTGGTGCGCCTTCTGCTCCCCTCTGAGCTCTCTGGAAGCCCAAGCCTGACTCAGGAAGACAGTGGCTGCCGCGTTTCCCAAGCTGAGAGGCAGGTTAGTGCTGCAGAGAAGAGAACCTGGTGCAGAAGGTGTGGCACCTGCCAGCGTTTCTTTTGCAGGCAGGAAGCAGAGCTGAAGTGGTGAGTGATCACGCGGCAGTGCGCTTGCTTACGTGCAGACTGGGTCATAAGGCTGCTCTGAGGTGGCTTGAGCACCACTCTCCGCGAAAAGCACGAAAGACACATGACTTCCCACTGAAAATAAAACGATTTGTGCCCAGTGCACCTCAGGACATGAAACTCCCATGACTGACCAAAGGCTATTGCTTTGCCGCCCAGCTCTGCTCAGCTCCAGCAAGCCTTCCCCGAAAGAGACGCACCCACTCCTCCCACTGCCTCAAGCGGAGCTGTGGCTGCCCCAGAGCAGCGCCAGGCACTGGTGCGGGACCCAGTTACTCCGCTCCCGTCACTCTCCCATGGGGAGGGGTGCTGGCAGCCCCTCTGCTGGCTTCTGCCAGGACTACTTTTCATCCACTTTTCAAAAGGGGGAGGCCCGTCCTCTCCTCCTCTCCCCTCCTCTCCTCCAGGGAAGGCAGCGATGTCATCGGATGCGTCCAGGGGAGGAAGGAAGAGGACGGATGGTGCTGTTGATGCCCTGGCAGATTTGTGACAAAGTCAAGATGTTTAACCAGCAATAAAGATTTGGAACTGCCTGTGGAAATCGGTACATTGTGATGAATTAAATTTCAGGGATGACATTTAGAGAATGCAACCCGGTAGCCCCTGGGCTCCCCCAACTAACAAGAAGAAGAAAGAACAAGCAGTTGACAGAAACACCTTGAATGTCGCCTGAATGCAACACCTTAGCCTGGTGAGGGGTTTGCGAGCGTCAGAGAATCTAGCTTCGAGGCTTATGTACCTCAAAGGCACAGGACAAAGGACTGAAACCTGGCCAAGATGGACTGGCCAGTCAACGAAGGCTTGTTTTAATAAAAATGCCTTCATCAGGTGAAGGGACCGGGTCGTGCCAGCGGCTCCAGGAGCTCGAAGGGCAGGGACTCCAGAGAGCGCACAGCCGTTCCGGGGTGGCTTGTCTTGTCTGAGGGCTCTTGCAGGGGATTTTGCGTTCCTTCCGGGAGGGTGCTGGCCCCATGCAAGCTGAAATGGCATGGAGCTGCTGTGGGGTAGGACAAGGGATTCGGGGCAGCCAGGGATGTGAGGTTGGCAGGTGCTGCCCCACGCTTCTGGCTGGGTGTGTTCGGAGCTGGAGGGCAACATGAGGCGAGATGCTCCTGGGAACCTCGGCTCACAAGCAGGCAGCACCAGCTTAGTGTGGTGCTCACCATCGAGATGCCCTCCTCACCCAGCGGCCGAATGCCTGCAAGGAGCTAAAAATAAACTTCTGTTTGGGAACATCCGGTGTGTGAAGCAGAGTTTGTTTCTTCAGAACTTCATGAAAGCAGGTGCCTCTGGAATGAGAAACAGCCGCTGGAGGTGGCGGCAGCCATGGGGCCTGTGCTGAAATTCCCTCAGGTAGCCACCCGCCAACTGCAGAAGGCGATGGTGCTTGTGTCAGTCCACAAATCGTGAAGGAGTTAGTGGCACGGGCACGATAAGCTCCTTGTAAACCTGGAGACTCTCCCCACGCACAGCCCTCGCCCGCAAGGCAAACAGAGAAGTGCGGCTCCTTCTCCAAGGACATCGTTGCCAAATAGGGCCTGCCTCCCTGAAGCAAGCAGCTCTTGCCATCACTGCAGTCTCACTCGGCTGCAACGCTCGCGCTGCTATGGGACGCAGAGTCCCTGTTTCTCATGTGAAATATACGATCTGTTTAAAAATGGGTTTTGCACTCCTTTGCTTCAAAGCAACAATGCCTTTAAGAGTTAACAATATATTGTGGTGAAACAGATATATTGATGAATCAGGCTCTAGCTTATGAAAGGGCACAGTTGTGTTTTTGGCACAAACAAAGACTTGTCGCTGGTTTTGCAACAGCACACTAACACGGTTATGCCTTCTGCGTTTTCTGAATAGCATTGATAGGCCATCCCATGGCAAACCGTTCTCTGAGTAACTTATGACAAAAAATGCACACCACACACAGCAGACATCCAGGAAATGCGTGCTCGTGTAGGCAGTTCCCAACGGGACGAGAAAGATGGAGTCTGTTCAAGAAGTTTCGATAGCCTGCCAGTTGCAGTTTGGAGGCAGGGTGGGGAGTTAGGCAGCTTGCTGGAAGCACATTAGAGCAGAACAAAGGGTTGTGTGGGATTAAGGCAGCAGCCATGAGCATATCTAAGAGTGCGCCTGAGGAGGACGGGGAGCAGCCAGCACTGCGGAGAGGTCTGGGGGCGGGCAGCATGAATTCCTGGTGAGGTCAGGAATCCCACCGTAACCCTGAAGCCGTCCTTGCAGTCTCAGGCTTCCCGCAGCCATATTACAGCAAAGCTTTTGCTCACCTTGTCCTGACACTTACAACATAAAATCATACGTTAACAATCACTGACAGTAAATACAAGCTACAACAAAAAGTAACAATAAAACCTAAAATACAAGGAGTGGAGAATAAAATAAGAAGGCCCTTTGCTTTGTCAAAGCTTTGTTTTCCAAGTGGCATTGAAAGCCCCTCCCTTCATCGGTTGTTCCTCTTCTTATATCAGGAAGAGCAGCGCTGGGGCTTGCTGCCTGCCGGCGCACGATCCATGCAGGGAGCACAGGCGAGTCCTGCGTGGCTCTTCTGTCTCGCACACCACTTCCATCCACGACACGCAGACAGTGCAGCACAATAGACAGCATCACAATGGCTGGTGTGTCGTTGGCACGGATCTAGATGGCTGTGCACACAGGCCACCCGGGAGCGTCCACCGCCCAGCGGCAGAAGGGCCTGGTTTGATCCTGACCACTCCCAGGAGGGCTAGGAAAGGACCCTGCCGGCCCATGGCAGCAAGACTGGCTCGGTGGGGGGGCACCGCCCTGCATGGGGGGTGGGGCTCCCTGGGTCCCTGCTGGCCAATATCCCACACAGCTCCAGCACGCCGAGCATTGATCTGGGCAAGGTAGCTGACACACTTCAGGTGCGATGTGGGGGCAGAAGCGCGTATGTGAAACATGCTTCTTGTCCTGTCTGTGGTTTTGGGTTGCCCCATGGGAAGTGACTGTGTTTGTTGAGTGCGTTAGCAGCGGGTTCTGCTCTGCTTCCTTTATTTATGCTCAAATGGCAACCGGCTTCCGTGCAGTTTGTGCAACTGCAGCTTGACGCTGGGACCATCCACACAATTGCTGGCTGAGTTTCTAAACAAGCTGCCTTTCAGCAGCTCTTGGGAATGAGTGGGTGCTTTCGTAGGCACGTACTAATTCATTTCCTTTCGAAAAACAACCAACACAACAAAACCTAACAGTACCTCCAAGTTTCCATCTTTTTTAAAAGTTTAGCTTTCCTCACTTCAACCAATCACGTGCAGTCTGCCCTTTAAAGGTAGGCTGCAAAACTACGAACGCTTATCCCCATGTGCTTCCCATTAAGCTCAATGGGCTTGCTTGCATAGAAGTGAGCAGGATGCTCTGGGAAGCCTTCCCTGCTCAGTGCAAGGGCTGCTCTTCCATCCGTCTTTGCCCCACAGCTTGAGACCTGTGTGCACGGACGACCTCATATTTTTTATGCTACCGAACCATTTTGGTTCTGGTATATTACTCCAACAAAGATTGCAGCGTTCTTGCAATCTTGATGTGACTCACATCATCCTTCACCATTGGCTGGGCCAGGTAGCGCTGATGGGAGTTGTAGACCGAGACATTTGGAAGGTCATCCAATCCGTGCTGTAACAGGAACCGGAAAGAAAAAAGGATATATTCTGAGAGAGGCTTTTATTCTGCCGGTGTGTCACAGCACTGCGCTTTGTTATCTTGCATGTTACTTCAAAAGGCACCAACACTGAGATTTTAATAGTGGTAGGCAAACTTAGGTCAATGAACTTAACAGATGAAAAGACAGCAGACAGTTCCACTAAACAGTCTTTATTTGCTAATCTAGACGAAAGTTCTTTTTGTTTAATGTTTCAACAAAGAGAATAAGGGATGCTTATCAAATCTGCAAGTGACACAAAACTGGTTGGGATACTCTGGAAGACAGAAACAAAATGGAAAATGACCTTGATGCACTGGAACGCTGGGCTGAAAGCCAGAGAACGTCAGTACTGACTTCATTCTCTTGTAACTGAGCATTGAACTGGGCATGTTTAGCCTGGAAAAGAGAAGACTGAGGGGAGACAGGAGAGCCCCCTGCAAGTACCCGCAAGGCTGTCACACAGAAGGGACCCAGGATCTCTTCCCAATCATTCCAGAGTGCAGGACACGGAAAAGCAGGCTCCAATTACAGGAAGCCAGATTTCAGGTGGATACCAGGAAAAATTCTGATTTTTAGAGCAGGATGTCAATGGAACCAATGAGGTGGGGAGGTGAAGGGCTCTCCCACACTGGAGGCATTTAAGATGCAAGTGGGAAACTACCTGTTGGGAATGGTTTGACCTGAAGTCCTGCACTGAGCGGGGGCTGAACTTGACGGCCTTGTGGACCCATCCCAACTCAACTATTTTGTGAACTTCTATAAACTTCTGTGAAATGCTTTGAGAAATGTTTTGGAAGAAACCCCAAGGAGTGTCCGGGTGAAATCTACTTTGCAGCAGACTGTCGCTTGTGGCTGCCTGCCTGCTCCCTCCTGCATTCCTGGGTTCCCTTCTCTTTCTGCACCAGTTTTAAATCACCCACCCAGTGGCTTTCATGTCCCAGATCCAGCCCAGTTCAAGCAATGCATTTCTGCATCCGTGAGCTCCTCTTACGAGCTGCTGTGTCTCCGGATTTGTATGAGGAGTGCTGCTGTTGTTATGTGCTGCCCAATCAGATGTGACTAGTGGGACCCTATGAACGAATGCCCTCCCGAATGAGCTGCCCACGCCAGCCCTGCTCAGCTCTTGCAGGGCAGCTTTTTGGAGACAAGGAAAGGCATGGATTGCACCGAACGTCCGTTGGGTCTGGCGGCCCATTGGCAGCAGTGAGCAGCCAAATGTCCATGAGGAGCACAGGAGGGGCATCCCAGGGAAGGCCTTGCCATGCTCATCTCGAGCGTTCAGTCGGGGGAACTTGCTGCCACAGAGCACGGAGGTGCACTCTCCTGTCTCAGGGGGTGCCTGCTGGCAGGGCCTCTGTCCGGGGGAAGCCCCTCGCACTCTCCCACACCCCCCACATGCTGCCTGGCCCGGGCCTGGCCCCTGCCTGTGGGAGGAGGGTGCCTGGCCGGTGTCCCTGGCAGATGGGCAGCCAGCGCTCACTGCAGCTACATGGCCGTCCTGGGCTTAAGACGTTGCCCGAATCCGCCCGGTGTTGGCCTCAGGTCAGCCTTGGCGGGAGCAGTGCGCATGTGCAGAGCCGCCACCTGTTGCCATCCGCAGAGCCTCCCCGGGGCGGGGTGGGGGGGCATGTGCTGATTGCGGCGGACGATCAGGCCCACGCCGGGGCAGGCAAAGACGCCGCTGTCCACAGCCAAGCACAGTGGACAGCCAGTATCTCTAACTGGGCTCAGAAGTGTCCCGGGAACTCGTGCCAGCGAGCCAGAATGCTGTCTGGACCCTCTGAGCCCTGCTTTCAGTCTGACGCCCCCATGAAACCTCAGCTGGGGCAGCCAGAGCAATCAGATATGAAAAGTTGAATTGGCCTTTCTTTTCTTGAGCCTTGCTTTCTTTTACATGACCCAGCCATCTCTCTCAGCCTTTCTGAAGAATGACAGCGCGTTCGCCACTGGTTGCAAAATCTTCACTAGCTTCACTGATTTCCTATGACTCTGCTTGTTGCAGGCATGTTTTATGTGAACCTGATTGTTTTCTTTCACGTGATAACTTCAGTGAAATACACAGTCTGGAGCTGTTCAGTTCCTGTGGTTCTCATTCGACTGTCCAAGAATTTATTCTCTTACCCGCCTCACTTTTAGGAGTGAAAAACACTTTCTATAGCATTGCCATTTCTATGTTGATGTATTCATTGGATTATTCACCCTACTAGGAAACTGGCCTTACATTCTAGATGCATGTTTGGGTTGCCGTCTTTCCCCCAGTGACAAATTCATCTTTGTCAAAGATAATGAAACTCATGCAGCCCAACAGTTCATCCTGTGTGTGGCTTGGCTTGTTCTTGGCTGAGGTGGTGTTTTCAGGAAGGAGGTCAATGCCATGTCCTGAATTTTGGTTGTTAGATGCAAAAACTTCCAACTGTTTAGAAATTAATGTGCCCTAAACTGCACACAACACGTATCTAACTCCAGATTTATAATTAATTTTGATACCAGTGAGCTTATGAACTGGCTTCCATCCTATAACTTCCAATGACACTTATCTTCACAGATCTTCTTAGAGTGCAAAATGTCATACATAGAAACATAGAAACAGAGTGAGTCAGAAGGGGTCTCCCAGGCCATCTAGTCTGACCCCTGGCTCTAGCCGGCTCCACTCATGACATGCCCACCATGTGCATGACCAGCCTGTCTTTGAACACCTGCACCGATGGGGCCTCAACCACCTCCCGTGGAAGCCCATTCCACGCCCTCGGGGTCCTAACTGTCAGGAAGTGCTTCCTGGCATCCAACCAGAATCTTGGGTTCCTGAGCTTTGTTCTGTTGGAGCAGGTCCTGCCCTCTACTGCAGGGGAAAGCAGGTCTCTACCCACCTACATGTGACGCCCCCTCACATCCCTGTATGACGCCAACAGATCCTCTTGGAGTCTCCTCTTCTCTAGGCTGAAGAGACACAATTCCCTCAGTCTCACCTTATATGGCTTTTGCTGCGAACCAGCCACCATCCTAGTGGCCCTTCACTGCACCAATTCCAACCTGACTATATGCTTCCTGTAATCTACAGCTCAGAACTGAGCACAACACTCCAGTTGCAGGCGCACCAGAGTCGTATAGAGTGGTAGCAATACCTCTCTCAATCAAGAAGCCACACTTCTGGCTATGCAACCAAGGGTGGCGTCCGCCCTCTTGACCACCGCATTACATGGCCAACTCATGTTCAGCCTGCAGTCAACCAGCACCCTGAGGTCTCTTTCACAAGTGCTGCTCTCCAGCCACTTGTCCGCTAACCTGAACTTGCAGCTCCCAACTTACCATGGCCAGGGAATACTGAGAACTGAGGTGGGGATACGGGGTTCCGCTCCGAGCATTGGGCAAGACTGCACTCTCACTGCCCCATCTAAGTGTCTGCGTTTGCCTCTGTGCCTTTGATAGCGCTGACCTGCTCAATTCCTTTGCAGGTTCGGCTTCCATGAAGTTCTGCCCTCATCCTGCTCCCACCAGTCTGATGATTAAGTCAGAGTTCAAGCCAGGGGATTTCCTTCTCCCTGCTGGCCTTTTCCTGCAGAACTCTTCAAGCTACAGGACTGCCTGGAGATGATTTCACAGGATCCGTCCTATGGTCAGGCTCTGTGTGGTGACTGGCTCAGGCAGGCACAGCTACTCAGGGGTGCAGCCTCAGGTGGGACGAAAGGCGCTGTCCCATTGTCAGTGCTGAAGAGAGAGGCAGCTGCCCGCCTGGGGGCTTCTGCTCCTGGAACGTGGGGTGCTGTGCTTTTGCCCCACCCGACAACATGTCTTAGGCCGGCCTGCTGGCGCGCCTGCCTTGCTCGGCGTCTCCACACACCCGGGTGATACACCCACCAGTGCAGAGGGTGAAATTGTAAATATGCACTGTGTGTCACTCACGGAAGTAGATGTTAATCATTCACAGGAAGGGAAACTGAGTTGGGAGCCAGCGCTGCCATCCTTTGTCTCCCTGTTTCCTGAAACCTTCTGTCTGTGCTACTCGAGTCTTGGCTCTCTGTGACTATATTAAGACATGATGTGGAAAAGGGAACAGACGCCCACTGGGCTTTCAGTTTCCTGGGCAAACAGGAGTCAAGAGGATGACTCGGGGTGAGTAGCAGTGAGGAGAGAGGATTGGCTGCTCCATGGGCCCCCAAACTGCCTCCCGGGGCCCTTCCTGGGTCCTGCACAGTGGCTGCTGTGGCCGCCATGAGCAGCCCTCATCCAGGCACAGCTGGGCCAGAGGCCCCCCTGGTCAGGTGCAAAGGACAGGGCATGGATGTGCATGCAGGGGGGTGCCCCACCAATCCTGGCACCTGCCCCCACATGCTCTTGAGGGCAAAATGCTGCCAGAGCGACATGAGAGGTAACAGAGGCTCCAAGAGTTCAAGGAAAGCAGCACTTTCTGTTCCTGTTCTCTGGAAAGCAGAAAGGGTCATGATTACAAATGATGAAACTGTGTCCAGGACCTTAAAAGGCATTTGTGTTTTCAACTTCCACAAGATGAGCCAGCTTCCAGCTACTTAGTTAGAACAAAAATGACCCATCCTGCTTCCATATTCTTGGAGGCATCAGAAGCTTGTTCATGAGGGCCTCTCACGATCCTTCGTGGCTCTCTGGACTTTGGGACAACTCGCAGGTGCAGTAGTTTCGAAGTGCCAGCATGGTGCAGAGGGTAAGCGCATAGGACGGGGACTCCTGTGATCAAGGTACTAGTCCCCACTCAGCCATGGAGCTCCCTGGGCGACTTTGGGCCAGTCACAGCCTCTCAGCCCAACCTACCTCGCAGGGTTCTTGTTATGAGGATAAGATGGAAAGGAAGAGGAGAATTATGCAAACTGCCATCATTTCCTTGAAAGGAAAAAAGCCAGGAAACAAATATAACAAATAAACAATTGTTGTTGAGTCTGAAAGTGGGAAGCTTATCTGTTGTTAGGGTGGCCGCCTCCCCCAGCTCCGCTCTTGCTGCTTCCATCCCTGTTTCTGTGGCCAGCACTGAATAAGCACAGCATCGCTCATGTGTTTTCCTCCTCAGCACAGCCAGCACAGATCAGACTGATGGGCCTCTGGCCCCTTCGGCTCCGCTCTCCTGTGATCCTGTGACCCTCCTGTCCTAGGTTTGCGAGGCTGGGGCCTCGCCAGAGACGTGAGCTCATGCTTCTGCCTTACACAGCTGTACTTGCAGAGGTGGCTTTTGTGCTGCGCATGCAGATGCCCGGGAGAGGTCTGCATGCACCATCAGGGCGGCCCCACTCCCAGCTCAAAGGTTCATCTAATCTGCAAACTGCGTGTTTGAACAGGGATATTAGATTTTGCAGATGCAAGAAAGGATGCAGAACACTTCAGAACAAGTGCAAGACAGGAAGATTGCATATACCGTGGACGATAAATGTAACCTGGCAGACAACACCAATGCCGATGGCTCACGTTTCACCTTTGGGGTTCAACACGGTTTGCCAATTAACTCCATATGTGTTATGTACTGGTAAACTAGCAGCATTTGAGTGAAACGAGAGAAGCTTTTTCTTCCCAGTAAACCAGATATTTAACTTGTACTGTTACTATGCATGAAGCACCACATGCTTTCTAAAGGTGCATCAGAGTGTTTTGAGAACAGTGAAGGTCTCAGCTTCTGTAGCAATACAAGCGGGCTGTCCCTGCAGAGGAATGCAGGAGGCCAAGCAAATCCCAGTCCCTAGTTGGCAGAGGTGGTGCTGCATGCGAAAAAGACCGGGGGCTCAGGCCACAGGTGCACAGGGTTGGACATGCTGCTCAAGGACAGGCTGGACATGCCCATGGTGGGCATGTCGTGAGCGGAGCCGGTTGGAGCCGGGGGTCAGACTAGACAGCCCAGGAGTTCCCTTCTGACTGTTTCTATGTTTCTATGTAAATAAGATTTAAAAATCTCTCTCTCTCTCTTCCCCCCACCCTGTGTTTTTAAAAGCTCCTATCTCTTAAGGACACCCCTAACCTGGGCAGAAAGGCATGGGAGCCCAGCAGCAGGGGGCCAGAGGCCAGGCACTCTGGGGCAGGCGAGGCGACCGGGAGCAGCAGGGCCCTTGCGCCTTGTCCCAGAAAGCGTGGGGGTAGCCGATGGGCCGGATGGGCCTCCCAGCGTCCCGAGGCTCCAGCCCTGGGGGGCTGCCCCCGACACTGCCTCCGTCAGTAGGGATCGCTGCTGGCAGGGCGGTGCTTGACTCACTGGCGCACCACACAACGCACGCCCCAAACCAGCCTTCTCATGCTTTTTCTGCCATTATAGCTCAGGTTTCTTAGGACCAGCAATAGCATGACTAATAAGCTGAGCTTTCTCCTTAGCATGTATTTCTGCGTGTGCTGAACTTGCATGCTATTCTAGGAGAGATAGAGGTAGTCTCAGGGGCTGCAAGGAACAACTAGCTGAAAATACCCCAATACACATCTAAATCACACTTTCCTAAATGGTGCTTACATTTGCAAAAGTTAGGGCAGGGTGAAAGGGGATTTGGCTTTGCTTTTGGGAAGGAGCTTGAAGTACCTTTTCCCCCTGCTTTGCACCAGGCAAGGTGTGCACAACGGATGCCAAAACCCCAAACAAACGCCATGCAAACGGGCGGTTTTCTTGCGCACACCCCCTTCGTGCTGCAGGATCGGAGTGGCTTCTTCGGCTGTGCCTGCACAGCAGCCCCTTCACCCATCAATCTGAGCAGCTGTGAGCACAGCCCGCAGCAGAGGCAGCCTCCCAGGGGTGGCAGCATGCGCCAGCTCCGGGCAATGCGCTACGGAGTGCAGTCAGCAAGACCGCTATCTCAAAAGAGCACAGCTGGGCTGGCCCGTGGGTTGGCTCATTTCCAGAGGCCTCCTCCGGCGCAGTGGGCAGGAGAGCCCCTGCCTTGGTGTGTGGTCTGCAGAGTCCCTGCATTGCTGTGTTGGCTGCCAGAGACAGGCGCCTCCTTCCTGCCTGGGGCGTCCCTGGGAGGCTGCCAGAAGCTGGAAGAGGAGAAGAGGCAGCGGGAGGGAGGGAGGGAGGGAGGCAGCCAGCCAGCCAGGAGGAGCTTGATTGTCATGACCTACCTTGATGGGCTGTCAAGACTGCCCAACCTTTCCGCGTCTCGAAATAGAAAATTGGTTACACGGAGAGTTATAAATACTTTTGCACGGATGTGCACTGCTCTGAACTTTGGTTTGTACATGCATGGGGGAACTTATTTTCCCGGGAAAGCGGACTTTCCATCTGCATCCGCCTGGGGATACAAAGAATTCTCCGCATTTTGGAGATCACTTCCTCCTCTCCTTTTCGCTTATCTGAGTCAGTGGCCCAGCCCTTCCTCTCACTTCCTTCTCTCTGACTGAGCTGCTTGTATTCTCCCCACCCTTCCTTTGTGAACCCGTGGAGGATTTTGGAACAGACCCTGGAGGGGAACGTAAGGAAAACCCCTCACTAAATGGGAAGCAATGCACAGTGAAACAGGTGATAACAGGCTTGTGATATGCACTTGGACATGCCGGGCTGGGCTGTACGGCTGCTTTCTCCACGAGGGTTTTCCCCTTGAGCTGTGTGCTCCCACTGCAGCTGATGAGGAACCCCTGTGCCAGCGCGCACACCTTCAATGACAGGGCCGCTGTGGGGGAGAGGATTTGGTTGGTTTTTCTTGACCACTTAGGGGAGACTTGCGCAGAACGTTCTTGAATTTTGAATTTTGGTGATGCAGCTTCTCCTTCCTTTGAAAAACGAGATCGCAGACATGATCGTGCTTCAGTCACATCGTTCCTCTTGGCAGCTGCTCATGCTTGTTTAATCAGCACTTTCTTCCCCAACTCTTGCCTCTTCTTCCTAGTTTAGTCTAACGGTGATGTTTGCCAATCAGGGATCGCCCTGTGGAAGTGGGCAAGCCTCCTATGCTTACACACTATGGCCAACACTAAATGTGCTTTCAAGAATGCAACATGCACAGCAATTTCAAGAAAACTGCATGGAGGCACCTCTGTTGTAGTGACCTCCCTCTTTGTGGAGAAGAAATGTAGAATCCTAGAATAGTAGAATGGGAAGAGGCCATGAAGGCCATCGAGTCCCCCCCTCACCGCTGTTGCAGGACACTACTTTACACCCTCCCACTCAGAGGGCTGTCCAGTCTTGTTCTGAACGTCTCCAGTGTGGGAGAGCCCCCCACCTCTCCGGGCAGCTGGTCCCACTGCTGTATCGCTGTGACAGTGAGGAAGCTCTTCCTGATGTCCAGCCTGAATCTGGGTTGCTGCAGCTTGAGCTGGTTATTCCGTGTCCTGCACTCTGGCATCAGCAAGAAGAGATCCTGACCTTCCTCTTTGTGACAGCCATTGAGGCACTGATAGACATACCTGGTTGGCAACCATTGGGCAGAAGCTGGCGAGTGCCCAAGCACACACACCACAACACAGAGTCTACAGCACGGTCACACAACAAAAGAGAGTCAGCGAGGGCCGGAGACCAATCAGTCACCCTCCCCCACCACAGGCACCACTGCACCCCTAAGGCAGACCAGCCTCCCAGGTGTGTGCAGAGATCACCTGGATTCAGCTGTGCCCCCAGGAGTCCTGGTGGGAACGCCAGCCCAGGAAGCAGCAGCCCTTGCTCCCTCGCCATGCAGGGTACAGAAGGGGGCTCCGCCATGCTCCTGGGGTCAGTCGCCATGGTCAGACTTTTGCTGTGATGGAACTTATTCTTGAGAATGAAAATTCTCTCACGTCTCCCTCTCTTGTTGTGCTGAACTGGCCGAGTGCACCAAGGTCTGGCCTCCTTGAGTCCTTCAGCAACAGGCTAACCAGCTACTGCAGGAGCAGCTGCAAGATGGCCTCCCCAGAACGGATTTCCTGACTCGGGGGAAAGCGGTGTGTGCGGCAGGACCCCCCCCATGTCTGCATGCATTGTGCGTGTGTGGTGGGCCCACAACAGCACTTCTTAGCACATCTGCTCAGATATAGGTGCCACTGGAACCAAGGTCCATAGAGCTGGAACCTTGGTGGCTTTCAAAATATTTTTGGGTGGATCTTTGTGATTGAGGCCTTTGATTCTTTATAGCTGACCTACCAGGGGCTTTTCGGTGTGCATCTCTAATATATTGTACTGCCCCAGAAGACTCTGGGAGAAAGAGGAAGATATAAAGATGATGATGATAATCCTACCTAAATGTTTGGTCTCTTACTTTTTTTCTTTAAAATAACACTCCTTCTCTGCACAGACATCTTGCACTGGAAGATCAGGGCTTGTGTGGTGAGTCACTTTGTTTCACGTGAAGATACCTGCAAATGGAGAGAGCCAGTGTGATGTAGTGGTTAAGAATGTGGGACTGGGACTCAGACGATCTGGGTTCTAGTCCCCGCTCAGCCATGGAGCCAACTGAGTGACTTTGGGCCAGTCACAGACTCTCAGTCCAACCTACCTCTCAGGGTTGTTGTTGTGGGGATAAGATGGAGGAGGAGAATGATGTAAGCTGCCTTGAGCCCTTTGTAGGAAAAAGGCAGGATATAAATAGGGGCGGGGGGGGGGAATGGCACACTGGCTTCCTTTATCATTTGCATGATTGAAGTGGAAGAAACCACTTCTTCTCTTAATTGTCTGTTAGTACACTTTATCTGAAACGTAATACTGAGATAGAAGTACCATATTTTTTGCTCTTTAAGATGCACCTGACCATAAGACGCACCTAGTTTTTAGAGGAGGAAAACAAGAAAAAAAATATTCTGAATCAAATGGGCACCTAATCACAGGCACATTCCCCATCACTTCCCCACGGGCTGCACATCTGACAGACTTACTGCACACACATATTCGCTCGATAAGACGCACAGACATTTCCCCTTACTTTTGAGGGGGGAAAAAGTGAGTCTTATAGAGCAAAAAATACGGTACTCCTCAGCTGATGGTTCCATTGGCTATATTCCACAAATGTGAGGGGTAGGGTTAACTTTACCATTTCAGATGCAAAGATAATATAATTTGCATAGCATCTCTAGAAGGGATCTATATTAGATGCACTGTAGAATTACTTCCTCCAAAAAGCTCCTCCCATCACACCTCGATGTTTTGATGCATATGCCCAACATTAGAGTCCTATGTGGCATATCAGATTATGAAGTTTCTATGTGCGCTGGTGAATTTCTATCAAGTGTTTTATTTAAAAAAGTGATGTAGATATTGCATCTGGATTTCAGATAGGAGGACAATAGTTGATGAGCAAATTAAAGAGATTTTAAAAAATTGAACATGGGCCGAATGTTAGCATCATCTGGGCAGTCGTGCAGAATGTGGAAGAGCCAACACCCCCTTCTTAGGGGTGCCCCCAAGTCCCCAGACTGCTGCATGGGTGCAGGAACTCAGGATTAAAAAATGTTGCTTCAGACATGAGCCAGAGGCAAAATGCCACACGCCAATTTACCGCGAGTGCACTCTTTGTCGGATCCAGCAAGAAAAGTCCAGGGTCAGCCAGCTGCTTTTGATACAGTGGTACCTTGGCTCATGAACGCCTTAGTTCACGATCAAATCAGGTCTCGAGCAGAAATTTCAGAAGAATTTTGCCTTGGGTCACAAACTCTACATTGAGTGATGATCGCAATTGTGCCCCCCTTCCCCGCATGGGTGCGATCGTGGTCCTGCTCGGGGGAGAGATGGCCATGATCGTGGTTGCGCTCATGCAGGGGAGACGGGCACGATCCCAGTCGTGCTCGTGGGTGGCGGGGGGGGGAGATGGCCACAATCTTTGTTGTTCTTTGTCACTTTGTTTCAATTTTTTGTGATTTAAAAAGTGGTTACAGAACAGATTGACCTTATTTACATTGAACCTTCTGGGGAAATCTGACTTGGCTCACGACCAGTTTGAGTCGCAACCAGACTCCTGAGATGGATTAAGTTTGTGAGCTGAGGTACCACTGTATTAGGCCTCTTGCTTTTGGTCATTTGGCCACTGTGCAATTGTGCGTTTCTATGTATTTTGATGGCTGGCCTACTCGAGTGTTTCCACTGACAGCGGAGATTATAGACAGTCAGGGCCCTGATCAGCTTTGGTGATCCACAGGGTTACACAGAGTGCTGGACCCATTCCATGTTTGAATGCCTCACTGCTACTCACGAGCACCCCGCTTCCGACTGGGAGGCCTCTACGGGCATTTTGACTGGAGCACTGGCCCCAGACTGTGAAGGCTGCAAGGCAGCACACTGGGCTGGGGCGCGAGGCAGGGGCTTTCACCAGCTGCCTGGAGGAGGGAGCAGAGGGGCTGAGCAACTGAGCTCTGAGTGGCTCTGCCACTCCAAGGGGATGGGCCAGTCTGGCTGGAGGGCCAAGCTGGGCATGCAGCTCAGTTGCCACAGCACCGGAAAAGGAGGCCAAGACACATCTAGGCATGCAGGACCGAGTGCAGGATGATTCACGGCATTCTGGAAGATTCCTGTTCTCTACCAAATTTTGGAAGTGACTGTACTATAGGATTTCTTGCAGAGAGCAAAGCTGGCTCTCTTGCTCCCTTTGAGCCCAGAACAGAGCTCAGGGGCTAATTCTCCTTCTCTGGAAAAGGAGGAAAGATGACCAGGCGGGGTTGTAACGGAGCCCTGAAATCTCACACAGGACTTATCCCAAGCCCACCGCAAGAGCTTTGGGAGCTGGTCCTCAAACGCATGGCCCTGAGGATCAGAGCCGAAGGGGTGTAGCCCACGCTGAGAAAGGTCACCTGTCCTCTGAAGAGAAGAGAAGAGGAGTGCGCACATGAGCTCACTATCAGGTGCAGGGACTGAATGAGCAATTGCTGAACCACCGGAGGCTTTCCTGGCCCGGGGCGACCGGATCCTTTGTTTGCGGGCTTAGCCTGGCCACTCCTGATGAGCTGGAATGCAGCCACTACAAAAACGGAAAGCTTCCTGTTTGTGGCCTGTCCTGATTCACAGGCATGTGAACAGCTCTGGGTAACCAGGGCTGCTGCTGGAGGGGGGAAGCGGAATCTCAGGGCAGTCTGGAAGCAACACCTTCCGGCCCACAAAGCCATTCTGAACTGGGGGCAGAGGCCACAACAGAGGAGCAGGTGCCCCAAATCCAGAAGGATCTGGGCAGATGATGCAAGTGGGCAGGAGACAACGGGATGGCGCTCAATGTGGAGAAGTGCAAGGTCTTGCACTTGGGGCATAGGAATAGGTGTCATAAGCACAGGTTAGGGGACAAGTGGCTGGAGAGCAGCACTTGTGAAAGGGACCTCGGGGTGCTGGTTGACTGCAGGTTAAACATGAGTCAGCAGTGGGATGTGGTGGTCAAGAGGGCGAATGCCACCCTTGGTTGCATAGCCAGAAGTGTGGCTTCTAGATCAAGAGGGGTATTACTACCACTCTACACGACTCTGGTGCACCCGCAACTGGAGTATTGTGTTCAGTTTTGGGCCCCTCATTACAAAAAGGATATAGCCAGGTTGGAGTCAGTGCAGCGTAGGGCCACAAGGATGGTGGCTGGTTTGCAGGGGATGCCATATGAGGCAAGTCTGAGGGAACTGGGTCTCTTCAGCTTGGAGAAGAGGAGACTCTGAGGGGATCTGTTGGCGACATACAGGTATGTGAGGGGGTGTCACATGCAGATGGGTAGAGACCTGTTCTCCCCTGCAGAGGAAGGCAGGACGCGCTCCAACGGAGCAAAGCTCAGGAAACCAAGGTGCAATTTGGATGTCAGGAAGCATTTCCTGACAGTTGGGACCCCGAGGGTGTGGAATGGGCTTCCACGGGAGGCTGAAATCCCACTGCACTGAGGAGCCTGCTCAGTCCAACATGCTGCAGCTCCTTGGGAGATGTTGCTGTGGAAAGTCTTCCCTGGATGGCGGGTGTTCAAAGGCTGCTCCTGGCTCTGGGAACACCTGCCTCAAGTGGCTGAGCGGGACTTGGGCAAGCATTTCGCCCTTCACAGCTGCCCTCTGCACTGTGGCCAGCTGACACCCTCACCTCCTGGCTTCAGAGGTCGTGGCGGCCATTTGATTGTGCCATTTTGATATTTGTCTCCTTCTCCCACATACTAAGGGACTGGTGAGGTGATAGCCAAACCAAGGTGTTACATCCAATGAAATCTAGTCCTAAAGCTGAATGTGTGGTGAATGAATGGCGGAATGAGACGCAGGAGTGGGCGGACAGAAGGATCCTGTGCGTATGCGTGCAGAGGCTGACTGGGCCCCATGGCCAGGCAAGCGTGGCCACGGCCGGGCTGGATGCTCGGCTGGCCAGCCCCCTTCGCGAACACCGCCTTCTCCCTGCTCCGCTGGGAGCCCACGCAGAAGGCGGGATGCAGCGTGGCTGCATCTGGGAGCGCACCTGCAACGCCGCTCGCAACGAGCCACCGTGCCAGCAGCAGCATGTTTCTGGTGGGCGATGTGCAGCTTTTTGGGATCTTCACTGCTTGGGCAGTTTTTAGTGACAAAGGATTGTTCTCAACCAGTCCTACATGCCACCAGCTACGTGGCACAGGAAGCAGCTCAAGTGCTCACTGGGCTTGAAGTGAGACAGACAGACAGACAGACAGACAATAAATCTCTGGGAACATGCAGATCATGATCCAACAACCGTTAAGCCCTTGGAGCTGCCCCTAATTTCAGTTATTTTGATAGGTTATTGGTTTCAGACAGTTAAGCATGTGCTTAATTTTCCCACTGGAGCAAATCAGATTAGAAAGGGCTTGGTTGCACCTAACTTTAAGAAAGAAGCAGCTGGAGAAGGTGACACATGCTATTAGGAAATGAGATCACCGTGAAAATAATTAGAAGTCACTTGAGAGGAATCTTAATGATTGACGCTCACTTCATCTGAGCCCTTTCTCTGGAGTCTCCAACCAAAAGACATAACAGACACCTGTTAAAGGCGGGCCTTTTTGGCAATGACACCAACACTGTTGGCCATCTTTCCCTGGGAGAACCTGGGGGCACAGATGCTGTGTAGCTTTCGATAGCGGGCTAAACCACACATCTCTTCCTAAACCTAATCAGATTGCTCATTGCTGCTGTGCTACGGCTGCTATTTATTTCGGTCTGTTCTTACACTTCCATACAGCCCAATAACCAAAGCTTTCTGAGCAGTTTGCAACAGTATTGTAAACGCCAAGTAGTATTGCAATGCTACAAAATCTTGTTTAAAAGTAACATAAATTGGAAACAGTTAAAAACACAAAGTGAAGAATAACCCTGTAGAAGAAGCGCCTGAGGTAGGTGATCCACTCAAGCCCCTGAAGATCCCACCTCTTCAAAAGCTCAAGCATGAAGGACCATCTTAACCTGGAGCCCAAAAGTGACGAGGGTGGACCAGGCAGGCTGCCTGGCAAGGGCAGTCCTCCGATGGGAGCCACAAGCGAGGAACTCTTCCCTCTTGACAGCTCCCAAGCCTCCCCTGGAAGCAGCGCTCGGAGGGAGGCGCCTGGGCTTGGGCAGGCTCCGGCCAGGAGTGGCACGCAGTCAAGCGCTGCCGTCCCGAGCCGTAGGGTAAATCTGAGGCACGCACCTTGGATGGGGCCTGCAAGCGTGCAGGCAGCCAGCATGAACCACCCAGAGCTGGCCTGACACATCTGGCTGCTTGGCTCCCAGTCGTTAAGTGGGCAGCTGCATTCTGCACCAGCTGCAGCCTCTGAACGTTCTTCAAGGGGAGCCCCACGTGTGGCTTAGCGCAGCGCAGTCCTGTTGCTGAGTGGTTAGCAGAGCAGAGATGCCTGAAGCCAGGCTCTTCCCGCCCCTTCTTGGCAGCAAGCATCCCTCCCTCAGTTCTGCTTCGTCTGTTGGTCAGGGAACGGCCTCTGCCATCGCGAGGCTGAATGTCTCCCCGGGCTGCCTGCGCCTCTGCTGCCCACCGGCCCACTGTCCAGCTTGGCGATCCTGCTCTGGCTCACGCCTCCTCCCTCCCGTGCCATGAGCTCTCCAGATAGCCCCCCACTGCCCCCATGGGCCTTTTGCGCACAACCACGCATCCCCCCCAGGAATGTCACGGGGACCCACACTATGGGAAAGATTTACTCTTATGTTGTAAGCCGCCCCGAGGCTATTGCAAGGGGCGGCATATAAATTTTTAAATAAATAAATAAATAAATACTCGGAAGAAACCAGAGGTGAGCGGCAAATGCGCCTCTTTGGCAGCAGTGCCGGCTCTGCAGCCTGGAATCTGAGTGCCCCCCAGAGCTCACCTCTGTGTGGGATGCAGGCCTGCTGCTTCTGTGACTGGCCCCATTCCCCAGCCCCACAAGACCCTGCCTGCATCACACGCAGCACAGCGCCTGTGCAGGGATGCGCTGAGGGCACTGAGCTGCCTCCGGGGCTGCTCTGGGGCACGCAGATCTGTGCCATCGCTGCTCGCCCCACCTGCAGTCTCGGGGCGAGGCAGCCACCCGACAGGCCGCTCTAGCACAGCCATGCTGGGGAGCCAGAGTGGAGGCTCGTGCGGGGCTCTCCCTCGCCTCCGCCTGGCAGTGGCGGGTGCCATGGGCTCAGAGGTGGGGAGGCCTGGCCACCCAGGATCGGGGGCTGGCGGGCAGAAGAGGCTTCACAAGATGGCGCCTCTCTCCGGTGTGTCTGCCAAAGGCCTTGCTGTGACTCCATCCAGACCCACACTACGCCCTGCCGGCCCTGCAGGCATGGCTGGTGGTGTCCCACCATTTCCCCAGAGCAGCCACGGGGGTGGCCTGCCACAGCCACCGAGCCGTGCGGGTCCTCCTGTGGAACATGCCCTCAGGCTGCTGAAACTCAGCTTGGCAGGGCTCCCTACACACCTGGCTCCCTGCAGATGAGGGAAAGTGCCAGAACTCCTTCTTGGGCGCTGGGATGTGCGGAAGTCTCTTCTTCCAGCAGCTCTGAAAACTATGGGAAGAAGGTGTTGTGGTGTGCAGACCTCGCGTGCGCTGGGCCGCTGGGCCACTCTGCTAGTCAAGGACTCTGGGGGGCAAGTTCTCTCATGGGACTGGACTGCTGCCCCTCTGCAGCAGGCGGCCTTTCTCCAGGGAGGGTGTCTGGGAAAGAGCTGGGAAGGCTCTGGGAGAGGCAACGGGGTGCTGTTAGGTGCTGGGTCAGCATTCCAGTCTGCCTGGGAGTGTGGTCATCCCGGCCAGTGATGGAGCAGAGTGTGTCCTGCTGGCAACAGCTCCCGGAGGCAGCCTCTGCGTGCTGCTCTCTGGCATGGCGATAGGCTGGCTCTGGGGGAAGCGCCTGTGCCACAGGCGCGGGAGGCGCTAGTGGGCCCAGTGACCGTGCTGAGATGCATTGCAGACAACGGAAGACTGGAGGGAGGAAAGGAAGGCTGAGTGAGGAATGAGGTGCTTTCAGGGGACACTCTACTTCTGTGTTGCCCACGCACCCCCCCCCCCCCGAAGAAGCAGCCTTAAAGAGCTGGAGGAAGGCCTTTGCCTGGAAGCGAAAGGCAGGCCGACTCAGTGCAGCATCGAGGGAAACTGCATCAGGCAGATAGGACTTCACAGCATGGCTGACGCGAAGGCTGTGATTCTGGGCAGCGGGGGGAGCCACTTTGCTGCTGGGAAGCAACAAGGGCAGGTGGAAGCCTGGGGGAAAGTAGCGGAACCGGCCCGAGATGGGAACAGAGAGCAGTGTGCAGGAATGAGGCAGGTGGTGATGGATCTGTTGCTAGGCAGAGTGGGATAGACGAGGTTAGGTGGCTGGAGTGGCCCCTGTAGTTGCCACTCTTCCCAAGGGACTCTGTGAGACTTGCACTTCCAGATCACGGAAACCACGATCCTGCATCAGATGCCACGATAAACCATTGTGGCACAAAGGAGCGATAGAACCATCTTCTGTTTCTTATCATGGCTTCTAAAGACCAAATGGACCACGCTGTGATACCATGACCACGCCTGGACAGCACAAGAAACTATTGCTAAAAACTACAATGGGCTGTCATGTTGTGCGATTCTGGCCAGGGACAGAGTGATGGGCAACCTATGTAAGGACTGTGTGTGTTTCCACCTGGTGAAGAAATGGGTTCTGGCAGATTGTGGCTGTGGGACTTAAACAGCAGACAATGTTTAGAATGGAGGCGGAGGCTGAGAAAAACTCAGATCTAACCATTGGTGTGGCAGCTCCAACTACAGGTCGGCACTGAGGTTTTGTATCTTCAGGGCCATGCGCCGCAAGAATCCACCACCCATTCCTGGTATCTGCCAGCGAGATGCACCACCCCAGGGGCAACTGGCCACATTGACCGTTCCGACAGCCAGGAATGTTGAACAAACGGCTTCTCCAGAACCGCTTTGCGAAAGGGGATGCTGCTCTGGGCTTGGTTCTTTCCTACACACCAGAGCAACATACTGTATTTTTCCGTGTATAAAATGCTACTTTTTCTTAAAAACATTTACCTAAAAATGAAGGTGCGTCTTATATATGGGGGGTCGCAGGCCCCCTGGGGGGGAAATGCTGTGGGGGGGCAGCAGTGAGGCAGTGCACGTGGGCAGGTGGGGGGGCATTGAGGTGGCGTGCACAGGACAGGGGGCAGTGCGCAGGGGGCGGTGAGTGAGCGCGTGTGGGGGGGCGGCATACGGGGGGCGGCTAGGCGGTGCGCACGGGCAGGGGGGGCAGCGAGCGTGGGCAGGGGGCAGCACATGGGGGTGGCGAGCATGTGCAGGGGGCGCTGGGGGGCGGTGGCAGCTTATTTGCTGGAGATGGGTAGGAAAAGTGGGGGGCGTCTTATGCATGGAGGCATCATATACGGAAAAATACGGTAGTTTCTATCCTAGCCTTGAGGCCATCAGTTTGCTGTAGGAAGCTGTTTGTTTGACAGGTGGAGGCAACCTAGTGCCCTCCAGACGTGTCTGACCACCAGTCTCATAAGCCCAGACCTTTGGCCATGCTAGCTGGGGGCGCCTGGGAGTTGTAGCCCAAAACATCTGGAAAGTGCCATGTTGTTTACTGCCATGCTAGTTACTAGAATTGTGATGTTCGAAGTTCGGCTGTTTGGCCCAGGTCCCTAGCAGAAGGGTGCGGAATGGGTGCACCTGTGGACTGGATTGCGCTTGTGTACAGATGCCCGCACACAACATTGCGGTGCCATCCAGTGCCGCAGACGTCCATTCCACTTCTTTGTTAACAGCTCCTTCCCAGAAGAGATTTCATGCTATCAAATCAAAAAGGATGAGCCACACGGAGCCTAGAATTCGCAGGGCATTGCTTGTTCCAAAGCATCACAGACATGGCCCATTTCAGAATAATCGTGTTGGTGCGGGCCACCCTTCCCAGAACACTGTGCAGTAGTGCAATTAGGGGGTTGGATTTAGTCACACCTAGTGTAGCAATGGGACTGGAGTTACTCATGACTTAACTGGAGCCCCACTGATTTCAGCGTGTCTGTTCAGAGAATGACTACATCTGGATCCAACCCAAGTGATTTTAGATGCTCTGCTGAAGGGTCCAGTGAGGCCTCGTCTTCGGGTGGTGATGTGTGTTCCTGCACTCCTTCTGAAGCCCGGCCAGCCTTTCCCGCTCCGTTTAGGGGCCCTCTGGTCCCTTCTGTGTGTGGGACTCGGGGTGTCTGCCCCAAAGTCCCATCCTGACGGGACGGCTTCTGGTATGTCATGTGAAATTTCCGTCAGTTTGAACTACTAAGAATGACCCATCCCACAGGGGAAATTATAATGTTTTTAGTTTAACCAAAAGAAGAAATACCCTCTTGGCTTTTCAGCTGTGTGACGATCCAGCCGATGACTAAGCAGATTCTTGCAGCTCGCTCTGCAGCCAGAATATGGCCGCCCTCCCGCCTCTCCTTCTATCCCTCTGTAACTGCACAGGGCATCGCTCATGTTTTTGAAGGCAACGATGCGTTCAGCCAGATCCATTGTGAGATTTTGTGTTAAAATCCTTAAGGTTGGAAAGCAAACCATTATTATCTGTTGCGAGTCATGCTGTGCTTCAGAAACGGATGCAGGAGCTGCGTGGCAGGACCCAGGACCTCCTCCTGCCCCCCCCCCACGGAGGGGGGGAGAGGGGGAAGGGAAAGGGAAGAGAAAGGCCTTCCTTCCTTCCTTCCTTTTTCTTTTTGCATGTGGAAAAGCGCCTGCAATGAAGAGCGCAGGGCTTGATGTCGTCTCTCTGGCAAGCTATCTTTTTGCAGTGTTAGCTTTTTGCGAGCTCTGGAACGAAAACTGGGTCAGGGGGGTATTTGAAGTTCAGAGGATGGAGAACTTAATGGGGAGACTCTTCTTTGGCCTGCGTGGACTCAGGCTGCCTGGCGCCACAGCAAAAGAGGGAGAAGTGCTGGTAATTAGGAGCAGATCATCAGATTTAACTTAAAGTTTTAATTAAAGTCATTTATTTACTATTACCTATATATCCTACATTTTTTCTTATAAACTCTGTGAAGTAGGTTGGACTGAGAGTCTGTAACTGACCCGAAGTTGCTCCATGGCCGAGCAAGACTAGAGCCTGGGTCGCCTGAGTCCCAGTCTCGTCCTCTTAACCACTATGCCGCACTGGTGCTGTATCTATCTATCTATCTATCTATCTATCTATCTATCTATCTATCTATCGAGAGAGGAAGGGAACGGGGGGCGGGGAGAGAGAGAAATGCGCTACGCTCCCCTGTTGTTCTCTTGATGTAACCTGTGCTGCCACGGAACGTCTCAATGGCACTGTATTAATTTTAAGTGACACCCAGTAGTTCTGATCCTGCCACTTGTACACTTACAGTCCAAGCCCACATGGGACTCTTCAGACATGAGTCCCACTAATGGCTTACTTCTAGGTGAGCTGGGACTGCCGCTGTGTTCCTTCATGCCCTGAACACTGAGCTCTAGTTTTACTTATGCCTGAAATTGGCCAGAAACGAACTCCTTTGTTCATTACAGGGAGAAGCACCAAGACTGGGTCAAAAAGTTTCTTTAACCACTGGACAATGATAAGACTGCAGCTGAGAAGTTGATGCATTGGGGTGGTTCTTGGGAGGGAATGCCGGTGTGCTCAGGGAATGCCGGTGTGTGTGTTTAAGAAGCTCTGGCACAAATAGTGTGTTTGCACAACATGACAAGCAGCAGGCTTCCCCCCAACCCCCTGCATCCAACCTGTCATGTATGACGATGGAGCCAATGACCCAGGGAGGCGGGGGGGGGGCTCCCCCACCCTGGAGGCATCCAAGAGGCGGCTGGGCAGCCCCCTGAGAGGGATGGTTCAACTTGTGCTCCTGCACTGCGCTGGAAGTTGGACCCAACGGCCTTCTGTGATTGTGCGAATCCATGTCATCTGAACCCTGTGGTGGCATTTCAGCATGGTGCATTTGGTTTTGAGACAGCACGATAAGACATACTGTTCTGCTTAAGGATGTCTTAGTAACAGAAGTGCTTGTAGTGCTGTCCAAACAAGAAAATGCAGCTCTTTGTGGTGCTGAGGCCAGAAGCACAAAGCCGCTGGCGGGAGCCCAGGGCTCCCCAGAGCCTGCCTGGTGGCTGACCAGAGAGTGCCACTGGCAGCTGCCACTTGGCACAACAGCCGGACACAGCCCTCTTCTCCTGCCTCAGGTCTAAAGCCCTTCTCTGGGACAGGAGCAGGTGACCAGCTGCCTGGTGCTGGAAGAAGAGCTGCACTGGTCCGTTGACTCCTCTGGCACCAGGTGGCGGAGCCTCCTTGGAAGCGCCACCCACCCACAGATCCCCCTGCCCCTCCTGCATGCTCCCCAGGAAAACTTCTCAGGCACAGGGCTGAGCCCGCAGCAAGGGTGCGAACCGCTGGGTGGTCACGGCGGCTGGTGGGTCCCCTGCAGCCTGGCAGATGTCCCTGTTCCGCGCCTCTTTCTGGGCAGAGGAAAGCTGTAACAGGGCGATTTGGATGACTCTCGCATGCAGTGTGGCATGTGGATCTCCCTGGGCATCCTGCTTGAAGGAAAAAGAGACTGTCCCCAGTGATTGCTTGCTGCCATACATGGCACAGCGTAACTCCCTGCTCATGAGCAAAGATTAGCTGGATTCTTCCCCTCTGGGGCAGACAGCCAACTTCCATGCAGCCATGAGAGCTCTGAAGCTGTGGAACTAGCAAGCGGGTGGGCACGGCTTGGGCATGCGCCCTGTTTGTGAAGCAGGGGCGGCGTGACAGTTGTGCCAGACTGGACTTGTGTCATCAGTGCAGCTGCCAAAGCAGGGAGCTGCGTCTCTCCCTGTGGCACCTCCTAGCAGGGATCCAGCAGGACTGAGAGGGAAGGCCGTGGGTCCTCAAACTAAGGCCTGGGGGCCGGATCTGGCCCGCCATGCCCACTTGGACTTGCCGCGCCCGCACCCATGCATGCGCCCGCCACCACCCACCTCGCCCCGCACCCCACCCCCACCGCAGCGCACGCGCCCGTGTGCACCGCTGGCACCACCTTCCCTGCCCGCGGCTCCACCGGCACCTTTCAACTGGCCCCCCGCTGGAAAAGTTTGAGGACCCTGGGGAAGGCAGTGGACGGGAGGAGAGCTGGCGGCACGAATGTGATCGGCTGCCAGGTGGATCCATGCACAACACCAGGCATGGTGGAAGCGGCAAAGGGTCGCTTGCCAGGATGTGTGAGCCTGGCCTGCACCTTCCCCTGGAGAGGATCACCTGTGAAGTTCCCCCTTCCTGGCTTTCCTGAATAGGCTTCTGGCCCTTTAGAGCTGACACAGACACATCATTAGAAACCACAGCAGAAGGCATTTTAGAATTGGCAGCCTGATTTTCACTAGAGCCGCAGCGCAGAGCGGGAGGCAGCCTGGCCTCTCCTCTGCAGGCGCAGTCCTGCCATCCCGAGGGGAGCCTCCATCCCTCCGCCTGCCCACACAGCCACGCGCTCGTGAGCTGAGCGCCCGTCCGTCAGCTCAGGGAGGATGAAGGCTTCTCCCAACACATGCCATGTGCTGCCGTCCCAGCTAAAACCAGCCTTCCCACTTTCCTTGCTCCTGTTTTAAAAAACGTTTTATTGACATGCGCACTGTCACTCACTGGCATTTTTCCCCTGAAAGGGAACCCATTTGTTTCTAGGAAATGAGCAGAGGCTCCATCTGTTGGCTGCCACTTGGTGCCATCTCAGTGCTGAACATGCCATACATGAATGTTTGAGAAAGGCGAGCCGAATTTGCTCGTGCAGGAGCGGTCAGGGGAGCCATCTGGAACAGGGAGGACAGCCGGAGCCAGGAGAGGGCCCTGCGGCACGGCATTTTCCGTGCATCCTGCCCCCAGCCGTCGCCCACCCTGCAGCTGCTGCTGTGCCACAGGAAGCCACACTCCCCGGGACAAGGGCCACCAGGCGCTGAGGCGGCTCCTTCTCCGTGCCAAGAACAGCAGGCAGGCGAGAAAGGAAAGCGCTGCTCCCGCCCCCCATTTTTTCATGTAATGCTGCCAGCAGTGTGAAGCCAACACGCTGAAGCCACGTTTAACTAACCTGAGGCCTCATGAAATACTCAAATGGTCCCTTGCAAAGGTACGCACCCCGTTTCCTCAAAAAGACGCCCTAACCAGAAAAGACACCCTGTCGTGATTTTCCAGGATGCTCGCAATAGCAGCCCTACCCCCCAAACAAGTCCCAGTTAAGATCATCAGCCGGTGGATGCCTTTAGTACGTCCCTTGCAACACAATTCGAGGTTTGGAGAGTTAGACGATGCTCCAGAAGAAGACGACATGACTGTATTTGAATAAATATAGATTTTTGTACATGGATAAATGTAGATCGTTGTACATGAGAAAGACATCACCTGAAAATAAGCCCTAATGTATCTTTTGGAGCAAAAATTAACATAAGACCTGGTCTTATTTTTGGGGAAACACAGTATGAGGTGCAGATTTTGCATAGCTGCCAGCAGAGCAAAGGGTTCGTGGCAAGGAGCCCTCCCCGCTCGCACCCGGACCTTTCCTTTGCTCCTTGAACCGGGCAAAGGGCCCCGTGCAGTCACTGTGCCCAGGTCAGTCTGGGTCCTGTGAGCGCTGCTGTGCGCTGCCGGTGTTGCTGCCCCGTTTTCCATTACAACGGGAGATGAGACAGTGTGGCACAGTGGTGAGAGTGCTGGACCGGAGTCCCGGGAGCTCCGGGTGCTACTCCCCTCTTGGCCATGGCGCTCACAGGGTGACTTTGAGCCAGGTACAGACTTTTAGCCTGGCCTACCTCACAGGGCCCTTGCAAGGAAAAGGATTGCCAGGAGGAGAGGCTTAGTCATTTATTCACAATTTGTATAACCAGCTCAATTAGCCTAATTGGCTCTCCATTATGTAAGTTGCCTTGAGTTCCTTGGAAGGAAAAAAAGGCAGGATATAAATATAATGCATACATTACATACATACATATATACATACATATAAACACTAATGCAGAGCTATTCCTGGCACCTCATCTCTAGAGAGAAAAGTGTCTTATTTCAGAGACTCATTATTCATGAATAAATGCATCCCTTGAGGCACACAATGCTCCCGAGCCAGCTTCTGTTTCAGGGGCGCCTCCTTTTCCATCACATGAAGTCGCTTTCCCCATCTGGGTGCGCTGCAGATGTGCGCTACTACAACTCCTATCATGCTGGCTCCCATCATAGCAGTTAATCTGTCTTTTTGTCTCCGGTCGTAGCAGCGAATGTCCATGTCTCCTTCCAGCAAGCGACGCACTTGTAAGACGCCTTGACCGAGAGTGCCCGTTGACACAAGGGCGCGGATGCGGGGAAGGGTCCGCCGCGGGCTGCACCACCAGGCTGTGCCACGCAGAGCTGGCGCACCTTCCCGGCGAGGCCGCGGCCGCAGCCCCCCAGAATTTCCCTCTGAGTCACGAGCCGGGTGCCAGCGCGCCTTCCTGCCCGGCGCGCGGGCTTGCAGGCGGGGGGGGGGGCATCGCGCGTGTCATCACGGGCCGCCGCCGCCCAATCGGAGCGCCGGCTGGGCGGTTATATAGGCGCGTTTCCTCCGCACAAGCCGCAGAAAGCGAGCCGCGCTCAGCCTGCGGAAGGACCGGCGGGGAGCCCTGTGCGAGGCGACTGCAGTTGCACAGCGCGCGGCGCAGGCTTTGCCTTGCCTTGCTTTGCCTTGCCTTGCCTGTCACTCGGCTGGTAAGTGCGCCGCCTTTCGATCTTAGCCACGTGAAATGCCAGCCCGGCCCCGGGCGGCGCTGTCGCAGCCCCGGCTGGATGAGCGCAGCCCCGGCGGGCTCAGGGGCTCGCTGCTCCTTCCACTCGTCTCAGACCCGTAACGAGCCCCTCGCAGGAGGCTTGCGCTGATGTCTGGGGCAGCCTTGTGGGACCCAGAGTGAGTTCTATGAACACACCGCCCACCCTCTGGGGGATTTAAGGCAAGGAACAGGCCGTAATTGCGTCCGTGTGCTGTACAACAGCAGAGACTGAAGGACGATACGTAGAGAAGAAGTCTAAATATGTGTGTGCTTGTCCAAATTCAGTTACGACAGTGCGCAATAGGCTGTGGTGTTGGTGTATTTGTTATACTGTTTTTCTGTTGTAAAACATTCTGTTTAGAGCCGACTCTGATTTTGACGCCGACACAGAGGCCAGGAGCAATACTAGCTTGCAGGGAAAGTGCAAATGTTGGCAGGTTCTTTAAAGTTTAAACAAGCAGCTAAGCCATTTTCCTTCTATTAATAGCTAAATACAATCTCAGTGGATTTACAGGTCCAGACTGGTTGCCACTGTTCGTTGCTTTAGGCTGCTTTTGTTTTACATTGTCTCTAATTACAAGCAGAATTCTTTTAGGATGGGACATTCCTCTGTATTGCTGCCAACTTTTGAATCTCAACTGGGCGCGAAAGACACAGAAGTGGGTTTTCCCTTTGCATTTTGCACCTTGTGCCTCTCCGTGATCATCTGGTGGGGTCCATTTTGGGGGCCAGTGCTCTGTTGCCAAGGCACTGGTGCAGTAGCAACCAAACCAGCGCCGATCGATCGTACGTTAAGAGCCTGCCTCTTAAATTCCACTGCTTCTTCTCAGCTGAGAGGAGGCGCGCCACTCTGGCCTCCCGCTCGGATGGGCTTGGTCACCGCTTGGCGCATGGACTGGGCTCCGCGTGCAGCGTCCCGCCAACCGCAGCCGTCTGCCCCTGCACAGGCCAGGCCGGGGCATATTCAGAGCGGTGCCAGTGCAGCGGTGCTGGTGGTGCAGCAGAGCCGTGGAACAGCGAGGGAGAGAAGGCTGCAGTGGAAGCTGCTGGAAGTCCACCCCGACCCTGCCTGTGCACGTGGGCAGCCGCACAAGGGCCCTCACGGCCCTGCCGCCCTGCTTGTGCTGTGGGGGCCTCGGGGGGTAGGTGGACGACCTGGCCAGGAGAAGGGCTGCACCAGCAACAGCTGCCTCCAGGTGTGCCCCCACGACTGGCTGGCTGCCACCTGGCCAGTGTGTGCCTCCTAGCCAGGAATGAAGTCAACATACCTATACAGAGGAGCGCGCGCGCGCACACACACACACACACACACACACACTGATTTACAGATGATTTGCAAATGCAGCTAAGCACTGAGATGAGGCAGCAGAGCACCTACGTGGATGAGCAGTGGGGGTTGCTTGATTCCCTGCCACTCGGGGTGGGTGTTCTGCCTCTGGTTTTTGCACATGGGCAGGAAGAGTCTCATGCTGAGCAGGGTGGGGACATGAATGTTCTGTGGAGCTCTGGACAGGCGGCCCAGACTTTGCTCCAGCCTCTTACAGGACAAGTGCTTCCCAGGAGAGGGTCCTGGTGGATTCCCAGCCCTTCTCAATGTTGCCTGGTGGAGGCCAGTGCAGGGTGCTCTAGGGTAGACGGCCCACTCAGGATCAGTTGAACGAGAAGCCAGAGCTGTGGAGTGTTTAGCTAAGTGAGCTAAAGTCAGCCTGGTGAAGGCAGAGGGAAAGATGATACTAACATTTGTATTAACATCCCTAGAAAGACTACCAGCTGCTTGAAGCTTAGGAATGCAAAAGAGGACCGAAGCGGCTGAGAAGCAGCTGCCTGTGCCGCCAGAGCAGGACTTGGCCCTGTGAGACTTTGGACACGGAATAACAGGCTCAGATTACAGGAAGCCAGATTCCAGCTGGACATCAGGAAGAACTTCCTGACTGTTAGGGCAATGATTTAGAGCAGGGGTCAGCAACCTTTAACATTCAAAGAGCCATTTGGACCCATTTCCCACAGAAAACACCGGGAGCCGCAAAACTCTTGGACATCTAAAATGAAGATAACACTGCATATATCGTTTTTTACCTTAATGCTATGTATATCTTCATTATGATTTAGCTGCAGCTCTTGCTCAGCCACTAAAAACTGTTATTTTTAATCTTACATTACAAACTAGTAGGACGCCTTTCATATAGTTTGAATAGGAGAACAGCTTCCTGAAGAGTCAAAGTCAGTGCTAAAGGGATGCATGCATTAAACAGCAAACTCCATTAAGTGTGTCAGCAGTAAAAGCAAATGAATCTACCCATGTACCATCAAACGTTCGGTTTTTTCCAGAAACTTTTCTTTTCTTCGATTTATCCATGGTTGGGGAGGAGGGGAAAGTTCAGTAAATCGGGCAGGCAGGTCGCAGATATCAGTGTGTTTAGTGACTGATTAGCAGATAAACAGTCAAGTGATGTGAATTGTGACAGGTCCCAAGTGCAGCTTTTAACATTCAGATGAAGGAGATTACATTTGGACAAAGAGAATCTTTTCAGCAGGGTTTGAGTAACATGAGAGCCTGCAGGAAGCTTGTTCCATTCTTTCCCTCCTCAATAGAAGCAATGTAGCGATTTACTTAACTAGTTGATTTACTTAACTAGCTGATTTACCTAACTAGCTAGCGCTGCTGCGTTCCTGAGTGGAGCTTGGAGCAGATCAGCAGCTGTGTGTTTTGAGGGACAGAGCTGCAGCAGAGGGGTTCAAGAGCCACATGCGGCTCCAGAGCCGCGGGTTGCCGGCCCCTGGTCTAGGGAGATACTGGGCTCTCCCACACTGAGCAAGACAGCCCTCTGTCAGGGATGCTTAACTTGGAGACCTGCATTGAGCAGGGGGTTGGATCCGATGGCCTTATAGGCCCCTTCCAGCTGTGCTGTTCTAGGAGTCTAAGAGTCTAGGAATTATTTTAGAAAATTAAAAGTTACTTAATGTAGACACCATTACCCTTAGTATATGCACATTTCTTTTATACTATTATAATCTCTGATCAAACTGCTTTTGTGGGTTTTCTAAATACTACCGAAACCTACAACACCTGTTTATTGTGGAAACTATCATGGCGACAATGCTTTCAGCTTTCTGGAAAAACGAAATGATTGCCTTCAGTCCTCAAACTATGCCCTGTGGGATCCGTCCCTCCATGGCCATCCATCCGGCCCATGCCGCCATTTGCCGCCCTCGCGCTTGCTGGCTGCGCAGGCGGGGAGGTGATGGCTTGCTTGCTCAGAGATTGCCTCCGAGTGAGCAAGCCGCCGCCGCCGCCTGCCTCTTGTACACATGCGCTTGCCACCACCTCATAGTGCGGGCGGAGAGGTGGCGGCTCCCTCACTCAGGGATGGTTTTGGACTCACTGGGAGATCTCCGAGCGAGCGAGCGAGCGAGCGAGCCACCACCCGCACACCCGATGCCGCCTCGCGCACACCCAAAAGCACCTCACCGGCCCGTGCCCCCAGGCACCCCCACCTCACCAGCCCGTGACGGTCACCACAGCCTTTCAACTGGCCCCCTATTCAAAAGGTTTGAGGACCCCTGCTATAGTTCATTCCCATCCTAACAGAGCCTTGTGGTTTGATCACCAGATGTTGGGAGAGCAGACAGAACAAGGGTTGAAGGAAGGTCAGGGCCTGATTTTAACCGCTGGGACTTTAGATGGGCTCCCATGACAAGCCTCATTCCTGTCAGAGCTCAGAATGGACAAAGAAAAGTGACCTAGCCATCAGCCTGCCAGCTCTCCCCACCACCACTCACAAACCTATGCACATTATTGTTGTTGTTAGTCGCAAAGTCGTGTCCGACCCATCGCGACCCCATTTGTACACATACTGCAAGCATATTCAAATTTTGCGCCAATCCTTGCCCCATTTTATAATCCCGATTGATTGATTGATTGATTGATTGATTGTTTACAGAAAGCAGCGAAAAAGAAGAACCAGAGAAGTGGGCCAGACCGTCGAAAATAGGAACTGATTACCCAACACAATGAAGTCATTCCTCATCATCTCTGTAATGCTGAATGTCCTTGTCACAGACATCATATCAGTAAGTTTTGTAACTAGCAGGAACTGCAACTGGAACTCTGTGCTTATTTCCATTTTTGAGCATATATGTGAAGCTTCCCCTTTTGCTATATTGTAAACCTATTTTTAAACCTCCGCTACTTGTTTTGTTTATCACTTGTATATATAGCAGACCATTTCCCATGCCACAAAAGACACTTAGCATATGTAATAACCAGCCAAATCATTTACTGATTTATTGTAAAGCAACATGTGAACTTCAGCACTCGCTCTCTCTGCGCCTTCTGGTCGTGGGTGCCTCTTCTTGCCCCTTTCCCATCACATGTCAGTTGCCATTCCAGTCCCATCTTTTTTTACCCCCTTTGGCTTTCTTCTATCCCTGCCAGTTGCTCCGGACCCCTTCCTGTTCTCACCTGGTGCTCCAAGTCCTCCTCCAATTTCAATTACCTTTCCGGTCGTTGGGCAGTTTTCTGGCTTCCTGTCCACCCATGGTGGAAGACCAACATGTCTCTCCTAAAGCTTAGTGCCTGGCTGTGAAGTTACAATCCACTAAGAGTTTTACTTCCATCCCTCTTGGCCTCGATTCCACTCACCTCTCCCACAGGGCTCCTAGTAGCTTCTCTGAGGCTGAACTGGGCCCTCCGCTTTAGAGGAATCACCCTGACTGTTGACAGTCCTTTCTCTGGCCAAAGTTCAAATTCTGGCCTGGAGCATTTGGCTAGCGGCAGCTTGGACCTGCTTGCCAATCAGCCATTATTGGAACCTGAAAAATGGATGCTGTAGTACTCTGAAGAGCTTTTGTTCATTGGTGGATTTGCTACTGCTGCTTCAGATTTAAGGCATAGCAAATCATAGCCCATCAAGCATCCTGGGTCATCAACCTCAGTTTTCCTAACAGATGAAAATAGTGACTGAGTTCATACATCAAGAGGCCACACACAAGAAGCTGTTTAGGAACTGCTGTGCACAAATAACTGCTTTCCATAATTTCCTGAAAGTAGCAAATCTGTTTTGGCTCTTTCTCAGGCTCGCCATTGGCAGAGGCAGTACAAACCAGCAAGCAAAGCTAAATACGGACATCAAGGTAAATACACCCCTGTGGCTTAAATTTTTGTATGAAAGCTGTTTGCTAAAGGGCCAAATGATTTGTTGCGCACTTGTAACAAAATGCTGAAGGTCCCTTTGTTGAAGGAAAAGCAGCTCTGAGAGCACATGGGCCAAAGTGATGCTAGTGAGCTGGTAAGAGTTTGTCGTAAGCATTTGGGGGCATGTCAGGTTTAGCTCATGGTTCTTACTTGTGTTTTAATAACACTGTGTTTTATTATTGTTTTAATCAGATTTACTTTATGAATTCAAACTACTTTATTTACCATTTTTCTTGGCAGAAGACCATGTACGATTCAAACAATTAAACGAAAAGTTGTGCATGGTCATTTAACAACTATCATACAGTATTATGTTTCTTTTAATGTAATTTACAGGTTGCAACTGTATGAATGGAGGAACATGCATCTCCTACTACCTGTTTTCTGGAATTAAACGCTGCTTATGCCCGGAAAGATATAGTGGAGATCACTGTGAAATAGGTATGATACTTCATGACGTTTCCATTTCGTACAGGAATCAACAGCCCCTCTTCTCTGCTCCCTTCCTCGAAACACAAGCCCTTCCATTCGCCTGTCCCACAGACGCACGGAAGTGCAGAATCCTGCAATCCTGCAAAAAACGTTGTGGCCAAGATTTCAATGCTATGAAGTGAGAGAAAAGAGCAGTCTCAGAGCTCCTTGCAGCATTGAATCGACCTTTCCTATACACAGGCAGGAGTGAAGGCAGCCTGAGTGCCCAGGACACTGGGAGCCGGGGCTGGGGAGAGAACTGGCTCACCCCAGAACATGTGTGAGCAAGGGGGTCAGGCCTCTTGATTGCCAGAGGGCTTTTTTAAAGGTTTTTTTTTAAAGGTTAAAGGGGTTTTTTTAATCACCAGAAAGATTAAAAAATAGATAAAATAGTGGCAGAAAAAAATTAAAGCATAGTTAAAACAGGTGAGTTTATCTCTTCTGCCACCACTAACTTTGATGTGCTAGGGTGTTGTCACTTCTTAAACAATATTATTTCATTTCTATATCTCCCAAAGGCTGAAGTTCTCTGTAGTGTAATGTAGGAATGGGTTGTTACCGTTGACATAAGTGGCTGGATAAGTTAAGCATGACCATCTATATTGGTGTGTTCTATATTACCATGTTCTATATTAAATATTTAATCAAATCATAGAATAGTAGAGTTCTCGGGGTTCTAGAAGGCCGTTGAGTCCAACTCTCCACTCAGTGCAGGACTGCAAGTTGAGGCATGCCTGGCAGACGGCTCTTGAATGCCTCCTGAAGCCCCCCCCCCCATGTGGGAGAGCCCCCACCTCCCTGCGTGACGAGCGCCACTGCTGAACTGCCCCAACACTCAGGAACTGTAACTGAGGCCCATTATTCTAGGCTCTGCACTCTGCGGTGATGGAGAGGAGAACCTGGACCTCATCTGAGCGAAAGCCTTTCAGATATTTGAAAAGTGCTATCACATCTCCTTCCACCTTCTCTTCTCAAGGCTAAACATGCCCGGCTCTTTTCATTTCTCCTCAGGCATTTGTTTCAAGGCCCCTGATAATCCTTGTTGCCCTTCTCTGAGCTTTTTCCAGTTCATCTGCATGTTTTTTGAAGTATGGTTCCTGGAACTGGACACAGTACTCAAGACAGGGCCTAATTAGTGCCAAATAGAGAGGAATAAGGACCTCATATGATTCAGAAGTTCCTCATATGATGTCTATAAATGCAGCCCAATATAGCATTAGCTTTTTTTTGCAACCACATCACACTGTGGACCCATTCAACCTGCGATCTATGACAATTCCAAGATATTCTCACTTGCAGCACTGTTGAATCAAGTATCTCCCATTTCTTAACTGCATTTCTAGAACTTGGCATTTATCCATATTGAATGTGTGTTGCTTTTATCACGATCACTTTGGATTGTGTTTCTGTCCTCCAGGGTATTAGCTATCTGTCCCAATGTTGTGTCATTTGCAAATTTGATCAGCATTCCCTGCACCTCTTCATCCAGGTCATTAATCAACATGCTGAAGAGCACTAGATCCAGGCCTGAGTCCTGTGGGACCCCCTCCCCCCTTGTTACCTCTCCCCTGAGAAGGTGCCATGGAGAAGCACTCCAAATCGGAGTCTGTGAGCTGCTGTGGAGCCGCCTGAGAGTGGTTCCTTCTAGCCCACTTTTTGCCAGTTTGCTGATCAGAATGTCATGGGCCACTTTTTTGAAAGCTCTGCTGAAATCAAGATATCTTGATTTCGATGATAGTGTTCCCATGTCTTGATTTCGACACTACGATGTCGATAGTGTTCCCACAGTCCACAAAGGAGGTTGCCTGATCATTTGGCTGGAAGCCACCCGGAAGTTTGAAACGTGGCAGCAGACAGCCTGGCATGGGCGGCAATCCATTCTCGGTGGTCAGTGAGCACTGACAAACATTCTGCCTCGTCTCGCCTTCAGATGCCGAAAGTCGCTGTTACGCAAGCAACGGGGAAGACTACAGGGGAACCGTGGCAGAGAGCGAGGGCCAGGAACGATGCGTGGCGTGGGACTCCCCCGTGCTGCAGAGATGGCCTTTCAACGAGGGCGTCGCAAACGCCGTGCAACTGGGGCTGGGCAAGCACAACTATTGCAGGTAACCGAACTGCCGCAGAGCAGGCGACGCAGGTGCAGTCACGTCACACCCGACGCTTCCCCTGCCCCGTAGCTCTATTGCCAGCATTCTCCAGGAATGCCAGACATGAAACAGACTTTAATGAAATGGTGAACCTTCCGGTCCTAGATAATTTATTCGTACTCAGAACAGCCAGGGCTGCCCCCCTCTCGCCTGGACTGTGGGGAACCGTCACTGAGCAGGGGCTGCACCCAGTTCCAGCTCCAGCGTTCTGATTATTGTGTTCTGCGAGGCTGGGGCTCTGCGGGAGCCTTTAGTAAGCCTTAGGTTGATGCAAGGAGCTTATGCTAACCTCCACAGGCGGTGTCTGGTATTACGTGAGGATCGGTATTCCCCAGAGCACTGTTCTGCTGTTTTCCAGAAATCCAGATGGCAGATCTAAGCCTTGGTGTTACGTTAGGAGGGGCTATCGGACTTTCTCAGCACCTTGCAATATACCAGAGTGTGAAAAAGGTAAGTTGTTCTTCAGAGTAGCAGCACCTGGGTAGGTTCAGGGAGACGGTATTTCCAGAATGTTCCCTAACAGGGCATCTTTACTCGTTTGGTTCACAGCCTCTTGATTGTGCAGAAAGCTTCTGCTTTCTTTAGCCGGCAGGTCTTTTTTCCTGGGAACAGTAAGCCAGTCAGATTTTGCTGTGATATTATTGCTGAGGGAAGACAGAGCCGGTTCAGAGGATAATCTTTGAAGGTGCAGCGAAAGTGCTTGTAGGAAGCACTTTCCTAGTTTTACTCAGCCATAAATTTAATCAGTACTAAAGTCCTATACAACAGAGGAACACAAAACCCTTTTAAGAATCAGGCTGAGCAGCAAACCTGAGAACTGAGTGAAGACAAGTATGATGATGATGATGATGATGAAGAAGAAGCAGAAGAAGAAATTGTGTGTATTTAGAGATGTTTCATACTTCTTCTAGAGGCACAGCTAATTGTTGCAATTCTCAACGTGAGCAAAAATGTGAAAGGAATGACACGTACAGGGTTCTTGCGGATGTGGTGCGTTCTATTTGCTATCGCAGCCTGGATAGTTTTGGTGCTCCGTGATGTCCAGTGTGTGGGAAGGAGGCCACTTATGAAAAGCATGCTGGGACCTGTAATCTCGGACAGGCTGACATGTATGAAAAGCGCAGTTGGGTGTGTGAGTGAAGCAGGATTGTGGTGGGAACGGGGATCTGGGCCCAGGGGAATGCCCCCCGGACCGCTGCATTGCAAGCTGCAATCAGGGGGCGGCATTTTGACATTCCTTCTGGTTTAAAAAAGAGTGGATGCCAGCCACACGCGCTCCAGCGGAAAATAGACTCCACCACTTTTCTCCAAACCAGCGGAATGCAGAAAACCCCTTTTTGTTAGACTCATTTGGGCAGCCTCCAGACCTGGATACTCGTGAATCGGGCTTGTGAATACTTGCTCGCCAACTTCCTTTCACTCCAACTCACCTGGTGGCGGCAGCAGCAAGGGAATAACAATCACTCCTACGCCGTGGCTAGAATGGCAACGCTGCCGCGTCCCAGGCACAAAGGGCCCTTGGGAAAGTGGCTCTGTGAGGACATCGGATGCCTGGGAATCCACCGGGAGGCTTTTGACCGAGCAGGTTCAAAAGCAGCGGGAGGAGTCCAGGGCTGCAATGTTGCCGGGGCAGCTGTCGCTCCTACTGGATGCCCTGAAGAATTGTCTCCCTCCCCCTGGGATCCATTCTGGCCCGCTTAGGCGCAGAAGCTCACTTTGCCATTGGGGTGGTAAGGACTGCTTGATTCATAATGGAATCATAGGACAGTGGAGCTGGAAGGGCCACTTTACGAGGCCATCGCGTCCGGCCCCGCTTCGGGCAGGAGTCCAAGTTAAAGCATTCCTGACGGATGGTTGCCCAACAGCCTCTTGAGTGCCCATCACCTCCCGAGGAATCGAGCAAAGCAAGTTGGAAGCAGGCAAATTCTGGCTGGAGATTAATGTTGACAACATGGCCAGGCAAAAATGTGCTGCCAATGGAAAATTCACAGATCAGGGAGAGGGGCCCTAGCTTAATCTCTTCCCCAAGGTGTGTGTTTGGGCAGCCCCAAGAGAACCTGCATGGGGTTAGCCAAAACGTGCAGCAGGATCCCACTGCCACCGAGATCTCAGGGAAGAGCTAAGGCGAGCCAAACGGTGTGTTGTCTGGTGCGTTCTTTGAACCCGCACGTCCTTGAGGGCCTTCCTTCTTTCCTTCCTTTTGCAGAATCCACATGTGGTCGGAGGAAATTTAGCAAGACCTTTAAGATAGTTGGTGGGCGCCAGGCAAGCATTGACTCTCAGCCCTGGATCGCGGCCATCTTCCAGTCGAGCAGGCCTGGAACGCCAAGTCAGTTTATTTGTGGCGGCAGCCTCATAGATCCGTGCTGGATTCTCACAGCAGCACACTGCTTCCCTAAAGAGTAAGCACGACCTTTTTCCTTCTCTGCTTCTGATTTGTTCTTTTTCTAGCTTGATGTCCTTTGGTCAACTCCAGCGATGTAAAAACAGTACAAAGTGAGGTTCATGTGCTTTTGAAACAAGCATTTTTAGAGAAATAACAAAACCATCAACACACATAACCTGTTCTACCTTATTCACCATAGATGCTATACATATTTAAGAACTGTTGTCCCTGAACATACATCTGCATACATTTTAAGCTCTGTTAAGGCACAAAACAATGTCTCAGTTATCAGTCTTGCTAGTTTTTACATCCATCTAAATACAGGATTGTGTGCTGGTTTTCAGACCTTCATTACTGTATGCAATGAAGGGGAGTCACATTTCTAAGAAGTCCTGCTTGATTACCCCTTGAGTGGCTGGTTATGTTGTGTTAGTTTTTCGGCAACAGCCACCTTCCAGGTTTCAGAAACCACCTGTTTGTGGGGTGCCCTATCTTGTGTTTTCTGGTATCGTACTATAACGATTCTGCTGTGGCTGCTAATAGTTGAACCAAGTCTTAATGTATCAGCTGCTTTCAAATGCCATTAAAAAGAGGAAGAAATGCAAACAGTAGGATGACATGAACTGTTTGTTTTGTTATTTAAGAAACATAATTGAAATATCTGCCAATGCTGCATTTTCAAGGGGTTGGAAGTGCTGCCATGTGGAATACGAATCCACTTCTGCCAGCTAATTGCATGCATTTGAATCTGGATCTAAGTCAGTATTTTAGCCCTGTGGATAAGATGTTTACAACACAGCCCAAGAAGTGCACCAGAGCAACAGAAAGAAACCTATCCAGATTTCTAAAGGAAGTTAATTACACATTACAACACAATTATTCTTACTTCATTCTTGCATTACTTTTATATCCTACCTCTTTTCTTTGGCAAAGAACCCAGACAGCTCACCGGGTTCTCCTCTTCCCCACTTTACCTGCAGAAGAGCCCTGTAAGGTAGGTTAGGCTGTACCGGTAAGGTTCAATGGTCAGGCAATGACCAGAACCTGGATCTCTTACATCCCAGTTCAGCACCCCATTCACTACACGAAACTGGCTCTTGCCAGCACCCCATAAGTACCTACCTGGAGGTCAACCCCGCTGAGTTCCAAAAAATAACTTAATAAAAGTGATTTATTACATTTGAGATCTGGTAGTTCAAATAAGTGAACATGGTTTGTGTGTGCTAAACAAGAAAGATGGAGAATTGACAGATTTAAAGTGTTTTAGAAGTGTTTGAAAAGTCAAACTGATTGTTATAACGTCCGTTCATTCACCTTGCTATATTTTGTGCTGGCATATTTATGGTTTGATGGTTCAGAATAAGGTGTTATTCATTGTTTAATTATTTGTAGAATAGAGAAAAGCTTTAATGGCAGGGATACAGGAAATCCACTCTCCCATTCTGAAAAATATGAGGAGACTCAAATGAAGAAAGATGCAAATTAGGTAATTCATGTGTATTAATTATGCTGAATCCATAGCCTTGCTATCCTGGGGCAGAGGCAGTGGTCAGGCAGGAGGAAAGGTGGCAACATGAGAACTGTAAGGGAAGCACGAAAGCATCTCAGCAAAAACCTCTCTGGAAGCCAGGTCTTCATTCCTGTGTCTTCTCTTCAGCCTTCCCAACATATCCAGGTACACTGTTTTTCTTGGAAAGTCAGCAGTCAATGCTACCACTTTGAGTGAGCAAAAATTTAACGTGGACAGGATGATCATTCACGAGGCGTATTCACATCAAATCACAGACTTCAACAATGACATCGGTAAGGTGGCATCTCACGTTTTCTTTCTGCATCACTGGCATGTATTACAAGAGCTCTACGCAAAATAAGGGCACATTGCAGTGGGAAAGGGGTCAGAACACCCCAGTTCACATGTTCCAGTGCAACGGCCTCATTTCCATGTTAGCAGGCTGCACAGTAGTGACGAATGTAGAAAATCATTCAAAAACAGCACAGGCAAGAATGTGTTCCCTTTCCCCCCCTACAAACGGGTTCAGTCTGTTCACTTTCAGCTTTGGACAGAATATTCCAGCCAGTCTCTGCAAAGATCTTGGGGTGGGGTGGGGGGATGCAGAGTCCACCAAATCGGGCGGGTGGTTAATAGTGCCAGGCCTGGCAAGTCCCTGGCTCATCTGGGGGAACATCAGTAATGCCTTCTAGAAAGCCTCCACTCCCTTGTGTGTCTGCACAGGGGAAGGCAGGGCAGAAACACCCGGCGGCAAGTCCAAAGGGCACCTCAGACGGGTCCCCAACGGGAGTGTCTGCCAGGAGGCGGCATGAGCAGGGCCAAGCCCAGAGGCGAGCGGGACGCGTCAGCAGCAGTGCTCCCTCAGAGCAGATGCTGGGCAGCAGGCAGGCAAGCAGGACTGGCCAGGCCCTGAAAGCTTCGTCACTCCACCTGGCCTCTCTGCCCCAGCACTCTGCATGTAGATAAGGGCGCTTTCTTCAGTGAGAGCACCCTGAGGAGGGGAGTCTTGTCAGTGCTAAGCGGTGAAATGTGCCAAAGGGCCTTTCCTTCCATGGCAGCGAGGGGGAGGGGGCTAGAGGAGAAGGTGCCACACTGGGCCGGGCTCCCCCAGAGACCTCATTGGGCCCATGGGCTGGAGGACCCCCATCCCTTTTCCTCCCCGGAAATGCCTTTGACCATTCCAAGGTGGTTCTGCTGGAGAGAGGGCGAACGCCTCCCTTGGATGCATAGTCAGAAGTGTGGCTTCTAGATTGTTACCACTCTATACGACTCTGGTGCACCTACAACTGGAGTATTATGCTCAGTTCTGGGCCCCTCATTACAGAAAAGATATAGCCAGGTTAGAGTCAGTGCAGCGTAGGGCCACAAGGTTGGTGGCCAGTTTGTAGGGGATGGGGTATGAGGCGAGACTGAGGGAACTGGGTCTCTTCAGCCTAGAGAAGAGGAGACTCAGAGGGGAACTGTTGGCAATATACAGGTATGTGAGGGGATGTCACACGGAGGTGGGTAGAGACCTGTTCTCCCCTGCAGAGGAAGGCAGGATGTGCTTCAATGGAGCAAAGCTCAATTTGGATGCCAGGAAGCACTTCCTGACAGTTGGGACCCCCGGGGTGTGGAATGGGCTTCCATGGGAGGTGGCTGAGGCCCCATCGGTGCGGGTGTTCGAGGATAGGCTGGACGTCCACATGGTGGGTATGTCGTGAGCAGAGCCGGCTGGAGCTGGGGCTCAGACTAGATGTTCTTCTGACTTGTTCTGTTTCTATGTTTCTAAGTTTGTTTCTTACCACTAATACTAATACTGATCCTGATCCTTTTTAGCATTAAAAGGGGCACAATGAATGAAGGTGAGCAAACATGCTCAAATGTGTCATTATCTGGAAAAGCAGTTGGAAGGGATAGTTCTGCATACCCATTACAGTTTGATCAGAGTTAATGTAGGAACGCTTATGTATCATGCCCTCCTTGTTCCACTTTTAGCCTTGATAAGGATCAGATCTTCTTCTGGCCAGTGTGCCCGAGAGACCAACACCGTCAAAACCATCTGTTTGCCATCTCAAGGGCTATCGCTGAGAGATAATTTCCAGTGTGAAGTTTCTGGCTATGGAAGAGAAAACAGGAGTAAGTAGATATCTATTCCATTTCTGTCTTTTCAAACAAATGCAAGTTTTATGGCCTGTGTCAAAGCAATTCTCTTGAGGCCTACCTAAAAGCAACAGCAACAGTGAGGAAATAAATCCGGGTAGACACCGAAGTTCTTCCCTTGTGCTCAGCTGTGTCACGTGTCACTGAGAAGCTTTTCACACAAAGTCCACGTCTCTTGTTTGCAGGTAGCATTTACTACTCCAGGATTCTGAAAACAACGAACGTGCACTTGATATCACAGAGCAAGTGTCAGAAATATTACGCGGGTCAGACTGTGAATGACAACATGTTCTGTGCTGGAGATCCCCAGTGGAAGACGGATTCATGCAAGGTATGTTTGCATATGTGTCATTTTAAATAGCACAGCAGAATGGTCTCTGCTAATGCAGCCATGTGAGCAGAATACTCCCTAACAGATCACTTAAACAATGAGAATCGACATTTCCACCATCGCAGGCATCTTGCAGCAAGACATAGCACCTTGCACGGTGGGCATGTCGTGAGCGGAGCCGGCTGGTGCCGGAGCTCAGACCAGATGGCCCAGGAGGCCCCTTCTGACTCGCGCTGCTTCTGTGTTTCCATGCTTATGAGTGATTCCGCTGGGGTGGGTTCCTGGGTGCACATTCTGATGCTGCTTGCTGCCTTCCTTGCACCATGCCCCAAGTTGCAGAAGGAGGCCACCACTCCAGACACATAAGCAGCAGGGCCAGAATCCCCTAGATTACTCTGAGGGCAGCCCCACACTTGTGCAGACAGGAGAAAGGCTTGCAAAGGGCACAGTTCCCCAGCGAGCAGGGGAACAGGGCCAAACGCGCGCAGACTTTCGCCCTTGTTCATTTTCTCCCCCCCTCATGAATCTGTTCAACTGCTGTCTAGCCTGTGATTTAGGTTAACCTGTCCTGATTGCTGCTGGAGAATACTAACCCCCCCCCCTATGTTCTGACCCATCAGGGAGATTCTGGTGGTCCCATCGTTTGTGAGGCCAATGACAGGATGGTGCTGTATGGGATTGTCAGCTGGGGTGCTGGCTGTGCCGAGAAGGAGAAGCCCGGAGTCTACACGAGGGTCACAAAGTACCTCCCATGGATCGAATCGCACATAAATGGAGTCCATTTCAGAAGTTACTATCCTCCTAAATGAGCAGAGGGACTTTCTTTGCAACATTAATGGCAAACTCAGGAAACTGAGCCAAATAATGTCACTGTGTGAATCCTGTTTCTGAGCTGATTTTTCCTCAGCAGTTATTTTTTTAGCTTCCTGTCAGGGTTAATTTTGTCTGGGGTAGAAATCTCCAGCCCTCACTGTGAACAAAAATTGTCCCCTGGGAAAGCAGGACAATATCTAACATTTAATTAAGAAATGTTTTGCCAGTCCATATCATCTATGTGTCACAGTATCTCTAGAAATTAGCCTTAAATCATGCTTCTAGGTTTTTTGGTGAGCTTTAAAATTAGCTATTAACTTGCTAATGGCTGGAGCCACCCAGGAAAACACAGTTGTCCCATTGCATTGAATGGAACTTAAAGATGTTGCTGTATTACCAGCTTGATTTCAATGATACCCAAGTGCCCTTCACCTTCTCTGGATTGCATTATCAGTTTTTAATGTTTAAAAACTTGCTTCACTGATGTTCAATGATGTTATCACTCCCAAGGCACAGCTTGGATTGGTTCTATGATCAAGCTAGTCATAGTAATCCAGTGTAACTCAGTGAGTTCATAGGCAACTAGAGAACTGAGACTAGTCTTTCATATGAAAACACCAGCTCTCATTCGTGGGGAGTACAGCAGAAAGTTTCTTAGTCATAACTGTGAGGCAAGGGGTCCAGTGGAAACCTCATTGAAAGTAATTGGAGCCAAGCATGAAAAATAGTATTATACTCTTAAGTTAAACATTACCTTTTTAATTCTGTTTTGAAATAATTTACTACAAGAAGAAATATTAGTTGCCAGCTTGTAACAGATAGCGTTAGAAAAGTATCATTGTCTGTAAGAAGGTTTAGAAAAGTAAAATAAACATTTGGCTTTTAAGGAAAATAGACACTGAAAGGTATCCTCATCTCTGACCTGGTGTAAATATAGCTTCACTGGAACTGCTGAGATGCATGAGATAAAAGTTCCATGCTTTAATATAGAGTCTCCATGAATGTATTTCAACCACAGCCACCTGCACCTACCTGCACACTGCCACTCAAGCCTCTTTGGGTCCCCAGTTCCCTTCTTAACGAGTCTTCCTGTCATGTGTCTGTGTGCAGAACAGTAACAGGATTTCAGCTGCCAATGTTTTATAACAAGTTGATTCAATGATGCTCCTACAGACCCACTGGTGCTCTGGTGGGGGGGCACAAGCAGAGAGCCACGTATGTTTAGGCTTTGGCCCCCAGAAATCTCCACCAGCGTGGCCAACAGCCAGGAGTGCCAGGAACAGCTGAGCAAGCCACCCAGGCACCTGCTTTTGTCCACCCTGCTGAATGGTCCAGGGTACAATGGGAACCAGAGAGATAAGCTGTCTCACCAATCCTGTCTCCCCAGAAGCTTGGAAACCGGTCCTGTGACTCGTTGGGGAGGGAGCTGGGGATCTGTGACAGGATGCTCAGAAGTATCACCAACTACAGTACCCAGAATTCACTAGGGCAACAGTTGAAGGGTTATGAAAGCAATGTAATTTGGTAATACAGATGTGATCATAGTCTTAAGGTCAGGTTCTTTCATTCTCAGGGATGTCCTGCCTTTGTCTAAACATCAGAAAGCCCTCCCGCTAACCTTTACTGAGTTTGCAGAGTTGTATATATGCACACTCTGAACTTGGGTGGACTTTGGCAAACATGAGACATGGGTGACCCCTCATAAAAACACCTGCAGCTGAAATTTTCCTTTTCAAAGATGGTTTTATTGATTGAACTTGTAATATATGTCTGGGGGCTGGACCCCTTTTGTTATTTAATAATTTTACTTTAACTTATTCTTTATAAACTGTAAGTACAAAAAGTCAATAAAATATTCAGTTATATAGACTTCCCTTGGTTTTATTGCCTTTGATTCCACAGGTTACTGTTAATCTCATAATTTAAGACTTATCTGCTTGATATAAATTGCTGATTCCCGGTCCGCTACACCTTGCTGCTCCTGGACCCTTCCTTGTTCTCCTGCTCTCAGAAACCAGGCTTTGAGGTTTTAGGGACTGAGGATGATGTGTTAGGGAGTAGGGGTGGGTTGGCGTTAGGGTTAGGGTTGGGATTAGGGTTTGGCGAATTTTACAGTCAAAGTAGGGAAAGACTTGGCTGCGAGGCAGGGAAGTTATTTCAGGCGGAGTCAAAGTCTTTTCACCGTAGTGCTTTGCTGCCCTCTGGTGGACAACACGTGACATGCACAAAGTGGGCAGGGCCCTCACTGAATCGTTACTGCAAACTGTCTAATTGGCCCCGCTCCATCCTGTAGCCACGAGGCCGAGACCCAGAGACGATTACTGGCAGTAACTGAGGATCTGGCCCGCTCATCTCTGTTCTTGACTCTTCTCAGCTCACTTTTTTCTAACTGACATTTATCTGCAATTCTAACAGAAGCAAATTATTATCTTTTTATGACAGACTGACAGTATTGTACTGAAGGAAAAACAGAGCAAAAACTTTGCGCCTGTATCCGGGGACGAGCCCCGCGGCATGTCTCTTTAAGGCCAGCCGTGGGGCCCGCGATGGAGGCTGGTGCGACTCAGCTGCGGCTGGTTAACGCGCGGCATGTGAGGGCGCTGCAGGCGGGGGTGCCGAAAGCTGCCGCTGCTGCTCGCCTGGCCCGGCTCCGGGGCTCCCTTGGCCGCGCCGGGACAGGCCCCGCTCGGCTGCCCCGCTGGGCACGGGCCGCTCCCGCGCGGACCCGGCTCTCGGCGTGGTCTGCCCCGCAGGGTCGGTGTGCGGCGGAGACGAGAGCGCAGGGCAGCCCGCGACTGGTTTGGGGCGCCGGGAAGAGGGCACGGCCGGGCAGGACCGCAGCGAAGGGAGCAAGGTCCTCCGCCGCGCTCCGCGATGGCAGCCGCGAGCCACCTGGGCAGGACGCGAGCCGAGGCGTTCGGGAAGCGGGACACAAACTGCGGCGCGGGGAGCCGTGGCGCGGGACAGCGGGATCGGGCTCCGGGGCCGCGCGCCCGCGCCCGCGGCGATGCTGGCGGCTCCCGCCTGGCCCACCTCGCAGGGCTGTCGGGAGGGGGCGATGGCGGCAAGCCGGGGGGCCCTCGGGCGAACACAGCGGAAGGAGAGCTCGGCGAGGAGCCAGACCGGCCCGCGGCGCGAATGAAGAGCCGGAGCCGGGGCGCTTGCGAAGGCTTGCTTCGTGCGGCCGCGAGCAGCCCCGGAGGCGCCGGCGTCAGGCCGAGGCTGGCTCGGAGCGCGATCCGAGGGCGGAGGCGGCTCAGGCGGGGCCCGCAGGGGCGCCCGGCGAGGCGCCTCCGCCCGTCCATTCGGCGAGGCGGCGGGCGAGGCTGGGGCGGCGCGGCAGGTGCGCGGAAGCCCCGCCCCGCCGGTGCTGATTGGCTGAGGGAGCCGAGGGCTTGGAAGGAGGCGCAGGTGCGCCCGGCTGAGGAAAGCTGGATTCCGATTGGCCGAGGCGGGAAGCAGGGCCAGGCTGAGGTAAGCTGGAGTCCGATTGGCTGGGGCGGAGATTGGGCGGGAAAGGAGGCTGCGAACTTGTCCCGGAGGGCGGGGCGCTGCGCGGTTGCCTGAGGGGCGCGAAGGCGGGAAGCCTGAGGGGAAAGTGGCCGAGGCAGCGCGCCCTTCTCCCCGGGACGGACGCGGGGGGCGCGGGGGGCGCGGCGACTGCCCCGACAGGCGGCCGCGGTGCGCGGGAAGCGGGACCTCAGAGGCAGGCAGGCAGGCAGGCAAACTGGGCGACAGGACTGCTTGGGTCGGAGGAAAGCAGTGGCCAGAGGCGAGGCAGCCCACGGCAGGAGCAGTGGCTGAGGAGAGGGGCTGAGCCTCCTGAGGAGGCAGCCGAAACAAAAGTTGCCTGCAGGGAATTCATTGAACAGTGACAGCAGAGGATATCGTGGCTACAACAGTATGAAGGATTCCTGAGGAGAACAGGCAGCTTCCTCATGGAGTGTGGGAACGACATGCCTCCTGGCAGTACCACAGTTGCTCCGCATTCCCCTCAAGGAAGGCAGGCAAACCTCCCCTTAGTGGCCAGGAGCTGCTTAAAGCAGGGAGAGTGTTTGCAGCACCTAGAGGGGAGCTTCCTCTTCATGGGGAAGCCGTGTTCTCTGACCACACCAGGCAGGCATCCCCTTCATGGGGAGCGATTGTCTTAGTCAGAAGTCATGCCCAGCGGGCCACCTCTTCATGGGATGGCCGAGTTCAGTGACAATTTCTGTTGATTGCTGACCAGAGCCCCCTTCAAGGGGTGAGAGAGTCTATGTCTCACAGGCAAGCTTCCTCTTCATGGGGAAGCCTCAGCTGCCAGATTAGTCCTGTGCCGGGCAAGCCGCTTCTTCATGAGGTTGGCGCCATACAGAGGTGTTCTCTGGCCACATCAGGAAAGTGTCCCCTTCATGGGGACCGACTCTCTTACGCAGAAGTAATGCCTGACAGCAGACCGCTTCATGAGATGGCCATGTTCAGTGAGAATTTCTCTAGATTCCTGGCCAGAAGCCCCTTCAAGGGGTGAGACTGTATTCAGCTTGGAGAGGCGAGCTTCCTCTTCATGGGGAAGCCTCAGCTGAGTGCCACATTGGCCTCGTGCCGGGCAAGCCGCTTCTTCACGGGGTTGGCTCCGTAGAGAGGTGTCCTCTGGCCACACCGGGCAGGCGTCCCCTTCATGGGGACCCGCGTCTTGGGCTGAAATGATGCCCGACAGGCCAGCTCTTCATGGGATGGCCGAGTTGTGTGAGAGTTTCTCTCGATTCCTGGCCAGAGGCCCCTTCAGGGGGTGACAGTGTCTGTATCTCTCAGAGGCGAGCTTCCTTTTCGTGGGGAGCCTGAGCTGAGTGCCAGATTAGCCTCGTGCCGGGCAAGCCGCCGCTTCATGCGCCTGGCTCCTTAGGTGGGTATGCTCGAGCCACGCCAGGCAAGCGTCCCCTCCATGGGGAGCACGTGGCTTGGTGTGCCTGGCCTGATTTCGGGGCTGAGCTTTGACACCGCTTGCATCCCTGCCTGTCAGGCAGCCTCTTCGTGTGGGACGGCTCGTCTTAGTCCGTGAGCTGATCGATGCTTGGCAAGCCAGCCCTTCACGAGCGGTACTTGGGGCCTTGGGAAGGGCGAGTGCCCAAAGCCTGGTGGGGAGGAGGAGGAAAGGAAGCTCATCCCACACGCAGGAGCAGCCCCGCTCCAGGAGGGGTCCGGACAGTACACCCACCCTCCTCCCGGCACTGCTAATTGCCCTTGCCGGCCACGGTGCCGGTGCAAAGAGGGCTCTTTCGGAGACACCGGGGCCACACAACGTGAGCCTCTCTCTGGGCAGGGAGGGTGATGTGCGGGGCAGCTGCTGGAGGGGAGAGCTGGCTGATGCTACCCTAGTCCCCCATGTAGCCACAAAGCTGAGTGGGTGGTCTGGGCCTACAGGGTCGCGTCTGTGAGGAAAGCCCCTTTCGGGAGGCTCACTAAGGAGAAGCAGCAGCTTCCTCGTGGAGTGTGGGAAGGACATGCCTCCTGGCAGTCCAACTGCTGCTCGGCATTCTTGGGACGGCAGGGAAGCCCCCCGCCCTCAGTGGGGATGGCTCTGGGTTGCAGGGGTGCCAGGGAAGCGTCCCCTTCACGGGGGCAACTCAGTGTAGTCCTTCCTTGGCTTCGTGCGTGGCAAGTGACCTGGTCATGAGGATGGATCAGCCCAGTTCTCAGTGAGGTGTTGGGCAGGCGCTGCGCACTTCCCCGCGTTTGGAGAGGGGCGACCCCCTTTGAAAAGAGCCCCAGCCTCACCTACCCTACAGGGTTGCGCTGCCAGGACAGGAAGAGCTCGGCTGGCTGCCTTGGCGTTCCCACGAGAGGACAAGGGGCCACTTTAAATGCCGTGTACTGATAGTGAGAGCAGCGCTGCTGTGATGCTGCTCCCCTCCGAGCCCCTCCTGGGCCAAGCGTCTCTGCTGCACGGAGGGAGGCGCGACTGGCGATGCAGCCCTTGCCCCAGTCCGTGCCAGTTGGCCCCTCGATGCCACAGCCCTGCAGTTGGCCACGCGTGGGAAGCCGCGACCTCCTTTGAGGATCGTCTTTGTCTTTGTAAGTGCTGGGCAAGACATGCTTCTCCACTTTGATGGCAGCCTCAGTCAGTGGGGGCAAGGGTTGACACTTCCTTGTTGCAACAGGAACTGTTGACTCCCATCCCTGATGACCTTTGTGCTACGCATCCTGCAGAGACAGGTCTCCGTGAAAGCGCTCGCCCCGTTAAACTCAAAGTGGAAAAGGGGGTCCGGCTTCCCTGCGTGGCATAGGACCGGCTTCCTGGCAGGCCGCAGAGGGCGTTTGTCCGCTGATAGGATTGCTATGCAGCTCAGGGCAGGGCGGTGCGCCCCACCGGCCGCTCGGACACTCCTGTGTTGCCCGCCGAGCAAGCAAGAAAGTTTTGACAGCCTGGCCCGGAGCTCGGTGTCCCTTGCCCATCTGGCTGGGTCACCCGCCCTCGCAAATGCGGCCCTCGATCCGAAGTGGCTCTACTGAGCCGGTGGGGCTCCCTCACTCAGAGCACATCTGGACCCACCCGTAGGGACGGGTGTGCGTCCCCCGCTGCCTTCTGTGCCGCCAGCGGGTGCCCGTAACTCGGAGGCATGCACGGCCCGAGCGGCGGCGGCAAGGCAAAGACAGCTCTGCGTGCAGCATGTATTCATGCAATGGATGTGCCGCCACACCAGTCACAGGCTTTCCGGGCGGCCTGCCTCATGCTAAACTGCAGGCGTGCTAGAACCGTGCAAAGCACGGTATAATGCTTACCAGCCCAGGGAGCAATTTTTCTAAAACCTGTGGCTACACTAGCAGAGCAGATGACTCAGTGACTAATCTAACAATATGGATACCTCTTTAGAAGCCCCTCCTAAAATGCAACATCAGCAGTTGGCACTAATGCCATATGGCGCCTTTAAGGCATGTCACACTGGCAGCAGCACCGAATTTCCAAAAAGCGGGGAAGTGGAGTGTTCCTGGCGTTGTCCCATTGTGAACGGCTCTGGTTCTTCCTTATGCAAGGGAACAGTCTCCTTCACGGGGACACCACGTGACATGGACGCCTGGCAAGTGGCCTCCACAGGGGAGCAGCTCCCCTGACTCCTGGCTGAGCTTCATGCGATTCCAGCCACTGCTCTTCATGAGGACAATCGAGGCTGGGGGCCCTTTGCAGTTTTTGCCGGTAGCTGGTCCCCGTCAAGGGGCGGAGCAGGGCCCCAGCTGCGGGGCGGCTCGCTGGCAGGCCAGGCCAGGCCAGGCCAGCATCCTCTTTGGGGGGATGAACGAAGGGAGTTTGGAATTGCCTGGGTCCTGGCAAGCCACCTCTCTCTCGGGTGGGCGCCGCAGCCACTCAGGGCAAGCGTCCCCTTCACGGGGAAGTCTTTCCTTAGCCCCGAAAGCATGCCTGGCAAGCCAGCTCTCCCCAGGCGTGGCTCAGGGTAGGAACTGGCCAGGTTCGTGCCAGGCAAGCCAGCCCTTCACGGGCAAGTCCCCTTAGTCACAAGTGCGGGCGATTTGCCTGCTTTGGCTGGGACGCTCCTTCTGACGCTTGTCCTCTCTTTTCCTTTCCCCTGCCCGAGCGTGACATTCCTGCCCGGCTGTGGAGCTAAGGCACGCCCAAAGCACGGCCGTGCATCTTCTGGCGCTCCGCAGCTCCTCGTGGGAAATGACAATGCTGAGCTGCGACGTCCGCTCTGGGGATGTTGGAATGGAAGAGCTGCTGTTGCCTCGGCGAAGCGAGGGAGAGTAAGTTTTGTGTTGCGTTGCTTTTGGGGCAAAGAGGTTTTCAGCAGAACGGCCGGGCCGGGCTTCTTGTTGGGGGAGAGTTCGGAACAGAGGCAGGCTAGCGTGTGCAAGGAAGCCTGCCCTCCCAGGCCCCGTGAGCGGAGCGCTGTGGTGGCAGGGCCCGCGGGGGGCGGGGGGGGGGCGGGGTGCCTACCTGGATGAGGGTGAGCAGTCTCGGCCCGCTGAGATGGCTTTGCATGGAGTGGGAGTGGGAGGCATGTTCCAGGGCTGCTTCTAATGCTGAGCCTTTGACTTCTCCGCGCCAGGGGTTGTGCCCATCACGGCCGTGGATTTGCGGCATTTCCCGCGACAGCCGCTGAAGAAAAGGAGGCTGGCTGGAAGAGGCGTGAGCGGACCCATGCGTTCCCTGGACATGTGTACCCACTGCTGCCCATCAGGATCGCTGAAGTACCGAAGGTGGGTGTCACGAGCACTTCACACAGCAACGGGGTTTTTCTCAGGGAACCTGCAGACCGTTTGAGCCTGGCACACGTCCCCTTCAGGGGGAGCGATGGTCTCAGTCAGCAGTCGTGCCCGGCGGGCCACCTCTTCATGGGCTGGCCGAGTCAAGTGAGAATGTCTGTAGAGTCCTGGCCAGAGGCCCCTTCAAGGGGTGAGAGCGTTTCCGTCTGCTGGAGGCCGGCTTCCTCTTCATGGGGAAGCCTCAGCTGAGTGCCACATTGGCCTCGTGCCGGGCAAGCCGCTTCTTCACGGGGTTGGCTCCGTAGAGAGGTGTTCTCTGGCCGCGCCAGGCAAGTGTCCGTTTCATGGGGAGCGATTCTCATAGTCAGGAGTCATGCCCGACAGGCCACCTCTTCATGGGATGGCCTTTTTCAGCGAGCATTTCTCTAGATTCCTGGCCAGAAGCCCCTTCAAGGGGTGAGACTGTATTCAGCTCGGAGAGGCGAGCTTCCTCTTCATGGGGAAGCCTCAGCTGAGTGCCACATTGGCCTCGTGCCGGGCAAGCCGCTTCTTCACGGGGTTGGCTCCGTAGAGAGGTGTCCTCTGGCCACACCGGGCAGGCGTCCCCTTCATGGGGACCCGCGTCTTGGGCTGAAATGATGCCCGACAGGCCAGCTCTTCATGGGATGGCCGAGTTGTGTGAGAGTTTCTCTCGATTCCTGGCCAGAGGCCCCTTCAGGGGGTGACAGTGTCTGTATCTCTCAGAGGCGAGCTTCCTTTTCGTGGGGAGCCTGAGCTGAGTGCCAGATTAGCCTCGTGCCGGGCAAGCCGCCGCTTCATGCGCCTGGCTCCTTAGGTGGGTATGCTCGAGCCACGCCAGGCAAGCGTCCCCTCCATGGGGAGCACGTGGCTTGGTGTGCCTGGCCTGATTTCGGGGCTGAGCTTTGACACCGCTTGCATCCCTGCCTGTCAGGCAGCCTCTTCGTGTGGGACGGCTCGTCTTAGTCCGTGAGCTGATCGATGCTTGGCAAGCCAGCCCTTCACGGGCGGTACTTGGGGCCTTGGGAAGGGCGAGTGCCAAAGCCTGGTGGGGAGGAGGAGGAAAGGAAGCTCATCCCACACGCAGGAGCAGCCCCGCTCCAGGAGGGGTCCGGACAGTACACCCACCCTCCTCCCGGCACTGCTAATTGCCCTTGCCGGCCACGGTGCCGGTGCAAAGAGGGCTCTTTCGGAGACACCGGGGCCACACAACGTGAGCCTCTCTCTGGGCAGGGAGGGTGATGTGCGGGGCAGCTGCTGGAGGGGAGAGCTGGCTGATGCTGCCCTAGTCCCCCATGTAGCCACAAAGCTGAGTGGGTGGTCTGGGCCTACAGGGTCGCGTCTGTGAGGAAAGCCCCTTTCGGGAGGCTCACTAAGGAGAAGCAGCAGCTTCCTCGTGGAGTGTGGGAAGGACATGCCTCCTGGCAGTCCAACTGCTGCTCGGCATTCTTGGGACGGCAGGGAAGCCCCCCGCCCTCAGTGGGGTTGGCTCTGGGTTGCAGGGGTGCCAGGGAAGCGTCCCCTTCACGGGGGCAACTCAGTGTAGTCCTTCCTTGGCTTCGTGCGTGGCAAGTGACCTGGTCATGAGGATGGATCAGCCCAGTTCTCAGTGAGGTGTTGGGCAGGCGCTGCGCACTTCCCCGCGTTTGGAGAGGGGCGACCCCCTTTGAAAAGAGCCCCAGCCTCACCTACCCTACAGGGTTGCGCTGCCAGGACAGAAAGAGCTCGGCTGGCTGCCTTGGCGTTCCCACGAGAGGACAGGGGGCCACTTTAAATGCCGTGTTCTGATAGTGAGAGCAGCGCTGCTGTGATGCTGCTCCCCTCCGAGCCCCTCCTGGGCCAAGCGTCTCTGCTGCACGGAGGGAGGCGCGACTGGCGATGCAGCCCTTGCCCCAGTCCGTGCCAGTTGGCCCCTCGATGCCACAGCCCTGCAGTTGGCCACGCGTGGGAAGCCGCGACCTCCTTTGAGGATCGTCTTTGTCTTTGTAAGTGCCGGGCAAGACATGCTTCTCCACTTTGATGGCAGCCTCAGTCAGTGGGGGCAAGGGTTGACACTTCCTTGTTGCAACAGGAACTGTTGACTCCCATCCCTGATGACCTTTGTGCTACGCATCCTGCAGAGACAGGTCTCCGTGAAAGCGCTCGCCCCGTTAAACTCAAAGTGGAAAAGGGGGTCCGGCTTCCCTGCGTGGCATAGGACCGGCTTCCTGGCAGGCCGCAGAGGGCGTTTGTCCGCTGATAGGATTGCTATGCAGCTCAGGGCAGGGCGGTGCGCCCCACTGGCCGCTCGGACACTCCTGTGTTGCCCGCCGCGCAAGCAAGAAAGAAAAAGCCTGAAAGTTTTGAAAGCCTGGCCCGGAGCTCGGTGTCCCTTGCCCATCTGGCTGGGTCACCCGCCCTCGCAAATGCGGCCCTCGATCAGAAGTGGCTCTACTGAGCCGGTGGGGCTCGCTCGCTCAGAGCACATCTGGACCCACCCGTGGGGACGGGTGTGCGTCCCCCGCTGCCTTCTGTGCCGCCAGCGGGTGCCCGTAACTCGGAGGCATGCACGGCCCGAGCGGCGGCGGCAAGGCAAAGACAGCTTTGCGTGCAGCATGTATTCATGCAATGGATGTGCCGCCACACCAGTCACAGGCTTTCCGGGCGGCCTGCCTCATGCTAAACTGCAGGCGTGATAGAACCGTGCAAAGCACGGTATAATGCTTACCAGCCCAGGGAGCAATTTTTCTAAAACCTGTGGCTACACTAGCAGAGCAGATGACTCAGTGACTAATCTAACAATATGGATACCTCTTTAGAAGCCCCTCCTAAAATGCAACATCAGCAGTTGGCACTAATGCCATATGGCGCCTTTAAGGCATGTCACACTGGCAGCAGCACCGAATTTTCCAAAAAGCGGGGAAGTGCAGCGTTGCCGGCGTTGTCCCATTGCGAACGGCTCTGGTTCTTCCTTATGCAAGGGAACAGTCCCCTTGACGGGGATCCCACGTGGCATGGATGCCTGGCAAGTGGCCTCCACAGGGGAGCAGCTCCCCTGACTCCTGGCTGAGCTTCATGCGATTCCAGCCACTGCTCTTCATGAGGACAATCGAGGCTGGGGGCCCTTTGCAGTTCTGGCAGGTAGCGGTCCCCTTCAAGGGGACGGAGCGCGGGCCCAGCTGCGGGGTGGCTCGCGGCCAGGCCAGGCCAGGCCAGCATCCTCTTCAGTGGGGACGAACGAAGGGAGTTTGGAATTGCCTGGGTCCTGGCAAGCCACCTCTCTCTCGGGGTGGGCGCCGCAGCCGCTCAGAGCAAGCGTCCCCTTCACGGGGAAGTCTTTCCTTAGCCCCGAAAGCATGCCTGCAAGCCAGCTCTCCCCAGGCGTGGCTCAGGGTAGGAACTGGCCAGGTTCGTGCCAGGCAAGCCAGCCCTTCACGGGCAAGTCCCCTTAGTCACAAGTGCGGGACGATTTGCCTGCTTTGGCTGGGACGCTCCTTCTGACGCTTGTCCTCTCTTTTCCTTTCCCCTGCCCGAGCGTGACATTCCTGCCCGGCTGTGGAGCTAAGGCACGCCCAAAGCACGGCCGTGCATCTTCTGGCGCTCCGCAGCTCCTCGTGGGAAATGACAATGCTGAGCTGCGACGTCCGCTCTGGGGATGTTGGAATGGAAGAGCTGCTGTTGCCTTGGGGAAGTGAGGAAGAGTGAGTTTTGTGTTGCGTTGCTTTCGGGGCAAAGACGTTTTCAGCAGAACTGCCAGGGAAGGGTTCTTGTTGTGGGGAGAGTTCGGAGCAGAGGCAGGTTAGAGTGCGCAGGGAAGCCTGCCCTCCCAGGCACAGTGAGCGGAGTGCTGTGGTGACAGGGCCCGCGGGGGGCGGGGGGGGGGCGGGGTGCCTACCTGGATGAGGGTGAGCAGTCTCGGCCCGCTGAGATGGCTTTGCATGGCGTGCGTGTGGGAGGCATGTTCCAAGGCTGCTGTAATGCTAAGCCTTAGACTTCTCCGCGCCAGGGGTTGTGCCCATCACGGCCGTGGATTTGCGGCATTTCCCGCGACAGCCGCTGAAGAAAAGGAGGATGGCTGGAAGAGGCGCGAGCGGACCCATGCGTTCCCTGGACATGTGTACCCACTGCTGCCCATCAGGATCGCTGAAGTACCGAAGGTGGGTGTCACGAGCACTTCACACAGCAACGGGGTTTTTCTCAGGGAACCTGCAGACCGTTTGAGCCTGGCACACGTCCCCTTCAGGGGGAGCGATGGTCTCAGTCAGCAGTCGTGCCCGGCGGGCCACCTCTTCATGGGCTGGCCGAGTCAAGTGAGAAGGTCTGTAGAGTCCTGGCCAGAGGCCCCTTCAAGGGGTGAGAGCGTTTCCGTCTGCTGGAGGCCGGCTTCCTCTTCATGGGGAAGCCTCAGCTGAGTGCCACATTGGCCTCGTGCCGGGCAAGCCGCTTCTTCACGGGGTTGGCTCCGTAGAGAGGTGTCCTCTGGCCACACCGGGCAGGCGTCCCCTTCATGGGGACCCGCGTCTTGGGCTGAAATGATGCCCGACAGGCCAGCTCTTCATGGGATGGCCGAGTTGTGTGAGAGTTTCTCTCGATTCCTGGCCAGAGGCCCCTTCAGGGGGTGACAGTGTCTGTATCTCTCAGAGGCGAGCTTCCTTTTCGTGGGGAGCCTGAGCTGAGTGCCAGATTAGCCTCGTGCCGGGCAAGCCGCCGCTTCATGCGCCTGGCTCCTTAGGTGGGTATGCTCGAGCCACGCCAGGCAAGCGTCCCCTCCATGGGGAGCACGTGGCTTGGTGTGCCTGGCCTGATTTCGGGGCTGAGCTTTGACACCGCTTGCATCCCTGCCTGTCAGGCAGCCTCTTCGTGTGGGACGGCTCGTCTTAGTCCGTGAGCTGATCGATGCTTGGCAAGCCAGCCCTTCACGGGCGGTACTTGGGGCCTTGGGAAGAGCGAGTGCCCAAAGCCTGGTGGGGAGGAGGAGGAAAGGAAGCTCATCCCACACGCAGGAGCAGCCCCGCTCCAGGAGGGGTCCGGACAGTACACCCACCCTCCTCCCGGCACTGCTAATTGCCCTTGCCGGCCACGGTGCCGGTGCAAAGAGGGCTCTTTCGGAGACACCGGGGCCACACAACGTGAGCCTCTCTCTGGGCAGGGAGGGTGATGTGCGGGGCAGCTGCTGGAGGGGAGAGCTGGCTGATGCTGCCCTAGTCCCCCATGTAGCCACAAAGCTGAGTGGGTGGTCTGGGCCTACAGGGTCGCGTCTGTGAGGAAAGCCCCTTTCGGGAGGCTCACTAAGGAGAAGCAGCAGCTTCCTCGTGGAGTGTGGGAAGGACATGCCTCCTGGCAGTCCAACTGCTGCTCGGCATTCTTGGGACGGCAGGGAAGCCCCCCGCCCTCAGTGGGGATGGCTCTGGGTTGCAGGGGTGCCAGGGAAGCGTCCCCTTCACGGGGGCAACTCAGTGTAGTCCTTCCTTGGCTTCGTGCGTGGCAAGTGACCTGGTCATGAGGATGGATCAGCCCAGTTCTCAGTGAGGTGTTGGGCAGGCGCTGCGCACTTCCCCGCGTTTGGAGAGGGGCGACCCCCTTTGAAAAGAGCCCCAGCCTCACCTACCCTACAGGGTTGCGCTGCGAGGACAGAAAGAGCTCGGCTGGCTGCCTTGGCGTTCCCACGAGAGGACAAGGGGCCACTTTAAATGCCGTGTACTGATAGTGAGAGCAGCGCTGCTGTGATGCTGCTCCCCTCCGAGCCCCTCCTGGGCCAAGCGTCTCTGCTGCACGGAGGGAGGCGCGACTGGCGATGCAGCCCTTGCCCCAGTCCGTGCCAGTTGGCCCCTCGATGCCACAGCCCTGCAGTTGGCCACGCGTGGGAAGCCGCGACCTCCTTTGAGGATCGTCTTTGTCTTTGTAAGTGCTGGGCAAGACATGCTTCTCCACTTTGATGGCAGCCTCAGTCAGTGGGGGCAAGGGTTGACACTTCCTTGTTGCAACAGGAACTGTTGACTCCCATCCCTGATGACCTTTGTGCTACGCATCCTGCAGAGACAGGTCTCCGTGAAAGCGCTCGCCCCGTTAAACTCAAAGTGGAAAAGGGGGTCCGGCTTCCCTGCGTGGCATAGGACCGGCTTCCTGGCAGGCCGCAGAGGGCGTTTGTCCGCTGATAGGATTGCTATGCAGCTCAGGGCAGGGCGGTGCGCCCCACGGCCGCTCGGACACTCCTGTGTTGCCCGCCGAGCAAGCAAGAAAGTTTTGACAGCCTGGCCCGGAGCTCGGTGTCCCTTGCCCATCTGGCTGGGTCACCCGCCCTCGCAAATGCGGCCCTCGATCAGAAGTGGCTCTACTGAGCCGGTGGGGCTCGCTCGCTCAGAGCACATCTGGACCCACCCGTGGGGACGGGTGTGCGTCCCCCGCTGCCTTCTGTGCCGCCAGCGGGTGCCCGTAACTCGGAGGCATGCACGGCCCGAGCGGCGGCGGCAAGGCAAAGACAGCTCTGCGTGCAGCATGTATTCATGCAATGGATGTGCCGCCACACCAGTCACAGGCTTTCCGGGCGGCCTGCCTCATGCTAAACTGCAGGCGTGCTAGAACCGTGCAAAGCACGGTATAATGCTTACCAGCCCAGGGAGCAATTTTTCTAAAACCTGTGGCTACACTAGCAGAGCAGATGACTCAGTGACTAATCTAACAATATGGATACCTCTTTAGAAGCCCCTCCTAAAATGCAACATCAGCAGTTGGCACTAATGCCATATGGCGCCTTTAAGGCATGTCACACTGGCAGCAGCACCGAATTTTCCAAAAAGCGGGGAAGTGCAGCGTTGCCGGCGTTGTCCCATTGCGAACGGCTCTGGTTCTTCCTTATGCAAGGGAACAGTCCCCTTGACGGGGATCCCACGTGGCATGGATGCCTGGCAAGTGGCCTCCACAGGGGAGCAGCTCCCCTGACTCCTGGCTGAGCTTCATGCGATTCCAGCCACTCCTCTTCATGAGGACAATCGAGGCTGGGGGCCCTTTGCAGTTTTGGCAGGTAGCGGTCCCCTTCAAGGGGACGGAGCGCGGGCCCAGCTGCGGGGTGGCTCGCGGCCAGGCCAGGCCAGGCCAGCATCCTCTTCAGTGGGGACGAACGAAGGGAGTTTGGAATTGCCTGGGTCCTGGCAAGCCACCTCTCTCTTGGGGTGGGCGCCGCAGCCGCTCAGAGCAAGCGTCCCCTTCACGGGGAAGTCTTTCCTTAGCCCCGAAAGCATGCCTGCAAGCCAGCTCTCCCCAGGCGTGGCTCAGGGTAGGAACTGGCCAGGTTCAGGCTAGGCAAGCCAGCCCTTCACGGGCAAGTCCCCTTAGTCACAAGTGCGGGACGATTTGCCTGCTTTGGCTGGGACGCTCCTTCTGACGCTTGTCCTCTCTTTTCCTTTCCCCTGCCCGAGCGTGACATTCCTGCCCGGCTGTGGAGCTAAGGCACGCCCAAAGCACGACCGTGCATCTTCTGGCGCTCCGCAGCTCCTCGTGGGAAATGACAATGCTGAACTGTGACGTCCGCTCTGGGGATGTTGGAATGGAAGAGCTGCTGTTGCCTTGGGGAAGTGAGGAAGAGTGAGTTTTGTGTTGCGTTGCTTTCGGGGCAAAGACGTTTTCAGCAGAACTGCCAGGGAAGGGTTCTTGTTGTGGGGAGAGTTCGGAGCAGAGGCAGGTTAGAGTGTGCAGGGAAGCCTGCCCTCCCAGGCACAGTGAGCGGAGTGCTGTGGTGACAGGGCCCGCGGGGGGCGGGGGGGGCGGGGTGCCTACCTGGATGAGGGTGAGCAGTCTCGGCCCGCTGAGATGGCTTTGCATGGCGTGCGTGTGGGAGGCATGTTCCAAGGCTGCTGTAATGCTAAGCCTTAGACTTCTCCGCGCCAGGGGTTGTGCCCATCACGGCCGTGGATTTGCGGCATTTCCCGCGACAGCCGCTGAAGAAAAGGAGGCTGGCTGGAAGAGGCGTGAGCGGACCCATGCGTTCCCTGGACATGTGTACCCACTGCTGCCCATCAGGATCGCTGAAGTACCGAAGGTGGGTGTCACGAGCACTTCACACAGCAACGGGTTTTTCTCAGGGAACTTGCAGAATATTTGTGCCTGGCACACGTCCCCTTCAGGGGGAGCGATGGTCTCAGTCAGCAGTCGTGCCCGGCGGGCCACCTCTTCATGGGCTGGCCGAGTCAAGTGAGAAGGTCTGTAGAGTCCTGGCCAGAGGCCCCTTCAAGGGGTGAGAGCGTTTCCGTCTGCTGGAGGCCGGCTTCCTCTTCATGGGGAAGCCTCAGCTGAGTGCCACATTGGCCTCGTGCCGGGCAAGCCGCTTCTTCACGGGGTTGGCTCCGTAGAGAGGTGTTCTCTGGCCGCGCCAGGCAAGTGTCCGTTTCATGGGGAGCGATTCTCATAGACAGGAGTCATGCCCGGCAGGCCAGCTCTTCATGGGATGGCTGTTGTCAGCGAGAATTTCTCTAGATTCCTGGCCAGAGCCCCCTTCAAGGGGTGACACTGTTTGCAGCTCCAAGAGGTGAGCTTCCTCTTCATGGGGAAGCCTGAGCTGAGTGCCAGACCGGCCTTGTGCCGGGCAAGCCGCTTCTTCACGGGGTTGGCTCCGTAGAGAGGTGTCCTCTGGCCACACCGGGCAGGCGTCCCCTTCATGGGGACCCGCGTCTTGGGCTGAAATGATGCCCGGCAGGCCAGCTCTTCATGGGATGGCTGTTGTCAGTGAGAATTTCTCTCTAGATGCCTGGCCAGAGCCCCCTTCAAGGGGTGACAGTGTCTGTATCTCTTAGAGGCGAGCTTCCTCTTCATGGGGAGCCTGAGCTGAGTGCCAGACCGGCCTTGTGCCGGGCAAGCCGCTTCTTCATGCGGTCGGCTCCTTAGGTGGATATACTCTGTCCACGCCAGGCAAGCGTGCCCTCTATGGGGAGCGCGCAGCTTGGCGTGCCTGGCATGATTTCGGGGCTGAGTTTTGACATAGCTTGCTTCCCTGCCCGTCACGCGTCCTCTTTGTGTGGGACGGCTGCTCTTCAGTCCTTGAGGTGATTGCCCTTGGCAAGCCAGCTCTTCACGGGCGATACGTGGGGCTTTGGGAAGGCGAGTGCCCAAAGCCTGGTGGGGAGGAGGAGGAAAGGAAGCTCATCCCACACGCAGGAGCAGCCCCGCTCCAGGAGGGGTCCGGACAGTACACCCACCCTCCTCCCGGCACTGCTAATTGCCCTTGCCGGCCACGGTGCCGGTGCAAAGAGGGCTCTTTCGGAGACACCGGGGCCACACAACGTGAGCCTCTCTCTGGGCAGGGAGGGTGATGTGCGGGGCAGCTGTTGGACGGGAGAGCTGGCAGATTCTGTCCTAGTTGCCCATGTAGCCACGAAGCTGGGTGGGTGATCCGGGCCTACAGGGTTGCTGCCGTGAGGAAAGCCCCTTTGCGAAGGCTCCCCCATGCACTAAAGGCAGCTACCTCATGGAGTGTGGAAAGGACGTGCCTCCTGGCAGTCTGACTGTTCCTCGGTATTCTTATCGAGACAGGCAAGCCCACCCCTCAGTGGGGATGGCTCCGGGTTGCAGGGTTGCCAGGGAAGCGTCCCCTCCACGGGGGCAACTCAGTGTAGTCCTTCCTTGGCTTCGTGCGTGGCAAGTGACCTGGTCATGAGGATGGATCAGCCCAGTTCTCAGTGAGGTGTTGGGCAGGCGCTGCGCACTTCCCCGCGTTTGGAGAGGGGCGACCCCCTTTGAAAAGAGCCCCAGCCTCACCTACCCTACAGGGTTGCGCTGCGAGGACAGAAAGAGCTCGGCTGGCTGCCTTGGCGTTCCCACGAGAGGACAAGGGCCACTTTAAATGCCGTGTACTGATAGTGAGAGCAGCGCTGCTGTGATGCTGCTCCCCTCCGAGCCCCTCGTGGGCCAAGCGTCTGTGCTGCAAGGAGGGAGGCGCGACTGGCACTACAGCCCTTGCCCCAGCCTGTGGCGATTGGCCCCTCGATGCCACAGCCCTGCAGTTCGCCATGCTTGGGAAGCCGCGACCCCCTTTGAGGATTGTCTTTGTCTTTGTAAGTGCTGGACCAGAAATGCTTCTCCACTTTGATGGCAGCCTCAGTCAGTGGGGGCAAGGGTTGACACTTCCTTGTTGCAACAGGAACTGTTGACTCCCATCCCTGATGACCTTTGTGCTACGCATCCTGCAGAGACAGGTCTCCGTGAAAGTGCTAGCCCCGTTAAACTCAAAGTGGAAAAGGGGGTCCGGCTTCCCTGCGTGGCATAGGACCGGCTTCCTGGCAGGCCGCAGAGGGCGTTTGTCCGCTGATAGGATTGCTATGCAGCTCAGGGCAGGGCGGTGCGCCCCACCGGCCGCTCGGACACTCCTGTGTTGCCCGCCGAGCAAGCAAGAAAGTTTTGACAGCCTGGCCCGGAGCTCGGTGTCCCTTGCCCATCTGGCTGGGTCACCCGCCCTCGCAAATGCGGCCCTCGATCAGAAGTGGCTCTACTGAGCCGGTGGGGCTCGCTCGCTCAGAGCACATCTGGACCCACCCGTGGGGACGGGTGTGCGTCCCCCGCTGCCTTCTGTGCCGCCAGCGGGTGCCCGTAACTCGGAGGCATGCACGGCCCGAGCGGCGGCGGCAAGGCAAAGACAGCTCTGCGTGCAGCATGTATTCATGCAATGGATGTGCCGCCACACCAGTCACAGGCTTTCCGGGCGGCCTGCCTCATGCTAAACTGCAGGCGTGCTAGAACCGTGCAAAGCACGGTATAATGCTTACCAGCCCAGGGAGCAATTTTTCTAAAACCTGTGGCTACACTAGCAGAGCAGATGACTCAGTGACTAATCTAACAATATGGATACCTCTTTAGAAGCCCCTCCTAAAATGCAACATCAGCAGTTGGCACTAATGCCATATGGCGCCTTTAAGGCATGTCACACTGGCAGCAGCACCGAATTTTCCAAAAAGCGGGGAAGTGCAGCGTTGCCGGCGTTGTCCCATTGCGAACGGCTCTGGTTCTTCCTTATGCAAGGGAACAGTCCCCTTGACGGGGATCCCACGTGGCATGGATGCCTGGCAAGTGGCCTCCACAGGGGAGCAGCTCCCCTGACTCCTGGCTGAGCTTCATGCGATTCCAGCCACTGCTCTTCATGAGGACAATCGAGGCTGGGGGCCCTTTGCAGTTTTGGCAGGTAGCGGTCCCCTTCAAGGGGACGGAGCGCGGGCCCAGCTGCGGGGTGGCTCGCGGCCAGGCCAGGCCAGGCCAGCATCCTCTTCAGTGGGGACGAACGAAGGGAGTTTGGAATTGCCTGGGTCCTGGCAAGCCACCTCTCTCTCGGGGTGGGCGCCGCAGCCGCTCAGAGCAAGCGTCCCCTTCACGGGGAAGTCTTTCCTTAGCCCCGAAAGCATGCCTGCAAGCCAGCTCTCCCCAGGCGTGGCTCAGGGTAGGAACTGGCCAGGTTCGTGCCAGGCAAGCCAGCCCTTCACGGGCAAGTCCCCTTAGTCACAAGTGCGGGACGATTTGCCTGCTTTGGCTGGGACGCTCCTTCTGACGCTTGTCCTCTCTTTTCCTTTCCCCTGCCCGAGCGTGACATTCCTGCCCGGCTGTGGAGCTAAGGCACGCCCAAAGCACGGCCGTGCATCTTCTGGCGCTCCGCAGCTCCTCGTGGGAAATGACAATGCTGAGCTGCGACGTCCGCTCTGGGGATGTTGGAATGGAAGAGCTGCTGTTGCCTTGGGGAAGTGAGGAAGAGTGAGTTTTGTGTTGCGTTGCTTTCGGGGCAAAGACGTTTTCAGCAGAACTGCCAGGGAAGGGTTCTTGTTGTGGGGAGAGTTCGGAGCAGAGGCAGGTTAGAGTGCGCAGGGAAGCCTGCCCTCCCAGGCACAGTGAGCGGAGTGCTGTGGTGACAGGGCCCGCGGGGGGCGGGGGGGGGGCGGGGTGCCTACCTGGATGAGGGTGAGCAGTCTCGGCCCGCTGAGATGGCTTTGCATGGCGTGCGTGTGGGAGGCATGTTCCAAGGCTGCTGTAATGCTAAGCCTTAGACTTCTCCGCGCCAGGGGTTGTGCCCATCACGGCCGTGGATTTGCGGCATTTCCCACGACAGCCGCTGAAGAAAAGGAGGATGGCTGGAAGAGGTGCGAGCGGACCCATGCATTCCCTGGACATGTGTACCCACTGCTCCCCATCGGGATCGCTGAAGTACCGAAGGTGGGTGTCGCGAGCACTTCACACAGCAACAGGGTTTCTGTCAGGGAACCTGCAGACCGTTTGTGCCTGGCACACGTCCCCTTCAGGGGGAGCGATGGTCTCAGTCAGCAGTCGTGCCCGGCGGGCCACCTCTTCATGGGCTGGCCGAGTCAAGTGAGAATGTCTGTAGAGTCCTGGCCAGAGGCCCCTTCAAGGGGTGAGAGCGTTTCCGTCTGCTGGAGGCCGGCTTCCTCTTCATGGGGAAGCCTCAGCTGAGTGCCACATTGGCCTCGTGCCGGGCAAGCCGCTTCTCCACGGGGTTGGCTCCGTAGAGAGGTGTTCTCTGGCCGCGCCAGGCAAGTGTCCGTTTCATGGGGAGCGATTCTCATAGTCAGGAGTCATGCCCGACAGGCCAACTCTTCATGGGATGGCCTTTTTCAGTGAGCATTTCTCTAGATTCCTGGCCAGAAGCCCCTTCAAGGGCTGGGAGAGCTTTCAGCTCGGAGAGGCGAGCTTCCTCTTCATGGGGAAGCCTCAGCTGAGTGCCACATTGGCCTCGTGCCGGGCAAGCCGCTTCTTCACGGGGTTGGCTCCGTAGAGAGGTGTCCTCTGGCCACACCGGGCAGGCGTCCCCTTCATGGGGACCCGCGTCTTGGGCTGAAATGATGCCCGACAGGCCACCTCTTCATGGGATGGCCGAGTTGCGTGAGAGTTTCTCTCGATTCCTGGCCAGAGGCCCCTTCAAGGGGTGACAGTGTCTGTATCTCTCAGAGGCGAGCTTCCTTTACGTGGGGAGCCTGAGCTGAGTGCCAGATTAGCCTCGTGCCGGGCAAGCCGCCGCTTCATGCGCCTGGCTCCTTAGGTGGGTATGCTCGAGCCACGCCAGGCAAGCGTCCCCTCCATGGGGAGCACGTGGCTTGGTGTGCCTGGCCTGATTTCGGGGCTGAGCTTTGACACCGCTTGCATCCCTGCCTGTCAGGCAGCCTCTTCGTGTGGGACGGCTCATCTTAGTCCGTGAGCTGATCGATGCTTGGCAAGCCAGCCCTTCACGGGCGGTACTTGGGGCCTTGGGAAGAGCGAGTGCCCAAAGCCTGGTGGGGAGGAGGAGGAAAGGAAGCTCATCCCACACGCAGGAGCAGCCCCGCTCCAGGAGGGGTCCGGACAGTACACCCACCCTCCTCCCGGCACTGCTAATTGCCCTTGCCGGCCACGGTGCCGGTGCAAAGAGGGCTCTTTCGGAGACACCGGGGCCACACAACGTGAGCCTCTCTCTGGGCAGGGAGGGTGATGTGCGGGGCAGCTGCTGGAGGGGAGAGCTGGCTGATGCTGCCCTAGTCCCCCATGTAGCCACAAAGCTGAGTGGGTGGTCTGGGCCTACAGGGTCGCGTCTGTGAGGAAAGCCCCTTTCGGGAGGCTCACTAAGGAGAAGCAGCAGCTTCCTCGTGGAGTGTGGGAAGGACATGCCTCCTGGCAGTCCAACTGCTGCTCGGCATTCTTGGGACGGCAGGGAAGCCCCCCGCCCTCAGTGGGGTTGGCTCTGGGTTGCAGGGGTGCCAGGGAAGCGTCCCCTTCACGGGGGCAACTCAGTGTAGTCCTTCCTTGGCTTCGTGCGTGGCAAGTGACCTGGTCATGAGGATGGATCAGCCCAGTTCTCAGTGAGGTGTTGGGCAGGCGCTGCGCACTTCCCCGCGTTTGGAGAGGGGCGACCCCCTTTGAAAAGAGCCCCAGCCTCACCTACCCTACAGGGTTGCGCTGCGAGGACAGAAAGAGCTCGGCTGGCCGCCTTGGCGTTCCCACGAGAGGACAAGGGGCCACTTTAAATGCCGTGTACTGATAGTGAGAGCAGCGCTGCTGTGATGCTGCTCCCCTCCGAGCCCCTCCTGGGCCAAGCGTCTCTGCTGCACGGAGGGAGGCGCGACTGGCGATGCAGCCCTTGCCCCAGTCCGTGCCAGTTGGCCCCTCGATGCCACAGCCCTGCAGTTGGCCACGCGTGGGAAGCCGCGACCTCCTTTGAGGATCGTCTTTGTCTTTGTAAGTGCTGGGCAAGACATGCTTCTCCACTTTGATGGCAGCCTCAGTCAGTGGGGGCAAGGGTTGACACTTCCTTGTTGCAACAGGAACTGTTGACTCCCATCCCTGATGACCTTTGTGCTACGCATCCTGCAGAGACAGGTCTCCGTGAAAGCGCTCGCCCCGTTAAACTCAAAGTGGAAAAGGGGGTCCGGCTTCCCTGCGTGGCATAGGACCGGCTTCCTGGCAGGCCGCAGAGGGCGTTTGTCCGCTGATAGGATTGCTATGCAGCTCAGGGCAGGGCGGTGCGCCCCACTGGCCGCTCGGACACTCCTGTGTTGCCCGCCGCGCAAGCAAGAAAGAAAAAGCCTGAAAGTTTTGAAAGCCTGGCCCGGAGCTCGGTGTCCCTTGCCCATCTGGCTGGGTCACCCGCCCTCGCAAATGCGGCCCTCGATCCGAAGTGGCTCTACTGAGCCGGTGGGGCTCCCTCACTCAGAGCACATCTGGACCCACCCGTAGGGACGGGTGTGCGTCCCCCGCTGCCTTCTGTGCCGCCAGCGGGTGCCCGTAACTCGGAGGCATGCACGGCCCGAGCGGCGACAGCAAGGCAAAGACAGCTTTGCGTGCAGCATGTATTAATTCAATGGATGTGCCGCCACACCAGTCACAGGCTTTCCGGGCGGCCTGCCTCATGCTAAACTGCAGGCGTGATAGAACCGTGCAAAGCACGGTATAATGCTTACCAGCCCAGGGAGCAATTTTTCTAAAACCTGTGGCTACACTAGCAGAGCAGATGACTCAGTGACTAATCTAACAATATGGATACCTCTTTAGAAGCCCCTCCTAAAATGCAACATCAGCAGTTGGCACTAATGCCATATGGCGCCTTTAAGGCATGTCACACTGGCAGCAGCACCGAATTTTCCAAAAAGCGGGGAAGTGCAGCGTTGCCGGCGTAGTCCCATTGCGAACGGCTCTGGTTCTTCCTTATGCAAGGGAACAGTCCCCTTGACGGGGATCCCACGTGGCATGGATGCCTGGCAAGTGGCCTCCACAGGGGAGCAGCTCCCCTGACTCCTGGCTGAGCTTCATGCGATTCCAGCCACTCCTCTTCATGAGGACAATCGAGGCTGGGGGCCCTTTGCAGTTTTGGCAGGTAGCGGTCCCCTTCAAGGGGACGGTGCGCGGGCCCAGCTGCGGGGTGGCTCGCGGCCAGGCCAGGCCAGGCCAGCATCCTCTTCAGTGGGGACGAACGAAGGGAGTTTGGAATTGCCTGGGTCCTGGCAAGCCACCTCTCTCTCGGGGTGGGCGCCGCAGCCGCTCAGAGCAAGCGTCCCCTTCACGGGGAAGTCTTTCCTTAGCCCCGAAAGCATGCCTGCAAGCCAGCTCTCCCCAGGCGTGGCTCAGGGTAGGAACTGGCCAGGTTCGTGCCAGGCAAGCCAGCCCTTCACGGGCAAGTCCCCTTAGTCACAAGTGCGGGACGATTTGCCTGCTTTGGCTGGGACGCTCCTTCTGACGCTTGTCCTCTCTTTTCCTTTCCCCTGCCCGAGCGTGACATTCCTGCCCGGCTGTGGAGCTAAGGCACGCCCAAAGCACGGCCGTGCATCTTCTGGCGCTCCGCAGCTCCTCGTGGGAAATGACAATGCTGAGCTGCGACGTCCGCTCTGGGGATGTTGGAATGGAAGAGCTGCTGTTGCCTTGGGGAAGTGAGGAAGAGTGAGTTTTGTGTTGCGTTGCTTTCGGGGCAAAGACGTTTTCAGCAGAACTGCCAGGGAAGGGTTCTTGTTGTGGGGAGAGTTCGGAGCAGAGGCAGGTTAGAGTGCGCAGGGAAGCCTGCCCTCCCAGGCACAGTGAGCGGAGTGCTGTGGTGACAGGGCCCGCGGGGGGCGGGGGGGGGCGGGGTGCCTACCTGGATGAGGGTGAGCAGTCTCGGCCCGCTGAGATGGCTTTGCATGGCGTGCGTGTGGGAGGCATGTTCCAAGGCTGCTGTAATGCTAAGCCTTAGACTTCTCCGCGCCAGGGGTTGTGCCCATCACGGCCGTGGATTTGCGGCATTTCCCGCGACAGCCGCTGAAGAAAAGGAGGCTGGCTGGAAGAGGCGTGAGCGGACCCATGCGTTCCCTGGACATGTGTACCCACTGCTGCCCATCAGGATCGCTGAAGTACCGAAGGTGGGTGTCACGAGCACTTCACACAGCAACGGGGTTTTTCTCAGGGAACCTGCAGACCGTTTGAGCCTGGCACACGTCCCCTTCAGGGGGAGCGATGGTCTCAGTCAGCAGTCGTGCCCGGCGGGCCACCTCTTCATGGGCTGGCCGAGTCAAGTGAGAAGGTCTGTAGAGTCCTGGCCAGAGGCCCCTTCAAGGGGTGAGAGCGTTTCCGTCTGCTGGAGGCCGGCTTCCTCTTCATGGGGAAGCCTCAGCTGAGTGCCACATTGGCCTCGTGCCGGGCAAGCCGCTTCTTCACGGGGTTGGCTCCGTAGAGAGGTGTTCTCTGGCCGCGCCAGGCAAGTGTCCGTTTCATGGGGAGCGATTCTCATAGTCAGGAGTCATGCCCGACAGGCCACCTCTTCATGGGATGGCCTTTTTCAGCGAGCATTTCTCTAGATTCCTGGCCAGAAGCCCCTTCAAGGGGTGAGACTGTATTCAGCTCGGAGAGGCGAGCTTCCTCTTCATGGGGAAGCCTCAGCTGAGTGCCACATTGGCCTCGTGCCGGGCAAGCCGCTTCTTCACGGGGTTGGCTCCGTAGAGAGGTGTCCTCTGGCCACACCGGGCAGGCGTCCCCTTCATGGGGAGCGATTCTCATAGTCAGAAAAAAGGGGCAGAAGTACTTTTGGGCTACTTTGATGGCAGCCTGTCACTGGGGGAAAGGAAATTGCCCCACTTCCAAATGCCCCCCCCCGCCACCCATGCTCACACTGCCGGTGCCGCACGTCGTGTTGGGCTTTGTATCGTATGGGTAGGAAACAGATGCGGCAGAGAGCACGGATCCAGGCTTCAGCTGCAGCCAGGCCACCGTGCTGGACACTCTCTTGGCCTGAGCCATGCAATGTGCACCCTCAGCCACTGCTCTCATTGCAGGCCGTGCTTTTCCGTTCGGCAGGTGCAGCAGAGCAGCGGACAAAACAGGAAAAAGGAAAGAGGAGGAGGAAGGTGATGATGAGGCCCTGTGGAAAGCACTGGAATGGGATGAATGGACGGACTTGCATGCACGGTTTACGGCAACCCGGGAACATGGGCTGATGAGCGCCCAGGAATGCCGTTTGCCTTGCACTGCTGCCTCTGAGGATGCGGGCGTCCCCCTCTGAAAGGGTGCGGGTGAAGGAGGCACGGTTTAGTGTTCAAGTGCCAGGTGTGACTCGTGGGTCAGGATGCTGACGCTGCAGTGGCTTCATCCCATGGAAGCCTTGTGAGGCGAGGGAGTGGGGTGGACGCCTGGCCTGTCTTTCCTGAAGTCCCACTTGATGAGCTGGATGGGAGTCCCTTTGGAAGTGCTCTTGGCTGCTTTAACTTATTTCCTGATTTAAAAGTGTACAATAAAATGCTGGTCCCTCCACCTTGGTGTGCTCCCTTCCTGGTGTCTCTCAGATTTTTGCCTTCTGGATTTTGGAAATCTCCACATGGCCAGTCAGATTATTGCTGTGTGAATATTTTAATGGCTTTGGTATGGAGCATGTTCTGGAGCGCTTGTGCCTCACCACGTTGTGTACTCAGCCAGTGTTGCAGATGCGGAAGCAAGGACAGGGGCCAGTTCCCTACAGCCACTTTAGCAGCGGGACGGGGGGCTTGCTTTGGAATTTCCAGTCTGGTCCACCTCACAATGGTGTACAACAAATTAAAATGCAAAATACCCCAAAACAAAACAAAGCACCAGGGACATGAGCAAAACAGCAGCTGGAAATTCATTCATTCATTCATTCATTCATTCATTCAAAACATTTGTATGCCGCCCTCATTGCAACAAAGCCTCGGGGCGGCTCACAACATAATACAAACATTAACAATTTAAAACTATTTAAAACTGGCCCATCTCAAAATACCAATACATATCTGAAAATATTCATTCTTAGCAAACATTGAAAGCAGAGTGTTCTAGATTTGTGCCTGTCAAGTACAAAGGCAGTAGACAACACACAATGAGTGGAACACAAAAGGAGTGGCAGTTTTGACAACCATTAACAACTCTGCCAAATGCTTGATGACGGCGCCCTGTCAGCTGACACACTGGGAAACAGGCACCACCTACGACTTCGCCCAGTCGTGGCCCCATCACAAGCAGCCAAGCGGCGGGCCTGTGCGAGTGGAGCCCAGCCCGAGCGGGCCGGTTGCTGAGCGGCGCCCTGAGCCCCCTTGCGCGGGGAGAAGCTCCCGGGAGCAGCCCAGGACGGCGGCCACGGGAGACGCGGGCAGAGACGTCCGCCCGCCCGCCCGCCCAGGCCGAGGCCGAGGCCGAGGCCGAGGCTGTGCGCTTCCGGCACCGACAGGAGCCTGCGCACAGCAAGCCCAGCAGCCAGGAGGCCGGAGCGGGGGCTCTGCCGGAGCCACAGCACCTTTGGCAGGGAGAACTGGGGGCAGCAGGGACGGAGCCCCCCATTGTGACGGGCCGGGTCAGGCAGCGCGGGAGAACCGTTCTGCCTGCAAGCGGCCAGTCGGCACTGCCAAGCAGACGGACCTTCCAGGGAAGAAGGGCAGGAAAGAGCCGCGCCTCCCCTTCTGGCGGCCATCTTAGGAGAGGCAAGGAAGTGCCGCACGCTCAGGAGTAGAGGGAGGGAAGTGACGACCCAGGTGCCATCTTGTTCGTGGCTTATTACAGAGATGTAGCCCTCCGCCATGTTAGTAGTGGCTGGCCTTGCTGAGGCGTTCCACAGACGTAGGAAGGGGAAGAGGTGCCGCTCCTGCCCCGTGCACCTGCCCGCAGGACGCCATCTCCGTCTACTGGAAGTAGGGATTAGATTCTGCAGGCTTGGACTCGCAGCTGCCCTACCTCGCAGGGCTGTTGTGAGGATAGAACGGGGAGAATGGGAATCGTGGGCGCTGCCTTGGGGTTAAGATGATCGGCAAGATCATTTTCATGTATGCTATGGTCAAGGGACAGAAGAGCTGAAAGTATTTTGTGGGAAGGGCTGGCCCTGATGCCCATGGGTGCCTGCCTTCTCCCCCCTCGGCTCTCATTCTTCTTTCCTCATTTCCTTCTCCTCTACCATGACAACCGGCTCAGAAGACAGGATGTCTCATGAGAGAAAAGGCTGGTGAAAGCCTTTCCTTTTTTAAAAAATAAGTTTTATTATTACTATTTTCTACAGGCAAAAAAAAATAAAAACATCAATCATCAGAGTCATCAGAACTACTGGGTCAGCCCCCCCCCCATTTTTTTTTATAGCAATCCATAGACATGTTCAAATCTGCGCATAGTCCCGTTTCTCTAGCCAATAATAAAAAGAGTTCCAGGTTTGACAGTAGTATGTATCCTCTTTCTCCTTCAGAGACAAAGTCAGCCTGTCCATTTCAGCCCAGTCCAGGATCTTTTTAAAAATCAGTTCATCAGAATGTGGTTCTTCACTCCTCCAATGCTGGGCAAATACAATCCCTGCTGTGGTAATTACTACATGTAAATCAAATAGGTTGCCTGTTTGTCAACATCAGCAGACACAATGCCTAATAAAAAGACTTCAGGTTTAAATATTAAAGATGTTTGTGACATTTCCTCAAGCCATTCATGTAGTTTAGCCCAATAGGGTTTTTTTGCCTTATGGCAAGTCCACCACATGAGAAAAAAAGTACCAGGTTAAAAGCCCTCAGGCCGCAATTCTCAGCAGTGGCCACAGGAGGGCACTCCAGGCGCGCCGCTGATGCTGCTGCTGAGCGCAGAGCCACACGGCGCACCCTGGGCTGCACGAAGCCCTCCCCACGCAGGGTCTGCACGCTGCAGCCGCCCCCCCCCCCCCACTTTTGGGCAGATCAGCGACGGAGCCCCTTCACCCCTCCTGGGGCTGGGGCTGGGGCTGGCCCTGGGTTTGCTGCGGCGCTTTGTGTGTGCCGCAGTCCAATCCGGCTCTAGAGCCACACCAGGCAGACCGGGCTGCACGAAGCCCTCCCCACGCATGCCCCCGTTGCTGAGCGTAGAGCCACTCGCCCCCCCCCCCCGGCTGCACGGAGCACCCCCCTCGCACGGGCTGCACGTTCCGCCGGCTTCCCTTTTTGGAATATCGGCGACAGAGCCCCTTCGCCCCTCCTGGGACACGGGCTGGGGCTGGGTTGGCCGCGGCTCTTTGTGGATGCCGCAATCCAATCCGGCTCTTCGCTTTCGTGGCTCTAGACACGCGCCTGCGCGGAGAAAGGCCACTCCCAACATGGCTGAAGGGCAAGGCCCCTCTCTGCGTCGGACACTACCAACATGGTGAGTTCTGAAAGCGCGTCACTTCTCCGCGCCGCGGGCACCTCGGTTTTGACGTCACGCCCTGCATGGCCGCCTGAAGGCGACGTGAGGCTTCTTGCTGCCCTTCCTGCCTCTCCTGGCTTGCTAACAATGCAGTGTCTAGCAACAATGTATGGCAAGTGGCTGAAGTTGAGCTGACTGTGTTGTATGTCTGAAATGACATCAGTTGTTTCACTAGAAACACAGAGAAGCAGAGGCTCGCACTCTAGTATCAGGGTGATTTCAGAAAACCCCAGCTAGTGGAAGGACGGAACAGAGATTCCATCCACTGGTCCTAACTTGGTGGGAATCCATTAATTGGTCATTGGCTCGTAGTGCCTAGGCACAAATCGATTAATCTTCAATTGGCTCGTTGTGCCTTGGTATGAATCCATTAATTGGTGATTGGCTCATCGTGCCTAGGCACAAATCGATTAATCCTCCATTGGCTTGTCATGCCTTGGCAGGAATCCATTTCTCTTTCATCTGCTCGTGTCTTTTTGACACAAATTGATTAGTCTTGGGACTTGGACTGTGAGGTGGCCTGGGGTGGGCGGTGTTCGAAGAGGGAGAGTATTTTGTGTCGGACACTACCAACATGGCGAGGGCCAGAAGTGCGTCACTTTTCCGCACCGTGGGCAGCTCGGTTTTGACGTCACTCCCAGCATGGCTGCCTGAAGGCCATTTGAAGCTTCTTGCTGCCATTCCCACCTCTTCTAGCATGGCCGCCCTAGGGAAGGAAATGGGGGCAGCCGGGCGGGAAGGGCTGCTCCTCCCTCCAGGCTCTGAAGACTGGAGGGAGGGAGAGGATTCTTCTCCCCTGCCACCCCCCCCCGCATCTTTCACACACCCCCTGGCAGCAGGTTCAGGCCGTTCCCTGCATCACCTATTTACACTGCCTTCATAACAGTGCAACTGCTGTTCTAGAGGATTCTGGGAATTGTAGCTGGCTATAATCACGAGCACTGGTAAGAGATTCCCAGTCCCCACAACCTTTCAGTATAGTCTATTTTCCTTAAAAGCCAAATGTCCTTCCTTATTTAAACCTGTTCATCCTTTGAAGCAATACCTTTCTATCGCTGTCTTGTAAAAGTTGCAACTAACATTTCTGCTTATTCTAAATACTTCCAGAACAGAATTAAAATGCCAGTAACGTTTAACTTAAGAGTGTAACACTATTTTTCATGCTTGGCTCCAAATAATTTCAATGAGGATTGCACTGAACCATTTGCCCGAAAATTATGCCTAGGAAACATTCCGCTGTGCTGCCCACGACTGCGGGTTGGTGTTTTCATGGTAGTCTCATTTGGTAGTCTCATTTCTCTGCTCGCCTATGAACACAGTTAGCGAACTCTGCTTGCCTATGAACACAGTCTCTGCAGTGAACAAAGTTTTTAAACGTTAAAAACTGGTAATACAATCCAGAGAAGGTTAAGGGCACTTAGGCATCATTGAAATCAACCGCAGAAACTGTAAGTCCCCATTCCATACAATGGGACAACTGTGTTTTCCTGGGTGGTGCCAACCGATAGCAAGTTCATAGCTAATTTTAAACCTCACCAGAACACCTAGCAGCATGACTGAATACTAATTTCCAGAGATACGACGACACATTATAGACTGGGAAAGCATTTAGTAACATGTTACATATTCTCAGAGACACAATTTTTGTTCACAGAGATGACGGAAGATTTCTAGCACAAACGAAATGACATTCGTTACACAATTAACCTCAATGAGAAGCTGAAAAATAACTGCTAAGGAAAATCACGGGATTCAGACTGTGACGTTATTTGACTCCGTTTCCATGAGTCGGCCGACACGCTGAAAACAAAGTCCCCATGTTCACTTAGGAGGGCGGTGGCTCCTGAAATGGGCTCCACTCATGTGGGATTCCATCCGTGGGAGCTTTTGGCATCCCTCGTGCAGCCTCCGTCAGCACCCCGTCTTGTGGTCCCGTTCAGCTTCACCCTGACGTTGGTCTCACAAACAATGGGACCACCAGCATCTCCCTGAAAGGTGGAAACGTAAGACGGGTGCTTAGGAAGTCAGACCCCCTTTTCCACTTTGAGTGTAATGTGGCTAGCACTTGCCTGTCTCTGCAGGAGCCTCACCCCAAAAGTCCTCAGGGATGTCAGTCAACAGTTCCTGGAAGTACCTTGAGATTATTCTTGCACTGCATTTAAATTGGGCCCTTTCCCTCTCAGGAGAAAGCCAAGGTGGCCCCCGCACCTCTTTCTTATCCTCACAGCAGCAACCCTGTAGGGCACGTGAGGCTGGCACTCTTTTCAAATGAGCCGTCTGCGACCACACCTTCTTCGTACAGGCACCATTGCAGCAAGTGCAATTCGCCATGCCAAGCAGGGAGGTTTTCGCTTGACCCCTGGTGGAAAGTGGCTGCTCCCCTTCCTTCTCTTCCCTCCACTCTGGGCGGTTGCCCTTCCTGTCATGTATTGCCCGTGCAAGCTGACTTCGCGAGCCACAATCCCTTCAACTGCCACCATGGCCGTCACCTGGAAAAGAATGCCAGCTCTGTTCAATTACAGGAGCCTTGGAAAATGCCTCCCAAACCCACTCCGTGCAAAGGCACCTCGCAAGGGCTACCAGCTCAGCCACATCCAGGAAGGCCCCCACGGCTGGCGATGCCAGCCCACGACTCAGCTGACTGTCCCCGGAAGAGCAGGCTGCCTTGCCCACTGGCACCTGCCCCCTCTATCCCCAGCTATTCCCACTAAAAGAAAAGGAGCATCGCTGGGCAGCTCTGCTGAAAATCCCTCTGCCCCAAAGAAAAAGAAAGACAGAACTTACTCTCTTTCGCTTCCCTCCAAGGAAACAGCAGCTCTTCCAACAGCCTCAAAGCACAAGCCACACTTCAACCTTCTCGTTTCCAGCCAGGAGCTGCTGGGTGGCACAAAGGGCCAAGTCGTGCTTTGAGTTGTGCCTTTGGTCCACGGCCGGGCAGGACCGCCACACTCGGGCAGAAGCAAAGGAAACAGAGTATTACACGTGGGAAGGAAGAGCCCAGCAGAATCAGGCAAATCGCCCCACACTCCTCACTGAGGGGAATTCAAAGGTGCCAGGTCCGTGAAGGGCTGCCTTGCCAAGCGTGGACCCTGCCCATTGCTCAGGTGAGGCATGCCAAGGAAGAGCTGGCTTGCCAGGCATGATTTCAGGGCTGAGGAGACGCCCCCGTGAAGAGGGCGCTTGCCTTGAGTGGCTGCAAATGGTTTCACGCAGAGCCGATCCCCAGAGAGAGGAGGCCTGCCTGCCTGCCTCACCCAATGTTGCTCCTCCCCACTGAAGCGGACGCTGGCCTGGCCTGGCCGCAAGCCATCCCCCTGAAGAGGACAGCTTCCTGGCAACACTGCAAAGGGCCCCTGAGCCGAATGGTCCCCATGAAGAGGAGTGGCTGGAAAAGCATGAAGCTCAGCCACAACTTAAGGTAGCTGCTCCCTAAGGACGCGGATTTGCCAGGCGTCCACCTCACCTGCTACTCCAAGGATTGTCCCCGTGAAGGGGACAGTTCCCCCGCATGAGCAAGAACCAGAGCCGTTCACAACGCAAGACGGCCGCGCACACTTCCCCGCTCCCTTTAACTTTATGCTGCTGTCACTGTGACATGACTTTGAGGGCCCATACTTCTACGCTACCATCAACTGCTTAGGTTCCACTTAAGGAGGGGGTTTTCGGATTCTCTATCTCGGAAAAGATAGGATTAATTACAATAGCATTTTGCTCCTCTCTCGCTCTGCTAATTTGCGCCGGGGTTCTAGCATCTTCTGTGTTCAGTTCTACTGTGCTTTCCACTGTTCTATTTTGCCAGGATTTTAACATGGTGTCGGCCGCCCAGAGCGCCATTCGCTCAGCAGAGCCATTTCTGAGCGAGGACCTCATTTGGGGGGGGGGGTGTCCCAACCAGATGGGCAAAGGACACGGCGCTCAGAGTCAGGGCTTCAGAACAGGCTTTTCCTTCTTAGTTGTTCGACGGGCAACACAGGAGTGTCCCCGAGCGGCTCGTGGGGCACGCTGCAATGCCCCGGGCCAAAACGGAATCCTACCACCGGCCTGCGGGGAAGCAGTCTCCATGTCACACAAGAAAGTCGGACCCCCATTTCCACTTTGAGTTTAACGGGGCTAGCACTTGCAGGGAGGCCTGTCTCTGCAGGAGCCTCGACCCAGAAGTCCTCGCGGATGTCAGTCAACAGTTCCTGTTGCAACAAGGAAGCGTCAACCTTCTCCCCAGGGGACTGAGGCCGCCATCAAAGTGGAGGAGGATTTCTCGTTCCGTATTTACAAATACAATTTGCAAAGGAGGTCGCGACTTCCCGAGCGCGGGGAACTGCAGGGCTGGGGCATCCAGGGGCCAACTGCCACGGCCTGGGAGAAGGGGGTTTTAACAGCTGCCTCTACTTACAGCAGAGACGCCTGTCCCAAGAGTGGCTGGGACGAGGCTAGCAGCAGGAGGGTTCTTATTACGCATCTTACCCTGCATTTAACCCGGGCCCTTTTCCTCTCGTGAGAAAGCCAAGGTGGCTCTCCGGGCTCTTTCTTATCCTCACAGCAGCAACCCTGTAGGGTGGGCGAGGCCGGGACTCTTTCCAAGGGAGATGGCAACTTCCCATGTGAAGGGAAGTGCAGGGCTGGGGCATCCAGGGGCCAACTGCCACAGCCTGGGAGAAGGGGGTTTTAACAGCTGCCTCTCTTCTTACAGCAGAGACGCCTGGCCAAGAGTGGGCTGGGGCGAGACAAGCAGCAGCAGAGTTCTGCATTTAGAATGGGGCCATTCCTCTCGTGAGAAAGCCAAGGGGGCTCTCCGGGCTCTTCCGTATCCTCCGACAGCCACCCTGTAGGGTGGGTGAGGCTGGGACTCTTTTCAAAGGAGGTCTCCCGTTGCCAATGTGGGGAAGTGTGCAGCGGCCTGCCACGCATCGCTTTGAGGTCCAAGCTGATCCGTCTCATGGCGAGGGAACACGCCAGGCATGAATCTAAGCCAGAACTGCGCTGAGCTGTCCCCGTGAAGAGGACACTGCCCTTGCTCCCCTACAACCCACACTCGTCCCCACACAGGGGCTGCTCGCCTGCCTTGAGAAGAATTCCAAGCAGCGGCTCTCTTGCCAGGAGGCATTTCCCGTCTGCACTGCAAAAGCAAGCTGCTTTTTCTCCCTGCCTAATCCTTCACGGCAGCCACCCTGTGGGGCCAAATCACCCACTCAGCTTCGTGGCTACACCACGGGGACGAGGGCAGATCTGCCCGCTGCACGGTCCAACAGGTGAGCCGCGCCCCACCCTGCCCGTCCAGACAGAGCCTCAGCTGAGCGGCACAGATGACTATTGCCAAAGGAGCCGCTTCCGACTTCACTGTTCGTACAGCACCGTTGCCAGCAAGAGCAATTCGCAGTGCCGAGCGGGGAGGTTTTGGCTTGACCCCTAGTGGAAAGGGGCCGCTCCCGCGTGCTGGCCCAGGACCCTTTCCTTCTCTTCCCTGCACTCTGGGCTCTCGCTCTTCAGCAGCCCCAGGCACTGCCCGTGAAGGGCGGCCTTGCCGAGCCACTATCCGCTCAACTACCTCCATGGCCGTCCCCCTAGAAGAGGCAAGCACGCTCTGTCCAATTCAGCCCTGAAATCTTGCCAGGAACGCCAAGTCAAGTGCTTTCCAGGCAGCAACGCCCCCCTGGCACAGGCAGACTCCAACGCAGCGCTCAGCCCTCTCCATAAAGGGGTGGCCGGCATCGAGTGGCTGGAAAACGCCTCAGCATGGGCCCCACCTCATAAAGGGGCTGGCCCGCCACGACTCTAATCTGGCACCCGGCTCCGGCTTCGCCATGAAGGGGAAGCTGGCCCGGCGTGGGTGGAAATCTCCAACGTGGGCCCCACCTCAAAGAGGCTGGCCCACCACCAGTCTAACCTGGCACCCGGCTCCGGCCTCCCCATGAAGGGGAAGCTGGCCCGGCGTGGATGGAGATCTCCAACGTGGGCCCAGCTCATAAAGAGGCTGGCCCGCCACCAGTCTAACCTGGCACCCGGCTCCGGCCTCCCCATGAAGGGGAAGCTGGCCCGGCGTGGATGGAGATCTCCAACGTGGGCCCCAGCTCATAAAGAGGCTGGCCCGCCACCAGTCCAACCTGGCACCCGGCTCCGGCCTCCCCATGAAGGGGAAGCTGGCCCGGCGTGGATGGAGATCTCCAACGTGGGCCCCAGCTCATAAAGAGGCTGGCCCGCCACCAGTCCAACCTGGCACCCGGCTCCGGCCTCCCCATGAAGGGGAAGCTGGCCCGGCGTGGATGGAGATCTCCAACGTGGGCCCCAGCTCATAAAGAGGCTGGCCCGCCACCAGTCTCCACCTGGCACCGGGCTCCGGCCTCCCCATGAAGGGGAAGCTGGCCCGGCGCTGGATGGAGATCTCCAACGTGGGCCCCAGCTCATAAAGAGGCTGGCCCGCCACCAGTCCAACCTGGCACCCGGCTCCGGCCTCCCCATGAAGGGGAAGCTGGCCCGGCGTGGATGGAGATCTCCAACGTGGCCCCAGCTCATAAAGAGGCTGGCCCGCCACCAGTCCACCTGGCACCCGGCTCCGGCCTCCCCATGAAGGGGAAGCTGGCCCGGCGTGGATGGAGATCTCCAACGTGGGCCCCAGCTCATAAAGAGGCTGGCCCGCCACCAGTCCAACCTGGCACCCGGCTCCGGCCTCCCCATGAAGGGGAAGCTGGCCCGGCGTGGGTGGAGATCTCCAACGTGGGCCCCAGCTCATAAAGAGGCTGGCCCGCCACCAGTCTAACCTGGCACCCGGCTCCGGCCTCCCCATGAAGGGGAAGCTGGCCCGGCGTGGGTGGAGATCTCCAACGTGGGCCCCAGCACATAAAGAGGCTGGCCCGCCACCAGTCCAACCTGGCACCCGGCTCCGGCCACCCCATGAAGGGGAAGCTGGCCTCCAGCAGCTCTAGCAAGAGCAACCCCCTGAAGGGGCTTCGGGCCATGCCTTGAAACACACTCCTGCCAAACCCTGCCACCCCATAAAGAGGCGGCTTGCCTGGTGTGGCGGAATTAAAGCTCCAACCTGACCTTCTTCCTGAAAGGAAAGCATATTTGTGAATTGCTTGCGATACCCACCTTCCTTGCCCCCACCATCCTGATGGGCAGTGGTGTCTTGACGAGGGTGTAGAACTCTTTCCTTGGCTCACATCTCTTCTTGCCGTGCTCCTCTTTTCCACTGCCTGGCGGAATGCTTCAAACCCAGAAACACGGCGGTCAGATACCGTGCAGCGGAGAAGCGAAAGGCGTGACAGGAGCCTTGGAAAATGCCTCCCAAACCCACTCCGTGCAAAGGCACCTCGCAAGGGCTACCAGCTCAGCCACATCCAGGAAGGCCCCCACGGCTGGCGATGCCAGCCCACGACTCAGCTGACTGTCCCCGGAAGAGCAGGCTGCCTTGCCCACTGGCACCTGCCCCCTCTATCCCCAGCTATTCCCACTAAAAGAAAAGGAGCATCGCTGGGCAGCTCTGCTGAAAATCCCTCTGCCCCAAAGAAAAAGAAAGACAGAACTTACTCTCTTTCGCTTCCCTCCAAGGAAACAGCAGCTCTTCCAACAGCCTCAAAGCACAAGCCACACTTCAACCTTCTCGTTTCCAGCCAGGAGCTGCTGGGTGGCACAAAGGGCCAAGTCGTGCTTTGAGTTGTGCCTTTGGTCCACGGCCGGGCAGGACCGCCACACTCGGGCAGAAGCAAAGGAAACAGAGTATTACACGTGGGAAGGAAGAGCCCAGCAGAATCAGGCAAATCGCCGCACACTCCTCACTGAGGGGAATTCAAAGGTGCCAGGTCCGTGAAGGGCTGCCTTGCCAAGCGTGGACCCTGCCCATTGCTCAGGTGAGGCATGCCAAGGAAGAGCTGGCTTGCCAGGCATGATTTCAGGGCTGAGGAGACGCCCCCGTGAAGAGGGCGCTTGCCTTGAGTGGCTGCAAATGGTTTCACGCAGAGCCGATCCCCAGAGAGAGGAGGCCTGCCTGCCTGCCTCACCCAATGTTGCTCCTCCCCACTGAAGCGGACGCTGGCCTGGCCTGGCCGCAAGCCATCCCCCTGAAGAGGACAGCTTCCTGGCAACACTGCAAAGGGCCCCTGAGCCGAATGGTCCCCATGAAGAGGAGTGGCTGGAAAAGCATGAAGCTCAGCCACAACTTAAGGTAGCTGCTCCCTAAGGACGCGGATTTGCCAGGCGTCCACCTCACCTGCTACTCCAAGGATTGTCCCCGTGAAGGGGACAGTTCCCCCGCATGAGCAAGAACCAGAGCCGTTCACAACGCAAGACGGCCGCGCACACTTCCCCGCTCCCTTTAACTTTATGCTGCTGTCACTGTGACATGACTTTGAGGGCCCATACTTCTACGCTACCATCAACTGCTTAGGTTCCACTTAAGGAGGGGGTTTTCGGATTCTCTATCTCGGAAAAGATAGGATTAATTACAATAGCATTTTGCTCCTCTCTCGCTCTGCTAATTTGCGCCGGGGTTCTAGCATCTTCTGTGTTCAGTTCTACTGTGCTTTCCACTGTTCTATTTTGCCAGGATTTTAACATGGTGTCGGCCGCCCAGAGCGCCATTCGCTCAGCAGAGCCATTTCTGAGCGAGGACCTCATTTGGGGGGGGGGGGGGTCCCAACCAGATGGGCAAAGGACACGGCGCTCAGAGTCAGGGCTTCAGAACAGGCTTTTCCTTCTTAGTTGTTCGACGGGCAACACAGGAGTGTCCCCGAGCGGCTCGTGGGGCACGCTGCAATGCCCCGGGCCAAAACGGAATCCTACCACCGGGCCTGCGGGGAAGCAGTCTCCATGTCACACAAGAAAGTCGGACCCCCATTTCCACTTTGAGTTTAACGGGGCTAGCACTTGCAGGGAGGCCTGTCTCTGCAGGAGCCTCGACCCAGAAGTCCTCGCGGATGTCAGTCAACAGTTCCTGTTGCAACAAGGAAGCGTCAACCTTCTCCCCAGGGGACTGAGGCCGCCATCAAAGTGGAGGAGGATTTCTCGTTCCGTATTTACAAATACAATTTGCAAAGGAGGTCGCGACTTCCCGAGCGCGGGGAACTGCAGGGCTGGGGCATCCAGGGGCCAACTGCCACGGCCTGGGAGAAGGGGGTTTTAACAGCTGCCTCTTCTTACAGCAGAGACGCCTGTCCCAAGAGTGGCTGGGACGAGGCTAGCAGCAGGAGGGTTCTTATTACGCATCTTACCCTGCATTTAACCCGGGCCCTTTTCCTCTCGTGAGAAAGCCAAGGTGGCTCTCCGGGCTCTTTCTTATCCTCACAGCAGCAACCCTGTAGGGTGGGCGAGGCCGGGACTCTTTCCAAGGGAGATGGCAACTTCCCATGTGAAGGGAAGTGCAGGGCTGGGGCATCCAGGGGCCAACTGCCACAGCCTGGGAGAAGGGGGTTTTAACAGCTGCCTCTCTTCTTACAGCAGAGACGCCTGGCCAAGAGTGGGCTGGGGCGAGACAAGCAGCAGCAGAGTTCTGCATTTAGAATGGGGCCATTCCTCTCGTGAGAAAGCCAAGGGGGCTCTCCGGGCTCTTCCGTATCCTCCGACAGCCACCCTGTAGGGTGGGTGAGGCTGGGACTCTTTTCAAAGGAGGTCTCCCGTTGCCCAATGTGGGGAAGTGTGCAGCGGCCTGCCACGCATCGCTTTGAGGTCCAAGCTGATCCGTCTCATGGCGAGGGAACACGCCAGGCATGAATCTAAGCCAGAACTGCGCTGAGCTGTCCCCGTGAAGAGGACACTGCCCTTGCTCCCCTACAACCCACACTCGTCCCCACACAGGGGCTGCTCGCCTGCCTTGAGAAGAATTCCAAGCAGCGGCTCTCTTGCCAGGAGGCATTTCCCGTCTGCACTGCAAAAGCAAGCTGCTTTTTCTCCCTGCCTAATCCTTCACGGCAGCCACCCTGTGGGGCCAAATCACCCACTCAGCTTCGTGGCTACACCACGGGGACGAGGGCAGATCTGCCCGCTGCACGGTCCAACAGGTGAGCCGCGCCCCACCCTGCCCGTCCAGACAGAGCCTCAGCTGAGCGGCACAGATGACTATTGCCAAAGGAGCCGCTTCCGACTTCACTGTTCGTACAGCACCGTTGCCAGCAGAGCAATTCGCAGTGCCGAGCGGGGAGTTTTTGGCTTGACCCCTAGTGGAAAGGGGCCGCTCCCGCGTGCTGGCCCAGACCCTTTCCTTCTCTTCCCTGCACTCTGGGCTCTCGCTCTTCCAGCAGCCCCAGGCACTGCCCGTGAAGGGCGGCCTTGCCGAGCCACTATCCGCTCAACTACCTCCATGGCCGTCCCCCTAGAAGAGGCAAGCACGCTCTGTCCAATTCAGCCCTGAAATCTTGCCAGGAACGCCAAGTCAAGTGCTTTCCAGGCAGCAACGCCCCCCCCTGGCACAGGCAGACTCCAACGCAGCGCTCAGCCCTCTCCATAAAGGGGTGGCCGGCATCGAGTGGCTGGAAAACGCCTCAGCATGGGCCCCACACTCATAAAGGGGCTGGCCCGCCACGACTCTAATCTGGCACCCGGCTCCGGCTTCGCCATGAAGGGGAAGCTGGCCCGGCGTGGGTGGAAATCTCCAACGTGGGCCCCACCTCAAAGAGGCTGGCCCACCACCAGTCTAACCTGGCACCCGGCTCCGGCCTCCCCATGAAGGGGAAGCTGGCCCGGCGTGGATGGAGATCTCCAACGTGGGCCCCAGCTCATAAAGAGGCTGGCCCGCCACCAGTCTAACCTGGCACCCGGCTCCGGCCTCCCCATGAGGGGAAGCTGGCCCGCGTGATGGAGATCTCCAACTGTGGGCCCCAGCTCATAAAGAGGCTGGCCCGCCACCAGTCCAACCTGGCACCCGGCTCCGGCCTCCCCATGAAGGGGAAGCTGGCCCGGCGTGGATGGAGATCTCCAACGTGGGCCCCAGCTCATAAAGAGGCTGGCCCGCCACCAGTCCAACCTGGCACCCGGCTCCGGCCTCCCCCCCATGAAGGGGAAGCTGGCCCGGCGTGGATGGAGATCTCCAACGTGGGCCCCAGCTCATAAAGAGCTGGCCCGCCACCATCCAACCTGGCACCGGGCTCCGGCCTCCCCATGAAGGGGGAGCTGGCCCGGCGTGGATGGAGATCTCCAACGTGGGCCCCAGCTCATAAAGAGGCTGGCCCGCCACCAGTCCAACCTGGCACCCGGCTCCGGCCTCCCCCATGAAGGGAAGCTGGCCCGGCGTGGATGGAGATCTCCAACGTGGGCCCCAGCTCATAAAGAGGCTGGCCCGCCACCAGTTCCAACCTGGCACCCGCTCCGGCCTCCCCATGAAGGGGAAGCTGGCCCGGCGTGGATGGAGATCTCCAACGTGGGCCCAGCTCATAAAGAGGCTGGCCCGCCACCAGTCCAACCTGGCACCCGGCTCCGGCCTCCCCATGAAGGGGAAGCTGGCCCGGCGTGGGTGGAGATCTCCAACGTGGGCCCCAGCTCATAAAGAGGCTGGCCCGCCACCAGTCCAACCTGGCAACCCGGCTCCGGCCTCCCCATGAAGGGGAAGCTGGCCCGGCGTGGGTGGAGATCTCCAACGTGGCCCCAGCACATAAAGAGGCTGGCCCGCCACCAGTCCAACCTGGCACCCGGCTCCGGCCACCCCATGAAGGGGAAGCTGGCCTCCAGCAGCTCTAGCAAGAGCAACCCCCTGAAGGGGCTTCGGGCCATGCCTTGAAACACACTCCTGCCAAACCCTGCCACCCCATAAAGAGGCGGCTTGCCTGGTGTGGCGGAATTAAAGCTCCAACCTGACCTTCTTCCTGAAAGGAAAGCATATTTGTGAATTGCTTGCGATACCCACCTTCCTTGCCCCCACCATCCTGATGGGCAGTGGTGTCTTGACGAGGGTGTAGAACTCTTTCCTTGGCTCACATCTCTTCTTGCCGTGCTCCTCTTTTCCACTGCCTGGCGGAATGCTTCAAACCCAGAAACACGGCGGTCAGATACCGTGCAGCGGAGAAGCGAAAGGCGTGACAGGAGCCTTGGAAAATGCCTCCCAAACCCACTCCTGCAAAGGCACCTCGCAAGGGCTACCAGCTCAGCCACATCCAGGAAGGCCCCCACGGCTGGCGATGCCAGCCCACGACTCAGCTGACTGTCCCCCGGAAGAGCAGGCTGCCTTGCCCACTGGCACCTGCCCCCTCTATCCCAGCTATTCCCACTAAAAGAAAAGGAGCATCGCTGGGGCAGCTCTGCTGAAAATCCCTCTGCCCCAAAGAAAAGAAAGACAGAACTTACTCTCTTTCGCTTCCCTCCAAGAAACAGCAGCTCTTCCAACAGCCTCAAAGCACAAGCCACACTTCAACCTTCTCGTTTCCAGCCAGGAGCTGCTGGGTGGCACAAAGGGCCAAGTCGTGCTTTGAGTTGTGCCTTTGGTCCACGGCCGGGCAGGACCGCCACACTCGGGCAGAAGCAAAGGAAACAGAGTATTACACGTGGGAAGGAAGAGCCCAGCAGAATCAGGCAAATCGCCGCACACTCCTCACTGAGGGAATTCAAAGGTGCCAGGTCCGTGAAGGGCTGCCTTGCCAAGCGTGGACCCTGCCCATTGCTCAGGTGAGGCATGCCAAGGAGAGCTGGCTTGCCAGGCATGATTTCAGGGCTGAGAGACGCCCCCGTGAAGAGGGCGCTTGCCTTGAGTGGCTGCAATGGTTTCACGCAGAGCCGATCCCCAGAGAGAGGAGGCTGCCTGCCTGCCTCACCCAATGTTGCTCCTCCCCACTGAAGCGGACGCTGGCCTTGCCTGGCCGCACCATCCCCCTGAAGAGGACAGCTTCCTGGCAACACTGCAAAGGCCCTGAGCCGAATGGTCCCCATGAAGAGGAGTGGCTGGAAAAGCATGAAGCTCAGCCACAACTTAAGGTAGCTGCTCCCTAAGGACGCGGATTTGCCAGGCGTCCACCTCACCTGCTACTCCAAGGATTGTCCCCCGTGAAGGGGACAGTTCCCCCGCATGAGCAAGAACCAGAGCCGTTCACAACGCAAGACGGCCGCGCACACTTCCCCGCTCCCCTTAACTTTATGCTGCTGTCACTGTGACATGACTTTGAGGGCCCATACTTCTACGCTACCATCAACTGCTTAGGTTCCACTTAAGGAGGGGGTTTTCGGATTCTCTATCTCGGAAAAGATAGGATTAATTACAATAGCATTTTGCTCCTCTCTCGCTCTGCTAATTTGCGCCGGGGTTCTAGCATCTTCTGTGTTCAGTTCTACTGTGCTTTCCACTGTTCTATTTTGCCAGGATTTTAACATGGTGTCGGCCGCCCAGAGCGCCATTCGCTCAGCAGAGCCATTTCTGAGCGAGGACCTCATTTGGGGGGGGGGGGTTTCCCAACCAGATGGGCAAAGGACACGGCGCTCAGAGTCAGGGCTTCAGAACAGGCTTTTCCTTCTTAGTTGTTCGACGGGCAACACAGGAGTGTCCCCGAGCGGCTCGTGGGGCACGCTGCAATGCCCCGGGCCAAAACGGAATCCTACCACCGGGGCCTGCGGGGAAGCAGTCTCCATGTCACACAAGAAAGTCGGACCCCCATTTCCACTTTGAGTTTAACGGGGCTAGCACTTGCAGGGAGGCCTGTCTCTGCAGGAGCCTCGACCCAGAAGTCCTCGCGGATGTCAGTCAACAGTTCCTGTTGCAACAAGGAAGCGTCAACCTTCTCCCCAGGGGACTGAGGCCGCCATCAAAGTGGAGGAGGATTTCTCGTTCCGTATTTACAAATACAATTTGCAAAGGAGGTCGCGACTTCCCGAGCGCGGGGAACTGCAGGGCTGGGGCATCCAGGGCCCACTGCCACGGCCTGGGAGAAGGGGGTTTTAACAGCTGCCTCTACTTACAGCAGAGACGCCTGTCCCAAGAGTGGCTGGACGAGGCTAGCAGCAGGAGGGTTCTTATTACGCATCTTACCCTGCATTTAACCCGGCCCTTTTCCTCTCGTGAGAAAGCCAAGGTGGCTCTCCGGGCTCTTTCTTATCCTCACAGCAGCAACCCTGTAGGGTGGGCGAGGCCGGGACTCTTTCCAAGGAGATGGCAACTTCCCATGTGAAGGGAAGTGCAGGGCTGGGGCATCCAGGGGCCAACTGCCACAGCCTGGGAGAAGGGGTTTTAACAGCTGCCTCTCTTCTTACAGCAGAGACGCCTGGCCAAGAGTGGCTGGGGCGAGACAAGCAGCAGCAGAGTTCTGCATTTAGAATGGGGCCATTCCTCTCGTGAGAAAGCCAAGGGGGCTCTCCGGGCTCTTCCGTATCCTCCGACAGCCACCCTGTAGGGTGGGTGAGGCTGGGACTCTTTTCAAAGGAGGTCTCCCGTTGCCCAATGTGGGGAAGTGTGCAGCGGCCTGCCACGCATCGCTTTGAGGTCCAAGCTGATCCGTCTCATGGCGAGGGACACGCCAGCATGATCTAATCCAAACTGCGCTGAGCTGTCCCCGTGAAGAGGACACTGCCCTTGCTCCCCTACAACCCACACTCGTCCCCACACAGGGGCTGCTCGCCTGCCTTGAGAAATTCCAAGCAGCGGCTCTCTTGCCAGGAGGCATTTCCCGTCTGCACTGCAAAAGCAAGCTGCTTTTTCTCCCTGCCTAATCCTTCACGGCAGCCACCCTGTGGGGCCAAATCACCCACTCAGCTTCGTGGCTACACCACGGGACGGGCAGATCTGCCCGCTGCAACGGTCCAACAGGTGAGCCGCGCCCCACCCTGCCGTCCAGACAGAGCCTCAGCTGAGCGGCACAGATGACTATTGCCAAAGGAGCCGCTTCCGACTTCACTGTTCGTACAGCACCCGTTGCCAGCAAGAGCAATTCGCAGTGCCGAGCGGGGAGGTTTTGGCTTGACCCCTAGTGGAAAGGGGCCGCTCCCGCGTGCTGGCCCAGGACCCTTTCCTTCTCTTCCCTGCACTCTGGGCTCTCGCTCTTCCAGCAGCCCCAGGCACTGCCCGTGAAGGGCGGCCTTGCCGAGCCACTATCCGCTCAACTACCTCCATGGCCGTCCCCCTAGAAGAGGCAAGCACGCTCTGTCCAATTCAGCCCTGAAATCTTGCCAGGAACGCCAAGTCAGTGCTTTCCAGGCAGCAACGCCCCCCTGGCACAGGCAGACTCCAACGCAGCGCTCAGCCCTCTCCATAAAGGGGTGGCCGGCATCGAGTGGCTGGAAAACGCCTCAGCATGGGCCCCACCTCATAAAGGGGCTGGCCCGCCACGACTCTATCTGGCACCCGGCTCCGGCTTCGCCATGAAGGGGAAGCTGCCCGGCGTGTGGAAATCTCCAACGTGGGCCCCACCTCAAAGAGGCTGGCCCACCACCAGTCTAACCTGGCACCCGGCTCCGCCTCCCCATGAGGGGAAGGCCCGGCGTGGATGGAGATCTCCAACGTGTGCCCCAGCTCATAAAGAGGCTGGCCGCCACCAGTCTAACCTGGCACCCGGCTCCGCCTCCCCATGAAGGGAAGCTGGCCCGGCGTGGATGGAGATCTCCACGTGGCCCCAGCTCATAAAGAGGCTGGCCCGCCCCAGTCCAACCTGGCACCCGGCTCCACCCCTCCCCATGAAGGGGAAGCTGGCCCGGCGTGGATGGAGATCTCCAACGTGGGCCCCAGCTCATAAAGAGGCTGGCCCGCCCCAATCCAACCTGGCACCCCGGCTCCGGCCTCCCCATGAAGGGAAGCTGGCCCGGCGTGGATGGAGATCTCCAACGTGGGCCCCAGATAAAGAGGCTGGCCCGCCACCAGTCCAACCTGGCACCGGGCTCCGGCCTCCCCATGAAGGGAAGCTGGCCCGGCGATGGAGAGCTCCAACGTGGGCCCAGCTCATAAAGAGGCTGGCCCGCCACCATCCAACCTGGCACCGGCTCCGGCCTCCCCTGAAGGGAAGCTGGCCCGGCGTGGATGGAATCTCCAACGTGGGCCCCAGCTCATAAAAGGCTGGCCCGCCACCAGTCCAACTGGCACCCCGGCTCCGGCCTCCCATGAAGGGGAAGCTGGCCCGGCGTTGATGGAGATCTCCAGGTGGGCCCCACCATAAGAAAAGGCTGGCCCGCCACCAGTCCAACCTGGCACCCCTGCTCCGGCCTCCCCATGAGGAAGCTGGCCCGCGTGGATGGAGATCTCCAACGTGGGCCCCAGCTCATAAAAGATGCTTGGCCCGCCACCATCCAACCTGGCACCCGTCTCCGGCCTCCCCATGAGGGGAGCTGGCCCTGCGTGGGTGAGATCTCCAACGTGGCCCCCAGCTCATAAAGAGGCTGGCCCGCCACCAGTCCAACCTGGCACCCGGCTCCGGCCTCCCCATGAAGGGGAAGCTGGCCCGGCGTGGGTGGAGATCTCCAACGTGGGCCCCAGACATAAAGAGGCTGGCCCGCCACCAGTCCAACCTGGCACCCGGCTCCGGCCACCCATGAATGGGAGCTGGCCTCCAGCAGCTCTAGCGAGCAACCCCCTGAAGGGGCTTCGGGCCATGCCTTGAAACACACTCCTCCAACCCTGCCACCCCATAAAGAGGCGGCTTGCCTGGTGTGGCGGAATTAAAGCTCCAACCTGACCTTCTTCCTGAAAGGAAAGCATATTGTGAATTGCTTGCGATACCCCCCTTCCTTGCCCCCACCATCCTGATGGGCAGTGGTGTCTTGACGAGGGTGTAGAACTCTTTCCTTGGCTCACATCTCTTCTTGCCGTGCTCCTCTTTTCCACTGCCTGGCGGAATGCTTCAAACCCAGAAACACGGCGGTCAGATACCGTGCAGCGGAGAAGCGAAAGGCGTGACAGGAGCCTTGGAAAATGCCTCCCAAACCCACTCCGTGCAAAGGCACCTCGCAAGGGCTACCAGCTCAGCCACATCCAGAGGGCCCCCCCGGCTGGCGATGCCAGCCCACGACTCAGCTGACTGTCCCCGGAAGAGCAGGCTGCCTTGCCCACTGGCACCTGCCCCCTCTATCCCCAGCTATTCCCACTAAAGAGAAAGGAGCATCGCTGGGCAGCTCTGCTGAAAATCCCTCTGCCCCAAAGAAAAAGAAAGACAGAACTTACTCTCTTTCGCTCTCCCTCCAAGGAAACAGCAGCTCTTCCAACAGCCTCAAAGCACAAGCCACACTTCACTTCTCGTTTCCAGCCAGGAGCTGCTGGGTGGCACAAAGGCCAAGTCGTGCTTTGAGTTGTGCCTTTGGTCCACGGCCGGGCAGGACCGCCACACTCGCAGAAGCAAGGAAACAGAGTATTACACGTGGGAAGGAAGAGCCCAGCAGAATCAGGCAAATCGCCGCACACTCCTCACTGAGGGAATTCAAAGGTGCAGGTCCGTGAAGGGCTGCTTGCCAAGCGTGGACCCTGCCCATTGCTCAGGTGAGGCATGCCAAGGAAGAGCTGGCTTGCCAGGCATGATTTCAGGCTGAGGAGACGCCCCCGTGAAGAGGGCGCTTGCCTTGAGTGGCTGCAAATGGTTTCACGCAGAGCCGATCCCCAGAGAGGGAGGCCTGCCGCCTGCCTCACCCAATGTTGCTCCTCCCCACTGAAGCGGACGCTGGCCTGGCCTGGCCGCAAGCCATCCCCCTGAAGAGGACAGCTTCCTGGCAACACTGCAAAGGGCCCCTGAGCCGAATGGTCCCCATGAAGAGGAGTGGCTGGAAAGCATGAAGCTCAGCCACAACTTAAGGTAGCTGCTCCCTAAGGACGCGGATTTGCCAGCGTCCACCTCACCTGCTACTCCAAGGATTGTCCCCTGAAGGGGACAGTTCCCCCGCATGAGCAAGAACCAGAGCCGTTCACAACGCAAGACGGCCGCGCACACTTCCCCGCTCCCTTAAACTTTATGCTGCTGTCACTGTGACATGACTTTGAGGCCCCATACTTCTACGCTACCCATCAACTGCTTAGGTTCCACTTAAGGAGGGGTTTTCGGATTCTCTATCTCGGAAAAGAGGATTAATTACAATAGCATTTTGCTCCTCTCTCGCTCTGCTAATTTGCGCCGGGTTCTAGCATCTTCTGTGTTCAGTTCTACTGTGCTTTCCACTGTTCTATTTTGCCAGGATTTAACATGGTGTCGGCCGCCCCGAGCGCCATTCGCTCAGCAGAGCCATTTCTGAGCGAGGACCTCATTTGGGGGGGGGGGTGTCCCAACCAGATGGGCAAAGGACACGGCGCTCAGAGTCAGGGCTTCAGAACAGGCTTTTCCTTCTTAGTTGTTCGACGGGCACACAGAGTGTCCCCGAGCGGCTCGTGGGGCACGCTGCAATGCCCCGGGCCAAAACGGAATCCTACACCGGGCCTGCGGGGAAGCAGTCTCCATGTCACACAAGAAAGTCGGACCCCCATTTCCACTTTGAGTTTAACGGGGCTAGCACTTGCAGGGAGGCCTGTCTCTGCAGGAGCCTCGACCCAGAAGTCCTCGCGGATGTCAGTCAACAGTTCCTGTTGCAACAAGGAAGCGTCAACCTTCTCCCCAGGAGACTGAGGCCGCCATCAAAGTGGAGGAGGATTTCTCGTTCCGTATTTACAAATACAATTTGCAAAGGAGGTCGCGACTTCCCGAGCGCGGGGAACTGCAGGGCTGGGGCATCCAGGGGCCAACTGCCACGGCCTGGGAGAAGGGGGTTTTAACAGCTGCCTCTACTTACAGCAGAGACGCCTGTCCCAAGAGTGGCTGGGACGAGGCTAGCAGCAGGAGGGTTCTTATTACGCATCTTACCCTGCTTTTAACCCGGGCCCTTTTCCTCTCGTGAGAAAGCCAAGGTGGCTCTCCGGGCTCTTTCTTATCCTCACAGCAGCAACCCTGTAGGGTGGGCGAGGCCGGGACTCTTTCCAAGGGAGATGGCAACTTCCCATGTGAAGGGAAGTGCAGGGCTGGGGCATCCAGGGGCCAACTGCCACAGCCTGGGAGAAGGGGGTTTTAACAGCTGCCTCTCTTCTTACAGCAGAGACGCCTGGCCAAGAGTGGGCTGGGGCGAGACAAGCACAGCAGAGTTCTGCATTTAGAATGGGGCCATTCCTCTCGTGAGAAAGCCAGGGGGCTCTCCGGGCTCTTCCGTATCCTCCGACAGCCACCCTGTAGGGTGTGTGAGGCTGGGACTCTTTTCAAAGGTCTCCCGTTGCCCAATGTGGGGAAGTGTGCAGCGGCCTGCCACGCATCGCTTTGAGGTCCAAGCTGATCCGTCTCATGGCGAGGGAACACGCCAGGCATGAATCTAAGCCAGAACTGCGCTGAGCTGTCCCCGTGAAGAGGACACTGCCCTTGCTCCCCTGCAACCCACACTCGTCCCCACACAGGGGCTGCTCGCCTGCCTTGAGAAGAATTCCAAGCAGCGGCTCTCTTGCCAGGAGGCATTTCCCGTCTGCACTGCAAAAGCAAGCTGCTTTTTCTCCCTGCCTAATCCTTCACGGCAGCCACCCTGTGGGGCCAAATCACCACACTCAGCTTCGTGGCTACACCACGGGGACGAGGGCAGATCTGCCCGCTGCACGGTCCAACAGGTGAGCCGCGCCCCACCCTGCCCGTCCAGACAGAGCCTCAGCTGAGCGGCACAGATGACTATTGCCAAAGGAGCCGCTTCCGACTTCACTGTTCGTACAGCACCGTTGCCAGCAAGAGCAATTCGCAGTGCCGAGCGGGGAGTTTTGGCTTGACCCCTAGTGGAAAGGGGCCGCTCCCGCGTGCTGGCCCAGGACCCTTTCCTTCTCTTCCCTGCACTCTGGGCGCTCGCTCTTTCAGCAGCCCCAGGCATTGCCCGTGAAGGGCGGCCTTGCCGAGCCACTATCCGCTCAACTACCTCCATGGCCGTCCCCCTAGAAGAGGCAAGCACGCTCTGTCCAATTCAGCCCTGAAATCTTGCCCGGAACGCCAAGTCCAGACTCCAACGCTGCGCTCAGCCCTCTCCATAAAGGGGCGGCTGGCATGGTGTGGCTGGAAAACCCCTCAATGTGGGCCCCACCTCATAGAGCTTGTCCTGCCTTGCAGGTGAGGCAGACAATCCCACCCGAGATGGTGCTAACCCAGCCCCCAAGTCACAGCCAGCATTTCAGCCTGCCTCACGGAGAGTCAGACTATCCCAAATCCCAATACGGTGCCGACCGAAACCCAGGACAGAGTCAGAGTTTGTCGTGCCTTGCAGATGAGGCAGACAACCCAACTCAAGACGGTGCTAACCGAACCCCCAAGACGGAGCCAGCGTTTCAGCCTGCCTCACAGGGGAGTCAGACTATCCCAAATCCCAATCCCAATCCCAAAATGGTGCCCACCGAAACCCAGGACCGATCCATAGTTTGTCCTGCCTTGCATGTAAGGCAGGCAACCCAACCAAGACGGTGCTAACCAAACCCCCAAGACGGAGCCAGCGTTTCAGTCTGCCTCACAGGGGAGTCAGACTATCCAAATCCCTATCCCAATCCCAATCCCAATCCAGTGTTGACTGAAACCCAGGACAGAGCCAGAGTTTGTCCTGCCTTGCAGATGAGGCAGGCAAGCCAACCCAAGACGGCACTAACCCAGCCCCGGTCGGAGCCAGCGTTTCAGCCTGCCGCACGGGAGAGTCAGACAATGCCAATCCCAAGACGGTGCTGACCCAAACTCTGGCCAGTGCCAGAGTGTCTTCCCACCTTGAAGGGGAGGCGTAGAACCCAATCCCAGGACGCTGCCAGTTTTTGCCCGCCTCTCTGGGAAGCCGAGCAAGCCCCCAAGACTCCAACAGGCCAAGTCTCCTGTGAGCCTCATGGGCCAGCACCCAGTCCTGGCTCTGCTGGTTTTCTGCGCTTTGGGCTGGAGGAGGCAGCCCCTGCTCTCTTTGTTCCCTTGCAGCCTCCGCACACCCCATCGCTCCTGACTGAAAATTGCCGCATGAAAAGCCTATTGCTTGTGTTTCAGCAACCTCCGTCCAGTGCCTAGCGCCCTGCCTATCTGCCACTGCGGACACACCCGTCAACCGGCCGATCCCAAACCCCACCGTGCTCTCTCACAACGTGAGGTGCGTCTTGAGTTTGGGGACCAGTCTCAGGGTGTTCGTGGCACCTCTACCTGCTCCCCGCCATTCAGCCTCGCGGCTTGGGCCGGCGTCCTGAAGACTCTTACTGCCGGGTGGAGTGCCCTGGAGATTGCTTCCCTGACTCTGAGTCACAGTGTGGTGCTTACACAGAACAGACAGACGGACAAACTTACCTTCTTGGTGATGGAAGACATTCTTGCCTTTCGATCCTCATAGGGGCTCCGCCGTACCGCCAGCAATTTTACTTTATTTTACAGTCTTCATGCACCGTTCCCAGCTCGTGAGCTTTGAGAACGGTTTACAATAACAAAACACAGTTACACAATGCAATACAATTCATCACTCTGCTAAAGTATCTCCCCTTAACCCAAACCCTAATCCTCCCCCACCCACTGAATTTCATCTCATCCCCTCAAAAGCAAACCTGTCTTTCTCGAGTGTAACACAACGCCCCACTTAGGTGCTTCCACGAGCCCAAGGTGCAGCGAAGTGGTGAGCTGTCCTTGGCATTAATGACTCTTTGCAGTGGGCCAAAACTCTGGAGCAGAGTATCAAAAGGCTTAGCATTAAAAGCATAGGGCCAGTCAAGGGGCCCAAGTCAAATCCAAACTGTTTGTTCCTCCCCACTGAAGAGGATACTAGCCTGGCTTGGCCGCAAGCCATCCCCCTGAAGAGGACAGCTACCTGGCAAAACTGCAAAGGGCCCCCAAACTGAATGGTCCCCATGAAGAGGAGAGGCTGGAAACACATGAAGCTCAGCCACAACTTAAGGGAGCCGTCCCCTAAGGACGTGGATTTGCCAGGCGTCCACCCCACAAGCAACCCTAAGGATTGTCCCCATGAAGGGGACAGTTCCCTCGCATGAGCAAGACCCAGAGCCGTTCACAATGCAATATGGCCGTGCACGCTTCCCTGCTTTTAATTTTATGCCACTGCCACTGTGACATGACTTTAAAGGTGTGGTACTTCTTCACTGGTGTTAACTGCTTATGACTTATCAAGGGCTTTTAAAAAGAAATTAGAAAAGATAGGATTAATAAAAATCGGATTTTGCTTCCCTGTCATTCTGCTCATTTATGCACAAACTCACGCATCATTGGCCTTTGGGGCTGTTACATTGTCCCTGGTACTCTTTTATTTTACATCAATGTAGGCGGCCCAGATAGCCTTTTACTCCGTAGAGCCATTTTTGATCAATGGACTCATTTGGGGGTGGGGAGTATCCCAACCAGATGGGCAAAGGACACGGAGCTCAGAGTCAGGGCTTCAGAACAGGCTTTTTCTTTCTTACTTGCTTGACAGGCAACACAAGGGAATCACAGAGCGGCTCGTGGGGAGCACCGCAATGCCCTAAGCTGAAAAGGAATCCTATCACCGGGCCAATGTCCTCTCAGGCCTGCGGGGAAGCAGTCTCTATGCCACGCAAGGAAGTCGGACCCCCTTTTCCACTTTGAGTTTAACAGGGCTAGCACTTGCAGGGAGGCCTGTCTCTGCAGGAGCCTCGACCCAGAAGTCCTCGCAGATGTCAGTCAACAGTTCCTGTTGCAACAAGGAAGCGTCAACCTTCTCCCCAGAGGACTGAGGCTGCCATCAAAGTGGAGGAGGATTTCTCGTTCCGTATTTACAAATACAATTTGCAAAGGAGGTCGCGACTTCCCGAGCGCGGGCAACTGCAGGGCTGGGGCATCCAGGGGCCAACTGCCACGGCCTGGGAGAAGGGGGTTTTAACAGCTGCCTCTTCTTACAGCAGAGACGCCTGTCCCAAGAGTGGCTGGGACGAGGCTAGCAGCAGGAGGGTTCTTATTACGCATCTTACCCTGCATTTAACCCGGGCCCTTTTCCTCTCGTGAGAAAGCCAAGGTGGCTCTCCGGGCTCTTTCTTATCCTCACAGCAGCAACCCTGTAGGGTGGGCGAGGCCGGGACTCTTTCCAAGGGAGATGGCAACTTCCCACGTGAAGGAAAGTGCAGGGCTGGGGCATCCAGGGGCCAACTGCCACAGCCTGGGAGAAGGGGGTTTTAACAGCTGCCTCTCTTCTTACAGCAGAGACGCCTGGCCAAGAGTGGGCTGGGGCGAGACAAGCAGCAGCAGAGTTCTGCATTTAGAATGGGGCCATTCCTCTCGTGAGAAAGCCAAGGGGGCTCTCCGGGCTCTTCCGTATCCTCCGACAGCCACCCTGTAGGGTGGGTGAGGCTGGGACTCTTTTCAAAGGAGGTCTCCCGTTGCCCAATGTGGGGAAGTGTGCAGCGGCCTGCCACGCATCGCTTTGAGGTCCAAGCTGATCCGTCTCATGGCGAGGGAACACGCCAGGCATGAATCTAAGCCAGAACTGCGCTGAGCTGTCCCCGTGAAGAGGACACTGCCCTTGCTCCCCTACAACCCACACTCGTCCCCACACAGGGGCTGCTCGCCTGCCTTGAGAAGAATTCCAAGCAGCGGCTCTCTTGCCAGGAGGCATTTCCCGTCTGCACTGCAAAAGCAAGCTGCTTTTTCTCCCTGCCTAATCCTTCACGGCAGCCACCCTGTGGGGCCAAATCACCCACTCAGCTTCGTGGCTACACCACGGGGACGAGGGCAGATCTGCCCGCTGCACGGTCCAACAGGTGAGCCGCGCCCCATCCTGCCCGTCCAGACAGAGCCTCAGCTGAGCGGCACAGATGACTATTGCCAAAGGAGCCGCTTCCGACTTCACTGTTCGTACAGCACCGTTGCCAGCAAGAGCAATTCGCAGTGCCGAGCGGGGAGGTTTTGGCTTGACCCCTAGTGGAAAGGGGCCGCTCCCGCGTGCTGGCCCAGGACCCTTTCCTTCTCTTCCCTGCACTCTGGGCGCTCGCTCTTTCAGCAGCCCCAGGCATTGCCCGTGAAGGGCGGCCTTGCCGAGCCACTATCCGCTCAACTACCTCCATGGCCGTCCCCCTAGAAGAGGCAAGCACGCTCTGTCCAATTCAGCCCTGAAATCTTGCCCGGAACGCCAAGTCCAGACTCCAACGCTGCGCTCAGCCCTCTCCATAAAGGGGCGGCTGGCATGGTGTGGCTGGAAAACCCCTCAATGTGGGCCCCACCTCATAGAGCTTGTCCTGCCTTGCAGGTGAGGCAGACAATCCCACCCGAGATGGTGCTAACCCAGCCCCCAAGTCACAGCCAGCGTTTCAGCCTGCCTCACGGGAGAGTCAGACTATCCCAAATCCCAATACGGTGCCGACCGAAACCCAGGACAGAGTCAGAGTTTGTCGTGCCTTGCAGATGAGGCAGACAACCCAACTCAAGACGGTGCTAACCGAACCCCCAAGACGGAGCCAGCGTTTCAGCCTGCCTCACAGGGGAGTCAGACTATCCCAAATCCCAATCCCAAGATGGTGCCCACCGAAACCCAGGACCGATCCATAGTTTGTCCTGCCTTGCAGGTGAGGCAGGCAACCCAACCCAAGACGGTGCTAACCAAACCCCCAAGACGGAGCCAGCGTTTCAGCCTGCCTCACAGGGGAGTCAGACTATCCCAAATCCCAATCCCAATCCCAAAATGGTGCCCACCGAAACCCAGGACCGATCCATAGTTTGTCCTGCCTTGCATGTAAGGCAGGCAACCCAACCCAAGACGGTGCTAACCAAACCCCCAAGACGGAGCCAGCGTTTCAGTCTGCCTCACAGGGGAGTCAGACTATCCCAAATCCCTATCCCAATCCCAATCCCAATCCAGTGTTGACTGAAACCCAGGACAGAGCCAGAGTTTGTCCTGCCTTGCAGATGAGGCAGGCAAGCCAACCCAAGACGGCACTAACCCAGCCCCCAGGTCGGAGCCAGCGTTTCAGCCTGCCGCACGGGAGAGTCAGACAATGCCAATCCCAAGACGGTGCTGACCCAAACTCTGGCCAGTGCCAGAGTGTCTTCCCACCTTGAAGGGGAGGCGTAGAACCCAATCCCAGGACGCTGCCAGTTTTTGCCCGCCTCTCTGGGAAGCCGAGCAAGCCCCCAAGACTCCAACAGGCCAAGTCTCCTGTGAGCCTCATGGGCCAGCACCCAGTCCTGGCTCTGCTGGTTTTCTGCGCTTTGGGCTGGAGGAGGCAGCCCCTGCTCTCTTTGTTCCCTTGCAGCCTCCGCACACCCCATCGCTCCTGACTGAAAATTGCCGCATGAAAAGCCTATTGCTTGTGTTTCAGCAACCTCCGTCCAGTGCCTAGCGCCCTGCCTATCTGCCACTGCGGACACACCCGTCAACCGGCCGATCCCAAACCCCACCGTGCTCTCTCACAACGTGAGGTGCGTCTTGAGTTTGGGGACCAGTCTCAGGGTGTTCGTGGCACCTCTACCTGCTCCCCGCCATTCAGCCTCGCGGCTTGGGCCGGCGTCCTGAAGACTCTTACTGCCGGGTGGAGTGCCCTGGAGATTGCTTCCCTGACTCTGAGTCACAGTGTGGTGCTTACACAGAACAGACAGACGGACAAACTTACCTTCTTGGTGATGGAAGACATTCTTGCCTTTCGATCCTCATAGGGGCTCCGCCGTACCGCCAGCAATTTTACTTTATTTTACAGTCTTCATGCACCGTTCCCAGCTCGTGAGCTTTGAGAACGGTTTACAATAACAAACACAGTTACACAATGCAATACAATTCATCACTCTGCTAAAGTATCTCCCCTTAACCCAAACCCTAATCCTCCCCCACCCACTGAATTTCATCTCATCCCCTCAAAAGCAAACCTGTCTTTCTCGAGTGTAACACAACGCCCCACTTAGGTGCTTCCACGAGCCCAAGGTGCAGCGAAGTGGTGAGCTGTCCTTGGCATTAATGACTCTTTGCAGTGGGCCAAAACTCTGGAGCAGAGTAGCAAAAGGCTTAGCATTAAAAGCATAGGGCCAGTCAAGGGGCCCAAGTCAAATCCAAACTGTTTGTTCCTCCCCACTGAAGAGGATACTAGCCTGGCTTGGCCGCAAGCCATCCCCCTGAAGAGGACAGCTACCTGGCAAAACTGCAAAGGGCCCCCAAACTGAATGGTCCCCATGAAGAGGAGAGGCTGGAAACACATGAAGCTCAGCCACAACTTAAGGGAGCCGTCCCCTAAGGACGTGGATTTGCCAGGCGTCCACCCCACAAGCAACCCTAAGGATTGTCCCCATGAAGGGGACAGTTCCCTCGCATGAGCAAGACCCAGAGCCGTTCACAATGCAATATGGCCGTGCACGCTTCCCTGCTTTTAATTTTATGCCACTGCCACTGTGACATGACTTTAAAGGTGTGGTACTTCTTCACTGGTGTTAACTGCTTATGACTTATCAAGGGCTTTTAAAAAGAAATTAGAAAAGATAGGATTAATAAAAATCGGATTTTGCTTCCCTGTCATTCTGCTCATTTATGCACAAACTCACGCATCATTGGCCTTTGGGGCTGTTACATTGTCCCTGATACTCTTTTATTTTACATCAATGTAGGCGGCCCAGATAGCCTTTTACTCCGTAGAGCCATTTTTGATCAATGGACTCATTTGGGGGTGGGGAGTGTCCCAACCAGATGGGCAAAGGACACGGAGCTCAGAGTCAGGGCTTCAGAACAGGCTTTTTCTTTCTTACTTGCTTGACAGGCAACACAAGGGAATCACAGAGCGGCTCGTGGGGAGCACCGCAATGCCCTAAGCTGAAAAGGAATCCTATCACCGGGCCAATGTCCTCTCAGGCCTGCGGGGAAGCAGTCTCTATGCCACGCAAGGAAGTCGGACCCCCTTTTCCACTTTGAGTTTAACAGGGCTAGCACTTGCAGGGAGGCCTGTCTCTGCAGGAGCCTCGACCCAGAAGTCCTCGCAGATGTCAGTCAACAGTTCCTGTTGCAACAAGGAAGCGTCAACCTTCTCCCCAGAGGACTGAGGCTGCCATCAAAGTGGAGGAGGATTTCTCGTTCAGTATTTACTAATACAATTTGCAAAGGAGGTCACGACTTCCCGAGTGTGGGCAACTGCAGGGCTGGGGCATCTCAGGGGCCAACTGCCACGGCCTGGGAGAAGGGGGTTTTAACAGCTGCCTCTACTTACAGCAGAGACGCCTGTCCCAAGAGTGGCTGGGACGAGGCTAGCAGCAGGAGGGTTGTTATTATGCATCTTACCTTACATTTAAACTGGGCCCTTTTTCCCTCTCATGAGAAAGCCAAGGTGGCGCTCTGGGCTCTTTCTTATCCTCACAGCAGCAGCCCTGTAGGGCAGGCGAGGCTGGGACTCTTCTCAAGGGAGATGGCAACTTCCCACGTGAAAGGGAACTGCAGGGCTGCGGCATACAAGGGCCAACTGCCACAGCCTGGGAGAAGGGGTATTGAGAGCATACCCCTCTTCTGACAGCAGAGACACCTGGCCAAGAGTGGCTAGAACGCGACTCGTGAGAGCAGCGGCGTTCCCTTGATTATTCTTACATTGCATATGGAAGGGACCCTTCTCCTCCCCGGGAAAGCCAAACGGGCTCACCTAACTCGCTACTGTCACACACACCATTCCTTTTTCAGAGTATCACGACCTCCCTAAGCATAAGGGGACCCCGGGCTGCTCCGCGAGAAGGGCTCAGGGCCCGAGGGAAAGGGGCTCGGGGCGCCCCCATGGGACAAGCCCCTAGGCTTGTCTCTTTAAGGCGCGCTTCAGCCAGCCGGGCCGCGATGTAAGACATATAAGGGAACCGGTGCGAGGAACCGGAGGCTGCTGCGGGCGCTCGCCCCGCCCCGCTTCGGAGCTCCGCCAGGCCTGCCTCGAAGGGAGGGCAACGGGGCAGCCGCGAGCGGGCGCTTCTCGCCTCACAAGCGGGGGGGGGGTAGCCTGACGAGCCGGTAAGCGCACGACTAAGGGGGCGAAGAAAGAGGCCGAGCCAGAGTGCTGGGAAAGGCTGTTTTGTGCCGCCGCCGCGAGCCCGGAGACGTCGGGATCGCCCGGGCCTTGCTTGGAGGGCTTCGCGGGGATCCGAGGACGGAGGCGGCGGCGAGGCGACCTCCTTCCCGGCGACTGAGGGAGCGGCCTGCACGCGGCTCGGCAGAGGCGCGCTGCATTCCGATTGGCTGCCCTCGCACGCGGCTGAGGTAGGCGCGCCTCTGGTTGGCTCCAGAATCGGCGGGAAGCGGTGGCGGGCCTGGCGCGTGAGGAGGGGAGGCGCCGCGCCTCGCCTCGCGCGTTTTCCTATAGGTTGTCGCGCTACCTCCCCGCCGCCCCTCGCGCCTCCCGGCTGCTCCTCCAGGGAAAAAAACCTGAGCAAAACGCGCGGGGCGCCTCCCCTCCTCGCGCGCCAGGCCCGCCACCGCTTCCCGCCGATTCGGAGGCGCGCCTACCTCAGCCGCGTGCGAGTGTCTCCCGGGAAGACAATCGGAACGCAGCGCGCCTGCGCCGCAGCCCAGCCGCTCCCTCCGTCGCCGGGAAGGAGGTTGCCTCGCCGGGCTCTTCGCCGCCGCCTCCGTCCTCGGATCCCCGCGAAGCCGCCGCCGCCGCGCAGCCCTCCAAGAAAGGCCCGGAGGTCCTACAAGCAAGGCCGCGCAGCCCTCCCGGCAAGGACCGGGCAACACCCACGTCTCCGGGCTCGCGGCGGCGGCACAAAACAGCTTTTCCCAGTACTCTGGCTCGGCCTCTTCCTTCTCCCCCTTGTTCGTGCGCTTACCGGCTCGTCAGGCTACCCCCGCCGTGCTTGCAAAGCAAGAAGCACCCGCCCTTCGAGCCAGGCCCAGCGAAGCTCCGACGCAGGGCGAGGCGAGGCGAGGCGAGCACCTGCAGCAGCTTCCGGTTCCTCGCAGGGCGCCCTTATATGCCTTTTGGCTAACTAGCCGCAGCTGAGCCGCGTCAGGCTCCATCACGGCCCGGCCGGCTGAAGCGTGCCTTAAAGAGACAAGCCCCCGTGCTTCTCCCATAGGAGCGCCCCGAGCCCCTTTCACTCGGGCCCTGAGCCCTTCTCGCTGAGCAGCCCGGGGTCCCCTTATGCTTGCTGCCACCCCACCTCGGGGCCCACCCCGGCTCCGTCCCTCCTGCCCCCCGGGTCTCCCTGCTGGAGACTAATACTATTGTTGTTGCAATAGTATTTTTACTATTGTAAAAATACAATAGTAGCCTTTGTGGAGACTTCAAGGTCCAATAGCTATTGAGAAGACACGCCTTCCACTCGGCATCCTCCGCTTTCTGCAGCAGCGCTCCAGGCGCATTTCCACACGCCGTGCAGGGCTTGTGGTGTTGGTCCCCGAACTGCCTCTAGTGTTTGATTCTATTTTTCTCCCATCATTTTAATGTTTCATTGCTTTTAAGTGTGATTTTATTGTGAATCCCTGGATGCCTTGCCATTTCATCAGTCCTCGTAAAGCACTAGTAACGGGGCAGGGTATACAAGCTGGCTTGTGACACCGGGCCTGTCTTGCGTATTCCACAGGGTGGGCTGCAGCGGGCAACGAAAGGGAAGGGCAGGAAGGCCCCTTCCTCCAGCCAATGCCCTTTCTTGCCAGCCAATGCCCTTTCTAGCCGTGTGCTCGGCGCGTAGAGATGACGTCATTTTGGCCCTGCCATGCTGGTAGTGTCCGACCCAGACAGCGGCCTTGCCCTTCGGCCATGTTGAGACTGGCCTTCTCCGCGCAGGCGCGTGTCCAGAGCTACGAAAGCGAAGAGCCGGATTGGATTGCGGCATCCACACAAATGCCCAGCCCCAGCCCCTGTCCCAGGAGGGGCGAAGGGGCTCCATCGCCGATATTCCAAAGAGGGAAGAAAAACACATCCAGTAAAGGACACATTAGCTTTAATCCCTCTGAAAATATTCTCCCTCTTCGAAAATCCCCCCCCCAGGCCACCTCACAGTCCAAGCCCCAAGACTAATCAATTTGTGTCAAAGAGACACGACGAGCAGATGAACGATAAATGGATTCCTGCCAAGGCGTGACAAGCCCATGGTGGAGCAATCGATTTGGGGCCCAGGCAGGATGAGCTGATGACCAAATAATGGATTGGTGCCCAGGCAGGATGAGCCATGACCAAATAATGGATTGGTGCCCAGGCAGGATGAGCTGATGGCCGAATAATGGATTTACCCAGGCAGGATGAGCTGATGGCCGAATAATGGATTGGTGCCCAGGCAGGATGAGCTGATGGCCGAATAATGGATTGGTACCCAGGCAGGATGAGCTGATGGCCGAATAATGGATTGGTACCCAGGCAGGATGAGCTGATAGACAATCAATCGATTTTGGCCCAGGCACGACGAGCCGATGGAGGATTAATCGATTGGTGCCCACGCACGACCACGCGCGGACTTGAATGTGTCTATGGATTGCTATTAAAAATATCGGAATCGGGGGGGGGGGGGTTGACCCAGTAGTTCTGATGACTCTGATGATTGAGGGGGGGGTTTTTTTTCGTTTTTTTTTTTTAGCCTGTAGAAAATAATAATAATAATAAATAATAAAACTTATTTTTTTAAAAAGGGAAAGGCTTTCACCAGCCATTTCTCTCATGAGACATCCTGTCTTCTGAGCCGTTTGTCATGGTAGAGGAGAAGGAAATGAGGAAAGAAGAATGAGAGCCGAGGGGGGAGAAGGCAGGCACCCATGGGCATCAGGGCCAGCCCTTCCCACAAAATACTTTCAGCTCTTCTGTCCCTTGACCATAGCATACATGAAAATGATCTTGCCGATCATCTTAACCCCAAGGCAGCGACCACAATTCCCATTCTCCCCGTTCTATCCTCACAACAGCCCTGCGAGGTAGGGCAGCTGCGAGTCCAAGCCTGGGGAATCTAATCCCTACTTCCAGTAGACGGAGATGGCGTCCTGGGGGCAGGTGCACGGGGCAGGAGCGGCACCTCTTCCCCTTCGTACGTCTGTGGAGCGCCTCAGCAAGGCCGGCCACTCCTAAAATGGCGGAGGGCTGCATCCCTGGAATAAGCCACGAGCAAGATGGCGCCTGTGACGTCACTTCCCTCCCTCCCTCCCCGCCCGAGAGCGAGGCACTTCCTTGCCTCTCCTAACATGGTCGCCAGAAGGGGAGGCTGGTCTTTCCCGCCCTTCTTCCCCGGAAGGTCCTCCGCTTGGCAGCGCCGACGTGGCTGCTCGCAGGGGAACGTTTCTCCCGCGCTGCCCGTCGCAATAAGGGGGGTGCACAGCGGGCTTGGCAGCGCCCCGCTTGCTGCCACCCCACCTCGGGCCCACCCGGCTCCGTCCCTCCTGCCCCCGGTTCTCCCTGCCGGGTCAGGCCCGCTGGCCTACCCAGGTACCGCCGGTCATACCCAGTCATTCCCCCCCCCCCGCCCCATTCCTGATCCAGAGGAGCAGCCCAGCGGGCGCACCCCCTTCCCGCATCGCTCCGGGGCGCCATCCCGGCGGATCGGGCCCTCGGACTCGGCTTCCCCGCTCGCTCGGGCGCCTCGCGCTGGCTGGACAAGGCTTGCGAGCGCGGGGACCGGGTGAGGCGGCGAGGCTCCCCCAGCCGGCGCGGGCAAGGCTGGGGCTGGAGCCGTGGCGACCCGCTTCTACTCCCTGCCTGGCCATGCAGTTCACCAACTGACTTTGGGCCAGGCACAGTCTTGGCCTGTCCTACCCCGCAGGGTTGTTGTTGTGAGCATCAGATTGGGCCAAGCATTGTGCAACCGCCTCGAGTGCCTCACAAGAGAAAAAGGCATGGGACCATGGAGTATACGCAAGCCTCTGTCTGCACGAATTCTGCACCTCTCCTAATGGTGATCAACAATAAAATAGTAGCCTTTTTAGAGACTTCAAGGTCCAACAGCTATTGAGAAGACACGCCTTCCGCTCGGCATCCTCCGCTTTCTGCAACAGCGCTCCAGATGTATTCGCACACGCAGTGCAGGGCTTGTCTTGTCGCCCCCGGCCCCCCTCTAGCGTTCATTCTCTCTTTCTCCCACCATTTTAATGTTTCATTGCTTTTCAGTGTGGGGTTATTGTGAGTCCCTGGATGCTTTGGCATTCCATCGGTCCTCGTAAAGCGCTAGTAACGGGGCAGGGTATACAAGCTGGCTTGTGACACCGGGCCTGTGTCGCGTATTCCACAGGGCGGGCTGCAGCGGGCAACGAAAGGGAAGGGCAGGAAGGCCCCTTCCTCCGGCCAATGCCCGTTCTTGCCATGCTGCTGTTAGAACAGGTGACAGAGCTAACATGGCAAAGTCACAACACGATAGGAGCAGGCAAATGAGGAGGGGTTCAGGATCAGCAAAGCGCAGCACACAGGGAGGCCGCACTTCACAGCAGGGGGATGAGTCTTACATCACGAGGTGACCGTAAACTCCTGAATCCAATGCAAAATACAGCGAGGGAAGTCTGCATAGGTGCGATACTGAATTGACTTCTTTTTATACTTGTACTTCGTGAACAAGTGGTGAACGTAACATCGTTAACTGACAAGGGGCCATCCGGCCCCCCAAGATATATTGCGAGTTCAATGAATAACGGCTTATCTGAAAAGGAAATGTTCAGCAAGGATGAATTTCCGACTTGCATGTGAGGGGTCACCCCTGCCCCGTGTCTGCCAAAGGCCACCCAAGCTCACAGTGTGAAAGTATACTACTCTGCAGGCTCAGTGAGGGTTCGTGCAGTGGCTTTCAGACATAGGGGCACGGGCAGGACATCCCTGAGAATGACAGGAGCTGACGCCGAGGGTACGGCACTCTAATCGCATGAATCTCGGCCGTTCGTTCGTTCATGCATGCATGCATGCACTTATTTATTTATTAATTAAAACATTTATAGTCCGCCCCACCACACCAAAGCCTCGGGGCGGCTTGCAACAATTTAAAATACAATAATAAAATACAGTTAAACTGTACAACTATAACCATGAACAATATATCCCTCCCCCCCCCCCCTCGGTGCACCTCGGCAACTAAAAAAAAAAGCTCCAGTTATGCCAGCTCAGACCACATCCTTACGTCCTGCTTGGTCCATTGTTTTTCTGGGTGGCTCCAAGGTTAGCGAGTTCATGGCTAATGTTGGGACTCACCAGAAGACCTCACACCATGATTTAATACGAAGTTCTAGAGATACCGTGGCAGACGTCGGATGGACTGACAGAGCCGCTCCCGTTCCAACGTTAGATACGGTCCTGTTTTTCAGCGGGACTAGCTTTGTTTCAGCGACGGCTGAAGATTTGCACCCCAGACAGAATGACAGGAGAAGCTGCGAGAATAACCGCCGAGAAAAATCCGCTCCAAAGCTGGCTCGACACCGTGACGTTCATTTGCTCACTGTCAGGGGGTCGCCCAGCAGCCTGCAAAGAAAGTCCCCGTGTTCATTCAGGAGGGCGGTGGGTCCTGAAGCGGGCCCCGTTCTCGTGCGATGCGACCCGTGGGGGCCTCGTTTAGACTCCGGGTTCCTCCTCCCCGGCGCAGCTAGCGCCCCGCTTACGGTCCCACGCAGCTCCTTCCTGGCGTCGGCCTCACGAATGACGGGACTGCCAGCATCTCCCTGAAAGGTCAAAACATAAGAGGGGTGGTTAGTATTGTCCAGTAGTCCTCAGCACAGGTTGCTCAAAATCGCAGGCTGGACAGCGGTGGAGCAGGATCACGAAAGGCGGGGAACATGAATCGCGGCGGAAGCCTACGCATGTTGAGCCACACGTGATTCCCCGGCCCGCTGTGGAACCGTGGGAGTTGCAGGCCTTCTCCCTGCCCGCACGTGCGTGGGGCAGCGCCCAAAGCAATCTAGAGGATTCTGGCGCTGCTGTTCCTGTATTTGGACGGGTGACCTCCTTCTACCACCCGGGACATGGTGCACGGAAGCACTGACAGCAGCTTCAGCAGGCGCATCAGGGAAGCTATCCCCACCGACGTCACCCATAAAAGGACGCTACATCGGAAATGTCAACGGGAAAGGGTTAAGGGAGGTGTCGGGGGCATCCTGCTCACACGGGCCGCGTCCGCAGAAGCAGTTCTGCCGCCAAGGTCTTTGGCGGCAGCACGTCAGACACTTACTTTGCGTGAATCGCTCCGTCTGCCGCTCCCCATCTCCAGCAGAGATCACGGTCTGACGCTCGTCGTTTCTCTGACGATCGCTCTGGGATGTCGAGTGCGCGGTCGTTGCCTTCGGGGTCCTGGAGCGGTCAACCCCAGCTGCAAACAGGAGACGTGGCCTTCGCGCGAGACTCTCCTCTGACGCGGACCGTCTACTGCATGGGGGACAGCCAAGGAAGAACGTCGGCCGCCATCCCACCAAGTCAGCAACTTCGTGCTCAGCATTGCGCTCCCAAATTCAACTCAGCTGGATAGCCCCCATCAAAAGACAAACCATGTCAACGAGACTGGTAAAACTGCACGCAGACTGAGAACCGAAGGGAAGTGTTCTCTCAGGCGGGTCTTGCCTGAGGCAGGCTTCACGAGAACTACCCTGCCACGGGCCATCAAGCCGCGCTTCGCATGAAGAGAGAGATGGAAAATGAATGTACTTACTCCTGGGTTCTCTTCCATAGCCGGAACCTTCGCCCTGGAAATTATCTCTGAGCGACGGTCCTTGAGATGGCAAAGGGAGGATTTGGACAGCGTCGGTCTCTCAGGCACGCTGGCCAAAGGAAGATGCGGTCCATACGAAGGCGAACAATGCCATAAAGAGGGCATGTTAAGTAAGCTTTCCAACGTGGACTCTGATCAAAACAAGAGCAACTGTTCAGAACCGGCCATTCCAACTCTTTCTCAAGCCAATGACATGTATGCGCGTGTTTGCTCTCCTCTATCCATTTTGCCCCTTCCCAGGGTTCCTCCCAAAAAGGATTTTGACCTCCGCAAAAGTGCAGGCCACAAGGATTGCTCAGCTCATTCTCTCTCCAACACAGACAAGATGCATCTTACTAGAACGGTGTCACATGAAAGTTCACGATACTAAAAAAGGGATCAATGTCAAGCATCACTGGGGAGAAAATGGCTCGTCACGTACAACCTCCTCTCCCCACTGGAGCCACCTCGGAAGCGGCTCAAAGGCATTTCCAAGGAGGAAAGGGGATGGGAGACCTCCACCCCCGGGGAGGGGGGAATTGCTTTTCCTATACCCGCGTCCCCTCGTGTATTTCAGAAGAGACACGGGACGCTGTAAGCGAGAGCCTCTGCAGCCCTTCTCCACTCGAACAAGGGCAGAAAATGGAACGCTGCGTGTGCCAACGGGGAAGCTGGCATTCTGGCCTTGAAACGGGGCACGCTCCCACATACATTCCTGCGGGAACGGCCCCGCACTGCCTCGACGGCATCCCACACCTGCGCCCATGCAAGATGAGCCCAGCCTCTGATTCCAGGTGTATGTGTTGTGGGGGGGGGGGGGGCGAGGAAAGGAGGACCCCCACCGCCCTCCAAGGAAAGCCCACAAGCCACAGCGCTTTGCACATGCACGTGAGAGCGGGGCATCTCCGGCAAGGCCCGCCCGGCCTCCCGGGGCCTCTCCGCTGGAGGCGGCTTCTCTGCCCAGACTTCCAGGGAGGGGCAGGGTGAGAGATGCGGGGGGACAGTGGAACACCCCACCCCGTCTTCGCAGACGGAGGGGAGGGGGAGCAGCCCTTCCCCCCCCGCCCTTCGGACGGCCATAGCAGGGGAGAAGAAGGGCAGCAAGAAGCCTCACCTCGCCTTCAGGCAGCCATGCTGGGCGTGACGTCAAAACCGAGGTGCCCGCGGCGCGTATTAATGACGTCCTTTGGCACTCGCCATGCTGGTAGTGTCCAGTGCAGAAAGCGGCCTTGCCCTTCGCCCATGTTGGGAGTGGCCTTTCTCCGCGCGGGCGCGTGTCCAGAGCTACGAAAGCGAAGAGCAGGATTGGATTGCGGCATCCACAAAGAGCCCAGCCCCGTCCCAGGCCCAGCCCCAGCCCGTGTCCCACGAGCGGCGATCCTATTCCAAAGAGGGAATAAAAACAACCCCAGTAAAGCACACATTAGCTTTAATCCCTCTGAAAATATTCTCCATCTTCGAACATCCCTCCGCCCCCCCCCCCCCCCCGCCCGGCAAGGCCGCCTCACAGTCCAAGCCCCAAGACTAACCAATTTTTGACAAAGAGACACGACGAGCAGATGGCAGAAAAAAGGATTCCCGCCAAGGCACGATGAGCCAATGGTCGAGCAATCGATTGTGCCCAGGCACGACGAGCGATGGTCGAACAATCGATGTGTGCGTAGGCACGATCAGCTGATGGTCGAACAATCGATGTTGCCTAGGCACGATCGGTGATGGTCGAATAATGATCTGGGCCAGGCACGACGAGCCGATCGCAGAACAATGGATCTATGCCCAGGCACGGTCAGCCGATGGTGGAATAATGGATCTGTCCCAGTCACGACGAGCCGATGGCCGAGGAATGGATCTGTCACCAGGCACGATCAGCCGATGCAGGATTAATCGATTTGTGCCGAGGCACGACCCTGGGCAGATTTGAGTATGTCTATACAGATTGCTATTCAAAATATCGGGGGGGGGGGGGGCGACCCAGTAGTTCTGATGACTCTGATGATTGATGTTTTTATTTTTTATATTTATTTGTTTTTAGCCTGCCGAAAATAATAATAAAACAACTTATTGTTTTAAAAAAGGAAAGGCTTTCAGCAGCCTTTTCTCTCATGAGACAGCCTGTCTTCTGAGCCGTTTGTCATGGTAGAGGAGAAGCAAATGAGGAAAGAAGAATGAGAGCCGAGGGGGGAGAAGGCAGGCACCCATGGGCATCGGGGCCAGCCCTTCCCACAAAATACTTTCAGCTCTTCTGTCCCTTGACCATAGCATACGTGAAAATGATCTGGCCGATCATCTTAACCCCAAGGCAGCGCCCACGATTCCCATTCTCCCCGTTCTATCCTCGCAACAGCCCTGCGAGGTAGGGCAGCTGCGAGTCCAAGCCTGGAGAATCTAATCCCTACTTCCAGTAGACGGAGATGGCGTCCTGGGGGCAGGTGCACGGGGCAGGAGCGGCACCTCTTCGCCTTCGTACGTCTGTGGAGCGCCTCAGCAAGGCCGGCCACTCCTAAAATGGCGGAGGGCTGCATCCCTGGAATAAGCCACGAGCAAGATGGCGCCTGTGACGTCACTTCCCTCCCTCCCTCCCGCCCGAGAGCGAGGCACTTCCTTGCCTCTCCTAACATGGTCGCCAGAAGGGGAGGCTGGTCTTTTCCCGCCCTTCTTCCCCGGAAGGTCCGTCCGCTTGGCAGCGCCGACGTGGCTGCTCGCAGGGGGAACGTTTCTCCCGCGCTGCCCGTCGCAATAAGGGGGGTGCACAGCGGGCTTGGCAGCGCCCCGCTTGCTGCCACCCCACCTCGGGGCCCACCCCGGCTCCGTCCCTCCTGCCCCCGGGTCTCCCTGCCGGGTCAGGCCCGCTGGCCTACCCAGGAATACCCCCCCCCGCCATTCTCACCCCCCCCCGCCCCATTCCTGATCCAGAGGAGCAGCCCAGCGGGCGCACCCCCTTCCCGCATCGCTCCGGGGCGCCATCCCGGCGGATCGGGCCCTCGGACTCGGCTTCCCCGCTCGCTCGGGCGCCTCGCGCTGGCTGGACGAGGCTTGCGAGCGCGGGGACCGGGTGAGGCGGCGAGGCTCCCCAGCCGGCGCGGGCAAGGCTGGGGCTGGAGCCGTGGCGACCCGGCTTCTACTCCCTGCCTGGCCATGCAGTTCACCAACTGACTTTGGGCCAGGCACAGTCTTGGCCTGTCCTACCCCGCAGGGTTGTTGTTGTGAGCATCAGATTGGGCCAAGCATTGTGCAAGCCGCCTCGAGTGCCTCACAAGAGAAAAAGGCATGGGACCCATGGAGTATACGCAAGCCTCTGTCTGCACGAATTCTGCACCTCTCCTAATGGTGATCAACAATAAAATAGTAGCCTTTTTAGAGACTTCAAGGTCCAACAGCTATTGAGAAGACACGCCTTCCGCTCGGCATCCTCCGCTTTCTGCAACAGCGCTCCAGATGTATTCGCACACGCAGTGCAGGGCTTGTCTTGTCGGCCCCCGGCCCCCCTCTAGCGTTCATTCTCTCTTTCTCCCACCATTTTAATGTTTCATTGCTTTTCAGTGTGGGGTTATTGTGAGTCCCTGGATGCTTTGGCATTCCATCGGTCCTCGTAAAGCGCTAGTAACGGGGCAGGGTATACAAGCTGGCTTGTGACACCGGGCCTGTGTCGCGTATTCCACAGGGCGGGCTGCAGCGGGCAACGAAAGGGAAGGGCAGGAAGGCCCCTTCCTCCGGCCAATGCCCGTTCTTGCCATGCTGCAGTTAGAACAGGTGACAGAGCTAACATGGCAAAGTCACAACACGATAGGAGCAGGCAAATGAGGAGGGGTTCAGGATCAGCAAAGCGCAGCACACAGGGAGGCCGCACTTCACAGCAGGGGGATGAGTCTTACATCACGAGGTGACCGTAAACTCCTGAATCCAATGCAAAATACAGCGAGGGAAGTCTGCATAGGTGCGATACTGAATTGACTTCTTTTTATACTTGTACTTCGTGAACAAGTGGTGAACGCAACATCGTTAACTGACAGGGGCCATCCGGCCCCCCAAGATATATTGCGAGTTCAATGAATAACGGCTTATCTGAAAAGGAAATGTTCAGCAAGGATGAATTTCCGACTTGCTTGTGAGGGGTCACCCCTGCCCCGTGTCTGCCAAAGGCCACCCAAGCTCACAGTGTGAATGTATACAACTCTGCAGGCTCAGTGAGGGTTCGTGCAGTGGCTTTCAGACATAGGGGCACGGGCAGGACATCCCTGAGAATGACAGGAGCTGACGCCGAGGGTACGGCGCTCTAATCTCATGAATCTCGGCCGTTCGTCGTTCATGCATGCATTCATTAGCATTTATTGATTTATTTATTAAAACATTTATAGTCCGCCCCACCGCACCAAAGCCTCGGGGCGGCTTGCAACAATTTAAAATACAACAATAAAATACAGTTAAACTGTACAACTATAACCATGAACAATATATCCCTCCCCCCCTCGGTGCACCTCGGCAACTAAAAAAAAAAGCTCCAGTTATGCCAGCTCAGACCACATCCTTACGTCCTGCTTGGTCCATGGTTTTTCTGGGTGGCTCCAAGGTTAGCGAGTTCATAGCTAATTTTGGGACTCACCAGAAGACCTCACACCATGATTTAATACGAAGTCCTAGAGATACAGTGGCACACGTCGGATGGACTGACAGAGCCGCTCCCGTTCCAACGTTAGATACGGTCCTGTTTTTCAGCGGGACAAGTTTTGTTTCAGCGACGGCTGAAGATTTCCACCCCAGACAGAATGACAGGAGAAGCTGCGAGAATAACCGCCGAGAAAAATCCGCTCCAAAGCTGGCTCGACACCGTGACGTTCATTTGCTCGCTGTCAAGGGGTCGCCCAGCAGCCTGCAAAGGAAGTCCCCGTGTTCATTCAGGAGGGCGGTGGGTCCTGAAGCGGGCCCCGTTCTCGTGCGATGCGACCCGTGGGGGCCTCGTTTAGACTCCGGGTTCCTCCTCCCCGGCGCAGCTAGCGCCCCGCTTACGGTCCCACGCAGCTCCTTCCTGGCGTCGGCCTCACGAATGACGGGACTGCCAGCATCTCCCTGAAAGGTCAAAACATAAGAGGGGTGGTTAGTATTGTCCAGTAGTCCTCAGCACAGGTTGCTCAAAATCGCAGGCTGGACAGCGGTGGAGCAGCATCACGAAAGGCGGGGAACATGAATCGCGGCGGAAGCCTACGCATGTTGAGCCACACGTGATTCCCCGGCCCGCTGTGGAACCGTGGGAGTTGCAGGCCTTCTCCCTGCCCGCACGTGCGTGGGGCAGCGCCCAAAGCAATCTAGAGGATTCTGGCGCTGCTGTTTCTGTATTTGGACGGGTGACCTCCTTCTACCACCCGGGACATGGTGCACGGAAGCAGTGACAGCAGCTTCAGCAGGCGCATCAGGGAAGCTATCCCCACCGACGTCACCCGTAAAAGGACGCTACATCGGAAATGTCAACGGGAAAGGGTTAAGGGAGGTGTCAGGGGGCATCCTGCTCACACGGGCCGCGTCCGCAGAAGCAGTTCTGCCGCCAAGGTCTTTGGCGGCAGCACGTCAGACACTTACTTTGCGTGAATCGCTCCGTCTGCCGCTCCCCATCTCCAGCAGAGATCACGGTCTGACGCTCGTCGTTTCTCTGACGATCGCTCTGGGATGTCGAGTGCGCGGTCGTTGCCTTCGGGGTCCTGGAGCGGTCAACCCCAGCTGCAAACAGGAGACGTGGCCTTCGCGCGAGACTCTCCTCTGACGCGGACCGTCTACTGCATGGGGGACAACCAAGGAAGAACGTCGGCCGCCATCCCACCAAGTCAGCAACTTCGTGCTCAGCATTGCGCTCCCAAATTCAACTCAGCTGGATAGCCCCCGTCAAAAGACAAACCATGTCAACGAGACTGGTAAAACTGCATGCAGACTGAGAACCGAAGGGAAGGGTTCTCTCAGGCGGGTCTTGCCTGAGGCAGGCTTCACGAGAACTACCCTGCCACGGGCCATCAAGCCGCGCTTCGCATGAAGAGAGAGATGGAAAATGAATGTACTTACTCCTGGGTTCTCTTCCATAGCCAGAACCTTCGCCCTGGAAATTATCTCTGAGCGACGGTCCTTGAGATGGCAAAGGGAGGATTTGGACAGCGTCGGTCTCTCAGGCACGCTGGCCAAAGGAAGATGCGGTCCATACGAAGGCGAACAATGCCATAAAGAGGGCATGTTAAGTAAGCTTTCCAACGTGGACTCTGATCAAAACAAGAGCGACTGTTCAGAACCGGCCATTCCAACTCTTTCTCAAGACAATGACATGTATGCGCGTGTTTGCTCTCCTCTATCCATTTTGCCCCTTCCCAGGGTTCCTCCCAAAAAGGATTTTGACCTCCGCAAAAGTGCAGGCCACAAGGATTGCTCAGCTCATTCTCTCTCCAACACAGACAAGATGCATCTTACTAGAACGGTGTCACATAAAAGTTCACGATACTAAAAAAGGGATCAATGTCAAGCGTCACGGGGGAGAAAATGGCTCGTCACGTACAACCTCCTCTCCCCACTGGAGCCACCTCGGAAGCGGCTCAAAGGCATTTCCAAGGAGGAAAGGGGATGGGAGACCTCCACCCCCGGGGGAGGGGGGAATTGCTTTTCCTATACCCGCGTCCCCTCGTGTATTTCAGAAGAGACACGGGACGCTGTAAGCGAGAGCCTCTGCAGCCCTTCTCCACTCGAACAAGGGCAGAAAATGGAACGCTGCGTGTGCCAACGGGGAAGCTGGCATTCTGGCCTTGAAACGGGGCACGCTCCCACATACATTCCTGCGGGAACGGCCCCGCACTGCCTCGACGGGCATCCCACCTGCGCCCATGCAAGATGAGCCCAGCCTCTGATTCCAGGTGTATGTGTGTGTGGGGGGGGGGGGCGAGGAAAGGAGGACCCCCACCGCCCTCCAAGGAAAGCCCACAAGCCACAGCGCTTTGCACATGCACGTGAGAGCGGGGCATCTCCGGCAAGGCCCGCCCGGCCTCCCGGGGCCTCTCCGCTGGAGGCGGCTTCTCTGCCCAGACTTCCAGGGAGGGGCGGGGTGAGAGATGCGGGGGGACAGGGAACACCCCACCCCGTCTGCGCAGACGGAGGGGAGGGGGGGCAGCCGTCTCCGCCCCCCCCCCCTTCGGACGGCCATAGCAGGGGAGAAGAAGGCAGCAAGAAGCCTCACCTCGCCTTCAGGCAGCCATGCTGGGCGTGACGTCAAAACCGAGGTGCCCGCGGCGCGTATTAATGACGTCCTTTTGGCACTCGCCATGCTGGTAGTGTCCTGCAGAAAGCGGCCTTGCCCTTCGCCATGTTGGGAGTGGCCTTTCTCCGCGCGGGCGCGTGTCCAGAGCTACGAAAGCGAAGAGCAGGATTGGATTGCGGCATCCACAAAGAGCCCAGCCCCGTCCCAGGCCCAGCCCCAGCCCGTGTCCCACGAGCGGCGATCCTATTCCAAAGAGGGAATAAAAACAACCCCAGTAAAGCACACATTAGCTTTAATCCCTCTGAAAATATTCTCCATCTTCGAACATCCCTCCGCCCCCCCCCCCCCCGCCGCCCGGCAAGGCCGCCTCACAGTCCAAGCCCCAAGACTAACCAATTTTTGACAAAGAGACACGACGAGCAGATGGCAGAAAAACGGATTCCCGCCAAGGCACGATGAGCCGATGGTCGAGCAATCGATTTGTGCCCAGGCACGACGAGCTGATGGTCGAACAATCGATGTGTGCGTAGGCACGATCAGCTGATGGTCGAACAATCGATGTGTGCCTAGGCACGATCAGGTGATGGTCGAATAATGGATCTGGGCCCAGGCACGACGAGCCGATCGCAGAACAATGGATCTATGCCCAGGCACGATCAGCCGATGGTGGAATAATGGATCTGTCACCAGGCACGACGAGCCGATGGCCGAAGAATGGATCTGTCACCAGGCACGATCAGCCGATGCAGGATTAATCGATTTGTGCCGAGGCACGACCCTGGGCAGATTTGAGTATGTCTATACAGATTGCTATTAAAAATATCGGGGGGGGGGGGGGCGACCCAGTAGTTCTGATGACTCTGATGATTGATGTTTTTATTTTTTATATTTATTTGTTTTTAGCCTGCCGAAAATAATAATAAAACAACTTATTTTTTTAAAAAAGGAAAGGCTTTCAGCAGCCTTTTCTCTCATGAGACAGCCTGTCTTCTGAGCCGTTTGTCATGGTAGAGGAGAAGCAAATGAGGAAAGAAGAATGAGAGCCGAGGGGGGAGAAGGCAGGCACCCATGGGCATCGGGGCCAGCCCTTCCCACAAAATACTTTCAGCTCTTCTGTCCCTTGACCATAGCATACGTGAAAATGATCTGGCCGATCATCTTAACCCCAAGGCAGCGCCCACGATTCCCATTCTCCCCGTTCTATCCTCACAACAGCCCTGCGAGGTAGGGCAGCTGCGAGTCCAAGCCTGGAGAATCTAATCCCTACTTCCAGTAGACGGAGATGGCGTCCTGGGGGCAGGTGCACGGGGCAGGAGCGGCACCTCTTCCCCTTCGTACGTCTGTGGAGCGCCTCAGCAAGGCCGGCCACTCCTAAAATGGCGGAGGGCTGCATCCCTGGAATAAGCCACGAGCAAGATGGCGCCTGTGACGTCACTTCCCTCCCTCCCCGCCCGAGAGCGAGGCACTTCCTTGCCTCTCCTAACATGGTCGCCAGAAGGGGAGGCTGGTCTTTTCCTGCCCTTCTTCCCCGGAAGGTCCGTCTGCTTGGCAGCGCCGACGTGGCTGCTCGCAGGGGGAACGTTTCTCCCGCGCTGCCCGTCGCAACAAGGGCGGTGCACAGCGGGCTTGGCAGCGCCCCGCTTGCTGCCGCCCCACCTCGGGGCCCACCCCGGCTCCGTCCCTCCTGCCCCCGGGTCTCCCTGCCGGGTCAGGCCCGCTGGCCTACCCAGGAATACCCGCCCCCCCGCCATTCTCCCCCCCCCCCGCCCCATTCCTGATCCAGAGGAGCAGCCCAGCGGGCGCACCCCCTTCCCGCATCGCTCCGGGGCGCCATCCCGGCGGATCGGGGCCTCGGACTCGGCTTCCCCGCTCGCTCGGGCGCCTCGCGCTGGCTGGACGAGGCTTCCGAGCGCGGGGACCGGGTGAGGCGGCGAGGCTCCCCCAGCCGGCGCGGGCAAGGCTGGGGCTGGAGCCGTGGCGACCCGGCTTCTACTCCCTGCCTGGCCATGCAGTTCACCAACTGACTTTGGGCCAGGCACAGTCTTGGCCTGTCCTACCCCGCAGGGTTGTTGTTGTGAGCATCAGATTGGGCCAAGCATTGTGCAAGCCGCCTCGAGTGCCTCACAAGAGAAAAAGGCATGGGACCCATGGAGTATACACAAGCCTCTGTCTGCACGAATTCTGCACCTCTCCTAATGGTGATCAACAATAAAATAGTAGCCTTTTTAGAGACTTCAAGGTCCAACAGCTATTGAGAAGACACGCCTTCCGCTCGGCATCCTCCGCTTTCTGCAACAGCGCTCCAGATGTATTCGCACACGCAGTGCAGGGCTTGTCTTGTCTTGTCGGCCCCCGGCCCCCCTCTAGCGTTCATTCTCTCTCTCTCCCACCATTTTAATGTTTCATTGCTTTTCAGTGTGGGGTTATTGTGAGTCCCTGGATGCTTTGGCATTCCATCGGTCCTCGTAAAGCGCTAGTAACGGGGCAGGGTATACAAGCTGGCTTGTGACACCGGGCCTGTGTCGCGTATTCCACAGGGCGGGCTGCAGCGGGCAACGAAAGGGAAGGGCAGGAAGGCCCCTTCCTCCGGCCAATGCCCGTTCTTGCCATGCTGCAGTTAGAACAGGTGACAGAGCTAACATGGCAAAGTCGCAACACGATAGGAGCAGGCAAATGAGGAGGGGTTCAGGATCAGCAAAGCGCAGCACACAGGGAGGCCGCACTTCACAGCAGGGGGATGAGTCTTCCATCACGAGGTGGCCGTAAACTCCTGAATCCAATGCACAATACAGCGAGGGAAGTCTGCATAGGTGCGATACTGAATTGACTTCTTTTTATACTTGTACTTCGTGAACAAGTGGTGAACGCAACATCGTTAACTGACAGGGGGCCATCCGGCCCCCCAAGATATATTGCGAGTTCAATGAATAACGGCTTATCTGAAAGGAAATGTTCAGCAAGGATGAATTTCCGACTTGCTTGTGAGGGGTCACCCCTGCCCCGTGTCTGCCAACGGCCACCCAAGCTCACAGTGTGAATGTATACAACTCTGCAGGCTCAGTGAGGGTTCGTGCAGTGGCTTTCAGACATAGGGGCACGGGCAGGACATCCCTGAGAATGACAGGAGCTGACGCCGAGGGTACGGCGCTCTAATCTCATGAATCTCGGCCGTTCGTTCATGCATTTATTTATTTATTTATTTATTAAAACATTTATAGTCCGCCCCACCGCACCAAAGCCTCGGGGCGGCTTGCAACAATTTAAAATACAACAATAAAATACAGTTAAACTGTACAACTATAACCATGAACAATATATCCCTCCCCCCCTCGGTGCACCTCGGCAACTAAAAAAAAAAGCTCCAGTTATGCCAGCTCAGACCACATCCTTACGTCCTGCTTGGTCCATTGTTTTTCTGGGTGGCTCCAAGGTTAGCGAGTTCATGGCTAATGTTGGGACTCACCAGAAGACCTCACACCATGATTTAATACGAAGTTCTAGAGATACCGTGGCACGCGTCGGATGGACTGACAGAGCCGCTCCCGTTCCAACGTTAGATACGGTCCTGTTTTTCAGCGGGACGAGCTTTGTTTCAGCGACGGCTGAAGATTTCCACCCCAGACAGAATGACAGGAGAAGCTGCGAGAATAACCGCCGAGAAAAATCCGCTCCAAAGCTGGCTCGACACCGTGACGTTCATTTGCTCACTGTCAAGGGGTCGCCCAGCAGCCTGCAAAGAAAGTCCCCGTGTTCATTCAGGAGGGCGGTGGGTCCTGAAGCGGGCCCCGTGCTCGTGCGATTCGACCCGTGGGAGCCTCGTTTAGACTCCGGGTTCCTCCTCCGCGGCGCAGCTAGCGCCCCGCTTACGGTCCCACGCAGCTCCTTCCTGGCGTCGGCCTCACGAATGACGGGACTGCCAGCATCTCCCTGAAAGGTCAAAACATAAGAGGGGTGGTTAGTATTGTCCAGTAGTCCTCAGCACAGGTTGCTCAAAATCGCAGGCTGGACAGCGGTGGAGCAGGATCACGAAAGGCGGGGAACATGAATCGCGGCGGAAGCCTACGCATGTTGAGCCACGCGTGATTCCCCGGCCCGCTGTGGAACCGTGGGAGTTGCAGGCCTTCTCCCTGCCCGCACGTGCGTGGGGCAGCGCCCAAAGCAATCTAGAGGATTCTGGCGCTGCTGTTTCTGTATTTGGACGGGTGACCTCCTTCTACCACCCGGGACATGGTGCACGGAAGCAGTGACAGCAGCTTCAGCAGGCGCATCAGGGAAGCTATCCCCACCGACGTCACCCGTAAAAGGACGCTACATCGGCAATGTCCACGGGAAAGGGTTAAGGGAGGTGTCAGGGGGCATCCTGCTCACACGGGCCGCGTCCGCAGAAGCAGTTCTGCCGCCAAGGTCTTTGGCGGCAGCACGTCAGACACTTACTTTGCGTGAATCGCTCCGTCTGCCGCTCCCCATCTCCAGCAGAGATCACGGTCTGACGCTCGTCGTTTCTCTGACGATCGCTCTGGGATGTCGAGTGCGCGGTCGTTGCCTTCGGGGTCCTGGAGCGGTCAACCCCAGCTGCAAACAGCAGACGTGGCCTTCGCGCGAGACTCTCCTCTGACGCGGACCGTCTACTGCATGGGGGACAACCAAGGAAGAACGTCGGCCGCCATCCCACCAAGTCAGCAACTTCGTGCTCAGCATTGCGCTCCCAAATTCAACTCAGCTGGATAGCCCCCGTCAAAAGACAAACCATGTCAACAAGACTGGTAAAACTGCATGCAGACTGAGAACCGAAGGGAAGGGTTCTCTCAGGCGGGTCTTGCCTGAGGCAGGCTTCACGAGAACTACCCTGCCACGGGCCATCAAGCCGCGCTTCGCATGAAGAGAGAGATGGAAAATGAATGTACTTACTCCTGGGTTCTCTTCCATAGCCAGAACCTTCGCCCTGGAAATTATCTCTGAGCGACGGTCCTTGAGATGGCAAAGGGAGGATTTGGACAGCGTCGGTCTCTCAGGCACGCTGGCCAAAGGAAGATGCGGTCCATACGAAGGCGAACAATGCCATAAAGAGGGCATGTTAAGTAAGCTCTCCAACGTGGACTCTGATCAAAACAAGAGCGACTGTTCAGAACCGGCCATTCCAACTCTTTCTCAAGACAATGACATGTATGCGCGTGTTTGCTCTCCTCTATCCATTTTGCCCCTTCCCAGGGTTCCTCCCAAAAAGGATTTTGACCTCCGCAAAAGTGCAGGCCACAAGGATTGCTCAGCTCATTCTCTCTCCAACACAGACAAGATGCATCTTACTAGAACGGTGTCACATAAAAGTTCACGATACTAAAAAAGGGATCAATGTCAAGCGTCACGGGGGAGAAAATGGCTCGTCACGTACAACCTCCTCTCCCCACTGGAGCCACCTCGGAAGCGGCTCAAAGGCATTTCCAAGGAGGAAAGGGGATGGGAGACCTCCACCCCCGGGGGAGGGGGGAATTGCTTTTCCTATACCCGCGTCCCCTCGTGTATTTCAGAAGAGACACGGGACGCTGTAAGCGAGAGCCTCTGCAGCCCTTCTCCACTCGAACAAGGGCAGAAAATGGAACGCTGCGTGTGCCAACGGGGAAGCTGGCATTCTGGCCTTGAAACGGGGCACGCTCCCACATACATTCCTGCGGGAACGGCCCCGCACTGCCTCGACGGGCATCCCACCTGCGCCCATGCAAGATGAGCCCAGCCTCTGATTCCAGGTGTATATGTGTGTGTGTGGGGGGGGGGGGCGAGGAAAGGAGGACCCCCACCGCCCTCCAAGGAAAGCCCACAAGCCACAGCGCTTTGCACATGCACGTGAGAGCGGGGCATCTCCGGCAAGGCCCGCCCGGCCTCCCGGGGCCTCTCCGCTGGAGGCGGCTTCTCTGCCCAGACTTCCAGGGAGGGGCGGGGTGAGAGATGCGGGGGGACAGTGGAACACCCCACCCCGTCTTCGCAGACGGAGGGGAGGGGGAGCAGCCCTTCCCCCTCCGCCGCCCCCCCCCCTTCGGACGGCCATAGCAGGGGAGAAGAAGGGCAGCAAGAAGCCTCACCTCGCCTTCAGGCAGCCATGCTGGGCGTGACGTCAAAACCGAGGTGCCCGCGGCGCGTATTAATGACGTCCTTTTGGCACTCGCCATGCTGGTAGTGTCCAGTGCAGAAAGCGGCCTTGCCCTTCGCCCATGTTGGGAGTGGCCTTTCTCCGCGCGGGCGCGTGTCCAGAGCTACGAAAGCGAAGAGCAGGATTGGATTGCGGCATCCACAAAGAGCCCAGCCCCGTCCCAGGCCCAGCCCCAGCCCGTGTCCCACGAGGGGCGATCCTATTCCAAAGAGGGAATAAAAACAACCCCAGTAAAGCACACATTAGCTTTAATCCCTCTGAAAATATTCTCCATCTTCGAACATCCCTCCGCCCCCCCCCCCCCGCCGCCCGGCAAGGCCGCCTCACAGTCCAAGCCCCAAGACTAACCAATTTTTGACAAAGAGACACGACGAGCAGATGGCAGAAAAACGGATTCCCGCCAAGGCACGATGAGCCGATGGTCGAGCAATCGATTTGTGCCCAGGCACGACGAGCTGATGGTCGAACAATCGATGTGTGCCTAGGCACGATCAGCTGATGGTCGAACAATCGATGTGTGCCTAGGCACGATCAGCTGATGGTCGAATAATGGATCTGTGCCCAGGCATGACGAGCCGATCGTAGAACAATGGATCTATGCCCAGGCACGATCAGCCGATGGTGGAATAATGGATCCGTGACCAGGCACGACGAGCCAATGATCGAATAATGGATCTGTGAGCAGGCACGATCAGCCGATGCAGGATTAATCGATTTGTGCCGAGGCACGACCCTGGGCAGATTTGAGTATGTCTATACAGATTGCTATTAAAAATATCGGGGGGGGGGGGGCGACCCAGTAGTTCTGATGACTCTGATGATTGATGTTTTTATTTTTTATATTTATTTGTTTTTAGCCTGCCGAAAATAATAATAAAACAACTTATTTTTTTAAAAAAGGAAAGGCTTTCAGCAGCCTTTTCTCTCATGAGACAGCCTGTCTTCTGAGCCGTTTGTCATGGTAGAGGAGAAGCAAATGAGGAAAGAAGAATGAGAGCCGAGGGGGGAGAAGGCAGGCACCCATGGGCATCGGGGCCAGCCCTTCCCACAAAATACTTTCAGCTCTTCTGTCCCTTGACCATAGCATACGTGAAAATGATCTGGCCGATCATCTTAACCCCAAGGCAGCGCCCACGATTCCCATTCTCCCCGTTCTATCCTCACAACAGCCCTGCGAGGTAGGGCAGCTGCGAGTCCAAGCCTGGAGAATCTAATCCCTACTTCCAGTAGACGGAGATGGCGTCCTGGGGGCAGGTGCACGGGGCAGGAGCGGCACCTCTTCCCCTTCGTACGTCTGTGGAGCGCCTCAGCAAGGCCGGCCACTCCTAAAATGGCGGAGGGCTGCATCCCTGGAATAAGCCACGAGCAAGATGGCGCCTGTGACGTCACTTCCCTCCCTCCCCGCCCGAGAGCGAGGCACTTCCTTGCCTCTCCTAACATGGTCGCCAGAAGGGGAGGCTGGTCTTTTCCCGCCCTTCTTCCCCGGAAGGTCCGTCCGCTTGGCAGCGCCGACGTGGCTGCTCGCAGGGGGAACGTTTCTCCCGCGCTGCCCGTCGCAACAAGGGCGGTGCACAGCGGGCTTGGCAGCGCCCCGCTTGCTGCCGCCCCACCTCGGGGCCCACCCCGGCTCCGTCCCTCCTGCCCCCGGGTCTCCCTGCCGGGTCAGGCCCGCTGGCCTACCCAGGAATACCCGCCCCCCCGCCATTCTCCCCCCCCCCGCCCCATTCCTGATCCAGAGGAGCAGCCCAGCGGGCGCACCCCCTTCCCGCATCGCTCCGGGGCGCCATCCCGGCGGATCGGGGCCTCGGACTCGGCTTCCCCGCTCGCTCGGGCGCCTCGCGCTGGCTGGACGAGGCTTCCGAGCGCGGGGACCGGGTGAGGCGGCGAGGCTCCCCCAGCCGGCGCGGGCAAGGCTGGGGCTGGAGCCGTGGCGACCCGGCTTCTACTCCCTGCCTGGCCATGCAGTTCACCAACTGACTTTGGGCCAGGCACAGTCTTGGCCTGTCCTACCCCGCAGGGTTGTTGTTGTGAGCATCAGATTGGGCCAAGCATTGTGCAAGCCGCCTCGAGTGCCTCACAAGAGAAAAAGGCATGGGACCCATGGAGTATACACAAGCCTCTGTCTGCACGAATTCTGCACCTCTCCTAATGGTGATCAACAATAAAATAGTAGCCTTTTTAGAGACTTCAAGGTCCAACAGCTATTGAGAAGACACGCCTTCCGCTCGGCATCCTCCGCTTTCTGCAACAGCGCTCCAGATGTATTCGCACACGCAGTGCAGGGCTTGTCTTGTCTTGTCTTGGCCCCCGGCCCCCCTCTAGCGTTCATTCTCTCTCTCTCCCACCATTTTAATGTTTCATTGCTTTTCAGTGTGGGGTTATTGTGAGTCCCTGGATGCTTTGGCATTCCATCGGTCCTCGTAAAGCGCTAGTAACGGGGCAGGGTATACAAGCTGGCTTGTGACACCGGGCCTGTGTCGCGTATTCCACAGGGCGGGCTGCAGCGGGCAACGAAAGGGAAGGGCAGGAAGGCCCCTTCCTCCGGCCAATGCCCGTTCTTGCCATGCTGCAGTTAGAACAGGTGACAGAGCTAACATGGCAAAGTCGCAACACGATAGGAGCAGGCAAATGAGGAGGGGTTCAGGATCAGCAAAGCGCAGCACACAGGGAGGCCGCACTTCACAGCAGGGGGATGAGTCTTCCATCACGAGGTGGCCGTAAACTCCTGAATCCAATGCACAATACAGCGAGGGAAGTCTGCATAGGTGCGATACTGAATTGACTTCTTTTTATACTTGTACTTCGTGAACAAGTGGTGAACGCAACATCGTTAACTGACAGGGGGCCATCCGGCCCCCCAAGATATATTGCGAGTTCAATGAATAACGGCTTATCTGAAAAGGAAATGTTCAGCAAGGATGAATTTCCGACTTGCTCGTGAGGGGTCACCCCTGCCCCGTGTCTGCCAACGGCCACCCAAGCTCACAGTGTGAATGTATACAACTCTGCAGGCTCAGTGAGGGTTCGTGCAGTGGCTTTCAGACATAGGGGCACGGGCAGGACATCCCTGAGAATGACAGGAGCTGACGCCGAGGGTACGGCGCTCTAATCTCGTGAATCTCGGCCGTTCGTTCATGCATTTATTTATTTATTTATTTATTAAAACATTTATAGTCCGCCCCACCGCACCAAAGCCTCGGGGCGGCTTGCAACAATTTAAAATACAACAATAAAATACAGTTAAACTGTACAACTATAACCATGAACAATATATCCCTCCCCCCCTCGGTGCACCTCGGCAACTAAAAAAAAAAGCTCCAGTTATGCCAGCTCAGACCACATCCTTACGTCCTGCTTGGTCCATTGTTTTTCTGGGTGGCTCCAAGGTTAGCGAGTTCATGGCTAATGTGGGGACTCACCAGAAGACCTCACACCATGATTTAATACGAAGTTCTAGAGATACCGTGGCACGCGTCGGATGGACTGACAGAGCCGCTCCCGTTCCAACGTTAGATACGGTCCTGTTTTTCAGCGGGACGAGCTTTGTTTCAGCGACGGCTGAAGATTTCCACCCCAGACAGAATGACAGGAGAAGCTGCGAGAATAACCGCCGAGAAAAATCCGCTCCAAAGCTGGCTCGACACCGTGACGTTCATTTGCTCACTGTCAAGGGGTCGCCCAGCAGCCTGCAAAGAAAGTCCCCGTGTTCATTCAGGAGGGCGGTGGGTCCTGAAGCGGGCCCCGTGCTCGTGCGATTCGACCCGTGGGAGCCTCGTTTAGACTCCGGGTTCCTCCTCCGCGGCGCAGCTAGCGCCCCGCTTACGGTCCCACGCGGCTCCTTCCTGGCGTCGGCCTCACGAATGACGGGACTGCCAGCATCTCCCTGAAAGGTCAAAACATAAGAGGGGTGGTTAGTATTGTCCAGTAGTCCTCAGCACAGGTTGCTCAAAATCGCAGGCTGGACAGCGGTGGAGCAGGATCACGAAAGGCGGGGAACGTGAATCGCGGCGGAAGCCTACGCATGTTGAGCCACACGTGATTCCCCGGCCCGCTGTGGAACCGTGGGAGTTGCAGGCCTTCTCCCTGCCCGCACGTGCGTGGGGCAGCGCCCAAAGCAATCTAGAGGATTCTGGCGCTGCGGTTTCTGTATTTGGACGGGTGACCTCCTTCTACCACCCGGGACGTGGTGCACGGAAGCAGTGACAGCAGCTTCAGCAGGCGCATCAGGGAAGCTATCCCCACCGACGTCACCCGTAAAAGGACGCTACATCGGAAATGTCAACGGGAAAGGGTTAAGGGAGGTGTCAGGGGGCATCCTGCTCACACGGGCCGCGTCCGCAGAAGCAGTTCTGCCGCCAAGGTCTTTGGCGGCAGCACGTCAGACACTTACTTTGCGTGAATCGCTCCGTCTGCCGCTCCCCATCTCCAGCAGAGATCACGGTCTGACGCTCGTCGTTCCTCTGACGATCGCTCTGGGATGTCGAGTGCGCGGTCGTTGCCTTCGGGGTCCTGGAGCGGTCAACCCCAGCTGCAAACAGGAGACGTGGCCTTCGCGCGAGACTCTCCTCTGACGCGGACCGTCTACTGCATGGGGGACAACCAAGGAAGAACGTCGGCCGCCATCCCACCAAGTCAGCAACTTCGTGCTCAGCATTGCGCTCCCAAATTCAACTCAGCTGGATAGCCCCCGTCAAAAGACAAACCATGTCAACAAGACTGGTAAAACTGCATGCAGACTGAGAACCGAAGGGAAGGGTTCTCTCAGGCGGGTCTTGCCTGAGGCAGGCTTCACGAGAACTACCCTGCCACGGGCCATCAAGCCGCGCTTCGCATGAAGAGAGAGATGGAAAATGAATGTACTTACTCCTGGGTTCTCTTCCATAGCCAGAACCTTCGCCCTGGAAATTATCTCTGAGCGACGGTCCTTGAGATGGCAAAGGGAGGATTTGGACAGCGTCGGTCTCTCAGGCACGCTGGCCAAAGGAAGATGCGGTCCATACGAAGGCGAACAATGCCATAAAGAGGGCATGTTAAGTAAGCTTTCCAACGTGGACTCTGATCAAAACAAGAGCGACTGTTCAGAACCGGCCATTCCAACTCTTTCTCAAGACAATGACATGTATGCGCGTGTTTGCTCTCCTCTATCCATTTTGCCCCTTCCCAGGGTTCCTCCCAAAAAGGATTTTGACCTCCGCAAAAGTGCAGGCCACAAGGATTGCTCAGCTCATTCTCTCTCCAACACAGACAAGATGCATCTTACTAGAACGGTGTCACATAAAAGTTCACGATACTAAAAAAGGGATCAATGTCAAGCGTCACGGGGGAGAAAATGGCTCGTCACGTACAACCTCCTCTCCCCACTGGAGCCACCTCGGAAGCGGCTCAAAGGCATTTCCAAGGAGGAAAGGGGATGGGAGACCTCCACCCCCGGGGGAGGGGGGAATTGCTTTTCCTATACCCGCGTCCCCTCGTGTATTTCAGAAGAGACACGGGACGCTGTAAGCGAGAGCCTCTGCAGCCCTTCTCCACTCGAACAAGGGCAGAAAATGGAACGCTGCGTGTGCCAACGGGGAAGCTGGCATTCTGGCCTTGAAACGGGGCACGCTCCCACATACATTCCTGCGGGAACGGCCCCGCACTGCCTCGACGGGCATCCCGCCTGCGCCCATGCAAGATGAGCCCAGCCTCTGATTCCAGGTGTATATGTGTGTGTGGGGGGGGGGGCGAGGAAAGGAGGACCCCCACCGCCCTCCAAGGAAAGCCCACAAGCCACAGCGCTTTGCACATGCACGTGAGAGCGGGGCATCTCCGGCAAGGCCCGCCCGGCCTCCCGGGGCCTCTCCGCTGGAGGCGGCTTCTCTGCCCAGACTTCCAGGGAGGGGCGGGGTGAGAGATGCGGGGGGACAGTGGAACACCCCACCCCGTCTTCGCAGACGGAGGGGAGGGGGAGCAGCCCTTCCCCGTCCGCCGCCCCCCCCCCTTCGGACGGCCATAGCAGGGGAGAAGAAGGGCAGCAAGAAGCCTCACCTCGCCTTCAGGCAGCCATGCTGGGCGTGACGTCAAAACCGAGGTGCCCGCGGCGCGTATTAATGACGTCCTTTTGGCACTCGCCATGCTGGTAGTGTCCAGTGCAGAAAGCGGCCTTGCCCTTCGCCCATGTTGGGAGTGGCCTTTCTCCGCGCGGGCGCGTGTCCAGAGCTACGAAAGCGAAGAGCAGGATTGGATTGCGGCATCCACAAAGAGCCCAGCCCCGTCCCAGGCCCAGCCCCAGCCCCAGCCCGTGTCCCACGAGGGGCGATCCTATTCCAAAGAGGGAATAAAAACAACCCCAGTAAAGCACACATTAGCTTTAATCCCTCTGAAAATATTCTCCATCTTCGAACATCCCTCCGCCCCCCCCCCCGCCGCCCGGCAAGGCCGCCTCACAGTCCAAGCCCCAAGACTAACCAATTTTTGACAAAGAGACACGACGAGCAGATGGCAGAAAAATGGATTCCCGCCAAGGCACGATGAGCCGATGGCCGAGCAATCGATTTGTGCCCAGGCACGACGAGCCGATGGTCGAACAATGGATCTGCGCCTAGGCACGATTAGCTGATGGTCGAATAATGGATCTGTGCCCAGGCATGACGAGCCGATCGTCGAACAATGGATCTATGCCCAGGCACGATCAGCCGATGGTGGAATAATGGATCCGTGACCAGGCACGACGAGCCAATGGTCGAATAATGGATCTGTGAGCAGGCACGATCAGCCGATGCAGGATTAATCGATTTGTGCCGAGGCACGACCCTGGGCAGATTTGAGTATGTCTATAGATTGCTATTAAAAATATCGGGGGGGGGGGGGCGACCCAGTAGTTCTGATGACTCTGATGATTGATGTTTTTATTTTTTATATTTATTTGTTTTTAGCCTGCCGAAAATAATAATAAAACAACTTATTTTTTAAAAAAGGAAAGGCTTTCAGCAGCCTTTTCTCTCATGAGACAGCCTGTCTTCTGAGCCGTTTGTCATGGTAGAGGAGAAGCAAATGAGGAAAGAAGAATGAGAGCCGAGGGGGGAGAAGGCAGGCACCCATGGGCATCGGGGCCAGCCCTTCCCACAAAATACTTTCAGCTCTTCTGTCCCTTGACCATAGCATACGTGAAAATGATCTGGCCGATCATCTTAACCCCAAGGCAGCGCCCACGATTCCCATTCTCCCCGTTCTATCCTCACAACAGCCCTGCGAGGTAGGGCAGCTGCGAGTCCAAGCCTGGAGAATCTAATCCCTACTTCCAGTAGACGGAGATGGCGTCCTGGGGGCAGGTGCACGGGGCAGGAGCGGCACCTCTTCCCCTTCGTACGTCTGTGGAGCGCCTCAGCAAGGCCGGCCACTCCTAAAATGGCGGAGGGCTGCATCCCTGGAAGAAGCCACGAGCAAGATGGCGCCTGTGACGTCACTTCCCTCCCTCCCCGCCCGAGAGCGAGGCACTTCCTTGCCTCTCCTAACATGGTCGCCAGAAGGGGAGGCTGGTCTTTTCCCGCCCTTCTTCCCCGGAAGGTCCGTCCGCTTGGCAGCGCCGACGTGGCTGCTCGCAGGGGGAACGTTTCTCCCGCGCTGCCCGTCGCAACAAGGGCGGTGCACAGCGGGCTTGGCGGCGCCCCGCTTGCTGCCGCCCCACCTCGGGGCCCACCCCGGCTCCGTCCCTCCTGCCCCCGGGTCTCCCTGCCGGGTCAGGCCCGCTGGCCTACCCAGGAATACCCCCCCCCGCCATTCTCCCCCCCCCCGCCCCATTCCTGATCCAGAGGAGCAGCCCAGCGGGCGCACCCCCTTCCCGCATCGCTCCGGGGCGCCATCCCGGCGGATCGGGCCTCGGACTCGGCTTCCCCGCTCGCTCGGGCGCCTCGCGCTGGCTGGACGAGGCTTCCGAGCGCGGGGACCGGGTGAGGCGGCGAGGCTCCCCCAGCCGGCGCGGGCAAGGCTGGGGCTGGAGCCGTGGCGACCCGGCTTCTACTCCCTGCCTGGCCATGCAGTTCACCAACTGACTTTGGGCCAGGCACAGTCTTGGCCTGTCCTACCCCGCAGGGTTGTTGTTGTGAGCATCAGATTGGGCCAAGCATTGTGCAAGCCGCCTCGAGTGCCTCACAAGAGAAAAAGGCATGGGACCCATGGAGTATACGCAAGCCTCTGTCTGCACGAATTCTGCACCTCTCCTAATGGTGATCAACAATAAAATAGTAGCCTTTTTAGAGACTTCAAGGTCCAACAGCTATTGAGAAGACACGCCTTCCGCTCGGCATCCTCCGCTTTCTGCAACAGCGCTCCAGATGTATTCGCACACGCAGTGCAGGGCTTGTCTTGTCTTGTCGGCCCCCGGCCCCCCTCTAGCGTTCATTCTCTCTCTCTCCCACCATTTTAATGTTTCATTGCTTTTCAGTGTGGGGTTATTGTGAGTCCCTGGATGCTTTGGCATTCCATCGGTCCTCGTAAAGCGCTAGTAACGGGGCAGGGTATACAAGCTGGCTTGTGACACCGGGCCTGTGTCGCGTATTCCACAGGGCGGGCTGCAGCGGGCAACGAAAGGGAAGGGCAGGAAGGCCCCTTCCTCCGGCCAATGCCCGTTCTTGCCATGCTGCAGTTAGAACAGGTGACAGAGCTAACATGGCAAAGTCACAACACGATAGGAGCAGGCAAATGAGGAGGGGTTCAGGATCAGCAAAGCGCAGCACACAGGGAGGCCGCACTTCACAGCAGGGGGATGAGTCTTACATCACGAGGTGGCCGTAAACTCCTGAATCCAATGCACAATACAGCGAGGGAAGTCTGCATAGGTGCGATACTGAATTGACTTCTTTTTATACTTGTACTTCGTGAACAAGTGGTGAACGCAACATCGTTAACTGACAGGGGGCCATCCGGCCCCCCAAGATATATTGCGAGTTCAATGAATAACGGCTTATCTGAAAGGGAAATGTTCAGCAAGGATGAATTTCCGACTTGCTTGTGAGGGGTCACCCCTGCCCCGTGTCTGCCAACGGCCACCCAAGCTCACAGTGTGAATGTATACAACTCTGCAGGCTCAGTGAGGGTTCGTGCAGTGGCTTTCAGACATAGGGGCACGGGCAGGACATCCCTGAGAATGACAGGAGCTGACGCCGAGGGTACGGCGCTCTAATCTCATGAATCTCGGCCGTTCGTTCATGCATTTATTTAGTTATTTATTTTATTTATTTATTAAAACATTTATAGTCCGCCCCACCGCACCAAAGCCTCGGGGCGGCTTGCAACAATTTAAAATACAACAATAAAATACAGTTAAACTGTACAACTATAACCATGAACAATATATCCCTCCCCCCCTCGGTGCACCTCGGCAACTAAAAAAAAAAGCTCCAGTTATGCCAGCTCAGACCACATCCTTACGTCCTGCTTGGTCCATTGTTTTTCTGGGTGGCTCCAAGGTTAGCGAGTTCATGGCTAATGTTGGGACTCACCAGAAGACCTCACACCATGATTTAATACGAAGTTCTAGAGATACCGTGGCACGCGTCGGATGGACTGACAGAGCCGCTCCCGTTCCAACGTTAGATACGGTCCTGTTTTTCAGCGGGACGAGCTTTGTTTCAGCGACGGCTGAAGATTTCCACCCCAGACAGAATGACAGGAGAAGCTGCGAGAATAACCGCCGAGAAAAATCCGCTCCAAAGCTGGCTCGACACCGTGACGTTCATTTGCTCACTGTCAAGGGGTCGCCCAGCAGCCTGCAAAGAAAGTCCCCGTGTTCATTCAGGAGGGCGGTGGGTCCTGAAGCGGGCCCCGTGCTCGTGCGATTCGACCCGTGGGAGCCTCGTTTAGACTCCGGGTTCCTCCTCCGCGGCGCAGCTAGCGCCCCGCTTACGGTCCCACGCGGCTCCTTCCTGGCGTCGGCCTCACGAATGACGGGACTGCCAGCATCTCCCTGAAAGGTCAAAACATAAGAGGGGTGGTTAGTATTGTCCAGTAGTCCTCAGCACAGGTTGCTCAAAATCGCAGGCTGGACAGCGGTGGAGCAGGATCACGAAAGGCGGGGAACGTGAATCGCGGCGGAAGCCTACGCATGTTGAGCCACACGTGATTCCCCGGCCCGCTGTGGAACCGTGGGAGTTGCAGGCCTTCTCCCTGCCCGCACGTGCGTGGGGCAGCGCCCAAAGCAATCTAGAGGATTCTGGCGCTGCGGTTTCTGTATTTGGACGGGTGACCTCCTTCTACCACCCGGGACGTGGTGCACGGAAGCAGTGACAGCAGCTTCAGCAGGCGCATCAGGGAAGCTATCCCCACCGACGTCACCCGTAAAAGGACGCTACATCGGAAATGTCAACGGGAAAGGGTTAAGGGAGGTGTCAGGGGGCATCCTGCTCACACGGGCCGCGTCCGCAGAAGCAGTTCTGCCGCCAAGGTCTTTGGCGGCAGCACGTCAGACACTTACTTTGCGTGAATCGCTCCGTCTGCCGCTCCCCATCTCCAGCAGAGATCACGGTCTGACGCTCGTCGTTCCTCTGACGATCGCTCTGGGATGTCGAGTGCGCGGTCGTTGCCTTCGGGGTCCTGGAGCGGTCAACCCCAGCTGCAAACAGGAGACGTGGCCTTCGCGCGAGACTCTCCTCTGACGCGGACCGTCTACTGCATGGGGGACAACCAAGGAAGAACGTCGGCCGCCATCCCACCAAGTCAGCAACTTCGTGCTCAGCATTGCGCTCCCAAATTCAACTCAGCTGGATAGCCCCCGTCAAAAGACAAACCATGTCAACAAGACTGGTAAAACTGCATGCAGACTGAGAACCGAAGGGAAGGGTTCTCTCAGGCGGGTCTTGCCTGAGGCAGGCTTCACGAGAACTACCCTGCCACGGGCCATCAAGCCGCGCTTCGCATGAAGAGAGAGATGGAAAATGAATGTACTTACTCCTGGGTTCTCTTCCATAGCCAGAACCTTCGCCCTGGAAATTATCTCTGAGCGACGGTCCTTGAGATGGCAAAGGGAGGATTTGGACAGCGTCGGTCTCTCAGGCACGCTGGCCAAAGGAAGATGCGGTCCATACGAAGGCGAACAATGCCATAAAGAGGGCATGTTAAGTAAGCTTTCCAACGTGGACTCTGATCAAAACAAGAGCGACTGTTCAGAACCGGCCATTCCAACTCTTTCTCAAGACAATGACATGTATGCGCGTGTTTGCTCTCCTCTATCCATTTTGCCCCTTCCCAGGGTTCCTCCCAAAAAGGATTTTGACCTCCGCAAAAGTGCAGGCCACAAGGATTGCTCAGCTCATTCTCTCTCCAACACAGACAAGATGCATCTTACTAGAACGGTGTCACATAAAAGTTCACGATACTAAAAAAGGGATCAATGTCAAGCGTCACGGGGAGAAAATGGCTCGTCACGTACAACCTCCTCTCCCCACTGGAGCCACCTCGGAAGCGGCTCAAAGGCATTTCCAAGGAGGAAAGGGGATGGGAGACCTCCACCCCCGGGGGAGGGGGGAATTGCTTTTCCTATACCCGCGTCCCCTCGTGTATTTCAGAAGAGACACGGGACGCTGTAAGCGAGAGCCTCTGCAGCCCTTCTCCACTCGAACAAGGGCAGAAAATGGAACGCTGCGTGTGCCAACGGGGAAGCTGGCATTCTGGCCTTGAAACGGGGCACGCTCCCACATACATTCCTGCGGGAACGGCCCCGCACTGCCTCGACGGGCATCCCGCCTGCGCCCATGCAAGATGAGCCCAGCCTCTGATTCCAGGTGTATATGTGTGTATGGGGGGGGGGGGCGAGGAAAGGAGGACCCCCACCGCCCTCCAAGGAAAGCCCACAAGCCACAGCGCTTTGCACATGCACGTGAGAGCGGGGCATCTCCGGCAAGGCCCGCCCGGCCTCCCGGGGCCTCTCCGCTGGAGGCGGCTTCTCTGCCCAGACTTCCAGGGAGGGGCGGGGTGAGAGATGCGGGGGGACAGTGGAACACCCCACCCCGTCTTCGCAGACGGAGGGGAGGGGGAGCAGCCCTTCCCCGTCCGCCCCCCCCCCCTTCGGACGGCCATAGCAGGGGAGAAGAAGGGCAGCAAGAAGCCTCACCTCGCCTTCAGGCAGCCATGCTGGGCGTGACGTCAAAACCGAGGTGCCCGCGGCGCGTATTAATGACGTCCTTTTGGCACTCGCCATGCTGGTAGTGTCCAGTGCAGAAAGCGGCCTTGCCCTTCGCCCATGTTGGGAGTGGCCTTTCTCCGCGCGGGCGCGTGTCCAGAGCTACGAAAGCGAAGAGCAGGATTGGATTGCGGCATCCACAAAGAGCCCAGCCCCGTCCCAGGCCCAGGCCCAGCCCCAGCCCGTGTCCCACGAGGGGCGATCCTATTCCAAAGAGGGAATAAAAACAACCCCAGTAAAGCACACATTAGCTTTAATCCCTCTGAAAATATTCTCCATCTTCGAACATCCCTCCGCCCCCCCCCCCGCCGCCCGGCAAGGCCGCCTCACAGTCCAAGCCCCAAGACTAACCAATTTTTGACAAAGAGACACGACGAGCAGATGGCAGAAAAATGGATTCCCGCCAAGGCACGATGAGCCGATGGTCGAGCAATCGATTTGTGCCCAGGCACGACGAGCTGATGGTCGAACAATGGATCTGTGCCTAGGCACGATCAGCTGATGGTCGAATAATGGATCTGTGCCCAGGCATGACGAGCCGATCGTAGAACAATGGATCTATGCCCAGGCACGATCAGCCGATGGTGGAATAATGGATCCGTGACCAGGCACGACGAGCCAATGGTCGAATAATGGATCTGTGAGCAGGCACGATCAGCCGATGCAGGATTAATCGATTTGTGCCGAGGCACGACCCTGGGCAGATTTGAGTATGTCTATAGATTGCTATTAAAAATATCGGGGGGGGGGGGGCGACCCAGTAGTTCTGATGACTCTGATGATTGATGTTTTTATTTTTTATATTTATTTGTTTTTAGCCTGCCGAAAATAATAATAAAACAACTTATTTTTTTAAAAAAGGAAAGGCTTTCAGCAGCCTTTTCTCTCATGAGACAGCCTGTCTTCTGAGCCGTTTGTCATGGTAGAGGAGAAGCAAATGAGGAAAGAAGAATGAGAGCCGAGGGGGGAGAAGGCAGGCACCCATGGGCATCGGGGCCAGCCCTTCCCACAAAATACTTTCAGCTCTTCTGTCCCTTGACCATAGCATACGTGAAAATGATCTGGCCGATCATCTTAACCCCAAGGCAGCGCCCACGATTCCCATTCTCCCCGTTCTATCCTCACAACAGCCCTGCGAGGTAGGGCAGCTGCGAGTCCAAGCCTGGAGAATCTAATCCCTACTTCCAGTAGACGGAGATGGCGTCCTGGGGGCAGGTGCACGGGGCAGGAGCGGCACCTCTTCCCCTTCGTACGTCTGTGGAGCGCCTCAGCAAGGCCGGCCACTCCTAAAATGGCGGAGGGCTGCATCCCTGGAAGAAGCCACGAGCAAGATGGCGCCTGTGACGTCACTTCCCTCCCTCCCCGCCCGAGAGCGAGGCACTTCCTTGCCTCTCCTAACATGGTCGCCAGAAGGGGAGGCTGGTCTTTTCCCGCCCTTCTTCCCCGGAAGGTCCGTCCGCTTGGCAGCGCCGACGTGGCTGCTCGCAGGGGGAACGTTTCTCCCGCGCTGCCCGTCGCAACAAGGGCGGTGCACAGCGGGCTTGGCAGCGCCCCGCTTGCTGCCGCCCCACCTCGGGGCCCACCCCGGCTCCGTCCCTCCTGCCCCCGGGTCTCCCTGCCGGGTCAGGCCCGCTGGCCTACCCAGGAATACCCGCCCCCCCGCCATTCTCCCCCCCCCCGCCCCATTCCTGATCCAGAGGAGCAGCCCAGCGGGCGCACCCCCTTCCCGCATCGCTCCGGGGCGCCATCCCGGCGGATCGGGGCCTCGGACTCGGCTTCCCCGCTCGCTCGGGCGCCTCGCGCTGGCTGGACGAGGCTTCCGAGCGCGGGGACCGGGTGAGGCGGCGAGGCTCCCCCAGCCGGCGCGGGCAAGGCTGGGGCTGGAGCCGTGGCGACCCGGCTTCTACTCCCTGCCTGGCCATGCAGTTCACCAACTGACTTTGGGCCAGGCACAGTCTTGGCCTGTCCTACCCCGCAGGGTTGTTGTTGTGAGCATCAGATTGGGCCAAGCATTGTGCAAGCCGCCTCGAGTGCCTCACAAGAGAAAAAGGCATGGGACCCATGGAGTATACACAAGCCTCTGTCTGCACGAATTCTGCACCTCTCCTAATGGTGATCAACAATAAAATAGTAGCCTTTTTAGAGACTTCAAGGTCCAACAGCTATTGAGAAGACACGCCTTCCGCTCGGCATCCTCCGCTTTCTGCAACAGCGCTCCAGATGTATTCGCACACGCAGTGCAGGGCTTGTCTTGTCTTGTCGGCCCCCGGCCCCCCTCTAGCGTTCATTCTCTCTCTCTCCCACCATTTTAATGTTTCATTGCTTTTCAGTGTGGGGTTATTGTGAGTCCCTGGATGCTTTGGCATTCCATCGGTCCTCGTAAAGCGCTAGTAACGGGGCAGGGTATACAAGCTGGCTTGTGACACCGGGCCTGTGTCGCGTATTCCACAGGGCGGGCTGCAGCGGGCAACGAAAGGGAAGGGCAGGAAGGCCCCTTCCTCCGGCCAATGCCCGTTCTTGCCATGCTGCAGTTAGAACAGGTGACAGAGCTAACATGGCAAAGTCACAACACGATAGGAGCAGGCAAATGAGGAGGGGTTCAGGATCAGCAAAGCGCAGCACACAGGGAGGCCGCACTTCACAGCAGGGGGATGAGTCTTACATCACGAGGTGGCCGTAAACTCCTGAATCCAATGCACAATACAGCGAGGGAAGTCTGCATAGGTGCGATACTGAATTGACTTCTTTTTATGCTTGTACTTCGTGAACAAGTGGTGAACGCAACATCGTTAACTGACAGGGGGCCATCCGGCCCCCAAGATATATTGCGAGTTCAATGAATAACGGCTTATCTGAAAGGGAAATGTTCAGCAAGGATGAATTTCCGACTTGCTTGTGAGGGGTCACCCCTGCCCCGTGTCTGCCAACGGCCACCCAAGCTCACAGTGTGAATGTATACAACTCTGCAGGCTCAGTGAGGGTTCGTGCAGTGGCTTTCAGACATAGGGGCACGGGCAGGACATCCCTGAGAATGACAGGAGCTGACGCCGAGGGTACGGCGCTCTAATCTCATGAATCTCGGCCGTTCGTTCATGCATTTATTTAGTTATTTATTGATTTATTTATTAAAACATTTATAGTCCGCCCCACCGCACCAAAGCCTCGGGGCGGCTTGCAACAATTTAAAATACAACAATAAAATACAGTTAAACTGTACAACTATAACCATGAACAATATATCCCTCCCCCCCTCGGTGCACCTCGGCAACTAAAAAAAAAAGCTCCAGTTATGCCAGCTCAGACCACATCCTTACGTCCTGCTTGGTCCATTGTTTTTCTGGGTGGCTCCAAGGTTAGCGAGTTCATGGCTAATGTGGGGACTCACCAGAAGACCTCACACCATGATTTAATACGAAGTTCTAGAGATACCGTGGCACGCGTCGGATGGACTGACAGAGCCGCTCCCGTTCCAACGTTAGATACGGTCCTGTTTTTCAGCGGGACGAGCTTTGTTTCAGCGACGGCTGAAGATTTCCACCCCAGACAGAATGACAGGAGAAGCTGCGAGAATAACCGCCGAGAAAAATCCGCTCCAAAGCTGGCTCGACACCGTGACGTTCATTTGCTCACTGTCAAGGGGTCGCCCAGCAGCCTGCAAAGAAAGTCCCCGTGTTCATTCAGGAGGGCGGTGGGTCCTGAAGCGGGCCCCGTGCTCGTGCGATTCGACCCGTGGGAGCCTCGTTTAGACTCCGGGTTCCTCCTCCGCGGCGCAGCTAGCGCCCCGCTTACGGTCCCACGCGGCTCCTTCCTGGCGTCGGCCTCACGAATGACGGGACTGCCAGCATCTCCCTGAAAGGTCAAAACATAAGAGGGGTGGTTAGTATTGTCCAGTAGTCCTCAGCACAGGTTGCTCAAAATCGCAGGCTGGACAGCGGTGGAGCAGGATCACGAAAGGCGGGGAACGTGAATCGCGGCGGAAGCCTACGCATGTTGAGCCACACGTGATTCCCCGGCCCGCTGTGGAACCGTGGGAGTTGCAGGCCTTCTCCCTGCCCGCACGTGCGTGGGGCAGCGCCCAAAGCAATCTAGAGGATTCTGGCGCTGCGGTTTCTGTATTTGGACGGGTGACCTCCTTCTACCACCCGGGACGTGGTGCACGGAAGCAGTGACAGCAGCTTCAGCAGGCGCATCAGGGAAGCTATCCCCACCGACGTCACCCGTAAAAGGACGCTACATCGGAAATGTCAACGGGAAAGGGTTAAGGGAGGTGTCAGGGGGCATCCTGCTCACACGGGCCGCGTCCGCAGAAGCAGTTCTGCCGCCAAGGTCTTTGGCGGCAGCACGTCAGACACTTACTTTGCGTGAATCGCTCCGTCTGCCGCTCCCCATCTCCAGCAGAGATCACGGTCTGACGCTCGTCGTTCCTCTGACGATCGCTCTGGGATGTCGAGTGCGCGGTCGTTGCCTTCGGGGTCCTGGAGCGGTCAACCCCAGCTGCAAACAGGAGACGTGGCCTTCGCGCGAGACTCTCCTCTGACGCGGACCGTCTACTGCATGGGGGACAACCAAGGAAGAACGTCGGCCGCCATCCCACCAAGTCAGCAACTTCGTGCTCAGCATTGCGCTCCCAAATTCAACTCAGCTGGATAGCCCCCGTCAAAAGACAAACCATGTCAACAAGACTGGTAAAACTGCATGCAGACTGAGAACCGAAGGGAAGGGTTCTCTCAGGCGGGTCTTGCCTGAGGCAGGCTTCACGAGAACTACCCTGCCACGGGCCATCAAGCCGCGCTTCGCATGAAGAGAGAGATGGAAAATGAATGTACTTACTCCTGGGTTCTCTTCCATAGCCAGAACCTTCGCCCTGGAAATTATCTCTGAGCGACGGTCCTTGAGATGGCAAAGGGAGGATTTGGACAGCGTCGGTCTCTCAGGCACGCTGGCCAAAGGAAGATGCGGTCCATACGAAGGCGAACAATGCCATAAAGAGGGCATGTTAAGTAAGCTTTCCAACGTGGACTCTGATCAAAACAAGAGCGACTGTTCAGAACCGGCCATTCCAACTCTTTCTCAAGACAATGACATGTATGCGCGTGTTTGCTCTCCTCTATCCATTTTGCCCCTTCCCAGGGTTCCTCCCAAAAAGGATTTTGACCTCCGCAAAAGTGCAGGCCACAAGGATTGCTCAGCTCATTCTCTCTCCAACACAGACAAGATGCATCTTACTAGAACGGTGTCACATAAAAGTTCACGATACTAAAAAAGGGATCAATGTCAAGCGTCACGGGGGAGAAAATGGCTCGTCACGTACAACCTCCTCTCCCCACTGGAGCCACCTCGGAAGCGGCTCAAAGGCATTTCCAAGGAGGAAAGGGGATGGGAGACCTCCACCCCCGGGGGAGGGGGGAATTGCTTTTCCTATACCCGCGTCCCCTCGTGTATTTCAGAAGAGACACGGGACGCTGTAAGCGAGAGCCTCTGCAGCCCTTCTCCACTCGAACAAGGGCAGAAAATGGAACGCTGCGTGTGCCAACGGGGAAGCTGGCATTCTGGCCTTGAAACGGGGCACGCTCCCACATACATTCCTGCGGGAACGGCCCCGCACTGCCTCGACGGGCATCCCGCCTGCGCCCATGCAAGATGAGCCCAGCCTCTGATTCCAGGTGTATATGTGTGTGTGGGGGGGGGGGCGAGGAAAGGAGGACCCCCACCGCCCTCCAAGGAAAGCCCACAAGCCACAGCGCTTTGCACATGCACGTGAGAGCGGGGCATCTCCGGCAAGGCCCGCCCGGCCTCCCGGGGCCTCTCCGCTGGAGGCGGCTTCTCTGCCCAGACTTCCAGGGAGGGGCGGGGTGAGAGATGCGGGGGGACAGTGGAACACCCCACCCCGTCTTCGCAGACGGAGGGGAGGGGGAGCAGCCCTCCCCCTCCGCCGCCCCCCCCCCCTTCGGACGGCCATAGCAGGGGAGAAGAAGGGCAGCAAGAAGCCTCACCTCGCCTTCAGGCAGCCATGCTGGGCGTGACGTCAAAACCGAGGTGCCCGCGGCGCGTATTAATGACGTCCTTTTGGCACTCGCCATGCTGGTAGTGTCCAGTGCAGAAAGCGGCCTTGCCCTTCGCCCATGTTGGGAGTGGCCTTTCTCCGCGCGGGCGCGTGTCCAGAGCTACGAAAGCGAAGAGCAGGATTGGATTGCGGCATCCACAAAGAGCCCAGCCCCGTCCCAGGCCCAGCCCCAGCCCCAGCCCGTGTCCCACGAGGGGCGATCCTATTCCAAAGAGGGAATAAAAACAACCCCAGTAAAGCACACATTAGCTTTAATCCCTCTGAAAATATTCTCCATCTTCGAACATCCCTCCGCCCCCCCCCCCCGCCGCCCGGCAAGGCCGCCTCACAGTCCAAGCCCCAAGACTAACCAATTTTTGACAAAGAGACACGACGAGCAGATGGCAGAAAAATGGATTCCCGCCAAGGCACGATGAGCCGATGGCCGAGCAATCGATTTGTGCCCAGGCACGACGAGCCGATGGTCGAACAATGGATCTGCGCCTAGGCACGATTAGCTGATGGTCGAATAATGGATCTGTGCCCAGGCATGACGAGCCGATCGTAGAACAATGGATCTATGCCCAGGCACGATCAGCCGATGGTGGAATAATAGATCCGTGACCAGGCACGACGAGCCAATGGTCGAATAATGGATCTGTGAGCAGGCACGATCAGCCGATGCAGGATTAATCGATTTGTGCCGAGGCACGACCCTGGGCAGATTTGAGTATGTCTATAGATTGCTATTAAAAATATCGGGGGGGGGGGCGACCCAGTAGTTCTGATGACTCTGATGATTGATGTTTTTATTTTTTATATTTATTTGTTTTTAGCCTGCCGAAAATAATAATAAAACAACTTATTTTTTAAAAAAGGAAAGGCTTTCAGCAGCCTTTTCTCTCATGAGACAGCCTGTCTTCTGAGCCGTTTGTCATGGTAGAGGAGAAGCAAATGAGGAAAGAAGAATGAGAGCCGAGGGGGGAGAAGGCAGGCACCCATGGGCATCGGGGCCAGCCCTTCCCACAAAATACTTTCAGCTCTTCTGTCCCTTGACCATAGCATACGTGAAAATGATCTGGCCGATCATCTTAACCCCAAGGCAGCGCCCACGATTCCCATTCTCCCCGTTCTATCCTCACAACAGCCCTGCGAGGTAGGGCAGCTGCGAGTCCAAGCCTGGAGAATCTAATCCCTACTTCCAGTAGACGGAGATGGCGTCCTGGGGGCAGGTGCACGGGGCAGGAGCGGCACCTCTTCCCCTTCGTACGTCTGTGGAGCGCCTCAGCAAGGCCGGCCACTCCTAAAATGGCGGAGGGCTGCATCCCTGGAAGAAGCCACGAGCAAGATGGCGCCTGTGACGTCACTTCCCTCCCTCCCCGCCCGAGAGCGAGGCACTTCCTTGCCTCTCCTAACATGGTCGCCAGAAGGGGAGGCTGGTCTTTTCCCGCCCTTCTTCCCCGGAAGGTCCGTCCGCTTGGCAGCGCCGACGTGGCTGCTCGCAGGGGGAACGTTTCTCCCGCGCTGCCCGTCGCAACAAGGGCGGTGCACAGCGGGCTTGGCGGCGCCCCGCTTGCTGCCGCCCCACCTCGGGGCCCACCCCGGCTCCGTCCCTCCTGCCCCCGGGTCTCCCTGCCGGGTCAGGCCCGCTGGCCTACCCAGGAATACCCGCCCCCCGCCATTCTCCCCCCCCCCGCCCCATTCCTGATCCAGAGGAGCAGCCCAGCGGGCGCACCCCCTTCCCGCATCGCTCCGGGGCGCCATCCCGGCGGATCGGGCCTCGGACTCGGCTTCCCCGCTCGCTCGGGCGCCTCGCGCTGGCTGGACGAGGCTTCCGAGCGCGGGGACCGGGTGAGGCGGCGAGGCTCCCCCAGCCGGCGCGGGCAAGGCTGGGGCTGGAGCCGTGGCGACCCGGCTTCTACTCCCTGCCTGGCCATGCAGTTCACCAACTGACTTTGGGCCAGGCACAGTCTTGGCCTGTCCTACCCCGCAGGGTTGTTGTTGTGAGCATCAGATTGGGCCAAGCATTGTGCAAGCCGCCTCGAGTGCCTCACAAGAGAAAAAGGCATGGGACCCATGGAGTATACGCAAGCCTCTGTCTGCACGAATTCTGCACCTCTCCTAATGGTGATCAACAATAAAATAGTAGCCTTTTTAGAGACTTCAAGGTCCAACAGCTATTGAGAAGACACGCCTTCCGCTCGGCATCCTCCGCTTTCTGCAACAGCGCTCCAGATGTATTCGCACACGCAGTGCAGGGCTTGTCTTGTCTTGTCGGCCCCGGCCCCCCTCTAGCGTTCATTCTCTCTCTCTCCCACCATTTTAATGTTTCATTGCTTTTCAGTGTGGGGTTATTGTGAGTCCCTGGATGCTTTGGCATTCCATCGGTCCTCGTAAAGCGCTAGTAACGGGGCAGGGTATACAAGCTGGCTTGTGACACCGGGCCTGTGTCGCGTATTCCACAGGGCGGGCTGCAGCGGGCAACGAAAGGGAAGGGCAGGAAGGCCCCTTCCTCCGGCCAATGCCCGTTCTTGCCATGCTGCAGTTAGAACAGGTGACAGAGCTAACATGGCAAAGTCACAACACGATAGGAGCAGGCAAATGAGGAGGGGTTCAGGATCAGCAAAGCGCAGCACACAGGGAGGCCGCACTTCACAGCAGGGGGATGAGTCTTACATCACGAGGTGGCCGTAAACTCCTGAATCCAATGCACAATACAGCGAGGGAAGTCTGCATAGGTGCGATACTGAATTGACTTCTTTTTATGCTTGTACTTCGTGAACAAGTGGTGAACGCAACATCGTTAACTGACAGGGGGCCATCCGGCCCCCCAAGATATATTGCGAGTTCAATGAATAACGGCTTATCTGAAAGGGAAATGTTCAGCAAGGATGAATTTCCGACTTGCTTGTGAGGGGTCACCCCTGCCCCGTGTCTGCCAACGGCCACCCAAGCTCACAGTGTGAATGTATACAACTCTGCAGGCTCAGTGAGGGTTCGTGCAGTGGCTTTCAGACATAGGGGCACGGGCAGGACATCCCTGAGAATGACAGGAGCTGACGCCGAGGGTACGGCGCTCTAATCTCATGAATCTCGGCCGTTCGTTCATGCATTTATTTAGTTATTTATTGATTTATTTATTAAAACATTTATAGTCCGCCCCACCGCACCAAAGCCTCGGGGCGGCTTGCAACAATTTAAAATACAACAATAAAATACAGTTAAACTGTACAACTATAACCATGAACAATATATCCCTCCCCCCCCTCGGTGCACCTCGGCAACTAAAAAAAAAAGCTCCAGTTATGCCAGCTCAGACCACATCCTTACGTCCTGCTTGGTCCATTGTTTTTCTGGGTGGCTCCAAGGTTAGCGAGTTCATGGCTAATGTGGGGACTCACCAGAAGACCTCACACCATGATTTAATACGAAGTTCTAGAGATACCGTGGCACGCGTCGGATGGACTGACAGAGCCGCTCCCGTTCCAACGTTAGATACGGTCCTGTTTTTCAGCGGGACGAGCTTTGTTTCAGCGACGGCTGAAGATTTCCACCCCAGACAGAATGACAGGAGAAGCTGCGAGAATAACCGCCGAGAAAAATCCGCTCCAAAGCTGGCTCGACACCGTGACGTTCATTTGCTCACTGTCAAGGGGTCGCCCAGCAGCCTGCAAAGAAAGTCCCCGTGTTCATTCAGGAGGGCGGTGGGTCCTGAAGCGGGCCCCGTGCTCGTGCGATTCGACCCGTGGGAGCCTCGTTTAGACTCCGGGTTCCTCCTCCGCGGCGCAGCTAGCGCCCCGCTTACGGTCCCACGCGGCTCCTTCCTGGCGTCGGCCTCACGAATGACGGGACTGCCAGCATCTCCCTGAAAGGTCAAAACATAAGAGGGGTGGTTAGTATTGTCCAGTAGTCCTCAGCACAGGTTGCTCAAAATCGCAGGCTGGACAGCGGTGGAGCAGGATCACGAAAGGCGGGGAACGTGAATCGCGGCGGAAGCCTACGCATGTTGAGCCACACGTGATTCCCCGGCCCGCTGTGGAACCGTGGGAGTTGCAGGCCTTCTCCCTGCCCGCACGTGCGTGGGGCAGCGCCCAAAGCAATCTAGAGGATTCTGGCGCTGCGGTTTCTGTATTTGGACGGGTGACCTCCTTCTACCACCCGGGACGTGGTGCACGGAAGCAGTGACAGCAGCTTCAGCAGGCGCATCAGGGAAGCTATCCCCACCGACGTCACCCGTAAAAGGACGCTACATCGGAAATGTCAACGGGAAAGGGTTAAGGGAGGTGTCAGGGGGCATCCTGCTCACACGGGCCGCGTCCGCAGAGGCAGTTCTGCCGCCGAGGTCTTTGGCGGCAGCACGTCAGACACTTACTTTGCGTGAATCGCTCCGTCTGCCGCTCCCCATCTCCAGCAGAGATCACGGTCTGACGCTCGTCGTTCCTCTGACGATCGCTCTGGGATGTCGAGTGCGCGGTCGTTGCCTTCGGGGTCCTGGAGCGGTCAACCCCAGCTGCAAACAGGAGACGTGGCCTTCGCGCGAGACTCTCCTCTGACGCGGACCGTCTACTGCATGGGGGACAACCAAGGAAGAACGTCGGCCGCCATCCCACCAAGTCAGCAACTTCGTGCTCAGCATTGCGCTCCCAAATTCAACTCAGCTGGATAGCCCCCGTCAAAAGACAAACCATGTCAACAAGACTGGTAAAACTGCATGCAGACTGAGAACCGAAGGGAAGGGTTCTCTCAGGCGGGTCTTGCCTGAGGCAGGCTTCACGAGAACTACCCTGCCACGGGCCATCAAGCCGCGCTTCGCATGAAGAGAGAGATGGAAAATGAATGTACTTACTCCTGGGTTCTCTTCCATAGCCAGAACCTTCGCCCTGGAAATTATCTCTGAGCGACGGTCCTTGAGATGGCAAAGGGAGGATTTGGACAGCGTCGGTCTCTCAGGCACGCTGGCCAAAGGAAGATGCGGTCCATACGAAGGCGAACAATGCCATAAAGAGGGCATGTTAAGTAAGCTTTCCAACGTGGACTCTGATCAAAACAAGAGCGACTGTTCAGAACCGGCCATTCCAACTCTTTCTCAAGACAATGACATGTATGCGCGTGTTTGCTCTCCTCTATCCATTTTGCCCCTTCCCAGGGTTCCTCCCAAAAAGGATTTTGACCTCCGCAAAAGTGCAGGCCACAAGGATTGCTCAGCTCATTCTCTCTCCAACACAGACAAGATGCATCTTACTAGAACGGTGTCACATAAAAGTTCACGATACTAAAAAAGGGATCAATGTCAAGCGTCACGGGGAGAAAATGGCTCGTCACGTACAACCTCCTCTCCCCACTGGAGCCACCTCGGAAGCGGCTCAAAGGCATTTCCAAGGAGGAAAGGGGATGGGAGACCTCCACCCCGGGGGAGGGGGAATTGCTTTTCCTATACCCGCGTCCCCTCGTGTATTTCAGAAGAGACACGGGACGCTGTAAGCGAGAGCCTCTGCAGCCCTTCTCCACTCGAACAAGGGCAGAAAATGGAACGCTGCGTGTGCCAACGGGGAAGCTGGCATTCTGGCCTTGAAACGGGGCACGCTCCCACATACATTCCTGCGGGAACGGCCCCGCACTGCCTCGACGGGCATCCCGCCTGCGCCCATGCAAGATGAGCCCAGCCTCTGATTCCAGGTGTATATGTGTGTGTGGGGGGGGGGGGGCGAGGAAAGGAGGACCCCCACCGCCCTCCAAGGAAAGCCCACAAGCCACAGCGCTTTGCACATGCACGTGAGAGCGGGGCATCTCCGGCAAGGCCCGCCCGGCCTCCCGGGGCCTCTCCGCTGGAGGCGGCTTCTCTGCCCAGACTTCCAGGGAGGGGCGGGGTGAGAGATGCGGGGGGACAGTGGAACACCCCACCCCGTCTTCGCAGACGGAGGGGAGGGGGAGCAGCCCTTCCCCGTCCGCCGCCCCCCCCCCCTTCGGACGGCCATAGCAGGGGAGAAGAAGGGCAGCAAGAAGCCTCACCTCGCCTTCAGGCAGCCATGCTGGGCGTGACGTCAAAACCGAGGTGCCCGCGGCGCGTATTAATGACGTCCTTTTGGCACTCGCCATGCTGGTAGTGTCCAGTGCAGAAAGCGGCCTTGCCCTTCGCCCATGTTGGGAGTGGCCTTTCTCCGCGCGGGCGCGTGTCCAGAGCTACGAAAGCGAAGAGCAGGATTGGATTGCGGCATCCACAAAGAGCCCAGCCCCGTCCCAGGCCCAGCCCCAGCCCCAGCCCCAGCCCGTGTCCCACGAGGGGCGATCCTATTCCAAAGAGGGAATAAAAACAACCCCAGTAAAGCACACATTAGCTTTAATCCCTCTGAAAATATTCTCCATCTTCGAACATCCCTCCGCCCCCCCCCCCCGCCGCCCGGCAAGGCCGCCTCACAGTCCAAGCCCCAAGACTAACCAATTTTGACAAAGAGACACGACGAGCAGATGGCAGAAAAATGGATTCCCGCCAAGGCACGATGAGCCGATGGCCGAGCAATCGATTTGTGCCCAGGCACGACGAGCTGATGGTCGAACAATGGATCTGTGCCTAGGCACGATTAGCTGATGGTCGAATAATGGATCTGTGTCCAGGCATGACGAGCCGATCGCAGAACAATGGATCTATGCCCAGGCGCGATCAGCCGATGGTGGAATAATAGATCCGTGACCAGGCACGACGAGCCAATGGTCGAATAATGGATCTGTGAGCAGGCACGATCAGCCGATGCAGGATTAATCGATTTGTGCCGAGGCACGACCCTGGGCAGTTTGAGTATGTCTATATAGATTGCTATTAAAAATATCGGGGGGGGGGGGCGACCCAGTAGTTCTGATGACTCTGATGATTGATGTTTTTATTTTTTATATTTATTTGTTTTTACCCTGCCGAAAATAATAATAAAACAACTTATTTTTTTAAAAAGGAAAGGCTTTCAGCAGCCTTTTCTCTCATGAGACAGCCTGTCTTCTGAGCCGTTTGTCATGGTAGAGGAGAAGCAAATGAGGAAAGAAGAATGAGAGCCGAGGGGGAGAAGGCAGGCACCCATGGGCATCGGGGCCAGCCCTTCCCACAAAATACTTTCAGCTCTTCTGTCCCTTGACCATAGCATACGTGAAAATGATCTGGCCGATCATCTTAACCCCAAGGCAGCGCCCACGATTCCCATTCTCCCCGTTCTATCCTCACAACAGCCCTGCGAGGTAGGGCAGCTGCGAGTCCAAGCCTGGAGAATCTAATCCCTACTTCCAGTAGACGGAGATGGCGTCCTGGGGGCAGGTGCACGGGGCAGGAGCGGCACCTCTTCCCCTTCGTACGTCTGTGGAGCGCCTCAGCAAGGCCGGCCACTCCTAAAATGGCGGAGGGCTGCATCCCTGGAAGAAGCCACGAGCAAGATGGCGCCTGTGACGTCACTTCCCTCCCTCCCCGCCCGAGAGCGAGGCACTTCCTTGCCTCTCCTAACATGGTCGCCAGAAGGGGAGGCTGGTCTTTTCCCGCCCTTCTTCCCGGAAGGTCCGTCCGCTTGGCAGCGCCGACGTGGCTGCTCGCAGGGGGAACGTTTCTCCCGCGCTGCCCGTCGCAACAAGGGCGGTGCACAGCGGGCTTGGCGGCGCCCCGCTTGCTGCCGCCCCACCTCGGGGCCCACCCCGGCTCCGTCCCTCCTGCCCCCGGGTCTCCCTGCCGGGTCAGGCCCGCTGGCCTACCCAGGAATACCCGCCCCCCCGCCATTCTCCCCCCCCGCCCCATTCCTGATCCAGAGGAGCAGCCCAGCGGGCGCACCCCCTTCCCGCATCGCTCCGGGGCGCCATCCCGGCGGATCGGGGCCTCGGACTCGGCTTCCCCGCTCGCTCGGGCGCCTCGCGCTGGCTGGACGAGGCTTCCGAGCGCGGGGACCGGGTGAGGCGGCGAGGCTCCCCCAGCCGGCGCGGGCAAGGCTGGGGCTGGAGCCGTGGCGACCCGGCTTCTACTCCCTGCCTGGCCATGCAGTTCACCAACTGACTTTGGGCCAGGCACAGTCTTGGCCTGTCCTACCCCGCAGGGTTGTTGTTGTGAGCATCAGATTGGGCCAAGCATTGTGCAAGCCGCCTCGAGTGCCTCACAAGAGAAAAAGGCATGGGACCCATGGAGTATACGCAAGCCTCTGTCTGCACGAATTCTGCACCTCTCCTAATGGTGATCAACAATAAAATAGTAGCCTTTTTAGAGACTTCAAGGTCCAACAGCTATTGAGAAGACACGCCTTCCGCTCGGCATCCTCCGCTTTCTGCAACAGCGCTCCAGATGTATTCGCACACGCAGTGCAGGGCTTGTCTTGTCTTGTCGGCCCCCGGCCCCCCTCTAGCGTTCATTCTCTCTCTCTCCCACCATTTTAATGTTTCATTGCTTTTCAGTGTGGGTTATTGTGAGTCCCTGGATGCTTTGGCATTCCATCGGTCCTCGTAAAGCGCTAGTAACGGGGCAGGGTATACAAGCTGGCTTGTGACACCGGGCCTGTGTCGCGTATTCCACAGGGCGGGCTGCAGCGGGCAACGAAAGGGAAGGGCAGGAAGGCCCCTTCCTCCGGCCAATGCCCGTTCTTGCCATGCTGCAGTTAGAACAGGTGACAGAGCTAACATGGCAAAGTCACAACACGATAGGAGCAGGCAAATGAGGAGGGGTTCAGGATCAGCAAAGCGCAGCACACAGGGAGGCCGCACTTCACAGCAGGGGGATGAGTCTTACATCACGAGGTGGCCGTAAACTCCTGAATCCAATGCACAATACAGCGAGGGAAGTCTGCATAGGTGCGATACTGAATTGACTTCTTTTTATGCTTGTACTTCGTGAACAAGTGGTGAACGCAACATCGTTAACTGACAGGGGGCCATCCGGCCCCCCAAGATATATTGCGAGTTCAATGAATAACGGCTTATCTGAAAGGGAAATGTTCAGCAAGGATGAATTTCCGACTTGCTTGTGAGGGGTCACCCCTGCCCCGTGTCTGCCAACGGCCACCCAAGCTCACAGTGTGAATGTATACAACTCTGCAGGCTCAGTGAGGGTTCGTGCAGTGGCTTTCAGACATAGGGGCACGGGCAGGACATCCCTGAGAATGACAGGAGCTGACGCCGAGGGTACGGCGCTCTAATCTCATGAATCTCGGCCGTTCGTTCATGCATTTATTTATTTATTTATTTATTAAAACATTTATAGTCCGCCCCACCGCACCAAAGCCTCGGGGCGGCTTGCAACAATTTAAAATACAACAATAAAATACAGTTAAACTGTACAACTATAACCATGAACAATATATCCCTCCCCCCCTCGGTGCACCTCGGCAACTAAAAAAAAAAGCTCCAGTTATGCCAGCTCAGACCACATCCTTACGTCCTGCTTGGTCCATTGTTTTTCTGGGTGGCTCCAAGGTTAGCGAGTTCATGGCTAATGTGGGGACTCACCAGAAGACCTCACACCATGATTTAATACGAAGTTCTAGAGATACCGTGGCACGCGTCGGATGGACTGACAGAGCCGCTCCCGTTCCAACGTTAGATACGGTCCTGTTTTTCAGCGGGACGAGCTTTGTTTCAGCGACGGCTGAAGATTTCCACCCCAGACAGAATGACAGGAGAAGCTGCGAGAATAACCGCCGAGAAAAATCCGCTCCAAAGCTGGCTCGACACCGTGACGTTCATTTGCTCACTGTCAAGGGGTCGCCCAGCAGCCTGCAAAGAAAGTCCCCGTGTTCATTCAGGAGGGCGGTGGGTCCTGAAGCGGGCCCCGTGCTCGTGCGATTCGACCCGTGGGAGCCTCGTTTAGACTCCGGGTTCCTCCTCCGCGGCGCAGCTAGCGCCCCGCTTACGGTCCCACGCGGCTCCTTCCTGGCGTCGGCCTCACGAATGACGGGACTGCCAGCATCTCCCTGAAAGGTCAAAACATAAGAGGGGTGGTTAGTATTGTCCAGTAGTCCTCAGCACAGGTTGCTCAAAATCGCAGGCTGGACAGCGGTGGAGCAGGATCACGAAAGGCGGGGAACGTGAATCGCGGCGGAAGCCTACGCATGTTGAGCCACACGTGATTCCCCGGCCCGCTGTGGAACCGTGGGAGTTGCAGGCCTTCTCCCTGCCCGCACGTGCGTGGGGCAGCGCCCAAAGCAATCTAGAGGATTCTGGCGCTGCGGTTTCTGTATTTGGACGGGTGACCTCCTTCTACCACCCGGGACGTGGTGCACGGAAGCAGTGACAGCAGCTTCAGCAGGCGCATCAGGGAAGCTATCCCCACCGACGTCACCCGTAAAAGGACGCTACGTCGGAAATGTCAACGGGAAAGGGTTAAGGGAGGTGTCAGGGGGCATCCTGCTCACACGGGCCGCGTCCGCAGAAGCAGTTCTGCCGCCAAGGTCTTTGGCGGCAGCACGTCAGACACTTACTTTGCGTGAATCGCTCCGTCTGCCGCTCCCCATCTCCAGCAGAGATCACGGTCTGACGCTCGTCGTTCCTCTGACGATCGCTCTGGGATGTCGAGTGCGCGGTCGTTGCCTTCGGGGTCCTGGAGCGGTCAACCCCAGCTGCAAACAGGAGACGTGGCCTTCGCGCGAGACTCTCCTCTGACGCGGACCGTCTACTGCATGGGGGACAACCAAGGAAGAACGTCGGCCGCCATCCCACCAAGTCAGCAACTTCGTGCTCAGCATTGCGCTCCCAAATTCAACTCAGCTGGATAGCCCCCGTCAAAAGACAAACCATGTCAACAAGACTGGTAAAACTGCATGCAGACTGAGAACCGAAGGGAAGGGTTCTCTCAGGCGGGTCTTGCCTGAGGCAGGCTTCACGAGAACTACCCTGCCACGGGCCATCAAGCCGCGCTTCGCATGAAGAGAGAGATGGAAAATGAATGTACTTACTCCTGGGTTCTCTTCCATAGCCAGAACCTTCGCCCTGGAAATTATCTCTGAGCGACGGTCCTTGAGATGGCAAAGGGAGGATTTGGACAGCGTCGGTCTCTCAGGCACGCTGGCCAAAGGAAGATGCGGTCCATACGAAGGCGAACAATGCCATAAAGAGGGCATGTTAAGTAAGCTTTCCAACGTGGACTCTGATCAAAACAAGAGCGACTGTTCAGAACCGGCCATTCCAACTCTTTCTCAAGACAATGACATGTATGCGCGTGTTTGCTCTCCTCTATCCATTTTGCCCCTTCCCAGGGTTCCTCCCAAAAAGGATTTTGACCTCCGCAAAAGTGCAGGCCACAAGGATTGCTCAGCTCATTCTCTCTCCAACACAGACAAGATGCATCTTACTAGAACGGTGTCACATAAAAGTTCACGATACTAAAAAAGGGATCAATGTCAAGCGTACACACGGGGAGAAAATGGCTCGTCACGTACAACCTCCTCTCCCCACTGGAGCCACCTCGGAAGCGGCTCAAAGGCATTTCCAAGGAGGAAAGGGGATGGGAGACCTCCACCCCCGGGGGAGGGGGGAATTGCTTTTCCTATACCCGCGTCCCCTCGTGTATTTCAGAAGAGACACGGGACGCTGTAAGCGAGAGCCTCTGCAGCCCTCTCCACTCGAACAAGGGCAGAAAATGGAACGCTGCGTGTGCCAACGGGGAAGCTGGCATTCTGGCCTTGAAACGGGGCACGCTCCCACATACATTCCTGCGGGAACGGCCCCGCACTGCCTCGACGGGCATCCCGCCTGCGCCCATGCAAGATGAGCCCAGCCTCTGATTCCAGGTGTATATGTGTGTGTGGGGGGGGGGGCGAGGAAAGGAGGACCCCCACCGCCCTCCAAGGAAAGCCCACAAGCCACAGCGCTTTGCACATGCACGTGAGAGCGGGGCATCTCCGGCAAGGCCCGCCCGGCCTCCCGGGGCCTCTCCGCTGGAGGCGGCTTCTCTGCCCAGACTTCCAGGGAGGGGCGGGGTGAGAGATGCGGGGGGACAGTGGAACACCCCACCCCGTCTTCGCAGACGGAGGGGAGGGGGAGCAGCCCCCCCCCTCCGCCGCCCCCCCCCTTCGGACGGCCATAGCAGGGGAGAAGAAGGGCAGCAAGAAGCCTCACCTCGCCTTCAGGCAGCCATGCTGGGCGTGACGTCAAAACCGAGGTGCCCGCGGCGCGTATTAATGACGTCCTTTTGGCACTCGCCATGCTGGTAGTGTCCAGTGCAGAAAGCGGCCTTGCCCTTCGCCCATGTTGGGAGTGGCCTTTCTCCGCGCGGGCGCGTGTCCAGAGCTACGAAAGCGAAGAGCAGGATTGGATTGCGGCATCCACAAAGAGCCCAGCCCCGTCCCAGGCCCAGCCCCAGCCCCAGCCCGTGTCCCACGAGGGGCGATCCTATTCCAAAGAGGGAATAAAAACAACCCCAGTAAAGCACACATTAGCTTTAATCCCTCTGAAAATATTCTCCATCTTCGAACATCCCCCCGCCGCCCGGCAAGGCTGCCTCACAGTCCAAGCCCCAAGACTAACCAATTTTTGACAAAGAGACACGACGAGCAGATGGCAGAAAAATGGATTCCGCAAGGCACGATGAGCGATGGCGAGCAACGATTTGTGCCCAGGACGACGAGCGATGGGCAATCGATCGTAGCAATCGATTTGATGCCCAGGCACGACGAGATGGTCGAACAATGGATCTGTGCACGAGCAGTCGATAATGGATCTGTCCAGGCACGAGCCGATCAATGGAGGAATAGATGCGATCGATGCCAGGCACGATCGAGAGCACTAGACCAGAGCGACAGAGGAGAATGACCGATCCGTGACATCGACGAGCAATGGACAATATGATCAGGATGATCAGTCGATGCACGATAATCGATTAGATTTGGGGACGCTGGCAGGTTTGAGTATGTCTATAGATTGCTATTAAAAATATCGGGGGGGGGGGGGGCGACCCAGTAGTTCTGATGACTCTGATGATTGATGTTTTTATTTTTTATATTTATTTGTTTTTAGCCTGCCGAAAATAATAATAAAACAACTTATTTTTTTAAAAAAGGAAAGGCTTTCAGCAGCCTTTTCTCTCATGAGACAGCCTGTCTTCTGAGCCGTTTGTCATGGTAGAGGAGAAGCAAATGAGGAAAGAAGAATGAGAGCCGAGGGGGGAGAAGGCAGGCACCCATGGGCATCGGGGCCAGCCCTTCCCACAAAATACTTTCAGCTCTTCTGTCCCTTGACCATAGCATACGTGAAAATGATCTGGCCGATCATCTTAACCCCAAGGCAGCGCCCACGATTCCCATTCTCCCCGTTCTATCCTCACAACAGCCCTGCGAGGTAGGGCAGCTGCGAGTCCAAGCCTGGAGAATCTAATCCCTACTTCCAGTAGACGGAGATGGCGTCCTGGGGGCAGGTGCACGGGGCAGGAGCGGCACCTCTTCCCCTTCGTACGTCTGTGGAGCGCCTCAGCAAGGCCGGCCACTCCTAAAATGGCGGAGGGCTGCATCCCTGGAAGAAGCCACGAGCAAGATGGCGCCTGTGACGTCACTTCCCTCCCTCCCCGCCCGAGAGCGAGGCACTTCCTTGCCTCTCCTAACATGGTCGCCAGAAGGGGAGGCTGGTCTTTTCCCGCCCTTCTTCCCCGGAAGGTCCGTCCGCTTGGCAGCGCCGACGTGGCTGCTCGCAGGGGGAACGTTTCTCCCGCGCTGCCCGTCGCAACAAGGGCGGTGCACAGCGGGCTTGGCGGCGCCCCGCTTGCTGCCGCCCCACCTCGGGGCCCACCCCGGCTCCGTCCTCCTGCCCCCGGGTCTCCCTGCCGGGTCAGGCCCGCTGGCCTACCCAGGAATACCGCCCCCCCGCCATCTCTCCCCCCCCCCGCCCCATTCCTGATCCAGAGGAGCAGCCCAGCGGGCGCACCCCCTTCCCGCATCGCTCCGGGGCGCCATCCCGGCGGATCGGGGCCTCGGACTCGGCTTCCCCGCTCGCTCGGGCGCCTCGCGCTGGCTGGACGAGGCTTCCGAGCGCGGGGACCGGGTGAGGCGGCGAGGCTCCCCCAGCCGGCGCGGGCAAGGCTGGGGCTGGAGCCGTGGCGACCCGGCTTCTACTCCCTGCCTGGCCATGCAGTTCACCAACTGACTTTGGGCCAGGCACAGTCTTGGCCTGTCCTACCCCGCAGGGTTGTTGTTGTGAGCATCAGATTGGGCCAAGCATTGTGCAAGCCGCCTCGAGTGCCTCACAAGAGAAAAAGGCATGGGACCCATGGAGTATACGCAAGCCTCTGTCTGCACGAATTCTGCACCTCTCCTAATGGTGATCAACAATAAAATAGTAGCCTTTTTAGAGACTTCAAGGTCCAACAGCTATTGAGAAGACACGCCTTCCGCTCGGCATCCTCCGCTTTCTGCAACAGCGCTCCAGATGTATTCGCACACGCAGTGCAGGGCTTGTCTTGTCTTGTCGGCCCCCGGCCCCCCTCTAGCGTTCATTCTCTCTCTCTCCCACCATTTTAATGTTTCATTGCTTTTCAGCGTGGGGTTATTGTGAGTCCCTGGATGCTTTGGCATTCCATCGGTCCTCGTAAAGCGCTAGTAACGGGGCAGGGTATACAAGCTGGCTTGTGACACCGGGCCTGTGTCGCGTATTCCACAGGGCGGGCTGCAGCGGGCAACGAAAGGGAAGGGCAGGAAGGCCCCTTCCTCCGGCCAATGCCCGTTCTTGCCATGCTGCAGTTAGAACAGGTGACAGAGCTAACATGGCAAAGTCACAACACGATAGGAGCAGGCAAATGAGGAGGGGTTCAGGATCAGCAAAGCGCAGCACACAGGGAGGCCGCACTTCACAGCAGGGGGATGAGTCTTACATCACGAGGTGGCCGTAAACTCCTGAATCCAATGCACAATACAGCGAGGGAAGTCTGCATAGGTGCGATACTGAATTGACTTCTTTTTACGCTTGTACTTCGTGAACAAGTGGTGAACGCGACATCGTTAACTGACAGGGGGCCATCCGGCCCCCCAAGATATATTGCGAGTTCAATGAATAACGGCTTATCTGAAAGGGAAATGTTCAGCAAGGATGAATTTCCGACTTGCTTGTGAGGGGTCACCCCTGCCCCGTGTCTGCCAACGGCCACCCAAGCTCACAGTGTGAATGTATACAACTCTGCAGGCTCAGTGAGGGTTCGTGCAGTGGCTTTCAGACATAGGGGCACGGGCAGGACATCCCTGAGAATGACAGGAGCTGACGCCGAGGGTACGGCGCTCCAATCTCATGAATCTCGGCCGTTCGTTCATGCATTTATTTAGTTATTTATTGATTTATTTATTAAAACATTTATAGTCCGCCCCACCGCACCAAAGCCTCGGGGCGGCTTGCAACAATTTAAAATACAACAATAAAATACAGTTAAACTGTACAACTATAACCATGAACAATATATCCCTCCCCCCCTCGGTGCACCTCGGCAACTAAAAAAAAAAGCTCCAGTTATGCCAGCTCAGACCACATCCTTACGTCCTGCTTGGTCCATTGTTTTTCTGGGTGGCTCCAAGGTTAGCGAGTTCATGGCTAATGTTGGGACTCACCAGAAGACCTCACACCATGATTTAATACGAAGTCCTAGAGATACCGTGGCACGCGTCGGATGGACTGACAGAGCCGCTCCCGTTCCAACGTTAGATACGGTCCTGTTTTTCAGCGGGACGAGCTTTGTTTCAGCGACGGCTGAAGATTTCCACCCCAGACAGAATGACAGGAGAAGCTGCGAGAATAACCGCCGAGAAAAATCCGCTCCAAAGCTGGCTCGACACCGTGACGTTCATTTGCTCACTGTCAAGGGGTCGCCCAGCAGCCTGCAAAGAAAGTCCCCGTGTTCATTCAGGAGGGCGGTGGGTCCTGAAGCGGGCCCCGTGCTCGTGCGATTCGACCCGTGGGAGCCTCGTTTAGACTCCGGGTTCCTCCTCCGCGGCGCAGCTAGCGCCCCGCTTACGGTCCCACGCGGCTCCTTCCTGGCGTCGGCCTCACGAATGACGGGACTGCCAGCATCTCCCTGAAAGGTCAAAACATAAGAGGGGTGGTTAGTATTGTCCAGTAGTCCTCAGCACAGGTTGCTCAAAATCGCAGGCTGGACAGCGGTGGAGCAGGATCACGAAAGGCGGGGAACGTGAATCGCGGCGGAAGCCTACGCATGTTGAGCCACACGTGATTCCCCGGCCCGCTGTGGAACCGTGGGAGTTGCAGGCCTTCTCCCTGCCCGCACGTGCGTGGGGCAGCGCCCAAAGCAATCTAGAGGATTCTGGCGCTGCGGTTTCTGTATTTGGACGGGTGACCTCCTTCTACCACCCGGGACGTGGTGCACGGAAGCAGTGACAGCAGCTTCAGCAGGCGCATCAGGGAAGCTATCCCCACCGACGTCACCCGTAAAAGGACGCTACATCGGAAATGTCAACGGGAAAGGGTTAAGGGAGGTGTCAGGGGGCATCCTGCTCACACGGGCCGCGTCCGCAGAAGCAGTTCTGCCGCCAAGGTCTTTGGCGGCAGCACGTCAGACACTTACTTTGCGTGAATCGCTCCGTCTGCCGCTCCCCATCTCCAGCAGAGATCACGGTCTGACGCTCGTCGTTCCTCTGACGATCGCTCTGGGATGTCGAGTGCGCGGTCGTTGCCTTCGGGGTCCTGGAGCGGTCAACCCCAGCTGCAAACAGGAGACGTGGCCTTCGCGCGAGACTCTCCTCTGACGCGGACCGTCTACTGCATGGGGGACAACCAAGGAAGAACGTCGGCCGCCATCCCACCAAGTCAGCAACTTCGTGCTCAGCATTGCGCTCCCAAATTCAACTCAGCTGGATAGCCCCCGTCAAAAGACAAACCATGTCAACAAGACTGGTAAAACTGCATGCAGACTGAGAACCGAAGGGAAGGGTTCTCTCAGGCGGGTCTTGCCTGAGGCAGGCTTCACGAGAACTACCCTGCCACGGGCCATCAAGCCGCGCTTCGCATGAAGAGAGAGATGGAAAATGAATGTACTTACTCCTGGGTTCTCTTCCATAGCCAGAACCTTCGCCCTGGAAATTATCTCTGAGCGACGGTCCTTGAGATGGCAAAGGGAGGATTTGGACAGCGTCGGTCTCTCAGGCACGCTGGCCAAAGGAAGATGCGGTCCATACGAAGGCGAACAATGCCATAAAGAGGGCATGTTAAGTAAGCTTTCCAACGTGGACTCTGATCAAAACAAGAGCGACTGTTCAGAACCGGCCATTCCAACTCTTTCTCAAGACAATGACATGTATGCGCGTGTTTGCTCTCCTCTATCCATTTTGCCCCTTCCCAGGGTTCCTCCCAAAAAGGATTTTGACCTCCGCAAAAGTGCAGGCCACAAGGATTGCTCAGCTCATTCTCTCTCCAACACAGACAAGATGCATCTTACTAGAACGGTGTCACATAAAAGTTCACGATACTAAAAAAGGGATCAATGTCAAGCGTCACGGGGGAGAAAATGGCTCGTCACGTACAACCTCCTCTCCCCACTGGAGCCACCTCGGAAGCGGCTCAAAGGCATTTCCAAGGAGGAAAGGGGATGGGAGACCTCCACCCCGGGGGAGGGGGGAATTGCTTTTCCTATACCCGCGTCCCCTCGTGTATTTCAGAAGAGACACGGGACGCTGTAAGCGAGAGCCTCTGCAGCCCTTCTCCACTCGAACAAGGGCAGAAAATGGAACGCTGCGTGTGCCAACGGGGAAGCTGGCATTCTGGCCTTGAAACGGGGCACGCTCCCACATACATTCCTGCGGGAACGGCCCCGCACTGCCTCGACGGGCATCCCGCCTGCGCCCATGCAAGATGAGCCCAGCCTCTGATTCCAGGTGTATATGTGTGTGTGGGGGGGGGGGCGAGGAAAGGAGGACCCCCACCGCCCTCCAAGGAAAGCCCACAAGCCACAGCGCTTTGCACATGCACGTGAGAGCGGGGCATCTCCGGCAAGGCCCGCCCGGCCTCCCGGGGCCTCTCCGCTGGAGGCGGCTTCTCTGCCCAGACTTCCAGGGAGGGGCGGGGTGAGAGATGCGGGGGGACAGTGGAACACCCCACCCCGTCTTCGCAGACGGAGGGGAGGGGGAGCAGCCCTCCCCCGCCGCCCCCCCCCCTTCGGACGGCCATAGCAGGGAGAAGAAGGGCAGCAAGAAGCCTCACCTCGCCTTCAGGCAGCCATGCTGGGCGTGACGTCAAAACCGAGGTGCCCGCGGCGCGTATTAATGACGTCCTTTTGGCACTCGCCATGCTGGTAGTGTCCAGTGCAGAAAGCGGCCTTGCCCTTCGCCCATGTTGGGAGTGGCCTTTCTCCGCGCGGGCGCGTGTCCAGAGCTACGAAAGCGAAGAGCAGGATTGGATTGCGGCATCCACAAAGAGCCCAGCCCCGTCCCAGGCCCAGCCCCAGCCCCAGCCCGTGTCCCACGAGGGGCGATCCTATTCCAAAGAGGGAATAAAAACAACCCCAGTAAAGCACACATTAGCTTTAATCCCTCTGAAAATATTCTCCATCTTCGAACATCCCTCCGCCCCCCCCCCCGCCGCCCGGCAAGGCCGCCTCACAGTCCAAGCCCCAAGACTAACCAATTTTGACAAAGAGACACGACGAGCAGATGGCAGAATAATGGATTCCCGCCAAGGCACGATGAGCCGATGGTCGAGCAATCGATTTGTGCCCAGGCACGACGAGCTGATGGTCGAACAATGGATCTGTGCCTAGGCACGATCAGCTGATGGTCGAATAACGGATCTGGGCCCAGGCATGAGGAGCCGATCGTCGAACAATGGATCTATCCCAGGCACGATCAGCCGATGGTGGAATAATGGATCTGTGACCAGGCACGACGAGCCAATGGCGAATAATGGATCTGTGAGCAGGCACGATCAGCCGATGCAGGATTAATCGATTTGTGCCGAGGCACGACCCTGGGCAGATTTGAGTATGTCTATAGATTGCTATTAAAAATATCGGGGGGGGGGGCGACCCAGTAGTTCTGATGACTCTGATGATTGATGTTTTTATTTTTTATATTTATTTGTTTTTAGCCTGCCGAAAATAATAATAAAACAACTTATTTTTTTAAAAAAGGAAAGGCTTTCAGCAGCCTTTCTCTCATGAGACAGCCTGTCTTCTGAGCCGTTTGTCATGGTAGAGGAGAAGCAAATGAGGAAAGAAGAATGAGAGCCGAGGGGGGAGAAGGCAGGCACCCATGGGCATCGGGGCCAGCCCTTCCCACAAAATACTTTCAGCTCTTCTGTCCCTTGACCATAGCATACGTGAAAATGATCTGGCCGATCATCTTAACCCCAAGGCAGCGCCCACGATTCCCATTCTCCCCGTTCTATCCTCACAACAGCCCTGCGAGGTAGGGCAGCTGCGAGTCCAAGCCTGGAGAATCTAATCCCTACTTCCAGTAGACGGAGATGGCGTCCTGGGGGCAGGTGCACGGGGCAGGAGCGGCACCTCTTCCCCTTCGTACGTCTGTGGAGCGCCTCAGCAAGGCCGGCCACTCCTAAAATGGCGGAGGGCTGCATCCCTGGAAGAAGCCACGAGCAAGATGGCGCCTGTGACGTCACTTCCCTCCCTCCCCGCCCGAGAGCGAGGCACTTCCTTGCCTCTCCTAACATGGTCGCCAGAAGGGGAGGCTGGTCTTTTCCCGCCCTTCTTCCCGGAAGGTCCGTCCGCTTGGCAGCGCCGACGTGGCTGCTCGCAGGGGGAACGTTTCTCCCGCGCTGCCCGTCGCAACAAGGGCGGTGCACAGCGGGCTTGGCGGCGCCCCGCTTGCTGCCGCCCCACCTCGGGGCCCACCCCGGCTCCGTCCCTCCTGCCCCCGGGTCTCCCTGCCGGGTCAGGCCCGCTGGCCTACCCAGGAATACCCGCCCCCCCGCCATTCTCCCCCCCCCGCCCCATTCCTGATCCAGAGGAGCAGCCCAGCGGGCGCACCCCCTTCCCGCATCGCTCCGGGGCGCCATCCCGGCGGATCGGGGCCTCGGACTCGGCTTCCCCGCTCGCTCGGGCGCCTCGCGCTGGCTGGACGAGGCTTCCGAGCGCGGGGACCGGGTGAGGCGGCGAGGCTCCCCCAGCCGGCGCGGGCAAGGCTGGGGCTGGAGCCGTGGCGACCCGGCTTCTACTCCCTGCCTGGCCATGCAGTTCACCAACTGACTTTGGGCCAGGCACAGTCTTGGCCTGTCCTACCCCGCAGGGTTGTTGTTGTGAGCATCAGATTGGGCCAAGCATTGTGCAAGCCGCCTCGAGTGCCTCACAAGAGAAAAAGGCATGGGACCCATGGAGTATACACAAGCCTCTGTCTGCACGAATTCTGCACCTCTCCTAATGGTGATCAACAATAAAATAGTAGCCTTTTTAGAGACTTCAAGGTCCAACAGCTATTGAGAAGACACGCCTTCCGCTCGGCATCCTCCGCTTTCTGCAACAGCGCTCCAGATGTATTCGCACACGCAGTGCAGGGCTTGTCTTGTCTTGTCGGCCCCCGGCCCCCCTCTAGCGTTCATTCTCTCTCTCTCCCACCATTTTAATGTTTCATTGCTTTTCAGTGTGGGGTTATTGTGAGTCCCTGGATGCTTTGGCATTCCATCGGTCCTCGTAAAGCGCTAGTAACGGGGCAGGGTATACAAGCTGGCTTGTGACACCGGGCCTGTGTCGCGTATTCCACAGGGCGGGCTGCAGCGGGCAACGAAAGGGAAGGGCAGGAAGGCCCCTTCCTCCGGCCAATGCCCGTTCTTGCCATGCTGCAGTTAGAACAGGTGACAGAGCTAACATGGCAAAGTCACAACACGATAGGAGCAGGCAAATGAGGAGGGGTTCAGGATCAGCAAAGCGCAGCACACAGGGAGGCCGCACTTCACAGCAGGGGGATGAGTCTTACATCACGAGGTGGCCGTAAACTCCTGAATCCAATGCACAATACAGCGAGGGAAGTCTGCATAGGTGCGATACTGAATTGACTTCTTTTTATGCTTGTACTTCGTGAACAAGTGGTGAACGCAACATCGTTAACTGACAGGGGGCCATCCGGCCCCCCAAGATATATTGCGAGTTCAATGAATAACGGCTTATCTGAAAAGGAAATGTTCAGCAAGGATGAATTTCCGACTTGCTCGTGAGGGGTCACCCCTGCCCCGTGTCTGCCAACGGCCACCCAAGCTCACAGTGTGAATGTATACAACTCTGCAGGCTCAGTGAGGGTTCGTGCAGTGGCTTTCAGACATAGGGGCACGGGCAGGACATCCCTGAGAATGACAGGAGCTGACGCCGAGGGTACGGCGCTCTAATCTCATGAATCTCGGCCGTTCATTCATGCATTTATTTAGTTATTTATTGTTTTTTATTAAAACATTTATAGTCCCCCACCGCACCAAAGCCTCGGGCGGCTTGCAACAATTTAAAATACAACAATAAAATACAGTAAACTGTACAACTATACCATGAACAATATACCATCCACTAGCCACAACAATAAAAATACTCTCGACCTAACCATGAACTCCCTACTCGGTGCACCTCGGCAACTAGCTCCAGTATGCCAGCTCAGACCACATCCTTACGTCCTGCTTGGTCCATTGTTTTTCTGGGTGGCTCCAAGGTTAGCGAGTTCATGGCTAATGTTGGGACTCACCAGAAGACCTCACACCATGATTTAATACGAAGTTCTAGAGATACCGTGGCACGCGTCGGATGGACTGACAGAGCCGCTCCCGTTCCAACGTTAGATACGGTCCTGTTTTTCAGCGGGACGAGCTTTGTTTCAGCGACGGCTGAAGATTTCCACCCCAGACAGAATGACAGGAGAAGCTGCGAGAATAACCGCCGAGAAAAATCCGCTCCAAAGCTGGCTCGACACCGTGACGTTCATTTGCTCACTGTCAAGGGGTCGCCCAGCAGCCTGCAAAGAAAGTCCCCGTGTTCATTCAGGAGGGCGGTGGGTCCTGAAGCGGGCCCCGTGCTCGTGCGATTCGACCCGTGGGAGCCTCGTTTAGACTCCGGGTTCCTCCTCCGCGGCGCAGCTAGCGCCCCGCTTACGGTCCCACGCGGCTCCTTCCTGGCGTCGGCCTCACGAATGACGGGACTGCCAGCATCTCCCTGAAAGGTCAAAACATAAGAGGGGTGGTTAGTATTGTCCAGTAGTCCTCAGCACAGGTTGCTCAAAATCGCAGGCTGGACAGCGGTGGAGCAGGATCACGAAAGGCGGGGAACGTGAATCGCGGCGGAAGCCTACGCATGTTGAGCCACACGTGATTCCCCGGCCCGCTGTGGAACCGTGGGAGTTGCAGGCCTTCTCCCTGCCCGCACGTGCGTGGGGCAGCGCCCAAAGCAATCTAGAGGATTCTGGCGCTGCGGTTTCTGTATTTGGACGGGTGACCTCCTTCTACCACCCGGGACGTGGTGCACGGAAGCAGTGACAGCAGCTTCAGCAGGCGCATCAGGGAAGCTATCCCCACCGACGTCACCCGTAAAAGGACGCTACATCGGAAATGTCAACGGGAAAGGGTTAAGGGAGGTGTCAGGGGGCATCCTGCTCACACGGGCCGCGTCCGCAGAAGCAGTTCTGCCGCCAAGGTCTTTGGCGGCAGCACGTCAGACACTTACTTTGCGTGAATCGCTCCGTCTGCCGCTCCCCATCTCCAGCAGAGATCACGGTCTGACGCTCGTCGTTCCTCTGACGATCGCTCTGGGATGTCGAGTGCGCGGTCGTTGCCTTCGGGGTCCTGGAGCGGTCAACCCCAGCTGCAAACAGGAGACGTGGCCTTCGCGCGAGACTCTCCTCTGACGCGGACCGTCTACTGCATGGGGGACAACCAAGGAAGAACGTCGGCCGCCATCCCACCAAGTCAGCAACTTCGTGCTCAGCATTGCGCTCCCAAATTCAACTCAGCTGGATAGCCCCCGTCAAAAGACAAACCATGTCAACAAGACTGGTAAAACTGCATGCAGACTGAGAACCGAAGGGAAGGGTTCTCTCAGGCGGGTCTTGCCTGAGGCAGGCTTCACGAGAACTACCCTGCCACGGGCCATCAAGCCGCGCTTCGCATGAAGAGAGAGATGGAAAATGAATGTACTTACTCCTGGGTTCTCTTCCATAGCCAGAACCTTCGCCCTGGAAATTATCTCTGAGCGACGGTCCTTGAGATGGCAAAGGGAGGATTTGGACAGCGTCGGTCTCTCAGGCACGCTGGCCAAAGGAAGATGCGGTCCATACGAAGGCGAACAATGCCATAAAGAGGGCATGTTAAGTAAGCTTTCCAACGTGGACTCTGATCAAAACAAGAGCGACTGTTCAGAACCGGCCATTCCAACTCTTTCTCAAGACAATGACATGTATGCGCGTGTTTGCTCTCCTCTATCCATTTTGCCCCTTCCCAGGGTTCCTCCCAAAAAGGATTTTGACCTCCGCAAAAGTGCAGGCCACAAGGATTGCTCAGCTCATTCTCTCTCCAACACAGACAAGATGCATCTTACTAGAACGGTGTCACATAAAAGTTCACGATACTAAAAAAGGGATCAATGTCAAGCGTCACGGGGGAGAAAATGGCTCGTCACGTACAACCTCCTCTCCCCACTGGAGCCACCTCGGAAGCGGCTCAAAGGCATTTCCAAGGAGGAAAGGGGATGGGAGACCTCCACCCCCGGGGGAGGGGGGAATTGCTTTTCCTATACCCGCGTCCCCTCGTGTATTTCAGAAGAGACACGGGACGCTGTAAGCGAGAGCCTCTGCAGCCCTTCTCCACTCGAACAAGGGCAGAAAATGGAACGCTGCGTGTGCCAACGGGGAAGCTGGCATTCTGGCCTTGAAACGGGGCACGCTCCCACATACATTCCTGCGGGAACGGCCCCGCGCTGCCTCGACGGGCATCCCGCCTGCGCCCATGCAAGATGAGCCCAGCCTCTGATTCCAGGTGTATATGTGTGTGTGGGGGGGGGGGCGAGGAGGAAAGGAGGACCCCCACCGCCCTCCAAGGAAAGCCCACAAGCCACAGCGCTTTGCACATGCACGTGAGAGCGGGGCATCTCCGGCAAGGCCCGCCCCGCCTCCCGGGGCCTCTCCGCTGGAGGCGGCTTCTCTGCCCAGACTTCCAGGGAGGGGCGGGGTGAGAGATGCGGGGGGACAGTGGAACACCCCACCCCGTCTTCGCAGACGGAGGGGAGGGGGAGCAGCCCTTCCCCGTCCGCCGCCCCCCCCCCTTCGGACGGCCATAGCAGGGGAGAAGAAGGGCAGCAAGAAGCCTCACCTCGCCTTCAGGCAGCCATGCTGGGCGTGACGTCAAAACCGAGGTGCCCGCGGCGCGTATTAATGACGTCCTTTTGGCACTCGCCATGCTGGTAGTGTCCAGTGCAGAAAGCGGCCTTGCCCTTCGCCCATGTTGGGAGTGGCCTTTCCCGCGCGGGCGCGTGTCCAGAGCTACGAAAGCGAAGAGCAGGATTGGATTGCGGCATCCACAAAGAGCCCAGCCCGTCCCAGGCCCAGCACCCCAGCCCCAGCCCAGCCCGTGTCCCACGAGGGGCGATCCTATTCCAAAGAGGGAATAAAAACAACCCCAGTAAAGCACACATTAGCTTTAATCCCTCTGAAAATATTCTCCATCTTCGAACATCCCTCCGCCCCCCCCCCCCCGCCCGGCAAGGCCGCCTCACAGTCCAAGCCCCAAGACTAACCAATTTTTGACAAAGAGACACGACGAGCAGATGGCAGAAAAATGGATTCCCGCCAAGGCACGATGAGCCGATGGCCGAGCAATCGATTTGTGCCCAGGCACGACGAGCCGATGGTCGAACAATGGATCTGCCTAGGCACGATTAGCTGATGGTCGAATAATGGATCTGTGCCCAGGCATGACGAGCCGATCGTAGAACAATGGATCTATGCCCAGGCGCGATCAGCCGATGGTGGAATAATAGATCCGTGACCAGGCACGACGAGCCAATGGTCGAATAATGGATCTGTGAGCAGGCACGATCAGCCGATGCAGGATTAATCGATTTGTGCCGAGGCACGACCCTGGGCAGATTTGAGTATGTCTATATAGATTGCTATTAAAAATATCGGGGGGGGGGCGACCCAGTAGTTCTGATGACTCTGATGATTGATGTTTTTATTTTTTATATTTATTTGTTTTTACCCTGCCGAAAATAATAATAAAACAACTTATTTTTTAAAAAAGGAAAGGCTTTCAGCAGCCTTTTCTCTCATGAGACAGCCTGTCTTCTGAGCCGTTTGTCATGGTAGAGGAGAAGCAAATGAGGAAAGAAGAATGAGAGCCGAGGGGGGAGAAGGCAGGCACCCATGGGCATCGGGGCCAGCCCTTCCCACAAAATACTTTCAGCTCTTCTGTCCCTTGACCATAGCATACGTGAAAATGATCTGGCCGATCATCTTAACCCCAAGGCAGCGCCCACGATTCCCATTCTCCCGTTCTATCCTCACAACAGCCCTGCGAGGTAGGGCAGCTGCGAGTCCAAGCCTGGAGAATCTAATCCCTACTTCCAGTAGACGGAGATGGCGTCCTGGGGGCAGGTGCACGGGGCAGGAGCGGCACCTCTTCCCTTCGTACGTCTGTGGAGCGCCTCAGCAAGGCCGGCCACTCCTAAAATGGCGGAGGGCTGCATCCCTGGAAGAAGCCACGAGCAAGATGGCGCCTGTGACGTCACTTCCCTCCCTCCCCGCCCGAGAGCGAGGCACTTCCTTGCCTCTCCTAACATGGTCGCCAGAAGGGGAGGCTGGTCTTTTCCCGCCCTTCTTCCCCGGAAGGTCCGTCCGCTTGGCAGCGCCGACGTGGCTGCTCGCAGGGGGAACGTTTCTCCCGCGCTGCCCGTCGCAACAAGGGCGGTGCACAGCGGGCTTGGCGGCGCCCCGCTTGCTGCCGCCCCACCTCGGGGCCCACCCCGGCTCCGTCCCTCCTGCCCCCGGGTCTCCCTGCCGGGTCAGGCCCGCTGGCCTACCCAGGAATACCCGCCCCCCCGCCATTCTCCCCCCCCCCGCCCCATTCCTGATCCAGAGGAGCAGCCCAGCGGGCGCACCCCTTCCCGCATCGCTCCGGGGCGCCATCCCGGCGGATCGGGCCCTCGGACTCGGCTTCCCCGCTCGCTCGGGCGCCTCGCGCTGGCTGGACGAGGCTTCCGAGCGCGGGGACCGGGTGAGGCGGCGAGGCTCCCCCAGCCGGCGCGGGCAAGGCTGGGGCTGGAGCCGTGGCGACCCGGCTTCTACTCCCTGCCTGGCCATGCAGTTCACCAACTGACTTTGGGCCAGGCACAGTCTTGGCCTGTCCTACCCCGCAGGGTTGTTGTTGTGAGCATCAGATTGGGCCAAGCATTGTGCAAGCCGCCTCGAGTGCCTCACAAGAGAAAAAGGCATGGGACCCATGGAGTATACACAAGCCTCTGTCTGCACGAATTCTGCACCTCTCCTAATGGTGATCAACAATAAAATAGTAGCCTTTTTAGAGACTTCAAGGTCCAACAGCTATTGAGAAGACACGCCTTCCGCTCGGCATCCTCCGCTTTCTGCAACAGCGCTCCAGATGTATTCGCACACGCAGTGCAGGGCTTGTCTTGTCTTGTCGGCCCCCGGCCCCCCTCTAGCGTTCATTCTCTCTCTCTCTCCCACCATTTTAATGTTTCATTGCTTTTCAGCGTGGGGTTATTGTGAGTCCCTGGATGCTTTGGCATTCCATCGGTCCTCGTAAAGCGCTAGTAACGGGGCAGGGTATACAAGCTGGCTTGTGACACCGGGCCTGTGTCGCGTATTCCACAGGGCGGGCTGCAGCGGGCAACGAAAGGGAAGGGCAGGAAGGCCCCTTCCTCCGGCCAATGCCCGTTCTTGCCCTGCTGCAGTTAGAACAGGTGACAGAGCTAACATGGCAAAGTCACAACACGATAGGAGCAGGCAAATGAGGAGGGGTTCAGGATCAGCAAAGCGCAGCACACAGGGAGGCCGCACTTCACAGCAGGGGATGAGTCTTACATCACGAGGTGGCCGTAAACTCCTGAATCCAATGCACAATACAGCGAGGGAAGTCTGCATAGGTGCGATACTGAATTGACTTCTTTTTATGCTTGTACTTCGTGAACAAGTGGTGAACGCAACATCGTTAACTGACAGGGGGCCATCCGGCCCCCAAGATATATTGCGAGTTCAATGAATAACGGCTTATCTGAAAGGAAATGTTCAGCAAGGATGAATTTCCGACTTGCTTGTGAGGGGTCACCCCTGCCCCGTGTCTGCCAACGGCCACCCAAGCTCACAGTGTGAATGTATACAACTCTGCAGGCTCAGTGAGGGTTCGTGCAGTGGCTTTCAGACATAGGGGCACGGGCAGGACATCCCTGAGAATGACAGGAGCTGACGCCGAGGGTACGGCGCTCTAATCTCATGAATCTCGGCCGTTCGTTCATGCATTTATTTATTTATTTATTAATTATTAAAAATTTATAGTCCGCCCCACCGCACCAAAGCCTCGGGGCGGCTTGCAACAATTTAAAATACAACAATAAAATACAGTTAAACTGTACAACTATAACCATGAACAATATATCCCTCCCCCCCTCGGTGCACCTCGGCAACTAAAAAAAAAAGCTCCAGTTATGCCAGCTCAGACCACATCCTTACGTCCTGCTTGGTCCATTGTTTTTCTGGGTGGCTCCAAGGTTAGCGAGTTCATGGCTAATGTTGGGACTCACCAGAAGACCTCACACCATGATTTAATACGAAGCTGCGAGAATAACCGCCTGGAGAAAAATCCGCTCCAAAGCTGGCTCGACACCGTGAAGTTCATTTGCTCACTGTCAAGGGTTCGCCCAGCAGCCTGCAAAGAAAGTCCCCGTGTGTCATTCAGGAGGGCGGTGGGTCCTGAAGCGGGCCCCGTGCTCGTGCGATTCGACCCGTGGGAGCCTCGTTTAGACTCCGGGTTCCTCCGCGCGGCGCAGCTAGCGCCCCGCTTACGGTCCCACGCGGCTCCTTCCTGGCGTCGGCCTCACGAATGACGGGACTGCCAGCATCTCCCTGAAAGGTCAAAACATAAGAGGGGTGGTTAGTATTGTCCAGTAGTCCTCAGCACAGGTTGCTCAAAATCGCAGGCTGGACAGCGGTGGAGCAGGATCACGAAAGGCGGGGAACGTGAATCGCGGCGGAAGCCTACGCATGTTGAGCCACACGTGATTCCCCGGCCCGCTGTGGAACCGTGGGAGTTGCAGGCCTTCTCCCTGCCCGCACGTGCGTGGGGCAGCGCCCAAAGCAATCTAGAGGATTCTGGCGCTGCGGTTTCTGTATTTGGACGGGTGACCTCCTTCTACCACCCGGGACGTGGTGCACGGAAGCAGTGACAGCAGCTTCAGCAGGCGCATCAGGGAAGCTATCCCCACCGACGTCACCCGTAAAAGGACGCTACATCGGAAATGTCAACGGGAAAGGGTTAAGGGAGGTGTCAGGGGGCATCCGCTCACACGGGCCGCGTCCGCAGAAGCAGTTCTGCCGCCAAGGTCTTTGGCGGCAGCACGTCAGACACTTACTTTGCGTGAATCGCTCCGTCTGCCGCTCCCCATCTCCAGCAGAGATCAGTCGTCGATCAACGTCTGACGCTCGTCGTTTTCTCTGACGATCGCTCTGGGATGTCGAAAATTTGCGCGGTCGTTGCCTTCGGGGTCCTGGGGCAGTCAACCCCAGCTGCAAACAGGAGACGTGGCCTTCGCGCGAGACTCTCCTCTGACGCGGACCGTCTACTGCATGGGGGAAAACCAAGGAGAACGTCGGCCGCTTATCCCACCAAGTCAGCAACTTTCGTGGCTCAGCATTGCGCTCCCAATTCAACTCAGCTGGATAGCCCCCATCAAAAGACAAACCATGTCAACAAGACTGGCAAAACTGCAGCAGACTGAGAACCGAAGGGAAGGGTTCTCTCAGGCACTGTCCAAGGAAAAGGAAAGGGATGGGAGAACTCCAGCCCCGGGGGGTGGAGCTGTAGTCCAACATGCCTAGAGGGTAGCATATTACAAAAACAGTTCAATGATCTCTCCTCTCCTTTAAAAAAATCCTTACACCACTGAAAATGACAGACATAGATTTGCAGTGCAAGTCTATGCATGTCTGCTCAGAAATAAGTCCCAGTGAATTCTCTCCTAGTGGATATTTGTTGTTTGAAATGCCACATAATAAGTCTCAATGCAGAAAGACTTCCATATAACTTGCTTGTAGACTAAATTGTTAAAGTAAAATTAAAACAAATATTGGATGGGTTTTCGTTAGAGTTTAGATCCATGTCTGTTCAGAAGGATTTACTTTTCTATAGTGGTCTGATGTAGGTCTAATGTGCTTTTTGTATGCAGCTAGATGTATCCTCCAAGATGGATACTTCTGAGATACACGCAGTTGTTCATGTGTCATGGATCTCACTTGCAAAATGGAGCAAATGTATTCTTGATCTGGATGTAAGACATGGAACCCATTTTGGGAACGTGGAAGGGAAGAGTGGGCAATCACAGTCTCAAGCCCAGTTGAAAACCTAAACACAATCGGAAAACAAAACAAAATCCAGCTGCAAGTGCTTAGGTTTGTGGTGTGGAATGGTAACTGAGAGTGATCTCGTGTTCTTCAGTTGACCACTAAGGCATAAGCTTCTCCTGCTAATCTTGGGGGTTACTGGAGATACCCAGGAATGGAAGATGGTAACATAATTACTGTGGGATTGAGTATGTTGTTCCATAAAGTTATAGTTTTGTGAGTAAAACTTATCATTCTTACAGAGATGCTGCTTCTGTTTCTGAGTCTGCATAATAACAGTGAACTGGGAACACTTGTCATTCCCTTAGCACAGTACTGATTTGGCAGATTAGAATGGAGGGGGATATTTAGTCTAGATTTTTTCATCTGGATATAAAGGGTGTGATCATGCTATGCAACAGGAAAGTCATCCGTCAGGGCCAAGTGCAGTGGTTACCATCTTTTGTTTATCTGGATGGCTTTTTAATAGCACTGATATTTCTCCAAAGTTAGCACTAAAATCTGATTTTGCTCCAGAGCTAGCTGAGGTTGTTTGTTCATTCTCCTTAGAAAGAAAGATGCTTCCTCAATGAGTATTTATAGGTGATAGCCTCTGAGTTAGGACATCCCCCACATAGCTAGCAGTAGAAACAAGTGTTCTACACAAGCCAGTGAATTTTGCATCTGGTTGGAATTTTGGAATGACTGCCTCCTAGTTGAGTCTCTTTGCTATTTAGAGGACCAAGGCTTATATATACAGGGCTATCTATACAATATTGGCATATTAGCTTGGTACAGTCTGCCCTGAATGCCAGTGACTCTCCAAAGCTAATATTGTATATGTTTTAATATTGTATATGTTTTTAGTATTGTGAGCCGCCCCGAGGCTGTTGCAAGGGGCGGCATATAAATATTTAAATAAACAAATAAATAAATAAAAGCTTTAGCAGGCAAGAGCCCTTTCCAACTCTTCCTGGCAATCGCATCTGCTACCTTTCGAAGGCAAAGTGTTTGCTTTGCCACTGAGCTATAGTCATTTCTCCCTCCAACTGATTGCTCACCTGCTCCATGACGATACACATACACATTGCTAAATCATCAGCTGTCGCAAGACTTCCATGGTTCCACTTGCTTTCTCACCCTGAGGAAACATATCCATTAGTAGTGTCACTTGGTACCTTATCCATTTGAAGAGTGTGCAACTCAGCATTCCCACTGAATATATGAAAATAATGTTCCTTGGGTGGAATCCAGGATCTACCTTCTCCGAGATTAAAGGTCCTTCTGTGTGAGGGTCGGCCCCACTTGTGGAAGGTCCATCTGCCTGATCTTTGTGGATTTCCCCCCACTCAGCTTATCCCACTTAGCAAGGTCTCATGAGTCTTTGTGTAGCATTTTCAGGGTTTTGGAGAGGGAGGAGGCTGTTGGTATTGGGACCACCTAGCATTCAAATGCTGTGCAATCATATTTGAAGTCAGATGAAGAGGTGAGGTCAGGCAGTCACTGAAAATCAGACAGTTTCAAATTCTCTGGGAAAGTTTTGTGAGCACACTAAAGGGGAGACCTAAGGATGTGGCATCAGGTTAAGAGGGTGGATCAGAGAAGTTTCAGATGCTGCAAGCAATTGGTCCTGAAACTAGACTTGCCATGAAGGTGTGGTTTGCTCTTTTAGTCTGGAATCAACTTTATAGCATTAAGCCACATAATGGCCTCCCCCACCCTCTCTCTCTCTCTGTGTGAGTGAGAGAGAGAGAGAGAGAGATAGAGAGAGAGCGCTATAAAGGAATCCTGGCTGGTCAGCTGTAGCATAATAATGCCTTTTAGTTAGAAAGACTTTGTCCTAGTCTGTTTCAGAGGAGAGGAGAAAAAAGGGTCATGGTAGAGGTAAGGAACTACACTTTTGTCAACACAGCTGATCTAGCATAAATCAGATCCAACACTTTCTTGGACCACATTGAGCAGGAGGGGTGGGGGTGCATTTAAGTACATGATTTATCTGTAGTGAAGCTATCCATGCCATGCCACGCTATTTAGTATCTATAAAGCTCATTCTGATTTGTATTGGTACAGATGGATTGTTTGTTAGTAGAATCTGGCTTCCAAACTTCTCCTCTGATGTCTTTTACAAGAAATAAACAATGCTTGATAAATGTGACATCTTCATGTAAAGGCAATTAGTGAGTTCCTCTATAACAGTTGTCCCATATAATTTGGTGAGGCTAATAAAATACAAGCCAGCACCAGAATTCATACTTGGGTGCCTTTATTATAGACATGACACATAACTAGGCATGGGTTCAGGCAACAGGATTTTAAAGGTAATTGCAAGGGACAGTGTTGAAGCATGGTTGTTAGCTGCTTTGCAATGCAGCTAACGAAAGTAAAACAAAGATGAGGTTGCATTTGTGAGGCATGGTTTCAGATGGGCTTAGTTTGGTAAATGACCAGCTCACCATGTGCTTGCCATCATGGGAGGTAATCTCAGACTTGGGCTATTATACGAACTCTCCACTGTGCTAGGGACATGGTTGTAGGTGTAATGAAAGGTATGGCTAATCAGCTAGTGTAGCATAGTGCTTGTGAGAAGGAGCAGTCAGTAAGGAGTCTTGCCTCTATAAATTAATTATCTCATGAAGCCCTAGCCACTTTCCCCATCTACCAGCAGGGAATAAGAAGCAAGTGAGGAAAATCTCAGGGCTCGCTCCCATTAGGCTTCCCACCTCCCATGCCCACAGGACCATCAACCATCAATAGCCTTCTGGGAAATACCCTCTGGAGGTTTGTATTTGCTAGTGCCGTTTGTTGTGATTTTATTATTTTTGTGCCATTTGAGAGCTGCCTTGCTAGGATTTGCATTGTAAAGGCAGTTAGATAAATCATTGCAAAAAATACTAACTCACCTTACAGGCTTCTAGTACAGATTATTGAAATAATGAATGTGTCTAGATGTTCTGATAACCCATGGTGTATTGTGATGGAATTGGCTATAACTGAACTTCGGCTTTGCATGCTCTTCCCTTCCCCTTCTTCAGCAAGGGTGTGAAGAGGTTTTCCAAAACATTTCTTTCTGTTCACATCTTGCTGTGTTGCCTGAACCCAACAAACTGTGGCTCATCATAATGTTGGTTACTTGCAACAAGCCAATGTCAAACTATGGTTTATGAAACAAGCTTGTTTCAACATCATTAAGAATCACCACAGTTTTAGGTTTGGACGCAATGTTAAGCTGAGGTTAAATTGAAAGTTTCTTCCATGAAGCCATAATGGGAAGGGGAGAGGGAAACATGCAAGTCGAGGGCTCATCCTTGTCATGCCAAAGCAGGGTTCGTTGTGAGATCTGAATTCAGCCAATGCATGCGTGATATTTTATATTGTATGTATATTGCCATATAAATGCGAAACATCATATTAAATGACTTGATTAACTCTATAGAGGGAATGATCCTATGGCCCCTAGACATTATCTGGGGGAGGGGTGGGGGCCATAGGATAAGTCTGGCTTCACAGCTCTGAGGTTGGAGATCATGCTCCGACATTGGACTTAAGACCGGAGGTCTGAGCCACTCCCCTTCCCTGTTGCAGTTGGCCTGGAAAGAACAGTGCCAGCTGTTGGGAATGCAGACTCAGAGAGGGTTCAAGGGGGCATTTTCAGGGGTGGGGAGGAGACTGGGGCAACTTGAATATGAGTTATCCTGTAGGTGCTTTTGCCTGCTTACCTCCCTCTTCAAGGTGCCGCAGCTAGACAGCAGAATACAACCATCTAGCAGAAAAGCAGAATGGGAGGAGAAGGGATGCAAAGATCCCCAGTGCTGCTCCTCTCAGCCTGCTCTGGACAAGCAAGAGCCTCTGAATACAGAGGCTCACATTCATCTCACCTCACTGGGCCTTGGTCTTGTCACTGAGCTAGCTATAGGTGGCTGCATAGGGCACCACTAGGCAGGTTGATTTATGGAATTTATTATCAGTACCTGAGAATGCATAATGCCTTTCACTACCATTTTCTGTGTCTTTGATGTTAAATTGTTTGACAGGAATTTACTTCTTTTCAAGCAGCTGCTTGACGCTGAATTGTGATTGTGCAATTGTGATTGTAGCTCCATTCCAGAGAGCTACTAGAATAATCACGACTGCCAATTGTCTTATGAAAGCAAGTTATTGCTTTCATAACTTGTGGCAGCAGTGTAGACTCACAGGCCTGGGGGCCAAATCTGGCCACCTAGTCTATCCCTCCAGGACTGCCTGAATGGCCCCATCCCTTTCTCCCAACCTTTGAATATTTATTTGTCTCCTGGCTTATGTACCAGTTTATCTGTTTATGTGCCTTCCCATGGCTGCCACCTTCCATGCCATTGTATAGTGGCTTCCCAGATTTGTGAGGATTTTTCCCTCCATTCTAAGGCTTCATTACTGGTAGAGATAGCTGTAAGCTGCAGTACACTGGTCTTTTTTTTTTAATTTAATTTTTTACTTTTTGTATGATGACTCAACCACTTTGCCTTTGGCCTCAATCAGTTTCTCCATCAGTCCTACCTATTACTGGAATGTGCCCCCCCTCCCCACACACACACACAAACAACAAGAGCTTCTCTAAAACTGGATCTGGCTCTCAGGTTGAAAGCGGCCTGATGTTCCTGCAGGCCGTGTTGACTAGCTATGGTTGCCATGTGTACCAATCCTCTTGTTTTTGGTCAAGAGCAGAAGTCCTGTTAGCAAGGACAGAAGGTTTTTCTGTTTATCCAGAAATGTATTCATTTCATTGTTATACTGTCCAATAGCAAAACATTTTTGGAAGATACTCAAAAATTACAACCCCAAAATGCAACATAATAAAAACACAATATAAAATCTTGAACTTATATTTGAAAGCAAATGATAACAGATAAAAGCAATTACAATAAAATGCTAGGGCAACTAACATTAACCTCCCCCTCAATTGGGCATTGCATGACAAAGAGTAAAAGGAAGTCTCCAAGTTTGCAACTAACAAAAAAGACAAGGTTTTCTTGGTAGAGCTTCTTGAGCATCACCAATGGTGAACAATAATGGTTATTATATTGTGAGCTGCCATTCTGGTTTTGCTAATTCTTTGTGAACCACCATATTATCTCATATTGTGGTCACCTGTATGCACAGTGGAAAGGCTGTATGTTTCTGTAAGGATTTCAGCACAGCTGCTTCTACTCCTTGCAAGGAAAATCAGCTGTGGCGGAAACTTCAAAGACAATTCTGTTCTTTCACATTGTTCTCAGCTGTCTTCAGAGCTCTGGTGCACTGCCCGAAATGTGTGCACCACTAGCCACAAGTGGTCCCTGTTCATGTGGATATGTTGTGACCAATTTCATGTGTTTCATGGATTGTCAGGCATCTTTTCTTCCATCATCTGCTCATTGACAGAATTGGGTCTTTTAAGGCTTGTACTCAAAACAGGAGTTTCAGTCCTGTTTACAAATACACATTTGCACTAATGCATATCTGCACAAGTGTGCATTAGTATTTATTTATTTATAACATTTTTATGCCGCACCCATCGCAGAAAGCCTCGGGGCAGATTACAAGGAAGATAAATAAACACAGAATAGAATAACATTAAAAGCTATTAAGCGATTAATGCATATTAGCATAAGTGTATGCTTGTACAATCTCCCATCCCAGTTAAGAAACAATCAGCAAATAAGCAGATTAGAAAAAGATGATCTACTGCAGAATTCACTGGATTCACAGAAATCGGAAACTATATGAATCTGCTGTGTGTTTCTTTGATGTCCCTATCTGCTTGGCTGTTTCTAATAGCTTTTCCAAGGTAGAAGGATTTGTAACTGCTCTTTGCTCAGGAGGAGATTGCTTTTGGCTCTCGGAGATCTTGAGGAGAACAGAGCCAGCAGGGCCTTGCCATTAGGCGGATGAAAGGGTTGCCTCAGGCAGCAAATGCTGGAAATAGAGAGCAGCAGCAAGGTGTGGAGAATAAAACTGTGTGTGCCAAGTGACTGCCTGATGTCTCCTAAGTGAGCCCAATATCCTTAGGTATGCTGTTTAATTGCCAGTATTGTAGCAAAATAAATGTGGCAGTCTCCCTAGAGATGTAGTTAACAGCAGGATGCCTTTTGCTTACTCAAAAGTAAGCACAGAGGGGTCCATTGGCATAGTAACCCCACGGGGTAGGGTGGGGAGCTTTAATTCTTGGTTGCAGTCCCAATCTGGATCAACCACTGAAGCTTGCAGTATTCCTTGCTAAAAAGATCTGGGGAATCTCATCATATTAGAACCATAGGAAAGGAAAAGGGGTTAAACCCTTTGTACTAAAGCCCTCTCCCCGACTGGGTCTCCTATGCTTACTTTTCAGGAAGGAAAAGAAAAGTTGTAGCTGCTAGCTATGTCTTTAAAGCAGTGTTTAGTCTGATCCTAAGATTCAACTGCCAATCCAGTTGGCTCCCCCCCCCCCCCGCCCACCCGCAAATTTATATATGGAATGGGGAGAAGAATCTGGTCCTTTGCCTCAGGAAGCAAAAACAGGAGAAGAGTGAACACTCTGATTGTTCTTTTGCCAGTGAGCTGAGACAAGAGTTGCTGGAAAATCCAGCACAAATAGTATTAGAATTGTGTTCTGCATCCAGTAGGATACAGAGAGCCAGTGTGGTATAGAGAGTCAGTGTGGTGTAGTGGTTAAGAGCATGGAACTGGGATTCAGATGATCTGGGTTCTAGTCCTGGGTTCTAGTCTTCATGGCTTCAGCCATGAAGCCAACTGGATGACTTTGGGCCAGTCACAGACTCTCAGCCCAACCTACTTCACAGGGTTGTTGTTGTGGGGATAAGATGGAGGAGAAGAATGATGTAAGCTGTCTTGAGCCCTTTGTAGGAAAAAGGCAGGATATAAATTGAAAAATAAATAAAAAAACAAATAAATATGGATGTTTTTAGCTATCATTTCTTATACTCAATAAAGACAATGAGTAGTTTTGCACACATACATACCTATAAGATATGAATATTTTACTCATCTCTGAATGCTAAAATAGGGGGAATGTGAAGAAGTAAAAACAGAAGCCTTTATTGGGATCTGCCAAGCTCATCACTATCAGCCTTTGGTGGATCAGAAGAGTGTAAAGTATCTTCTGATTTGCAAATTACTACTTATTTTTCAAAGGTATCTCTTAATCCTAATGCACTTTCAGAGTCTGACATTTTAGAGCATATAGGAGTGAAATCATCCATTAATTAGTGGGTAATAAATGTCACATCTTAGTAAAAGAAAAATGGGATCCCCTCCCATAATCATCTTCAGTGGGAATTGAGCTGATTATCAAATTATGATGAAGGAACCATATCAGGGGCCTGGATGCATTTTCTTTTACTTAAGAGAACACTCAACCAGTAGGCAAGAGGGAGAAATTTGTTCAGTTCACAATTTAATCCAATTTACCTGGTTTTGTATTCTTGAATGAGTATATGAATTGAAACTTCAAAATTTGCACTTTTTTGAATTATGCAACGATGCTTTCCAATCAAGTGATGTACATAAGAATGTGTCTATTAGAGAAGTAATATTCAGATGTACTGTATATAATATCCCCTGCGTTATATATAAAAATCCTTTTTAAAAGTATATATTGGCTACAAAAATGCATATGTTTGGAAAAATGTACACAAGCTTATGACTTTTTAAGCCAATGAAACAGAAAATAGTTAAAATATAATACATTGAAGAATTATCATTGTTCATGACAAACTAAACTTCAGAGTGGACAATTGAGAAAAGAAGAGAAATAAAAATTGGCAGATTTATCCATTTCTAATGAATGGTTATTTTCCTTTTTGTGCACAGCTCTCTCTCTCTCTCACCCTTTCCTGACTATGACTAATGGAGGGCGCTGTCCACTATGGCAGTGCTGATAACCTATTTCAAGAGAAAAGGCAGTACTTCGTTTAATACTTTCTCTTCTCCTTATCCCCCAAAGCAGTCCTTTGTTAGAAGCCTTGGGCACAGAACTCCGTGTAAGAGCAGTGGCCATGGGCACAGACCCCTTGAAATGTCCTCTTCCTCCTCCTCCTCCTCTGCATCGCACTCTTTTATAAGTGTGGTCAGGAATCCACAAGAATAGTTCACACACAAGACTGATTTCTGCACATGGATCACCCTTGCTAGATCTGGGTAGCTAACTTTCACTGCTCTGCAATGATTACAGCTTAAACAACAACCCTCTTGTAATACGGACATATTTTAGTTAGAAGTGGGAGTATAGAATTGCACTAACATAAGTAACTTTCAGTAATAAAACTACAAGCAATTGCTTGAGATGGTATCAGCTGATTTGATGAACCAGTAATTAATAATCTAATTAAAAAGCTGAAAAATCTTATTCATTTAGGGAAAAAACCCTATATTGTGAAGCTTACCTTATTCCTCAGGTCATTTTGAATACCATTTTATTTTTGGTTACATAGCTTAAGTGGCATAATAACAGTTGAAATGTGGGGAGGAACTAGAAGGGCACCCACCTTGGGAGCTGAATGTTTGATCAAGCATGTCTGTTCAGGATCAGCCTGAGCCATAGAGTGCTTCCAGAAGACACATTTCTCCTGGAGTTGCCACACTTCCAATGGGATTTTATAAGTGGTCCAGGTGCAATCGTCTTCTGTTTCTGACCTTCTCTTGTTCTCACACATTTTCATTTTGCCAGGAAGAAAAGTCCACTAAGGAGGAAAACAATTAATAGGTGCACAACAGCTTTGGACTGGTAGAACTTGGAATCCTTCCTAGGGAAGCTTCCATGGTTTGAGATTTCTTCATCCAATGCAAAGTTAAATACATGCCCTCAACCCCCTTTGCAGTTTTTAAGTGGACTTGTGCTGTTCTTGCAGGCCATCTTACTTCCTTTTCCTGTCCTTTCTTGCAGGGAAAGGGCTGGGCCCCTGATTGTGCTGGATCCCCAACAGAATAAGCAGATTGCTTCTTCTTGTGTCTACAGATCAAACCAGACACTTTCATGCTCATCCCATAGGGTATGACAGCCTTCCCTGGCTTGATGTCCTCCAGATGTATCAGACTACAATTATGTTGGATGGAGAATGCAGGGAGTTGTGGTCCAACACATCTGGAAGGTGCCAGGATGGGGACAACTGGCATAGGAATTCACTCCTAACTCTTGTCTTTCCAGAAGGAAAATCAGAAAGGAGATTGAGACTGATCTTTTCCTTACCTGTGGGGTGCAAGAACAACAGAAGGAAATGGAACTATTGCAGGGCAGTGCCTGAAAATGATTAACACCCAGTGTGGAAGGATGATAGCTCAGTTGCAGAACCTAATCTTTGCATTCAAAAGCTTAATCTAATCTTTGTATTCACAGCTTCATTCTGAGTCACCTTCAAGATTGCTGGGACAGACTTTGTCTGCAGCCCTGTTTAGCTGTAAAAAATATTGAGCTAGATAGACCAATGGTCTTACTTAGTATAAGTTTCTTATGTTTATGTGATTTTATTTACACTTTTGTTGTTTGTTTGAGCCTTTCTGCTAAATACCTGTTGTACGCCAGCAGCATGGTGGATTGTGTAGGATGACAGGTGGGGGTGGAAAGCTGAGACTTTGTACAAATCATGGACTAAATTCCCTTTAAGCTAGGCTTTCATGACCTGATATCATCCAGATGTTTTGGAAAGGCTGCTTTAGCTACCCAATTCTGATTCCAAAGATCCAAATAGAATCCAGAAAGCCAATTGCATAGGGTAGGGTCACATAGTAACAATATACATATTGGGTGTTGGTGTTACAAATGAATTAACAACTTGGACATTATGTTTATGTTCAAATCAGAATATATACTTTTGGAGGGCATAGCTACTTAAATAGTTTTGCATTTAATGGTGCATGATTTTTAAGCCAAAACAGTGAGAAGAATTTTATACTCTGTCCTTGCTCTTAATGCTTTGTGACAATGGTTGATGCAGGAGTGTTAATTTTTTGTTTTTGTTTTTTACAATTTACATGTTGTGATAATTGATGGGGAATGAATCCCTTGAACTCACGGCATAGTCTGTTAAACATATCTATCACACAAACACTTTAAAGAGATATTAGTGTATTCCCCAGCCTACTGGCATTTTAAAAACACAATGCCTAGGGGATGCATGAACAATAGGCATATAGCAGAGCTGAAGGAGAATGTAGTTGTACTTAGCTTTTTTGTTGATATGACATTTTGCATCATCTCTGAACTTTCAAAGGATGCTATTTTATGACTTTCCACATTTGGCTACTGTTACCTTGCCTGGAATCAAGTCTGATTAAGGTGACATTGGCTATCAATAAGGATTGTTTCACATGTTGATTAAGAACTACATCTCTCTGGGATGAGTTTTATCATAGCATGGGATCTTCACTGATTCTAAGGTAATTTGCAATAGAAATGTCATTCAGGGTAATTGGATTGTGTTTTATAAGCAATAACTTGTTAACCACAAACCTTGGAGATATTCATTTATCTATAGGGTGTCATGGATGTAATCTGTGCACATTATTATTATTGAATATTTATTGAATTATATCTGTGTCAATAGTGACATGATTAATTATATTCCTCTTTTGGCAACCTCGTTCATTCCTTTCTTATGACATGGCAAATACACTTACTGATGAATATAGACGGCATCCTTCTTTAAAATTCCATGAGAATGGGAGATATTAATGTTTTTCTCTCCCCCTTTTGCTTCATGTGTCAAAAATACACATTGAGCTTCTCATGCAGTATAGATGGTCTGGCATCTCTAACCTGATATCAATGCTCTAGGACATGGGAGTTTATTTTAATAATGGCTCTCAGACATTTACTTTTGCAAGCCCTCTAAGCATGGATGACCTTTTTATAGACCATAGAGTGCCAGCAAGCTGTTGATACCTTACTGTAAGCAGCATTAGTTCTAACAGAGTAGAAAGGAGAAGGACTTGAATGTTCGCTTGGGGTATTGCTGTGTGTGTAGGGGGACAGAAAGTGGTGTGTTTCACACTGTGGACAATTGATCATCAGAAGATTATTTATTTAATGCGCCTTGAGAGTATCTCTCCCTCTCACACATATCTCACCTGAGTGAGAGTGCAGTGATTTTGTTCAATATGAAGATTTCTGGTTGTTTTGTAGGATGCCTTTGGTATAGCTTTTTAAAAAAAATGTATCTTTCATGCATCAAAACAGTTGCCTATCATGATATTACAGATATCTGTGCATCGGTCCTCTATTCACCAGCACAAGGATTGCAAGGTAAAAGGAAAATCTATGCCACCTCTTGCCTGTGCAAAACCTCTTCCAAATACTCCATTCCCCCAGGAGGAAGCATCAGGAACAGACATCTTTCAATGCACATTAAAGGTCACTGTGACCTCAGTAGATCAATTTCCTCTGTCAGTCCTCCCCATATTTGCATGTTAGACAAATCTGGGATCACTGTGGCAGGGGGGATAGTATTAAGTATTAAAGAGGTAAATTTCCCCACCATTTGCTGGGTATCTCTCTAAAGACAAAATAATATTTAGGAATATTCTGTATAACTGATAAGTGACCCCTTCTGCTCTCTCTCTTCTGAACCCTGCTTATACTGCAGAGTGTGGATCTTTTCATAACATGCATCCCACAGCTGACTGAGTAAGGAGTATCATTTTATCAAAAGTGCAGAATATCAGGCCTAGGGGCCAAATTTGACATCCAGGGCCCTAATCCAGCCTTCCAGGGTTCCACAAAAGATCATAGCCCTTTCCCGCAATCACATATCATGTAGTGGTTTCCTAGCTTTTATGCAGTCATTCCCCATTTTTAAAGGTTAAAGTGCCTTTCTTGTGGCTTAGTTACTGGCCATAAAAAAATATGTTAATGTATGCTTGATTTGGAGGGTTGGCATATTTGGTCCTACACCTTTTTCCCTTCAGCCCTTCCCTCCACTCAAATGGAGCCCCCAAATGCTTTTCCAAGAATGGATGGGATCCTTGGGCTGAAAGAGATTCTGCAGCCCTGCCCTATATGGTTCTATGGGCACTAGAATTAGTCATAGAGAGACTATGCAGAGCTTCCCAGGCTGTTCTCTTCCCATTCTTCCCTTATTTTCTGACTTGTGCGTCCTTGAATCTTTCTGTGACTCTTCCAATATATTTAATGTCTTGTTCTTCATCATCATCACTGTCATCTTCTCACTTCAGCCCAGTACTGACACTTTTTCAGTAACTCATCAGCAGTGAAGTTACCAAAGGTTCTTGTTGAGACAAGACTGTGAAATGAATTCTGCAAATAAATTGGGTATTATGATGTTATGTCCACAGGCAGATTTTTCTTTTCCACTTGAAAGTCTGGATATCACCATTATATTGCACCGTGTTCAAGTGTGCTACATAGCTACACAAAGCCAGAAAAGTGCCCAGTTTCTTTTGCACCTGCAGGTTGAATATTTGTTGCAATTGATTTTCATTGGAATCTTTACAGTGTGTGCAGACACCATCTAGTACCTTCAAGGGTGTGTTTTCACTTGCTGTAAGAAATATAATTCATTCTCTTCCAAAATAACATCAATGACCTCTTCTACTCTGGAAGAAAATAAGGTTTTAGCTTCATGGCAGCTTCTTGGCACAACCACCATCTCTTTCTAAGGGGTGTTTTTGTTTTTGTTGTTGTTGTTTGGTTTGTTTGCTTGTTTGTTTCACTATCTCCATCTTGTGAGTTCCAGTCTTGAACATGAGACTTTACTATGAACCTGAACAAAATATGGTCCATCAGTTCCAAATGAGCAATGAGGAAATGTTTTCCTTAATCATTCAACAGCATGGTTTGAAATACACAAGTTGCAGAATCTGGCCTTTAGCCAATAACATTCAAACACTTAATATTTTTGTCTGATGTCGTTCTTCTCTTGCCCAGTCAAAAATGGCATACTTGGAACAGAAACACAATGAACCAAAAAGGTTAGCATTTAGGGTGATGTATATCCTGTATATTTGGTGATGTCTAGCCACAGGTAAAAGAAGTGTACCCACAAGAAAAATACATAGAAAGAGATGATTGGAAAAAGGCAATTGTAGTTGCTACCGACCATCAAGACGTATTTCTATGTCTCCATAAAATGAGTGTTACTGTAACTGCCAGTACACTTCACCATATCAAATTATCTCTGAAGTAGAAACCAATATCCAATAGAATTCTGTGAGTGTGAAGATGTTGTAGTCCTCAGATCTAACTCAGTTCTAGAGAAGCATATAGAAGAAAGCATATATTTTCCACACCAAGGCTGTATCTCAATGCATTACCTTTACCTTTCTGTAATTTAGACCAGTATTATGAATTATGATTTTCATTTAGTTGCAAAGGCTATAAAGCCCCCTGCTTTGAATAAATTCTGCAGGAGAACAACGTTATTGCAACTCTTCTTTAGTTCTTCAGCACTGTACTTCTATGAATGGTTAAAAATAAAGGGCAGTTAGAAAGACTGTTATGAAACTCTCAGCCCAATTTGGTGAACTAAATTCTAAGGAGTGACTGGTACAGTATTCATATAATAACAGCATGGATGTTTATAATTTGCATTCATGCTTCCCAATAGATTTCTAAGCCTCACCTTTTTTGCAGATGTTGAACTAAGCATGACCTGCACATCTGGATCACAATATTTCAAATCTGGATTGTATGGGCAGTGCTTATTGGGTGCAGATGGCAAAGAACAGAGAACAAATTAGACAGATGGACTTAACTGGGAAAATAAATTAGTCACAGGTCTCACATGCCACAGTGTGTGGATTCAGTTATTGGTCAGGCTGCCTGTTCTCCCGTTTCCCCTTCCTGGCTCACATGCCACAGGGGAGACATTCTAAAAGAAACTGGACAGCCTTCTGAGTGAGATGGTGTAAATTGGCAACAGCAGGGGGTTGGACCCAATGGTCTTCATGGCCCCTTCCAACTCCACAATTCTATGATTCTATGCTGGGAATGCCAGTAATGGATAGCAGGTTCACCATGGTGCAAAGCACCCTTTCTACCATCCTAGACATGACTGGCTTGCTGAGCTATCCTTGGTGTCAGGTCTTCAAGCTTCCTTATGGGAATCCCCACCATGATGTCATGGAGAACCCAAGGCAATTCTCCTTCACCCATGGATCCTGCCCACTGCTTATCATGCTTACATAGTTGACATAGTCACACATGTTATACCATGAAGTGCCCACAAAGAATTTACTGACAATTCAGATGACAACAGAACGAACCTGGCGGTGGGGAAGGCAACCCCACCCCCACACCATCTTTGCCAGTTGGTACACAGATAAAATTCCTTAATTTCTTCCCATCCCCATTACCTGTCCTTCATGGCAAGATACATTCCTACTGCCAGGAGGTGGGGAGTCAGTAATTACAGTTCTGAGGCCACATGGGAGACGCTGTAGAGCCTCAGGTTGAACTGGACTGAGAACAAAACAAAGCTCGCTCTGGTTCCTTTAAAATGGTGACCACCATGACATACCCTGTCCTTTTCAAATGGTGGCTTGCACATGCTGCATTGAAGGGGGGCATTGTACTCATCCTCCTTCAACCTCACTGTGCTAATAAAAGATCACAGGGTGGGCCAGGCAGTTTGTGACTGACTGGGTGGGAATGAGTGATGAGGCATGATATTTTGCTGCTCTAGTTGCATGGCCATGAGCCTCCTCACTTGTTGCCAAACTTCCCCCCACCTCCCATTTTCCTTCTGACCCTGTGGCCACCTCCACTCTGCTTCTAGATCACCAACACGTATCTGCAAACCAGCAAGTCTCCAGTGGTGCCAGAAGTTCCAGCAACTCTTGCTGGTTGATGACACGTCTCTTCCTCTGCTCTTTGAACAGGGGGTATGCACCTCTGCTTGGCAGTGGCAGGGATGCATAGTTCTGGAGCGCTTGGCAGGCAGGTGTGGGACCTTGCCCCAGTCCAAGTAATCTGTTTTAGAAAATTAGATTGGGATGCTTGGAATGGGGCAAGGGAAGGTGATGATGAAAGCTTTAGAGAGGCGAGGGTTTCAACCTCTTTCACTAGACCAAGAAGTGGGTCACTATCTAGGGAACAGAGAAGGGGCGTTCTAATGAACCTCTTCCACATATTAAAAGCACCCATGATGGACTGTGGTGGGTAGTGTGCTGTACCTCCCATTGATTGCTGATGTGGCCAGCTGCCTTGCTTTACAAAGGACAACACGGGACAGTCCTCTTTCTGGAGGCATCCTCTGTCCAAAGGGTTTGAGATGAGGTCAAGGACTCATACAGAGAGAGATCAGGAGCCTGGGAATTGTCCATCAAGAGGTAGTCCCTAGAAAGCAGACAGAGGAAGCATATGGACAGCTAATCAGCCTTTTCTGCTATACTGAGATATGTTGCATTTCTCCTTAAATTATAGTAATTCTTCTAAGTTTGACCCTATATCTTTAATATGCAAATATTATGCAAATTGATGTCCTCTTTTGTTCTTTGTGGTGATGGATTTCCTCTTTTTCCACCATATTTGATAGTAATGAGAACGGGTAGAGGTCCTCCACTCAGAAGGAGTTAGCTAGCTCCACCCTTATATTGAAGCTCTATGGACTGTGACCCTGAAACCCCCTCACATTATTTCAGTGGGTGAGAAGGTTCACATCAGTTCTCCCCTTCTCCATTAAGGAGCTGGCAATAAGTTTTCCAAGAGCTGGAAGCATGTGTTGGGCAACTGTCTTGTAGACAGAAAGCAGTGCGGGAGGACAAGCTCGAGTTCAGAGCTGTAACTTAGCCATGGAAGAGCAAGCTGAAAATCCCACTCCTGCAGTAGTTTTAAAGCTACAGATTGCAATCTTAGGCTGCCCCATCAAGGCTGTGCCAGTTTGGCTGACCTACTTGGCATGTGAGAGAACCCAGGTTGCTGAGCTACCATCTAGATGGCTGGAGCTGCTCACTTGCAGGAAGAATAGCAGACCCTGGAATATTTGGGAGTTTTCCAATCCATGCTTATTTATGATATTGAAATGAATATATGGCTGACAAACAGTCCAAATCTGCAAGTCAGCCAGATGTTCTTTGTTTTTCTGGAAAACAATAACCCTCTCACCCCAAGCTCGATGCCATTTATGGACCTATCTCTGGGGTGACCCATGGCTCTAGTGGTCGCCCTCCAAGTGTGGGTCTGCTTCTACCTCACTACAGCTGAAAAGTGTCATTTCTTGCCCAGCTTCCATTTCATATACGTACCTTTTAGGTGATAAAAAGCAAAAAGGAAGGCAGTGGGGTAGTTTTCTGGGATCTTTTTCTTCATAGAACCTTTGTTGCTCATTTCTTCTCACCTCTGAAATAATGAAACGTAGCAGTTCTACTCGCCAAACCTTAGTTAATTAATAAGAACAGAAGCAAGTTTATTAGGCTGTGGGACATTGTTTGGCACAGACAAAAGAAAAGTTAAATTAATGTGGGGTCAAGTATTCCATTGTGTCTGTCAGATGTGCTTTATTCAGTAGTTCATTTAGTACTCATTGCCTTTTGGTCTTGGATCAGATTTGAAAATAAATATGTTGGAGCTTATTTAATATTCCCATTCTTATCAGCTATGCAGGTTGTATTCTAGCACTGTCCAGTCCTTTCTTTGTGCAAGGTGCAGTCACTGGCTCCCTGGCATCCATACAAGAGACAGGACATCATATAAGGGGTATTTCTTTCTATGCCCATATATTTGCGTGTGCATAGGTGCTCCATGTCAATGGAATTCTTCAGTGACTGGGGTCCTGATTGTATGATGCACCTGTGCATATGCAGTTACATATATTGGTGCCTTTGTTTGGAACTTCCCCTCAGTTGGTGGGTGTTGGGGTGTTAGCCAATGTGGGTATTAGCCAATGAGCACTGCAGAGTTGGGGATCAGGCAGAAGAAGAAAGCCTAGAACCGGGAATGTCTCAGGAACACCAGCAGGAAGTCTTTCAGTGGGCCCTGGGCTGGAGGTATGGGGCAGGTATGGGGCAGGAACTCGTGAATAGAGCTGGTAGATAGAGATAATAGAAAGGAGAGTCCAAGGCTTAAAGCACAGGGCTGAGAAGTGGGAAGCGGAGATAGAAGATGGGGAGCAGAAGCAGGAGTATCTAGTATTTTGCATGGGACCATGAGCTAAAAACATAGACCAAACTATTGATTTGTGTTGAGATGGTGGCAAGCCAAAGTAAGAGACAGATACTGGAAAGATACATGAAGTCAAAGAGTCTTTAAATGCAGTGACAGAGAGAGACAAGGAGAAGACTTATTGGTGGACAAGGGAAGAAAGCTAGTAGAGAAAGAACTCTGAGGAAAGATGCATTTGGTATATTGCAGGGTATCCAGAGTAGCTCAACATATCATAAATGTTAGATGTTTGAAAACTGAGAGTGGGCGCCCATGGCTGGTGGAGCTTCCTACAGGGAGCATTTCTGAGGGACTCAGCCAACATTCCACAGGGATGATAAAATGTAGTTTTCTTGATGTTGGGTCTTCTCCCTCAGAAAAGAAAGACAAAAAAATGCAACACAAGGTGCCACTAAGTGAACATTTCCCCCATATCCATGTCTTTCCAATTTTAAAGCTTTGCTATTGAAAGATTGCTTGGTTGTGGCTGCTTGGTCCTTTTCTAGGGCTACTGGGATATGGGAATTTTGTAGGTAGATCATCTCAGATCTATGCCATATTCCACGTACGTTAAATCACCTAGGAATTGGCAGTTTTATGAACACAGAAATTTTAGACATAAAGGACTCTGAAAGCAGGGGTGTTTTTTCAGCTTGTACTATACAATTTCAAGCAGTTTCTACATTTCATGATGTAAGAACATTGAGCAAACAGGTGGACAAAGTGGTTGCAAGCAAAACATGACTTTAAATATCCTAAATTTAATTCTAGATGCATTGTCCTCATTTTAAGACTAAGGTGCAGATCTTTGTATTTTTGGACAGAGTGAAAAATGGCTGGCTAGGGATTGCTGAGAGATACAAGGTTCTTTTCTGTCTAAACATGCACAGAATTCTACCTAAAAATCCAGTATGCATGTGATATCACTGAGCTTGTAAAAAATGGAGCAGATAAGTCAGTGAGGGCCTGCCCATTGTCCTCTTACAAACAAGGTAGCATCTTGTGATTCCGCGAGGACAGGTGGGATGGCCTAGAGTTCCTACATTTTCACTCTCATATTGGTCACACATTACGAACTTCTGACGTACATTTCACACAAAACAGGAAATTCTCTAATGATTGGTTAGTATCTGTGGAGTATGGTATTGAGAAGTCATGTATTTACCTGATTACTTGCCAGCTTTTCTGAGCCACACTTCCCTTGAAAACAAGGGAGAAAACGCCTACTTTTCTTTTGTGGGTCCTGTTTACTTTTTATAATATTTCATCTCATTTGCATTATCAACAGGACAAGGGGACAGTAGCCGAGCAGTTCTTCCTTTTACCAACCTCCTTATCTGAAACACCTCTTGATTTTTGTTTTTCTTCCTGTGTTTAGCTGGGAAAATGTTCTGGTTTGTTTTCTGCTTTGCTTTCCTTGGTTTTGTAACAAGCTTAGAGATGAGTGAAAAGTTCAGTCACAGCACGTCAGCACAAATGGTTCTGTTAGAACTGAGGGAGGTAAGCATAAGAGAAAAATGTGGAAAATTAAATCACTCTATTTTAGCTAAATATTTGAGAGAGAAGTTATTTTGCAGTTGGTGCCAAGGTCACTTTGCATGTAATACTAAGCCACTATGGGCTAGTTGCATGCTAGCCTGCATTTTTGGTAGGGCTGCACAGCAGCTTTGTATTACAAGCCAGGGTGGGTTGTTGGTGTGGTTAATAAACTACCCTGAACCCTAAATCACTGATCTGAGTCATGTCAGATGCAAATCTTATGGGGAAAATATGTATTGTGTGGTTTTCTTACTTGTCATTGTGCAGACTTATTCAGTAGCCCTAGCACAAGTCCTTTGAATTTCTGAATAAAATATGGTTCATCCTTATGGGTTGAATGAGGGCTTAGAACTAAAGCTGGAGGAGCAGATGGGGAATGCAGGATGGCCTTACTTTGTGCATGGATTGGAGTTCCCCATGTTTGTACTAAATTATGGGCTGGTATTTATATTTTTGAGATTTTGGAGGCATTACTTTTTCCAGCTTTGTTCTGTTCCTCTAGCTGCATTTGTTCCAGAGCAGAGCTGAAACAAATCATTTTAATTTAAATATGTGTTGATTCTGCACAATAAAAATGATATAAAATCACTAGTGTAAGACATTGAGGCACAGTTGCATTAAAAGACAAAACAGTAATGTTAAACTCGCTCCAGTTCTTTTAATAATTAAGGATTTACTAAATAGATCGGCAAACCCACACACTGTAGAGTAGCAGAGCTTTTGGTATATAAGAATTGCGGAACTCTTCTTATCTGTGCTTTTCTCCCTTTCAGTACTATCAGTATTGTGTATTTCTTCATTGTGTATCGGATTGTTTGTACAGCATATTTTATAGCTGCATATTTGTCTTGTTCACAACAGGCATTGTTTGTCATGTTGTGACTGTTGTTTAAATCTGAAATATATTTGTATAAGACTGGATCCCATTAAGCTTTAGAGAAAAGAAGAAAGTCTCGGTGCGAGGGGGCTTCTATTCATGTAACATTGGTTTTAGCCCCATGGACCCTGCTTTCTCTATATATCCGAATTATGAGATGATCTGTCTTGATTTTTTTTTTTTTTGCATTTATGTGTAATGTATTTGTTTTTTATCATGTTTATAACTCAGCATTGTTCAGTTTTGCCTCTCAAATATGAGTGCCTCATTCTTGCTTTAGAACTTTGCCTGAACTGATTCAGAGAGTGCAGATGGAGCAGTGATATCTCGCTGCTTTGTTTTGCTCTCTAGTGGGTGCTGTGGCTGCATGCAGATCTCAAGAGCACAGCTCCTGTGCAGTGGAAGTGGGATCAGATGTGCGTTTGTGACTGGCTTCCAAGGCAATTTTCCATTTTACTGCATTCTGCAGAAGTACTATTGAATCCTGTCACAAAGTCACTTCCAAACTTTTCTTGTCCTGATCTTATCTGGGCTTATTCTTCAGGATGTGGTCCTGCTGCCAAGCACTGTTCTTAATTGTATAAAGTACAGGACCACTGATTCAATTCCAGTTGGTTTAATGTGCAATCCCAAACATGCGTATCTGGGAGAAAGTCCCATTAAACTCAATGGCTTGTTGGAGCAAACATAGATAGGACTGCAGAGTTTGTTTCTTAAGTTGGCTTTCTGTACATTGCTACAAAAGACTGACAGACATGCTTTGTGGAAAACTGTAAAGGCTGCTGGATCAGATCAGCTTGCAGCACACAGCATGACTGACAGATTGAGTTTCAAGAAGTTCTTCATTGCTTGTCAGTTCTATGAAGTGTGCCTGAGAATTAAAGCCAAGGCAGAAGCTGACGGTACTTATTTCTCTGAGGAGCGCGAAGGCCATCACTGAGACCTGTTTTGGTACCTGTGTGACTGGCAGCAGTTGATAAGGCAGCGCATCAAGCTGCCATCTGGACAGCCCACTGTGGTGGAGGGTGGAGAATATAGAGGAAGGCTTTTAAGTAGCAGGATGAAGGCCTGGTTGCCTGTGACCTGCACATTCATTTGCATTCTCACCTCTGTTCACAGGTATCTAGGCATTTGTAGTGCTGCAAGTGGGTGTATGTACTCGTACAATGCCTACAAAACCTGTTTATTTAGAGGAGTCAAGAAGGCAAAGAAGAGCATGGCATGCAGGCATTATTCTCAGTCCTACCACTTTCAAATCTCTCTGGCTTGGACTGTAGGATAAATTAATTTTCAGTGTGATCTTACACATGTCCATTCACAAGCAAGTCCAGTGGGTCTTATTTCTAGGTAAGTGTGTACAGAAATGCAACCTTAAGGACATTCCAGGGAAGGAAGAGGAAGTTTGGAGGGCTGCTGCAGGAAATTTTCTTTCCCTGAACTTCCTTAAGTTTTTCTATCTGAAGGCACCAGCTTGACTGGTGACAATCTCCTGCTCCTCCTGCTCCTGCTCCTCATCCGCTGCCACCTCCGCCTCCTCCTCCTCCTCCTCCTCCTCCTCCTCCTCCTCAAGAAGCCCTTTGTGACCTGCTCTTACATTGCTCAGGAGGTCCCTGGACCCTGAAAAGAGGCTTTGGGGGACTCAGGGACAGCAGGGGAGAAGAGAAGATTGAGGATGTTCTTCCCATAGATTTTCTTAGGGTAAGTTTCTTAGTCTTAGCACTGAAACCATTATTTAATCTTACTGTAAGTCTTCTGGAGCACTTGCACTGGAGGCAGAACCATCTGAGGAAATAAGCACCTGTATGTGTGGAAAGATCACACTGCTTTAAAACCAAGACTTAAAAGATTAAGAAATCCATATATGGGGGTGGGGAGGGAGAGAAGGGGGAGGGAAGGAGCTTGGGAGAGAGAGAGTGTGTGTGTTAGGTGCACTTCAACAATTTTGGATAGGGTTTTGAAAGGACTCAGAGAAGAGCAGCAAGGATGATCCAGGACTGGAACAAAGCCCTGTGATAAGAGATTGAAAGAACTGAGCGTGTTTAGCCTTGAGGAGAAAAGACTGAAGGGAGCTATGATAACATTCTTCAGTTACTTGAAAGGTTGTCACACAGAGGAAGGTCAGGATATCTTCTCAAGCATGCCAGAGTGCAGGACATGGAATAATGGGCTTAAGTTAGAGGAAGCTAGATTCTGGCTGAACATTGGGAACCAATGTCCTAGGGAGGGTGTGGGCTCTCCCACACTGCAGACATTTAAAATGCAGCTGGACAGCCATCTGAGAGGGATGATTTAGCCTGGAGTCCTGCACTAAATAGGGGATTGGACCATATGGCCTTCTTGGCCTCTTCCAACTCTGCTAGACTATGATTCTGTGGTACTAATGCTCGTGTCTGGTTTTGTTTTTTGTTGTTTTGGTTGAATATCCCTGCAATACGTGACACACAGTGCCATATTTTTGTCTTCCTCTTTGGCCTATCTATACTGCAGTGCAATTTTCCCCCTTTGAAGGCTGTTACGAAGACTTTGTTCTACCTCTGGAGCAAAAAGCATCATTAGAACAATGACAGGATTTTGTTCTGCTTGCTACAGATCTAGATGTGCTCCACAAATACAGATTGCTAGTCGAAGAGTTATCACTGATGAACAGCCTGACTGTTCAAGATGTAGTATTTGAACAAGCTCATTTTTATCATGTTTTGCAGAATTCCTAGATGTGTTTTATTCCTACTTAGATGTGTTGAGCAAGAAAATATCAAACTTTTTTACTGGCAGGCTGGTTTTCACGATGGAGGAAGTTCTTTTGTATGGAGCAGCATTTATGCATGTGAGCCCCCATCTTCAGGCTGCTGTGGGATAGTGCAGTCTAAGGTGTGTCTCTGGGAAATTGGACCTTTGCATCTCCCTGGCAATGGAATCTATGCAAGCAAGATTTCTCTTGCACAACACAGCAATCACAGCATATTGTGAGGGATGAAGAAGAGCAGAAGGCTGTTTGGGAGCCATCTACTAGAACTGAAAGCTACACACAGTAGTCGTAGCATCCCACAATGTCTAGAGGAGAATGGGGCTTGCAGGCCCCTTAGACTTCCACTGAAAAGGGCTCTGAGCTCCCTCAGATACGTATTTATTTATTTGAATGCATATCACAACTTTTATTTTGGCCAAAATGGTACTTGTGAAGGCCATCAGTAGTAAGATGCACATAAAATTAATCTCAATTAGGACATAGAAACTAAGCAATTCAGAACAATTAAAATGCAGCAGTAAAAAGAAAGGAATAGCACCCAACCAATTAATATGTGCACACACACCTTTCAGCAATAGGCAGGTTTATATGTCAGACTCTACCTGAATAAAGATATCTTCATCTGACAACAAAGAGGGAACCGTTGTCGCTTTCCCAACACCTTCTCGGTCGGTTGCAAAGATTTGTCCCTGTGAATATCTGCACTGACATTTGACCTTCAACATGCCTTAACAAACATGGCTAATGTGCAGTTTGCAATGCACAGTCCTTTTATTTATAGGAGGAGTATCATGTGTGTCTGTTTCATGACAGGCACCCTAATCAAACTGGCTAGGGTGACAAGATGAACATAACATTACAATGAATTACACACTGCAATTTTAGTGGATTATTGGAAGTAAACAGTAGGTGTAGAGACAGAAGCATTTTTGATTCATTACTTCTCAAGGGTTTTCCACAGGAAGCTTCAAACTGTGATGAGAATTAGAACTCATATATTTTTTAAGTGCTGCTAATCATCCTTGACATTCAAAATGAAATGAAAGTATATAGAGTGAGTCTTTTAATCTGTCTATATCATTGGTCTAGGACAAAGAGAAATCATGTCTCACTAAATTTTCCTCTTGAAAGTAATTTAATATTTCTACTGATTTCCTTAAAATATCTCTTGGGAACAACCATGCATTTTTCGTGTTTGAAATGATGCAAAGTTAGATCCCACAAAGAAGCAACATTGTTAATTTTATACAGAATTTGTGAAGTCATTGATACTTATTTATCTTGTATACCCAAGAGGTTATGTATGCAACAACTTAATGTTTAAATGGGAAGGAGGTTTTAATAAATCTAGCTGAGATATATTTTCTAATTGCTACTACAAGGTCATTGTCGGAAAATCTTGTCTGTCCTGCAAGTTCTGACTTGACTTGCCAATTTGTTTTCCTGTGCAAGATAGCAGTACACCACTAGTTAATGGTCTCAGTGGTAAGGATCATTCCGCTAAATTTGCAGTGCATGAAAACACTTTCTGCTTGATAATCATGGGATAAACACATGATTGCTTGTGGAAAGTTGTGGTTAACCATTCCTACTTCTTCCAGACATGATGCACTGTTAATCCATGTCCACCAAAGCACTGTTTTTGTCCTTTAAGCTCTTAACTTGGGACCAGGTTACCTGAAAGATCATTCTTCCTCCTCCACATATATCTACCTAAACATTAAAATTTTCTTTAGAGGTTCTGCTCCGTGTTCTTCAACCAAGGGGGAAATAGCCTTTCCTATGGGTATCCAACAGCTTTCCCAGAGAGGTTTGCTGGCACCTTCCTTTTAGCATCAGATGAGGATTTTTTAAATTCATTTTTTGATAATTTTATTTTCATTCTATATTTTATCCTGTATTCTGTGAGTTGCTCGGAGACCATGCATTGATGGATGCCTATACAGTGTAGTCCCGTCTGATTCCCTATAAACCTCCAAACTTGCAGGATTACTGGCATCCAAGGTCAATGGAGGCAAGGTCCAAGGTCAAGGTCACTGCTCCAACCCTGCAAAAGATTTAGATGGCCAGTGAGGATTTCAGCTGGTCTTTCAATGCTGGGGTGGAAGCTGTGGTCACACCTCAATGTACCTTCTAACATTTCAGAGACAAAAAGAGGGATCCATTTGCAGGTTCCCTGTTCATGAATTAGAGATCACCATTAGAGACCTTTGCAGCTCATTCATGTTCTTAACACCCTGTTCCATTGCATGCTATATTAATTGACTTTACAGAACCCACAGTAGCCAATTTTTGCCCCAGTTATAAAAGCCAAGATGGAATATTAAATGTGTATTAGAAAAACAAAATTGTCAGCATATTTGATCCATACCTCTAACTACAGAAAGTGTGACAGCAGTTTGGCACTGCCTGGTGCTTCACGATATAAAGCTAAATGGACTTGGGTGAGGAATGCAAAGTGGAGATTTGTCTGCCACTTCCAGAGTTCTGCTGGCGCACAGCCATGGTAGGAGCTGTGTGTGTGTGTGGGGGGGGGGTGCCTGTGTGTTTTAAATTAATATAGAAAAAGTAATTCTCATTACTTCCACTGAACCCCACCCCCCTTTGAGAACTCTCTGATGATGAAGAAGACTTAATTGCAGTGAATGCAAGGCCCCTTCCATCCCATCCCCCAAATGGCCTGTTTTGGGATCAAGGATGGCCAGATATAAAAGAAGACAAGGCTGCTCCACATTTAAGTATAGAATATGAGCAGGTGTAGATTGTATGATAGGTCAAACCTGCTGAAATTCCATCTTCTGCACAGCTATCATAGGTCTTCTTTTGTATCTGGCTGCCTGAAACCTAGAGGCAGATATTGCCCACTGAAATGCAGCCAGAAGATCTGCAAGCACCCTGACAGACCCCCACAGGGAACATGCTCCATGCACCAGCTCCCCTCCCCTGGTGGAGGGCCAGTGTGGTGTAGTGTTCAGAGGGTTGGATTAGGACAGGGGAGATTCAACTTCGAATGTCTACTTGGCTGTGAAGCTCACTGGGATACTTTGGGCCAATCATTGTCTCTCTGCCCAACTGACCTCACAGAATTATTGGGAGCATAAAATGGGGAGGAAGAGAATCATGTGCACTACCTGAGGCTACTTGGAAGAAAGGCAAAACAGCTGCAAAAAGGGCAAATGCTATTTTGGAATGTGTTAATAGAAGTATTACTTCCAAATCACGAGACATATTAGCTCCCCTATACTCCTCACTAGTCAGACCTCATCTAGAATACTGAGTCCAGCTCTGGCACCAAGATGTAAGAAAAATGCAGCAAAACTAGAAAGGGTCTAGAGGAGAGCAACAAAAATGGTTCAGGGTTTGAAAACACTGCCCCATGAGGAGAGAGTGAGAGAACTGGGCATGTTCAGCCTTGAGAAGAGAAGACTGAGGGGGAACATAATATCCCTCTATAAGCAGGGATTTGGACCTGATGGCCTTCATGGCCCCTTCCAACTCTACTATTCTACAATTTTATGGTCAATTTAAAAAAGAAATAAATGCACCCATGCTAAAGCACTCCAACCAGAGGGTCTGGGGCTGCTTGCTTGTTAATATGTGAATGTCTGTGAATGCATCTAAAGTTGAAATTCATCCACTCTGTATTCAGACATGTAGCTTCAAGACAAAGAACCTGGACAGGGAAGAATGACAGTGCTAGTCATTCAGATGAATGTCATCTTGACCTACCATTCCCAAAAGGCCAAAACTCTCAAGGCAAAACAGGGACAGTGATTTACCAGGAACAGATAACTAAAATCCACACTGTAGCTGCTAAATAGGAGCAGCTGGAGCACATGCCACTGTCATGCTCTTTCGGGTTTTTTGAGAGAATTGCAGCTGCAGTCCTCTTCGTGCTCTTAGGGCATCACTCATATGGGATCCATACTTGTGTGAGCCTGTTGACATCAAGATTTCCAAGCTAGACTTGTGCTGGTGGGCAGGAGCTCCTCCTAGATATACCAGAGGGAGGGAAGAGAGGGAAGGAACTTGCACCAGAAAAGTCTAGCTTGGGAATTCTCCCACCAAAAGACCTGTGTAGACACAGGGCCTATATGTGCAAATGCATAGAAGACCACTCAAAGAATTATAAGCAACCTTTTCTTTATCTTGCCTTTTTGTTGATGGAAGAGGTGGAGTGTACAGCCACCCTTTCCTTCTTTTACTGTGTCAGGGCAGACTCTGTAAAATGAAGTGCGGTTGCACAGTTTCTGTGTGTCAGTCCTCTTTCTTCTTGTTTTTAAACTATTCTTTTAAGGCACATTTAAGAGATAGCGGTATTATTTCCCTTTTTCATTACTGCATTCCTACTTTTTAAGTTTTGCAAAAGAGGCATTTATTTCTGGGAATAGGATTTGTTTTGGAAGTTAGCAGAAAGGAGAGATGAAAATATTGCTCGGTTGAATTAAAAGTTACTCCTTCAGTTCCAATTGGGTTCTTCCATGGTAGTTTTAGCCAATTGTGAAAATAGTAAAGAAAGGGAAAAAAAGGGAGGAATAGTTTTGGCTGCAAAGGGCAAAGTAGTGATTAAAGGGACCTCTTGGCACAGAACAGGTGATGACTAATTAAAGAGCTGATTCAGTAAAGTCACCAGTTTGCAATCCCAAATGTATTTTCTTGGGAGTAAATTCCAGTGAAACAATGAGACTTCTAAATAAAGATGGAATCTTGACCACTAAGACAGATATGAAAGGTGTATTGTGGTGTGTGTGGTGTGTGTATCTCTGGCAGAGCTGTTGGTGCACCTTGCTGGAAGGCTCTGGTATAATCATCTTGGCATTGTTCTCTGTGTGGAGCACGTTTTTTTGTGTCTCAAAACTGATGTGGCTTGTTCTACTATCCTCAATGGGCTTTCTGATTTACAACCTTTGTGTTACTAGCTTCTCCATCTACACCATGGGTGGGCAACACGTAGCTTGAGATCTACTGGTAAATCTCCGTGAGTTCTTAGTAGGTTGGCAAGGGTTTATGACTCCCAGTCATTTAACAAGAGCAAGTAAAACGGAATGTTAAAACAAATGCCTGCTGTGGCTGACCTTGTACTGGGCACTTATCTCTCAGTCACAGTGTTCTGTATCTGTAAAGTGACAGTATTAATTGGTTACCTTGAAAAAGTCTTTGTGAAGTGCTGCTGGACACCTAGAGTATTTTGTGTCAAAATCCTTGCTTTGTAGTAACTCTAATGTAGACCTGTAAATTAAATACAAGGTATGGCCCACAGAGTACTGCAGGCAATTGACCCCACTGCTGTTGCCGGGCTCTGCCATGGTTTGGCACTTGGCTCTGATAAACTGGATTATGCGGATCTAGAGGGAAAAGTCCTTAAGCCCAGAATCTGCCCAGCTCTGCATTCTGAGTTCTTTGCACCTTGTGTTTGGTGAATGTTTAAACCCCTTTGCCCCTCAGGACAATCAAAGTCAATCACAACCATGTTAGCCTTATAGACTGTGCAGAGTAAACATCACATATCTTTTTGCTCAGTAATATTCGCCTCTTACAGCAAAGAAGGAAAAATGTGCAAAGGTGGTTTCCCCCACTCTTTCAGTTAATCAAAATAGAAAGTGAATTGTTTGGCATAGTTCTTTATAGCAGGCTTCTTCAACCTGGCACCCTCTCTATGTTTGGGGCTACTATTTTCATCATTCCTGCTGATGGTTGGGACTGATGGAATAAGCAATCCCTGAAGAACATAAGTTTGGGGAAGCTCTCTATAGAGTATGAGCATAGCAAGGATATCTGACAATGGTGAGCATTTGCTCACATCTCATGATAAAAGAATGATCATCAATGCCTTTATTTAAATTGTTAGAGATAGTAGCTTTGAATATTTTTTTTTACTTCAAAAGAATATCCAATGCTGTAAGCAGGGCATCCTGCACTGGATGGTTTTGTGGCAGGGTCTTACATTGAGCTACAGTCAAAAGAGAGGTTCAGGAGGAGTCTTCTGTGTTGATCCCTTGCACCCCCATTGACATAGGGCTAGGAAGAGATCCTCTCTATGTTGTTAGGTACCAGTATGCACCAGCTCCAGCCAGGCTGACTAACGGTGAGGGGTGATGAGAGCAGTAGTTCATTGACATCTGAGACATCTGAAGAAGGTTTCCCATCCCTACCTAAAATTGTATGCATCATTATAGATGAAGTCCTCTCAAAAGAGAGAGGTTTAGGAAGGTTTTCATCCCTTACAAAGAGATGGAAGATGCATAGTCTGACAGAAATTACCCCAAGAAGCTTGGTGATCCAAACCACTTCTGCTTTCATGATTCCAGAGCACAGTTTCCATATCATTTCAGGCAGTTCCGATATCTTTGATTGCAACCCAAACATAAAATTAACAAGCCCTGTTTGCACTCTACATGTACGAAAAGGATAAGAGTAAAGTCTAGATGGCCAGGTTTTTCTGGGCTCTGAATAAATAGGTAGCAGATGAAACTTCCTCGTGAGGAGCTGTTGTCTCAGAAACATGCAAAGGACTTCCGAAGTCTTAAGAAAGCTGCTGTTACCTCTGCTCACACCAAGGAGCTGCCTACTTCTTAAAGGGACATTGTTGGAATCTGCTGCTATTGACTCCTACTACGTGGAGGTGATGAGTGATGTACTAGAAGGTGCCTTCTGGGCAGTGTAATAAAGCCACATTCCCTGGCCTGGAAGTAGCAGATGGTGGGTTACTCAGTGAGACCTCCTACAGCTCTGAGTCTTCCGCTTCCCAGGAGGGTGATCCCAGCCTGACAAGATGGCAGGAGAATGATTTAACTTTTCCCTGTATGGTGGCTTCTTCCATGCAACCACCTTAGAAACTTTGAATAGATCCTGAGATTCCAGCTAGGAAGGAACTGAGTGAAGGTGCCTTTTGAATGAGCTGGCTCCTCCATGTGGCTATTGTTCTTAGAACAGCCATTATTTGCACAGTCATGGTGACTCATTCACCAGCTACTTGTCAGTTCCTGAAGCTGCCTCACACTCTCCAGTAACTGAATCTGGGGCAGTCTTTGTTTCCAATAAGGAAGCCATGTTGTAGCCTTGCAGAAGTGGGTAAATTACAATTTTATAGCAATGTTCTGACCAATAAATTGTGACTATGCTGAAAGTCTTTCTCCTCTGGGTAACCTTCATACTTATATAAAGTCAGCTTATTTTTTCAGCTTAACAGGCGAGGCATAATTTTCTAGATTTGATGGATTTCCTTCAAGTAAACTGAACAGCATCTGTGCTTATTTTGCATCTGCAATGCCTCCACCTGTTCCTGTCCTCTTTTTGTTTGGTTTTGGTCATCAAAACTGTAGTGGGAATTTTAATATTTATTTATTACATTTAAAACTGCCCAATAGTCCAAATAGCCCAAAGTCTCTGTTTGCGTTCATTTGCAAAACCCCCCAGAAAGAGTACAAATACCAGATTGTACAAATACCAAACACTGGTATAAGGCAGTGTTTTTAATATACCTGGAAGTAAGGATTCTTTGTAAGAAGAAGGCAGCTTGAGTGCCATTTTTCTTGGAAGAAAGGCAGGGTATAAATCAAATTATTGGGAAAAAGAACCCTAAAATATATTTTATGCTGATTATTTTCAAGACCCAAAAAGTTAAGTTTCTGTTAAGGAGGGAATGATAATCAGAAAATAGTCTTAGAAGGGTTTTATAGTTTTGTAAAGATGTTATGCCTTGGGCATCTGCTGCCTCAGGCCAAATAACTTGTTCAAATGCTGCATAGAGACAATACTTTTCTTCTTGTGGAGATTACAGTGTAATTCTATTCACCAAGATTAGCTTGATTGCGTATTACCCTCCTTTCTGAATTTAATACCTAGGCTGGGTTTCTGCAAACATTTTTTCCACTCCCTTTCTAAGAAGAGTTTCATCTCCAGTTAGCTCTGCTCTATCTCATGGAGTTTTCTAGAGCTCTCTATCCATCTTTGAGAGGATATTAGCTGCAATGGCCCCACCAGTTAAGAAGATAAAAGGTTATTCCATACCAGAAATTTGGACTATTTTTCTGCTTGGAGAATGACTGGAGGTATTTCCATTAACCTTTCAAGGAGAGGAGCTGGCTGAGGGGTCTTATTTCTCCTTGGTTCTTTCATTGTATTTGCCGCAGCATGGGACCTCTTGCAGAGATGGCAGCTCTTCCTGAGTGCCCGTGAGAACATATGATGTTCCACGGTCTCATGGGAGGCTAAGCTAAATGCTCTGCTAATAATGCATAGCAGAGCCATGCGTGATTGTGTTTCTTACTCCTGTGTAAATGCAAATGGTCCCACTTCAGGTCAAAGCTATGGTGTTTTAGGAGAAGGAATAAAGTTTTTCCCTCCTGTTTTCATGCCAGAATTATGTGTGTGCGTGCACACACAGATTTGTACATTGTGTGTGCGTGCGCAGGACTTAAAAAAAGAAATTAAAAAGGCATCTCCATTGGAACCCATGGGGATCCAGTCCTTAGGAATCCAGCCCTTTGTTCAAGGGGACCTACAACACTGTAACACTGCACAGCATAATTCTTAAAATTTCTTATTTTAAGAAAGACCCTTTCCTGCACCTCAGATATGTAAAAGATAAACAGAAACTCTAATCCTTTCCCTTTCCTGAAAAGGAGGCAAAAAAGCAATGCCCCATTTGCAGGGAGAGGAAGTTGCAACAAAAGTGGAGGATGGGGTTCGTCACATCACTCATTTAAATCTTACTGTAAACTGCTTTGAGGCATTTTTAAATATACCAAGTGGTATTTATCTGTTGAGTAAATCAACATAAACCCTACACTTTCCAGCAAAGCACAGAGACCTGTAGAATCCTAAACAGAACAATAAAATGTGGTCATCTTGCTTTCTGTAGGGCTTCCAGAAATCCTGTTCTCTCTGGAAATCTTATTAAAAAGTTCTCAAATTCAGCAAATACTGTTCCATTGTCTTATTTGTGTTTGTATCAGGGATTTAGATTTGAAATGTTTGCTCACCGACTTCAGCAAATATGAATTTCTATGATGAACTGTATCAAAAGAGCAGAAAAGAAAAACTGTAGGATAAATATTGCTTTTGATGCCAATCATCTAGTTTGCAGGCTACATATGACATTCTGGCTCAGTGACTCCAGGTGAAGTCTTGATGTTCACATCTTTGCTGAGAAAGCAAGATCGCATGCTGAAAGGCTCAGGTACTCCGCTGCTGAAACCGGAGCGGTCTTTGAGTGTCACGTGTGATATAAATCGGAGACCTTGTCCAAACCTCCTCCCTCCCTCTCTGGAAAATCACTGCTATCTGACTGTGTCTGTGCTTCTGGGACAGTGTTAAACCTTTTTTAGCCCAAAGACTGAATTTAATTTTGGAGAAGCTCCCAGTGGGGTATTCCAGTAGAATGAGGAAATAACTCCACCAACACTGGGAAGTGACCCAATGATAGATGGCTGGGTAGAAGGGGTGGGCTGTCCAGGGAGCTCTGGTGGGCCTGATTCAGCACCCTGTCCTTAAGTTTACTACCCCTAATCTTGGCAGACTCGCTTCAGTATGTGATGCTATTATGCATGGATTCCCCTTCATTCATTCAACATCTGACCCTGAAGGATGACTTTGCAACTCAGTGATGCCCTGTTATTGACTTGATATCCCTCCATACTATGGGTGGTGGGAAGAACTCAGCATGGGGTGCTCTTTTGGACAACATTCCTTTGGCACAACCAAAGCATATGGTTTTTGTTCCTAAGTTGGAAGAGTTTGGTTGGCCAAATAAATAAGTAAATAACCTATGTTAGTTGGTCACATTAAGCAGCTGGGCTTCAACAACCAGGTTTCATGGCATTCTTCCTTCATTGGTATCAAATGAGAGTATACCTTGATGAAAATATTAATGTTTCCTAGCATGATCCTTCAAATTTTCATAGCTTGCTGAAAAAGTGAAACACAGCTGTACTCCATCTAATTCTTTTGGTAATCCTTGCTATTCTTATGAGGAAGTCATACCCTGGAAATTCAGCTTGGTGTTCATCCAATCATTCATGTATACAACTATATTTCTTTGATCCAACAGTAAATGATATACTTCATTTACTTTAAAACAGAGTTGCAGAACTGCAGGGAATTCAGGCTTAAAAGTTATTGAGATGTTATGGCTTCTGACTGGAAATCCCTTCCTCCTGGTAACATGGAATATTTGTAATTATTTGTGATGAGAGAAAGAAACTTTCCTTTCAGAGGCATAATGTGCCTCACTGATCCTACAGATGCAGGGAAAAACCACCTCCATCAACTCATTACGTTGGAGGCCTGAGTTTCAGAGAGAATGACAGCTCTGGAAACATGTTCTGTACACTGAGAACTGACAGGTTATTGTCTGCACTCAGAACTGGTTGGCTTGATTTACAGTGTTAAGGTTGCTCTCCTTAAATGCTGTGAATATAGGGATTGTCAAACACTGTCAAGCCCTGTGAAATCCACATCTGGATGGGGAGGCTGGGCAGAATTTCTGAGAGCGAGAGAGTACATCGCAGGGCCTTGCATAGCTCTTCTTTCTTCCAATGACTAGGGGAAGCAGAGTAAGTAATGGAACGGAATTAAATGTGCATACATTTGGTCAATATGCTTGTTTTAAGCAGTCACTAAACAGAGCAGGATGATTGCTTAGGGAACTGAGGGGCAGGGACATTGGTCCCTGCTGAGCCTGCTCTTCCCACTCACCTAAGGCAAGTGCTGGTGGTGAGGCATGGAAGGTCCTGGCTGCCCTAAGGTGTGAAGGATGCTGTCCCATTGCTAGTGCTGCGATAAAACTCAGCTACGGCTCTGCTCAGCTCTCCCGCGTGTGACTTTGTCTTGAGGTAGCCCTGCAGTTTGCAGTGTTTGACTGTACCTTGGTCCAGAACATGGTTCAGAGCATTCAGCTCTGAGAGGTGATAGCTGATGGGTGTTGCATTGAAGAGATGCATTGAAGGCTGTCGATCAAGTCTAGAATGACCAAGTTTTCGTCTTTATAGAGGACAATCCTCTGTTTTTGAGAGCTGTCAGAGGACCGTTATCTGTTTGAAGGTATTGATGAGTTGTCCAGGTCAAGTACGATTTAAAGATAAGGGACGATAAAAAGGAAGAGCAGGGGTTTGCCTGAAGTTACCCATCAGCAGTCAGCACCTGGACAGTAGTCTGAGCAGTCACCCAACACACATGCTTAGACTTTTTCACTAAGGTGAGATGTCTTACAGTTCTATTTAAATTAGAATTATTTTTAAATTTGCACCTGTACCTATCAATTTGCATATGCTTGTCATGCAAATTGGTGTCATCTTTTGGTGGTGTGCTAGTGTTCACCCTAATTGGGGCTGAGGTACAGAAATGTGTGAAATTTCATTTACTAGCTGTGAAGCATGCTCTCGGAAAGCGCTCTTGTTCTGAAAATGGAATTCTGGGACTGGCCTTTTGAGTGAGCTCCAGATCAAATTAATCCCCACATAGTTCTCCCTTAATTTGACAGGGAAGCTTTAGAATGCCTTCCCTTTCCTCTGTTTTGTTTTGCTTTTGTAATTATAGTATAGCTACTCTAAAAACTAAAAAGAGTTACTGGCAGCTGTGACCCATAGGTCACATTGGACCATAGGCCATGAGTTCAGAAGACTTGCTAGTTTTTCTTGCTATGTTTCCAAAGAGCTAAATAAAAGTGAGGGAGACTGTCAGTTTTACTGGCAGCCTACTACGTCCTACGTGCTCTCTGTCTTGGATCTTGCTTTTCCATTCTGTTTTGATTTTGACAGACAGAACCTTTGGGACAAATAGCGGCCGGGAAAGGTTTCATCGTGTAGGACACCAGAATGAAACCACACTCCAGTGTGAGTCACACAGTTGCTTTCCTTCAGAACCGACATACTCATGCTTTCTGATAAGTGTGAATAACAGAGCATGTGGGACAGTTGGCAGTTTTCCAGTGCTCATTAGGTGGTGCTCGTGTGAAAAAAACTAGTGCAATGGAAGGTTGTGCTTCCTAGTACAACCCCAGAAATTAGCTGAAAGTAGCATTTCTGGAATGCTGCCTTCTGCAGACTCTGTTAACTTCTTCCATTCTGGAAATGCTCTAGGAAGTGCTAGTTTCCTGTTGCACTAGCCATCATCCCTGTTACTACAAACACATCTTTGGATACATCTCCTATTTTACCTATGAGATTGAGTTGGGACTGATAATACTTTTCTGTTGTTGTTGTTGTTGTCATTGTCATCAGCACCCAAGGAGGTAATTGACATAATTATCTCTAGACCAGGGCGGAGAACACACTGCATTCCAGATGTTGCAGGAGTGCAAGACCCATCAACCCTCAACTTTGGCTATGTTAGATTGGGCTGATAGGAGTTATAGTCTACCAAATTCTGGAGGCTCAAACATTTCCCACCCTGCTCTAGATCGCCAGATGGTATCAAATCTCACTTAGTATGTGCTGTACACATACAGTCTATGTTTTATTCAAAGTACAGTGCACCACAAGCAGAGGGATCATATGGAATCATGGCAGAGAAGCTGACCTATCCCTCCACCTTGCTTTGAGCCCTAAACTGGATTAATATTTACCCTATATTTCCTACAGGCTGTAGTATATCTGTATAGTAGTAGTATACAGTAGACAGCTTGCTTACTAAGCTTCAGTCTACTTTTCTTAGCATCAGGTTTGTTGAAGGACTTGGGCTGATGTTCCAAATAGTGAGTCACCATAGGACTACTCTCTCTGTTACAACGCTTTCCTTGCAGCCTAGAAGTGTCTGTCTAAGATACCTGAATGGTGACTCACAGAAGCTCTGACAGATGTGTGCGTCTCAAAAGTGGTTTATGTGTTGTGGCTACATGTGGAATCCATTTTAGACTGCTGTGCATATCAGTTCTTATCACCTGGTTTGTTTTCCTTTTTTTTAGGGTGGGGGATATGTACTTGTGTGTGTACCCTGGACAATAGTGATGGGTAAAGGTAGCAAGGAAAAAAATAAACCTTTTTATTTCTCATTCTTCCTTACACATGGATAAATTCAGCCAATGCCAGTATTTAATTGTGGGAATGGGGAATCTCATGTGATAGAAGCTTTGAAATTTCTTGTTCTATGTACATGATAAAACAATTTTTTCTTTTATTGTTTTGTTTAGTTTTACAGAATTTTTGGACCCATTCCAGAGAATTATTCAGCCAGAAGAGATCTGGCTCTATAAAAACCCTTTGGTAGAATCTGACAACATACCTACACGCCTCATGTTTGTGAGTACTGGAGATTTAATTACTGTTTCATGGCTGCACGAGGTTCATTTGATCGCTAGATGTTAGTTAACATGAAAATGGAAATGTATTTTAAAAAAGAGAATGAAGCAGGATGAAACCTAGTTGCACATACAGGCTGCAGTGATAACATCAAACGGAGTGTTTCTTTGCATGTTCATGTGAAGGAGAATATGAAATTGTGTTAAACAATATTGCCATCAGTGCTTTGTTAATTCATGTTTGGGAGTGCCATGACTCCTGAAGAGTTTTCAGTTCTGATGGGGTCAGCCATAACAGAAGGCAGAGGGAGACAGTCCCCTGGAGTGGCACATTCTGGGGGTTGGAGGTGGCCCTGGCAGCCTTCTGGCTGTTTGTCCTGAATTCCCTGGCAATTCTCACCTGTTGTGGCAAAGCTGTGTATGCCATACAGCCAGACCACTGGCTCAGGTGCAGATCCCATCACTGCCAGTTTGGCCAGCTTCATCTTGGGATGGAATAAGGGCACCATGTTGTCCTTCACCTGCAGCAGCAGAGTGACTGAAAATCTCAATCCCGTTGCTGGTTGCTGCCCAGCAGCTGCCCTCCCTTTCTCCCCTCCACTGTATTTTCTCCCTAGCTGGATCCCCTGCCTTTTAAAAGTTCATTCCCACGTGTGCTCTCTTGGAGAGGTGGCAATAACAGAAGAGGTCCTAGCAGCCATTTAAACTGGTCTGCCCAGACTAGCATTCTGGGCTACATCCAATGGATCACACGTTACTTCTGCTCACACAGCAGGACTTCTCCTCCTTCACAACTGATTTGTGGCCTGAGGGAGCAACTACAGGGGGGCAGGGATCTGTTCCACCAGCTTTTTCTGTTCCACTTGCAAACAGCCAGCATTGGATACAACCCTCTGTTCTTTTCCCAGGCAGTTATGTGATCTGTTCCTCACTTTCTCAAGTGTACAAAGTGACAGTTGAGAAAAGATCAGCCATTTCTATAGTTGTGTGTCTTAAGCAGATAAGCATCAACAGTGCATAATGCATACCTCACATTTGGCTTCTCCACTGGAGAAGGAAATGGCAACCCACTCCAGTATCTTTGCCATGAAAACCCCATGGACAGTACCAAAAGGCAAAAAGATATGATGCCAGAAGATGAGCCCCTCAGGTCGGAAGGTGTCCAATATGCTACTGGGGAAGAGCGGAGGGCTAGTGCTAGTAGCGCCAGAAAGAATGAAGCGACTGGGTCAAAGCCGAAAGGACACTCAGTTGCAGATGTATCTGGTGGTGAAAGGAAAGTCCGATGCTGCAAAGATCTATACTCCATAGGAACCTGGAATGTAGGATCCATGAATCAAGGCAAGCTGGATGTGGTCAAACAAGAGATGACAAGACTGAACGTCGACATCTTAGGAATCAGTGAACTAAAATGGACAGGAATGGGTGGATTTAATTCAGATGACCATCAGGTATACTACTGCAGGCAAGAATCCCTCAGAAGAAATGGAGTAGCCTTCATAGTCAATAAAAGAGTAGGAAAAGCAGTACTGGGATACAATCTCCAAAATGACAGAATGCTCTCAGTTCGATTCCAAGGCAAACCATTCAACATCACAATAGTCCAAATCTATGCCCCAACCACTGGTGCTGAAGAGGCTGAAGTTGACCAATTCTATGAAGGCCTACAACACCTTCTAGAATTAACACCAAAAAATGATGTCCTTATCATCATGGGGGATTGGAATGCTAAAGCAGGAAGTCAAAAGATAACTGGAATAACAGGCAAGTTTAGCCTTGGAGTACAAAATGAAGCAGGGCACAGGCTGGTAGAATTTTGTCAAGAGAATACAATGGTCATAGCAAACACTCTTTTCCAACAACCCAAGAGACGACTCTACACATGGACATCACCAGACGGTCAACACAGAAATCAGATTGACTATGTGCTCTGCAGCCAAAGATGGAGAAGCTCTATACAGTCAGTAAAAACTAGACCAGGAACTGACTGTGGCTGAGATCATGAGTTTCTTGTTGCAAAATTTAGGCTTAAATGGAAGAAAGTAGGGAAAAGCACTAGGCCACTCAGGTATGACCTAAATCATATCCCTGATGAATATACAGTAGAGGTGACAAATAGATTTAAGGAATTAGATCTGATAGACAGAGTGCCTGAAGAACTATGGATGGAGGTTCACAGCAATGTACAGGAGGTAGCAACTAAAACCATCCCAAAGAAAAAGAAATGCAAGAAGCAAAATGGCTGTCTGAGGAAGCTTTACAAATAGCTGAGAAAAGAAGGGAAGCAAAAGGCAAGGCAGAAAGAGAAAGATACACCCAATTGAATGTAGAATTCCAGCTAGAAGAGATAAGAATGCCTTCTTAAATGAACAGTGCAAAGAAATAGAAGAAAACAATAGAATAGGGAGGACCAGAGATCTCTTCAAGAAAATTGGAGATATGAAGGGAACATTTCATGCAAAGATGGGCATGATAAAGGACCAAAATGGCAGGGACCTAACACAGGCAGAAGAGATAAAGAGGTGGCAAGATTACACAGAGGAACTATACAAGAAAGAGCTTAACATCCCTGATAACCACGATGGGGTGGTCACTGACCTTGAGCCAGACATCCTGGAATGTGAAGTCAAATGGGCCTTAGGAAGTCTGAGCAACAACAAAGCTAGTGGAGGTGACAGTATTCCAGCTGAGCTATTCAAAATCTTAAAAGATGATGCAGTAAAAGTGCTACACTCAATATGCCAGCAAATCTGGAAAACTCAACAGTGGCCACAGGATTGGAAAAGGTCAGTTTACGTTCCGATCCTCAAGAAGGGCAATGCCAAAGAATGTTCAAACTACCGCACCATTGCACTCATTTCACATGCTAGCAAAGTGATGCTCAAAATCCTACAAGCTAGGCTCCAGCAGTTTGTGGACTGAGAACTACCGGAAGTACAGGCAGGATTTCGAACTAGAGATCAAATTGCCAACATATGCTGGATCATGAAGAAAGCTAGGGAGTTCCAGAAAAAATCTCCTTCTGCTTCATTGACTACGCTAAATCCTTTGATTGTGTGGATCACAACAAATTGTGGCAAGTTCTTAAAGAGATGGGAGTACCAGACCATCTTATTTGTCTCTTGAGAAACCTATATGCGAGTCAAGAAGCAACAGTGAGAACTGGACACGAAACGACTGATTGGTTCAAAATTGAGAAAGGAATTCGGCAAGGCTGTATGCTGTCGCCCTGCCTATTTAACTTATATGCAGAGCACATCATGAGAAAGGCGGGGCTAGATGAATCACCAGTTGGAATCAAGATTGCTGGGAGAAGTATCAACAACCTCAGATATGCAGATGATACCACTCTCATGGCAGAAAGTGAAGAGGAACTAAGGAGCCTCTTGATGCGGGTGAAGGGGGAGAGCGCAAAAGTTGGCTTGAAACTCACAATTAAGAAAACTAAGATCATGGCATCCAGTCCTCTCACTTCCTGGCAAATAGATGGGGAAGAAATGGAGGTAGTGACAATTTTATTTTCCTGGGCTCCAAGATCACCGCAGACGGGGACTGCAGCCAAGAAATTAAAAGACGCTTGCTCCTGGGGAGGAGAGCTATGACAAATCTAGACAGCATACTAAAAAGCAGAGGCATCACCCTGCCAACAAAAGTGCGTATAGTCAAGGCTATGGTTTTCCCAGTTGCAATGTATGGCTGTGAAAACTGGACCATAAGGAAGGCTGAGCGCCGAAGGATTCAGGCCTTTGAGTTGTGGTGCTGGAGGAGACTCCTGCAAGTCCCTTGGACCGCAAGGCGATCAAACTGGTCAGTCCTAGAGGAGATCAACCCTGACTGCTCTTTAGAAGGCCAGATCCTGAAGATGAAACTCAAATAGTTTGGCCACCTAATGAGAAGGAAGGACTCCCTGGAGAAGAGTCTAATGCTGGGAACAATAGATGGCAAAAGAAGAAGGGGACGGCCTAGGATGAGGTGGCTAGATGGAGTCACTGAGGCGGTTGGTGTGAGTGTGAGTGGACTCCAGGGGATGGTGGAGGACAGGAAGGCCTGGAGGAATGTTGTCCATGGGGTCGCGATGGGTCGGACACAACTTCGCGACTAACAACAACAACACATTTGGCTATGACACACATGGACTTTCATAGCCAAGTTGAAAAATATGTTCTTTGAAGAAGTGGCTAGTTGGAGAGTAAAGGTCTGCATACTGGTATGTTGTTCTGCACTTACTTGCAAGGAAAACATGCCTGGCTAGATGGCAACCCATTGATTCCCACCCCAAAGAGGGTGCCTTTCTAGAGCGAAAACGTGATCTTAGCCATTAAAAATATTATTACTGAATAAAGGCATCCATAATTGAAATCATTATGTTTCAGCACATACGTTGCATCTTATCTGTTACTGGATTTTTCTGAAGTAATGAGAAAGCAAACATGAAGTGCTTTTCTGGGGGGTTTGCGCAACTCTTTGCCATTAGGTTGCCAAGAAGTATAATGAATGTGCTTGATTTTTAAAAAGGCCTTGCCCGTGAAAGCTGTTGTTATCCTATATTTTGTCCTTGCAAAAGATGACATATTAGTGCTGGCTCTTACAGCAAATAATGCAAAAGAATGTGGAATGCATAAAGTACCATTGGGATTATGCTTATATATGGTGTGTGTAAATATAATGCACCCATCTACAATTTGGTATGGGAACCCAGGCTGAGACTGGATTTAGTGTTAGGAGATCATAAGAACCTATCTAGGACAGCACTTTGGAAGGTTAGAACATTTAATTGAAGCCCCCCCCCCCCCGACCCAATACCAGAGCTGCATGGATGTTTTGCTGAGGGGGTGGGAAACATCTATAGGACTGGGCCTCTGAAAGCATGTGTGAGGCCAGTCTGTTAAGGCTCTTAAAATGGATTAAGGTGGTTTCTCTTTAGTCAAGATTACTTCAGGGGCTAAAGAAGCAGCTTCAAATGGTTACCACTGAGGTATGCTTTGGCTACCCTTATGTTGAACAGTGGGAAGGTTGAAATAAGTTAACAGGCAACTTATTCCTGAGGAGTGCACTTCTTTACCTACTCCATAAACAAAATGTGGGGTTTTTTTTGGTTATTTCAGTGGATTTCGGATTATTCCTGCTTACTATCATTCTCAGGGATACATGTTATGTGGGAACTTCCTATCTTTGGAACACCTGGTTTGCTTTTTAACTGAAGAGCAGATTCAGTGGCAGGGCAGTGGGTGTCAGAACTGGTTGTTTAATACTTCCTCAGGGCCACTTCCCCACACCTGCATTGTTTTCCCAACGAGGAGGAATGTGCATCCTCCCCAGAGTGACCATGTTGTGAACAGAAGCTGGTGGGAGGATTTGATTGAGAAAGTGGTGGTGGGAAAGAGTCCGCTGCAGGGGTCAGCTATCTGTGGTCTTCTGGGTGTTCTGGCCTACAAATCCTGATGGGACTTTTAGGCCAAAACTTCTGGAAGGCTACAAGTCGCTCATATCTGCTCTAGACAAATATAGGCCCTACTCTACAACTGCATTTCATTTATTTTTAATCATAGCTCTCCCTGTGAAGGGTATCCTGGTCCCTTCAAAGTGCTTAATGGAGCTGCCAAAAGGTCATCAGTTGTTGAGATAGTTTATCATCAGGATAAGTTTTGAACAATTTGGCAGCTTTCCCCACAGCAATGTGGCTACATTTCACACATACACACACACAAGAAACAAAGAAGCAGCTCAACTGAATATCTAAAAATGGATCTTTTCTTTACAGTACATCAGTTTTTCCCAATTCCAGATGAGGCCATTGGTCATGCCAGCTGCAAATGATGATAATTGCAGTCCAAAACATCTAGAGGGCACCAGATCGGAGAAAGATGGGTATAGTTTGGCCTTTAGGTGGGTGAGCAACAGTAGGGGTAAAGGTTCTCGGAATTAACCAAGGATGTTATTTAATTAATTTTGAAAATATCCTGCCCTTTACAATCTCTCAGGGCTGTGATAACATAAATAATCAGACACAGTGTCACAATAATATATAAAATCAATATTAAATACTTTTAAAATGTTGGGAAAAGAAGAAGGTTTTGGTATGGTGCCAAAATGAAAAAAAAAGTGTCAATACCCGGTACACCTCTCTGGGGAACCCATTCCATAGCCGGGGTGCCACCTCTTCTGATCTCCTTCAAATAGGGCTTCCAAAGAAGGACCTCTGCTCCAGATCTTAGAGGCCGGGCAGGTATATATGGAAGGAGGCACTCCTTCAAATATCCAAACATTATAAAATATTAACTGAAATTCAGTAAGGAAGAGACAGAGTATGATTTTGGTGGCTTGGGGCCTTGCTTTAATCTGTGCAGGAGACTGAAAGAGGAATACTTTTCCTTTCATCACCAAGGATGAGTCCACACATTACGATTGCTGCAGGAAACCCTGGAGCTGACAGTAGCATGTGCAGGTACCAGCATCTGGGAAACCAAGCCTAACTGGCTGCAGGAGCTATAGATGCATGCACATGCATCTATAAGGTTCATAAGTTCATGTTATTTGTTGTAAATCCTTTCTAAGCACAAGTGTGCCATTTCACTGTGTGGACCTACTCCGGAAAGAGTGAGCAATCAGGTAATATCCAAGACTGCCACAGTGCTAGCATTAATTGTATTGCATTAGCATAAACCAATGCTTGTACAATATAACTCACATAAAGAGGAAACGTGGTGATTTGCTGCTGCCTTTGGTGACAAAATACAACTTTTCCCATCATGCCAGGCATATTGTATGCGGATGGGCTTAAGGCAGCATTGGCAGCATCAGCTGGGATGCAATTGGGCAGAGTAGCTGCGGTTTCCATGTGAGCGCAACAAGGGGTGAGGTGAGAGAAAGGCCTTGAGTTTTATTTTATTTATTTATTTATTTAAACCGTTTCTACCCCATACACTACTGAGGTCTCGGCATGGTCTTACAACAAACAGGGTGGAACACAGTGTAAGGCAAGCTGCTGTACATGAATGGCTGGCATGTTCCAGCCATTTATCAAACCAGCTTTGTTTGGCTCAACTGCAGCCAATTGAGCCCTCTGAATTCAGATTTACATTTTGTATCTTATTCCCATCTGGAACCTGAAATAATCTTTTCGGTGAAAACGGCATGAACAAGCTGAAGTGATGAATGGCGGCAGTACCAGAGCACTAATGAAGCTTATGAGGCTTGTGATAAGAGTGATAGAATCTGTGGGCAGAAGCATCTTTCACAGCAGACAAGGGCCCATGTATTTCCATTTTGCCTGGCCTCTGGATTGTAAATCAAGCCATGACCTTGTTGTGGCTGGAAGCTAGAATTGCTTTCTACACTGTTGATTTGGGCTGATTTGGGCAAACTTGAGCCTAGCTCAAACATCTTTCCCCATTATGCATTAGCACAGAAAGCCTCGATCCTGTTACTTGAAAGGGAACAAAATAAAGGGAGCAGTGTGTGTGTGTGTGTGTGTGTACGAAAGGAGAGATAGAGTGAGAGTGAGAAAGAGAGAGCATTTTGATTTGCTGTATCACTGAATGCAATGTGAACAACAGATCCTGTTCTGACATCCTTGAGCCAAAACTAATTTTCTGAATTCCTTGCTGCTTAGCAGAGTACAGCTAGAGTGCCAACTTCCAGTAATGGAAACATAACTTTCCAGTGTTATTTTTCATTGTGTGCAAAGTATCTTAAGTGGTTGTTAGTACTGAAAACACATACATGCCTAACATACTATGCAACAAAAATGTATAATAAGGTTCCAGCCTTTCCCAAGTTGATCCCACACCCCCTCCCCAGCCGATGATAATTTGGGCATCCACTCTACCAGTCTGAGCAACCATGGCTAATGATCAGGGAGCTGGCAGGCACCATGTTGGGGGAGGCTGAAATAAACACACACTTACAGACATGGAGGGTGCCAAGTTCCTGTGTCAGCCTGCAGTCCCTCATGCCACATCACACGCTGATGCTTTAAATGTCTGGATGGGCTTTGGAGTATACAATGGCCTCTTCTGTGAAGGGAGGGACCCAAAAATCTCTGAGCATGTAGCCGTTAGGAACTAAGACCACATAGCTTACATCATTAGATTTATTATTCTAGAAATAGTAGTCCTATTTATCCAAACATTGGGTTGATGAGACACTAAGAGCAGGAGCACATGTGACCAGTATCATGCAGGGATAACTAAGAAGGACCTCTGTGATATAACTTATCGCTACTGCCACATCACAACCTGAAGTACTGGCCATTGTATCATTGAATTCAGGAGCAAAGCATTTCCACATAACTACTGTACTCCTCAGAGGTGGCCTGTCAGTGCTACAGAAGATCACTCTAGACTTTGGAGTGATATGATTGTGAATACTAAACTTTACTGCTTTGGAAAATAGTTGATCATCCCAATAGGGGTGAACATCAGATGTTAGGGGTAAATAACCATTCTGAAGCTAGTAAAAACTTGTTGTTGTTTTCAAACCAAATTTGGGAGAAATGTAAGGCTCCTCAAATATTTCATGCAATGGGAAAGGGACCCAAGAGAACATTCATGTGTAATGTCTCTTTGAAGGAGAGCTTAGCTCCTTTTATACTCATGGGTGGATGAATTTGTCTTATTATGGACATTATTATGTACACTCTTAGAAGTTCAAGAGCACCAGAAACCCAATTATTAAGTAGGTGAAATGTGAGATGGCTTGCTTATTTATTTATTTATTTATTTATTTATTTTACAAATTTCTATGCCACCCCCTTGCAAACTAGCCTCGGGGAGGCTAACAACATATAAAGAAACAGAATAAAACAATCCAACTATCTAAAACTATACACAATCTAAAACTGGCCCATCTCATAGTCACAAAGTTAAAAACTATAAATAATCTACATAAACTTTAAAATTTGCAAGAAAATTAATAAATTAGCAATTAAAATATTTCTTAAATAAAAAGGTCTTCGCCTGGTGCCGAAAAGCAAATAATGACGGCGCCAGGCAATCCTCTCTGGGGAGCGCATTCCATAGGTGAGGCGCCACCGCAGAAAAAGTCCTCCTCCGGGTACTCACCCTCCTCACTTCCCTCACAGAGGGTTCCCGGAGGAGAGCATCAGCCGCCAATCGTAAGTGGCGGGAGGGCATATATGGTCGCAGGCGCTCCTTTAGGTATTCAAATTTGTTGAGCTGTATAGATTTGACTGGATAGATCTTTACCACCTACCCAATCATAGATTAATTGGACAAATATGCATACTACAACTTCATTTGCCCATTTAGTTATTCTATTTGTTTCCCAGCTTTTTTCTGGCAAGGAGCTCAAGGATCATGGCTTACATAATCTTCCTCCTCTCCATTTTATCTTCACAACAATCCGTGAAGTTGGCTATGCCAAGAGTCTGTGACTGGCTCAAAGTCACCCGGTGAGCTTCAGGACTAAGTGGGGACTAGAACCCACTACACCACACTGGCATTTCAACATTGAGCTTGCTAGCATTAGGACCATAGTTCCATGGCCAAGTGAGGACTAGAATTCAAATCTGCAGAGTCACAGTCCCGCCCTCATATCTCTACGCCAGCTAGAAATGGTTCAAAAGTGTGAAACTAGGGAAGATCACATTAAAATGTGAACTGAATGGATTGTTCACCAATCCTACTTACATCTGATTGCAAACCCTGTGTGGGTTTAACACCTGAATGGGACTGTTTACTGTAACAGTGATGACCTGTAAATTAGGAATCGTCTTTTAAATCTTTCCATTTTTAAAATCTTGCTGATAAATGGCTATATCAGTTAAGATTCTCAGTGAAGCATCTGCCTGGTTGATTGGATTTTTTTAACATATACTTGTTCTGTGGTTACAGATTCTGATCATGCAACTTAGCTTGGGGCCAGGGAGATATATCTGCCAACTCATCTAAACGAATCTAACAAGATATTATTAATTCTTTGGGAATGATCAAGAGAAGATGCAGTAACAAGTGATGCTTTGTTTTCTCTCTCATAGGCCATTTCTTTCCTGACACCACTGGCTGTCATTTTTGTGGTGAAAATCATCCGACGCACAGACAAGACTGAAATTAAAGAAGCTTTTTTAGGTAAACTGAGAATCAAGTTGTTGTTTTTTTAATAGGAAGTTGTTGCCTTGAGAAATGTTAGAGGCATTTCAAATCTATCTTTCAGGAAACAGGTGTACTTCAGATGTTCTTATAACCTTTAAAAGAAAAAGAAATAGACTTCCTAGACTTTATTGGGTGAAAGATTTTATTCTTCTTGAAAAACAGTGTTCTCTGTTGCTACTTAAGTCAGCAGAAAGTACAGATTGTGCAATAAAAACAAGCAAAGGTGAGAGGAGTGGGCAAACTTTATGTGCCAGTAGAAATTGTATTAAACAGTAGTTCTGCCCTTGGGGAGATTAACAGTGGTGTGTGTGTGTGTGCACGTACTCGTATATGTTTCTCTTGAACTTGGGGAAGTTTTCCTTTTCACAGTAATTTATCTTTCAAAAGGATTTCCAAACTTGCTAACAGCACTATCCCATCGACCCTGGGCAGCATCTAGTGGGCCATAGGATTTTTTGGGGTGCAAGCTCTGACATCGGAGGTGGGAATCCGCACTCAGAACAACGCAGGCAGCGGGAATGGAAAGACCAACAGAGGGCCATACTTGGCCATCTAGCTGCTTTTTCAGGGTGGAAGCAGAATAGAGATGATCTTCAACTCTGTGCTTCTCCCACTCTGCACCGGATGCCTGCAATTTTCTGAGTTTTGCCAACACCCTGGTCTGACAGAAAGACAAATAAGTGGACCCTTGATCAAATCAGTGCAGAAATTGCCCTGAAGGCAAAAATGATGGCACTGAGACTTTTGCTTTGGGCTCCTCATGAGCAAGCAAGAGTCACTGGACTAGACAATAACACTAGGGAAAGTTGAAGGCAGAAGAAGGGGATGACCAATGATGAGATGGATCGATTCCATAAAGAAAATCACAGCCTTGAGTTTATAAGGACCGGGCAGATCTTTAAAGGATAGGACGTTTGGGAGAAACCCTATTCATTTTGGAGACGTCATATTCAATCATAGAGTTACCATATGTCAGAGATGGCTTGAGTGCACTTAACAGCAACAGTTCTCTAAGTTCAGAGGGTTATAGGCAATCGCACCCTAAATCAAATTGCCTCATGGCAAAACCTTCTGGAAAAATGTGTGTTTTCAGTTTTATCTCTCCTTACTAGAAAATCTTGGAAAGTATACTCTAATAATTCTTAGTACCATATTTCAAACATTCCAAATGCATCACAAACGTCATCTCAGTAAATTTTGCAATAACTATATAGACACACTATATATACCCATACTGCAGATGATGCCGAAGGAAACAGTGGTTTGCTTAATCCCAGGTAGGGCCACAATACTTAAGAAATCATTGTATGGATGGCATTCTAATAGTAAAGAGCTGCCCCGGCCCCGGATCTGGATCCGGGTTACAGTGGAGAAGACAAGAGCTAAAGAACCCTGCCCCCATGCCATGGTCCTGATATGCATTGGGTCTCCCAAAGCTCCATTTTACCTTTTAAAATCCATTTGTGCACTTGGTAGTTTCTACAAAAGCTGCAGACTGTAGGAACTAGACCCGCTTCCCCTAAAATAGAGTTTATAGATGCAGATTCTGAACCAGAACTGGAAAAAGAGGTGGGATTGGAATTCTTAGCTGAAATGCCAAGACCAGTACACCCAGTGCTAAGCCAAGTCACTGACTCTGTGAGAAACGCTGCTGAACAGGAGTCCAGTGGGGATGGTGCAACACTAACAGACTGATTATTCAGCGCCAGAGCAAAAGGACAACCTAATTAAGAAGGGTCAGACATTCCTGCTGCCTGGCTCAGAAGCAGCAGAGTCCATCCTGGAGGTAGACCCTGAAGTTCATCCCTTTGCATTTCTTCAATGCTACGGTGTCCATCTCTGCTGCAAAAAGGAAACATTAAATCCTCGTCTTGAATGAGCAGAGCATCTGTCACATTCAGCATGGGAAGGGCTCCCTCAGTAGGAGCTGTCCAAAACCTTCCTGCTGAAGCAAGGAGAAGCATGAGAAAGTGTTATACCTATGGTATAGCACCTTGAATTAATTCTGGTTTCTGGAATCAGAAACTCAAGGTAATGCCACAGGTGTGTGTTATGCAACATGCTTGAATTTCCAGTAGATTCTCTGAGAGGGCAGGTAAAATAATTAAGGAAGAATTGCTAGAAGATAGTCTAAACTGGAGAGACTTGAAATATTCTTGAATCACTATCCAAAAGTTTTATGGAGTGCTTAGCAATTCAGCAGAAAGGAATAGGAATGTGTAAACAATCTGCTCCATCAGTAGTGTGTGTGTGTGTGTGTGTGTGTGTTCAGTCTGTATCAACTAGAAATGAATGTGAATAAAATACCCTTTACATTCATCAATGCTTGCATCTCCAGACTTGCAATGCATTACGTGGAACAAGAACACTTATCTGCCAAAATGTGCACATTTGAAAACTTCATGAAGAAAAATGTGTACATTTCAGAAATTTATGTGAAGATGCTTTACTCAATGAGCACAGTTTGAAAAATGCACATACAATGCACATTTTAAGGCACAAAAAGATCCATAAAGCTTTATTTCCATTAAAGAGAGAGAGAAAGAGAAAGAAAGAAAGAAAAGAAAATTGACATGGATATAGGAAATGGAGGATATCTGAAGAGCAGGACCTGGCGGAGCTGCACATTACTAGAAAGCAATGCTGAATTATCCACAGAGCCTTACAGGTTCTCCTGATAACAGAAACATTACAAAATTGTTCTTGGATGGTTGCATAGACCGTAACTTATGATCTGGTGTTGACCAAGAGATCCATTGGAATTCTGTGACAAGTGAGCAGCCACCCATACCTTGCAAAAGGACAGCACATGCAGTGGTACCTTGGCTCACGATCGCCTTGGTTCATGACCAAATTGGGTCGCGAACAAAAATTTCATGAAAATTTTGACATGGGTTGTGAACTCTGCATTGGATGGTGATCGAGATCGCAGCCATCTCCCCCCCTCCCCCGAGTGGGCAGATGGCCACGACCGCAGTTGCGTTTGTGCAGGGAAGACATGTGTGATCACAGGCACGCTCCTGCAGGAAAGACAGGCGCAATCTCTCCCCTCCCCCCAGTGCCCCGGGATGACGGGTGTGTGGTGCAGGGATGATGGGCACGTGCAGCGATGACGGGTATGATCTCAGTCGTGCTGCGGGGGCAGGGAGATAGCCGCATTTGTGCTCGGGTGGGGGGAGAGGGAGATGGCTGCGATCTTTGTTGTTCTTTGTCACTTTGCTTCACATTTTTCTGATTTAAAAAAATACTTACACAACAGATTAACCTTATTTACATTTAACCTTATGGGGAAATTTAACTTGGCTCATGACCAATTTGGGTCACGACCAGAATCCTGCAATGGATTAAGTTCGTGAGCCAAGGTACCACTGTACTAGGCAGGTGGTAGTTGTTCTCTCTTCTGAGAAGAGCCTCAAGCCACCAAGCTTGCAAGATTGGAGTGAAGTCATTTAAAAAATATGCATAGATTTCACATTGTGGTCTTTTAAAAATGCAAGAAACTTCACCTAGCCCAAGGTTCTTAGAACCTCAAACAAAACTTTTTCACCCATCCTTGTTTTAGTTTGTGAGGGGTTGGTGACATGAACTCACTTTTCTGTATTGCCTTCGTGGCTGGCAACAAACAGAGCAATGGAAAGTGGAGACGACTGGAGATCCCATCTGTCTTCCCCTTCTGTGTATCATATTGGATGGCACATGGCAGCGGAAGGAATCTGTGTTCCTCCATATATGGTTACACTCCAACCCTCATCAGTTCTAATCAACTTGACCAGAGGCTTGAATGAATGGAGCTGGAGTCCACAAGAGGTGGAGGGCTACAGTTTCCCTGCTCCTGGTTTATAGCTTCCAATTGGTTTGGAAGTAGGCAGTTGTTTATGGATGGAGCATTCTGAACTGGCAGTTGGGATTTATGAATCAGACATGTTTGATTCTACTCCTTGTCTCATGTTTCCCAATGGAATCCTATGGAGATTAATGTAAGCCCCTGACCCTGGAAGCTCCCTCTTATCCAATACTGAATAGAGATTATCTATTCAGTACAGCAGAGATTATCTTTGCCTCCCTGCTTTTCCTACTCTGCATATCTCTTAGATAGCCATTTTTGGCTGCCTAGCTATGATGTTTCAGAAGGAGAGGGGAAAAGGCTGGGGTGGCTGCAGGATACTTTGTATTTGTTCTCTCTGGTCTCCTTCTCTCCTAGCTCCCTTTATCCCTTCTTCATGATGGCTGTCCAGACCCCACACAGTCTCCAGCTCAGACCTCAGAATGCCAAGTATGCTGTCCCTACCCTCAGAAGGGCAATGGGATCATTCCCTTTATGCATTGTATCCCATTTCTGCATCATTTTGTGATGGGGTGGAGCCAAGATGGCAATGGAGCAACAGCTTCTTTGCTGAGCTCCTCATCATATTTTATTTGTTCTTATTTGATTAATTTGTGATTCATTTTTCAAAAGAGGTCAGCATACTTCTCATGTTCAATTACATAATATATTTTCTATGCACTTTTTAACTGTGCACATTTTTGTGTACACTTTTCCAAATATATCCATTTTTTCAAATGATGCTCTCTAATATGATGTGGTATTGTGCACACTTTCACTTAGTATGCATTTGTACTTGATGTACTTGATGTATTTCTCGATGTTTTATATTTTTATTCATTCAATAACCAAAGCTCACTAGCAGGATTGCAACAATTAAAAGACTAAATTGCAAATAGTTGAAAAATAGAATATGTTTTTGTGTACACTTTTTACAATTATAAATTGCCTTGCAAAACTTGGGCAAGTGCAAATATTGCAGTATCACCACATTCCAGTTTGTGTATAGCTTCAGAAATTATGCATTTGGTAAACTAATAATAACATGCAAGCTCAAGACATCTCATCCATCCCTAGCTGGCTGAGCTGCTTCTTTTTCATCAGTTATTACTTCCTTGATTGTTGTCTTGTTGGGACCTGCACTTTATCCTCCCTCTACATCTAAATAGTTTGACTAGCAGCAGGTCTGAATTTCCCACTGGAAGTAGGCAAGGACAATGTAGCTAACTAATTGGCAGGCAGTGTTGTGAACTTATGACTGTGATTCATGAATCAGTGATGGAAGAGACTGCATAGAAAACTGAGGATGACCAAGGCTGGAATAGTGTCAGGCTTTAGATTTAATTTATTTAAGGGTGCAGTCCTGTGTGGATAACTATAAGTCCCTGAACTCAGATGCATCTGGGGATGTGATGCAGCAAAGAGGAGCAGCAGAGGGCTCTTCTCTTCTACATATTCACTCCACAGCATGAGAAGTCTAGAACAGCTTCAGGACACCTCATATCCTGATTTCCCTAGTTCTTTCCCTCCCTGTTTCCTTTCTTCTCTCTGCAAGCTCAAATTTCTGCCCTCAGTCCACAGCCAATGTGGGTCCTTCTGCGTCTGCTGCAAGGAGGAGAGGAACAGGCTGGCACCATGTCTGCCTTCAGTCCTGGGAATCTGAACTCTCCTGTGGCTTCTCAGACAAAGTCCAGGGGCCATAGGATCATTCCCCAAGAAATTTACTTAATTCTACTTCTGACTTATTAGGAATCAAATTCAAAATGCAGTTCTTTGTTTGTATTCATTATTTATATTGTATTCTTGGTTTTGCTTTTTGTCTTTGTTTTAGCTGTTTCCTTGGCTCTTGCCTTGAATGGAGTCTGCACAAACACTATTAAATTAATAGTGGGGAGGTAAGTGTTATATCTAACAAATGTTGTCTTCAATTTAGATATTAATTTAATTTATATACTACCTTTGTCCCCTCTCCCCCCCCCAAAAAAAGGCACCTAAGGCAGCTAGCAGTAGCATTAGAATTGAAAACAAAATCTTAATTATAGCATAGCATGAAAACAAATAGGTTTAAAAACACAGCTCCATGAGCTGTTGAATATGCATTAATGAAGCTCTGCTGCTGGATGGAACTGGCAATTAGGGCATGTATATGGCCAAAAATTAGGATCATCACAGTTTTTGATGGTTGTCGCAGCATTCCCTGTAAGGTAAGGGATAGCTGTACGGAGGATGGTGAGACAAACGGCTTGTTGTTACAGCTGTGCTATTGTTCAACTGAAATGTCCATTAAGGGTAGCTCAGGAATGCATCTGAAAGGACAGGAGTGCTGTGGAAGCATTCGTTGATTATTAACAAGGGTTTATTGCATAAGACAGTAATAGTGCAGTCCTGTTAGGAAACTATCCCCATATTTGTCTACAGACTGCTTCTGAGGAACCTTTTCCTTTGGGTTCTTTTAAAAGTCATGCAGTGGAATTGTGACATTTCCGTTCCATGACCCATCAGTAGAGGATGGGCAGGCTCTTGGGAAGAAGCTGCAAATTTAAATCAGCAGCAAGGGATCTGCTCTTCAGGTGCCATCATCCCTGAAATAAAAGCTTGTGGGTTGGGTCTAAGCTTACTTAGAGGAGGACCACTGAAATCAATGGGACAATTTTGCTTCCATTGATTTTGATGGGTCTGCTCTACTGTATTTACATCTGAAGCCAAGCCTATGGAAATTAGTGTGGGACGCCAAGCACAGAGTGAGTAACTGGAAGTGATGGGAAATCATTGGACTAGGCAGCATTTCAGGGTGTGGATGGCTTTTCAGGAGCTGGCTCCAAACCATTTAGGACTTAGACATTGGGCACATAAAGTCAGACTGATGCACATCTTTAATATTTAATAGCGTTGTGTCCTTTTTGTTTTTCCCTTAACTTGTGCCTTGTCTCTTCATTCTTGTATCTATGTGCAATGACATGCTTACTGTTTCTATAAATTGTTGTTCACATATTCCACATACTGCATCCTAATCCATTTATTTTCCTTGCAAGCCGGCGAACCTTTATGTGTGAATGGGTATGGGGGGTCCACAACCAGTTTTAGGTTTCTAGTACCCTCTTTTTTGGCTGTGTTTAGCCTTCTCAAATTAGTTTCCAAGGGGTAAGCTTACACTGCCTTGGAGCTCAATTGTCCTGTTCCCCAAATACCATATTAATTGTGTGACACAAATGCCAAGACATTTTTAAAATATTCTGCTTGCCCCCTTTTCTGGAGCTTATACACTAAACCCAAATTATAATAATTAACCAACTAATTTCTGTAGCACAGTCCTTTGCATTCTGATGTGTGTCGCCTCCTTAGCAAGATGATGCTCTAAGCTGTTAGAGATCTTAACAGCTTTCATGGCCAGAGCACTTCAGATGAAAATAAGTAATTGATTCCATTTAGCACCCTGGCTCAATAAGAACAGGAGGAAATGAACTCCCCCAGCATAAATAGTCTGCTTAATTGTAATGATCACTTCAGGTTTTACAAATGGCTGCTCTTCTGTTTCAAATGTCTGTGGTGTTTCTTGCAGACCTCGTCCCGATTTCTTTTACCGTTGCTTTCCGGACGGAATAATGAATTCTGAAATGCACTGCACGGGTGATCCAGATGTGGTGTCAGAAGGCAGGAAAAGCTTTCCTAGCATCCATTCTTCCTGTGAGTTCATTTAAATGTAACACAGTGGGCTTTTTGCTGAGATGTTGGCTGAATGTGGAGGTAGGGGGAATATTATTGGAGACCCAGGGTCTAGAGGATTAGTGGAAATATTGCAACATGTCAATGCATCTTGAATCTACAGCAAGCTTGTGCTGTTTGTGGCATGGCAAACTGAAAGTGGCCATCCATCCTGGAGTGGTGGCTTGCCAGGTGCTTATCCAGCACCTGTTTTGCCAGATGTGGAAATTCATGCAGCCCTGGTATTAGAAAGGATAGCTCACAAATTGCACCAATTTGTTCCGTGGAAGGGTGGGGAAGCTCTGACTCACAGGCTGGATGCAGATGCCTCTCCATCAAATTTGCGGTCTCCCACTGCAAATGGGACTGTGCATCCAGAGGTGCCTAATTTGTTTTCCAAACTGAACAGCTGTGCAGAGGGATCTTGTGTGTCCATCTATACATAAATTTGCATGGATATGTGGTTGTGAATGCTGTGGATGAATGTGTCCCTGAGAAAGGTTTGTGTTGAGTATTTGCAAACATGGGTACATAAGTATGTGTGTTCTTTGTGTTTGCGTAGATAAATGATTGTGAATGTGTATAAATGGGGCATCTGCAAAACATGCAAAACAGGGTGTGGAGCAGCCCCAGCCTTGGCCAGGACTGACCCTGCCCACTTTGGACCTCACCCACTGCCACACATGCAACCCCCAACACATTTCTATGGTAAAGCATTTTATCAGTCAGGAGCTATATAAGTTGTCCAATCAAACTCAGCAAGGTGATTTTCTTTGTTTCTGTCTTGTGTACTAACGGTCTTTAAATTATCATCTGTCATTTCTGTGGAGATATTATCACTGTTATCTGGAAATGAAACTCTTATACAATAACCATTTCAGCTTGAAGCACAAATAACTGATTCAGGGAGTCTATTCAGAAGAACTTCACACACAGAGTCATGTGCATATGGTGCTGTCAGAAATTTATGGAGAATGGCAATTTCTTGAGTGCATTTCATGGTAAAGGATAAACAAACATACAAATAAGCTGATGACATGGGCATCTTAACTCATCAAAGAGCTGGCTGTGTATATTTCTTGAAAGAGTCAGGGCCACGCTGATGTAAACATAACTTCCTGGCCAAGACTCCCGCCTCCGCATACACATCTCACAGTTACCTTCCAAGAAAGTAAAAGCACAACAGAAAACACTAAACTTGCTAGAAAAAGGAGTATATGCATTTTTATTTAGTGACTAAAGGAGAAGATATTATGCTGGCTTCTAAGGCTACAATTCTAAATGCACCTACTAGGGCAACTTCCCCCCACCTGGTGTTCTCTAGACATTTGGGACTTCAACTTCCATCCTCCCCAGCTAGCATAACTGATAGAGAAGAATGCAGGTACTTTAAATCCAAGACAGCTCTTAGATACCACCTTGGGAAAGGCTGTCCTAGGATTAAGTTCCAATGCATACACTGGAATTTACTTCAGTGTGAACATGCCTAAGATTGGACTGCAGTGCTTAATTTGTTCATACCCGTATATTACCCTGTAATTTATCTTTTGCTGGCAGTTTGGATTTCCTTGCAGTGAAAAAACACCTTTGTGTTTCAGGCAATGTGAAATGATTTATATGAAAGTGCTTTGTGGACCAAGAGGTGGCCGCCTTTCCACTCAGAGAGGGTCATAGTCAGGCACGAAGCAGCCTATGTAAACTTGACCTAGGTTTTTTCTTGACTGACCTGGAATCTTTTAATTTTTTTCAGCATAGTATGTCTGTTCTCTCCATTAATGGATTAAAATGGAACTAGGAAAGATGGGAGACTTGTGTGTAGTTGTAATGGTATGTGCAAGGGATCTACTAATTTGGGCAGAAGTGCATCTTGTCATATTTGTCCCAAGAGTACACAGAAGCCTATTTCAAAAAGTTGTTTATTGCTCAATAGTAATATGTACACAATAAAGACATCAGGAATGGTGGTAGGCACTGTGTGAATTCCAACGGGGGATTAATCAGCTCATATCTAACAAATAATTCTAGCCAAATTTATCATATAAAGTGAAACAAAACTAAATACACAACATAGAAATGCATGAATATGACTGGAATATGTGGAAATTAGCTTAAAGTCTTGCTTGCCCCCTAAACTGGGGGCTGCTCCCTATTGAAGACTAGGGGGACTGTAGAATTTGGGGCTAGGCAAATTGAATTTCTTCTATATGAAAGGAAGGGAATGAAGGAAATGGGTGAAAGGAGAACAGAAAAATTGGAGAAAAGAACTCATTGGTTTATCTCTAGCTGGAGATGGGACACAATCTTTACCTGAACTTATCAGGACAAAAGGGAAGGTATATTGAATGGGGCAACTAGATTCAGAGCATCCACACCAACTTCTAGTTCCTTGTGTTCCTCCTCCTTTTTTCCTTTTGACAAAACTTGCAGTGTCAAAACTTGCAGTGTCATAAACTTGCGAGGGGCGGCATACAAATAAAATAAATAAATAAATAAAATAAAAGTCAGGGTCATAAACACTCCAGATTACCTTGTGTACTGACTGAATCCTCTAGAGGATTTTTACACTCACAGTAGACATGAACTTGAGGATGTGACATGGGGTGAGAAACTTTCCACTGGTTTACTTGGGAGACACTGTACTAAAGATGCTAGGACTCTGATCAGAAAGTTCACGTAAAAGTTAGAACACATTTTCTCAAGTGTGTTTCTAAATGTATGATAGAAAAGGTGGAACCTGCAATTTGTATGGAAAGGATCTCCAAAAGATAGGATAAGGGTTGGAAGACACATCTCCAGGGATTGGATATGTCCCTACTGGATTTTTCATGAAGACATTGCAGTACAAAGAAACTCCTGCATATATTGTGGAAAAAAGTCTTGAAAAAAGCAGGAAGTGGGTTGCTTCTTGAGCAGAAATGAGGCAACCAGAACCAGGTACCCTTTGGAGAAGTGTTGATGAAGGTCCCTTGGAGAGCCTCTGTGCCCTGGAAGAGTGGCCCAAAAGTAATATTTTGAATGGGAGCAAATGAACTATAAGCATCATGAGGTTTGCCATGAACATGGTGTCAAAAGTCTCAAGGAGCACATGGTATCAAAAGTGTCAAGGAGCCCAGAAACAATGAGCACTCAATCTCTGGTTTTTTAAATTGTATTTCAACAAAAAAAGAAAAATGTTGCTGGGTGAAATGGTTACTAAAAGAATACCAAGTGTTATATATCAGAGTTATTTCATTCAAATCTAATTCATCTGGGATTTCTCCAGGATTGCTATATTTAAGGGTGGGGATCTCTATCTAGCCATACTTATGAATAGTCATACAACATATTTGGGATATTTTTATTTATTGTGTACAGTTTTATGCTACTCAATGACTGATGCTTGCTGGGAGGTTCACAAGAATTAAAAACATAAAATATATTATAAAACATAATATAAATTAAATGTATGAATTTCCAGCAAAATACATGCCAGAATATAATATAAAAATTAAATGTATAAATTTCCAGCAATCAAGCAAGTAGAAGCCAGGTACAGTACAAAGATTTAAAATAGAAACTGAAAAATGAAAATGCCTGGAAAATTGGAAAGTCTGGTGCTTAAAAATAAAACAGGGGCACACGGTGACCATTCTTAAGACCCAGACTTACACTCATTCCACAACTGATAATTAATGATTGTAATTGTAATGGTTAATGATTGTAAGTTGTCATGCAATGCCATGCATAAGGGACGGCATATAAAAGTTTTAAATAAATAAACAAACTGAGGTGCCTGAGCAGAAAAGACTTACTTCTGGGTAGCCAACCATCTCACTTCCTTTGATTACTTTCTGGTTAATATGCCCTAATTCCACTGGGAAGAACTCAGTTTGGGTGAGACTGAATAGGTTATTTTGCTGAATCGTGTCCTAAGTACATCATGATAAATTCTTGACTTAAAAGTCACTTGCTGATTGGAATTCTTGCTCCTGTCCACCAAATATGCAAGCCCTCCAAGGTTACACAGGTGACCAGACTGAACTTCTTAAAGTGACTTAACACACCACACTGAAGCAAAACGTTCCTTACACTTATAGGCCAGCAGTCTGCTGACAGTAACTAGAATTGAGAGCCAGTGTGGTGTAGTGGTTAAGAGCATGGAACTGGGACTCAGACAATCTGGGTTCGAGTCCCAGCTCAGCCATGGAGCCAACTGGGTGACTTTGGGCCAGTCACAGTCTCTCAGCCCAACCTACCTCACAGGGTTGTTGTTATGGGGATAAGATGGAGAATGATGTAAGCTGCCTTGAGCCCTTTGTAGGAAAAAGGCAGGATATAAATTGAAAAATAAATAAATAAATTGTGCACCATATGAGTTCTAGGAGGATAATGGAAGAATGAGAAGGCTTAGTCTTCTTTCTAGCCAGCCAATATGCCATAACATTCCTCTGCCAGCAGATGTTGTATAGGAACACCATTCCAGGTCATTCCAACTTGCTGCATTGAGAAGCACTTATCCATACATGTGTAACTCTGCATATGTGTCTGCTGTTACTCCTTTTTTTCTTTCTGGAAAACATAATTGGGTCTCTCAGAAAAAAAAATGACAGCTGACATGATTAAATCCACTTTGCATCTCATGATATGAAAGTTAAAAGCAGCCTGCCACAGTTCAGTATAATTTCCCTCCCTTAAGTCTGAACCCAAAAAAGAAACCAGCTCTGAAGGTACCATGAGGTCAAGTTATGAAGCTTGGTTGCAAGCAGATAGTCTTCTTTATTCTTATTGTCAAAAATTTGCTTGCTGTGTGAGGGTCGATTTTCTTGTCAATATTTGGAAAAACATTTTCTTGTAATTTTAATGCATCACATAATGTTCATCTAAGCTGCTTGGCCCTGGAGCTGGATGTGCATTCTCCCAAAAAGCTCTTTTGCACATGGTCCAAAACAGAAGAGAAATTATTCGCAGGAGCTTGATAATCTTTTATTATGCCCAATGTGTTTTAGAAAGAAATTTCTTTCCTCAGGTGTGACTTACACTTTTCTAAACATGTAAATAATATTTCCAGTGCTTCTTCTGCCTAAGATTGCTCAAAAGTGTTGAGCATTGTAAGAAAATGTCTCAGAGTTTTGGGGTTCATAAATGCCTTCTCCTCTTGTTGGTTCCTTTGTTCTCTTGCACACCAAAGAACTCAGATGAAAGCCCTACACAATGTTTGGGGACTGAAAAGATCACAGAAGGGAAAGGTCATGATCCAAGAATGGAAACCCATTATCACCTTAAACCCATTTTTGATCTTCAGTGATTTCCCTTTCACATCTGTTTATTTATTTAAAACATATCTATGCTGTTACTATTAAAATACCTTGAAATTTGTGTGACATTAAAACCATATCCAAAGTACAACTTTCCCCATAAAACCATCAAGCATAAACATCAAAGTATGTTTCATGACTTGTATGAGTAAATGAGCTTTCTCTGACCTGGAACTCCTCCATAGCCAACTGCCAGGAATACTGGAAGTTGCACTCAAAGACATCTGAAGGACACTAGATTGATGAAAGTTGAAGTTGATCATTCATGAAAGCAGGTAAATGCATCAGAAAACCACCTGGGATTACAGTTGACCTGGCTGTTAGTGGTTTCTGATCAGGAAGGAGAGAAAACAGGCATTATCTTGTGGGCTAGCTAATTGTCACATTTTCAGAAGGCACCGGAATGGTTTGTATGTTACTGATGACAACAAGCCACCCAGCCTGGGTTCACATATAACAACAAGCTGAGTGGCTCACCTGTCATGGCTTGAATATCCTGAATGGCTGCTGACCCACATTGCAATCCACTGCAGCTTCTTAAATCCATGGAAGGTGCTGCTGATCACTGACTTTCTCAAGTCATCAACAGAAGACCATTCAACACTACACTGAAGAATAGAACCAGTCCCTTTAGAAGAAATGTATTTTTTTCCTTCATTGGAACAACATGAATGCAAATGGTAGGAAATCGTCAAAATGCATTAGATATGATTTCACCAATTTCCATTTGGGCAAATTAAAAAACTATGCAGAACGTATCTTCTTAATATGTTGTTCCTTCTTAGAATATTTTATGTGTTGGATTGGGTTGCTAATATCTAATGTAGAAGAGAGTTTAAATGGAAGAAAATATTCTTAGGAATTATTTATTTTATTTTAACATATACTATTTTTATTTACAAGAGTTGTACAAGAGGCAGCAACTAAAACCATCCCAAAGAAAAAGAAAGGCAAGAAAGCAAGTCTGTCTGAGGAAGCTTTACAAATAGCTGAGGAAAGAAGGGAAGCGAAAGGCAAGGGAGAAAGAGAAAGATACAAACAATTGAATGCAGAATTCCAGAGAACAGCTAGAAGAGATAAGAATGCCTTCCTAAATGAACAGTGCAAAGAAATAGAAGAAAACAATAGAATAGGGAGGACCAGAGATCTCTTCAAGAAAATTAGAGATATGAAGGGAACATTTCATGCGAAAATGGGCATAATAAAGGACCAAAATGGCAGGGACCTAACAGAGGCAGAAGAGATTAAGAAGAGGTGGCAAGATTACACAGAAGAACTATACAAGAAAGAGCTTAACATCCCTGATAACCATGATGGGGTGGTCACTGACCTCGAGCCAGACATCCTGGAATGTGAAGTGAAATGGGCTTTAGGAAGTCTGAGCAACAACAAAGCTAGTGGAGGTGACAGTATTCCAGCTGAGCTATTCAAAACCCTGAAAGATGATGCAGTTAAAGTGCTTCACTCAATATGCCAGCAAATTTGGAAAACTCAACAGTGGCCACAGGATTGGAAAAGGTCAGTTTACATTCCGATCCCCAAGAAGGGCAATGCCAAAGAATGTTCAAACTACCGCACCATTGCACTCATTTCACATGCTAGCAAAGTGATGCTCAAAATCCTACAAGCTAGGCTCCAGCAGTATGTGGACCGAGAACTACCAGAAGTACAGGCAGGATTTCGAAGAGGGAGAGGAACTAGAGATCAAATTGCCAACATACGCTGGATCATGGAGAAAGCCAGGGAGTTCCAGAAAAAGATCTACTTCTGCTTCATTGACTACGCTAAAGCCTTTGATTGTGTGGATCACAACAAATTGTGGCAAGTTCTTAAAGAGATGGGAGTACCAGACCATCTTATTTGTCTCTTGAGAAACCTATATGCAGGTCAAGAAGCAACAGTGAGAACTGGACATGGAACCACTGATTGGTTCAAAATTGAGAAAGGAGTTCGGCAAGGCTGTATACTGTCACCCTGCCTATTTAACTTATATGCAGAGCACATCATGAGAAAGGCAGGGCGACAGTATACAGCCTTGCC